>CM038673.1:481544023-482799039 GCA_021605145.1 Aegilops bicornis | reverse complement strand
TCGTCAATATAAAGGGAATAATAAATATGCCGGAGAAAAGTTCAAGAACCTAAAGTCTCATGATCGCCACGTGATTATGACGCAATCGCTTCCGGTTGCATTGAGGGGCTTCTACCGAAAACGTCCGATTAGCCATTGTGAAGCTATGTGCATTCCTTAATGCAATATCTCGAAGGTGATCGATCCAGAAATCGTACCAACGCTTAAGGAGTGATGTGGCGCAATGCCTTGTCGATTTGAATGGTGTTCCCACCATCCTTCTTCAATATCATGACGCACGTCCTAGTTCATCTAGTCGGCGAGATTGTCATTACGGGGCCCGTATTTCTACACAATATGTACCCCTTTGAGAGGTTCATGGGAGTCCTAAAGAAATATGTTAAATAACCGTGCTAGGCCAGAAGGAAGCATCTCCATGGGCCATCAAACGAGAGGATGTCATCGGGTGTTGTGTTGACTTCATTCCTGGCCTTAAGAAGATAGGTCTCCCTAAATCGCGGTATGAGGGGAGACTGACTGGAAAAGGCACGCTTGGAGGGGACTCAATAATATGCAGGGACGGATATTCTTGGTCACAAGCACACTACACGGTTCTACAGAACTCTACCTTGGTGACCCCGTATGTCGATGAACACAAGAACGATCTGCGCTCCATACACGGGCGGTCTGACGGCGGATTACATGTGAACACATCGGGACTTTCAGCTTGGTTGGAAACACGCCTCGTGAGGTGACAGCACTGTTTGTGATGAGCTGTACTTATTGTCCAGGGGACCATCTTCGACTGTAATGATTTGTAAAGGATACGAGATAAATGGGAATATATTTTACACGATTGACCAAGATGAAAAGAGCACCAACCAAAACAACGGTGTCCGCTTTGATGCAGCAACCGACAAGGGAAATGACACATATTATGGTTACATAGTAGACATATGGGAACTTGACTACGGAGTAGATTTTAAGGTCCCTTTGTTTAAGTGCAAGTGGGTCAATCTGTCAGAGGATGGGTGGTGTAGACCCACGGTATGGAATGACAACAAGGATCTGAAAAATCTTGGGTACACCGACGAACCGTTCGTCCTAGCCAATGATGTGGCACAGGTTATCTATGTGAAGGACATGTCTACCGCATCGAGGAAAAGAAAAGATAAGGAAGCGAATACATCATACAATGAGACAAAGCGCCACATAGTTCTTTTCGTGAAAAAGGGTCATCCCGGGAGTGGAGGGCAAGATGACATGTCTCAAGAGTATGAAAAGTTTCATGAAATTCCCCCTTCAAAGTCAAGGCTGACCCAAGCATCCCGATAAACGATGAAGATTATCCATGGTTACTGGCGCAATAAGCAAACGACACAATCGAAGAAAAAGTGAAGACTTTCTCCGCAACTATTATGATGATACCATGCCAACTTTGTAACAGATTTAGTATGATACCATTGTCCGCTTTGTACTCACACGGTTTATAAGCCCGTCCCTCTACACGCCTTTGTTGAGCTCACAAACTTGTGATTCACACAAATTTCAAAGAAAACTAATGGCACAAACAGAAAGTTTATAATTTTGCTGACCTAAAAGCAAAAAGAATTAAAAATAAAGCAAAAACCAAAAGAAAATAAATAATGCAGAAAACAAAACAAAAAAACTTGAAAAAAAATAAAAATAGCAACAATAAGTATATTGTTGTAAGTAGAAACAAAATAAAATAAATAAATAAAGCAAAAAAGTGTTTTCAAATTTGAAAACTAATGGCACTAACAGAAAGTTTATAATTTTTCTAAAACTAAAAGAAAAAAGAATTAAAAATAAAGCAAAAAACAACAAAAATAATTAATGCAGAAAACATAACAAAAAAACTGAAAATAATAAAAATAGCAACAATAAGTATTTTATTGTAAGTACAAACAAAATAAAATATATAAAGCAACAAAGAAAACAAAAAAAGTGTTTTCAAATTTGAAAACTAATGGCACTAACAGAAAGTTTATAATTTTTCTAAAACTAAAAGCAAAAAGAATTAAAATATAAAGCAAAAAACAACAAAAAATAAATAATGCAGAAAACATAACAAAAAACTGAAAAATAATAAAAATAGCAACAATAAGTATTTTATTGTAAGTACAAACAAAATAAAATATATAAAGCAACAAAGAAAACAAAAAAGTGTTTTCAAATTTGAAAACTAATGGCACTAACAGAAAGTTTATAATTTTCTAAAATTAAAAGCAAAAAGAATTAAAAAATAAAGCAAAAAACAACAAAAAATAAAATAAATAAGTATTTTGTTGTAAGTAGAAACAAAATAAAATAAATAAAGCAACAAAGAAAACAAAAAAACAAAAAAAGTGCCACCTACTGGGCCCCCACGGCCTGAATACGACTAGAAACCCTACCATGGGCCAGGATTCAGTTCAGGAGGCCCATTAGGCCCACAGCACAGATTGCAAGGTTAGGCCCGAAGCACATGGTTGAGAGGAGCTCGAGAGGGTGGCGCAGCGCTTATAAACCACTCTCGAGCTCTCTCAACTAGCGAGGTGGGACTAAACTTTTTGTGTGAGGCAGACAAGGCCTTTGGTCCCGGTTGGTGGCACCAACCGGGACTAAAGTCATTGGTCCCGGTTGGTGCCACGAATCGACCAATGCCACCCTTTAGTCTCGGTTGGTGCCACCAACCGACCAAAGGTCCGCTTCCCGCCCTTTGGGTCTTGAAATTTGGCCTTTGGTCCCGGTTGGTGGCACCAACCGGGACTAAAGGTAGGCATGAGTCCCGGTTTGAGCCACGAACCGGGACTAATGCTCAGTGTATATAAGCAACACTTGTGAAAATTTTCAATTTCATCGCGCATTTGCTCCCGACTGCCCCCCAACCTCCCCGACGCCGCCAGGCTGCCCAACGCCGCCCGCCGCCGCCGTCGCCGTCACGCCTGTCGTCACCATCGCCCGTCGCCAGCCTTGTCATCGCCGCCGTCGTCTGTCGCCGCCGCCCAGCGCCTGTCGTCGCCGCCGTCTGCCCCGCCGTCGTCGCCCGCCTTCTAACGCCCGTCGCCCTGCCTCGTCGTCGCCGTCCCGCCCGTCGCCGCGCCCTCGCCGTCGCCGCCCACCTCGACCTCACCGTCGTCCAACGCCTCCCGACCTCGCCGTCGCCTCCGCCTCCCGACCTCGCATTCGCCTCCTCGAGTCAGCCACCTGCCTCCTGCCGCCTTCCACCTCTGCATCAGGCCGGCCCCGACATCGCCGTTGCCGACGCCGCCCACAGTGAGCCCCCGCGCACCTGCCCTGCCCCCCTGCCGCCGCCGCCACCGTATGATGTTTTTTTGTTCATAGATGTGATGCTTTTTTTCATAAATGTTCATGTATATATATTGATGTACGGATATATGTATGATGCTTTTTGCATATGTGTTGATCTAATGTTTTTTCTGCATATATATGTGATGTTTTTGTTCATAGATGATCATATGAATTTTTTGTCCATAGATATGATCATATATATGATGTATGCATGGATCGATGTGGATGGAATATATATGATGTTTTTTTGTTCATAGAATATGATGTTTTTTTATTCATAGATTTTATTTTGTTCATGAGAGAGGCGGGGACGTCGAGGAAGTTGTACTGTTTAGAGTTAGGGTCGTCGAGGAAGAAGGAAAATAAGGAAAAAGAATAAAAGAGGAAGAAGGAAGAAGGAGAAGAAGGAGAAGAAGAGGAGAAAAAAATAAGAAGAGGAAGTAGAATAAAAAACGAGAATAAGAAGGAATAAAGTCGAAGAAGAAAAATATTTTTCTTCTTCACTCTATTCCTTCTTCTTCTCCTCTTTTTTCTTCTATTTTTTTCTTCTTCTTCTTCTTCTTCTTCTTCTCATTTCTTCTTCTTCTTCTTCTTCTTCTTCTTCTTCTTCTTCTTCTTCTTCTTCTTCTTATTCTTCTTCTTCTTCTTCTTCTTCTTCTTCTTCTTCTTTTTATCGGGAACGAGGGTGTCGAGGATCGCCAAGGGGTCGAGGGTCGGAAACTAGGCTAGAGGGTCAAGGGTCACAGAGGGGTCGAGGGTCGTCGAGGCCGGTCGAGGGTCAAGGGTTTGAGGGTCGAGGGTTCGAGGGTTCTAGGGTCGAGGGTTTGAGGGTTCTCGCGTTCGGGGTTCGAGGTTCGAGGGTTCTAGGGTTCAAGGGTCGAGGGTCATCGTGGGGCCGAGGGTTCGAGGGTCGAGGGGTCGAGGGTTCGAGGGTCGAAGGTTCGAGGGTTCTAGGGTCGATGGTTCGAGGGTTCAAGGGTCATCGAGGGGCCGAGGATTCGAGGGTCGAGGGTCGTCGGGGGGTCGAGGATCACTGAAGGGTCGAGAGGTTGCCTATTGTCAAAGTATTGAAGAAATCCATGGCTTCATCATTAGCAGGAAGTAACCATGGCATGATGGTACGAAGTCCTCCAAAGTTGTTTTGGAATGGAGTCCCGGATAGGATAATTTGCCTTTTTATGCGAATCTCAGCAAAGGGCTTTCAAATAACGATATTCGGAAGGTTCTTGCTGAACTTTGTACCGTAAAGTGAATTATCCTATCTCGGGACTCCGCTCCAAAATAACTTTGAGAGCTTCGTACCATCATGCACCTGTTACTACTAATGATGAAGACATGGTTTTGTTGAATCCTTTGACACTAGGCAACCTCCCGACCTCGGCGATCCTCCACCCTTGACCCTCGACCGCTCGGCGATCCACGACCCTCTACCCTACATGGGCGTCGATGCCCACGTCACTTGTGGGACATAGATGTAGTGTTCAACGACCCCTCCCGATAGCTTCAACATGTGGGGCGATATTACCCTCCTAGCTTGAAGCGTTCTCGAGGCCACCTAACCCTTGAAGCGTTGTCGAGGCCACCCCAAACCCTAGAGAAGCAGCGTCGAGACCACTAATATGATTCCTTATTGTGATTAGCTAGCTAGTTCTACGTTTGCCACTAATATATCCATATCTGTCATGTTTGAATAGTAATTGCCATGTTGTAAAAAATTTGTAGAAACTATGGACACCACCCGAGACGAAGAACAAGAAGCGTTGTTGAGGGACATAATCGTACACGGAAGTGATGCCGTCTCCTTGATGATGTTTCTCAACGACAACGATGGTCTGGAAGAAGAGGGTGAAGAAGCAAATGGCTATGATTTACATGGCTCCGATGACCCAAGGCCGGTGCAAGAATGAGAGGGTGTATAAGTAGACCGTGAGGACGTCTCAGGTGATCACCAAACCGAGTCCGGCCAGGTATATATATTAGTTAAGCCTGTGCTGACTAGCTCTCGTCTTTGTTTTGGTATGTACACATATTAATTAACTCTCGTCTTTGTTCTTTTTTCTAGCCCTCCGGATCGAGCACAACTTCGGTAAAGAGACGAGGACCGAAGAAAAGTTGAGCTCGGATGAAAAGTTTGAGATCATAGAAATCATGTGACGGCCAACCGATTGAACCCTACCGGACAAAGAAGGCATTTGTTGCTCGGTCAAGGGGGTTCTGGTTAGGGACAAGATCCCGATCAGCATCCACCAATGGTATAAGCCTGAAGAACGGAGACCACGAGGTGTCTTGTGTCAATGATATGCGAAAAATGATCTTTGGTGAGCTGAAGTCAAATTTTACCCTACCGCTAGAGGATGATCCGGAGAAGCCAGTAATAGAGCCATTAATCAAGTCTTTTGCTCTTAAGAAGATGGCAGAACTATTCAGGAATTGGAAGAAAGAACTCAATACGTATGTCGAAAAAATGAGACACCAGAATTCAAGGGCAAATATGAGAAGATCAGAGATGACTGGCCCGCATTTGTGGCCTACAAGACATCGGAAAAGAGCAAAAAGATGTCGGCGACAAACAAGAGAAATGCTGCGAAGAAGAAGCTTCACCATCGCACGGGGTCAGGTGGCTACCTCATAGCCCGACCTAAGTGGGCCAAGGCTGAGATTGATGTGCTTCATAAAGGGAACGAACCAGAGACAATGAATCGGCGAGACCGTTGCGGACTTGGTTCTTGGGGCGGCGGATCCTTGGACCCTATAACGAGGAAGTGCATTTGGGCCAGACGAACAATTGGACATACCGGTCAAGAGGCTTAAGCATTATATCGAAGCAGCGCAGCAAGGGAAGTTCCTTCGAATGTGGAGAAGGACGAGCTCACAATGGCCCTCGGGAATCCTAAGCACCACGGGACGGACACGAGGCACGCCAGCTCCGTTTCGTGGAAGGCTGGATTTCGGACGCAGGGGTTACAAAACCCATGAGAGGAGGAAGAAACTGGAGCAGAGCCTAATGCAGGCGCTACACGAAAGGGTAATGGGGCTAGAGGAACGAGAAGAGGAACGAGAAGCAGCTGATCACAACAAACGACCTGCCGAAGCTTCCCCCGAAGCTACCCCGCCATTTCAGCGGAGAAGCAGCGTGGCTTCCACCGAGATGCTTCAGCCAGAGCAGCATGCCTTGACGGCTCCTGCCAGCTATCCCGTGGACGCTATCACGGATGCTGAAAATTGCCACCTTATGGCGCAATGGAGCAATTTGAAGGTCAAGGCGGCTGTTGGCTCTGTTTGTCCTACTAAACCCGACTCAACTTTTCACGGCCGGCTGATTCCAGAAGGATATGCTAAGGTGATGGTCGATGAAATAACGGAGGATTTGAGGACCTCGGCTTGACCACCCCTACCGGTGCGAGGAGTATCGGCTGGGTTCTACTCACGAAGACTCCGTGCCTATGGCGGAAGGATCTCATCAACCTTCCAGGCTGGACGCCTCCGCCTCCTCCTCCTCCTCCCGTGAAGTCAGGCACTCCGCCTCCTCCACCGCCTCCTCCTCCCGTGAGTGGCGATCAGGCACTCGGCCGGCTCCTTCTCCGGCGTGGCGGCACTCCGCCTCCTTCTCCGCCTTTGCACCGCGCCCAGCAGCCAGCCTCCTCCTTCTCTGCCTCGTCGGCAAGGGCGGACGAGACCCGCCGCCGCTCCGGCTGCTCCGGCGCGTCGTAGTCCTTCTCCCCCGCCTCGTAAGCACGCACAGAAGACATCCGCTCCGTCTGCTCTGCCGGTGTCTAGCAGTACAGCCAAGGCGGGAGGAGATCTGATTCGGTCCTTCTCTGAAGACTCGGAGAAGTTACCGTCTGAGAGGAGCGAGGAGGAAAACGCGAAGATCGCGCAGACCAAGTGGATGACTGGTTTCAAGGGTTGAAAGCAAAGACACATCCACCGAGATGGTAGATCCGGTCAAAGCGGCGCACTCTGGCTGCCTGACAAAACCACCCAAGTCTCCGCCGAAGGCAACTATGAGCGCATTATTGGAAAGGCATTTGCCAAATCGGAGAGGTCGGGAAGTACTGTCAGTGATCAAAGGATGAAAGAACGACGAGCTGGGAAACAAATTGCCCAGCTCGGCGAACAAGCGAAGCAATCGTGCCCCCCGCTCAAGGTGCACGCTAGCGACATCATCGATCCGAGGATGGTGCCCGGTTATAACAATCCGGAGATTACACGCCCGACGATGTACATTATGATTTCTTGGAGGTGCAGATACAAAGATATGAGTACGGGAAGCCTCTCGTCAAAGATGAAAGCTCTATATCAACAATGATGCGAAGATTGCATGATTGGTACATGAAAACCTGCAAAGAGTCTGAGGGGAGGAGTACTTTGTACGTGAGAGTTAAAAAGGAGCATGACCTCCTTGGAATTGAACTGTTGCCTATTCCATTTGAGGAGTTCTATCAGTTTTTCAATCAATTGGCCCTCGATAAAGCAACAGTCACCTGCTACATGCGTAAGTAGTACTTTATACTTACATCATTAAGTATCTCTATATAACTCAGCTCTTTCATTGCATGTATTTATAAATATCCTCACTATATTATGCAGATTGAAGATCGCCGAAATGAAGAAAAGACAAGTGGGTGATATTGGGTTCATTAACACATATCTCATAGATGCAAATGAGGTTAAATATTGTGCCGACGAAACCGAGGCCAACTTGCTACAATCGTTGGAAATAAATGAACACAAAAATATAATACTCTTTCCTTACAACTACAAGTGAGTGTTCTTGTCTTGTGGCATATTCGGTTTCCTTATTAGTCCAGGTTATAGTAATGTAATATTGATGAGTTATGCATAAATGCGCAGGTACCACTATATTCTCCTAGAGATTAAGCTTGAGCAGGAGTAGTAATTGTGTTAGACTCGAGACGAAAAAGATCCCAAGGAGTATGCGGACATGACCGAAATGCTCGAGAAGTAAGTTAAATCGATCATTATCCACCATATCAGCAACTTTGTTTATTTCTGATATCAAGTAATTGTTTTCTTTGTATGGCAGGGCTTGGGGAAATTCACCAAAAAAGCTCAGGGACTACCGAAGAAGCTGCAATATAGACACCCGTAAGTACTATATAGTAGCATATTCCACGCGCATCTCCTAGTGATTCAAGCGCTAGTTTCATCAATACCATTTAGCATGCTTGCTAATTATCAGTCTGATTGACCTCTGTTTCTTGTAAAGTGGTTGTGGCAGGAACAAGGGAATGATTTACGTGGATACTACGTTTGCGAGTCCATCCGCCACACGACCTGTGAGAGGGGCTACTCCGACAAACAATATGAAGTGCGTAAATAAAAATATTCACAATTTTATTTTATTACCATCATTTGTGTTGAGTTTCATTCATTCATATATATATGTATTGACCCCTTCTTAAAATTAGATGTTTCGGATGCGGGATGAACTACTAGCACCAGATCGCTGCGAGCAATTCAAGAGGAATTGGCGGCATTCTTTCTTGACCACGTGATCGCTGAAGACGGAGAATACTATGTGGACCACGCGTCCGTATTGTAAAAGATAATTATTGTATATATGTAGCGGTAGTGTCGGATAGATATACGAGAACTTGTTGTTCGACCAATCTCTCGGAGAAGGAGAGGTGGTCGATATCACTTCTCTCTGTATGCATATATGTTCATGACGATCTTACATTTGCTTAATTACTAGCTAGCTAAGCGTTTCTAGCTAGTCCTCTCTATCGTATGTATAGTACATAGCGTCGACCAAGCACGGACAAAGAGAGGACACTTTTCTCTATTAATTAGCTAGCTATAGCACAATATATGAAACACCTAAATTAACCCCCAAAACCCCCAAACACCCCCTTTCAAAAAAAACAAAAACCACAGCCGTAGAAATCTTGTGGCGTGGATGCCTATTGGTCCTGGTTGGTGCCACCAACCGGGACCAAAACCCTCTGCTGAGCTCGGCGGACAGGCCACGTGGAGGGCCATCGGTCCGGTTACAGGTTGAACGGGACTAAAGGGCCAGGGTATTAGTACCGACCCTTTAGTCTCGGTTCATGAACCGGGACTAAAGGCCATCACCAACCGGGTCAATAGGCCCCTTTTCTACTAGTGCTAGTAAGCAATGCAACGCATCAAGTATCCAAACATAACGGTACACCCAAATATAGGGGTGCCACACACCCCCTATGTTTCACCGATGAGGTGCTGGATCATGAATTTCCAGCGGGATTCAAGCCCGTAAACATAGAGCATCTGACGGAACAATGGACCACAGAGTGCGGATTGAGGATTACATCCTCCACATACACATGGCTAGAGGAGATGATCTCCACGCCATAAAATAATTACCCCTCGAGCTCAAAGGGCCAGCCCGGCATTGGCTTAATCCTTCCCGAAAACACCATTGGAAGTTGGGAAGAGCTCGAGGATGCTTTTCGGGCAAATTTTCAAGGGACCTATGTCCGACCCCCGGATGCAGACGATTTAAGTCATATAACTCAACAACCCGGAGAGTCAGCCCGGAAACTCTGGAACAGATTTCTTACTAAAAAGAACCGGATAGTCGACTGTCCGGACGCCGAAGCCTTAGCAGCTTTCAAACACAGCGTTAAAGGACGAATGGCTCGCCGGACACCTCGGCCAAGAAAAGCCAAGAACAATGGCCGCATTAACAAGCCTCATGACCCGCTTTTTGCGCATGAGAGGATAGCTGGTTGGCAAGATGCGATGCAGTGACCCAAGTACATCCGAAGTTAGGGATGGAAAGGAAACCACGACCCAGCATGGACCAGCGGACCAAGGGAAACAGCCGAAGAGCACGGCGATCAACGCCCGGATTCAAAAGCTCTCGGCGAGAATCGTAAAAAGCTGCCCCTCAAGGATAACAGGGACGAGCTATCTAACCTAAACAAAATCTTGGACAAGATATGTCAAATCCACAAGACTCGGGAAGCACGCAAACCATACCCACAGAGATTGTTGGGTCTTCAAGCAATCCGGCAAACTCAACGCCGAACACAAGGGGCTCGACACACCAAAAGAGGACGATGACGAACCCCACAAGCAGAGCACCGGAAAACAAAAGAATTTCCCACAAGAAGTCAAAACAGTAAACTCACTTCACGTGACAAAAAGGAAAAACATAGTGGCGCCTATAGAAATACGCGCCACACGGCCTATCCTAGAAGAGTCCCGCCACTGGTTGTTAAAACCAATCACCTTCGACCAACAGGATTACTCTAGAAGTATCCGGAACGCAGGCTGGACTGCCCTGGTATTAGATCCGATAATTGACGGACTCCACTTTACACAAGTCCTAATGGACGTCGGCAGTGATCTAAACCTACTATATCAGGACACAATCCGCAAAATGGGGATAGACCCAACAACAATTCGCCATAGCAACACTTCCTTTCAAGGGGTAACGTCAGGCCCAGATGCCCATTGTACGGTCTCTCTCATGCTAGAAGTTATGTTCGGATCACCCGACAACTTCCGCCGCGAAAGGCTAACCTTCCACATCGCCCCATTTACCAGTAGCTATCAAGCACTACTTGCATCTCTTATACTTAAAATGCCCGGTCCGCGAGGCATCATCTCATTAAAGGGAAATATCGAGTGTTCCTCGAGCGCGGAAGATTGTGCGGCTTCCTTGACAACCACACACTAAACCGGCTTCACTAATCAAAACACCTAAACAGGTCGTTTAGAGCCCGGACATGGCTAGACGAGTCTGGCGTAAACATACAAGGGCTTACTAGCCGCATACCACCGTACAAGAGGCTCCGCGCATGTACAACAAGAGAAAATAAAGCTCAATTTTATTCATTTTTTGAATTGTACTTTGTTTATTTAATATAACGTACATTTTCGCACGATCTTTTTCAACTAAGTTCCTCTCTTTTACAGATGAACACCATGCTACACCTGTCCAGGATACGGCACAACGGAGACACAGGCGCAGACGTGCAGTAGGGACCCGTTCCAAGGATTCTTTTCAAAGTAAGACCCTGCGTAAACCTTTTTTACTGTCTCTTGTTGATACACATCCCCCGGTTTCTTGCTATAACCGAGGTGGAGGCTGGCGTCTTGGCATGTGGCCACGTTAGAATTTTGCGCGTACCTGGACACCAGGGGCTTATTACTAAGGGTGTTCTTCAGCCCGTTTTCATAAAGACCGAATACCTTAGGGAGTGTTCGGCGTCATGAAGTTTGGCCTTATATGCATCAGCTCCGAATCATGTCTTTGGTCAAATGTTGGGTTTTCCCGGTTCCTGTGTTTTGCTGCCTTACGTTCCGCTCTATCGGCTAAGGCGGCACCAGGAGATCTACTCCGATTGTGCCCCGGTTCGGCCAGGCGAGCACCTCAGTAGAGAAAGCCGAAAACTGACTGTCATGATATAGCGTGAGACTGGTCAACCACTCGATGACCCGCCGGAATCTTTAGGATTCCTCCGCATTAACGAAGGGCCGTTTCCCGACCAGGCACACACGCGCCCCGAATTCGGGTGAGCGCGGTGCCCCCAGGGGCTATATAGTATCCCCACTGTCAAACTCCTATGGCTAAGTGAAAGTGATAAAGCATTATAGTCTGGTTGCCTAGTTCGCTCATTTGTCACCTCCTTTATAGGACCAAGGCGTTGGATCAAGTGTGAAAATGCGCCTTCTGCGAACACCCCCGCATTATATGCGTGGGGGCTGAAGCCGACGATTGCCATCTTTCAGGTTATATATACATATACATTAACAGCCACACGGGAGGTATTTTAATTCTTGAAGGCACAAGTATCAAAAGCTTTTATATTCCCTCGAAACATTGTCTTACAATAATACATGTTATTCGAACATAATATCCTTCGAGCACTCCGTTTCTATTAAACGAGCGCCCTGCAGAACTTCCTGAAAATAGTGCTCGGCAGGTACTCGGCTCCCGTCCGAATCTTGGGATGCTACATCGATGGCCTTCATCTCCGCCAAGTATGTCTTGACACGGGCAAGAGCCATCCGCGCACCCTCTATGCATGCTGACCTCTTCATCGCATTGATATGCGGCACCGCACCAAGGAATTGCTGCACCAAGCTAAAATAACTCTTTGGCTCGGGCCTTTCCGGCCACAGATGACTCACGACATACTTCATGGCGAGTCCGGATAACCTATTCAGCTCCGCTCATGCGGCCAAACGATCGGTTAATGGAAGTGGGCGCTCTGATTGTGGAACTGAGACCAAAAAACCTTTTCCACTTTGTGATCCTTTTGATCTCGGAAGTGTTCAGCCGCGTCCGCGGCACTAGCCGCCAAGTCCAGGTAAGTATCCGCCGCACTCCACAACCGGTCCAATTGAGCATATTTAGGATCCCCGAACTTCATCCGCAGCATAAAGGGCTTTCCAGCCGCGATATCTCCGGCCTGACGTAGCTCCTCCTTCATAGCTCTCATTGCAGAGCGAGCATCCTTGTCCTCGGTAGTATCCTTCTCCAGGTCCTTCTATTCCGCCCGATGTTCTTTTTCAAGAAGCTTGCAGCGGTCGGCAGCATTCCTCAACTTCACAGCCATCTCGGCCATTTCCTTCTTGCTTTGGCAGTGAGCAGCCTGTTCGGCTATCAGCTCTTCGGCCGCCTTTAAGGCAGCCGCATCACTTCTCCTGGCCTGCTCCTTGGCTCGGGCGAGTTCCGCCCGAAGGTTCTCCATGGCAGTGGCACCATCTGCATGAAGCATACATGTGGTAAGGCATGGACATCAAGCCCCATTACCAGGTGTCCGCGGAGAAATCACATACCTTGGGACTCGTCAAGCCGCTTGTTGACAAGCGCGATGTGGGCATCTGCCACATCAAGTTGCCGCTTTAGCTCGGCAAATTCATCAGTCCGGCTAGCCACAGGACACTTCGCCACCTACATAGGAATAGCGACATATCATACCTGGGATTACGATCCTCGGCGTGCCGTCATTTTTGACAACGCACCGAGTCTCAGGGGCTACTATCTATACAGGGCACATCTTTTATATGCGGAACTGTCAAGAGGTACATCATTTCGCGTACCTCAAAACCCGTCAGTAAACTCCGGACGGCCTCGTGCAACCCGCTCTCCGCGGATGAAATCCTTTCAATCACCGTGCCCATCAATGCACGATGTTCTTCTGAGATAGACGCTTGCCCGAGCAGATCCTTTAGCTCCTCCGACCGTGCATCGGACGGTGCCGGACTCGTCTGATGGCCTCTTTCGGAGGCCGGACACGGAGGGCTTCGGGGAGCCATACGACTGCTTTCCGGCCCTGCCGGATTCGGAGAAACCCTCCGTGATGACACCTCAGGGTCTCCCGCCTTGCAAGGCGGTATGGCAGGGGGAGGCGTTCCGCTCTCCATCATCTCCGGACGAAGATCCCCTGAAGATGAACTCTGCTGAGAAGGGCTGAGATCCGAACTACAAGGTAAAAATTCGGTTATCTTCCTCAGAAATAGAACAGG
Source organism: Aegilops bicornis (assembly GCA_021605145.1). Taxonomy (NCBI): domain Eukaryota; kingdom Viridiplantae; phylum Streptophyta; class Magnoliopsida; order Poales; family Poaceae; genus Aegilops; species Aegilops bicornis. The sequence continues at coordinate 482,785,257 of CM038673.1, read as the reverse complement.
GATGTCTCTTATTTTAAGACTCCCTCTCTACTTCTGGCTTCTTTGGAGGGCTGATCCCCTTGGGGGCACAAAGTCTGGCGAGGCATCTCCCGGCAGGACCCTCGACAAGATTTCTTCCCCGCTTTGGGACCATGGTCTCCGGGTCTTGAGGCGGTCCTCTTCTTCCCCGGATGGAGGGATTCTCGATTCCTCCTTTCTGACAGCCTCCTTGAGGCGGTAGCTTCCTTGTTCTCCCCTTCGCCTTCTTCCAAAGGCGCAACCTCCAAGATCCTGGTTAACACGGATCCGCGTGGTCTCGGGGAGGGCGGACACACTGATTAACTTTGCTTTCACTATCCACTCATGTTTAAGGGACAGCTCTTTTAAGGGCAATTTTATGATAAATATACGGATGGCGTGTTCGGGTACAGGACTACTTACTTGAGTATCCGGGCGATTGCAGCTCAGACCTGCGTCCTCGGTCGAGTCCGAACACATTGCTTGTGGTTCGAAGAACAATTTGTACATCTCCATGGGTGTCGCGCCCGTAAAATGTTGGGGAGCTCATGGTCCCTCCGGATTAAACTCCCACAGGCGGAGGGGGCAACGTTTGCAGGGCAAGGTGCGGCGAATCAACATGACCTGCGTCACCGCGACCAGATTGATGTCTCTCTCTAGGAGATCTCGAATGCGGCTCTGCAACAAGGGCACGTCCTTGGACGGCCCCCATTTAAACCCTTTATTGACCCATGATGCTAGCTGTGGTGGCGGACCCGAGCGAAAGGCAGGTGGCGCCACCCACTTGGTGCCCCTAGGAGCTGTGATAGAAAACCACTCTCGTTGCCATAAGCTGAACTCCTCTTGAAAAGAGCCCTCGGGCCATGGAGCGTCAGCCTTCTTGCTTATAACAGCGCCTCCGCACTCCGCGTGCTGCCCCTCGGTCATCTTCAGCTCTACTTTGAAGGTCTTAAGCCACAATCCGAAGTGAGGAGTAATGCAGAGGAAGGCTTCGCACACGACGATGAACGATGAGATGTGGAGGATGGACTCCGGAGCCAAGTCGTGAAATTCCAGCCCATAATAAAACATGAGCCCCCTCACGAAGGGGTCCGTCGGGAAGCATAGCCCCCGAAGGAAGTGATACGCGAACACCGCGCTCTCACCAGGCTTGGGAGTGGGAATAACCTGCCCTTGAGAAGGCAGCCTATGCGAGATTTCACCGGTTAGATACCTGGCATCTCTCAGCTTTAGCACGTCTTCTTCCGTAAAGGAGTAAGGCATCCACCGGCCTTGAAGGCCGGAGCCGAACATCATCGAAGGTCCGAAGCGCCTGAATCTGGAGCTTTGGGTGTTGGAACTCGAGGCGAGAGGCGGATTCGATTGAGATTGAAAGAAAGGAGTAGAGCCTTGGTCTCTTTATAAAGAGGTTGAATACCAAGAGCCCTCCCCGTGACCGTTTGGAACTCGCCTTCGATTGAGGAAATATACCAACGGGCACGATTAGGTTACCCACGCCCGTATTGATGAGAATCCCGAAATAAGGGGACATGATCTCTGCTTCGACAAGACGTGCCAAGGAAACCGTCTCGCTAAACGCGCTGAGGTGGGATAGTAAAAATGATTCGAATAAAGGCTTGGCCGCGGTGTGATGTCACGCTGCGGAATACGTCAGCAGATTGGATTTGTGTAAATATTATTCTCTCTACGGTGGTTTGTGGAACTTATTTTATAGAGCCGGACACTATCCTTGTGTTCAAAATCTTCTATGAAGTATTCGGAGGAGGAACCCGCCTTGCAATGCCGAAGACAATCTACGCGCCGGACTCGTCGTCATTGAAGCCTGGTTCAGGGGCTACTGAGGGAGTCCTGGATTAGGGGGTGTCCGATGGCCGGACTATAGCCTTTGGTCGGACTCCTGGACTATGAAGGTACAAGATTGAAGACTTCGTCCCGTGTCTGGATGGGACTTTCCTTGGCGCGGAAGGCAAGCTTGGCGATACAGATATGTAGATCTCCTCCCATTGTAACCGACTTTGTGTAACCCTAGCCCTCCCCGGTGTCTATATAAACCGGAGGGTTTTAGTCCTGGAACGAACAACAATCATACCATAGGATAGCTTCTAGGGTTTAGCCTCTCTGATCTCGTGGTAGATCTACTCTTGTACTACCCATATCATCAATATTAATCAAGCAGGAGTAGGGTTTTACCTCCATCGAGAGGGCCCGAACCTGGGTAAAAACATTGTGTCCCTTGTCTCCTGTTACGATTCGCCTAGACGAATAGTTCGGGACCCCCTACCCGAGATCCGCCGGGTTTGACACCGACAGGGGGGTTATAAAGTCTAGCTAGTCCATCTCCAATGGCATTTGCTTCTCTATGGCATTTTTCATACCGAACATAAGTGCAATCCCTATCCATATGATAGCAATCATCGAGAATACCGGCCGACATATCCTGATAAGTTACCATCATCTTGAATTGTTGAGATTACATCAATGTTGTTGGAGTTGACTATCAACTTGTTGCGGCCCAAGGATATTGCCAAGTTCAAACCAAACCGAAGAGCCAGTGCCTCAGCCATGAACATCCATGCAAACAACAACAATGTTATTGCTTGCCGCCAGAAAATTCCCATCAGTGTCGTGCAGAACAGCACCCACTGTACCTTGGAGCAAGTCCGGATCAAATGAGGCATCAACATTTAATTTGGTGTACCCCGACTGCGGTCTCGTCCATGGATTCCTCTTCTCCTTCGTTGATTTGGCAGTCACAGCAAGAAAATTCCCAGCAAGGGCGCAGACTGAAAGAACAATCTAACCTGGTTGTTGTGTCATTTCACCATGCAAAAATTTTCTCCTCTCCCGCCACAAAAACCAGTAGGTGATAGCTATGATCAAGTTACCATTTTTCTGACCAAGAACTATAGTTTCGTCTACCCGAAAGGACAGTAGATGTTCCAGAACAGCTTTTCCTGCTAGATCGACCACACATCATTTCTCAATGATACTCTCCAAACCCAGTCTCCTCCATACTTGTTTCACTTTGTTGCATTGGAATAACATATGTTTCATACTTTCAGCACTTTCACACGCCAGGCATTTCGTGGTAATTTTCACATATCTATCTGCAAGACTAACACGACAGGGCAAAGTACCATGCAGTATTCTCCAGAGGAAGATCCTCACCTTAGCACGACATGGCGGTTTCCATATAAACTCCCAAATCGGGTTGGGTGCAACAGCGCTCGGGGGGTTTGTCCTTGGAGCTTTAGATTCGTAGTGGCTCCTCCAAACATCTAGATAGGCTGACTTGACAAAAAATATGCCACGTTTCGAAGGGTGCCAAGCAACAAAGTCAGGCATTTCAAAAGATGGTAATGGCATATTTAATATCTGATGAGCGTCAACCAGCCAAAAAGTTCGCTTCACCAACAAAATGTCCCATTGGCCTATAGCAGGATCAATCAAGTCCAAAACTTTGGACAGCAAATTGTTACCCTTAAGGTGATCAGGAGTCTAGAAGGTGATTGAGGTATCCAAGCATCCATTAAAATATTCACTTTGTGCCCATCTCCTATTCACCATATATTAATTGTTATTGCTCTCAGGTTGACTCTATGAGTTCCTATGATTCCAGTAGGCGAAGGGAAAAAAATTATTGCCAATTGCTTGTCTTATAGTGGTACAACCGATTCCACATGTACCCTTCTGGTTTTACGAATTCCTTTTGGAGGCAAAATAATTTTCTCATCTATTAGTTAAGAAGAAGAGAACTGCCCAGTTAATTTATGAAAAACAAGCAAAAAACCGATACAAACAAACCATAAGCTTGATATATATTGTTACTCCCACATAACTACAAATTTATCAAGTTTGAGGAAACCATGCATTCATATATGGAGAGCATAGCGAGCAATTCCTACTATATGTTGGTGTCGAATTCTTTAGTGCAGCTACATCAAAGAGCTATTGCTTGTTCAAGATTGATTAGGTGTGGTGTGCGCTTGATGCAGATGCACATCGGACTGAACACATAAGAAGATTGTCATATCCGATTGTTTATGACAAGAAACAACGACAAAAAGTTCCTGCTAAACTCTTGAGGAACTCGTAACACCATATGTGTCTTCGTGATTCTTGTGTTGTTGGGGGAACGCAGTAATTTCAAAAAATTCCTATGCACACGCAAGATCCATCTAGGTGATGCATATCAACAAGAGGGGAGAGTGTTGTCCACGTACCCTTGTAGACCGAAAGCGGAAGCGTTATGACAACGAGGTTGATGTAGTCGTACGTCTTCATGATCCGACCGATCCTAGTACCGAAAGTACGGCACCTCCGCGATCTGCACACGTTCAGCTCGGTGACGTCCCACGAACTCTAGATACAGCTGAGTGTCGAGGGAGAGCTTCGTCAGATTGACGGCGTGATGACGGTGATGATGAAGTTACCGACGCAGGGCTTCGCCTAAGCACTACAACGATATGACCGAGGTGGAAATCTGTCGAGGGGGGCACACGGCTAAACAATCAACTTGTGTGTCTTTGGGGTGCCCCTGGCCACGTATATTCAGGAGGGGAGGGAAGAGGTGGCCGGCTCAAAGGGGGCGCGCCAGGTGTGGGGAATCCTACTAGGACTCCCCAGTCCAAGTAGGATTCCCCACCTCTTTCCTATTCGGAGTAGGAGAGAAGGAAAGAGAGGGATAGGGAGAAGGAAAGGGGGGCCGCGCCCCCACCGATTGTCCAATTCGGTTTGGGCAGGGGGGAAGGCGCGCGCCACCTGTTGGCCCTTCTCCCTCTCTCCACTAAAGCCCAATAAGGCCCATTACTTCTCCCGGCGAATTCCCGTAACTCTCTGGTACTCCGAAAAATACTCGAATCACTCGGAACCTTTCCGATGTCTGAATATAGCCTTCCAATATATCGATCTTTACGTCTCGACCATTTTGAGACTCCTCGTCATGTCCGTGATCTCATCCGGGACTCCGAACAACCTTCGGTACATCAAATCACATAACTCATAATGCAAATCATCATCTAACATTAAGCGTGCGGACCCCACGGGTTCAAGAACTATGTGGAAATGACCGAGACACATCTCCGGTCAATAACCAATAGCAGAAGTTGGATGCTTATATTGGCTCCTACATATTCTACGCAGATCTTTGTCGGTCAAACTGCATAACAATATACATGTTGGGGAACGTAGTAATTTCAAAAAAAAAATCCTACGCACATGCAGGATTATGGTGATGCATAGCAACGAGAGGGGAGAGTGTTGTCCACGTACCCTCGTAGACCGAAAGCGGAAGCGTTAGCACAACGTGGTTGATGTAGTCGTACGTCTTCACGATCCGACCGATCCAAGTACCGAACGTACGGCACCTCCGAGTTCAGCACACGTTCAGCTCGATGATGTCCCTCGAACTCCGAACCAGCCAAGCTTTGAGGGAGATTTCCGTCAGCACGACGGCGTGGTGATGGTGATGATGATGCTACCGACGCAGGGCTTCTCCTAAGCACCACTACGATATTATCGAGGTGGAATATGGTGGAGGGGACACTGCACACGGCTAAGAGATCAAGAGATCAATTGTTGTTTTTCCAAGGGGTGCCCCCCTCCCCGTATATAAAGGAGTGGAGGAGGGGGAGGGGGCCGGCCACCCTAGGCGCGCGCCATGAGGAGTCCTACTCCCACAGGGAGTAGGACTCCCCCCCTTCCAAGTGGGAGTCGGAGAGGAGATGGAAGGAGAGAGAGGGGGAAAGGAAAGGGGGACGCTGCCCCCCTCCTTGTCCAATTCGGACTGCGGGGGGGGGGGAGGGGGGAGCGGCTGCCCTTGGCCGCCCCTCCTCTTCTACAATAGGGCCCAATAGGCCCATTAGTCTCCCCGGGGGGTTCCGGTAACCCCCCGGTACTCTGGTATGTCTCCGATACTACCCGAAAACATTCCGGTGTCCGAACATAGTCGTCCAATATATCAATCTTTATGTCTCGACCATTTCAAGACTCCTCGTCATGTCCGTGATCATATCCGGGACTTAGAACTACCTTCAGTACATCAAATCACAAAACTCATAATACCGATCGTCATCTAACTTTAAGCATGCGGACCCTACGGGTTCGAGAACTATGTAGACATGAACGAGACTAATCTCCGGTCAATAACCAATAGCAGAACCTGGATGCTCATATTGGCTCCTACATATTCTATGAAGATCTTTATCGGTCAAACCGCATAACAACATGCGTTGTTCCCTTTGTCATCGGTATGTTACTTGCCCGAGATTCGATCGTCGGTATCTCAATACCTAGTTCAATCTCGTTACCGGCAAGTCTCTTTACTCGCTCAGAATACATCATCTACTTAACTAACTCATTAGTCACAGTGCTTGCAAGGCTTATAGTGATGTGCATTACCGAGAGGGCCCAGAGATACCTCTCCGACTATCAGAGTGACAAATGCTAATCTTGAAATACGCCAACCCAACAAGTACCTTTGGAGACACCTGTAGAGCACCTTTATAATCACCCAGTTACGTTGTGACTTTTGGTAGCACACAAAGTGTTCCTCTGGTAAACTGGAGTTGCATAATCTCATAGTCATAGGAACATGTATAAGTCATGAAGAAAGCAATAGCAACATACTAAACGATCAAGTGCTAAGCTAACGGAATGGGTCAAGTCAATCACATTATTCTCCTAATGATGTGATCCCGTTAATCAAATGACAACTCATGTCTATGGCTAGGAAACTTAACCATCTTTGATTCAACGAGCTAGTCAAGTAGAGGCATACTAGTGACACTCTGTTTGTCTACGCATTCACACATGTATCAAGTTTCCAGTTAATACAATTCTAGCATGAATAATAAACATTTATCATGAAATAAGGAAATAAATAGTAACTTTATTATTGCCTCTAGGGCATATTTCCTTCAGTCTCCCACTTGCACTAGAGTCAATAATCTAGTTCACATCGCCATGTGATTTAACACCAATAGTTCACATCACCATATGATTAACACCCATAGTTCACATCGTCATGTGACCAACACCCAAAGGGTTTACTAGAGTCAATAATCTAGTTCACATCGCTATGTGATTAACACCCAAAGTGTACTAAGGTGTGATCATGTTTTGCCTGTGAGAGAAGTTTTGTCAACGGGTCTGCCACATTCAGATCCGTATGTATTTTGCAAATTTCTATGTCAACAATGCTCTGCACAGAGATACTCTAGCTAATTGCTCCCACTTTCAGTATGTATCCAGATTGAGACTTAGAATCATCTGGATCAGTGTCAAAACTTGCATCGACGTAACCCTTTACGACGAACCTTTGTTCACCTCCATAATCGAGAAACATAGCCTTATTCTACTAAGGATAATTTTTACCGTTGTCCAGTGATCTACTCCTAGATCACTATTGTACTCCCTTGCTAAAATCAGTGTAGGGTATACAATAGATCTGGTACACAGCATGGCATACTTTATAGAACCTATGGCTGAGGCATAGGGAATGACTTTCATTCTCTTTCTATCTTCTGTCGTGGTCGGGCTTTGAGTCTTACTCAATTTCACACCTTGTAACACAGGCAAGAACTCTTTCTTTGACTGTTCCATTTTGAACTACTTCAAAATCTTGTCAATGTATGTACTCATTGAAAAAAACTTATCAAGTGTCTTGATCTATCTCTATAGATCTTGATGCTCAATATGTAAGCAGCTTTACCGAGGTCTTTCTTTGAAAAACTCCTTTCAAACACTCCTTTATGCTTTCCAGGAAATTCTACATCATTTCCGATCAACAATATGTCTTTCACATATACTTATCAAAAAACGGTAGTGCTCCCACTCACTTTCTTGTAAATACAGGCTTCACCGCAAGTCTCAGATAAATCTATATGCTTTGATCAACTCATCAAAGCGTATATTCCAACTCCGAGATGCTTGCACCAGTCCATAGATGGATCGCCGGAACTTTGCACACTTTGTTAGCATCTTTAGGATCGACAAAACCTTCTAGTTGCATCATATACAACTCTTCTTTAAGAAATCCATTAAGGAATGTAGTTTTGACGTCCATTTGCCAGATTTCATAAAATGTGGCAATTTTCTAACATGATTCGGACAGACTTAAGCATCGCTATGAGTGAGAAAATATCATTGTAGTCAACACCTTGAACTTTGTCAAAAAAACCTTTTTCGACAAGTCTAGCTTTGTAGATAGTAACACTACTATCAGCGTTTGTTTTCCTGTTGAAGATCCATTTATTTTCTATGGCTTGCCGATCATAGGGCAAGTCAACCAAAGTCCACACTTTGTTCTCATACATGGATCCCATCTCAGATTTCATGGCCTCAAGCCATTTCGCAGAATCTGGGCTCATCATCGCTTCCTCATAGTTCGTAGGTTCGTCATGGTCAAGAAATATGACCTCCAGACCTAGATTACCGTACCACTCTGGTACGGATCTCACTCTGGTTGACCTACGAGGTTCGGTAGTAACTTGATCTGAAGTTACATGATCATCATCATTAGCTTCCTCAATAATTGGTGTAGGAGTCACATGAACAGATTTCTGTGATGAACAACTTTCCAATAAGGGAGCAGGTACAGTTACCTCATCAAGTTCTACTTTCCTTCCACTCACTTCTTTCGAGAGAAAACTCCTTCTCTAGAAAGGATCCATTCCTAGCAACGAATGTCTTGCCTTCGGATCTGTGATAGAAGGTGTACCCAACTGTCTCCTTTGGGTATCCTATGAAGACAAATTTCTCCGATTTGAGTTTGAGCTTATCAGGATGAAACTTTTTGACATAAGCATCACAACCCCAAACTTTAAGAAATGACAGCTTTGGTTTCTTGCCAAACCATAGTTCATACGGTGTCATCTCAACGGATTTAGATGGTGCCCTATTTAACGTGAACGCAGCTGTCTCTAATGCATGTCCCCAAAACGATAGTGGTAAATCGGTAAGAGACATCATAGATTGCACTATATCCAGTAAAGTACGGTTATGATGTTTGGACACACCATTATGCTGTGGTGTTCCAGGTGGCATGAATTTGTGGAATTATTACACATTGTTTTAGTTCAAGACCAAATCATAATTCAAATATTCGTTTCTACGATCAGATCGTAGAAATTTTATTTTCTTGTTACGATGTTTTTCACTTCACTCTGAATTCTTTGAACTTTTCAAAATGTTTCAGACTCATGTTTCATCAAGTAGATATACCCATATCTGCTCAAATCATCTGTGAAGGTAAGAAAATAACGATACCTGCCGCGAGCCTCAACACTCATCGGACCGCATACATCAGTATGTATTATTTCCAACAAGTTTATTGCTCGCTCCATTGTTCCGGAGAACGGAGTCTTAGTCATCTTGCCCTTGAGGCATGGTTCGCAAGCATCAAGCGATTCATAATCAAGTGATTCCAAAAGCCCATCAGCATGGATTTTCTTCATGCGCTTTACACCAATATGACCTAAATGGCAGTGCCACAAATAAGTTGCACTATCATTATTAACTTTGCATCTTTTGGCTTCAATATTATGAATATGTGTATCATTACGATCGAGATTTAGTAAACCATTTACATTGGATGTATGACCATAGAAGGTTTTATTCATGTAAACAGAACAACAATTATTCTCTGACTTAAATGAATAACCGTATTGCAATAAACATGATCAAATCATATTCATGCTCAACGCAAACACCAAATAACATTTATTTTAGGTTCAACACTAATCCCAAAAGTATAGGGAGTGTGCGATGATGATCATATCAATCTTGGAACCACTTCCAACCCACATCGTCACTTCACCTTTAACTAGTCTCTGTTCATTCTGCAACTCCCGTTTCGAGTTACTACTTTTAGCAACAGAATCAGTATCAAAGACCGAGGGGTTGCTATAAACACTAGTAAAGCACACATCAATAACATGTATATCAAATATACCTTTGTTCACTTTGCCATCCTTCTTATCCGCCAAATACTTGGGGTAGTTCCGCTTCCAGTGACCAGTCCTTTGCAGTAGAAGCACTTAGTCTCAGGTTTAGGTCCAGACTTGGGCTTCTTCACTTGAGCAGCAACTTGCTTGCCGTTCTTCTTGAAGTTCCCCTTATTCCCTTTGCCCTTTTTCTTGAAACTAGTGGTCTTGTCAACCATCAACACTTGATGTTTTTATTTATTTCTACCTTCGCCAATTTCAGCATTGCGAAGAGCTCGGGAATTAATTCCGTCATCCCTTGCATATTACAGTTCATCACAAAGTTCTAGTAACTTGGTGATAGTGACTAGAGAACTTTGTCAATTACTATCTTATCTGGAAGATTAGCTCCCACTTGATTCAAGAAATTGTAGTATCCAGACAATCTGAGTACATGCTCACTAGTTGAGCTATTCTCCTCCATATTGTAGGCAAAGTACTGTCAGAGGTCTCATACCTCTCGACACGGGCATGAGTATGAAATACAGATTTCAACTCTTGGAACATCTCATATGCTCCGTGACGTTCAAAACATCTTTGAAGCCCTGATTCTAAGCCCTAAGGCATGGTGCACTAAACTATCAAGTAGTCATCATATTGAGCTTGCCAAACGTTCATAACGTCTGCATCTGCTCCTGCAATCGGTCTGTCACCTAGCGGTGGATCAAGGACATAATTGTTCTGTGCAGCAATGAGGATAATCCTCAGATCACGGATCCTATCCGCATCATTGCTACTAACATATTTTCAACTTTATTTTCTCTAGGAACATATCAAAAATAAACGGGGAGCAACATCGCGAGCTATTGATCTACAACATAGTTATGCAAATACTATCAGGACTAAGCTCATGATAAATTAAAGTTCAATTTAATCATATTAATTAAGAACTCCCACTTAGATAAACATCCCTCTAGTCATCTAAATGATCACGTGATCCAAATCAACTAAACCATGTCCGATCATCACGTGAGATGGAGTAGTTTTCAATGGTGAACATCACTATGTTGATCATATCTACTATATGACTCACGCTCGACCTTTCGGTCTCCAGTGTTCCGAGGCCATATCTGCATATGCTAGGCTCGTCAAGTTTAACATGAGTATTCTGCGAGTGCAAAACTGGCTTGCACCCATTGTAGATGAACGTAGAGCTTATCACACCCGATCATCACGTGGTGTCTAGGCACGACGAACTTTGGCAATGGTGGATACTCAGGGAGAACACTTTTACCTTGAAATTTAGTGAGAGATCATCTTATAATGCTACCGTCAATCTAAGCAAAATAAGATGCATAAAAGATAAACATCACATGTAATCAATATAAGTGATATGATATGGCCATCATCATCTTGTGCTTGTGATTTCCATCTCCGAAGCACCGTCATGATCACCATCGTCACCGGCGTGACACCTTGATCTCCATCGTAGCATCGTTTGTCGTCTCGCCAACTATTGCTTCTACGACTATCGCTACCGCTTAGTGATAAAGTAAAGCATTACAGGGCGATTGCATTGCATACAATAAAGCGACAACCATATGGATCCTGCCAGTTGCCGATAACTCGGTTACAAAACATGATCATCTCATACAATAAAATATAGCATCGTGTCTTGACCATATCACATCACAACATGCCACGAAAAAACAAGTTAGACGTCCTCTACTTTGTTGTTGCAAGTTTTACGTGGCTGCTACGGGCTGAGCAAGAACCGTTCTTACCTACGCATCAAAACCACAACGATAGTTCGTCAAGTTAGTGATGTTTTAACCTTCTCAAGGACTGGGCGTAGCCACACTCCGTTTAGCTAAAGTTGTTGAAACTGACACCCGCCAGCCACCTATGTGCAAAGCACGTCGGTAGAACCAGTCTCTCGTAAGCGTGCGCGTAATGTCGGTTCGGGCCGCTTCATCCAACAATACCGCCCAACCAAAGTATGACATCTTTGGTAAGCAGTATGACTTGTATCGCCCACAACTCACTTGTGTTCTACTCGTGCATATAACATCTACGCATAAAACCAGGCTCGGATGCCACTGTTGGGGAACGCAGTAATTTCAAAAAAAATCCTACGCACACACAGGATTATGGTGATGCATAGCAACAAGAGGGGAGAGTGTTGTCCATGTACCCTCGTAGACCGAAAGCAGAAGCGTTAGCACAACGCGGTTGATGTAGTCGTACGTCTTCACGATCCGACCGATCCAAGTACCGAACGTATGGCACCTCGGAGTTCAGCACACGTTCAGCTCGATGATGCCCCTCGAACTCCGATCCAGCCGAGCTTTGAGGGAGATTTCCGTCAGCACGACGGCGTGGTGATGGTGACGATGATGCTACCGATGCAGGGCTTCTCCTAAGCACCGCTACGATATTATCGAGGTGGAATATGGTGGAGGGGGCACCGCACACGGCTAAGAGATCAAGAGATCAATTGTTGTTTTTCCAAGGGGTGCCCCCCTCCCCGTATATAAAGGAGTGGAGGAGGGGGAGGGGGCCGGCCACCCTAGGCGCGCCCCATGAGGAGTCCTACTCCCACAGGGAGTAGGACTCCCCCCTTCCAAGTGGGAGTAGGAGAGGAGATGGAAGGAGAGAGAGGGGGAAAGGAAAGGGGGACGCTGCCCCCCTCCTTGTCCAATTCGGACTGCGGGGGGAGGGGGGCTGCCCTTGGCCGCCCCTCCTCTTCTCCACTAGGGCCCAATAGGCCCATTAGTCTCCCCGGTGGGTTCCGGTAACCCCCCGGTACTCCGGTATGTGTCCGATACTACCCGAAACCATCCCGGTGTCCGAACATAGTCGTCCAATATATCGATCTTTATGTCTCGACCATTTCGAGACTCCTCGTCATGTCCGTGATCATATACGGGACTCCGAACTACCTTCGGTACATCAAATCACAAAACTCATAATACCGATCGTCATCTAACTTTAAGCGTGCGGACCCTACGGGTTTGAGAACTATGTAGACATGACCGAGACTCATCTCCGGTCAATAACCAATAGCAGAACCTGGATGCTCATATTGGCTCCTACATATTCTACGAAGATCTTTATCGGTCAAACCGCATAACAACATACGTTGTTCCCTTTGTCATCGGTATGTTACTTGCCCGAGATACGATCGTCGGTATCTCAATACCTAGTTCAATCACGTTACCGGCAAGTCTCTTTACTCGTTCCGTAATATATCATCTCGCAACTAACTCATTAGTCACAGTGCTTGCAAGGCTTATAGTGATGTGCATTACCAAGAGGGCCCAGAGATACCTCTCCGACTATCGGAGTGACAAATCCTAATCTCGAAATACGCCATCCCAACAAGTACCTTTGGAGACACCTGTAGAGCACCTTTATAATCACCCAGTTACGTTGTGACGTTTGGTAGCACACAAAGTGTTCCTCCGGTAAACGGGAGTTGCATAATCTCATAGTTATAGTAACATGTATAAGTCATTAAGAAAGCAATAGCAACATACTAAATGATCAAGTGCTAAGCTAACGGAATTGGTCAAGTCAATCACATCATTCTCCTAATGATGTGATCCCGTTAATCAAATGACAACTCATGTCTATGGCTAGGAAACTTAACCATCTTTGATTCAACGAGCTAGTCAAGTAGAGGCATACTAGTGACACTCTGTTTGCCTATGTATTCACACATGTACGAAGTTTCCGGTTAATACAATTCTAGCATGAATAATAAACATTTATCATGATATAAGGAAATATAAATAACAACTTTATTATTGCCTCTAGGGCATATTTCTTTCAGTCTCCCACTTGCACTAGAGTCAATAATCTACTTCACATCGCCATGTGATTTAACACCAATAGTTCACATCTTTATGTGATTAACACCCATAGTTCCGCCATGTGACCAACACTCAAAGCGTTTACTAGAGTCAATAATCTAGATCACATCGCTATGTGATTAACACCCAAGAGTAATAAGGTGTGATCATGTGATTGCTTGTGAGATAAATTTAGTCAACGAGTCTGCCACATTCAGAGTCGTATGTATTTTGCAAATTTCTATGTCTATAATACTCTGCACGGAGCTACTCTAGCTATTTCCTCCCACTTTCAATATGTATCCAGATTGAGACGTAGAGTCATCTGGATCGTTCTAAAGCTTGAATCGACGTAACTCTTTACGACGAACTCTTTGTCACCTCCATAACCGAGAAATATTTCCTCAGTCCTCTAAGAAAAATTTTGACCAATGTCTAGTGATATACTCCTAGATCACTATTGTACTCCCTTGCCAAACTCAGGGCGGGGTATACAATAGGTCTGGTACACAGCATGGCATACTTTATAGAACGTATGGCTGAGGCATAGGGAATGACTTTCATTCTCTCTCTATCTTCTGACGTGGTCAGGTTTTGAGTCTTACTCAACTTCACACCTTGCAACACTGTCAAGAACACTTTCTTTGACTGTTCCATTTTGAACTACTTCAAAAACTTGTCAAGGTATGTACTCATTGAAAAAACTTATCAAGCATCTTGATCTATCTCTATAGATCTTGATGCTCAATATGTAAGCAGCTTCACCGAGGTCTTTCTTTGAAAAACTCCTTTCAAACACTCCTTTATGCTTTCCAGAAAATTCTACATCATTTTCGATCGACAATATGTCATTCACATATACTTTATCAGAAAGGCTGTAGTGCTCCCACTCACTTTCTTGTAAATACAGGCTTCACTGCAAGTCTGTATAAAACTATATGCTTTAATCAACTTGTTAAAGCGTATATTCCAACTCCGAGATGCTTGCACCAGTCCATAGATGGATCGCTGGAGCTTGCACATTTTGTTAGCACCTTTAGGATTGACAAAACCTTCTGGTTGCATCATATACAACTCTTGTTTAACAAATCCATTAAAGAATGCAGTTTTGTTATCCATTTGCCAGATTTCATAAAATGCGGCAATTCCTAATATGATTCAGACAGACTTAAGCATCGCTACGACTGAGAAAATCTCATCGTAGTCAACACCTTGAACTTGTCGAAAACCTTTCACGACAAGTCGAGCTTTATATATAGTAACACTACCATTAGCGTTAGTCTTCCGCTTGAAGATCCATTTATTCTCAATGGCTTGCCGATCATTGGGCAGTTCCACCAAAGTCCATACTTTGATTTCATACATGGATCCTATCTCAGATTTCA
This sequence comes from Aegilops bicornis, assembly GCA_021605145.1. Classification (NCBI taxonomy): domain Eukaryota; kingdom Viridiplantae; phylum Streptophyta; class Magnoliopsida; order Poales; family Poaceae; genus Aegilops; species Aegilops bicornis. The sequence continues at coordinate 482,770,098 of CM038673.1, read as the reverse complement.
TGGCCTCAAGCCATTTCGCGGAATCTGGGCTCATCATCGCTTCCTCTTAGTTCGTAGGTTCGTCATGGTCAAGTAACATGACCTCCAGAACAGGATTACCATACCACTCTGGTGCAGATCTTACTCTGGTTGACCTACAAGGTTCAGTAGTAACTTGATCTGAAGTTCCATGATCATGATCATTAACTTCCTCACTAATTGGTGTAGGCATCACTGGAACTGATTTCTATGATGAACTACTTTCCAATTCAGGAGAAGGTACAATCACCTTATCAAGTTCTACTTTCCTCCCACTCACTTCTTTCGAGAGAAACTCCTTCTCTAGAAAGTTTCCATTTTTTCCAACGAATATCTTGCCTTTGGATCTGTTATAGAAGGTGTACCCACCAGTTTCCTTTGGGTATCCTATGAAGACACATTTTTCTGATTTGGGTTCGAGCTTATCAGGTTGAAACTTTTTCACATAAGCATCGCTGCCCCAAACTTTAAGAAATGACAGCTTAGTTTTCTTGCCAAACCACAGTTCATACGGTGTCGTCTCAATGGATTTAGATGGTGCCCAATTTAGCGTGAATGCAGTTGTCTCTAATGCATAACCCCAAAACGACAGTGGTAAATTGGTAAGAGACATCACAGATCTCACCATATCTAATAAAGTGCGGTTACAACGTTCGGAAACACCATTACGCTGTGGTGTTCCAGGTGGCGTGAGTTGCGAAACTATTTCGCATTGTTTCAAATGAAGACCAAACTCATAACTCAAATATTCACCTCCACGATCAGATCATAGAAATTTTATTTTCTTGTTATGATAATTTTCCACTTCACTCTGAAATTCTTTGAACTTTTCAAATGTTTCAGACTTATGTTTCATCGAGTAGATATACCCATATTTTCTCATATCATCTGTGAAGGTCAGAAAATAACGCACCGTCCGCGAGCCTCAACACTCATCGAACCACATACATCAGTATGTATTATTTCCAACAAGTCAGTTGCTCGCTCCATTGTTCTGGAGAATGGAGTCTTAGTCATCTTGCCCATGGTTCGCAAGCATCAAGTGATTCATAATCAAGTGATTCCAAAAGCCCATCATTATGGAGTTTGTTCATGCGCTTTACACCAATATGACCTAACCGGGAGTGCCAAAAATAAGTTGCACTATCATTATTAACTTTGCATCTTTTGGCTTCAATATTATGAATATGTGTATCACTATGATCAAGATCCAACAAACCATTTTCATTGGGTGTATGACCATAGAAGGTTTTATTCATGTAAACAGAACAACAATTATTCTCTAACTTAAATGAATAACCGTATTTCAATAAACATGATCAAATCATATCCATGCTCAACGCAAACACCAAATAACATTTATTTAGGTTCAACACTAATCCCGAAAGTATAGGCAGTGTGCAATGATGATCATATCAATCTTGGAACTACTTCCAACACACATCGTCACTTACACCTTAAGTAGTTTTTGTTCATTCTGCAACTCCCGTTTCGAGTTACTACTCTTAGCAACTGAACCAGTATCAAATGCTGAGGGGTTCCTATAAACACTAGTAAAGTACACATCAATAACATGTATATCTAAAAACATTTGTTCACTTTGCCATCCTTCTTATCTGCCAATTATTTGGGGTAGTTCCGCTTCCAGTGACAATTCCATTTTGCAGTAGAAGCACTCAGTTTCAGGCTTAGGTCTTAGCTTTGGGCTTCTTCATGGGAGTGACAACTTGCTTTCCATTCTTTTTGAAGTTCCCTTTCTTTCCCTTGCCCTTTTACTTGAAACTAGTGGTCTTGTCAACCATCAACACTTGATGCTTTTCTTGATTTCTACCTTCGCCGATTTCAGCATCGCGAAGAGCTCGGGAATCACTTTCGTTGTCCCTTGCATATTATAGTTTATCATGAAGTTCTAGTAACTTGGTGATAGTGACTAGATAACTTTGTCAATTACTATATTATCTGGAAGATTAACTCCCACTTGATTCAAGAAATTGTAGTACCCAGACAATCTGAGCATATGCTCACTGGTTGACCTATTCTCCTCCATCTTGTAGGCAAAGTACTGTCAGAGGTCTCATACCTCCCGACACGGGCATGAGTATGAAATACCAATTTCAACTCTTGGAATATCTTATACGCTCAGTGGCTTTTGAAACATCTTTGAAGTCCCGGTACTAACCCGTAAAGCATGGTGCAGTAAACTATCAAGTAGTCATCATACCGAGCTTGTCAAGCGTTCATAACGTCTGCATCTGCTCCTGCAATAGGTCTATCATCTAGCGGTGCATCAAGGACATAATTCTTCTGTGCAGCAATGAGTATAATCCTCAGATCACGGACCAAGTCCTCATCATTGCTAATGTCATCTTTCAACTAATTTTTCTCTAGGAACATATAAAAAATAAACGGGGAGCTACAGCGGGAGCTATTGATCTACAACATAGTTATGCAAATACTATCAGGACTAAGTTCATGATAAATTAAAGTTCAATGAATCATATTACTTAAGAGCTCCCACTTAGATAGACATCCCTCTAGTCATCTGAATGATCACCTGATCCAAATAAACTAAACCATGTCCGATCATCACGTGAGATGGAGTAGTTTTCAATGGTGAACATCACTATGTTGATCATATCTACTATATGATTCACGCTCGACCTTTCGGTCTCCGGATGTTACGAGGCCATATCTGCATATGCAAGGCTCGTCAAGTTTAACCCGAGTATTCTGCGTGTGCAAAACTGGCTTGCACCCGTTGTATGTGAACGTAGAGCTTATCACACCCGATCATCACGTGGTGTCTCGGCACGAAGAACTGTCACAACGGTGCATACTCAGGGAACACTTGTACCTTGAAATTTAGTGTGGGATCATCTTATAATGCTACCGCCGTACTAAGCAAAATAAGATGCATACAGGATAAACATCAAATGCAATCAATATAAGTGATATGATATGGCCATCATCATCTTGTGCCTTTGATCTCCATCTCAAAGCACTGTAGTGATCACCATCATCACCGGCTTGACACCTTGATCTCCATCGAAGCATCGTTGTCGTTTCGCCAACTATTGCTTCTACGACTATCGCTACTGCTTAGTGATAAAGTAAGGCAATTACATGGTGATTGCATTTCATACAATAAAGCGACAACCATAAGGCTCCTGCCAGTTGCCGATAACTTTTACAAAACATGATCATCTCATACAACAATTTATATATCATCACGTCTTGACCATATCACATCACAACATACCCTGCAAAAAATAGTTAGATGTCCTCTACTTGTTGTTGCAAATTTTATGTGGCTGCTACGGGTTTAGCAAGAACCGTTCTTACCTACGCATCAAAAACCACAACGATTTTTTGTAAAGTGTGCTGTTTTAACCTTCAGCAAGGATCGGGCGTAGTCACACTCGATTCAACTAAAGTTGGAGAAACTGACACCCGACAGCCACATGTATGCAAAGCACGTCGGTAGAACCAGTCTCGCGTAAGCGTACGCGTAATGTCGGTCCGGGCCGCTTCATCCAACAATATCGCCGAATCAAAGTATGACGTGCTGGTAAGTAGTATGACTATTATCGCCCACAACTCTTTGTGTTCTACTCGTGCATATAACATCTACGCATAGACCTGGCTCGGATACCACTGTTGGGGAACGCAATAATTTCAAAAAAATCATGCGCACACACAAGATCCATCTAGGTGATGCATAGCAACGAGAGGGGAGAGTGTTGCCCACGTACGCTTGTAGACCGAAAGCAGAAGCGTTATGACAATGCGGTTGATGTAGTCGTACGTCTTCGTGATCTGACCGGTCCTAGTACCGAAAGTACGGCACCTCCGCGATCTGCACACGTTCAGCTCGGTGACGTCCCACAAACTGTAGATCTAGCTGAGTGTCGAGGGAGAGCTTCATCAGCACGACGGTGTGATGACGGTGATGATGAAGTTACCGACGCAGGGCTCCCCTCCTCTTTCCTATTCGGAGTAGGAGAGAAGGAAAGAGAGGGAGAGGGAGAAGGAAAGGGGGGGTCGCGTCCCCACCCCTTGTCCAATTCGGTTTGGGCAGGGGGGAAGGCGTGCGCCACCTCTTGGCCCTTCTCCCCTCTCTCCACTAAAGCCCAATAAGGCCCATTACTTCTCCCGGCGAATTCTCGTAACTCTCAGGTACTCCGAAAAATACCCAAATCACTCGGAACCTTTCCGATGTCCGAATTTAGCCTTCCAATATATCGATCTTTATGTCTCGACCATTTCGAGACTCCTCATCATGTCCGTGATCTCATTCGGGACTCCGAACAATCTTTGGTCCATCAAATCACATAACTCATAATACAAATTGTCATCAAACGTTAAGCGTGCGGACCCCACGGGTTCGAGAACTATGTAGACATGACCGATACACATCTCCGGTCAATAACCAATAGCGGAACCTGGATGCTCATATTGGCTCCTACATATTCTACGAAGATCTTTACCGGTCAAACCGCATATCAACATACGTTGTTCCCTTTGTCATCGGTATGTTATTTGCCCGAGATTGATCGTCGGTATCCTCATACCTTGTTCAATCTCGTTACCGGCAAGTCTCTTTACTCGTTCTGTAATGCGTCGACCCGCAACTAACTCATTAGTCACAATGCTTGCAAGGCTTAATGATGTGCATTACCGAGAGGGCCCAGAGATACCTCTCCGATATACGGAGTGACAAATCCTAATCTCGATCTATGCCAACTCAACAAACACCATCCGAGACACCTGTAGAGCATCTTTATAATCACCCAGTTACGATGTGACATTTGATAGCACACTAAGTGTTCCTCCGGTATTTGGGAGTTGCATAATATCATAGTCATAGGAACATGTATAAGTCATGAAGAAAGCAATAGCAACAAACTAAAGGATCAAGTGCTAAGCTAACTGAATGGGTCAAGTCAATCACATCATTCTCTAATGATGTGATCCCGTTAATCAAATGACAACTCATGTCTATGGCTAGGAAACTTAACCATCTTTGATTCAACGAGCTAGTCAAATAGAGGCATACTAGTGACACTTTGTTTGTCTATGTATTCACACACTGGTGCGCATCGGTCCTAAACAAACGGTTTTTAACCCCTTTCTGCGACGGCCTTTGGAACCGTCACCAAGTGAGTGTGTGCGATAGGGGGTCCTTCCCACACGACCCAGAAACCGTCGGGGATATGGAATAGTGATCCAGAGGCCTTCTAAAATGTAATCGTGTGTGATGCAGCACACACTAAATTCTTCCGCACGTGTGGTATTGGTGATTAAGCCTTTCTAATGACGCACTGAAACCATACGGCCTCTCGTAACGAACTATTTGGGAAATTGTATGTAAGGCACATGGGCCAACATATGAACTGTGTGCGATTTGTGCCCTACCGCACATGAGTTTTCTGCGTAACCCGTCTGCCATGCTAGACTCCATCGCACAAGTTTTCCAACAATTACCGTCTGCTATAATGTTCTATCACAAACGGTTCAGGAGCCCCTTCGCACACATACAAGTGTTGCAGACCGTTTGTGATTTGTTAGGTATCACTGACGATTGCCACAAGAGTGATGTGTGCTTTTCGTTTGGGATCCCACACGTTTCCTGGAAAAAAATACGATTGGGATTGTATTTTGCATTGGGCACGGTTTACTCCCAGTTCTCATGTGCGATAACGCGATATCACAAACGGTTCCGGAGAACCTATGCACACGTAGTAGCGCTGCAAATCGTTTGCGATCTGCTGTGTATCACCGATGGTTCCGCTATGATTGACGTATGCTTTCCGATATGGATCGCGCACACTCATTTAGTTGAACCGTGTGCGGAGCAATTGCCAGGTTAAAACAAAAATATCCCATTTTAAATCGGCACACAAAAAGCAAATTCGCCATAGTATTCAATTGAACAAATAAACAAAAATATCCCATTTTGAATCGGCACGCAAAAAGCAAATTCACCACAATATTCAATTGAACAAATAGTGTCCACAGGAAGAACATTCATCAGATTTCGCAACAATTGTAATTGAACATATGGTAGCTAAATTCCAATGATTTGTCCACACATATATGCATTACATAATTAATCATACTGTACGAAATACGAAGACCTCATCAGATGGAAAACAATGGATCCATGCGTTATATGTTTAGTGGCTAACTCTTACTCAATGTTTCAGGAGAACACATGCCAAAATCTTCATTATAACCAGTGGGATTGATGTAGTGATCCAGGAAGAAGCCGCTGATAAATCTCCGAACCATCAGCAATTCACTAGCCGGGAGCGGTTCAGGGGTCCTCGGTTTTAAGATGAGCTGCAGTATTTTTAAGATCAGAATGTGCCATGTGAGTTGAGTAGAAGATATTAATTAAGATAGACTTACTGGTACTAATCCGCGAGGATCGTCACAACTATCAGCAGATTTGCGAGATGGAGATCATAATACGCAAACATAGTATCGACAAAGGTTGGTCCACGCTTCTTCTTTGAGGACACCGAAATTTTTGTACAAAATTAGTCATGTATTTGTCCTGTTAGGAACAACCTAACCGGTGTTAGATGTATTATTTTTTCTTTGGACAAAATAGAAAGAGGTTTATTTAGAAGATTAAACATTTGACTAGCGTAAGGAAAGGTATTTGCAGACTGTTGGATAAATTTTTTGAAAATAATGGATTCGGTGTGTTACCAGAGAAACGATCTCATGCTGCAGAGATAGTTTCCTCTTGAATAGGTTCCCTGTTTTAGTTTCCCACAATGCGAGCACACTTCAAATGATGATGAATTTTGACAACATCAATTATTGAACCAGATATGAATGCAAATTAATTTCAACATCATAGAATTCAATACCTATCCAAGAATTGCTGAAGATACGTCGGATCCTGAGCGTTTGTTGACTCTCTGAGAGAATCGATGTAGTAAACTGTGTTCTTGTTTGGAACAATGAATACCAATATCCAGTAATTGCTACATATTAAGAAAGCCATGAACTTACGAATGATGTCGAAATCTGAAAGACAATCAGTGTATGCTTGGTTGTTTACTTGACTTACCATTCATGATATGGCCAGAGAAAGGATTCTGCATGGGACGTGTTTTCGAAGATATGGATGACCGTGTTAATGGCCCAGTCCCGTCGGTCCTTTTCATGTAATGTTGTGCCATTTTCTAATGCAGGATCTATGAAATACACACTCTCACTTTGTCTTCTCTGCGCGCTCAATCCCCTGAGAGGAATAAAATGCAGTTAGTTTTTTATCATTTACAGCCTTGTATGGAGAAGTTGATCAGAGTTTGTTAAGTACTTACAAAATCACGCATCTAACAAGAGTGGCATTGAGCACGTTGAAGTTGAAGAAGAGATGTAAGTCCTCGAAACTCACAATGATGGAACCAGCATCATGTCGGAAATGATCTCTGCTGTAGTGGACTAGCAAATGGTGATGACTGAGGGAGTCCTGGACTAGGGGGTGTCCGGATAGCCGAACTATCATCACGGTCGGACTCCAAGACTATGAAGATACAAGATTGAAGACTTCGTCCCATGTCCGGATGGGACTTACCTTGGCGTGGAAGGCAAGCTTGGCGATACGGATATGTAGATCTCCTACCATTGTAACCGACTCTGTGTAACCCTAACCCTATCGGTGTCTATATAAACCGGAGGGTTTTAGTCGATAGAGACGAACAACAATCATACCATAGGCTAGCTTCTAGGGTTTAGCCTCTCGATCTCGTGGTAGATCTACTCTTGTACTACCCATATCATCAATATTAATCAAGCGGAGTAGGGTATTACCTCCATCGAGAGGGCCCGAACCTGGGTAAAAACATCGTGTCCCTTGTCTCCTGTTACCATCCGCCTAGACGCACAGTTCGGGACCCCCTACCCGAGATCCGCTGGTTTTGACACCGGCATTGGTGCTTTCATTGAGAGTTCCGCTGTGTCGTCACCTATAGGCCCGATGGCTCCTTCGATCATCAGCAATGACGCAGTCCAGGGTGAGACTTTTCTCCCCGGACAGATCTTCGTATTCGGCGGCTTTGCACTACGGGCCAATTCGCTTGGCCATCTGGAGCAGATCGAAAGTTGTGCCCCTGGCCATCAGGTTAGGTTTGGAGGTTTGAACTACACGGTCGCTTGGCCATCTGGAGCAGATCGAAAGTTGTGCCCCTGGCCATCAGGTCAGGTTTGGAAGTTTGAACTACATGGCCGACATCCGCGGAGACTTGATCTTCGACGGATTCGAGCCATAGCCAAGTGCGCCGCACTGTATCAATGGGCATGATCTAGCTCTGCTGCCGAACAGTGTCCTGGAGCCGCACCTGCGTCTGCTCCGACCCTTAGCTTGGAGCTGACTCCCCCGATCGAGGACGAATGGTTGGACACCGCCTCGGGGGCTACGATCTCAACGGCGATTGAGCCGAACTCCATCCCTGTCCTTTGCGAAGACCGTGACTCCAAGGTGCCGGACTCCTCTCCGGACTCCGAACCCTCCGCGCCCCTGCCAATCGAATCCGATTGGGCGCCGGTCATGGAGTTCACCGCCGCGAACATCTTTTAGTACTCGCCCTTTGGCGACATCTGGAATTCACTAAAGTCTCTCTCTTTATCGGAGAGCCACTGGCGGACTACGGTCGGGAAGGTTGAGATGCGGACGGCGAAGAAATTCAACGCCCACCCGGTACCCACTTTGTAGCCACATCGATGATTTAACCGACATGCTCGACTTCCACTCGAAGACATCGACGGTATGGACGGCGATGCGGAGAAGACCAAGACCCAGCGCCTACAGGGGCCTTTGGAAGGCCACCTAAATGCGTCACGACATATACATGGTGGACATCCCAAAAGATGGGAACAGCGATGGAGCAATGGAGGATGACCCCTCAAGAAACAGCCCAAGCGCCCGACATCGTGGCGCCGCTCTAAATCCGCCCACAAGAAAGCGGCGATTCGGCACGGGAGACAATAATACCGGACGGTGCGAAGGCGACCCCTCCAGCAGGACTCGGCGTGGGAGGAGGGAGAAGCAAGACCGCCTGACGGTCTTGGCGAAAAAAGAGGTAGAGGGCGATAATTATCGCCCCCCTCAAGAAGGCGAGGCAAGCCTCGAAGATGGCCAATTTGTCGTGCGGAGGATCCTGCCGAGCAGGAGCATTTCAAGCGCGGGCTTATGGCCACGGCAAGCAGCCTCAAGAAAAGCGATGGCAGCTTAGAGCTGACCAAGACTTGCTAGGCAGCGGATGGGTGAAGTCCTTGCAGCCGAAGAATATGAACTCGAACGGCCCTCCAAAAAATACCCCAAACGCAGGCTGCTACCCCAATTAGAGGAAGCAGCACCCAAACCTACATCACCAGCGCATGAAGCGGCCGACCGGCCACTCCGTGGTCGCGACAGAGAGGCCTCTAGACCCCCCATTCAAGCCGTACTCCGGCGTCGCTCGAAAAGTACCAAGGCACGGGGAAACGTGCCAGACCTGCGAGACATATTGGAGGACAAGGCAAGGCATACAAGATCGATCTACGGATCGCGTGGGCGCCCCACGACACGTGATGATAACCGTCACGCCGGATCTGACAACTCCGGCCGGGCGAACCACGATGAACAAAGCTCATATGAGCTACGTCGTGATATAGCCCAATATCTGAGGCGCCGCACCCACTATGCTTCACGGATGAAGTAATGGATCATCAAATCCACGAGGGCTTCAAACCCGTAAACATCGAATCATACGATGGTACCACAGATCCTACGGTCTGGATCGAGGACTATCTCCTCCATATCCACATGGCCCGCGGTGATGATCTACACGCCATCAAATACCTCCCGCTCAAGCTTAAAGGACCAGCTCGGCATTGGCTCAACAGCTTGCCGGCCAGAATCAATTGGTTATTGGGAGGACACGGAAGCCGCATTCCTTGATAACTTCCGGGGAACATATGTGCGACCACGGGCGCCGATGACCTCGACCACATAATCCGGTGACGGAAGAATCGGCCGGAACAATTACGGACACGGTTCCTAACCAAGAAAAATCAAATCGTCATTTGTCCGGATGCACGAGGCCCTTGCAGCCTTTAAACATAACATCCATGACGAGTGGCTAGCCCGGCACCTAGGACAGGAAAAGCCGAAATCCATGGCAGCCCTCACCACACTCATGACCCGCTTTTGCGGCGGAGAAGACAGCTAGCTGGCTCGTAGTAACAACTTGACCAAAAACCACGGTAGTTCGGATACCAAGGACAGCAATGGCAGGTCGGCGTCGCAACAAGAACAAAGCGCCGCGTGCGGCGATAATGATGAAGATACGGTAGTCAATGCGGATTCAGAGGCTCCAAACCGGTCGTGAAGAAGCCATTCAAAAGAAATACCGGGGCCCGTCCAACTTGGACCGAATACTCGATCGCTTGCGGATACATGGCACCCCGAAAAACCAGCCAATCACACCAACGAGGGATTGCTGGTTGTTCAAACAAGCGAGCAAGTTATGTGCGAACTCAATGACAAGGGGCTGCATAGCGATGACGAGGAGAGCCCGGCCGCCCGAACAATAGAGGATGAAGGGCTTTCCCACACAAGTGCGGACGGTGAACATGATATACGCAACCCATATACCCAAAAGGGCGGAAGCATGCACTAAAGGGGCGTATATGCGATGGAGCGATGCGCCCCAAACTTCAACCCATGGTCTTCCTTCCGATCACCTTCGATTGAAGGGACCACCCCACTAGCATTCGTCATGGCGGTTTCACCGCATTGGTTCTTGACCCAATTATTGGCCGGATTTCACCTCACCGAGTCACGATGGGCCGGCGGTAGCAACTGAACCTGCTTTATCGAGGATACGATTGCACAAAATGGGCATAGACCCTCAAGAATTAAACCTACAAAGACGACCTTTAAAGGCGTCATACCGGGTGTAGAGGCCAATTATGCAGGCTCGATTCGCTCGAAGTGGTCTTCGGATCCCGGATAACTTCCGGCGAAGAGTTAATCTTCGATATAGTCCCGTTCATGGCGGCTATCACGCCTTTGCTCGGACGAACCGCATTTGGAAAGTTCAATGCGGTGCCGTACTACGCAAACCTCAAGCTCAAGATGCCAGGCCCTCGAGGAGTAATCACGGTCAATGGAAACACCGAACGCTCTCTCCGAACGGAGGAGCACACGGCGGCCCTCGCGGCGGAGGTGCAAAGCAGCCTCTCTCACAGCAACTCTCGAGTCCGGCCACTAAACGTCCGGACACCGTCAAGCGCGCCCGGAGTAACCTACAACAAGACCGCCTGGCACGATCCAAGCACGCGTAGCAATCCGGCCCCAACCCCAGCCCTCTCGAAATTGCGAAGCCAGTACTACGTGTACATAATTACGCTCTGGAGATACCATGGGCATAAGGGGAGGGGCACGACCACGGCACGCCCAGAATGCGGCTCAACCGCACCAGGGGCTCCCGATTGTGTCATTCTTTTTCTTTTTTCTTTTTTCTTACTTTCAGGACTCTGTTCTCCAGAAACCCTGTCCGGCATTCACGCCGAACTCATGATGCAACAACCAGGGAAGAAGAAAACTGCGTCGAGTGTCCAGGTGGTCTCTATTACGAGCATTATACCTGTTTTACATACCATCCCATGACTTACCCACGGAGAGGACATGTTAAATAGTCCCATCCCTTGCTTATCGCACAATTTGTATCGTTCGCTTTTATTTGCAGTTTCTTTTTAATAACCAATATATAGCTCTTGCCTATTATTGCATTCTTTCCCATTATATATGTTCATTTATGACAGGTCAACCCATACAATTTAGTGCGGCCAATACACCGAGGGCTTAAGTACCCCAAAATTATGGTGTGATAAGTCCGAACACTTTCACAAGTGCGGCACCCCGAACTTATAGCATTACATGCATCGGCTCCGAATCATGTCTTGGGTCAATAGTTGGGTTTGCTCGGCTCCTGTGTTTTGCTGCCTTACGTTCCGTTCTATCGGCTAACACGGCACCAGGAGAACCACTGCGATTGTGCCCCGGTTGAGATGGGTTGAGCACCTCAGTGGAGAAAGCTAAAACTGGCCGTCATGATGGGGCGAGAGCCGGTCGCTGTTCGAGAGGTTTTTTCGGGTCCCTAAAGACTTATGCCGCTTAGAGCGAGGAACCGGAAATTATCCGCCAAGGCGTGGATAGCGCCGAACTCGGTCTTCCGAATACTAGGGGCTTCACGAAATTTAAAATTATAGAATTCTATGGCTAAGTGAGAGTGTTCAAGCACTATAAGTCTGGTTGCCTTGTTCGTTGCGTTGAGCGCCTCCTCGATGGACCCAAGAATGGGAACAAGAGCGCTCAAGTTTATCCCGAACACCCCAAAGACTCGTGGCATGGGGCTGAAGCCAATGACTTGCAATCTCTAAAATTTTATAAACGTCCGCCAAGATGTTAATAATTTAAATTAACAAGCGTTGCTTATATAATATGAACAAGTTTTCAGCGTCTGAGGATAACAAAAGCGAGTCTATTCAAAATTACATCTTTGGAGCACTCATCATCCGCTATCTGGCGGGCACCCTTGAGACGCCCTCATAGTACATTTCGGTGTGCGATGCTCCTTGCCCTTCGGTGGCCCGTCCGTCACAAGCTTCTCCGCATCCAGCTTGCCCCGGTGCACTTTAGCACGGGCAAGGGCCCGACGGGCACCTTCAATGCAGGCGGAGCGCTTGATGACTTCAATCCATGGACAGGCGTCCACCAGCCGCTGCACTAGCCCGAAGTAGCTCCCAGGCATGGCTTCCAATGGCCACAGCCGAACTATGAGGCCCTTCATGGCCTGTTCGGCGACCTTGTGGAGCTCGACCAGCTGCTTCAGCTGGTCACTCAGGGGCACCGGACGTTCGGCCTCAGCATACTGAGACCAGAACACCTTCTCTGTCGAGCTCCCCTCCTTGGCGCGGTAGAATGCGGCCGATCGGACACACTCTGTAGGCGGATCTCTGAGCGCTCTGGAGAGCTCGGATTCGGGTAAGTACTAGATAATTGACTTTTACATTCTTGCTCTGCATAAAGAATGCCTTACCCTTGTGATCTTCTTTATTGCCTCAATCTCCTGGAGGGCTTTTTGGGCTTGACCTTAGCAGCTTTGGCACTCTCAAGAGCCGATGCAAGCTCGGACTCTCGGGTCTTGAGTCACGCTCCAAACCCTCGTGTTTTTCCACGAGCGCTGGAGCTCTTGCCGCACCTCCGCCAGCTGCGCCTCCCCTTCTCTCGCTCGGCGTGCTCATGACCGCTTTGTTTTGGTCGCGGACACCGCCTCCTTCAGGGTCGCCACCTCGCTCGTGGTCCCTGCAGTACCCATGTTATTCCTGTTATTTTTTGCAACCAAATCCTTTCTATAAGGTATTTCTTTAATAAGGTATTTCTTTAATAAGGTATTACTTACCTTCCTTGTCCTCGAGCTGCTTCTTGGCAAGGCCGAGCTCGTTCTCGGACCGCTCGAGGCTCTGCTTCAATGCATTGACCTCCAGCGGTCGGTCTTGGCAGAGGTCAAGCGCAGCCTGCATTCCCATATTGACATACTTATGTTAGACTCCTGCGTATATCTTTTTAGATCCTTAGTCCGGCTTTTCTTTGCGAACACCGAACTAAGCATCGAGAACTCTTGTCTGCGGTAATATTTTTACATATTCTAAACTTACCTCAAAGCCCGTTAGAAGGCTGGTACAGGCTTCAACAGCCCGCTCTTGGCAGGCTGAACTTTACGGATCACCACACTCATAATAAAGGCGGTGCTCCTCCTCGATGGAAGCGCTATTAAGCGCCTCCAATAAGCTATCCGGTGCCTCCGGTTGGACAGAGGACACCGGCGTCTTACCCTTCCTACGAAGGGGCCGCTTGCCGGACTTCGGAACCGCTGAAGGTTCCGGTATGGAGTCCGGACGAGGGTCGGGCTTAGAGCCCCTGGGGATCTCGCTCCCCTCGCGCCTGGAGTCCGGGAGGTTGCCTTGCGGCGCCTCCTGCGCCACCTCCTCTTGACCAGGCCCCCCTTGGGGCCCCACCTCGGCGTCGTCCATAGCGTGAGGTGTGGAGGTGGCCGGAAGTGAAGTACTCTCCATTTCCGGCGAACTCGGGGACCCTTTCGACGAAGCGGCGAACTCGTCCTTGGGCGGGCTGCATGATTGTTCGGCATTAGAGAACACTATGCAATGAAAAAAACCATGGGTATCCGGACACTTACGATCTCGCCAGGGGCTTAGCCCTTGTTGGCCACTCCTCCTCGTCGTTGTCGGTGTTGGTGGAGAAGTCCCAGGAGGGCCCTTCCCTTCTTGGACCCTCCGGCCTCCCGGTTAGGCGGCCTTCCTTTCTTCTCTCTCCCGGGGGAGAGGCTTCTTTCCTCCTCCTCGTTCTCGGGAGAGGATTACGCTTGAGAATCGGCGGCGCTTGGCGCCGGAGCTCCTTCGAGTTCCGTGGCCTCCTTCTTGGCCTTCTTCTCCGTCACCACGTGAGGTGCGGAGCCAGCGATCCGTCGATCAGGCGTCCGGCTGGTCTTCGGCAAAGGAGCCGGTCGATTAATCTGTCCGGGCGTCTTGACCGATCTGCCAAAGGTTAGGGAGTTTTAGATCCCACATAGAGTCAATCTATGAAAAAAGAGTCCCGTAAAGGGTAAAATAACTTACCTCGCTGGCTTGATGCTGCGAGCTGAATCCGCGATCTTCGGTAGCGGATGCGGGGGCTTCGGCGCCCTTGAACAGCACCTTCCAGGCATCTTCGTACGTAGTGTCGAAGAGCGGCTCAAATGCTGGTGTTGTGCGGATCAAACTCCCACAAATTGAAGGCCCGTTCTTTGGCACGGAGAATCCGGCAGTGAGCATAACCTGGACTACGTTGACAAGCTTGAGCTTCTTGTCCAACAGGTTTCGGACACGAGTTTGGAGTCGGTCAGTTCTTAGAATCACCCCACGTCGGGCCGTCTCTTTCCATGATGTGACCCGTGTGGGGAACCAGATCTGAATTCGGGGCCGCCGCCCATTTTGAGTCGCGGCTCGGTGATGTAGAACCACCCGATTGCCACCCTTTACTCTCTCCACGAAGGAGCCCTTGAGCCATAGAACGCCGGGCATCACGCCCGCCATGGCGCCTCCGCACTCACTTTGTCGGCCGCCCACTATCTTGACGGCGCTAAAGGTCTTCAACCATAAACCGAAGTGGGGTTGGATGCAGAGGAAAGCCTCGCACACGAAGATAAACGTCGAGATATTGAGGATGAAGTTTGGGGCCAGATCATGGAAATCCAGGCCGTAGTAGAACATGAGCCCCCGGACAAATGGGTGAAGTGGAAAACCCAGTCCGCGGAGGAAGTGGGTAAGGAACACCACCCTCTCATGGGGCTTGGGAGTGGGGACGAGCTGCCCCTTGTTGGGGAGCCGACACGCGATGTCGCCGGACAAGTATCCGGCCTCCCGCAGCTTTGTGATGTGCCCCTCCGTGACGGAGGAGGCCATCCACCTGCCTCCGCTCCGGACATAGTTGGAGAAGGTTGAGGTGGGGTGTGCGGACTTAGGCGCTGGAGCTCGAGTCTTGTGAAATGGATGAGCAAAGGAGGAAGAAGGCGTTGGTGAAAAGGTGGATCCTTATCCCCTTATATGGACGGACGAAGCTATGCGTCCCCCGCCAGCCTGGTAAAACTCGCTTATCTCCCAAGCGCCATAATCAATGGCGCGGATGGGTTACCCACGTCCGTATTGATGGGAATCCCGAAATAAGGGGGCACGATCTATGCTTTGATAAGACGTGCCAAGGAAACCGCCTCGCTAAACGCGCTGAGGTGGAACAGTAAAAAAATGTTTCATATAAAGGCTTGGCCGTGGTGTGATGTCACGCTGCGGAATACGTTAGCAAATCCGTGCAAAAATTATTCTCTCTACGGTGATATGTGGAACTTGTTTTGCAGAGCCGGACACTATCCTTGTGTTCAAAACCTTCTATGAAGTATTCGGAGGAGGAACCCGCCTTGCAATGCCGAAGACAATATCTTGCGCCGGACTCGTCGTCATTGAAGCCTGGTTCGAGAGCTCTTGAGGAGTCCTGGACTAGGGGTGTCCGGATAGCGAACTATCATCGCGGCGGACTCCAAGACTATGAAGATACAAGATTGAAGACTTCGTCCCGTGTCCGGATGGGACTTTCCTTGGCGTGGAAGGCAAGCTTGGCGTCTGGATATGTAGATCTCCTACCATTGTAACCGACTACATGTAACCCTAACCCTATCCGGTGTCTATATAAACCGGAGGGTTTTAGTCCGTGAGACGAACAACAATCATACCATAGGCTAGCTTCTAGGGTTTAGCCTCTACGATCTCGTGGTAGATCTACTCTTGTACTACCCATATCATCAATATTAATCAAGCGGGGTAGGGTATTACCTCCATCGAGAGGGCCCGAACCTGGGTAAAAACATCGTGTCCCTTGTCTCCTGTTACCATCCGCCTAGACGCACAGTTCGGGACCCGCTACCCGAGATCCGCCGGTTTTGACACCGACAATGACCTTCTGACATTTGATCCATGCAATATTCATGTAACTCATGGCAACTGGAGCTGCACTCATCAAAGTATTCACCAACAAGAAATGGCTGGCCATGGACGTAATTGCGTGCTTCAAATATGCTGCTTTATTTTTAGCAAGCAACAAACGTACTTCTTCATCACCCATGGCGTCGGAAATAATATTACTCCCTGATTCGAACAATCTGTTGTTAATTTGGTTCTGGGCGATGAATGCTTTAAGTAAGAGGCAATCGTTCTCTTTCCTATTCACTCTCCCGATGCGCTTCCTCGTGGCCGTGGGTGTAGCCTTTTTGGCTACTTCCTTCTTGGTACTTGAAGCATTTACGGCGAGCGTCAGTTGATCAAGACGGTAGACCGCCGAAAGCGACGATGAAGCTTGGACAGACGGTTAGCGCACGGTTTATCTATGCCGGATCGATGAGCTAAGCGGTGCTTCTTTGTAATGACTTCTTTGGGCTGTAGGATCGAGAGGCATCGGCTAGCGACCATGCGTTGAAGCTATGTCGGGTTTCTACGTAGGTGGTGCCAACTTGTCGATGTGCTGAGGAGGCCGTGCCAAGGCGTTGGTTTGCTGAGCAGGAAGTGCTGACACATTGGTAAGCTAAACACGCGCCTGCAGACCGATGGACTGATGAGCGATCGGTTACGGACCTCTGAGGCTTAGCGGTGATTCAAGCATCGAGGCTTAGCGTCTGTTCCACCAGGTTGGTCTGCTGAGCATGTGCTGCAGCTGGGTCTCCCCCTGCTGCTTCAGAGGCCGGCATCTAAACCGGTGGTGCGTCATCAGCAGTTGTAGGCCTTGCCACTGGCTGCTTTGGGGCGGAGGATGACATGGCCTGTACGTCACAAAGTCGGTCCGCCTGATCACAGGTTGATGCATCGCTGCTCTGGCAAGGAGAGCGTCACCGGTTGAGGGGCGATAGTGGTTGCTCTTGGCGGGGCTTCAGGAATCTCATCGATGAACTCTATTTCCTTTCATGGCCACTGGATGTGATGTAATAGTGTTTCTCCCAAGGTCCTTTGCTCATCAAAGTCTCCTACGACATTCTTCAGGGCAAATTAATTGAATCCAGGCTTTACTTCAGTCACGTAGCACTTCACACAGCCCGGCTTCAATGGCACATTGTCCAATAAGAGGCCATCTTCCAAGAAGGGTGGGCAAACCCAGGTTGTTGAACATTTTAATGTACCTTCATAATGTGTAAGCATGCCCTTCAGTCTGTCTTCCATTCCAGATAGATCAGATATAGCATCATCACGAGCAGCTGCACGGTCACTTACGAGAGTGAGATCTGATAGAGATGATAGATAGTATTTTTGGTATTTTTGGTATAGAGATGCAAAGTGAAAAGTAAAAGGAAAAGTAAAAACAAAGCAAGTATTAAAAGTAATGGAGATTGATATGATGAGAATAGACCCGGGGGCCATAGGTTTCACTAGTGGCTTCTCTCAAGAGCATAAGTATTCTATGGTGGGTGAACAAATTACTGTTGAGAAATTGACAGAATTGAGCATAATTATGAGTATATCTAGATATGATCATGTATATAGGCATCACGTCAGAGACAAGTAGACCGACTCCTGCCTGCATCTACTACTATTACTCCACTCATTGACCGATATCCAGCATGCATCTAGAGTATTAAGTTAAAAACAGAGTAACGCCTTAAGCAAGATGACTTGATGTAGAGGGCTAAATTCATGCAATATGATAAAACCCCATCTTGTTATCCTCGATGGCAACAATACAATACGTGCCTTGCAACCCTTTACATCCTTTGGGTAAGGACACACAAGATTGAACCCAAAGCTATGCACTTCTCCCATTGCAAGAACTACCAATCTAGTTGGCCAAACCAAGCGGATAATTCGAAGAGACTTGCAAAGATAACCAATCATACATAAAAGAATTCAGAGAATATTCAAATATTATTCATAGATAAGCTGGATCATAAACCCACAATTCATCTGTCTCAACAAACACACCGCAAAAAGAAGATTACATCGAATAGATCTCCACGAGAGAGGGGAGAACATTGTATTGAGATCCAAAAGAGAGAAGAAGCCATCTAGCTACTAGCTATGGACCCGAAGGTCTGAAGTAAACTACTCACACTTCATCGGAGGGGCTATGGTGATGATGTAGAAGCCCTCCGTGGTGGATGCCCCTCCGGTGGAGCTCGGAGCAGGCCCCAAGATGGGATCTCGTGGATACGGGAAGTTGCGGCGGTGGAATTAGGTTTTGGCTCCTGTTACGATCGTTTGAAGTGCGTAGGTATATATAGGAGGAAGGAGTACGTCGGTGGAGCAATAGGGGGCCCACGAGGTAGGGGGCGCGCCCTAGGGGGGGGGCACCCCCACCCTCGTGACTGCCTCTCTTGTTCCTTGGCGTAGGGTCCAAGTCTCCTGGATCACGTTCAGTGAGAAAATCACGTTTCCGAAGGTTTCATTCCGTTTGGACTCCGTTTGATATTCTGTTTCTTCGAAACACTGAAAATAGGCAAAAAAACAGCAATTAAATTTGGGCCTCCGATTAATAGGTTAGTCCCAAAAATAATATAAAGTGGAAAATAAAGCCCAATATAGTCCAAAACAGTAGATAAAGTAGCATGGAGCAATAAAAAATTATAGATAAGTTGGAGACGTATCAGGCATCCCCAAGCTTAATTCCTGCTCGTCCCCGAGTAGGTAAATGATAAAAAGAGAACTTTTGATGCGGAGTGACACTTTGGCATAATTTCAATGTAAATCTTCTTAATCATGGTATGAATATTCAGATCCGAAAGATTCAAGACAAAAGTTCATATTGACATAAAAATAATAATACTTCAAGCATACTAACTAAGCAATTATGTCTTCTCAAAATAACATGGCCAAAGAAAGTTATCCCTACAAAATCATATAGTCTGGCTATGCTACATCTTCCCCACACAAAATATTTAAATCATGCACAACCCCGATGACAAGCCAAGCAATTGTTCCATACTTTAACATTTTCAAAACTTTTTCAATCTTCACGCAATACATGAGCGTGAGCCATGGATATAGCACTATATGTGGAATATAATGGTGGTTGTGGAGAAGACAAAAGGAGAAGATAGTCTCACATCAACTAGGCGTACCAACGGGCTATGGAGATGCCCATCAATAGATATCAATGTGAGTGAGTAGGGATTGCCATGCAACGGATGCACTACAGCTATAAGTATATGAAAGCTCAACAAAAGAAACTAAGTGGGTGTGCATCCAACTCGCCTTCTCACGAAGACCTAGGGCATTTGAGGAAGCCCATCATTGGAATATACAAGCCAAGTACTATAATGTAAAATTCCCACTAGTATATGAAAGTGACAAAATGAGAGACTCTCTATCATGAAGATCTTGGTGCTACTTTGAAGAACAAGTGTGGTAAAAGGATAGTTACATTGTCCCTTCTCTCTTTTTCTCTCTTTTTTTTTCTTTGGGCCTTTTCTCTTTTTTTATGGCCTCTTTTTTTCGTCCAGAGTCTCATCCCGACTTGTGGGGGAATCATAGTCTCCATCATCCTTTCCTCACTTGGGACAATGCTCTAATAATGATGATCATCACACTTTTATTTTTCTTACAACTCAACAATTACAACTCGATTCTTAGAACAAAGTATGACTCTATATGAATGCCTCCGGCGGTGTACCGGGATATGCAATGAATCATGAGTGACATGTATGAAAGAATTATGAAAGGTAGCTTTGCCACAAATACGATGTCAACTACATGATCATTCTAGCAATATGACAATGGTGGAGCGTGTCATAATAAACGGAACGGTGGAAAGTTGCATGGCAATATATCTCGGAATGGCTATGGAAAGGCCATGATAGGTAGGTATGGTGGCTGTTTTGAGGAAGATATATGGTGGGTGTATGATACCGGCGAAAAGTGTGCGGTATTAGAGAGGCTAGCAATGGTGGAAGGATGGGAAAAAGTGTGTATAATCCATGGACTCAACATTAGTCATAAAGAACTCATATACTTATTGCAAAAATCTAGAAGTTATCAAAGCAAAGTATTACGCGCATGCTCCTAGGGGGATAGATTGGTAGGAAAAGACCATCGCTCGTCCCCGACCGCCACTCATAAGGAAGACAATCAATAAATAAATCATGCTCCGAGTTCATCACATAACGGTTCACCATACGTGCATGGGAATCACGAAATTCAACACAAGTATTCTTTAAATTCACAACTACTCAACTAGCATGTCTCTAATATCACCATCTTCATATTTCAAAACAATTATCAAGCATCAAACTTTTCTTAGTATTCAACGCACTCAAAAGAAAGTTTCACATATCTCGAATACCAAGTATATTAACATTAAGCAAATTACCATGCTATTAACGACTCTCAAAATAATATAAGTGAAGCATGAGAGATCAATAGTTTCTTTAAAACAAATCCACCACCGTGCTCTAAAAGATCTAAGTGAAGCACTAGAGCAAAAATTATCACGCTCAAAAGATATAAGTGAAGCACTATGAGCAAAACTATCAAGCTCAAAAGATATAAGTGAAGCACATAGAGTATTCTATCAAATTCCAATTTATGTATGGCCCTCTCAAAAGGTGTGTACAGAAAGGATGATTGTGGTAAACTTACAAGCAAAGACGCAAATAATACAAGACGCTCCAAGCAAAACACATATCATGTGGTGAATAAAAATATAGCTCCAAGTAAATTACCGATGGGAGTAGAGAAAGAGGGGATGCCCCCGATGGGAGTAGACGAAAGAGGGGATGCCTTCCGGGGCATCCCCAAGCTTTGACTTTTTGGTGTCCTTGGATTATCTTGGGGGTGCCATGGGTATCCCCAAGCTTAGGCTCTTGCCACTCCTTGTTCCATAATCCATCGAAAGAATTTACCCAAAACTTGAAAACTTCACAACACAAAACTCAATAGAAATCTTGTGAGCTCCGTTAGAGAAAGAAAACAAAGGACTACTTTATAGTACTGTAATGAACTCATTCTTTATTTATATTGGTGTTAAACCTACTGTATTCCAACTTCTTTATGGATTATAAACTATTTTACTAGCCATAGATTCATCAAAATAAGCAAACAACACACGCAAAACAGAATCTGACAAAAACAGAACAGTCTGTAGTAATCTGTAACTAACGCAAACTTCTGGAACTCCAAAACATCTACCAAAATTAGAAGACCTATACATTTTGTTTATTGATAAGCAGCAATTGGAATCAGTATTTTATCACGTTCTGGTGCTTTTTAATAATTCGGGCACTGAGCGCAAAGTTTCTGAAAATTACAGCAAGATCAAATAACTATCATCCAAGAAGATCCAATAGGTCTAGCTTGGCACAAACACTAATTAAAACATAAAACCACATTTAAACAGAGGCTAGATGGATTATTTATTCCTAAACAGAAACAAAAACAAAAAAACTAAAAATAAAATTGGGTTGCCTCCCAACAATCGTTATCGTTTAACGCCCCTAGCTAGGCATAAAAGCAAGGATAGATCTAGGTATTGCCATCTTTGATAGGCAATCCATAAGTGGCTCTCATAATAGATTCATATGGTAATTTTATTTTATTTCTAGGGAAGTGTTCCATGCCCTTCTTTAAGGGAAATTGGAATCTAATATTCCCTTACGTCATATCAATAATTGCACCAATCGTTCTAAGGAAAGGTCTACCAAGAATAATAGGACATGAAGGATTGCAATCTATATCAAGAACGATAAAATCTACGGGCACATAATTCCTATTTGCAACGATAAGAGCATCATTAATTCTTCCCATAATCTTTTTAATGGTGGAATCCGCAAGATGCAAGTTTAGAGAGCAATCATCAAAGTCACGGAATTCTAGCAAATCACACAAAGTTTTGGGAATAGTGGAGACACTAGCACCCAAATCACACAAGGCATGAAACTCATAATCTTTAATTTTAATTTTAATAGTAGGTTCCCACTCATCATAGAGTTTTATAGGGATAGAAACTTTCAACTCAAGTTTTTCTTCATAAGATTGCATCAAGGCATCAACAATGTGTTCGGTAAAGGCCTTATTTTGACTATAAGCATGAGGAGAATTTAGCACGGATTGCAACAAGGAAATACAATCAATTAAAGAGCAATTTTCATAATTAAATTCCTTGAGATCCAATATAGTGGGTTTTGCAACATCTAGGTTTTTATTTCTTTCAATCCCACTTCTATCAATTTCATCATCAAGATCTAAAAACTCCGAATTCTTAGAACGCCTTCTAGGTAATGGAAGATCATATTCAGTTTCATCAAGATTCATATTGCAAAACAAAGATTTAATGGGGGACACATCAATAACTTTTAGATCTTCATCTTGATTTTCATAGGAATTGGAAGAATACGCTTTAATAAAGGCATCTTTGGAAGCACGCATCCTAGCGGTTCTTTCTTTGCATTCATCAATGGAAATTCTCATAGCTTTGAGAGACTCATTGATATCATGCTTAGGAGGAATAGATCTAAGCTTTAAAGAATCAATCTCAAGAGAAATTCTACCAACGTTCCTAGCCAAATCATCAACTTTAAGCAATTTCTCTTCAAGCAAAGCATTAAAATTCTTTTGTGAATTCATAAACTCTTTAACACTACTCTCAATTCAGAGGGCATCTTATTAAAATTTCCATAAGAGTTGTTGTTGGAGTTTCCATATTTATTAGAAGGATTACTAGGATAAGGCCTAGGATTAAAATTCCCTCTATACGCGTTGTTACCAAAATTATTCCTACCAACAAAATTCACATCAATAGATTCATTATTATTCTCAATCAAAGTAGACAAAGGCATATCATTAGGATCAGAAGAAACACTCTTAGTAGCAAATAATTTCATAAGTTCATCCATCTTTCCACTCAAAACATTAATTACTTCTATCGCATGCAATTTTTTATTAGTAGATCTTTCGGTATGCCATTGAGAATAATTAACCATAATATTATCTAGGAGTTTAGTGGCATCTCCTAAAGTGATTTCCATAAAAGTGCCTCCCGCGGCCGAATCTAAAAGATTTCTAGAAGCAAAATTCAATCCGGCATAAAAAATTTGTATAATCATCCACAAGTTCAAACCATGAGTAGAACAATTACGTATCATTAATTTCATTCTCTCCCAAGCTTGTGCAGCATGTTCATGATCAAGTTGCTTAAAATTCATAATATTGTTCCTAAGAGAGATAATCTTAGCGGGAGGAAAATACTTAGAGATAAAAGCATCTTTGCACTTGTTCCAAGAATCAATACTATTTTTAGGCAGAGATGAAAACCACGCTTTAGCATGATCGCTAAGCGAAAAAGGAAATATATTAAATTTAACGACATCATTATCAACATCTTTTTTCTTTTGCATATCAAATAAATCAACGAAGCTATTCAGATGAGTAGCGGCATCTTCACTAGGAAGGCCGGCGAATTGATCTTTCATAACAAGATTCAACAAAGCGTTATTGATTTCACAAGATTCAGTATTGGCAAGAGGAGCAATTGGAGTCCTAAGGAAATCATTATTATTGGTATTGGTGAAGTCACACAATTTGGTAGCATCTTGAGCCATCGCGACAAACAAGCAATCCAACACACGAGCAAACAAGCGGACGAGAAAAAGGGCAACGGGAAAAAGAGGAGGAGATTGGGAAAGAGAGGGCGAATAAAACGGCAAGGGTGAAGTGGGGGAGAGGAAAACGAGAGGCAAATGACAAATAATGTAATGTGAGAGATAGGGATTGTGATGGGTACTTGGTATGTTGACTTTTGCGTAGACTCCCCGGCAACGGCGACAGAAATCCTTCTTGCTACGTCTTGAGCTTGCATTGGTTTTCCCCGAAGAGGAGAGGATGATGCAGCAGAGTAGCGTAAGTATTTCCCTCAGTTTTTGAGAACCAAGGTATCAATCCAGTAGGAGGCCATGCACAAGTCCCTCGTACCTGCACAAAACGATAGCTACTCGCAACCAACGCGATTAGGGTTGTCAATCCCTTCACGGTCACTTACGAGAGTGAGATCTGATAGAGATGATAGATAATATTTTTGGTATTTTTGGTATAGAGATGCAAAGTGAAAAGTAAAAGGCAAAGTAAAAATAAAGCAAGTATTAAAAGTAATAGAGATTGATATGATGAGAATAGACCCGGGGGCCATAGGTTTCACTAGTGGCTTCTCTCAAGAGCATAAGTATTCTACGGTGGGTGAACAAATTACTGTTGAGCAATTGATGAATTGAGCATAATTATGAGTATATCTAGATATGATCATGTATATAGGCATCACGTCGGAGACAAGTAGACCGACTCCTGCCGCATCTACTACTATTACTCCACTCATTGACCGCTATCCAAAGATGCATCTAGAGTATTAAGTTAAAAGCGAATGCGCCTTAAGCAAGATGACATGATGTACGGGATAAATTCATGCAATATGATAAAAACCCCATCTTGTTATCCTCGATGGCAACAATACAATACGTGCCTTGCAACCCTTTACATCCTTTGGGTAAGGACACCGCAAGATTGAACCCAAAGCTATGCACTTCTCCCATTGCAAGAACTACCAATCTAGTTGGCCAAACCAAAGCGGATAATTCAAGAGACTTGCAAAGATAACCAATCATACATAAAAGAATTCAGAGAATATTCAAATATTATTCATAGATAAGCTGGATCATAAACCCACAATTCATCGATCTCAACAAACACACCGCAAAAAGAAGATTACATCGAATAGATCTCCACGAGAGAGGGGGGGGGGAACATTGTATTGATATCAAAAAAGAGAGAAGAAGCCATCTAGCTACTAGCTATGGACCTGAAGGTCTGAAGTAAACTACTCACACTTCATCGGAGGGGCTATGGTGATGATGTAGAAGCCCTCCGTGGTGGATGCCCCCTCCGGCGGAGCTCTGGAACAGGCCCCAAGATGGGATCTCGTGGATACATGAAGTTGCGGCAGTGGAATTAGGTTTTTGGCTCCTGTTCTGATCATTTGAAGTGCGTAGGTATATATAGGAGGAAGGAGTACGTCGGTGGAGCAACAGGGGGCCCACGAGGTAGGGGCGCGCCCCCCACCCTCGTGACCGCCTCTCTTGTTCCTTGGTGTAGGGTCCAAGTCTCCTGCATCACGTTCGGTGAGAAAATCACGTTTCCGAAGGTTTCATTCCGTTTGGACTCCGTTTGATATTCTGTTTCTTAGAAACACTGAAATAGGCAAAAACAACAATTCTGGGCTGGGCCTCCGGTTAATAGGTTAGTCCCAAAGATAATATAAAAGTGGAAAATAAAGCCCAATATAGTCCAAAACAGTAGATAAAGTAGCATGGAGCAATCAAAAATTACAGATACGTTGGAGACGTATCAGCCGCCGCGTGTTGGGAACGGCGGTGGAGGTAGGCTTGACGCCAAAGAGCGGGCACACGGCCAGGGTGAGCACGGCGGCACCGGAGAGGGTTCTACTGTGGATCTGGGGGAGGGGGGAGCTGGCGAAGGAGATTGGGTGGACTAGTTCAGTGAAACGCGGGCGGACGGTGGGGGTGTTGGCGGCCTAGGTGAAAAGGGTGAAAAATATCCCGATGCCGCCTTGCTGAAAAGGCCTATGCAAACGGTTTCCTCTAAGCGCTCGTGTTCACAAACAGAATAATTTCGTTTGAAATGTAGACGTACTAATTTTGAAATGAAGACGTGAGTTCATCGTTTCTCCTCTAAAACTTTCGCACGCAAACCAATCACAATTTTACCACGGGTTTGATTTGCTGGCGCATTTCAGGTCTCGTGTGCTATATGTAAGACATTTTTTGGCATTTACCGTGCATGTTGGCATATAAATCAATTCCTAGTCGGAATGCATTTTCTATCGAAAGGGATGAGGATTGCCGTTCGATCTGGGAGCATCCAACGGTGCAGACGTACGATCCGTGGGGTTTGGGTTACGCCAATCGTAACGCATACGACTCGGATCGCCGCAGCAGCAAGGGGGCATCAGCCACAGTTTGGTAGGCACACGGCTTTCGTGTGTGAACCGTCTGCTATTTGAAAACATTTTTTGGAGGTGCTATTTGAAAACATGTACATGTGTTGTCGAAAGGGATGAGGATCGCCGTTCGATCAAGGAGAATCCAACGGTGCAGACGTATGATCCGTGGGGTTTTGGTTCTTGCCAATCAGAACGCACGACTCAGATTGCGCGCGTGGCAGAGGGGTGGGGGGTGCATCGGCCATGGTTTAGTGGACACGCGGCTTTCGTGAGTGAACCGTGTGCTCTAACATCATAATTTTTGTTCGAATGAAAACATGAGTTCATCGTTTCGCCTCCAATATTTTTCCACGATAAGAAATCATGAGTATAGTGGAGAGTGTCATATACTAGTATCATGAATATACAATACATATGATACTAGTGTATGATACTACCTTTAATTAATTATAGCGCATAGTATAATACATAGAGTATAGTATCATATATAGAGCATATTTATTGCCATGCATGACACAAATTAGCATCGCATTTAACATGATACGGTATCTACCTACTATATGTTACTCTAACCCTCTTTATATATATTTAATTCTTTGCCACATCAGCATACTTGCTATTCCTAGTGCATGACATTATCGGCCACTATGGCCAGCCTTATATAGTGGGGAGTATCATATACTATATATATATAGTATCATGCATATGATACTAGTGTATGATACTACGTACGTACCTTCATAGTGCATAAATAGTATCATAGAGTAGTACTAGCTCCCTCTGTAAACTAATATAAGAGCGTTTAGATTACTAAATAGTGACCTAAACGCTCTTATATTAGTTTACGGAGGGAGTATATATCATAGATGACCGTATTTATGAATTGAGCCCTATAAGGCTGGTTGTAATGGGGAGTATTATATATATAGTAGTATCATGCATGCATATATATGATAGTGTAGCTAGGATACTACTTCCGTAATGCATAGATCATAAGTTAACATCTTAGGTTGCCTTACTAATTGTCATGCATCACACAAAGTAGTAGTACAACATTTAATATGACATGGTATCATGATATGATATCACATCCTCTCTTGTGTGCCACATCATTCAGAAAGTCTAGTTGGCATGCATGATACCGCTTATGGTAATACCATTACAACCAGCCTAAACCGGAAAGGAGGGAGTATGAGACTATCCACAATGGAGAGTAGTACACTAGTAACATACCCATATCCCTAGACTATATATGTTACTACCTTCATAGTGGGTAGTAACATAAGTGTAGTGTCATGCAAAGCTTCATTTCTTAGGTTCTGAGACTCATATTGCATTGGGACATGTGATGCTACAGTAACTAGCTAAGTTACTGAAACTATCTCTCTCCTCATTAACTTATTGCCACATAAGCAAGTTTGCTGAGTTGGAGTCGGTGTTACTGCTGAAGTTACTCCCGCCGTGGCTAGCCTGATACTAACTAGTCGTCTATGATATACTAGCTAACTCACTAAGAGCATGGTTAATAATACAGCCAAGGGCCGGCTATAAGAAGTTGCCATGTCATATACAGCCAACCTCTTAGCGGGCATGTACAATAATAAGTTTTATATACGTACTAGTTAATCAATAGTTGGCCCACCTTACATCCTCACAAAGTGTCTTGGGTCTCGTGTTGCAGCTGGCTCTACTAACCAAGAGCCCGCTTCTCTTCTCTTTCCTTCAACTAATAAGCACATATATATTATTCTCTTCCTTATAGCCAGACTACCCACAGTGGGAGTAACATAGGTAGTAACATCACACATATCTAGATAAAATAGATGATGTGGCAAGCAATAAATGAAGAAATGGAGGAAAGTGGATATGTGTGATGTTACTCCCACTGTGGGTATAGTCTTACTATAGTATGAACTACCCACAATGGGAGTAACATAGGTAGTAACATCACACATATCTAGATAAATTAAGTAGATGATGTGGCAAGCAATAAATGAAGAAAGAGAGGAAAGTAGCAACATAGCTAGTTATTAGTAGTATGAGTAACATCACATGTACATATCAAGGCAAGATGTGTCTATAGCCTAATAAATGAAGTGTTGCATGTTACCACACATATATGTTACTCCCCACTATAGAGGTAGTAACATAGACTAGTAACACATGAGCATGTTATTAGTCTATGTTACTACCCATTGTGGCTAGTCTGAGTAACATCACACATCTCAAGGCAAGATGAGTCTATAGCCTAATAAATGAAGTGTTGCATGTTACTACACATATGTTACTCCCCACTATAGAGGTAGTAACATAGACTAGTAACATTCTATGTTACTACCCATTGTCGCTAGTCTTATGTCACTCTACTGTGTACTTACTTGCTCTAATGCATAGTATCATAGAGTATCTAGTATCATATGTAGTACTTTATTTATATTGCCATGCATGACACATAGTAGCATAACATTTATTATGATATGGTTTCATGATATGATACTTAA
Source organism: Aegilops bicornis (assembly GCA_021605145.1). Lineage (NCBI taxonomy): Eukaryota > Viridiplantae > Streptophyta > Magnoliopsida > Poales > Poaceae > Aegilops > Aegilops bicornis. The sequence continues at coordinate 482,740,986 of CM038673.1, read as the reverse complement.
CCCTCTCTTTCTTCATTTAATTAATTATATGGCAGCTCATCAAAATTTCCTGGTTGGCATGCATGATACTAGATATGATACCCCCTTACTATCAGTCTAGCAAAGGTGTACAGATCATTGGTGCGTCGCTTTGTGAGTTTTCATCCGTTTGTTCGAGAAGCGGGGAGAAGTTTCAAACATTTCAGCCGCGAGGTGAGGCCACTGGCATAGGCCTAGTTGGTATTCTAGTTATAGAACATTCAGATGGAGTTCGTACATCATCAAAATCGATGTGTGCATGTGGCGTGCTCTCATGACCCCGTGGAAAAAATTGGTAAAGTTTGGCAGAAGTTTTGATGACCGCTCCTTCCAAATCGGAGCATCTCACATGAAGGATCATGGTTTAACAAAACGAGACGTGTCAATTCAAACTCCTGTGGTCGGTGACTTCATCGTTTGGCCTCATAAAAATTTCCACGGTACGCAATCACCATTATACCACGGGTTTGATTTTCTGGCGCATTTCAGGTATCGTTAGCTATATTTAAGACATTTTTTGATATTAACGTGCATTTTGTGCATAAAAATAAAATTACGAAAGGGATGAGGATCGCCGTTCGATCTGGGAGCATCCAACGGTGAAGATATAAGATCCGTGGGGTTTGGGTTCTGGCCAATCAGAAAGCACGACTCAGATCATGGGCGGGGTGGCGGGGTTTGGTCGGCACACGGCTTTCATCAACGAACCGTGCGCTATTTGCAAACAAGATTGCATATTTTTGTTCACACATACTGTAGTGAGATCGATTGAGTGTGCTACCTCTATGATATAATAATAATAATAATAATAATAATAATAATAATAATAATAATAATAATAATAATAATAATAATAATAAAAAAAAAACAGTTCATATTCATTGTCTGAGCTGACAGCATATCAAGGTCAACATATTAACGGTTCTTACATCAACAGAAAACCGGGCATAACTCACAAATTCAGTACACGCAACAGTTCTAAATTGAACGAATTAAGTTGCAGGGTAGGGATAAAGACTAGTCTTACGGATTCCCATGTACATGGGGGAACTGGGATCATTAAGTTGACCCTGAATGAACTTGGGTTTTTTGATGATTACGCTTCTCTGTTGCACTGGTGCGCGATCCCTTGGCTGGCAACTCATCAAATTCATCGTACTCGTCCTGATCGGCAACATCGTCGACACCCAGTACCCTTCTCTTCCCATGCATCGCTAAATGGCCGTTCTTATGCAAGGGGTCTTCCACAAAGAAAATCTGGGTAGCATCGCTGGCAAGAATGAATGGGTCCGCGTGATATGCCATCATTGTCCTGTTAACACATGTCTTCCTGTACTCATCAATCCTTACCTGACCAAGAGGGATCCATGCGCACCTGAATAATGCCACCTTAACTTTCACATATTCAAGCTCCCAAATATCTTTGATGGTTCCATAGTATACCCTTTTATCAGCTTCATTTACAGTCATGCATTCTATTCGAACAGAGCTGTTCTGATACGAGGTCTTCTTATCACGTTCCTCAATGTAGAACATGTATCCATTTATGTCATATGCTTGGTATGTCAACACCGTAGGTGATGGCTTTTGTGCCAACCACGTAGCAATGTCATCGATGGATCCTTGTGCCAAATGATTCTCCAGCCATTCGGCGTACTTCTTAGTGTGCTCCTTCATCTCCACTTCTGATGAAGGCACCATTGGTAAGAAGCTTTGGCGTATCTCTGCCAAGTGTTCTTCAGCATAAGCGATGAGAACTGGGATGTTAAGCAGTACCGTCAAATGGGCTTTCTCTGCCAATTCTTCGGGTGCAGCCATTTGCGTGACAGCAAGGACCGGCTTACCTTTCAGCCTTCCCTCATGGCGAGAGAGGGGCAAACCTATAGGTCTTTGTTTCATGTATTCGGTGCAAAACTCAACCACCTCCTCCGCGGTATAACCTTGTAGGATGCTTGCCTCTGGATGGTTTCAGTTCCGACAAAAGCGCTTCAGTATTCCCATGAACCGCTCGAAGGGATACATGTTGGAAGAAACAGAGGACCACAATACTTTATCTCATCGACAAGGTGAATAGTGAGATGGACCATGACATCAAAGAATGACGGTCGGAAAAACATCTCTAGGTTGGACAATATTCTTGCAATATCATCTTGCATATTATCCAACTCTTCAGGATCTACAACTTTCTGCCATAGTTTGTTGAAGAAATCATAGAGGTCAACGAGTGTGTTTCTTATATCTTTGTCCATCAGATTCCTGATGGCCAACGGGAGGATTTGTGTCAACATTATGCCGCAATCATGTGACTTCATGTGTCCCAACTTCATTTTACCTGAGCTCGCATCCACGAGACTTCTGATGTTTGCGTAGTAGGAAGAGGGTGTCTTAACTAACAACAAATAGGTGAAGAACTATGTTGCTTATTTTGTACTGAAATTGTAACTTTGGCGAGCTTTGATGAATTTGTCATCATCTTCTGCTTCACTCTTGCGTTGTGATTTATCAGCAAGCATATCGAGCCGTGAACCGTCACCATCCTTTCTTTTACCTTTAATCTTGAGCAGAGTACCAAGGATGCTTTCACATACGTTCTTCTCTACGTGCATGGCATAGATGCAGTGACGTACACGTAGAATCTCTCAGTAAGGTAATTTCCGAAACACCAATTTCTTCTTAAACACTTGATCCTTGGGTGTTAGTTTCACCGTCAAAGGGTGGTTCTTGCCAAGCACAACATTAATTTTTTTAGCCATGTTGTGGACCACCTCCCCTTCATAGGGTATTGGGCCCTCAACTGCCTCTGCCGTACCATCAAATTCAGCTTTCATCTTTCGATATGGGTGATTTTTTCGTAAGAACCTACGATGACGCAAATAAACTGTTTTGCACAAGTTGGGAAGTCTTCTGCTAGCTGCCCTATCCATGCATGTGACACACCCTACATCTCCCCTTGTTTTCTGCCCCGATGTGTTGCCTAACGCCGGCATATCTTGAATGGTTTGCACCAGCATCGCATGTAGATCCAAAATCTCCTTTCTGTAAGCATCATAACATTTTACAAAGAAAGCATCTATCCACACTGTCAGCAGTTCTTCTACTAGTAGCTGAAAGTAAATGTCGATGTCATTTCCAGGTTTCTTCAGGCCTTGGATAATCATTGACATCATAATGTATTTTTTCTTCATACACAACTAAGGAGCTAGGTTATATATGCACAGAAGCACCGGCCATGTGCTGTGATTGGTGCTCATATCGCCAAAAGGATTCATCCCGTCAGTACACTCCATGAGCCTTATACTTCTAGGATCCTTGGCAAAATTTTCAAACTTGTTGTCGATTAATTCCCACTGAGCCCCATCTTTCAGGTGCCTCATAACCCTATCTGCAATTCGCTCATCATGATGCCACCGCAACCTCTTTGCCTCTCTAGGATTTGCAAACAAACGCCTCAACCTTGGAATTAAAGGCAAGTACCAAACAACCTTGAACGGGATTCCTGTCTTGATCTAAATCGTCAATTTGTACTTGTCCTTTGCTCTCCTGCACTTGTATCGTGCATGCTTGCATGTGGGACATGCACGAAAATCTTTGTACTCACCATGGTACAATATACAATCATTCACACAAGCGTGTATCTTCTGTACTTCAAGTTCCAATGGGCAAACAATTTTCTTCGCTTCATTCGTGCTTCTGGGGAGCACATTATCTTCCGGAAGAATAATTTTGAAAATACCTAAGATATTTGTGAAGCCATTGTTTGATAGACCGTTTGCTGCTTTAAATCTGAGAAGCGCCAGGGTGGCACTCAACCTGGAATATTTCTTTTTGCAACCTGGATACAATTCTTTCTTGGAGTCCGCATCAATGGTTGGCAGATCCTTGTACCCAATCATATCCTTTTCTTGGCCCTCGAAATATGCAATCATAGCAGCAAAATCTGGCATATCAAGATTGTCGTCATCTGCGTCGACGTCTTGGTTTTCCAGTGGGTGTTTCGGCTTTTCGGTGTTCCATTGGTAGCTTGACGCCTCTGCCCCGATGTTAGATTCAACATCCATGTGACACTGATCGGGGTTTGGCATCTCGCTGCCCTGGGTATCTTCATCCATGACCTCCTCTTCACCGTGTCTGGTCCAACATGTATATCCATCCATGAATCCCCTAGAGACTAAGTGCATCTGTACATCTGCAACTTCATGTGACTGTGTATTGGCACAATCAGTACATGGACACAGGATGTAATCCACATCACCAATTCTCCTCTTTGTACTTTCAGCCAAATTCATGAACTCTGTCACGTCGCTGATAAAATCTGCGGCTTTCTGATTCTTCATCCATCGAGATCGTTCCATCTGCAGCAGACGAATGGTAATTAAAAACAAAACAACAACATTAATACATGGATTAACTACTACCCAGAGATGCGTGCATAAATCACAAGGTTTTATTTTAATAATTACTGAGGGCGCTCCATGTTGTTATCCAGACGTGCAATGACAAAAATTAATGGCCAGTCAATTTACACACAGAGTACTAGTACAACACTACACTTAGGAATTAAATACCTTAATTAGGACACTCACGAAAAGAATACCTTAATTAATTAGTCAGCGGCGACCTCCACCCATGAGACAGACAAAGCGCGACGCGGCACATCGAGACAAGCAGGGTCGAGGAGCAAAGCTTAGTCTTGTTTGCCGCTGAAGTTCGACCTCTACTATCCCGCCATCGACCGCGATGGATGTGCTCGAATCACGCCGCTGCTGACCTTGATGGTTGAGCTCCTCCTATCTCCCGCCGCAGACCGAGGATTTACCTCCTATGACGCTGCTACGTCTTGAGCTTGCGTTGGTTTTCCCCGAAGAGGAGAGGATGATGCAGCAGAGTAGCGTAAGTATTTCCCTCAGTTTTTGAGAACCAAGGTATCAATCCAATAGGAGGCCACGCACAAGTCCCTCGTACCTGCACAAAATGATAGCTACTCGCACAACGCGATTAGGGGTTGTCAATCCTTTCACGATCACTTACGAGAGTGAGATCTAATAGAGATGATAGATAATATTTTCGGTATTTTTGGTATAGAGATGCAAAGTGAAAAGTAAAAAGGCAAAGTAAAAACAAAGCAAGTATTAAAGTGATGGAGATTGATATGATGAGAATAGACCCGGGGGCCATAGATTTCACTAGTGGCTTCTCTCAAGAGCATAAGTATTCTACGGTGGGTGAACAAATTACTGTTGAGCAATTGACAGAATTGAGCATAGTTATGAGTATATCTAGGTATGATCATCTATATAGGCATCACGTCTGTGACAAGTAGACCGAAACGATTCTGCATCTACTACTATTACTCCACTCATCGACCGCTATCCATCATGAATCTAGAGTATTAAGTTAAAAACAGAGTAACGCCTTAAGCAAGATGACATGATGTAGAGGAATAAATTCATGCAATATGATAAATACCCCATCTTGTTATCCTCGATAGCAACAATACAATACGTGCCTTGCAACCCTTTACATCCTTTGGGTAAGGACACCGCAAGATTGAACCCAAAGCTAAACACTTCTCCCATTGCAAGAACTACCAATCTAGTTGGCCAAACCAAATGGATAATTCAAGAGACTTGCAAAGATAACCAATCATACATAAAAGAATTCAGAGAAGATTCAAATATTATTCATAGATAAGCTGGATCATAAACCCACAATTCATCGGTCTCAACAAACACACCGCAAAAAGAAGATTACATCGAATAGATCTCCACGAGAGAGGGGGAGAACATCGTATTGAGATCCAAAAAGAGAGAAGAAGTCATCTAGCTACTAGCTATGGACCCGAAGGTCTGAAGTAAACTACTCACACTTCATCGGAGGGGCTATGGTGTTGATGTAGAAGCCCTCCGTGGTGGATGCCCCCTCAGGAGCCGAACAGGCCCCAAGATGGGATCTCGTGGATACAGGAAGTTGCGGCGGTGGAATTAGGTTTTGGCTCCTGTTACGATCGTTTGAAGTGCGTAGGTATATATAGGAGGAAGGAGTACGTCGGTGGAGCAACAGGGGCCCACGAGGCGGGCGCGCCCTAGGCGCGCCCTAGGCGTGCCCCACCCTCGTGACCGCCTCTGTTACTTCTTGGAGTGGGGTCCAAGTCTCACGGATCACGTTCGGTGAGAAAATCACGTTCAAGGTTTCATTCCGTTTGGACTCCGTTTGATATTCCGTTTCTTCGAAACACTGAAATAGGCAAAAAAAACTGCAATTCTGGGCTGGGCCTCCGGTTAATAGGTTAGTCCCAAAAATAATATAAAAGTGGAAAATAAAGCCCAATATATTCCAAAACAGTAAATAAAGTAGCATGGAGCAATCAAAATTATAGATACATTGGAGACGTATCAGGCATCCCCAAGCTTAATTCCTGCTCGTCCTCGAGTAGGTAAATGATAAAAAGAGAATTTTTGATGCAGAGTGATACTTTGGCATAATTTCAATGTAAATCTTCTTAATTGTGGTATGAATATTCAGATCCGAAAGATTCAAGACAAAAGTTCATATTGACATAAAAATAATAATGCTTCAAGCATACTAACTAAGCAATTATGTCTTCTCAAAATAACATGGCCAAAGAAAGTTATCCCTACAAAATCATATAGTCTGGCTATGCTCCATCTTCCCCACACAAAATATTTAAATCATGCACAACCCCGATGACAAGCCAAGCAATTGTTTCATACTTTAACATTTCCAAAACTTTTTCAATCTTCACGCAATACACAAGCGTGAGCCATGTATATAGCACTATATGTGGAATAGGATGGTGGTTGTGGAGAAGACAAAAAGGGAGAAGATAGTCTCACATCCACTAGGCATATCAACGGGCTATGGAGATGCCCATCAATAGATATCAATGTGAGTGAGTAGGGATTGCCATGCAACGAATGAACTAGAGCTATAAGTATATGAAAGCTCAACAAAAGAAACTAAGTGGGTGTGCATCGAACTCGCTTGCTCACGAAGACCTAGGGCATTTGAGGAAGCCCATCATTGGAATATACAAGCCAAGTTCTATAATGAAAAATTCCCACTAGTATATGAAAGTGACAAAATGAGAGACTCTCTATCATGAAGATCATGGTGCTACTTTGAAGCACAAGTATGGTAAAAGGATAGTAGCATTGTCCCTTCTCTCTTTTTCTCTCATTTTTTTGGGCCTTTTTTGTGGCCTCTTTTTTTTCATTTTTCTTTTTTTATTCGTCCGGAGTCTCATCTCGACTTGTGGGGGAATCATAGTCTCCATCATCCTTTCCTCACTGGGACAATGCTCTAATAATGATGATCATCACACTTTTATTTTTTCTTACAACTCAACAATTACAACTCAATTCTTAGAACAAAGTATGACTCTATATGTATGCCTCCGGCGGTGTACCGGGATATGCAATGATTCAAGAGTGACATGTATGAAAGAATTATTAAAGTTGGCTTTGCCACAAATACGATGTCAACTACATGATCATGCTAGCAATATGAAAATGATGGAGCGTGTCATAATAAACGGAACGGTGGGAAGTTGCATGGCAATATATCTCGAAATGGCTATGGAAATGCCATAACAGGTAGGTATGGTGGCTGTTTTGAGGAAGATATATGGTGGGTGTATGATACCGGCGAAAAGTGCGCGGTATTAGAGAGGCTAGCAATGGTGGAAGGATGGGAAAAGTGCGTATAATCCATGGACTCAACATTAGTCATAAAAAACTCATATACTTATTGCAAAAATCTAGAAGTTATCAAAGCAAAGTATTACGCGCATGCTCCTAGGGGGATAGATTGGTAGGAAAAGGCCATCGCTCGTCCCCGACCGCCACCCATAAGGAAGACAATCAATAAATAAGTCATGCTCCGACTTCATCACATAACGGTTCACCTTACGTGCATGCTACAGGAATCACAAACTTCAACACAAGTATTCTTTAAATTTATAACTACTCAACTAGCATGACTCTAATATCACCATCTTCATATCTCAAAACAATTATCAAGCATCAAACTTTTCTTAGTATTCAACGCACTCAAAATAAATTTCACATATCTTGAATACCAAGTATATTAGGATTAAGCAAATTACCATGCTATCAACGACTCTCAAAATAATCTAAGTGAAGCATGAGAGATCAATAGTTTATTTAAAACAAATCCACCACCATGCTCTAAAAGATCTAAGGAAGTACTAGAGCAAAAATTATCACGCTCAAAAGATATAAGTGAAGCACTATGAGCAAAACTATCAAGCTCAAAAGATATAAGTGAAGCACTATGAGCAAAACTATCAAGTTCCAACTTATGTATGGCTCTCTCAAAATGTGTGTATAGAAAGGATGATTGTGGTAAACTTACAAGCAAAGACGCAAATAATACAAGACGCTCCAAGCAAAACACATATCATGTGGTGAATAAAAATATAGCTCCAAGTAAATTACCGATGGGAGTAGACGAAAGAGGGGATGCCTTCCGGGGCATCCCCAAGCTTTGACTTTTTGGTGTCCTTGGATTATCTTGGGGGTGCCATGGGTATCCCCAAGCTTAGGCTCTTGCCACTCCTTGTTCCATAATCCATCGAAAGAATTTACCCAAAACTTGAAAACTTCACAACACAAAACTCAATAGAAATCTCGTGAGCTCCGTTAGAGAAAGAAAACAAAGGACTACTTTATAGTACTGTAATGAACTCATTATTTATTTATATTTGTGTTAAACCTACTTTATTCCAAATTCTTTATGGATTATAAACTATTTTACTAGCCATAGATTCATCAAAATAAGCAAACAACACACGCAAAACAGAATCTGACAAAAACAGAACAGTCTGTAGTAATCTGTAACTAACGCAAACTTCTGGAACTCCAAAAAATCTACCAAAATTAGACGACCTAGACATTTTGTTTATTGATCAGCAGCAATTGGAATCAGTATTTTATCACGTTCTGGTGCTTTTTAATAATTCGGGCACTGAGCGCAAAGTTTCTGAAAATTACAGCAAGATCAAATAACTATCATCCAAGAAGATCCAATAGGTCTAGCTTGGCACAAACACTAATTAAAACATAAAACCACATTTAAACAGAGGCTAGATGGATTATTTATTCCTAAACAGAAACAAAAACAAAAAAACTAAAAATAAAATTGGGTTGCCTCCCAACAAGCGCTATCGTTTAACGCCCCTAGCTAGGCATAAAAGCAAGGATAGATCTAGGTATTGCCATCTTTGGTCGGCAATTCTTCAATGAGGCATCTACCTCCTTTATAATTTTCTTTCTTTCTAGTAATTGTCAAATTTTCAGGCAAAAGATCGAAAAATTCATTCATAGCAAATGGTTCCTTAATGATGGCAAAAAGATTGGGATGAACACTTATAGATTTAAGATCCGCAGTTTCCTTACTAGATGATTCACCCTTATTTTTAGGAACATAAATAAGCTTAGTATTTTTAGTAGACGAACTTGGAGTGTTTTATGCGGAAGAAAAGCGATTCCCAAGTTGGTAATGATACCCTCAAGTTTATCGATTCTTGTGGAATCTAGATTTATTTTCTCATTAACTATGGGTTCTTTTTCTTTAATATTTTTCAAAGTCATTCCTACCTTAGATCCATATTGGGTAATTTGATTGTGGATCTTTTTATCAAGATTTTCAATCAATTCAATGGTAGCAACTTTATTCTCAATAATTTCAAGTCTTTGCATAACATGCTCCAAAGTTAACATAGTTCCATTAACCAAAAGAGGTGGTGAGCCAAATAAATCTATTAAAGCATTATAAGAATCAAAAGTATGGCTACCCAAGAAATTCCTCCGTAATAGTATCAAGGATATATCTATACCAAGGATTAGCACCTACGTAAAAATTACGAAGAAGAACTGAAGTAGATTGCTTCCTAGTAGATCTATTTTGAGCATTGCAAATTCTATACCAAGCGTCTTTTAGATTTTCTCCCTCCCTTTGCTTAAAATTTAGAACTTCATTCTCAGGAGATAACGGAGAAGATATGAGACTAGTCATAACGACAAGCAAGCGAACTAACACACGAGCAAACAAATGGACGAGGAAAAGGGCAACGGGAAAAAGAGGAGGAGATTGGGAAAGAGAGGGCGAATAAAACGGCAAGGGTGAAGTGGGGGAGAGGAAAATGAGAGGCAAATGGCAAATAATGTAATGCGAGAGATAGGGATTGTGATGGGTACTTGGTATGTTGACTTGCGTAGACTCCCCGGCAACGGCGCCAGAAATCCTTCTTGCTACGTCTTGAGCTTGCGTTGGTTTTCCCGAAGAGGAGAGGATGATGCAGCAGAGTAGCGTAAGTATTTCCCTCAGTTTTTGAGAACCAAGGTATCAATCCAGTAGGAGGCCACACACAAGTCCCTCGTACCTGCACAAAATGATAGCTACTCGCAACCAACGCGATTAGGGGTTGTCAATCCCTTCACGGTCACTTACGAGAGTGAGAACTAATAGAGATGATAGATAATATTTTTGATATTTTTGGTATAGAGATGCAAAGTGAAAAGTAAAAAGGCAAAGTAAAAACAAAGCAAGTATTAAAGTGATGGAGATTGATATGATGAGAATAGACCCGGGGGCCATAGGTTTCACTAGTGGCTTCTCTCAAGAGCATAAGTATTCTACGGTGGGTGAACAAATTACTATTGAGCAATTGATGTAATTGAGCATAGTTATGAGTATATCTAGGTATGATCATGTATATAGGCATCACGTCCGTGACAAGTAGACCGAAATGATTCTGCATCTACTACTATTACTCCACTCATCGACCGCTATCCATCATGCATCTAGAGTATTAAGTTAAAAATAGAGTAACGCCTTAAGCAAGATGACATGATGTAGAGGAATAAATTCATGCAATATGATAAATACCCCATCTTGTTATCCTCGATGGCAACAATACAATATGTGCCTTGCAACCCTTTACATCCTTTGGGTAAGGACACCGCAAGATTGAACCCAAAGCTATGCACTTCTCCCATTGCAAGAACTACCAATCTAGTTGGCCAAATCAAACGGATAATTCGAAGAGACTTGCAAAGATAACCAATCATACATAAAAGAATTCAGAGAAGATTCAAATATTATTCATAGATAAGCTGGATCATAAACCCACAAATCATCGGTCTCAACAAACACACCGCAAAAAGAAGATTACATCGAATAGATCTCCACGAGAGAGGGGGAGAATATTGTATTAAGATCCAAAAAGAGAGAAGAAGCCACCTAGCTACTAGCTATGGACCCGAAGGTCTGAAGTAAACTACTCACACTTCATCGGAGGGGCTATCACTACAAGGATTCTGGTCTATTGCAACAAAATTTGTTGCTACAACTACGTTTTGTTGCAATAAAACGCAATATTACAACAAATCCTCCAATTGTGGTAATAGGCTGCACATATTGCCATAACTTAGTTTGGTCGCGATAAATACTAAATTCGTTGCGCGAGGTTAGTCATTTGTTGTGATACAGACTAGGTATTTCAACAGAATAACTATTTGTGGCAATATTCAGAAAGATATTGCAACATCAACATGATGTTGCATTAATTACACATATTGTTGCAAGAAAGTGGCTACCTATTGCAACAAACTACATCGGCGTGGCAATATGGCAGCGATATTGCAACAAACAAATTCTGTTGCGCGAGGCAGTCATTTTGTTGTAATAAAGACTAGGTATTTCAACAGAATAACTATTTGTGGTAATATTCGGAAAGATATTGCAACATCGATGTGATGTTGCATTAGTTACAAGTAAAATAGTGGGAAAATATATTATTTGAATTTATAGATATTAAGTTATGATTTTTGCAAACTTTAAGGAGTAATTATATATTTTTAATTACATCAATTTCAATTAACCAAAATAGTGGAAAAGTTTATAAATGGATAGATCACACTTTCTTGATAGGAATACATATTTAATTTGTTAAATTTGGATTTGAAATGGGCATGTTGTTGCCATTTTAAAACTATGGTGTTTTCTGCCAAAAACAGGGACTCGTCAGATGGAATCGAAACTAGAGGGTCCCCGGTGTGAAAATTGCCAGATCCAGATCTGGAGCTGAATTTGATCGAGGACTTCTTTAGCCGCAGCCACTGACCTGCGGGCCTGGGGCCTCGCTAGGGCTGACTAGCGCGGGTGACATCCACAACGACCTCCATGGGCAATGACTAGTAGGGCCGACCAGCGCGCAGTAAACCCAAAAAAAATTGGAGACTTTCGCCTGGGCAGGAATTCGAACGCCCATCCACCATGTTGCAGATCAAGATTCAGACCACTGGGTTGTCCATGTGTTTGTTAAATTTTAGGGGTCACATTTTAAATATGTTGTACCCATGAGGTTAAAGCACGAAACTTCAGAGTTGCAGCCACATCAAGAATTCAGCCACCGATGACTAGTGTCTCTTGTCCATTTAGTGGTTCGTGTCATTAAGTTGATTTAGAAAAGGCTGAATCATATGGACCTACTACTGGCGGTGAACCCTCCACGCTGACATCACGTAAGATGAAAGATGTTGACATCACCCCCCTCGAGTCGCCCCATAGCGATGGGAGGGATCCCTAGCCGCCTCCCAGCGCCCCGCCTCCCCCTCCTCCCCTTTTCTGCTGCCGCCAAAGGATACTAACAGAAATATGTTAATCCATGAAGAATTTTTGATGACGTTCCTAAAAATTATCATAGACCATAACGATTTAAATAGATCCGCCACGAATCTAGGAGCGGCTGACTGGTCCTAAAATGCATAGTTTTGTCTTTCATGTTTACAATGTTGAAACTGTCATGGATTTATATAGTGGCGGGCGATTTGTCGTGATAGGGTTGGCCCAGCCCATGAGTTTTTTAACTATGCTGCCGCAGTAATCTTGGCTCGGAAAAACTGACGGTCGTTGTGCGACCAGGCTCTAGTTTTAATTTTTTTGGCCACGGTGAATCAGCTCGGTCATGGTCGTCTTGTGAAATTTATAAAAACAAAATGGGTAAGACAGTGGGAAAATATATTATTTGAATTTATAGATATTAAGTTATGATTTTTGCAAACTTTAAGGAGTAATTATATATTTTTAATTACACCAATTTCAATTAACCAAAATAGTGGAAAAGTTTATAAATGGGTAGAACACACTTTCTTGATAGGAATACATATTTAATTTGTTAAATTTGGATTTGAAATGGGCATGTTGTTGCCATTTTAAAACTATGGTGTTTTCTGCCAAAAACAGGGACTCGTCAGATGGAACTCGAAACTAGAGGGTCCCTGGTGTGAAAATTGCCAGATCCAGATCTGGAGCTGAATTTATCGAGGACTTCTTTAGCCGCATCCACTGACCTGCGGGCCTGGGGCCTTGCTAGGGCTGACTAGCGTGGGTGACATCCACAATGACTTCCATGGGCAATGACAAGTAGGGCCGACCAGCGCGCAGTAAACCCAAAAAAAATTGGAGACTTTCGCTGGCGGGAATTGAACGCCCATCCACCATGTTGCGTATCAAGATTCGCACCCTTTGGGTTGTCCATGTGTTTGTTAAATTTTAGGGTCACATTTTAAATATGTTGTACCCATGAGGTTAAAGCACGAAACTTCAGAGTTGCAGCCACATCAAGAATTCAGCCACCGATGACTAGTTTCTCTTGTCCATTTAGTGGTTCGTGTCATTAAGTTGATTTAGAAAAGGCTGAATCATATGGACCTACTCTGGCGCGGTGAACCCCTCCACGCGCGAACTGTCACGTAAGATGAAAGATGTTGACATCACCCCCTCCGGAGTCGCCCCCGCAAGCGATGGGAGGGATCCCTAGCCGCCTCGGCGCCCGCCTCCCCCCTCCCTTTTACGCCACCGCCAAAGGATACTAACAGAAATATGTTAATCCATGACGAATTTTCGATGACGTTCCTAAAAATCATCATAGACCATAACGATTTAAATAGATCCGTCACGAATCTAGGAGCGGCTGACTGGTCCTAAAATGCATAGTTTTGTCTTTCATGTTTACAATGTTGAAATTGTCATGGATTTATATAGTGGCAGACGTGGCGTGATAGGGTTGGCCCAGCCCATGAGTTTTTTTTAACTATGCTGCCGTGTCTTGGCTCGGAAAAAGCCCGGTCGCTAGTGACCGGGCTCTAGTTTTATTTCTTTTGGCCATGGTGAATCAACTCGGTCATGGTCGTCTTGTGAAATTTAAATAGATCCGTCACGAATCTAGGAGCGGCTGACTGGTCCTAAAATGCATAGTTTTGTCTTTCATGTTTACAATGTTGAAACTGTCATGGATTTATATAGTGGCAGACGTGGCGTGATAGGGTTGGCCCAGCCCATGAGTTTTTTTTAACTATGCTGCCGTGTACTGGCTCGGAAAAACTGACGGTCGTTGTGCGACCGGGCTCTAGTTTTATTTCTTTTGGCCACGGTGAATCAGCTCGGTCATGGTCGTCTTGTGAAATTTATAAAAACAAAATGGGTTGCGCGGGAAGGCACTCGAACCTACGACCTCATGAGTGGGGTGCGCAGACCTTGCCAGTCCTTGCCACTGAGGTACATCAGCAAATGTGTGATACACCTACACTTTGATTTTATTACTACTATAGAATTTCAGCCTTAAATGGCTATTTTTTTGGTTGGGCCTGCTTGTGTCGCTAGTTAAAAGTGAGACGTTCGAACACTGACTTCTAAATTGAGGTAATCACTTACCCGCGGTGCTCAACTGAAAATAAAACTTGCCCGTGATGCTAGCTAAGCTATGGTTTATCAACTGATTTTTTTTTGCGGGTATCAACTAAAATTTTACAAATTTCGTACACTTAGTACTACTTTCTCCTCGCATATAGACCAATTCTATCTACTGCTCTCCTCACATATATTTGGGCGGCCCTGTACGCGAACCGGGTGGTTTTCTACTGTATTTCTTTGTTATTTTGTGCAAGTTCATGTTTAATTTCCATTTTTATTTTGAAATTTATGTTCCCTATATATAAAAGTTTCAATAATTATTAGTGTACAATTATTGTGTATTCTAAATCTCTATTCTATTTTTGTTATTTTGTACCTTGAAGAGTAAAACATGAACTAATTTTTTTACACAATAATCTTTTAATGCACGTCCAATATTTTTTAAGAATACGTTGAACAATTTCTAAAAATACATTGATAATTGTATAATAATAATAAATTTTAGAAATGTACTAAAAATGTTAAACATGTTTGTAAATATCTAAGAATAATTTTAAACAATAATATTTGAGTGCACATTGAACATTTTCTAAAAATAAGTTGAACATTTTTTTAAATACACTTTGCCAAAAAAATTCAATGCTTGACAAACATTTTTTTAAACACGTTGGCAATCTTTTAATTTTGTAAAATGCTAACGAAGTCTTGAAAATATGAAACTTGTCATGGTGCCCTCGTATGATACCTAGAGGCTCTGGTAAAAATTTGAGAAAGTTTCACAACAGTGGTGGCATGTGTTGCTTAGAACTTGGCCATCTTTGAGGAAGAATCTATGTTACGAGAACGGGTCAGTTGTGAAGGTAAAGCGATCATTGCGTCATATGTTGACCATAAAATGTTTCGTACACTTAATATACACCGTTGTTTGATCCATGTCAAAAATAGAGATTTTTCAGGGTTCATCTGCCATATTTAAGTCATTTCATGCATTTCTTGGCATTTAATGAATACAATTCAATTTTGAATTGCAAGTGCATGAAAAGGTTCGCCAATTTAGTTTGAAAAACTCTACTTGTGTTACTAGACTATATTTGCGTCTTATCCAAGAAAATAAAAGGAGTTACACACATGAGGGTGGCAGACTCGACCTTGAACATGGATTTTATTGATTTTTTAATTCTACAAGATGCAAACGAAATTAGAAAAAAAAATGGAACCTGGCATGGTGCCCTCATATAACACCAGGAGGTTGTGGTAAAAATTTGATATGGTTTCATAATAGTTGTGACTTAACCTTGTTAGAAACAGGGCCATCTTTGAGTAAGAATCTAGGTTTCATGAGGGAATGAGTCTGATTTGATGGCGAACCGACCGTGAATGAAAAGATTGGCAAAAAAAATATGAGTAATATATGAAAATATTTACCAGTTATAATTGTATACTTTAAATGTAGAAAAAAACATAATTGATCGATGTTCACTCAAAACAATATGTGTAAAAACTCATAATATTATTAGAAGTGTTCTTTGGTTATTTTTAGGGCAACGCTACGCCTCGGCGGGGCGGATCTTTTTAAATGATCCGCCGCGTGGCGAGCCATTGGATTCAATGCAGGGAGCTGTTAGATTCAGCTACAAGTTTTGCAACAAGAATGATGTTGCGCTCGGACGTTTATAACAGAGTCCATGTTGCGGAACTTTTGCAATATAGGTATTGGTAATTTTTCCGCAACAGAAATGTTGCAAAAAATCTCCTTCTATGGTACCACCTACTGAAGAAATTTTGCAACATCACAAATGCTGCAGAAATCTTTCTTGCAACAGGGACGATGTTGCAGAAAAAGTCCATCGTCATACACCATGAGCTCCCGTCAAACGGTGTTGAGGGAGGAGCAATGTTGCCCTTCGCCGCCGGCGAGCACTGGCCCGCCGACGAGCACCGGACCGCCGACGAGATCGCCAATCATCCTCTCTGACGAGGCGCGTGCACCGCACGTGGCCGACAGACATGGAGGAGGCGGGCGGCAAGCACCACGGTGGCGACCGCGCCCAACCTCCGGTTGCAACGGCGCACCACAGCAGCAGACCCACGGCTCGCGGCAAGCCAGGACCACCTTGTTGTGCTGCTGCTATCTCGGGATGAAAGGATAAAGAAGACATGGTAGTGGTCAAGAATTTGCTTGAGATCCAGATCCTGCAGCAGACTAGTTGTTGCGGTAGGAGAGATTGCAACAACGGCTCAGTTGCAAAACCAGGTTTCTCCCCAAACCATTCGATGAAGATAGATCCAACGGCCACGAAGGTGACAGACCCGCGCATTTTCATCAGCCGGCTGGTGGCAAGCGTTGCCCTTATTCTAATGATTGGATAATATTGTTCAACCTATTTTGGATAGAGAACTAAACAACACTTTGTAATATACTATAAGTATAATAAATGTTATATTTAGTGCTTCTCAACTTCAACAAAACTATTTTATGGTTCATTAGGTAAAGATTGAATTATCCCAAACTATCATGTGATCTTTTCATCCATTTTCAGGTTACGAGCTAACATAAATCTTAAGTCCTTCAATATTTTTTTTGTAAAATTAGTTTTAAAAAGATGTAGTGATTGGAAATATGACTTTCATTATATGGCCACATTTTTTTTTCTACATTGGTTGTGAATAGAAGTTTGAATTATCCCCAACATAATTTTATGTTATGACAGGGGAGATGTTTCAACTATTTTAAGCTATGAGAAAGAACAAGACATATTTTCCTAATTATTGGTTTGTGATTTTATGTTAACCTTATTTGATTTACATGCAGCTCAAATTAAGTTATTCAATAAGGATACATAAATTCATTTAAACTATAACAAGTACTAAACAAATTCTAAGTTTATTGAAACTCCAATGAAATGATAACAATGTATTAAATCACTTTGAAAAATATCAAAACTTCTAAAAATAAAATATATGTAGTATGTAGATGTAATAAGTTTGCTGGGGTAATATGGTATTTTTTTGCAAATTATTTTAGAACGATGCCTTACTCAGTTATTTGCAAAACAGAAAAAAAATCAAAATCTGGACTGCCTTGCTCATTTCTTTGGGCGAGAGTCAACAAGAGCCCATTAGGTTCCTGGCTGAGTATGCATGTATCCTGGGTGAAGCAAATCGTGGCTTCTGATTGGTTCACTCTGCCCTACACGGATCGCCGGTCACAGCCGTCAGATCCTCTCCAATCCAACGGTGGCAGCCTGGTTCCCATATCCCGTGTTTCTTCTCCACCCACGAAGAGACGTATCCGCCGATCTTCCAGATCCTCGCAGCGCCTTCCTTCCTCCTTCCCCTAATCCACATCTTCCTTCTCCCAGCATCTCCCTTCCACCATCCACGAAGGCAAGCACAACCCCCACGAGTCTACAACGCCCGGTGACATCGAACCCTTTGCGGGTACCACGCTGGGCAGCCGAAGGGTCTGCATCGACGGTCGATCGGGAGCAGCGCCGTGGAGGACACACGGCTGAACGGTGCGACGGCCTCCACTTCCGGCGTTAGTAGATGGGGTCTCTGACGTCGGCGAGATGTCTTCCTGTTCAGCCGCGCGACGGGTGCCCGTGTCGCTGCAAAGGCGCTTACCGCCTCGATGGTACATCGTCCATATAAGCGGCGAGTCCCCTAAAGGCCGATCCGCGCTTGTGCCGTTGATGTGGCCGGTGCCCGAAGTCGCCGAGGACCGCGAGGGCGAACGAGGACGGGCTCGCAGACTTGGATGGGTCTGCGCGGCAGAATCACGCGACGGGCTTGCTCGAGCTCGCCCGGCAATGGGTATCGGGCGGCGACGGGCTCGTGACCGCCCCTCCACATCCACGTCCAAAGTGCAAAGTGAGCGAACGCGAACTAGATGGTGATGGGCACCGAGGCGGCGGCGTGCTCATGATCCCCTCCCATGCGTGCTTGAGGAGCCAGAATCCATATGCAGCGAGATCCCCTCCTAGGCGTTCTTCCGTCCTGGAAAATGATTGCTTTTTTATTTTTAAGCAAATGGAAGACGATGGTGGTACTGGATCTGGTGGATCCTTAGCATAATAAGGGCCTCTTTGATTCATAGGATTGCAAAAACACAGAAATAAGAAAAATGTAGGATTGAAATGGCATGTCCATTGGATCCCTATAGGATTTGAGTTTGTTTGATTGTGTCACAGGAAAAACAAAGGATTGCTTTCAAGAGGTTGAAGTGGATGTAAGAATTCCTGTAAAATGTAGTACAAATAAATCCTTAGGAAAAAATCCTACGGGATTCAATCCCATGAATCAAACGACTAATGTAGGAAAAATTCCTAAGGATTCTAATTCATTAAAGATCCTATGAAAATCCTTTGAATCAAAGAGACCCTAAGTTCAGCGTTATGATGTTGTACTCTGCTTTCGTTTTCTCAAAAACAAAATATCAACGAGCTTGACTTGCCTACTGCAGGTCTGGTCCAACCAGTTGGACTTGTGCGACTTAGCCACTTCTTCAGAGGGGCAAAATACAAGCCAGTACTCCTGATCGAAATACGAGAGGGGAAAGCCCTAGAGGGACGATGTGCTCACGGCTGATGGCCGCATCGACACGAGCGGCATCCTTTGTATGCCCTAGGGCGGCGAGGCCCATGATCGCGTCCATGGAGCATTGCAGCATCGTTGTTGTGCCTCTGCTGTCATCTGTTGCCAGAACAAGCAAACAGGTACGTTTCTTTTGCGTGACGCATTCTCATACTCCATGTGAGTATTTTGTTCATACTGACGTCACCACCTGGCTATTTCTAATTTCCATGTTCCTCTTTTGTATGATTGGAAGGCTCTCTTATTGAATTGGTCAGTACTAGGAGGCACTAACAAGCTAGTTGAGACGAGCGTGCAAAATAACTTGTAAGTCAATGTTGTATTAGACCACTACATTAGAATAGATGCATTGTTTTAGTTTAATTACCAATATAATTTGCCCAAAACAGCTACTCCTAGTTAGATTAGTATATATCTAGAGTTAGATTTGAATGAAACTGGCTACTTCTGTCAATGTCAAAACTTTAAGTTTTAGGTATATATATTTTTCCTGATATGCTTGCTTTCCCTTAGAAAATAGTAGTCCAAACTTGCAAAATAATCTTTTTCAGAGATCTAGTCCTAATAAGACTCGTGCAAGGCTAACTATTATTTCTTCAAATACGCTCATACAAGCTACAACAAGGAATTCTTAAATTTTTAAAGCAATGGTAAGTTATAATCTTGCTTTCTCTTCATGTTCACCTGGGTTTTATACGTATGTCATTGGCATTCATAATTACCTAGCTACTACTTCTCTTTCACCATGTGTTGTTGCTACATCGAGTCATAACTTAGAGAAAATAAATATGTGTTAGCTAGGGACATGAACTTAACTGAAACTATAGATTGAGTCACAACATAAATCAATAGCGGTTGCTTTTAGTACATGTACTTGTGCTTTAGAAATTTACACTTGTAAAACTATTTTGATCCCTCAGTTACATGCTTGTTGACACATTATTACTCTAGTTAGTCTGGCACTAGTTATTTTTAACAATGGGGTTGGAATAATTGTATGGCGTATGTTATGTTGGACTCATTAACTAGAACTATTTTTTTGATTTCTTGATTGCAAGATCCAAAGATCTAGCTCAATTGGACTCTAGATCACGGACAATTTAGTCTTGGCCCTTAATTAGGATGGCTAAATTACATTTGAGTATCATTTGATGGATATTTGCTATGAGAATTAAGAATTTTATGAATCTACATATTATACATATGGTTTTGAAGATTGTAATTGAATGCCTGTATTTTTTTTACGATTGCAATAGGCTATTACCACAACCAACTTTTGGTGGCCACATGTTAGCACCACAGAAAGTTTAAGTCGTCACAATAGTTTCCCGCAACAAACATTTCACCCGTTGTGATATCTATTTATCACCACGAAAACTAGTATGTTGCAATTTTCTGTTACGATGACTAGAATATTTGTTGCCACAAGTTAATGCCACAAGTGTAGCTGTCCATGGTAAATGCCTAATACCACCAAAAAAGGATTGTTGGCATAGTTTATTGCAACAATTGACTATTGCCACGGAAGAGTATGTGCCACAAAACAAGCGTCGTTGGAATAGGCTGTTGCCACAAATGTCTATCGCCACGAGCTATCAGTCGCCATGATTTGTTACATGTTGCATTAAAGCTATCTCCACAAAGAAAATTGTGGCATTAGGTGAGTGTTGCCACGGGAAAACATGTGGCAACTTTCCACATGGTTTTTGCAATAGCAGACTTTATTGCCACAATTGTTTTTTTGTGGCAATAACCTATTACCATGCGTCCAGTTGCAACGGCTGCCAACGAATGTTGTTTCGTGGCAATAGGTACTTATCGCCACAAATCAGCATGTATTGCGACGACCGATTTTGTTGCAATAGACCTGAATCCTTGTAGTGGGTGTTGATGTAGAAGCCCTCCGTGGTGGATGCCCTCTCCGGCGGAGCTCCGGAACAGGACCCAAGATGGGATCTCGTGGATACAAGAAGTTGCGGCGGTGGAATTAGGTTTTTGGCTCCTGTTCTGATCGTTTGGGGGTATGTAGGTACATATAGGAGGAAGGAGTATGTCATTGGAGCAACAGGGGGCCCACGAGGCAGGGGGGCGCGCCCTAGGGGGGCGCCCCCACCCTCGTGACCGCCTCTGTTACTTCTTGGAGTAGGGTCCAAGTCTCCTGGATCACGTTCGGTGAGAAAATCACGTTTCCGAAGGTTTCATTTCGTTTGGACTCTGTTTGACATTCCGTTTCTTCGAAACACTGAAATAGGCAAAAAAAACAGCAATTAATTTGGGCCTCCGGTTAATAGGTTAGTCCCAAAAATAATATAAAAGTGGAAAATAAAGCCCAATATAGTCCAAAACAGTAGATAAAGTAGCATGGAGCAATCAAAAATTATAGATACGTTGGAGACGTATCAGACGCCGCCACCGCCCATCGATCGAGGATTGACCTCTTCTCCGGTAGCCGCTGCCGCCATCTCTATATGTAGGGCAGCTGTTTTTTTATGAATATCCTGGAGCGGTTGTTTACACGGTATCTCACCGTAACTCAATTATATGGACAGGGTAGTACATCACATACGGTTATGTAACGGCAACCGTGTCTAACCTATGTTGTCTTCTCACACGGTTTGGTGCGGAAATCGTGTGTGACGTTGTAATACCCAACACAAATGACATGTACAAACAGTATGCCGTATACAACATATATCTAGTGCCGTTAGTAGTTCCCGACCATTAGCTTATCTCCACAGTTTCCCCATTTCCCCCAAATCCCTACATAGCCTCCAAATTCCCTCGCGTGGCGCTGACATTGGGGGAATGCGGACGAGTGGTGCTGATGGTTTCGGTGCGGCTGCTCCTGCTCGTATCGCCGCCGAGCACTTGCCTAAGGTCATCAGAAGGCAGGTGTACTACGGATCCGAATCGTCCTGTCAGGTTCCAATCTATCCCGATCTTCTTTAGCATGTCCAAAGTATAGATCCTTGCTGAATCCATCCTGAATGACCACCCGCCCCCCCAAGGAAAGCGGTCTGCCGCCGGATCCGGAGCTTGACTACAGACTCCCGCAACACGAGTTCGACTCCGAGTTTTACGCCACCGAGAAGTACCAAAAGCTGAGTTGTGTGCACGGGCACACTCCCGCTCGATGTGTATGCACGAAGGGATTCGACATTGGCACGCGGTTTCTGAGTTGCCCCTTACAGGTTAGTGCTAATTAAGTTCATCATTTTACTTTAGTTAACGCCACCGCTCATCCAGAATACTATTTAACATTGGCAGGGATATGAGGCTTGTGCCTTTGTTAACTGGCTGGATGAAGAATGGCATGGCAGGGCTCGGAGTGTTATCACCAAGCTCGCAGAAGATAACGTAAAGCTGAAGAAGAAACTGGCTGATCTGGAATGTACAATCAGTACGATGAAGCAAGAAAGAATCAATCACATGCAACAGATGAAAGCAAGAGACAAGAAAGAACTAGCATGTGTAGTTGTGGTTATCGCATTAGCCATGTTCTATGCGCTGTTTGCAATGATGATTAGGGTTTTGTTTGACAGTATTGTTGGGGAACGTAGTAATTTTAAAAAAAATCCTATGCACACGCAAGATCATGGTGATGCATACCAACGAGAGGGGAGAGTGTTGTCCACGTACCCTCGTAGACCAAAAGTGGAAGCGTTAGCACAACGCGGTTGATGTAGTCGTACGTCTTCACGATCCGACTGATCTAAGTACCGAACATACGACACCTTCGAGTTCAGCACACGTTCAGCTCGATGACGTCGGGCGAACTCCGACCCAGCAGAGCTTCACGAGAGAGTTCTGTCAGCACGACGGCATGGTGAAGATGATGATGATGCTACCAACGCAGGGCTTCGCCTAAGCACCGCTACGATATGATCGAGGTGGAATATGGTGGAGGGGGGCACCGCACACGGCTAAGAGATCAAGAGATCAATTGTTGTGTCTAGAGGTGCCCCCTGCCCCCGTATATAAAGGACCAGGTGGAGGAGGCGGCCGGCCAGGGGAGGGCGTGCCAGGGAGGAGTCCTACTCCCACCGGGAGTAGCACTCCCCCTTTTTCCTAGTTGGAGTAGGAGGGGGGAAGGAAGGGAAGGAGAGAGGGGGAAGGAAAGGGGGCACCGCCCCCCTCCTTGTCCAATTCGGACTACAGGGGGAGGGGCGCGCGGCCAGCCCTAGCCGCCCCTCCTCTTCTCCACTAAGGCCCATCTTGGCCCATTAAACTCCCCGGGGGGTTCCGGTAACCTCCCGGTACTCCGATATATGTCCGATACTCCCCGAAACCATTCCGGTGTCCGAACATAGTCGTCCAATATATCGATCTTTATGTCTCGGCCATTTTCAGACTCCTCGTCATGTCCGTGATCACATCTGGAACTCCGAACTACCTTCGGTACATCAAAACACAAAAACTCATAATACAATCGTCACCGAAACTTTAAGCGTGCGGACCCTACGGGTTCGAGAACTATGTAGACATGACCGAGACACGTCTCTGGTCAATAACCAATAGCGAAACCTGGATGCTCATATTGGCTCCTACATATTTTATGAAGATCTTTATCGGTCAAACCACATAACAACATACGTTGTTCCCTTTGTCATCGGTATGTTACTTGCCCGAGATTCGATCGTCGGTATCTCAATACCTAGTTCAATCTCGACAAGTCTCTTTACTCGTTCCGTAATACATCATCCCGTAACTAACTCATTAGTCACAATGCTTGCAAGGCTTATAGTGATGTGCATTACCGAGTGGGCCCAGAGATACCTCTCTGACAATCGGAGTGACAAATCCTAATCTCGAAATACGCCAACCCAACAAGTACATTCGGAGACACCAGAGAGCACCTTTATAATCACCCGATTACGTTGTGACATTTGGTAGCACACAAAGTGTTCCTCCGGTAAACGGGAGTTGCATAATCTCATAGTCATAGGAACATGTATAAGTCTTGAAGAAAGCAATAGCAACATACTAAATGATCAAGTGCTAAGCTAACGGAATGGGTCAAGTTAATGACATTATTCTCCTAATGTTGTGAACCCGTTAATCAAATGACAACTGATGTCTATGGCTAGGAAACATAACCATCTTTGATTAAAAAGCTAGTCAAGTAGAGGCATACTAGTGACACTATGTTTGTCTATGTATTCACACATGTATCATGTTTCCGGTTAATACAATTCTAGCATGAATAATAAACATCTATCATGATATGAGGAAATAAATAATAACTTTATTATTGCCTCTAGGGCATATTTCCTTCAGTCTCCCACTTGCACTACAGTCAATAATCTAGATTACACAGTAATGATTCTAACACCCATGGAGCCTTGGTGTTGATCATGTTTTGCTCGTGGAAGAGGCTTAGTCAACGGGTCTGCAACATTCAGATCCGTATGTATCTTGCAAATCTCTATGTCTCCCACCTGGACTTGGTCCCAGATGGAATTGAAGCGTCTCTTGATGTGCTTGGTCCTCTTGTGAAATCTGGATTCCTTTGCCAAGGCAATTGCACCAGTATTGTCACAGAAGATTTTCATTGGACCCGATGCACTAGGTATGACACCTAGATCGGATATGAACTCCTTCATCCAGACTCCTTCATTTGCTGCTTCCGAAGCAGCTATGTACTCCGCTTCACACGTAGATCCCGCCACGACGCTTTGTTTAGAACTGCACCAACTGACAGCTCCACCATTCAATATAAACACGTATCCGGTTTGCGATTTAGAATCGTCCGGATCAGCGTCAAAGCTTGCATCAATGTAACCATTTATTATGAGCTCTTTGTCACCTCCATAAACGAGAAACATATCCTTAGTCCTTTTCAGGTATTTCAGGATGTTCTTGACCGCTGTCCAGTGATCCACTCCTCGATTACTTTGGTACCTCCCTGATAAACTAATAGCAAGGCACACATCAGGTCTGGTACACAGCATTGCATACATAACAGAGCCTATGGCTGAAGCATAGGGAACATCTTTCATTTTCTCTCTATCTTCTGCAGTGGTTGGGCATTGAGTCTTACTCAACTTCACACCTTGTAACACAGGCAGGAACCCTTTCTTTGCTTGATCCATTTTGAACTTCTTCAAAACTTTGTCAAGGTATGTGCTTTGTGAAAGTCCAATTAAACGTCTTGATCTATCTCTATAGATCTTGATGCCCAATATGTAAGCAGCTTCACCGAGGTCCTTCATTGAAAAACTCTTATTCAAGTATCCTTTTATGCTATCCAGAAATTCTATATCATTTCCAATCAATAATATGCCATCCACATATAATATTAGAAATGCTACAGAGCTCCCACTCACTTTTTTGTAAATACAGGCTTCTCCAAAAGTGCAGATAAAACCATATGCTTTGATCACACTATCAAAGCATTTATTCCAACTCCGAGAGGCTTGCACCAGTCCATAAATGGATCATTGAGCTTGCACACTTTGTTAGCTCCCTTTGGATCGATAAAACCTTCAAAGTTGCATCATATACAACTCTTCTTCCGTAAATCCATTCAGGAATGCAGTCTTTACATCCATTTGCCAAATTTCATAATCATAAAATGCGGCAATTGCTAACATGATTCAGACGGAGTTAAGCATCGCTACGGGTGAGAAGGTCTCATCGTAGTCAATCCCTTGAACTTGTCGAAAACCTTTCGCAACAAGTCGAGCTTTATAGGCAGTAACATTACCGTCAGCGTCAGTCTTCTTCTTGAAGATCCATTTATTCTCAATTGCTTGCCGATCATCGGGCAAGTCAACCAAAGTCCACACTATGTTTTCATACATGGATCCCATCTCAGATTTCATGGCCTCAAGCCATTTTGCGGAATCTGGGCTCACCATCGCTTCTTCATAGTTCGTAGGTTCGTCATGGTCTAGTAACATGACCTCCAAAATAGGATTACCATACCACTCTGGTGCGGATCTCACTCTGGTTGACCTACGAGGTTCGGTATTAACTTGATCTGAAGTTTCATGATCATCATCATTAGCTTCCTCACTAATTGGTGTAGGTGTCACGGGAACCGGTTTCTGTGATGAACTACTTTCCAATAAGGGAGCAGGTACAGTTACCTCATCAAGTTCTACTTTCCTCCTACTCACTTCTTTCGAGAGAAACTCCTTTTCTAGAAAGGATCCATTCTTAGCAACGAATGTCTTGCCTTCGGATCTGTGATAGAAGGTGTACCCAACAACCTTTGGATATCCTATGAAGACACATTTCTCCGATTTGGGTTCGAGCTTATCAGGTTGAAGCTTTTTCACATAAGCATCGCAGCCCCAAACTTTAAGAAACGACAACTTTGGTTTCTTGCCAAACCATAGTTCATAAGGTGTCATCTCAACGGATTTTGATGGTGCCCTATTTAACGTGAATGCAGCTGTCTTTAGAGCATAACCCCAAAACGATAGCGGTAAATCAGTAAGAGACATCATAGATCGCACCATATCTAGTAAAATACGATTACCACGTTCGGACACACCATTACGCTGTGGTGTTCCAGGTGGCGTGAGTTGCGAAACTATTCCGCATTGTTTCAAATGTAGACCAAACTCGTAACTCAAATATTCTCCTCCACGATCAGATCGTAGAAACTTTATTTTCTTGTTACGATGATTTTCAACGTCACTCTGAAATTCTTTGAACTTTTCAAATGTTTCAGACTTATGTTTCATTAAGTAGATATACCCATATCTCGCTTAAATCATCTGTGAAGGTGAGAAAATAACGATACCGCCATGAGCCTCAACATTCATTGGACCACGACATCGGTATGTATGATCTCCAACAAATCAGTTGCTCGCTCCATAGTTCCGGAGAACGGCGTTTTAGTCATCTTGCCCATGAGGCACGGTTCGCAAGTACCAAGTGATTCATAATCAAGTGATTCCAAACATCCATCAGCATGGAGTTTCTCCATGCTCTTCACACCAATATGATCCAAACACCAGTGCCACAAATAAGTTGCACTATCATTATTAACTCTGCATCTTTTGGCTTCAACATTATGGATATGTGTATCACTACTTTTGAGATTCAACAAGAATAGACCATTCTGCAAGGGTGCATGACCATAAAAGATATTACTCATATAAATAGAACAACCATTATTCTCAGATTTAAATGAATAGCCGTCTCGCATCAAACAAGATCCAGATACAATGTTCATGCTCAATGCTGGCACCAAATAGCAATTATTTAGGTCTAAAACTAATCCTGAATGTAGATGTAGAGGTAGTGTGCCGACGGCGATCACATCGACTTGGGAACCATTTCCCACGCGCATCGTCACCTCATCCTTAGCCAGTCTTCGCTTAATCCGTAGTCCCTGTTTCGAGTTGCAAATATTAGCAACAGAACTAGTATATAATACCCAGGTGCTACTGCGAGCTCTGGTAAGGTACACATCAATGACATGTATATCACATATACCTTTGTTCACCTTGCCATCCTTCTTATCTGCCAAATACTAGTGGCAGTTCCGCTTCCAGTGACCAGTCTGCTTGCAGTAGAAGCACTCAGTCTCACGCTTAGGTCCAGACTTGGGTTTTTTCTCTTCAGCAGCAACTTGTTTGCTGTTCTTCTCGAAGTTCCCCTTCTTCTTCCCTTTGCCCTTTTTCTTGAAACTGGTGGTCTTATTGACCATCAACACTTGATGCTCCTTCTTGATTTCTACCTCGCAGCCTTTAGCATTGCGAAGAGCTCGGGAATTGTCTTATCCATCCCTTGCATATTATAGTTCATCACGAAGCTCTTGTAGCTTGGTGGCGATGATTGAAGAATTACATCAATGACACTATCATCCGGAAGATTAACTCCTAGTTGAATCAAGTGATTGTTATACCTGCATATTTTGAGTATATGTTCACTGACAGAACTATTCTCCTCCATCTTGCAGCTGTAGAACTTATTGGAGACTTCATATTTCTTAATCCAGGCATTTGCTTGAAATATTAACTTCAACTCCTGGAACATCTCATATGCTCCATGACGTTCAAACCGTCGTTGAAGTCCCGGTTCTAAGCCGTAAAGCATGGCACACTGAGCTATCGAGTAGTCATCACCTTTGCTCTACCAAACGTTCTTAACGTCGTCAGTTGCATCTGCAGCCGGCCTGGCACCCAGCGGTGCTTCCAGGACGTAATTCTTCTGTGCAGCAATGAGGACAATCCTCAAGTTACGGAAACAGTCCGTGTAATTGCTACCATCATCTTTCAACTTTGCTTTCTCAAGGAACGCATTAGAATTCAACGGAACAACAACACGGGCCATCTATCTACAATCAACATAGACAAGCAAAAATACTATCAAGTACTAAGTTCATGATAAATTTAAGTTCAATTAATCATATTACTTAAGAACTCCCACTTAGATAGACATCCCACTAATCATCTAAGTGATCACTTGATCCAAATCAACTAAAACATGTCCGATCATCACGTGAGATGGAGTAGTTTTCAATGGTGAACATCACTATGTTGATCATATCTACTATATGATTCACGCTCGACCTTTCGATCTCAAAGGTTCCGAGGCCATATCTGCATATGCTAGACTCGTCAAGTTTAACCCGAGTATTCTGCGTGTGCAAAACTGGCTTGCACCCGTTGTAGATGAACGTAGAGCTTATCACACCCGATCATCATGTGGTGTCTCGCACGGCATTTAACTTTGGCAACGGTGCATACTCAGGGAGAACACTTTTATCTTGAAATTTAGTGAGAGATCATCTTATAATGCTACCGTCAATCAAAGCAGAATAAGATGCATAAAGGATAAACATCACATGCAATCAATATAAATGATATGATATGGCCATCATCATCTTGTGCTTGTGATCTCCATCTTCGAAGCACCGTCATGATCACCATCGTCACCGACGCGACACCTTGATCTTCATCGTAGCATCGTTGTCATCTCGCCAACTATTGCTTCTACGACTATCGCTACCGCTTAGTGATAAAGTAAAGCATTGCAGGGCAATTGCATTGCATACAATAAAGCGACAACCATAGGGCTCCTGCCAGTTGCCGATAACTCGGTTACAAAACATGATCATCTCATATAATAAAATATAGCATCATGTCTTGACCATATCACATCACAACATGCCGTGCAAAAACAAGTTAGATGTCCTCTACTTTATTGTTGCAAGTTTTACGTGCTTATACGGGCTGAGTAAGAACCGTTCTTACCTACGCATCAAAACCACAACGATAGTTCGTCAAGTTAGTGCTGTTTTAACCTTCTCAAGGACGGGGCGTAGCCACACTCGGTTCAACTAAAGTTGGAGAAACTGACACCCGCCAGCCACACCCATTCTCATTCATTGTATACTTTTAATGATAACAGAGCGGCTTCTTTTATAAATTCTTAGCTTCTTTTATAGATTCTTAGTTACTCATGTATGCGTGTCAAAGATCAAGGCTATGGAGCGAAAGATCAGACAAAGGTTTTCGCCATGTTTGTCCTTCAGCTTAGTAACTGTACGTCTAGTTCTTTCCCCTATTGTAGTTCTTTTATTTGCACCTTACTTCTTGAAAGATGATAACTTGCAATCATTATTGTAGAGTGGCCGTGCTTCTATTTATATTCCTGAAATAAACTGAAATTTCATTTGCATCTCTATAACTTCATTTTGTTAAAAAAAGGTTTGATTAATTAAGCAGTGCAATTACATGGCTTTATCCTTATTTTCCATTTTGTATCATGTCTCCACTTCTATCTAACAGGGATCGTAGCTCTTGCTATAGTTGTAAGTTGTGATCCTAAATGTTCTTTTTTGATATCGTGATCCTAAATGTAAACTTGATGGTGCTGAAATTATAAATGAATTCTTGGCAGTGCATGTTGATATGGCACTTGTGAAAACTGAAGATTTGGTACGGAGTCGTAAAACGTGTAATATTCTCGGTAATGCAGAAAAAACAAATATTGCATTGCCTTCAACCTTTGTACGTGACATATCGTGCGTATATCACTACTTGCATCATGTCAATGCATTCTGTGTTAACAATTCATTTTGTTATTTTCTTTGTAGATTCGAAAGATATATGGCTGATTATATGGTTGCATGGCAAGAATACTGCAATGATGATGATGGTGTTCTGGTTCATGATGATGATGATGATAATGACGACGGACGCTTTTAGTTGTAGCTAAGTTGTAGGGATGTTGTTCCTGTTGGATGATGTTCCTGTTCCTCAGTTAAGTTTTTGTTAAGTTGTAGGGATGTTGATGGATGCTTTTAGTTTAAGTTTTAATGTCAAGAAAATATTTAGATTATGTATCACAATTGGATGAAGTTCCTCATGTAATATCCACTATTGTAATCCAAAGAAGATTTATCCAATATATGATTTCGGATTAGATCTGTGTATATTCCTTTTTTCCTCACTTGATATACATAATTATTACCATTATGTGGAACATTAATTTAATAGCTGGGATTATAGATATTCACATTATATATGTACTAGTCGCAAATTCTTGTTACCAAGCAATGAGATTTGGATTCCTGTATATTAAGCACCAACATATATAAGTGTTGTAAACTTTGGTTTTATGTGTTGTACTCTTGCAACGGTTCGTTTTACCAACGAAAGTATAAGCGTTGCATTATGTGCTAGCAACACTGGATAAGGCTACGCATCCCAAACCGTTGGTAAAGACACTAATGATGCATATATGGACTTTTAGATACGAAAAAAACCGTTGCTATAGGGGTGGTCCTGTTGTAGTTGTAGTGGAACCAAAGTATGACATGCTGGTAAGTAGTATGACTTGTATCACCCACAACTCACTTGTGTTCTACTCATGCATATAACATCTACGCATAAAACCTGGCTCTGATATCACTGTTGGGTAACGTAGTAATTTCAAAAAAATTCCTACGTACACGTAAGATCATGGTGATGCATAGCAACGAGAGGGGAGAGTGTTGTCCACGTACCCTCGTAGACCGAAAGCGGAAGCGCTAGCACAACGCGGTTGATGTAGTCGTACGTCTTCACGATTCGACCGATCTAAGTACCGAACGTACGGCACCTTCGACTTCAGCACACGTTCAGCTCGATGACGTCCCGCGAACTCCGATCCAGCAGAGCTTCACGAGAGAGTTCCGTCAGCATGACGGCGTGGTGATGGTGATGATGATGCTACCGACGCAGGGCTTCGCCTAAGCACCGTTACGATATGATCGAGGTGGAATATGATGGAGGGGGACACCGCACACGGTTAAGAGATCAAGAGATCAATTGTTGTGTCTAGAGCTACCCCCCTGCCCCCGTATATAAAGGACCAGGGGGGAGGAGGCGGCCGACCAGGGGAGGGCTGTAGGACCTTGAAGTATGTCTAGAGGGGGGGGGGTGATTAGACTACTTGACCAATTAAAAACTTGACCTTTTCCCAATTTTAGACTTTGGTAGATTTTAGCTATCTTTGCACAAGTCAAGCAATCTTCACACAATTCAGCCAAGCATGCAAAGAGTATATAGGCAGCGGAAATTAAAGCATGCAACTTGCACGAATGTAAAGGGAAGGGTTTGGAGGATTCAAACGCAATTGGAGACACGGATGTTTTTGTCGTGGTTCCGATAGGTGGTGCTATCGTACATCCGAGTTGATGGAGACTTCAACCCACGAAGGATAACTGTTGCGCGAGTCCACGGAGGGCTCCACCCACAAAGGGTCCACGAAGAAGCAACTTTGTCTATCCCACCATGGTCGTCGCCCACGAAGGACTTGCCTCACTAGCGGGAGATCTTCACGAAGTAGGCGATCTCCTTGCCCTTACAAACTCCTTGGTTCAACTCCACAATCTTGTCGGAGGCTCCCAAGTGACACCTAGCCAATCTAGGAGACACCACTCTCCAAGAAGTAATAAATGGTGTGTTGATGATGAACTCCTTGCTCTTGTGCTTCAAATGATAGTCTCCCAACACTCAACTCTCTCTCACAGGATTTTAATTTGGTGGATGTAAGATTTGAGTGGAAAGCAACTTGGGGTAGGCTAGAGATCAAGATTCATGTGGTTGGAATGGAATATCTTGGCCTCAACACATGAGTAGGTGGTTCTCTCTCTTAACTGGTAAGTTGGAAGTGTAGGTTTGTTCTGATGGCTCTCTCCATGAATGAAGAGGAGGTGGAGGGGTATATATAGCCTCCACACAAAATCTAACTGCTACACACAATTTACCAAACTCGGTGGGACCGAATCAACAAACTCGGTCGGACCGATTCAAGAAACCTAGTGACCGTTAGGGTTTTGGTGGACTGACATGCAACTCGGTAGGACCGATATGGTTAGGGTTAGGGCATAACGTAATCTCGGTGAGACCGATTACACAAACTTCGGTGAGACCGATTTTGGTAATTAGCTAACCAGAGAGTTGGTCAGGTAAACTCGGTGGGACCGATTCGCTCTTTCGGTGAGACCGAAAAGTTATGAAAGGGAAATAGAGAGTTTACATTGCAATCTTGGTGGGACCGATCGCTCACTTCAGTTGGACCGAAACGTTACGAAGGGAAACAGAGAGATTACAATCCCATCTCGGTGAGACCGAGATCCCTATCGGTGAGACCGATTTGCCTAGGGTTTGTGGCAGTGGCTATGACATTTGAACTCGGTGGCGCCGGATAGAAAGAATCGGTACGACCGATTTTGACTTTAGGTTTAGGTCATATGTGGATGTGAGATAGTGGAGGGTTTCGGAGCATATCACTAAGCACATGAAGCAAGAGGCTCATTAAGCAACACCGAATCCCTCCTTGATAGTATTGGCTTTTCCTATAGACTCAATGTGATCTTGGATTACTAAGATGTAAAATGTAGAGTCTTGAGCTTTTGAGCTTGAGCCAATCCTTTGTCCTTAATATTTTGAGGGATCCACTTTCATCATCCATGCCATGCCATTCATTGAGCTTCCCTAAAATATTTGTCTTGGAATAGCATTAGCTCAATGAGCTATATGTTGTTATGAATTACCAAAACCACCTAGGGATAGTTGCACTTTCAATATCCCCCTTTTTGGTAATTGATGATAACATATAGATCAAAGCTTCGACAAATGATAATAAGATTGAAAAACATCGTCGCTTTGAGAAGTATGTGATAAGCAAGAGCTCCCCCTAAATTTGTGCATGTTTTAAGATTTGCTTTGGACTGCAAATGCACAAGGAATTAGGCTCATGGGTTACTCTTCCATGTCACATACATCTTGGTGGAGCGCTCAAAATAATAAGGATTGAATACATGCACTCATCACCAAGCAAAGTGAATGATCATATAAGGATAAGTAAGATAATATCAACTAACAAGCATAAGTGTAGCTTATGATCAAACACATGATCATCAATGTCTCACAGGAAATAGCATAGTATCTCAAGCAATCAAAGGCAAACAAAGTTCAACCAAGAAGACAAGAGAGAACAAAAGCAAACTCTTTCTCTCGAAGCCCTATGATCTATACATTTTTCTCCCCCTTTGGCAACAAGTTACCATAATGTTCCTAGAAAATGCATAGGACTATATCGTCTCTCAGGCTTGGTCTTCTGCTGGTGGCGTAGAGATGGCTCCTTGGACGAAGACTTCAGTTGATGTGGAAGGAGCTGAAGGAGTTGGTGCTGGAGCTGGTTGCACTGGAGCTGTAGCTGGACCAGATGAAGTGACTCTGGTGTCTGGTACTGGCTCTGCAGCTGATCTCTGAGCTCGAGGCACTCTGGCAAATGCATCAGTTGTTGTCCTGCCCTTCCTCTCCTGCAAGTCATCCTGTAGCTGCTCCACAACTGACTGAATCTCAGTTACTTTGACATCAAGATCATAGAATTTTTGTTCCATGATTCTTTCCAGGCTCTCCTGGTTTTGAGTTAGGGTGGCCAACCCCTTCTCAATCCGCAGAGTTGATGTATCAAGTAACCAAGCTGCTCCTGCTTGTTCTTCAAAAAGTACTCAGATGCCTCTGCTAGAGTTGGCATATTGGCAGCCTTCTCTTTCCTTGCCTTATCCTTCTTCTCTTGATCTTGTACTGATGATGGTTCATTCTCAGTCATGACAACTTGATTGTCCTCAAAGTCAGGAAAGAGAACAAAGTGTTCCTTATCCAACAGATACTTCCCTGTGCCCATCTTTGAGTTAATCAACTCCTGAATCTGTGGGGCATATCCACAACTCCTCTTTTGGTCTGCTGTTGTCCTCTTGATAGTTTCAACTATGAGGCTCATGACCTTGAATTTCTGGGGCACATCAAATATGTGAAGCAAATTAATTGCATGCGCTCTGATCATGTTGTGGTCACCTGATTTGGGCAACATAGTGTGCCTTAGGATCCAGTTGATCGTTGGCAGCCCTGACAGAAGAAAATGAACTGATCCAAACTTGAAAGTCTCAAGTGCATCATCTGGGATCTCCTTGTACATCTGTGACATAGAGTTGTGATCCATTTTCTTCTTGGCATATACATCCAAGTCATCTTCACTTTCCTTTGGGGCATTGATCAGACTTGCCCATTCCTCTATGGTTGATTGGTATCTCGTTCCTTCAGACATCCAAACTATCCTGCCATCTGGATAGAAATGTGCTGTGGAGTAGAATTGCATAATGAGCTCATCATT
The DNA here is from genome assembly GCA_021605145.1 of Aegilops bicornis. Classification (NCBI taxonomy): domain Eukaryota; kingdom Viridiplantae; phylum Streptophyta; class Magnoliopsida; order Poales; family Poaceae; genus Aegilops; species Aegilops bicornis. The sequence goes on along the minus strand of CM038673.1, from coordinate 482,706,006 downwards.
CCAGTTTGTGAGCTTCTGCCCAACAAAATCTGCAACCCCACGCCAAGACCGAAGCTGTCATACACTCCAGTGATAGTGTTCTTCATTTTCCGTATGTAGGTCCAAATCGACCCACCTCATATCACATACTATGGGCTTCTTATCCAACAAGATTGTCTCATAGAAGTTCTGCTGCTCCTTGGTGTGGAACCTGTAATCTACAGCAGTCCTTCCCCTGGTGGCATATGGATCTGACTCTCTCCATAGCCTCAACCCTGAATCTCTCCTGATCTTCATGTTCTCAGACACAGGATGAGCATCATTATGGTCTAGAATCTTGGGTTTGAGCTTCCTTAGGACTTTCCCTTCATCATCTTCCTCAGCATCAACATCAGGCACTGGGGCCTTGTTCTTTTCAGCAGCTGGTATACTCCTGGTATTCCTCTTAGATGCACTCTTGGGCTTGGGGGAAGCTTTGGGTGCTACTTTGGGCTTTGAAGGTGCAACCCCTGATTTGATAGCATCACCCATCAGCTTTTGTGCCTTGGGTGCTGGTGCAGCAACCTCTTCTTCTTCTTCTTCCATCATGGAAGGTTTTCCTATTACTCTGGCCATGGTCTTCTTGACCCTTTCCTTCCTTTTCTTTCCTTCTGTAGCAGGCTCTTTGGATTGGGATTCCAAAGAAGCTTGAGTGGAGACTCTGACTTTGGACTTTGGACACTGGCCTTTTGATCTTCATCCCTGGCTTTACTGCAGTTGAGCTGTACTTCTTCTTGAGCACTTTCTTCTTTGAACTAGCCTCATCCTCAACTGCCACATAATCCTCATCCTCAGACTCTGAGGTATTCTTCTTCCTTGTCCTAGTGGCAGCCTTGGGCAAATTGCTGGGAGTGCTTCTGCTCCCCTCATCTGAGTTGCTAGAGGGACTAGTGCCCTCACTCATGTGAATCTGCTCTTCTGACTTGTTCTGGCTGTCACTTTGGTCTGACATGCTGCACACACTGACTGCTGACCCTATGAATAGTTGTAGATGAGGTAGAGTGGATGAGCATCACAAAATGCAGATATTTTTGCAAAAGAATGATTCAAACAACTTAGTTTTAGTTTTCCATACAAAGCATCTCGGATCTACCGATTTTCAAACTCGGTGATACGAAGCAGTTTTGGAACCTAAACTAGTGAACTCAGCTAGACCGAGTCACAGTTCGGTGGCACCGAGACTACTAGGGTTTCACAAAGTTCTAAAATCGGTCACACCGATTAGCAATTCTCGGTCAGACCGAGAGTTACTAGTGCAATGGCGTTAGCCGAATCGGTGGGACCGAGTTTTTCAACTCGGTGGGTCCGAGATGGTTTCGGCGGAAACCTAACCCTAAATTTTCGAATCGCATCTATTCTAAGGATTGTATTGACTGGATAGAGGTGTTTCAATCATGGCAAGAAGCATTATGAACACAATGTGCTGAGAATTAGACGAGGATAGCACTGTGATCGAGTTCATACCCTAGTTCGGCGGTGAACTCGCTACGGCGGCAACATGGAGACGAATCCTGTTGACGGCGGCGGAGACCAGCGACAGAGGCGGCCGGCATTTAAGTCGACGATCCGGGACCTAGTAGGCGGAAGCGAGCTATGCGCAGCGAGGAGTTTCGGAGAAAGTTTTCCAAAATTTGCCCGTGTGAATATATAGCCCGACGATCGGTGTGACCGAGTGGAACAACTCGGTGGCACCGAGATGCATAACTGTTAACAGTTACAGCAACTCGGTGTGACCGAAAAGTTCAAATCGGTTGCACCGAGATTAAAACCTAGGTCGACTTAGTAATCTCGGTATGACCGAAATGGATGAATCGGTCAGACTGAAAATCACAAAGAAGTTTTGGAAGTTTTAAGTCTATGACGAATCGGGGACTCCGAGTGCTCCTCGCACAGAGTGGTTCGAATCTGACTTGATCAAATTTTGTGATGTAGCATGAATAGAGTTTGAGACGAGAAAAGCATAGATAGCTAGAGAAGGTTCTTATGCATTCTTGTCCATCCACTTGGCCAAAGAAAAAGAAGCCAATCAATCAAAACAACAAGTGGACGTCCTCGAATGAGTAAAATATGCAACCAACATGCTCACACAATGAAATGACAAATGAAATATGTGACAAAGCATGCACAACCAATTCTAGCATCTATCAAACAATTGGCGATGACTAGGTCATCTATATATGAGTATATTGACTTAGGAGTCAAATGAGAACATTTGATCATAGGTCATACTCATCGCTTAAGCTCAAGTGGGGTTACCACTTTTACATAAAGCATTTATGTGTTCACATCATTAGAGTTGCTTTGACTCAATTCTTAGAGTTAAGCTCCCCTAGATGTGAGATCCCCCTTAGAGCGATGAACTAACCTTGGGTTTTGTCGATGATGACTTCATGTAGGTGTTGGAGATGTGGATGCTCAATGTTGATGTAGATCTTTTGGAGCAAACCTTTGGAGTGAGTTGCACTTTCAATACCTACATGGGTTAGTTCCACAAGGAACAAACAAGAATATCCATAGACATAGAGTGATACACACACAAAATGATGTCCATGAAAACATTAGGTTACCTTGTCCCTTGCCTTACCAACATGAGGGTTTGTGACTCCTTGAACTAGTGCAAGATATGGAAGATGATTGCACTTGTCCTTGCCATAATGATATGAGTGAATAATGTTGGCGGAGTCACCCTCAAGAACTCTCTAGTTCTTCTTCTTCGGGATCCTCATCATCTTGATGGGAATCCTTGGTGTAGTAGTTGTTGGGGAACGTAATAATTTCAAAAAATTTCCTACGCACACGCAAGATCATGGTGATGGCATAGCAACGAGAGGGGAGAGTATTGTCCACATACCCTCGTAGACCATAAGTGGAAGCGTTATGACAACGCGGTTGATGTAGTCGTACGTCTTCACGATCCGACCGATCCAAGTACCGAACGTACGGCACCTCCGAGTTCAGCACACGTTCAGCTCGATGACAATCCCCGGACTCCGATCCAGCAAAGTGTCAGGGATGATTTCCGTCAGCACGAGGGCGTGGTGACGATGATGATGCTCTACCGGCGCAGGGCTTCGCCTAAACCCCGCGACGATATGACCGAGGTGGAATATGGTGGAGGGGGCACCGCACACGGCTAAGGAACGATTCGTAGATCAACTTGTGTGTCATGGGGTGCCCCCCTGCCCCCGTATATAAAGGAGCAAGGGGGGAGGAGGCCGACCCTAGGAGGGGGCGCCAAGTGTGGAGTCCTACTAGGACTCCCTAGTCCTAATGCGATTCCACCTCCCTTGTTGGAGTAGGAGAAGGGGAAAGAGGGGAGAGGAATAAGGAAAAGGGGCTGCGCCCTTGTCCAGTCGGGCCGAGGGGGGGGGCGCAGGCCTCCTTCCTTTTGGCCTCTCTCCTCTATTCCCGTATGGCCCAATAAGGCCCATATACTCCCCGACGAATTCCCGTTAACTCTCCGGTACTCCGAAAAATACCCGAATCACTCGGAACCTTTTCGAACTCCGAATATAGTCGTCCAATATATCGATCTTTACGTTTCGACCATTTCGAGACTCCTCGTCATGTCCCCGATCTCATCTGGGACTCCGAACACCTTCGGTACATCAAAATTCATAAACTCATAATATAACTGTCATTGAAGCCTTAATCGTGCGGACCCTACGGGTTCGAGAACTATGTAGACATGACCGAGACACGTCTCTGGTCAATAACCAATAGCGAAACCTGGATGCTCATATTGGCTCCTGCATATTCTACGAAGATCTTTATCGGTCAAACCGCATAACAACATACGTTGTTCCCTTTGTCATCGGTATGTTACTTGCCCGGGATTCGATCGTCGGTATCCAATACCTAGTTCAATCTCGTTGCCGGCAAGTCTCTTTACTTGTTACGTAATGCATCATTCCGTAACTAACTCATTAGCTACATTGCTTGCAAGGCTTATTGTGATGTGCATTACCGAGAGGGCCCAGAGATACCTCTCAGACAATCGGAGTGACAAAACCTAATCTCGAAATACGCCAACCCAACATGTACCTTTGGAAACACCTGTAGTACTCCTTTATTATCACCCGATTACGTTGTGACATTTGGTAGCACCCAAAGTGTTCCTCCGTAAACGGAGTTGCATAATCTCATAGTTACAGGAACATGTATAAGTCATGAAGAAAGCAATAGCAACATACTAAACGATCAAGAGCTAGGCTAACAGAATGGGTCAAGTCAATCACATCATTATCCTAATGATGTGATCCCATTAATCAAATAACAACACATGTCTATGGTTAGGAAACATAACCATCTTTGATAAATGAGCTAGTCAAGTAGAGGCATACTAGTGACTATATGTTTGTGTATGTATTCACACATGCATCATGTTTCCGGTTAATACAATTCTAGCATGAATAATAAACATTTATCATGAAATAAGGAAATAAATAATAACTTTATTATTGCCTCTAGGGCATATTTCCTTCAGTCTCCCACTTGCACTAGAGTCAATAATCTAGCTCACATCATCATGTGATTCAACACTAATATTCACATCTGTATGTGATTAACACCCATAGCTCACATCGTCATGTGACCAACACCCAAAGGGTTTACTAGAGTCAATAATCTAGTTCACATCGCTATGTGATTAACACCCAAAGAGTACTAAGGTATGATCATGTTTTGCTCGTGAGAGAAGCTTAGTCAACGGGTTACATCACATTCAGAGCCGTATGTATTTTGCAAATATTCTATGTCTACAATGCTCTGCACGGAGCTACTCTAGCTAATTGCTCCCACTTTCAATATGTATCCAGATTGAGACTTAGAGTCATCTGGATCAGTGTAAAAATCTTGCATCGATGTAACTCTTTACGACGGGCTCTTTTATCACCTCCATAATCGAGAAATATTTCCTTAGTCCTCACTAAGGATGTTCTTGACCAATGTCCGATGATCTACTCCTAGATCACTATTGTACTCCTTGCCAAATTCAGAGCAAGGTATACAATAGGTCTGGTACATAGCATAGCATACTTTATAGAACCTATGGTCGAGGCATAGGGAATGACTTTCATTCTCTTTTATATTTTCTGCCGTGGTCGGGATTTGAGTCTTACTCAATTTCACACGCTTGCAACACGTGCAAGAACTTTTCTTTGACTGTTCCATTTTGAACTACTTCAAAATCTTGACAAGGTATGTACTTATTGAAAAACTTATCAAGCGTCTTGATCTATCTCAATAGATCTTGATGCTCAATATGTAAGTAGCTTTCTTGAGGTCTTTATTTTAAAGAACTCCTTTCAAATACTCCTTTATGCTTTCCGGAAAAATTATACATCATTTTCGATCAACAATATGTTACTCACATATATTTATCAAAAAGGCGGTAGTGCTCCCACTCACTTTATTGTAAATACAGGCTTCACCGCAAGTCTATAAAACTATATGCTTTGATCAACTTATCAAAGCGTGTATTCCAACTCTGAGATGCTTGCACCAGTCCATAGATGGATCATTTGGAGCTTGCACATTTTGTTAGCTCCTTTAGGATTGACAAAACCTTCGGTTGCATCATATACAACTCTTCTTTAATAAATCCATTAAAGAATGTTGTTTTGACATCCATTTGCCGATTTCATAAAATGTGGCAATTGCTAACATGATTCGGACAGACTTTAAGCAACGCTAGAGTTGAGAAAATCTCATTGTAGTCAACACCTTGAACTTGTCGAAAACCTTTTGCAACAAGTCGAGCTTTGTAGATAGTAACACTACTATCAGTGTCCGTCTTCCTCTTGAAGATCCATTTATTTAACTTGACTTGCTGATCATCGAGCAGGTCAACCAAAGTCCCCACTTTGTTCTTATATATGGATCCTATCTCAGATTTTATGGCCTCAAGCCATTTCGCGGAATCTGGGCTCAACATCGCTTCCTCATAGTTCGTAGGTTCATCATGGTCTAGTAACATGACTTCTAGAATAGGATTACCGTACCACATTGGTGCGGATCTTACTTTGGAAGACCTACGAGGTTCGGTAGTAACTTGATCTGAAGCTTCATGATCATCATCATTAGCTTCCTCACTGATTGGTGTAGGAATCACAGGAACTACTTTCCAATTCGGGAGAAGGTACAATTAACTTATCAAGCTCTACTTTCCTCCCACTCACTTCTTTCGAGAGAAACTTCTTCTCTAGAAAGGATCCATCTTAGCAACGAATAACTTGCCTTCGGATCTGTGATAGAAGGTGTACCCAATAGTTACCTTTGGGTATTCTATGAAGACGCACTTTTCCGATTTGGGTTCGAGCTTATCGAGGTTGAAACCTTTTCATATAAGCATCGCAACTCCAAGCTTTAAGAAACGACAGCTTAGGTTTATCGCTAAACCATAGTTCATACGGTGTCATCTCAATGGATTTAGATGGTGCCCTATTAAACGTGAATGCAGCTGTCTCTAATGCATAACCCCAAAATGATAGTGGTAAATCGGTAAGATACATCATAGATCGCACCATATCCAATAAAGTGCGATTACGACGTTCGGACACACCATTATGTTGTGGTGTTCCATGTGGCGTGAGCTGTGAAACTATTCCACTTTGTTTTAATTGAAGACCAAACTCGTAACTCAAATATTCATCTCCACGATCAGATCGCAGAAACTTTATTTTCTTGTTACGATGATTTTCCACTTCACTCTGAAATTCTTTGAACTTTTCAACTATTTCAAACCTATGTTTCATCAAGAAGATATACGCATATCTGCTCAAATCATCTGTGAAGGTCAGAAAATAATGATACTTGCCACGGGCATCAACACTCATTGGATCGCATACATTGGTATGTATTATTTCCAACAAGCCGGTAGCTCGTTCCATTGTTCCGGAGAACGGAGTTTTAGTCATCTTGCCCAAAAAGCACGGTTCACAAGCATCAAATGATTCATAACCAAGTGATTCCGAAAATCCATCTTTATGGAGTTTCTTCATGCGTTTAACACCGATATGACCCAAGCGGCGGTGCCACAAATAAGTTGCACTATCATTATTAACTTTGCATCTTTTCGCATCAATATTACGAATATGTGTATCACTACGATCGAGATCCAACAAACTATTTTCATTGGGTGTATAACCATCAAAGGTTTTATTCATGTAAACAAAATAACAATTATTCTTTAACTTTAAATGAATAACCGTTTTGCAATAAACATGATCAAATCATATTCATGCTCAACGCATAAGCGCTAAATAACATTTATTTGGCTTTTAACACTAATCTCGAAAATATAGGGTGTGTGATGATGATCATATCAATATTGGAACTATTTCCAACACTCATCGTCACTTCCCTCAACTAGTCTCTGTTTATTATGTAACTCCTGTTTGAGTTACTAATCTTAGCAACCGAACAAGTATCAAATACTCGGGGCTACTATAAACACTAGTAAGGCACACATCAAACACACATATATCAAATATACCCTTGTTCACTTTGCCATCCTTCTTATCCGCCAAATACTTGGGGCAGTTCCGCTTCCAAAGTGTCGATGCGCTTGCGGTAGAAGCACTCGATCTCGGGCTTAGGTCCAGACTTGGGTTTCTTCTCTTGAGCAGCAACTTGTTTGCTATTCTTCTTGAAGTTCCCCTTCTTCTTCCCTTTGCCCTTTTCTTGAAATCGGTGGTCTTGTTGACCATCAACACTTGATGCTCCTTTTTGATTTCTACCTCCATGACTTTTAGCATTGCGAAGAGCTCGAGAATAGTCTTGTCCATCCCTTGCATATTATAGTTCATCACGAAGCTCTTGTAGCTTGGTGGCGATGATTGAAGAATTACATCAATGACACTATCATCGGGAAGATTAACTCCCGGTTGAATCAAGTGATTATTATACCCAGACATTTTGAGTATGTGTTCACCTTGTGAACTATTCTCCTCCATCTTGCAGCTATAGAACTTATTGGAGACTTCATATCTCTCAATCCGGGCATTTGCTTGAAATATTAACTTCAACTCCTGGAACATCTCATATGCTCCATGACGCGTTCAAAACGTCGTTGAAGGCCCGGTTCTAAGCCGTAAAGCATGGCACCTTGAACTATCAAGTAGTCATCGCCTTTGCTCTGCCAGACGTTCTTAACGCCGTCGATTTGCATCGGCAAGAGGCATGGCACCCAACGGTGCTTCCGGGGCGTAATTCTTCCGTGCAGCAATGAGGATAATCCTCGAGTTACGGACCCGATCCGTGTAATTGCTACCATCATCTTTCAACTTTGCTTTCTCAAGGAACGCATTAAAATTCAACGAAACAATAGCACGAGCCATCTATCTACAGTAAACATAGACAAGCAAAAACCTATCAGGTACTAAGTTCATGATAAATTTAAGTTCAATTAATCATATTACTTAAGAACTCCCACTTAGACAGACATCTCTCTAGTCATCTAAGTGATTACGTGATCCAAATCAACTAAACCATGTCCGATCATCACGTGAGATGGAGTAGTTTCAATGGTGGACATCACTATGTTGATCATATCTACTATATGATTCACGTTCGACCTTTCGATCTCCGTGTTCCGAGGCCATATCTGTATATGCTAGGCTCGTCAAGTTTAACCTGAGTATTCCGCGTGTGCAACTGTTTTGCACCCGTTGTATTTGAACGTAGAGCCTATCACACCCGATCATCACGTGGTGTCTCAAAGACGAAGAACTTTCATAGCGGTGCATACTCAGGAGAACACTTCTTGATAATTTTAGTGAGAGATCATCTTAAAATGCTACCGTCAATCAAAGCAAGATAAGATGCATAAAGGATAAACATCACATGCAATCAATATAAGTGATATGATATGGCCATCATCATCTTGTGCTTGTGATGTCCATCTCCGAAGCACCGTCGTGATCACCATCGTCACCGGCGCGACACCTTGATCTCCATCGTAGCATCATTGTCGTCTCGCCAATCTTATGCTTCTACGACTATCGCTACCGCTTAGTGATAAAATAAAGCATTACAGGGCGTTTGCATTTCATACAATAAAGCGACAACCATATGGCTCCTGCCAGTTGCCGATAACCGGTTACAAAACATGATCATCTCATACAATAAAATATAGCATCACGTCTTGATCATATCACATCACAACATGCCCTGCAAAAACAAGTTAGACGTCCTCTACTTTGTTGTTGCAAATTTTTACGTGGCTGCTACGGGCTGAGCAAGAACCGTTCTTACCTACGCATTAAAACCACAATGTTATTTCGTCAAGTTAGTGCTGTTTTAACCTTCACAAGGACCGGGCGTAGCCACACTCGGTTCAACTAAAGTGAGAGAGACAGACACCGCCGGTCACCTTTAAGCACGAGTGCTGCATAGCAGTGAAACCAGTCTCGGCGTAAGCGTCTGCGTAATATCGGTCCGGGCCGCTTCATCTCACAATACCGCCCGAACCAAAGTATGACATGCTGGTAAGCAGTATGACTTATATCGCCCACAACTCACTTGTGTTCTACTCGTGCATATGACATCTACGCATAAAACCTGGCTCGGATGCCACTGTTGGGGAACGTAGTAATTTCAAAAAAATTCTACGCACACGCAAGATCATGGTGATGGCATAGCAACGAGAGGAGAGTATTGTCCACGTACCCTCGTGAGACCGTGGCGGAAGCGTTATGACAACGCGGTTAATGTAGTCAGACGCGTCTTCAAGATCCGACCGATCCAAGTACCGAGCGTCTGGCACCTCCGAGTTCAGCACACGTTCAGCTCGATGGCGATCCCGGACTCCGATCCAGCAAAGTGTCGGGATGAGTTACGTCGACCTGACGGCGTGGTGGCGATGATGATGCTCTACCGGCGCGAGGCTTCGCCTAAACTCATGACGATATGGTGAGGTGGAATATGGTGGAGGGCACCGCACACGACTAAGGAACGATCCGTAGATCAACTTGTGTGTCATGGGGTGCCCCTTGCCCCGTATATAAAGGAGCAAGGGGAGGAGGCCGACCCTAGGAGGCGCGCCAAGTGTGGAGTCCTACTAGGACTCCCTAGTCCTAGTAGGATTCCACCTCCCTTGTTGGAGTAGGAGAAGGGGAAAGAGGGAGAGGAATAAGGAAAGGGGCTGCGCCTTGTCCAATTCGGACAAGAGGGGGCGCAGGCCTCCTTCCTTTGGCCTCTCTCCTCTATTCCCTTATGGCCCAATAAGGCCCATATACTCCCGGTGAATTCCCGTAACTCTCCGGTACTCGAAAAATACCCGAATCACTCGGAACCTTTCCGAACTCCGAATATAGTCGTCCAATATATCGATCTTTACGTCTCGACCATTTTGAGACTCCTCGTCATGTCCCCGATCTCATCTGGGACTCCGAACTCCTTCGGTGCATCAAAATTCATAAACTCATAATATAACTGTCATCGAAACCTTAATCATGCGGACCCTACGGGTTCGAGAACTATGTAGACATGACCTAGAACTATTCTTGGTCAATAACCAATAGCGGAACATGGATGCTCATATTGGCTCCTACATATTCTACGAAGATCTTTATCGGTCAAACCGCATAACAACATACGTTGTTCCCTTTGTCATCGGTATGTTACTTGCCCGAGATTCGATCATCGGTATCCAATACCTAGTTCAATCTCATTGCCGGCAAGTCTCTTTACTCATTACGTAATGCATCATTCCGTAACTAACTCATTAGCTACATTGCTTGCAAGGCTTATAGTGATGTGCATTACCGAGAGGGCCCAGAGATACCTCTCCGACAATCGGAGTGACAAAACCTAATCTCGAAATCGCCAACCCAACATGTACCTTTGGAGACACCTGTAGTACTCCTTTATAATCACCCAGTTACGTTGTGACGTTTGGTAGCACCCAAAGTGTTCCTCCGATAAGCAGGAGTTGCATAATCTCATAGTTACAGGAACATGTATAAGTCATGAAGAAAGCAATAGCAACATACTAAACGATCAAGTGCTAAGCTAACGGAATGGGTCAAGTCAATCACATCATTCTCCTAATGATGTGATCCCATTAATAAAATAACAACACATGTCTATGGTTAGGAAACATAACCATCTTTGATAAATGAGCTAGTCAAGTGGAGGCATACTAGTGACTATATGTTTGTCTATGTATTCACACATGCATCATGTTTCCGGTTAATACAATTCTAGCATGAATAATAAACATTTATCATGAAATAAGGAAATAAATAATAACTTTATTATTGCCTCTAGGGCATATTTCCTTCAGTAGTTGTACTAGATGAAGTAGAACTTGATGTTGTCTTGGGAACCCACTTGACCAAGGCCTTAGGTGCTTCTTCAAATGGATCAATCTCCTCTTGAAGCTTGTCCTTGCCTTTGTTCTTGTGGTCTTGTGGTTGAAGATCATCTTGTGCTTGTGTTCCCTTGAAGGAAGTAGGATCATACTTCTCTTGTTGAGGAACAAACTTCGTCTTGGGGTATTGATCTTCTTCCCACTCTACTCCATTGGCATTGAACTTTCGTTAAAAACCAACACCTTGATTCTTCAGGTGCTTTCCTTGCTTGCGTACAATTTCCTCAAATTGCTTACTCCCGGCAAGGCTCTTGTATACACCTTTCTCTATAATTCCCTTCAATAAGTTGTTTTCTTGCTCAAGTGTAACTTGGCTAAGAGGATCATTAGTGGAATCAAGAGAACTACTAGAAGCAACAATATTGGATTTAGCATTGTTATTGTTACTACTAGAGGAAGAATCTTTCTTGTTCTTGTTACTTGACTTGACTTGAGGCATGTAAGTAGATAAGAGTAAACGCTTGGCAATGTAAGAAGAACTTTTCTTACGGAGATCATTATTGATTGCTTTTAGGAACTCATGCTCTTGCTCAAGATTGAGCTTTTCAAAGCGTAACTTCTCATGAGCCCTTAAAAGTTCTCGATAATCTTCGAAGATAGTTTCATGAGCTAACTTAAGAGTGTTTAGTTCTTTAGTTAGAAGCTCAATCTTCTCCTTATCATTGTCATTCGTTTCATCTTGATTAGCATGATTAATTGATGTTTCATCATAGTACTCATCACTAGAGTTGTCAACAAGTAAATCATCATCACCTAGCAAGTCATCTTCATCACTATTAAAATCAACATACTGGGTGTGTTACCTTAGGACCTTTGGCCATGAAGCATCTTCCAATTCCTTCATTTGGTGAACCAAATATGTCGTAGGAGTTGGTTGACACAAGTGCTAGACCGACAACACCTTCATCTTGAGTGTATTCGGAGTCGGAGTGATAGCTTCTCTCGGAGTGATTGTCGGAGTCGGAGCCGGATACCCATTCACCAACGTGAGCTTGATGTCTTCGTTTTGTGTAGCTCTTTGATGACTTGTCCTTCCTTTCCAATTCCTTGCTTCTCCGTGAGGGTCTTCGTTCATAACGATCATCTCTACTCCTTCTCTCTCTTGGTGGTGATTCTTCTCTTCTACTTCTTCTCTTGGGAGAATCTTCTCTTCTTTTGTAGGGTGCCGTACACTCATTGGAATAGTGTCGGGTCTCCCACAATTGTAGCAATTGCGCTCTCGACTAGAAGATCTTTTGTCATTGTAGGACCTTGACTTTGAGCTTCTTTCTTTGCTTCTACTCTTGTAGAATTTGTTGAAGTTCTTCACCATTAAGCTCAATTCTTCATTGAAGGTTTGTTTCTCACTTGATGATGTGGGAGCTTCACATGAGGCTTTGTAAGCACCACTTGACTTGTTGTGAAGTTCCTCCTTATCCTTGAGTGACATCTCATGAGCAACAATTCTTCCAATGACTTCCGTTAACTTGAGATCTTTGTAATTGGGCATCATTTGGACCAATGTGCACACGGTATCATATTTTCCATCCAATGCTCTTAGGATTTTCTTGATGATGAATCTGTCGGTCATCTGTTCACTTCCTAAGCCGGCAATCTCATTTGTGATAAGAGCAAGCCTAGAGTACATTTCAGCGACACCTTCACCATCCTTCATTTTGAACTTGTCAAGCTGACTTTGGAGCACATCCAACTTGGATTCCTTGACGGAGTCGGTACCTTCATGCATATCAATCAAAGTATCCCAAATTTCCTTTGCATTCTCAATACGGCTGATTTTGTTGAATTCTTCGAGGCACAAGCCATTGAAGAGGATATCACAAGCTTGAGCGTTGTATTGTAGCATCTTCAATTCATCCGCATTAGCTTCACGGTTCGGTTCTCTCCCATCAAAGAATTCACCTTGCAAACCAATACACACAATAGCCCAAGCAGTATGGGTTATGTCGAGAATATGCATTTTCACCTTATGCTTCCAACTAGCAAAATTAGTGCCATCAAAGTAAGGACCTCTACGGTGATAATTTCCCTCGCTAGACGCCATACTCTCCTAGGTTGTGAAACCAAGGCTATGACCACAAAAGCTATGGAAATCAAAGCAAATGGAGACCAATGCTCTGATATCACTTGTAGGACCTTGAAGTATGTCTAGAGGGGGGGGGGTGATTAGACTACTTGACCAATTAAAAACTTAACCTTTTCCCAATTTTAGACTTTGGCAAATTTTAGCTATCTTTGCACAAGTCAAGCAATCTTCACACAATTCAAGCAAGCATGCAAAGAGTATATAGGCAGCGGAAATTAAAGCATGCAACTTGCAAGAATGTAAAGGGAAGGGTTTGGAGGATTCAAACACAATTGGAGACACATATGTTTTTGTCGTGGTTCCGATAGGTGGTGCTATCGTACATCCACGTTGATGGAGACTTCAACCCATGAAGGGTAGCAGTTCTTGTGAGTCCACGGAGGGCTCCACCCACAAAGGGTCCACGAAGAAGCAACCTTGTCTATCCCACCATGGCCGTCGCCCACGAAGGACTTGCCTCACTAGCGGTAGATCTTCATGAAGTAGGCGATCTTCTTGCCCTTACAAACTCCTTGGTTCAACTCCACAATATTGTCGGAGGCTCCCAAGTGACACCTAGCCAATCTAGGATACACCACTCTCCAAGAAGTAACAAATGGTGTGTTGATGATGAAATCCTTGCTCTTGTGCTTCAAATGATAGTCTCCCCAACACTCAACTCTCTCTCACAGGATTTGGATTTGGTGGACAGAAGATTTGAGTGGAAAGCAACTTGGGGAAGGCTAGAGATCAAGATCCATGTGGTTGGAATGGAATATCTTGGCCTCAACACATGAGTAGGTGGTTCTCTCTCGAACTGGTAAGTTGGAAGTGTAGGTTTGTTCGATGGCTCTCTCCACGAATGAAGAGGAGGTGGAGGGGTATATATAGCCTCCACACAAAATCTAACCGTTACACACAATTTACCAAACTCGGTGGGACCGAATAACAAACTCGGTCGGACCGATTCAGTAAACCTAGTTACCGCTAGGGTTTTGATTGGGACCGACATGCAACCTTTCGGTGGGGACCGATATGGTTAGGGTTAGGGCATAACGTAATCTCGGTGAGACCGATTACACAAATTCGGTGAGACCGATTTTGGTAATTAGCTAACCAGAGAGTTGGTCAGGTAAACTCGGTGGGACCGATTCGCTCTTTCGGTGAGACCGAAAAGTTACGAAAGGGAAAGAGAGAGTTTACATTGCAATCTCGGTGGGACCGATTGCTCACTTCGGTTGGACCGAAACGTTACGAAGGGAAACTGAGAGATTACAATCCCATCTCGGTGAGACCGAGATCCCTATCGGTGAGACCGATTTGCCTAGGGTTTGTGGCAGTGGCTATGACATTTGAACTCGGTGGCGCTGGATAGAAAGAATCGGTACGACCGATTTTGACTTTAGGTTTAGGTCATGTGGATGTGAGAAAGTAGTGGAGGGTTTTGGAGCATATCACTAAGCATATGAAGCAAGAGGCTCATTAAGCAACACCTCATCCCTCCTTGATAGTATTGGCTTTTCCTATAGACTCAATGTGATCTTGGATTACTAAAATGTAAAATGTAGAGTCTTGAGCTTTTGAGCTTGAGCCAATCCTTTGTCCTTAATATTTTGAGGGATCCACTTTCATCATCCATTCCATGCCATTCATTGAGCTTCCCTGAAATATTTGTCTTGTAATAGAATTAGCTCAATGAGCTATATGTTGTTATGAATTACCAAAACCACCTAGTTGGAGTAGGAGGGGGAAAGGAAGGGAAGGAGAGAGGGGGGGAAGGAAAGGGGGCGCCGCCCCCCTTCTTGTCCAATTCGGACTAGAGGGGGAGGGGGCGCGCGGCCAGCCCTAGCCGCCCCTCCTCTTCTCCACTAAGGCCCATCTTGGCCCATTAAACTCCCCGGGGGGTTCCGGTAACCCCTCGGTACTCTGATATATGTCTGATACTCCCCGAAACCATTCCGGTGTCTGAACATAGTCGTCCAATATATCGATCTTTATGTCTCGACCATTTTGGTACTCCTCGTCATGTCCGTGATCACATGCGGGACTCCGAACTACCTTCGGACAATCAAAACACAAAAACTTATAATACAATCGTCACCGAAACTTGCGTGCGGACCCTACGGGTTCGAGAACTATGTAGACATGACCGAGACACGTCTCTAGTCGATAACCAATAGCGGAACCTGGATGCTCATATTGGCTCCTACATATTCTACGAAGATCTTTATCGGTCAAACCGCATAACAACATACGTTGTTCCCTTTGTCATCGGTATGTTACTTGCCCGAGATTCGATCGTCGGTATATAAATACCTAGTTCAATCTCGTTACCGGCAAGTCTCTTTACTCATTCCGTAATACATCATCCCGTAACTAACTCATTAGTCACAATGCTTGCAAGGCTTATAGTGATGTGCATTACCGAGTGGGCCCAGAGATACCTCTCCGACAATTGGAGTGACAAATCCTAATCTCGAAATACGCCAACCCAACAAGCACCTTCGGAGACACCTATAGAGCACCTTTATAATCACCCAATTACGTTGTGACGTTTGGTAGCACACAAAGTGTTCCTCCGGTAAACGGGAGTTGCATAATCTCATAGTCATAGGAACATGTATAAGTCATGAAGAAAGCAATAGCAACATACTAAACGATCAAGTGCTAAGCTAACGGAATTGGTCAAGTCAATCACATCATTCTCCTAATGATGTGATCCCGTTAATCAAATGACAACTCATGTCTATGGCTAGGAAACATAACCATCTTCGATTAACGAGCTAGTCAAGTAGAGGCATTCTAGTGACACTCTATTTGTCTATGTATTCACACATGTATCATGTTTCCGATTAATACAATTCTAGCATGAATAATAAACATTTATCATGATATGAGGAAATAAATAATAACTTTATTATTGCCTCTAGGGCATATTTCCTTCAAGTATTGCTAAAGCACATCTAGATGTGCTCTAAGTAATGCACATCTAGGTCATATGCCATTGATGTTACGCGAAGATTCATGCTGATATTTTTCTTTGTCTTTTTTCTTTTCCTTTCTAGTTTGATTATTACTGGCTCTATCAATAAGAAGAGCTCAATGTATTACTTGCCAACTGTCCTACTCCGTTCGTATCGGTACCGGTGCATAATACCAAAACTCGTTCCTTGTTTTTGTCCTGAAAAAGGAAACCAGCTAAATAGCCAATAGGAGTCATGCGCAACCCCGGGAATTTGCAGCGACTGGGTACAAATAATTGCGGTTGATTATATCAGCGGTTAGATAATACGTCAACCCCCGCTTCAATCCCGCTTCAATTGGCAGTTCCTCTTCTCGCATACCCTCTTAAGTGTCCACCATCTTCATCGTCCCGGCAGGTTGTGCTACACCTGCACACACTCTTTAGCCATGTCGAGCGATAGCGAGGACGACAGTTCGGCCAGCAGTCTGGCGCCCGATGATAGGTCAACATCGGAATCATCCCGCTCGTCTTCCATGAGTCCGACGTCAATCCCAAACCTCGATTATATCCGGTTCATGGAAGGGACGCCGCCTCCGGAGTCGTCAGACGACAACCAAACGGACGAGGAGCCTTCGGAGGACGAAGAAGAGGACGGCGATGATGAGGAGGAGGAATGGTCGAATGAGGAGGAGGAGGACGACGACAGCAACGACGATGACGACGGCAGCGACGATGAAAAGCCAATGGTCAGCGGCAAGAAGTGTCCTCGCCAAGACGATGTCGCAGGGCCATCCAACAAGAACAACAAGAAAAAGAAGGACTAAATTAAGCAGACTATATATATCTCTGTTTATCCTGTCAATCTCATCACAGACGGTTAGTAATATGTATTCGACAGAGATCTTCTACATTATCGCCAACAGGTTGGTTTGTTGAACTGCGTGCCCTGACGAGCACAAAATTCACAAAAAGACCGTATGGGCTGGGCTGTCTATAATGATCGCACACAATTCTGATTACCGACCTCTTTGCCGGGTATCACACACATCTTGTTACGCCTAATCGTTTGTGTTCACCTCTCAGCGCAAACGATTCATCGGAGTGAACTGTATGTCGTATATCGCACACACCTTGATCTGGCAGCCCGTTTCTGTTGTTTTATCTCATCGCAAACAGTTCGTATAGATCAACCGTATACCCCTCATCGCACACGGAACTATAATCTGAACCGTGTTTGATGTATCATTCATCGCAAACGTTTTGCATCATTTCTGACGGTTTTCATACAGCACCGTTTGCGATTATTGCATCGCACATAGTTTATCGAAGGGTCTCTGATCGTAGTGTCGCGTTAGCAGCATCCTGCAGTAGTGAAACATGTACTAAGTTTTTGATTAATACAATTCTAGCATGAATAATAAACATTTATCATGATATAAGAAAATATAAATAATAACTTTATTATTGCCTCTAGGGCATATTTCCTTCATGTGTTATTCATGTAAATCGCAAACAAAATAAGGTTGGCGATAGCTAGCTAAATTTGGTAGACTTGAAGGCAGAACGATGATTTGGGTTGGTTCGCGGCCGGTGGTTTCTTTAGAGCCAGCCAATGATGATTATATGGGCACTGTGATTTGAGTAATGCAATGAATGTACCCGCAAAATAAAACTCTTTCAGGAGAGACTTTGGGTGTTAAAAAGCAATATTGCATCGAAGGGTCTGGTACATGAAGCACATGGAAACGTGTATATCTCTTTGCTAAAACCGCTCACTCAAAAGCGCAACGAATCTGTTCTGAGGTAAAAATATAAATGGCGTTTCTGACGCACAAATTTGGCAACTTGAACCGTAACTTATGCTAGAGAAAAGTCATTTTGTGATTTCTTTACACATACCACGAATGAACGTTCCCTATAAAAATGGCATTTTTAGAAAAGAAGGTTTTTATTACCATAGCCTTTGCACTTAAGATACATATAGACAACTTTATTGTATTTTGTTTTTACAAAAAAATATATCTTTAATCCTACTAAAAGGAGGGAAATATTTGAAATATTACCCAACTAATGTGAACCTTCCAAACAATGGACAGCTCTATAGCATGTATAAGCATGTTACTGACGGGCCATTAAACCCGGACATAAACTACATGATAATCCACTCAAACTTGGTTGAGCCAAGCACCATCCACATGGATAAAAGAACCATAATGTTTTGAGTCTCAAGTGTGTTTTTGCCAAGATTCTGAAATTAAGTCCAGCTCGGCTTTGAAAGTGCTCTCGCACATTGTGAGGTGAACTTTTTAGAACAGTTCATACTACAAGTGAAACTGGGCCACAAAAAGGATAATTTGGTTCCAAATAGGACTATACACCTCATGGCCCATTGAGTCATTTCCCGATCAAACGGAGTAACAAGTCACAACTGTATATGGCAAATGCCTATTCCGGACATAGGGAGGGGAACACGGAGCAAACTCTCACCCCAACCCCGTCCCTTCCATCCAGGAATGTATCCAGATCACCCACACTTGGAGCTACCGGTGCACCAGATGCCGTAGAACATAAAAAAAACAATCTAGTACATTAACACAACATCAATGTATGATGTCATAAAAATTTCAAGTTAAAATTTAAAATATGCCTTGAGATACAAAAATAAAAAAATTTGACATTAGTGTGATAATGGGCCAAATATAAAGCCCAACTTACATTATGTACTACTCAGTGTTGAATTTTTCATTTTTGTTTTCTGAGCTATGTTTTAAATTTTTGACTTACAATTTTGTAACAACCTACATTTATGTTGTGTGAATGTGCTAAATTTCTTTCAAGAATTTTTGAACATTCTAAAATGTGCAACATGAGTTCGGTGCACCAGTATCACCGGTGCACGCACCAGTATCACCGGTGCACCTGATATTCTCCCCCTCCCATCCACGCCCCGCGTGCGTGCGCGCTTTTGGACCGGCGCACTACAGCAAGTGAGGCCATGTTTTTTTCATTTCCTTTCTTATGTTTTTTCTTTCTTTCGTTTCTCTTCTTCGTATTTCATTTTTATGTATTAATTGCTTCTTATTTGTGTTTTGAAATTTTGTTTAAAATTTGAATTCTAGAATGTATGCAAAATCCATAACTTTTCAACATATATGATTCATGAACATTTTCCAAATTTTGTTTTTTAATGAAAAGTTTGAATCCGATATTTATTAAAAAATCTGGTTAATTTTATACATTTTGAAATAAATTCCCATCAATAGCCAGTTTTACACAAAAACCAACTCAACTGGTCGGTCCAGCCTATCTAGCCTTGCCATTTTCTCAAAAAAAAAAATCTAGCCTTGCCATGGCGACCAAACCCGCCAAACCCAATAAAAACCAGATCACTAATTAAGCCAGCCCACTACACGCGAGGTGCGTGTTTGGTTGCTTTCCAGTGCGGTGTGCACAAAACATGGCCTCTCTTCCATAGGGAGCGATTTTGTACCACCTATTGCAAGACAGAAGGAGCACTCGCATGTCTCTATCATGGCTGGGTTTGTTAGAGTTGTGTCGAATATTGTTTATAAGGTGGTTACAGTTGGACTTTGAGTGGTATTGTATTTAGATAGGATATGGAGTCGTGTCCTAGTACGACACTTATATCCTAGGCCTCTCATATATAATAGACACATGATGTAACATATGCTAACATAATAGCACAGGAGCGCAGGGGAAGCTGGCGGCATGTGCCGGTGTCCAGGGCGACCGGGTGCAGTATTGTAGAGGTGTCATGGGGAGAAGCGCCCATAGTCAGGCCCCGGGGATGTAGCCATATCGATGAACCTCGTTAACAAATCTCGGTTCTTTTTTCTTGGTTGATCACTAGGTTCTCTAGCTTTGAATGTTTGTTCTTTATTTAATTTTTATTTTATCCTTTTATACATTTAAAAAATGATTATATATACATTAGAAAAATTATATGCTAATTTATAAAGATATTCACCACCTATTAAAAAAATCATCTCGTACTAAAAATGTTCACTGTGAATTAAGAAATTTGTTATCTTATGTTAAAAATGTTAAGCGCATATGTAAAAACTGTTCAATGTGTATCTTGAAAAATGTTCAATGTATATAATATCCACCATGTATTGAAAAAAATCGTTTGACTTCTATTTGTAAAATGCTCAACATGTGTTGACACAATGTTCGGCGTGTATTAAAAAATGTTACACGTGTATACAGAAAATGTTCATTGCACAGTCGATAAATGTACAACATATATTCAGAAAAATGTTTAATGTGTATTTAAAAAGATTCAATGTTTATCTAAAAAATGGTCAATCCGTACACAAAAAATGTTGAAAGTGTATTTAAAAAGTCAACACTTATCCAAAAAAAGGAGGAGAGGATAAAAAAATAAAAAAATAGAAAAAACATTAAAAATGAGAAAAGTGATAAAGCTACAGAAAAAACAACCAGACCAAAATCTTCCTAAAATTTTATGTAAGGTTCCCTAAACCGATGTAAATTTTTTGTTTGTCTGGCCCAGTAGAATGCGGTAGGGAAAACGCTTGAGGAGACGCGGTTGTCTATCTTTTTTTTGAGGGAAACGCGGTTGACTATCTTGAGACCTCCTATTGGACACCCGCGTAAGTCTAGTAGACATGATTTCGCAGAAGGGGCGCGGTAACGAGTCGGCCCATTCGCAGGCCTCGAAATAATCAAAAAATGAGTCGAAAATAATAGCGCAAGCAGGGAGACGAACCGCGGTAACGGGCCTCAAGGTGAAGAGCAGTATCGAAAGCCATTCAAGCTAACAGCTGAGGTCTGCTAATGGCGAAACACTAATTTTAAAGTATTTAGTTAAGCGGTGGGTTCGGAGCAGTGGAGGCTCACATGTTTCTATGGGGAGGCGAACAGGAGCATGCGGTATAAAACTTGGGAAACTATGAAGAGGCTGAGGGGGGAGAGTACCTTGCCGTGGCTATGCATCGGCGACTTCAATGAAATACTTCGCCAGGAGGAACAGATGGGACCGAACACACGGGATAGTGCACAAATGGATGGGTTCAGAGATGCGGTTGATGTTTGTGGCTTGGCGGATATTGGATATTTGGGTCTTGACTGGACATTTGAAAAGCGAGTGTTAGGTGGTCAAAATTGCAGGGTCCGGCTTGACCGAGCGGTGGCCTCGCCGAGCTGGTCCTTACTTTTCCCTTTTGCAACACTAGAACATCTGACAGCTAAGAAGCGATCATTGTCCGATCCTACTCAGACGGACACAGAGATGGGTAGCCAACGGATGGTTGGGAGGAAACCATTCCGCACGAGTGTGCTTGGGAGATCGACGACCGCCATGCGGCGTGGTAGACGAAGCCCGAATGGAAACGGCCCGGCCAAATCTAGCCGACTTGGCTAATAAGCTCAACAATGTTTCAGCATCAATGTTAAGGTGGAGTAAGAGGACATTTGGATCTCAGACGGCAGGAGATGAGGGAGTTGCGCCGCCAGCTTGCTGAGCTTAGAGCTGACTCATTGCGGACGGGCCCTGGACATGAAGAAGCAAAGGTTATGGATCGCTTGATTGAATTATCGTACAAAGAGGAGATCATGGCAAAACAACGCTCTCGGATCATGTGGCTGGCTGAAGGAGATAGCAACACGAAATTTTTTCAGCGGAAAGCAAGTGCTCGGCGGGCAAAAAATAGAATCGTCCAACTGGAACGAGCTGATGGAACGGTGTGCACTGACCCGAGCGAGCTGGCAGGTATGGCCACAGAGTTTTATAAAAACTTGTATTCGTCGAAAGGCACGATTGGTATGGAGGAAGTTTTGTCTCACATTCCTGTTCGTGTGGATGGAAATATGAATGCTCGTCTTAATGCAGATTATAGCAAGGAGGAGGTAAAAGAGGCCCTGTTTCAGATGTTCCCAACCAAGGCACCTGGCCCAGACGGTTTTCCCGCGCATTTTTCCGTAAACACTGGATTTGTGCGGTGATGAGGTTACTAGGATGATCATCCGAGTGCTTGATGGAGTTGATTCCCCGGAGGAGATAAACAACACGTTCATCGTTTTAATTCCCAAGATCTCCAGTCCAAAAGTTTTAGGACAATTTCGCCCTAAAAGTCTCTGTAACATAATCTACAAGATTGCGTCAAAGGTCTTAGCTAATCGGCTGAAATTATTTCTTCCCGATATCATCTCCGAAGAGCAGTCTGCCTTTGTCCCAGGACGTCTCATTACGGACAATTTTATCACGGCCTACGAGTGTTTGCATTATATGAAAACAAGAAGGGTGAAGGGAAATAGATTTTGTGCGCTTAAGCTGGATATGATGAAGGCATATGATCGCTTGGAGTGGCCGTATCTGCAAGCGGTGATGATCAAACTAGGGTTCAGCCCTAGATTTACGGAGACGGTAATGAGGTGTGTCTCTTCGGTCACCTTCTCAGTTTTGTTTAATGGTGGTCGTCTGGATGGTTTCAAGCCGACTCGTGGGCTAAGGCAGGGAGATCCAATCTCGCCATATTTATTTCTGCTTGCAGCGGAGGGACTCTCTTGCTTGCTCAAGTCACAAGTTGGAGTTCAAGGTATTGCAGTTGCACCGACAACCCCTTTAGTTAATCATCTCTTATTTGCCGATGATAGTCTACTCTTTTTTGAGGCAAATGAGGAGTCTGCTACACGGGTTAAAGGTCTCCTCAGAGTTTACTGTGAAGCATCGGGCCAGAGAATAAATGTAGACAAATCATCGATTTTTTTCAGCAAGGGGGTAGCGGACTTGACCAAAGCAGTGGTCAAAAATATCCATGAGGTACAGAACGAGGCGCTCACTGGGAAATATTTGGGTTTACCCTCTGATGTGGGGAGAACGAAAGAAGGATCTTTCAAGTATTTAAAGGAAAGAATCTGGAAACGTGTGCAAGGGTGGATGGAGAAGTGTCACGTGTCAAGCGGAAGGAGGTCCTCATCAAATCATGTCGCCCAAGCCATCCCTACATATTCAATGGCATGTTTCAAGCTACCTCGAGGCCTATGCGAGCACATCAATAGTCCGATACGGAAGTTACGGTGGGGAAGTAAAAATGGCGAGAGAAAGACGGCCTGGGTGTCATGGAAAACTATGTCAAAACCCAAGTATATGGGTGGCCTGGGCTTTCGAGATATCGAACTGTTCAATCTGGCACTCCTAGCTCGTCAGGCATGGAGGATGATGCAGCAATGTGACGCCCCCGATTCAATCATACACTAATCATGCATGCAAATGTGTACGATCAAGATTAGGGACTCACGGGAAGATATCACAACACAACTCTACAAATAAAATAAGTCATACAAGCATCATAATACAAGCCAGGGGCCTCGAGGGCTCGAATACAAGTGCTCGATCATAGACGAAGTCAGCCGAAGCAACAATATCTGAGTACGTACATAAGTTAAACAAGTTGCCATAAGATGGCTAGCACAAACTAGGATACAGATCGAAAGAGGCACAAGCCTCCCGCACAGGATCCTCCTAAACTACTCCCCGGTAAATGCGTCGGTGGCTGCACGTAGTAGTAGGCACCTCCGTGTAGTAGTCGCCATCATCGGACGGTGGCGTCTGCTCCACAGGCTCCATCGATGCAGTTGCAGCAATCGAGTAGAGATAGGGGGAAAAGGGGGAAACAATGCAACCGTGAGTACTCATCCAAAGTACTCACAAGCAAGGAGCTACACTACATATGCATGGATATATGTGTAAGGGCCATATCAGTGGACTGAACTGCAGAATGCCAGAATAAGAGGGGATAGCTAGTCTTATCAAGACTACGCTTCGTCACCTCCGCCTTGCAACAAGTAGAAGAGGGTAGGTCAAGTCCTCCAAGTAACATCACATAGCAATAATCCTACCCGCGATCCCCTCCTCGTATCCCCGAGAGAGAGCGACCACCGTTGTATCCGCACTTGGAAAGGTGTGTTTTATTAAGTATCCGGTTCTAGTTGTCATAAGGTCAAGGTACAACTCCAAGTCGCCCTCACATCAAGATCACGGCTATTCAATAGATTAACTTCACCTGAGGGTGCACCAACTTACCCAACACGCTTGATCCCATTTGGCCGGACACACTTTCCTAGGTCATGCCCGGCCGTGGAAGATCAACACGTCGCAGCCCCACCTAGGCACAACAGAGAGGCCAGCACGCCGGTCTAAACCTAAGCGCAGTGCAGGTCCGCCCATCGCCCATAGCACACCAAGCACGCTATAGGGCGGCCGGAAGCGCACTCTAGCCTAGCGTGCGTTCCAGTCCAATCCGGCCACCGCCGCCCGTCACCGACGTCTGAAGTGCTTCGGCTGATACCACGACGCCGGGATACCCATAACTACTCCCACGTAGATGGTTAGTGCGTATAGGCTCATAGCCAACTCAGATCAAATACCAAGATCTCGTTAAGCGTGTTAAGTATCCGCGAACGCCGACTGTGGCCAGGCCCACCTCTCTCCTAGGCGGTCTCAACCTGCCTGCCGCTCCGCCACAAAGATCCATCCAGAGGGCCGTCGGGACAAAGGTCCTTTCAGCCCCCAATCCGTGAATCACTCATGGTGCTCCACCAGCCGACCCGACTTTAGTCTCCACATGTATCATGTATAAGTATATAGTATATACCCGTGATCACCTCCCGAGTGATCATGTCCCGATAGTATAGCACGGCAGACGGACAAGAATGTAGGGCCACAGATGAAAATACTAGCATCCTATACTAAGCATGTAGGATTGCGTAAAGGTAACAATAAAGAGTAGCAAGGACAAAGCTATGCATCGGGATAGGTATAATGTAAAGCAAGAACATGCTACACTACTCTAATGCAAGCAGTATAGAGAAGAGTAGGCGATATCTGGTGATCAAGGGGGGGGGGGTCTTGCCTGGTTGCTCTGGCAAGAGAGAGGGGTCGCCAACGCCGTAGTCGATCACAGGGGTACCGGCAGCGGTCTCGGGGTCTACCGGAAATGTAACGGAGGGGGAACATAATAAATAACAGAGCAATCAAAGCATAACATGACAAATGCGGTGCTAGAGGTGATCTAATGCAGGGATAGGTGATACCGGTGAAGGGAGGAAACATCCGGGAAAATATCCCCGGTGTTTCGTGTTTTCGGGCAGAGGAGCCGGAGGGGGAAAGTTGCGAGTTCAATAGGTTAGGGGTGTGTGGCGGACGAAAGGACTGCGTATCCGGATTCGTCTCGTCGTTCTGAGCAACTTTCATGTTGAAAATATTTTAAACGGAGTTACGGATTAAAAGATATGATTTTCTAAAGATTTTATTAATTTCTGGAATTTAATTAATTATTTAATTAATTCGAAAAATGGATTTATAACGTCAGCATGATGTCATGCTGACGTCAGCAGTCAACGTTGACCGTTGACCTGGACCTGGTCAACCTGACATGTGGGTCCAGGGGGACCCACCTGTCATCCTCTAATTAGGTTAATTAGGGTTTAGGTTAATCTAATTACAGTTTAATTAAACTTAACTAGTTAATTAAGTTAATTAAACCGCATTAATTAACTTAATTAATTACTTAATTACTTAATTAATTAATAATTAATTTTATTAAATCATTTTTATTTTTATTAATTATATTTATTTCATTTTTTTAAATTCCTTTTTTTCTTTTTCAAAAAAAACGTTTTGGGGCGGGGCCCTGTGGTCGGGTCTGGGGCTTATGGTCGGCGTTGCTACGCCCGATCGGGCTGTCGCCCAAATCGGGCGAGGAGGAGGACTGGCATGGCCAAGGCCAACCGGAGGGGAAATGCCGAAGGGAAGCGCAGGGCGCCAGGCGCGACGGCGGTGCCGGCACATGGCCGAGGCGAGGCAAAGCAGGTATGACGCCGAGGGCGACGCCGTCTGGGCAAGACGAGGCCGGGCCATGGGCGAGGCACGCCTGGCTGAGCGAGCAAGGCGAGAGAGAGAGGGAGGGCCGGGTCGAGGGCGCTGGTCGGCGGTGCACGTGGCCGAGGCGACGGGGAAGGGCGCTGGCGGCCGCAGCAGGGAGCCGCACGGGAAGCGGGAAGGGCCGCGGGACGAAGCGGCGTGGCGACGTTGTCCCGGCGGGGGACGGGACGGCGAGGTCTCGCGATGGCAATGGGCGGGACGGCGCGTCCACGGCGCGTCCGGCGAGGAGGTGAGGACGAGCGCGGTGGTCGGGATCCGGGGGCTCGGCGTCGGTGGGGGGTTCGTTCGATCCCGATCCAGAATCGGATCGTGTGGGAAGGGAGAGAGCGAGTGGGGTGCGGGTGAGTGGGGACGTGGGCTAGGGTTCGTCGCCTGTGGGGTTATGGGGAGTGTGGGGGGGCAGCTGGCCGGCTGGCTAGCAGTGGGCCGACCGCCCAAAGGGGGGCTTCTCTTTCTTTCTTTTTGTTTTTTCTTTTCTTTTATTTATTTGCTTTTCTGTTTTAAATAATTTTAAATTATTTAGGCCTTTTATAAAAATTTGTTTATTTCATGATAATTTCCTATGCAATATTTGGCAACCCCCGAACATTTTAGTTTGAATTTTTGAAAACTTTTATTGCTATCATGCATTTGAATTTGAATTTCGAAACAGTTTTGAATTAACCCGAGATTAACAACGGTAATCGTGGTGACATGGCATCATTACCAGAGGGTTACTGTAACTTGATTACCCGGGCATCACAATTCTCCTCCACTACAAGAAATCTCGTCCCGAGATTTAAGAGGTAGTGAAAGGGGTAAAGGTTTGGTAACGAATCTTACGGGTCTTCTCATTCTGGCTTGCTCTTCTCGAAGAGACCGGTCCAGTTCATTGATGTCTTCATTTCTCCGCTTCAGGTCATCATGATGAAGTCGGCGTCCTTTCTTCAGGATCTCCATCGTACTTCTGACGTAGTAAGGGGGTATTCCTAAGAACGGACCTCAAAGAAGGTTGACTACCGGGTCGATAACATCGGGGAAGGTGGCGGAAAGTAACTCTCGAATTGAAACTTAAGAAAATATCGAGAGCAAAGTAAGGAGGTACCATGAGAAGTTTCAAACGGATAGGCAAGCGTTTGATGCCTAATCAGAAGGTGAAAGGGGTTCAGAGCAACGAGAATAAGTATTGCGCCCGATACGTAATCGATGAACTCATCGGTAGGTGGCTCATGAATTTCATACGAGTCCACGCGCGAGGAATAACTTTGGAAACATGAGGGTGTACAGGAGAGTCAGGTTTTGATCCTGTGGAACTGTGGGGTTATGGGCCCACCATGTGGGTTAAAAGTAGGAAGGGCGTCGACATCTTGCACGGTGATGTAAGCAAGGCATGTCAGAGGAGAGTCCGGGGGTCATGTCGGCAACAACATAGGTACCAAGGCGAGGGACGAAGAGAACCATTTTCCCGCTCGTTGAAACGAGGCGGACCAATAGGCAAGGTTCCCGTCCATCGGTGGTTACCGGAATGTCATCAACAATAGTAACAAGGTCTTACTGACAGAGTTGTACAATGAGGTGTTTGCACAAGCAGTGGATTATTACTGCTTATATCATATAGATCATAGAAAAGGCTTAAACAAACCAATGGAAGGAAAATATGATCAACAGATTAAACAGAACAATGGAAAGGAAAATATGTTTAAACACATATTTCAAGGGTATATCCTTTCCAAGGACAAGTAGAGCAAGATACCCATGACAGGATATAAAGTAGAAAACCATTTAGGTAAGGGGGAGGAATCTCATGATATTACCCATACAACGGTGTTAGGATAAATGATAAATAAAATTTAGCATCGTGCTTCAAATGTTCCTGTTGAAAATCGGAGTACCATTAACATGCTTCGAGATAGCATTGACATGGTCTTCAGGTGAAGATCAGACTTTGGAAACACGAAGGATCCATCAGGAATAACTTGTAGAACAAGTCTTACAATTTCCTCATGGATGAATGGGTAACCTTGCTGAAAAGGAATCTATAATGATAGGTCCTCCAGCCGGGGGGGGGGGGTGCTAGGCATGACATCATGTTACCGGGTCATCAAAGGGGCCAACAACATAACTCTTGGAAAGTTGTCCCAACCATCATATCCGACCGAGATTCATATCCAATTGGTGTCATGAAACCTCAGACTCAGGGGGTCCGAGAGGAGAAGGTGCAACACAAATCGTCGAAATGACATTGCAAGATCCTCGAGAAATGAACTATGGGAGCGGTTTCTTGAAGCAATAGTTCATCCTTAAACCAAGGAGAGGATGAGGGGGTAGCTGATGGAATCAACGAAAATCCTCGAGATTTCCAAAAAGGTGGATTTCCACAGTTATGTGAACAAGGAGATAACATTTGTCGGATCAAATGATAAAATGGTGTATGCTCGAGGAGAACATACACAGTTAAACATTGGTTGAAAGGTGCACCCGAAATATGGGCTGGGTTGCACGACCAATGTCAGAATGGTGATTGTGAGAAGTATTTCTATGTCAAGAATTCTCAAGAGGTGGAACAAATCCCAGAACATCCTTGACATAAAGGATGGTAATACTTCCGAGGTAAGGAAGATCAACTGCTGGGTAGCAGGGATCTCAAGGTTTACACAAAACACGAACAGGTTGTGTTGAACGGAAGGCAATAAAGTGGTCGATGAGAACAGGAATCATCGAGGGGCAAGGATGGTATTACCCATCATGAATTCAATTGAATTCTGGAAGAGCTCATAAGGTTGATGATGATCACGACACAATTGTCGAGAGATTTCATGCAGATGTAATCAATCGTGACGACATCAAGTCAAAGGAATGATGAAGCAAGAGGTTATTGGAACCACAGTTACGACACAAACTCGAACTCAAGCTTGTTGTTTAAGGTGAAAGGGTATGACGAGGAAAATCGACGTAAGCTTAGCTCATCGTCGAAATTTGTGCTCCTGGGATAAGGACCAGGTAGCACAGTTAAAATCGGTACGACAAGGATATAGCCAAACAGGCTAGGAATGGCGTGATCGGTTACAAACTCGTACTTAAAGAAGATTATCAAGTGTTGTTGAATCGTAGTGCAGACTTGGTTCAGTTATCGGTGTCTTTGAGTGTTTAATAACTCAGAGCCCACGAATAATTGGAATCAGTGGGAAGGTAGCACTTGATGAAGAACTCATAAAAAGTTATGCAGTTCCATGATAATCTCGAGATACCAGGGGGGTAATACTCGACACAAGATCAAAGTAAAGGTTGGACTGGTGTATTGATCCATAGAAGACAATTGTTTTAACTTGTCTGAAAAATGAGATCAAAGAAGAACAATCATGGTCGGAACCACGGTTGCAAGGGATCAATTCACGGATACCATATGTTAGTTATCAAGGAAATAGTTATTATAACAAGAAGCTACCATGATAGGATATACATCGCGTCCATGGGCATGAACACAAAGTTCAAGGTCGACTCCCACTTCCTCAATGCATAATCTTCCATTCACCTCTCAGATTTCAAGATGACATTAGTTGTCGACAGTTTTACACGGTGCAATACCGAGATAAGTATGACTCGTGAAATCTTTCGGGTTCACACCGATGAGGGAAGGCGTTGGTTCAATCCCATCGGGGCTTCTTACGAACATATACCATAAGCTTCAAGAGTAAATATCACCAGCTCGAAAGCAGAGCATGGTTGACAAAAAGCAAAGGATACAATTTACCAAAGGCATTATGTATCGGAGAAAGAACTCACAAAGTGATTAATTATGAAGGACACTGTCGGATAATAATCCAACAGGGGATATGGCGATCCACAATGGGGCTGATATGAATAACGATACCCAATCAGAGGAAGAAAGATTGCAAATGCATCGGTTTATAGAACGGCTGAATAGTTCAACGCTTAATTAGCAAAGTAATTATGATTTTCAATTCAAGGGATCGTGAGCAAATGCTCGATCAAGAATGGATAAGCTGAATAGACTTAGGGTACAATCAGCGACAATTGGATTGGTCGAGAACCAATTCCAGTTAAAAGAATGGCAGCTCAGCCGGAAAGGTAATTTATAAGGATCAATGATGATTGCATGTATTCGCAAACATATTGAGTCAATAGACCCAAAATGATAATGACAAGGTGTGACGCCCCCGATTTAATCGTACACTAATCATGCACGCAAATGTGTACGATCAAGATCAAGGACTCACGGGAGGATATCACAACACAACTCTACAAATAAAATAAGTCATACAAGCATCATAATACAAGCCAAGGGCCTCGAGGGCTCGAATACAAGTGCTCGATCATAGACGAGTCACGGAAGCAACAATATCTGAGTACGCATATAAGTTAAGCAAGTTTGCCTTAAGAAGGCTAACACAAACCGGGATACAGATCGAAGAGGAGCAGGCCTCCCTGCACCGGGATCCTCCTAAGCTACTCACGGTCGTCGGTAGGCTGCACGTAGTAGTAGGCACCTCCATAGTAGTCGCCATCGACGGTGGCGTCGGCTCCCGGCTCCATCGTCTGGTTGCAGCAATCGGGTAGAGATAGGGGAAAAGGAAACAAGGCAACCCTGAGTACTCCTCCCAAGTACTCGCACGCACGGAGCTCCCCTACATATGCATGGATATATGTGTAACGGGCCATATCAAGGACCGAATCGCAGTAATGCCTAATAAGAGGGGATAGCTAGTCTTATCGAAGACTACGCTCGGGTCACCTTCGCCTTGCAACAGTAGAAGAGGGTAGGTTGAAGTCCTCCAAGTAACATCACATAGCAATAATCCTATCCGCCATCCCTCCTCGTATCCCCGAGAGAGAGCGACCACCGGTTGTATCCGCACTTGGAAGGGTGTGTTTTATCAAGTATCCGGTTCTAGTTGTCATAATCTCAAGGTACAACTCCAAGTCGCCCCTTATCAAGATCACGGCTATTCAATAGATTAACTTCACCGCAGGGTGCACCATCTTACCCAAAGACGCTTGATCCCATTTGGCCGGACACACTTTCTGGGTCATGCCCGCCGCTGAAGATCAACACGTCAGAGCCCCACCTAGGCTCAACAGAGAGGCCAAAGACGCCGGTTCTAAACCTAAGCGCACAGGGTCCGGGCCCATCGCCCAATGCACACCAAGACGTTATAACGCGCCGAAGCGTAACTAGCCCTTAATACAAGAGCAGGCTTACGCTCCAATCCGCCGCCACGCCACTGGGCTTGTCGACGCCACGAAGTGCGTTTCTACCGATACCACGACACCGGATACCCATAACTACTCCCGCCTAGATGGTTAGTGCGTATAGGCTCAGAGCCAACTCGAGATCAAATACCAAGATCTCGTTAAGCGTGTTAAGTAACCGCTGAACGCCGAACAGGCTGTGCCCACCTCTCTCCTAGGCGGTCTCAACTCGCCTGCCGCCTCCGCCTCAAAGATCCACTCATGGTGCTCCACCAACCGACCCGACTTTAGTCTCCACATGTATCATGTATAAAGTATATAGTATATACCCGTGATCACCTCCCGAGTGACCACGGCCCGATAGTATAGCACGGCAGACGGACAAGAATGTAGGGCCACAGATGAAAGTACTAGCATCCTATACTAAGCATATAGGATTGCGTAAGGTAACAACAAGAGTAACAAGGACAAAGCTATGCAGCAGATAGGAGTATCTCGAAAGCAGTAATATGCTACACTACTCTAATGCAAGCAGATAGAGAAGAGTAGGCGATATCCGGTGATCAAGGGGGCTTGCCTGGTTGCTCGCAAGAGAGAGGGTCGTTAACTCCGTAGTCGAACCGGGCAGCAGCAGCTGGCCGGTCTCGTAGTCTACCGGAGAGAAGAGGGGAAGAAACAATGAATACTAAGTAAACAGATGCATATCGATGCATGACATGACAAGTAGCGATGCTAGGCGTGCCCTAACGTGGTATGAGGTGGTACTGGTTAAGGGGAAACATCCGGAAAGTATTCCCTGTTTCGCTTCGTGGGAGCCGGAGGGGAAAGTTGCAGGTTCGATAGGTTAGGGGTGTGTGGCGGACGAACCGGACCGCGATCCGGATTCGCCTCGCCGTTCGAGCAACTATCATGTTGAAAATATTTTAATCCGAAGTTACGGATTAAAAGATATGATTTTCTAAAGATTTTATTAATTTCAAATTTAATTAATTGTTTAATTAATTCGAAAATGGATTTATGACATCGCAAATTCAGCGTTGACTGCCGACTGTCAACTGACATGTGGGTCCTGTGGGACCCACCGCCATACAATCGTTAGTTTAATTAGGGTTTAGGTTAATTGATCAGGTTAATTAAACTCAACTAGTTAATTAAATTAATTAAACCGGATTAATTAACTTAACTAATTACTTACTTAATTAATTAATTAATAATTAATTTTATTAAATCATTTTTATTTTTTATTAATTATATATTTTTTAATTCCTTTTTTTTTTCTAAAAACGTTTTGGGGCGGGGCCTTTGTCAAGGCCAAAGGCCTTATCGAACCTGAGGGAGCGGGCGCTGGCGCTTACTGATTCTGGCGCCGGGCGTGATGGCGCCGAGCGGAGGCCGAGCACTGCCGGGCGGCGAAGCGTAGGGTCACATGGCGAGGTCGGCGCAGGCGCCATGGAGGGTCGCCGCAGAGGTGCGGCTTGCCGAGGGCGACAACGGCGAAGCGAGAGGCGCCTGCACATGAGGGGGGCTGCGAGCACACGGGAAGCCGGAGACGGCACAGCTGGGCGGCAATGGCCGGAGCAAGAGGGCGGGCGAGCGCGAGGCGCTGGGTCGGCGAGGCCCGGTCGACGACGCCGAGGTGGCGGGGCGCCGTGGTTGGGGCGAGACGACCGGGAGGGGGAAGGAGAGGGCGCGGCGATCATGGGCGCCGAGCGCTGCCGAGCGGCGACGGCCGAGGCGACTTAGGGGAGAGGGGAGCGAAGGGGAAGCTCACGGGGGGGGGCGGGTCTCTAAGCGGGCTCGGGCGGTCTGGGCGCCCCGGGAGGAGGTCGAGGCGGCGGCCGTCCGGCGATGCGGATCCCGAGGTGGGAGTCGGGACGGTCCCGAGGCGACGAGGGGTTCGCGCCTCGCGGCCGGTCGGGGAGGAGGGGAGGAGGACGAGCGCCGGTGGGGATGGGGCACCGGCGTCGGGGCCGATCCCGATCCGGATCGGTGGGGGGAGGAGAAGGGGATCGAGGGGGAGTGGGGGGGGCATCGGTGCCTAGGGTTTGGTCGCCCAGGGGATAAGGGAGTGAGGGGGGGGGCGGATGGGCCAGTGGGCCTGGCCGCTTGGCCCGCTGGGCGGGGTCCAAATAGGGGGGCTTCTCCCCCCTTTGGTTTTGTTTTTTTTTCTTTTCTTATTTTTCCTTTTCTGTTTTAATTCATTTTAAAATATTCAGACACTTTATAAAAATGTGTTTGTTGCACCATAATTAACTTTGTAATATTTGACAACCCCCGAACATTTTAGTTTTAATTTTTTGAAAACTTTTATTGCCATCATAATTTTGAATTGAATTTCGAAACCGTTTTGATTTAACCCGTGATTAACTACAAAGGATGTGAGGTGATGTGGCACCGCCAACGCGAGATTATCAGTAGCATGATTATCCGGCGTTACAAATCTCCTCCACTACAAGAAATCTCGCCCCGAGATTTAAGAGGGAGTAAGGGGAAAAGGTCTGTTACGAAATCCTAACGAATCTCTTCATTCTTGGTTGCTCTTCTTGAAGAGGTCGATCCATTACCTTGACATCTTCATTTCTCTGCTACAGGTCATCATGGTGATGCCGCCTTTTCTCGGGCACTCCAACGCATTTCACGAATAGGTAAGGGGTTACTCCGTGAGCAGAACCTCTGCAAGGTTGACTATCTTGTAGCTAGCATCGGGGAAGGTGGGGGAAAGTAACTCTCGAACTGGAACTTAAGAAAATATCGAGAGCAAAGTAAGAAGGTACCATGAGAAGTTTCGAGCGGGTAGGCAACCATTCGATGCCCTCAAACAAAGTGTAAAAAGGGTCTAGAGTAATGGTAATAAGTTTTGTGTCCGATACCAGTAATAGATTACTAGGAAGGTGACCCGTGAATTACATACGAAGTCAAGCACGAGGAATAACTTGGGCAACATGGGTGTACAGGAGAGTCGTGTTTCGATCCTGTGAAACTCAGGTTATGGGCCCACCATGTGGTTAAAAGTAGGAAGGTCGGTGACATCTTGCACGATCATGTAAGCAAGGCATGTCGAGGAGAGTCTCGAGGGTCATGTCGGCAACAACATAGGTACCAAGGGCGAGGGACGAAGAGACCCATTTTCCCGCCGTTGAACGAGGCGGACCAATAGGCAAAGTTCTCGCCCATCGATGGTTACCGAAATGTCATCAACAATAGTAATGTGGTCTTACTTACAGAGTGGTACAACGAGGTGCTTACCTAAGGTGGAATTATCACTGCTTGGTTAAGTCTGATTATCGAAAGGTTAAACAAAACAATGGAAAGGATAGTATCATTATCGATTAAACCGAATAATTGAAAGGAAAATGTGTTTAAACACATATTTCAGGAGTATATCCTTCCCAATGACAAGCGAGCATGATACCCATGACATGATATAATGTAGAAAAACCCTTTAGGTAAGGGAGAAAATTTTCATGACATTACCCATACAACGGTGTTTTGGATAATTGATAAAGAGGATTTAGCATTGTGCTTCCAATGTTCTTGGTGATGAACGGGTACCACGTATATGCTTCGTGTAGCAATGATATGGTGTTTCAATCAAGGGCCGACTTTGGATACAACAATGATCCATCGGGAGTAATTTATAAAATAAGTCCTACAATTTCCTCCAGGAGGAATGGTTATCCTTGCAAACGAAATAATAATGATAGGTCCTCCAGCCGGGGGGGGGGGTGCTAGGCATGACATCCTGCTACCGTGTCATCAAAGGGCCAACAACATAAATCTTGGAAAGTTGTCCCAACCATAATATCCGGACCGAGATTCAGATTCGATTGGTGTCAAGATACCTCAGACTCAGGATGTCCGAGAAGAAAAGGTGCAACACAAATAGATGACATGATATTTCAAGATTCTCAGGAAATGAACTATGGGAGTGGGTTCCTGAAACAATAGTTCTCATTAACCCAAGGCGAGGAGGAGGTGGTCGATGGTCTCGGCGATAATCCATCGAGATTTCCGACAAGATGGATTTCCACATTTATGTGAACAAGGAGATAACATTTGTCAGATCAAATGGTATAATGATGTATGTTCGAGGAATCATACTCAATTAAACATTGGTTGAAAGGTGCGCCCGAAATATGGGTTGGGCCGCACGACCAATGTCAGAATGGTGATTCAATAATCAATAGCCTAAGACTGAACTTTCGACCATTAACTTCAAAGAAATAGGGTTGCTAGAAGGAAAGAATCCAAACAACACCGCTCACTGGTTGGAATTAACACGGGGACCAAGAAAGAATGGTGATGGTGAGAAGTATCACCATACCAAGAATTCTTAATAGGTGGAGTAATCCTCATGACATTCTTGTCATAAAAGAGGGTAATACTCCAAGCTAAAGAAGAACAAATGTTGGATAGTAAGGATCTCAAGGTTTACGCAAAACACGAACAAGTTTGTGTTGAACGGAAGGCAATAAAGTGGTCGATGAGAACAGGAATCATCGAGGGGCAAGGATGGTATTATCCATCATGAATTCAATTGAATCCCTGGAAGAGCTCATAAGGTTGATGATGATCACGTCACAATTGTCGAGAGATTTCATGCAGATGTAATCAATCAGCGACGACATCAAGTCAAAGGAATGATGGAGCAAGAGGTTATTGGAACCACAGCATTTACGTAAACTTCGAAACCAAGCTTGTTGTTCAAGGCGAAATGATATGACGATGAGGATCGACGTAAGGTTAGTTCATCGTCGAAAATTGTGCTCCGAGAAGAAGGACCGGTAGCACAGCTTAAAATCATCACGACAATGATATAGCCAAACAGGCTAGGAATGGCATGATCGGGTACAAACTCGTACTTATAGAAGCTATCAAGAGTTGTTGAACCGTAGTGCGGACTCGGTTCGAGTTATCGGTGTCTTTGAGTGTTTAATAACTTCGAGCCCGTGAAAAATTGGAATCGATGGGAAGGTAGCTCTTGATGAAGAACTCATAAGAAGTTATGTAGTTCCATGATAATCTCGAGATACCGTGGGGGTAATACTCGACACAAGATCAAAGTAAAGGTTGGATCGTGTATTGATCCATAGGAGACAATTGTTTTAACTTGTCCGAGAAATGGGATCAAAGAAGAACAATCATGGTCGGAACCACGGTTGCAAGGGCTCAATTCACGATACCATATGTTAGTTATCAAGGAAATAGTTATTGTTACAAGAAGCTTCCATGATAGGATCTATATCGTGTCCATGGGCATGAACACAAAGGTTCAAGGTCGACTCCCACTTCTCCAATGCATACCCTTTCATTCACTTCTCGCTTCGATGAAGTTATAAGCGTTGAAATTTTATCTCGCAAAATACCGTAAGAGTACGACTCGTGAAAACTTTCGAGTTCACACATATTAAGGAAGGCATAGGTTCAACCCATCGGGCATCTTAGAATCATATACCGTAATCTTTTTAGAAGTAATTAACTCAAGCTCAAAGGCAGAGCATGGTTGAGAAAGCAGACGATACAATTTACCAAAGGCATTATGTATCCGAGGAAGGCTCACAAGGTTATTGAATATGAAGGGCGTTGTTTTATAAAATTCAATAAAGGATCTGGTGGCCCACAAGGGATCCGGGCGTGAGCATCGGTACTCAACTAGGGAAGCAGATTATAGAAACAATCGAGTAACTCAATTGTCAAATGCAAAGGAATTATGATTTCCAAATCAAGGGATCAAGCAATGCTCGATTAGGGGTGGATAAGTTGAATAGCCTTAGGGTACAATCAAAGACAATGGGATTGGTCGAGAACCAATTCCAGCTTAAAAGAATGGCAGCTCACCGAAAAGTAATTTCTAAGGGTCAATGATGATTGCGTATTCATGAAACATATTGAGTCAACAGACTCAAAATGATAATGACAAGGAATGTCAATATGACTACGGACTTATGGGATTAACCATAATGCAAGCAAGCAAGAATTTCAAGAGCCAAAGGCCCCCAAGGATTTTCTAAGATCGAATATTATTTTGAAGACTTTGTGAAACTCATGAACAATGGGATGAGCGGATACTCGACAAGTGCGAGGATTTATTTGAAGGGGTATTCATGTGGCAAAGAACTGCTAGGCAGTAGGCACGAAGTATTCTCGAAACAATAGAGAAAACTTCGGGTATCTTGTCATAACAAGATCAATGGGGAAGATCGTAAGAAGGGCAAGGGTAAGTAGTTATCCATAAGGATTTATCGGTGGTCGGGAATACCAAAAGTGACGGGCACAAGGTCTCGAGAGAATATCAAAGAGTATCTCCGAAATCTTCTGGTGCAGTCGGTGATCATCCGGACTGAAAGGCCTCTCCGGTTGAAAGTATTTTCGAGAACCTAAAGTTAGATTTTAGTAAAAATCGTTTAACCCGAATAGAAGAGAGTTCAGAGTCCCGCAGTAAAGGTCGAGGAGTAAAAGATCCTAGTACCACCCGATGGCGGCGTGGGCCCGTAAGGCACATGCCAAGTTAGTAAGAGTTTTTGCAATGTCTAGACTCGACTTCGCCAAGGAGTGTGGAAGGAATTCCTACGGTAGTCGGCTCGATACCAACTTCAGACGCCTCGATTTAATCGTACACTAATCATGCACGCAAATGTGTACGATCAAGATCAAGGACTCACGGAGGATATCACAACACAACTTTACAAATAAAATAAGTCATACAAGCATCATAATACAAGCCAGGGCCTCGAGGGCTCGAATACAAGTGCTCGATCATAGACGAAGTCGAAGGAAGCAACAATATCTGAGTACGTACATAAGTTAAGCAAGTTTGCCTTAAGAAGGCTAACACAACCGATACAGACGAAGAGGAGCGGGCCTCCCGCCTCGATCCTCCTAAGCTACTCCCTGGTCGTCGGGCTGCACGTAGTAGTAGGCACCTCCAGTGTAGTAGTCGCCATCGACGGTGGCGTCGCTCTGGGCTCCATCGTGCAGTTGCAGCAATCGGGTAGAGATAGGGGAAAAGGGGAAACAAGGCAACCGTGAGTACTCATCCAAAGTACTTGCAAGCAAGGAGCTACACTACATATGCATGGATATATGTGTAACGGGCCATATCGGTGGATTTGAACTGAGAATGCCTGGAATAAGAGGGGATAGCTAGTCTTATCAAAGACTACGCTTCGTCACCTTCGCCTTGCAAATGTAGAAGAGGGTAGGTTGAAGTCCTCCAAGTAACATCACATAGCAATAATCCTATCCGCGATCCCTCCTCGTATCCCCGAGAGAGAGCGACCACCGGTTGTATCCGCACTTGGAAGGGTGTGTTTTATCAAGTATCCGGTTCTAGTTGTCATAAGGTCAAGGTACAACTCCAAGTCGCCCCTGTTATCAAGATCACGGCTATTCGAATAGATTAACTTCACCGCAGGGTGCACCATCTTACCCAAAGACGCTTGATCCCATTTGGCCGGACACACTTTCTGGTCATGCCCGCCGCGAAGATCAACACGCCGCAACCCCACCTAGGCTCAACAGAGAGGCCAAGACGCCGGTTCAAACCTAAGCCAAGACAGGGTCCGGGGCCCATCGCCCAATGAACACCTGCACGCTGTAACGCGCCGAAGCGTAATCCAGCCCCTTAATACAAGAGCAGGCTTACGTTCCAATCCGCCAGCCACTCGCTTGTCGACGCCACGGCGTTTCGGCCGATACCACGACGCCGGATACCCATAACTACTCCCGCCTAGATGGTTAGTGCGTATAGGCTCAGAGCCAACCTGCATCAAATACCAAGATCTCGTTAAGCGTGTTAAGTAACCGCGAATGCGAAACAGGGCCAGGCCCACCTCTCTCCTAGGCGGTCTCAACTCGCCTGCCGCCTCCGCCTCAAAGATCCACTCATGGGTGCTCCACCAAATGACCCGACTTTTAGTCTCCACATGTATCATGTATAAAGTATATAGTATATACCTGTGATCACCTCCCGAGTGACCACGGCCCGATAGTATAGCACGGCAGACGGACAAGAATGGAGGGCCACAGATGAAAGTACTAGCATCCTATACTAAGCATATAGGATTGCAGGTAAGGTAACAACAGTAGTAACAAGGACAGGCTATGCAGCAGTATAGGAGTATCTGAAAGCAGTAACATGCTACACTACTCTAATGCAAGCAATATAGAGAAGAGTAGGCGATATCTGGTGATCAAGGGGGGGGGGGGGGCTTGCCTGGTTGCTCTGGCAAGAGAGAGGGTCGTTAACTCCGTAGTCGAACCGGGCGCAGCAGCTTGGTCTCGTAGTCTACCGAGAGAAGAGGGGAAGAAACAATGAATACTAAGTAAACAGATGCATATCGATGCATGACATGACAAGTAGCGATGCTAGGCGTGCCCTAACGTGGTATGAGGTGGTATGGTTAAGAAACATCCGGAAAGTATTCCGGTGTTTCGCTTTCGAGCGAGGGCGGAGGGAAAGTTGCAGGTTCGATAGGTTAGGGGTGTGTGGCGGACGAGCAATTGCGTATCCGGATTCGCCTCGTCGTTACGAGCAACTTTCATGTTGAAAATATTTTAATCCGAGTTACGGATGAAAAGATATGATTTTCTAAAGATTTTATTAATTTCAAATTTAATTAATTGTTTAATTAATTCGAAAATGGATTTATGACATCAAGATGATGTCATGCCGGCGTCGACGATCGGCGTTGACCGTTGACTGGTCAATTGACATGTGGGTCCTGTGGGACCCACACATCACAATCGTTAGTTTAATTAGGGTTTAGGTTAATTGATGAGGTTAATTAAACTCAACTAGTTAATTAAATTAATTAAACCGGATTAATTAACTTAACTAATTACTTAATTAATTAATTCATTAATAATTAATTTTATTAAATCATTTTTATTTTTTATTAAATATATTTATTTTATTTTATTTATTTATTTTTAATTCCTTCTTTTTTTTTTAAAAACGTTTTGGGGCGGGGCCCCTTTGTCAGTGGGCCAAAGGCCTTATCGGGCACAGGGGGAGCGGGCGCTGGCGCCACGGATTCGGGCGCCGGGCGTGATGGCGCCGAGCGTGAGGCCGAGCACGGCGGCGCAGCGAGTGGGTCATGACGAAGGTCGGCCAGTAGGCGCTGCTGGAGGGTCGCCAGAGGCGCGGGCCGGCCGAGGGCGACAACGGCGAAGCGAGAGGCGCCGGTGCACAGAGGGGGGGGGTCTGAAAGCACACGGGAAGCCGGAGACGGCGCCGGGCGGCAAATGGCCGCAGCAAGAGGGCGGCGAGCGAGGCGCTGGGTCGGCGAGGCCCGGTCGACGACGCCGAGGTGGCGGGCGCCGTGGTTGGGGGTAGACGACCTGGGAAGGAGAGGGCGCGGGCGATCATGGGCGCCGGAGCGCTGCCGAGCGGGCGACGGCCGAGGCGACCTATGGGGAGAGGGGAGCGGCGGGGAAGCTCACGGGGCGTGGGGTCTCGGAAGCGGGCTCGGGGTGGTCGGGCGTCCCGTGAGGAGGTCGAGGCGGCGACCGTCCGCGATGCGGATCCGCGAGGTGGGAGTCGGGACGGTCCCGAGGCGACGAGGGGTTCAGGCGTCTGCCGGCCGGGAGGAGGAGGAGGACGCCCGGTGGGGATGGGGCGCCAAATCAGGGCCGACGGGATCGGGCGGATCCCGATCCAGATCGGCGGGGGAGGAGAAGGGGATCGAGGGGGAGTGGGGGGGGCGTCGGTGCCTAGGGTTTGGTCGCCCAGGGGATAAGGGAGTGAGGGGGGGGGCGGATGGGCCAGTGGGCTGGCCGGCTGGGCCGTTTGGCCCAGTTGGGCAGGGTCCAGCAGGGGGGCTTCTCCCCCCTTTGGTTTTGTTTTTTTATTTTCTTATTTTTCCTTTTCTGTTTTAATTCATTTTAAAATATTCAGACACTTTATAAAAATGTGTTTGTTGCACCATAATTAACTTTGTAATATTTGACAACCCCCGAACATTTTAGTTTTAATTTTTTGAAAACTTTTATTGCCATCATAATTTTGAATTGAATTTCGAAACCGTTTTGATTTAACCCGTGATTAACTACAGTGACAGAGGTGACGTGGCACCGTCAACGCGAGATTACTGTAGCATGATTATCCGGGCGTTACACAAGGAGTGTCAATAAGACTACGAGACTTATGGGATTAACCATAATGCGGGCAAGCAAGAATTTCAAGAGCCAAAGGCCCCAGAGGATTTTCGGAAGATCGAATAGTAATTTGAAGACTTTTGTGAAACTCGTGAACAACTGGGGATGAGCGGATACTCGACAAGTGCGAGGATTTATTTGAAGGGGTATTCATGTGGCAAGGAACTGCTAGGCAGTAGGCACGAAGTATTCTCGGATCAATAGAGAACACTTCGGGGTATCTTGTAATAACAAGATCAATGGGGGATCATCGTATGAATGGCAAGTGTAAGTAGTTATCCACACGGATTTATCGGTGGTTGGGAATAGCAAAAATGATGGGCACAAAGTCTCGAGAGAATATCAAAGAGTATCTCTGAAATCTTCTGGTGCAGTCGGTGATCATCCGGACTGAAGGGCCTCTCCGGTTGAAAGTATTTTCGAGAACCTAAAGTTATATTTTAGTAAAAATCGTTTAACCCGAATAGAAGAGCGTTGTAATCCCGCAGTAAAGGTCGAGGAGTAAAAGATCCTAATACCAACCACTGGCGACGTGGGCCCGTAAAGCACACAACCATGTTAGTAAAAGTTTTGCAATGACTAGACTCGACTTCGGCCAAGGAGTATGGAAGGGGATTCTACAGCAAATCGGCTCGATACCAACTTCAGACGCTTCGATTCAATCGTACACTAATCATGCACGCAAATGTGTACGATCAAGATCGAGACTCACGGAAGATATCACAACACAACTATACAAATAAAATAAGTCATACAAGCATCATAATACAAGCCGGGGGCCTCGAGGGCTCGAATACAAGTGCTTTCGATCATAGACGAAGTCAGAAGCAACAATATCTGAGTACGTACATAAGTTAAACAAGTTGCCATAAGATGGCTAGCACAAACTAGGATACAGACGAAGAGGCACAAGCCTCCCTGCTGGGATCCTCCTAAACTACTCACGGTAAATCGTCGCTGCCTGCACGTAGTAGTAGGCACCTCCGGTGTAGTAGTCGCCATCGACAGTGGCGTCGCTCCTGGGCTCCATCGTGCAGTTGCAGCAATCGAGTAGAGATAGGGGGAAAGGGGAAACAATGCAACCGTGAGTACTCATCCAAAGTACTACGCAAGCAAGGAGCTACACTACATATGCATGGATATATGTGTAAGGGCCATATCGGTGACTGAACTGCAGAATGCCAGAATAAGAGGGGGATAACTAGTCTTATCGAAGACTACGCTTCTGGTCACCTCCGCCTTGCAACAAGTAGAAGAGGGTAGGTCGAAGTCCTCCAGGTAACATCACATAGCAATAATCCTACCCGGCGATCCCCTCCTCGTATCCCTGAGAGAGAGCGACCACCGGTTGTATCTGGCACTTGGAAGGGTGTGTTTTATTAAGTATCCGGTTCTAGTTGTCATAAGGTCAAGGTACAACTCCAAGTCGTCCTGTTATCAAGATCACGGCTATTCGAATAGATTAACTTCACTGCAGGGTGCACCAACTTACCCAACACGCTTGATCCCATTTGGCGGACACACTTTCTGGGTCATGCCCGCCGGAAGATCAACACGCCGCAGCCCCACCTAGGCACAACAGAGAGGCCAAGACGCCGATCTAAACCTAAGCGCCAGGGTCTGGGCCCATCGCCCATAGCACACCTGCACGCTATGCAGGGCGGCGAAGCGCACCTAGCCTAGCAGGCGTTCAGTCCAATCCGGGCCGCCGCCCGTCACGACGTCTGAAGTGCTTCTGGTGATACCACGACGCCTTGGGATACCCATAACTACTCCCACGTAGATGGTTAGTGCGTATAGGCTCGTAGCCAACTCAGATCAAATACCAAGATCTCGTTAAGCGTGTTAAGTATCCGCGAACGCCCGACTGTGGCCAGGCCCACCTCTCTCCTAGGCGGTCTCAACCTGCCTGTCGCCCGCCAAAAAGATCCATCCAGAGGGCCGTCGGGACAAAGGTCCTTTCAATTTCAATCCGTGAATCACTTTCATGGGTGCTCCACCAACCGA
This sequence comes from Aegilops bicornis, assembly GCA_021605145.1. Taxonomy (NCBI): domain Eukaryota; kingdom Viridiplantae; phylum Streptophyta; class Magnoliopsida; order Poales; family Poaceae; genus Aegilops; species Aegilops bicornis. The sequence goes on along the minus strand of CM038673.1, from coordinate 482,662,304 downwards.
CTCGACTTTAGTCTCCACATGTATCATGTATAAGTATATAGTATATACCCGTGATCACTTCCCGAGTGATCACGGCCCGATAGTCTAGCACTACAGACGGACAAGAATGTAGGGCCACCGGTGGAAATACTAGCATCATAGACTAAGCATGTAGGATTGCAGTAAAGGTAACAACAGTAGTAGCAAGGATGTGCTATGCATCGGGATAGGTACAATGTAGCAAGAACATGCTACACTACTCTAATGCAAGCGGTATAGAGAAGAGTAGGCGATATCCGGTGATCAAAGGGGGGCTTGCACTGGTTGCTCTGGCAAGAGAGAGGGTCGTCAACACCGTAGTCGATCCACAGAGGGTACCGCCGGGTCTCGGGTCTAGGAAAAGTAACTGAGGGGGAACATAATAAATAACAGAGCAATCAAAGCATAACATGACAAATGCGGTGCTAGAGGTGATCTAACGCAGGATAGGTGATACCGGTGAAGGGAAACATCCGGAAAATATCCCGGTGTTTCGTGGTTTTCTGAAAAAGGAGCCGAGGGAAAGTTGCGAGTTCGATAGGTTAGGGGTGTGTGGCGGACGAACGGACTACGTATCCGGATTCGTCTCGTCGTTCTGAGCAACTTTCATGTTGAAAATATTTTAATCCGAGTTACGGATTAAAAGATATGATTTTCTAAAGATTTTATTAATTTCTCGGAATTTAATTAATTATTTAACTAATTCAAAATGGATTTATAACATCGGCATGATGTCATGTCGACGTCAGCAGTCAACGCGTTGACCGTTGACCTGGTCAACTCGACATGTGGGTCCGAGGGGACCCACGTCATCCTCTAATTAGGTTAATTAGGGTTTAGGTTAATCTAATTACAGTTTAATTAAACTTAACTAGTTAATTAAATTAATTAAACCGGATTCATTAACTTAATTAATTACTTAATTAATTAATTAATTAATAATTAATTTTATTAAAGCATTTTTATTTTTATTAATTATATTTATTTCATTTTTTTAAAATACCTTTTTTCTTTTTCAAAAAAAAATCGTTTTGGGGCGGGCCCCTCAGGGTCGCGGGTCTGCTGGGGGCTATGGTCGGCGTTATGGCGGCTACCGATCGGGCGTTTCACCAAATCAAGGCGAGGAGGAGGACCGGGGCATGGCCAGTCGACAACCGGAGGGGAAATGCCGAGGGAGGAAGCAGCAGGGCGCCAGGGCGCGACGGCGGGTGCCGGCACGTGGGCCGAGGCGAGGCAAAGCAGGCGACGGCCAGGCGGAGGGGCGACGCCGTCTGGGCAAGACGAGGCCGGGCGCGGCGAGGCACGCCGTCATGGCGAGTGCTCGCGAGACGGAGAGAGTGAGGGCCGGGTCGAGGGCGCGGCCGGGCAAGCGGCACGTGGCCGAGGCGCACTGTGGGGAAGGGCGCGGGCGCCGCGCGGTGGGGAGCCGCACGGGAAGCGGGAAGGGGCCGGGGCGGACGGCCCGGCTGTGGCGCGGGCGACGTGGCGCCGAGCGCGCCGATCACGGGAGGGCGACGACCGAGGCGTTCTAGGGGAGAGGGGAGCGAAGGGGAAGCTCATGGGGGTTCGTGAGGGTTCGAGGTAGCGGGGTTGAGGAGGAAGACGGCGGCGACGGCGTAGAGGAGCGATCCGGTGGGGAGCGGCTGGCGACGGGCGGCGGGACGAGCGGCGTGGCGATGTCGTCTGGCGAGTGGGGACGGGACGGCGAGGTCTGGCGATGGCAGCGGGGCGCCAGGCGTCCAGCGTCCGGCGAGAGGGGGTGAGGACGGGCGGTGGTCGGGATCCGGGGCTCGGCGTCGGTGGGAGGGTTCGTTCGATCCCGATCCAGAACTGGATCGGGGGGGAAGGGGGAGAGAGCGAGTGGGGTGCGGGTGAGTGGGGACGTGGGCTAGGGTTCGGTCGCCCAGGGGGTTATGGGGGAGTGTGGGGGGCAGCCTGGGCCGGCCTGGCTAGCAGCTGGGCCGACTGGCCCAGTGGGGAGGGCTTCTCTTTCTTTCCTTTTGTTTTTTTTCTTTTCTTTTATTTATTTACTTTTCTGTTTTAAATAATTTTAAATTATTTAGGCCTTTTATAAAAATTTGTTTATTTCACGATAATTTCCTATGCAATATTTGGCAACCCCCGAACATTTTAGTTTGAATTTTTGAAAACTTTTATTGCTATCATGCATTTGAATTTGAATTTCGAAACAGTTTTGAATTAACCCGAGATTAACAACGGTAATCGTGATGACATGGCATCATTACTAGAGGGTTACTGTAACTTGATTACCCGGGCGTCACAAGCAACCAGGGTCTTTGAGCGCTCGCGTTTTGAAGGCTCGGTATTTCCCGGATACTGATCTGTTGAATGCCACTTTGGGAAATACACCTTCCCAGGTTTGGCGATCTCTCCTGGAGGGTCGCGACATTCTGTCCCTAGGAATTATTAAGAGGATCGGCACAGGAGCTACTTCTAACATTTGGTCCGACAACTGGCTGCCGAGAGATTTTGAGCTCGAGCCTATTTGTGCACGATCGGCAAATCACCGGAGTTGGTGTCGGAGCTAATCAACCCTGCCACCCGATCATGGAATAAGCCAGCTCTAGTAGAACATTTTATCCCTGCTTATGTCGAGGTCATCCTCAATATACCACTCAGTACAAGGCAACAGGAGGACTTCTGGGCTTGGCATTATGATAAGCGAGGTATTTTTTCGGTAAGATCAGCGTACCGGATGATTTGTGCTATCAAGACACAGAGAGAGGACTGGCTAGATCATCGGACGGGTCACTCGAACATTGAGGCTGATAAACGCTCATGGACCCAAATTGTGGAAGGTAAAAATCCGTCAAAAATCAGAGTTTTTGTGTGGCGTTTAGCACACACTTCAATCCCAACCGGCTCGGTTCGATATGATAGACATATGGCAGATTCGGCATCCTGCTCTTTTTGTGGGCGGCGGAAGACACGTGGCGCCACTCTTTGTTAAACTGTCATATGGCAAGGTGTGTTTGGGCCTTGGAGGACGATGATCTCGTAGAGCATGTGATTTGAATCAAGCGACAATGCAAGGCTCTGGCTGTTTTGGCTCTTCGAGACTACTTCACAAAAAGATCTAGCTAGAATTCTAGTGACCATGTGGGCAATTTGGTGGGCAAGAAGGAGGGCTATTCATGATAACGAAGTTTGAGTCCGCTTTCTACTAAGTGTTTTATCGATGTGTTTCGGAGGAGCTAGATATAGCTACCGTGGCGACCGGTAGCTCTTGAAGGTCGGCCCGAACCAGCCGAAAATGAAAGTGTGGCTGCGCAAGCGAGGCTGCAAAGTTAAACTGTGATGGTGGCTTGTCAACCCTAGGAGACAAAGGTGCAGCGGGAGTGGTGTGTCGTGACAAGTTGGGCAATTTTTGGGTGCTTGACAATGGTCTTTGACGGTCTAACGGACCCGGCAAGTCTTGAGGCGCATGCATGTCGAGAAGCACTAGCCCTAGCCCAGACTTGAATCTGCAAGATCTTGTCATTGCTTGAGATAGTCTGAAGTTATCGCTAATATCAAATCTGCAGCATCCCCACCTTATGCTCCTATTCTTGGAGAGATTCGAGTTAGTAGCAACAATTTTTCTTCTGTTGTTTTTTGTTTTGAAAGTAGATGCAATAATTTTGAGGCCCACATGCTAGTTAAGGGAGCTGCGTCTCTCGCGGTGGGCCGCCATGTGTGGCTAGGGGTTTTACCAGATATTGCCTGTATTCCAGAGGCCGTGAACTTTGAATAAAATCCCTAGTTTACCTTCAAAAAAAAAGTTAAGCGGTGGGTCTACTTTTTCTTTCTTCCAATTTTCCAACATTTATTGGAAAAAATGCGAACAATTTCCGTACAAAAATATGAATAATCTTTTAGAAAAAACATGAACAGACATTTGAAATTGCAAACATTCATTGAACTTATTTATATGCAATAAAGAATTTAAAAATATACATTAAATAATATTTTCATATGTGCTAAACAATTTTTAAAATACATGCTAAACATTTCTGTGATATAGGCTGAACAATATTTAGATATGCATTAAATTTTTTGTGATATACACTGAACATATATGCAAATGCACCTTGAACAATTTTGTGGTGTACACTGAATTATTTTAAAATACAAAATGAACATTTTCTAAAAAGTATGCTGAGCATTCTCTTAATATAGTGAACATTCTCTTAATATACTGAACATTTTGACGGAATTACTCTCAAATATACGATGAACGTTTTTGTATTTAAACCATAATGAAATTTTTATAATTCACAGGAAAATAAATAAGAAAGGAAAAAGGGAAAATTGAAGAAAAGAAATACAAACAGAAAGTGAAAAAAGAAAAAATAATAAGAATAAAATGAAACAGAAAAGAGATGAAACGCACAGCAGCGGGAGCTCAATTTTCAACGAAGCCGAGTCATTTTGGCGCTCGGGCGCGTCAAATAGGTATTGCCTTATATCTCGTAATAAGAGTGTGGCTGTGCAGGTCATTTTTTTCCTTATTTTATCTTATTGTCTTCGATTTTTGGTTTTACCCCCCCCCCCCCCCTTTCCAATTTGCTTTTCGGTTCAATTTTAATTATTTCGCTCTATTATTTTATTTTAGACATTTTTTGCTACTATTTACAATTTTTCTACAATTTTTTTCCTTCTGTTGCCTCTTTCAATATATTGTTTTACAGACAAACTAGCATTTTTTTAGAATACAATAACATTTTTTAAATATTATGACAATTATGATCATAAGACGTTATCCATTTAAATAAAATATGTTTAAAATAGAAGATAATTATATAAACCATATGAAATAATTATTAAATGATATAAACACTATGTGTAACTACACGGTGTTTATAAAAAATAATATTTATAAACTACATGATTATCTAAAATGTTTCAGCACATATTTTTAAACTACATGGCTTTGTAAAAAAATATGTAAGCACTTCTAAATCTAATTCAATATTTTAGAATACCAACACCAATTTTCAGTTATATGAATATTTTTTTAGAAATACAAGATTATTTTTCATAGAGAACATGTTACACATAAATTTTAATATAGAAATACATTTACTTATTTTATTATACCAACATATTTACTTTATGTTTTTGTTCAAAAATTTAAATAGAAAAGAAATAAAATTTACTTCTTTGTTAATTTATCTTTATAAGATTCCCCATAATTTGCACCAATTGCGACCCATGAAGCTGCATTATTGGCGGTGGCCGGTGTTTTATGAAGTATATGCACATATTTTTAAACATGTAATGACTGTTGTTATGGAGACATTCTTACAAAAAGACATGAACATTTTGTAAAATTGATCTATTTTCCAAAATGCATAAACACATATTTTAGAATACTTGAATTAAATGTAAAACAAGTAAGCACTTTTAGAATCCATTGGATGTTTAAATTATACCAACAACATTCTAATTTTATTTATATTTTATAAAATAAAAGGAATGTTTCTAATGGTTGTAATATTTAATTTATTATACGAACAAGTTACTTTACTAATTTATATTATTTAAAAAGATTTATTTTATTTTGTGATTTGAGGAAATGCTAGAGAGAAAATAACATGTACCACTTTTCTAAACGGCTGCACAAATTGCAACCTATTAATTTGCACCGTGGGCGATGCATGGTCTGGTGCTAAGGAATTTTCTATTCCACACGAAGTACAATATAGCAGCACTCGTAAAAAGTTTGTGGGCTGGAGCGACGGTTGGGAGGTCACGGGCGAGGGTGACAGAGGGGCGGACGGAGGTAGTGGCCTGGTTAAGGGCAATAGGCCGACTGACTCAAGCCGGAGGTCACCGGTGAAGGCGGCAGAGGCGGCCAGTTGGGCGCGGGGCCTAGCGGCGCACTTGCCGAGCGGGTGGCGGCTATTTTTTTTTGAGGGAGGGAGAGCGAGTGGGTGGCGGCTATTGGGTCGCTGGAGAGAGAGTAGGGATCGAGCAGAGGCTCTCCCAGCGTTTAACGGGGCATCGAATTGGCCTAGGTGGGCTGTGGGAATTGGGCTGGTTTGGCGTAGCGCTGGAAGAAAAAGAGGTGGATGGTTGGGCATGCCTTCATGGTTTGTGAGCCGCGGCTGGCCTCTCTCTCTCTCTCTCTCTCTCTCTCTCTCTCTTCATTTTCTGCCTTTTCCAATTATAGAAATTGAGAAGAACAAAGGCAAGGAAAACAAAATAGCTATAACTTGTTGAAAAAAGGTGAAACTTACCGAGAAGGCTTTCTGAAATATTTCTGAACCAATGGAGGTGTTTACAACAATTTTGGATGAACTTGAATTCAAATTCATTTCCATTTAATTCAATGGATTTGAACTAGACGTACAATTTAGAGGTGTCAAAAAATCATGGTATTTTTGGTGGAGCCTGGGAAAGTGATAAATAAATTTTTGGGCAAGGTTTGGAGGCCATGATTGAAGTAGAAATGGAATACGATTTTTGAAAAGTTGCAAGTCAAATTGGAAAAGCATTAAATAAAAATAGAGGCGAGGCTCAAATGTTTTTTTTGAAAAATTTCATAATTTTAAATAGGTGTAAAATATTTAATGACATGATGAAATGATAATGCAAAAAATAAAAAGAAAACAGATATTTAAAAAATAAGAAAATAATATAGAGAATTGGTCTTAGGTTGTTACATGCGACCCGTGGAGATTGTGATCTTGTTAGCATCGGATTCGGGGATTTGCTGCTAGAGGTGACACGCAGCAGCACGATGTCTGCCCAAGAGCACCGCGAGATGTTGTGGGTAGCGCCGACATTTTGGTGTGACGGTGGTGACCAGGAGCAACCATGTGCTACCAGTGCTGGAATCGGCCACCGTGTGGTGCTAGAACCAGCTATCGTTTGATGCTGGAACCAGTCATCGCTGGTGCTGGAACTGCCAGAGAGGAGCTGCAATTAGGCTCGGATCGACAGCGCTCGGTGCTGCGGTCGCCGAGGGAGAAGCTGCAACCAGACAAAAGGTCGTTGGAACCGGCTATCACGAATGTTGGAATCGGCAAAACATCGAGCTACAACCGACACGTTGTTTTCTTGGCACCGGTGAGAATTTCGCTACGTCCGGCGATGGTGAACCAATTTTTGCTGGAACCATGCTTTTTTTGCTGGGACCGGCCATATTTTTTCTGCAATCTGGTGATGGTGAGCCACCGTATTGGCTGGAACCCACGAGCATTTTTTTGCTGGAATCATACATTTTTTTGCTATAACCATGCATTTCTATGTGTTTTTGGTTTGTCCAATGCCATTGTATTTGCGGAACCATGTTTTTGCTTTTGCTGGAAACATGACATTTTTTGCTGGAACCACGTAATGATTTTTACTGCAACAGGCGACCGGGGTGGGGGGTGGGGTGGGGGAAAGGGGTCGTTGAGCTGCCGCTAGCGAGTCCACCTACGCTGAAGGAGAAGCATGCACCGGAGATGGTGGGTAACGGAGTCAAATCCGGCAGATCTCAGGTATGGGGTCCCGAGCTGCCGGTGAACTGGTTTTACCCAGGTTCCGGCTCTCCTAAGAGATAAAACCTACGTCCTGCTTATGTTTGTGTTGTAGACGATTTCTATTGTCTTGGAATGTTGTGGGTTGCCTTGACGTGGCCCGCTGGTGAATCAACATATGGGGTCCTTAGCCAGGCCCACCTGGCCGAAAGATGACTTGGTGAGAGACCTCCTAACCGGGAAACCTCGATAGGATCTGACCTAGAGACCAAATAGGAAGGAGTGTTCCACGATCTCTGTGAAGGAAATGTGCCCTAGAGGCAATAATAAAGTTGTTATTTACATTTTCTTATATCATTATAAATGTTTATTATTCATGCTAGAATTGTATTAACCAGAAACTTAGTACATGTGTGAATGCATAGACAAACAGAGTGTCCCTAGTATGCCTCTACTTGACTAGCTTGTTTATAAAAGATGGTTATGTTTCCTAGCCACAGACATGTGTGTCATTTGATGAACGGGATCACATCATTAGAGAATGATGTGATGGACAAGACCCATCCGTTAGCTTAGCACTATGATCGTCTAGTTTGTTGTTATTGCTTTCATTGTGACTTATACATGTTCCTCTGACTATGAGATTATGCAACTCCCGAATAATGGAGGAACACTTAGTGTGCTATCAAACGTCACAACGTAACTGGGTGATTATAAAGATGCTCTACAGGTGTCTCCGATGGTGTTTGTTGAGTTGGCATAGATCGAGATTAGGATTTGTCACTCCGATTGTCGGAGAGGTATCTCTGGGCCCTCTCAATAATGCACATCACAATAAGCCTTGCAAGCAATGTGACTAATGAGTTAGTTGCGGGATGATGCATTACGGAACGAGTAAAGAGACTTGCCGGTAACGATATTGAACTAGGTATGGTGATACCGATGATCGAATCTCGGGCAAGTAACATACCGATGGCAAAGGGAACAACACATGTTGTTATGCGGTTTGACCGATAAAGATCTTCGTAGAATATGTAGGAACCAATATAAGCAACCAGGTTCCGCTATTGGTTATTACCGGAGATGTGTCTTGGTCATGTCTACATAGTTCTCGAACCCGTAGGGTCCGCACGCTTAACGTTCGATGACGATTGGTATTATGAGTTTATGCGATTTGATATACCGAAGGTTGTTCGGAGTCCCGGATGAGATCACAGACATGACGAGGAGTCTCGAAATGGTCGAGACATAAAGATTCATATATTGGAAGGCAACATTCGGACACCGGAATGGTTCGGGTCATTTCGGATAAGTTTCGGAGTACCAGGGGTTACCAGAACCCCCCCGGAAGTTATTGGGCCTCATGGGCCTAGTGGTGGAAGAGAGGAGGCAGGCCAAGGTGTGGCGCCCCCCCTAGTCCTCCTCCTCCTCCCCTCCTTTATATACGGGGGAGGGGGGCACCCCATAGACACACAAGTTGATCTTTAGCCGTGTGCGGTGCCCCCTCCACAGTTTTACACCTCGGTCATATCGTCATAGCGCTTAAGCAAAGCCCTACGCCGGTAACTTCATCATCACCGTCACCACGCCGTCGTGCTGACGGAATTCTCCCTCGGCCTCAGCTAGATCTAGAGTTCGAGGGACGTCACCGAGCTGAATGTGTGCACATCGCGGAGGTGTCGTGCGTTTGGTACTTGATCGGTTGGATCGCGAAGACATTCGAATACATCAACTGTGTTATTTAACGCTTCCGCTTTCGGTCTACGAGGGTACATGGGCACACTCTCCCCGCTCATTGCTATGCTTCTCCTAGATATATCTTGCGTGATCGTAGGATTTTTTTTGAAATACTATGTTCCCCAACAGTAGCATCCGAGCCAGGTCTATGTGTAGATGTTATATGCACGTGTAGAACACAAAGAGTTGTGGGCGATAATAGTCATACTGCTTACCAGCATGTCATACTTTGATTCAGCGGTATTGTTGGATGAAGCGTCCCAGACCGACATTACATGACCACGTTCATGAGACTGGTTCTACCACCGTGCTTTGCACACAGGTGGCTAGTGGGTGTCTGTTTCTCCAACTTTAGTTGAATCGAGTGTGACTACGCCCGGTCCTTGTTGAAGGTTAAAACAGCACACTTGACAAAAAATCGTTGTGGTTTTGATGCGTAGGTAAGAACGGTTCTTGCTAAGCCCATAGCAGCCACGTAAAATTTGCAACAACAAAGTAGAGGACGTCTAACTTGTTTTTGCAGGGCTTTGCTGTGATGTGATATGGTCAAGACGTGATGATATATAATTTGTTATATGAGATGATCATGTTTTGTAACAGTTATCGGCAACTGGCAGGAGCCATATGGTTGTCGCTTTATTGTATGAAATGCAATCACCATGTAATTGCTTTACTTTATCACTAAGCAGTAGCGATAGTCGTAGAAGCAATAGTTGGTGAGACGACAACGATGCTACGATGGAGATCAATGTGTCAAGCCGGTGACGATGGTGGTCATGACGATGCTTTGGAGATGGAGATCAAAGGCACAAAATGATGATGGCCATATCATATCACTTATATTGATTGCATGTGATGTTTATCCTTTATGCATCTTATTTTGCTTAGTACAGAGGTAGCATTATAAGATGATCTCTCACTAAATTTCAAGGTACAAGTGTTCTCCCTGAGTATGCACCGTTGCGGCAGTTCGTCGTGCCAAGACACCATGTGATGATCAGGTGTGATAAGCTCTACGTTCACATACAACGGGTGCAAGCTAGTTTTGCACACGCAGAATACTCGGGTTAAACTTGACGAGGTTAACATATGCAGATATGGCCTCGGAACACTAAGACCGAAAGGTCGAGCGTGAATCATATAGTAGATATGATCAACATAGTGATGTTCACCATTGAAAAGTACTCCATCTCACGTGATGATCGGACATGGTTTAGTTGATATGGATCACGTGATCACTTAGATGATTAGAGGGATGTCTATCTAAGTGGGAGTTCTTAAGTAATATGATTAATTGAACTTTAACTTTTCATGAACTTAGTACCTGATAGTATTTTGCATGTCTATGTTGTTGTGGCCCGTGCTACTGTTCCATTGAATTTTAATGCGTTCCTAGAGAAAGCTAAGTTCAATATGATGGTAGCAACTACACGGACTGGGTCCGTAACTTGAGGATTATCCTCATTGCTGCACAGAAGAATTATGTCCAGGAAGCATCGCTAGGTGCAAGACCCGCTGCAGGAGAAACGCCGGACGTTGTGAACGCCTGGCAGAGCAAAGCTGATGACTACTCGATAGTTCAGTGTGCCATGCTTCACGGCTTAGAACTGGGACTTCAATGACATTGAGCATATGAGATGTTCCAGGAGTTGAAGTCAATATTTCAAGGAAATGCCCGGATTGAGAGATATTAAGTCTCCAATAAGTTCTACAGCTGCAAAATGAAGGAGAATAGTTCTGTCAGTGAACATATACTCAAAATGTTTGGGTATCATAATCACCTGACTCAAATGGGAGTTAATCTTCCGGTTGATAGCGTCATTGGAAGAGTTCTTCAATCTCTGCCACCAAGCTACAAAAGCTTCGTGATGAACTATAATATGCAAGGGGTGGATAAGACAATTCCCGAGCTCTTCGCAATGCTAAAGGCTGCGGAGGTAGAAATCAAGAAGGAGCATCAAGTGTTGATGGTCAACAAGACCACCAGTTTCAAGAAAAAGTGTAAAGGGAAGAAGGGGAACTTCAAGAAGAACGGCAAGCAAGTTGATGCTCAAGTGAAGAAACCCAAGTCTGGACCTAAGCACGAGGCCGAAGTGCTTCTACTACAAAGGGACTGGTCACTGGAAGCGGAACCGCCCCAAGTATTTGGCGGATAAGAAGGATGGCAAAGTTAAAGGTATATTTGATATACATGTTATTGATGTGTACCTTACTAATGCTCATAGTAGTGCCTGGTGATAACCCACAAGTATAGGGGATCGCAACCGTTTTCGAGGGTTGAGTATTCAACCCAAATTTATTGATTCGACACAAGGGGAGCCAAAGAATATTCTCAAGTATTAGCAGTTGAGTTGTCAATTCAACCACACCTGGATAACTTAGTATCTGCAGCAAAGTATTTAGTAGCAAAGTAATATGGAAGTAACGGTCACGGTGGCAAAAGTAATGATGATAGTTTTGTAGTGATTATACGATGTAACGGAAAAGTAAATAAGCGAAGAACAATATGTGAAAACCTCGTAGGCATTGGATCGGTGATGGAGAATTATGCCGGATGCAATTATTCATGCAACAGTTATAACATAGGGTGACACAGAACTAGCTCCAATTTATCAATGTAATGTAGGCATGTATTCCGAATATAGTCATACATGCTTATGGAAAAGAACTTGCATGACATCTTTTGTCCTACCCTCCCGTGGCAGCGGGGTCCTAACAAAACTAACTCGATTACATGATAAATCTCATCCAACCCATCACTGTCCAGGAAGCCTACGATGGAATTACTCACGCACGACGATGAGCATCATGAAATTGGTGATGGAGGAAGGTTGATGATGACGATGGCGACGAATTCCCCTCTCCGGAGCCCCGAACGGACTCCAGATCAGCCCTCCCGGGAGAGATGAGGGCTTGGCGGCGGCTCCGTATCGTAAAAAGCGATGAATCATTCTCTCTGGGTTTTTTCTCCCCGAACACGAATATATAGAGTTGGATTTGAGGTCGGTGGAGCTCCAGGGGGGCCCACGAGGCAGGGGGGCGCGCCCAGGGGGTAGGCGCGCCCCCACCCTCGTGGACAAGGTGTGGGCCCCTTGGCCTTGATTCTTTTGCCAATATTTTTTATATATTCCAAAATAATTCTCCGTTGATTTTCAGGTCATTCCGAGAACTTTTATTTCTGCACAAAAATAACACCATGGCAATTCTGCTGAAAACAGCGTCAGTCCGGGTTAGTTCCATCCAAATCATGCAAATTAGAGTCCAAAACAAGGGCAAAAGTGTTTGGAAAAGTAGATATGACAAAGACGTATCAACTACCCCAAGCTTAAACCTTTTCTTGTCCTCAAGCAATTCAGTTGACAAACTGAAAGTAATAAAGAAAAACTTTTACAAACTCTATTTGCTCTTGTTGTTGTAAATATGTAAAGCCAGCATTCAAGTTTTCAGCAAAGATTATGAACTAACCATATTCACAATAACACTTAGGTCTCATGTTTACTCATGTCAATGGCATAATCAACTAGCGAGCAATAATAATAAATCTCGGATGACAACACTTTCTCAAAACAATCATATATGATATAACAGGATGGTATCTTGCTAGCCCTTTCTGAGACCGCAAAACATAAATGCAAAGCACCTTTAAAGATCAAGGACTGACTAAATATTGTAATTCATGCTAAAAGAGATCCAGTCATAGTCATGCCCAATATAAATTAATAGTAACGAATGCAAATGACAGCGGTGCTCTCCAGCTGGTGCTTTTTAATAAGAGGGTGATGACTCAACATAAAAGTAAATAGATAGGCCCTTCGCAGAGGGAAGCAGGGATTTGTAGAGGTGCCAGAGCTCGGTTTTAAAGCAGAGATAAATAATATTTTGAGCGGCGTACTTTCATTTTCAACATAACAACTGAGAGATGGTGATATCTTCCATGCTACACACATTATAGGCGGTTCCCAAACAGAATGGTAAAATTTATACTCCCCCTCCACCAACAAGCATCAATCCATGGCTTTCTCGAAACAACGAGTGCCTCCAACTAACAAGAGTCCCAGGGGAGTTTTGTTTGCAATTATTTCGATTTGGTTTGCATAAAGCATGGGACTGGGCATCCCGGTGACCAGCCATTTTCTCGCGAGTGAGGAGCGGAGTCCACTCGTCTTGAGAATAACCCGCCTAGCATGGAAGATACAGACAACCCTAGTTGATACATGAGCTATTCGAGCATACGAAACAGAATTTCATTTGAAGGTTTAGAGTTTGGCACATACAAATTTACTTGGAACGACAAGTAGATACCGCATATAGGAAGGTATGGTGGGATCATATGGAATAACTTTGGGGTTTATGGAAGTGGATGCACAAGCAGTATTCCCGTTTAGTACAAGTGAAGGCTAGAAAAAGACTGGGAAGCGACCAACTAGAGAGCGACAACAGTCATGGACATGCATTAAAATTAATAAACAGTGAGTGCAAGCATGAGTAGGATATAATCCACCATGAACATAAATATCGTGAAGGCTATGCTGATTTTGTTTCAACTACATGTGTGAACATGTGCCAAGTCAAGTCACTTGAATCGTTCAAAGGAGGATACCACCCTATCATACCACATCACAACCATTTTAATAGCATGTTGGCACGCAAGGTAAACCATTATAAACTCCTAGCTAATTAAGCATGGCATAAGTAACTATAATCTCTAGTTGTCATTGCAGACATGTTTATTCATAATAGGCTGAATCAGGAATGATCAACTAATCATATTTACAAAAACAAGAGAGGTCGAGTTCATACCAGCTTCTCTCATCTCAATCAGTTCATCATATTATTGCCTTTCACATGCACGACCGAACGATGTGAATAATAATAATAGTGCATGTGCATTGGACTAAGCTGGAATCTGCGAGCATTCAATAAACAGGAGAAGACAAGGCAATATGGGCTCTTGGTTAAATCAACAATAATGCATATAAGAGCCACTTCAACAATTTCATCATGGTCTTCTCCTATCGACCCCCAAAGAAAAGAAGTCAAACTATTTACACGGGAAAGCTCCCAACAAGCAAAAGAAGAACAGGAAATCTTTTTGGGTTTTTCTTTTATTTAAAACTACTACAGCGAGAAAGGTAAACTAGCTAAAAGCTACAACTAATTTTTTTGTTTTTCTTAAGGTTTATCAAACACACAAGAAGAAAGCATAAAAAGGAAAGTAAACTAGCATGGATAGTACAATGAAAAAGTATGAGCACCGACAACTAGCATGAGTGTGTGAACATAAATGACTAAGCTGGAATCTGCGAGCATTCAATAAACCGGAGAAGACAAGGCAATATGGGCTCTTGGTTAAATCAACAATAATGCATATAAGAGCCACTTCAACAATTTCATCATGGTCTTCTCCTATCGACCCCCAGAGAAAAAAAAGAAGTCAAACTATTTACACGGGAAAGCTCCCAACAAGCAAAAGAAGAACAAGAAATCTTTTTGGGTTTTTCTTTTAATTAATACTACTACAGCGAGAAAGGTAAACTAGCTAAAAGCTACAACTATTTTTTTTGGTTTTTCTTAAGGTTTATCAAACACAAAATAAGAAAGCATAAAAAGGAAAGTAAACTAGCATGGATAGTATAATGAAAAAGTATGAGCACCGACAACTAGCATGATTGTGTGAACATAAATATAATGTCGGTGAGAAATACGTACTCCCCCAAGCTTAGGCTTTTGGCCTAAGTTGGTCTATGGCCACGGCTGGCCTGGTGGATATCCAAAGTTGTAGTTGGGGTCGTACTATGATCCAGCGGCTATTGCATCGTGGGCTGCAGCTTGGAGGCGAGCTGCCCTCGTCCTTCTCTCGTACTCGTCCGCCTCCTCCCTGGTTATGATATATCTCCCCTTTGCCTGAAAGTCAAAGAAAGTAGGAAGCGAGGAGAGCGGCGTGATAGGTGCGTCGTCTGTCAAAGATTAGTCGGTACTGGAGGAACTGATCGTTCCTCTCAACAAACTGATGACGAACCATAGCCTCATAATCTAAATAAACAGGAGGCAACTCAATATCATACTCGCGTATGGGTATATCAAGAAAATTAGCTAAACGGGTTGCATAAATTCCACCAAAGAAATCTCCATTAAATCTATTATTATGCAACCTACGTGCAACAATGGCTCCCAAATTATAATGTTTATCTCCTAATACAACACTCCTGAGAACACTGAGATCAGGGACACACATGTGACATGCTTCATCCTTACCATTTATGCACCTACCTATGAAGAGAGCAAAATAATGTATAGCAGGAAAATGAATGCTCCCTATGGTAACTTGTGTTATGTCTCTAGACTCCCCCACAGTTATACTAGCAATAAAATCTCTAAATTCAGATTTGCGAGGCTCACTAGTGCTACCCCATTGTGGAAGTTTGCAAGCAGTATTAAAATCCTCTAAGTCCATAGTATAAGAATTATCATAAAGATCAAACAAGACAGTTTGAGAATTGCGTGATGATGAAAATTCAAACCTTCTCACAAAGGAATTAGTGAGATAGTGGTACTGGCGGCACTTATCTGCCTCGAAGCTCTCAAGATCAGCGTTACACACGTATGCGTTAAATTCCTCCTTGATTCCTGCTCGATCCATAAAGTCCTCTGACGGCCATTCACAAGCCCGCACCTGAGCTTCCCTCGGTGGTTCATCGTCGGCATCGCGTAATGCGAGCCTAGGTCCTTGCTTCCTTGAAGGACCACCTTGATACATTTTCCTAAACATATTTCTTTCTTTGAAAAATTTCTGAAAATTTTAGTAACTTCAAATAAAAGTGAACCAAACTCAACAAAATTGATAGCAACTACTCCCACAAGTGCCTAGAGACTTGGGACCAAATAAATTTGACATGCAACCTCATGAACAGGGTCACCTAAGCAGCAAAATTTTTCAATAAATAAAGCACTAGAACAAAAACTAATTGGACCATTGGAGGAGTCACATACTGAAGAACAATCCCCCAAAGCAGTTTTGTGAGAGGTGCTTTGAGCAAGGAGATCGAAAATCATAGCAAAATGAGCTAGAACTCGTGCTTGAGCTGGTTGGTGATTATTTTGGGAGGAAGAAGGAGTGTGTGGTTGCTGGAATAAGTGGAGGGGAGCCACCATGGGCCCACGAGGCAGGGGGCGCGTGGGCACGCCCTGGACCCTCGTGGCCAGGTGCCTGCTCCCCCTGCTGTGTTCTCAGTGCCAGATATTCTCAAATATTCCAGAAAAAATCATATTTCATTTTCGGGGCATTTGGAGAACTTTTATTTTCAGGGTATTTTTTATTGCACGGATAAATCAGAAAAGAGACAGAAAATACTAATTTTGCTTTATTTAATCTAATTAACAGAAAGTAAAAGGAGGGTACAGAAGGTTGTGCCTTCTAACTTCGTCCATCTCATGCTCATCAAAAGGAATCCACTAACAAGGTTGATTAAGTCTTGTTAACAAACTCATTCCGAATAACAGGAAACCGGAGAAATTTCGAATAACACTATGTTACCTCAACGGGGATATGCACATCCCCAACAATAAGAATATCATATCTCTTTTTGACAGTAGGAAGAGGAAATTCAAAACCTCCAAAAATAATCGATGAAATTTTTCCAATAAAATTGATACTGTGGACTTGAGGTTATTTCCTCGGAAAGTGTACCGTATGCTATTACCATTAACATGAAAAGTGACATTGCCTTTGTTGCAATCAATAACAGCACCTGCAGTATTCAAAAAGGGTCTTCCAAGAATAATAGACATACTATCGTCCTCGGGAATATCAAGAATAACAAAGTCTGTTAAAATAGTAACCTTCGCAACCACAACAGGCATATCCTCACAAATACCGACATGTATATCAGTTGATTTATCAGCCATTTGCAAAGATATTTCAGTAGGTGTCAACTTATTCAAATCAAGTCTATGATATAAAGAAAGAGGCATAACACTAACACCAACTCCAAGATCACATAAAGCAGTTCTAACATAGTTTCTTTTAATAGAGCATGGTATAGTTGGTACTCCTGGATCTCCAAGTTTCTTTGGTATTCCACCCTTAAAAGTATAATTAGCAAGCATGGTGGAAATTTCAGCTTCCGGTATCTTTCTCTTATTTGTAACAATTTCTGTCATATATTTGGCACAAGGATTCATTTTAAGCATATCACCAAACGACATACAAGAAGATAGGTCTAGTCATTTCAAAGAAAGCGCTCAAAATCCTCATCATCCTTTTTCTTGGATGGTTTAGGAGGAAAAGGCATGGGTTTCTGAACCCATGGTTCTCTTTCCTTACCGTGCTTCCTAGCAACGAAGTCTCTCTTATCATAATGTTGATTTTTGAACGTGGGTTATCAAGATCAAAAGCAGGTTCTATCTCTACATCATTATCATTGCTAGGTTGAGCATCAACATGAACATCATCATTAACATTATCACTAGGTTCATGTTCATCACCAGATTGTGTTTCAGCATCAGAAATAGAAATACCATTAGGATTCTCAGCTGTGTCTACAACAGGTTCACTAGAAGCATGCAAAGTCCTATCATTTTTCTTTTTCTTATTTTTAGAAGGACTAGGTGCATCTACATTAGTTCTCTGAGAATCCTGCTCAATTCTCTTAGGGTGGCCTGATAACCCACAAGTGTAGGGGATCACAACAACTTTCGAGGGTAGAGTATTCACCCAAATTTATTGATTCGACACAAGGGGAGCCAAAGAATATTCTCAAGTATTAGCAGCTGAGTTGTCAATTCAACCACACCTGGATAACTTAATATCTGCAGCAAAGTATTTAGTAGCAAAGTAGTATGATAGTGGTGGTAACGGTAACAAAAGAGTACTGAAAGCAAAAGTAATATTTTTGGTGTTTTGTAGTGATTGTAACAGTAGCAACGGGAAAGTAAATAAGCGTAAACCACTAGATGGAAAGCTCGTAGGCATTGGACCGGTGATGGATAATTATGCCGGATGTGGTTCATCATGTAACAGTCATAACATAGGGTGACATAGAACTAGCTCCAATTCATCAATGTAATGTAGGCATGTATTCCGAATATAGTCATACGTGCTTATGGAAAAGAACTTGCATGACATCTTTTGTCCTACCCTCTAGTGGTAGCGGGGTCCTAATGGAAACTAAGGGATATTAAGGCCTCCTTTTAATAGAGAACCGGAACAAAGCATTAGCACATAGTGAATACATGAACTCCTCAAACTATGGTCATCACCGGGAGTGGTCCCGATTATTGTCACTTGGGTTTGCCGGATCATAACACATAGTAGGTGACTATAGACTTGCAAGATAGGATCAAGAACTCACATATATTCATGAAAACATAATAGGTTTAGATCTGAAATCATGGCACTCGGGCCCTAGTGAGAAGCATTAAGCATAGCAAAGTCATAGCAACATCAATCTCGAACATAGTGGATACTAGGGATCAAACCCTAACAAAACTAACTCGATTACATGATAGATCTCATCCAACCCATCACCGTCCAGCAAGCCTATGATGGAATTACTCACGCACGGCGGTGAGCATCATGAAATTGGTGATGGAGGATGGTTGATGATGACGACGGCGACGAATTGATGTCTACTACACAACCTTCTTCTTGTAGACGCTGTTGGGCCTCCAAGTGCAGAGGTTTGTAGGACAGTAGCAAATTTCCCTCAAGTGGATGACCTAAGGTTTATCAATCCGTGGGGGCGTGGGATGAAGATGGTCTCTCTCAAGCAACCCTGCAACCAAATAACAAAGAGTCTCTTGTGTCCCCAACACACCCAATACAATGGTAAATTGTATAGGAGCACGAGTTCGTCGAAGAAATGGTGATACAAGTGCAATATGGATGGTAGATATAGGTTTTTGTAATCTGAAAATATAAAAACAGCAAGGTAACTAATGATAAAAGTGAGCAAAAACGGTATTGCAATGATAGGAAACAAGGCCTAGGGTTCATACTTTCACTAGTGCAAGTTCTCTCAACAATAATAACATAGTTGGATCATATAACTATACCTCAACATGCAACAAAGAGTCACTCCGAAGCCACTAATAGCGGAGAACAAACGAAGATATTATGGCAGGGTACGAAACCACCTCAAAGTTATTCTTTCCAATCAATCCGTTGGGCTATTCCTATAAGTGTCACAAACAACCCTAGAGTTCGTACTAGAATAACACCTTAAGACACAAATCAACCAAAACCCTAATGTCACCTAGATACTCCAATGTCACCTCAAGTATCCGTGGGTATGATTATACGATAAGCATCACACAATCTCAGATTCATCTATTCAACCAACACATAGAACCTCAAAGAGTGCCCAAAAGTTTCTACCAGAGAATCAAGACGAAAACGTGTGCCAACCCCTATGCATAGGTTCATGGGCGAAACCCGCAAGTTGATCACCAAAACATACATCAAGTGAATCACGTGATATCCCATTGTCACCACAGATACGCATGGCAAGACATACATCAAGTGTTCTCAAGTCATTAAAGACTCAATCCGATAAGATTACTTCAAAGGGAAAACTCAATCCATTACAAGAGAGAAGAGGGGGAGAAGAAACATAAGATCCAACTATAATAGCAAAGCTCGCGATACATCAAGATCGTGCCAAATCAAGAACACGAGAGAGAGAGATCGATCAAACACATAGCTACTGGTACATACCCTCAGCCCCGAGGGTGAACTACTCCCTCCTCGTCATGGAGAGCGCCGGGATGATGAAGATGGCCACCGGTGAGGGTTCCCCCCTCCGGCAGAGTGCCGGAACAGGGTCCCGATTGGTTTTTGGTGGCTACAGAGGCTTGCGGTGGCGGAACTCCCAATCTATTCTCCGTTCTGGAAGTTTTAGGTTACGTAGGTATATATGGGTGAAAGAAGTACATCGGTGGACTGAAGGGGGGGGGCACGAGGCAGGGGGCGCGCCCTAGGGGGGGGGGGCGCCCTCCACCCTCGTGGCCACCTCACTCCTTTCCTGACGTGCACTCCAAGCTTTTCCGGTAGCTTTCCTTCCAAAAATAACTTCTCCAGTTGATTTCGTTCCGTTTCGACTCCTTTTGATATTCCTTTTCTTCGAAACACTGAAATAGGCCAAAAAAAACAGCAATTCTGGGCTGGGCCTCCGGTTAATAGGTTAGTCCCAAAAATATTATAAAAGTGAATAATAAAGCCCAATATTGTCCAAAACAGTAGATAATATAGCATGGAGCAATCAAAAATTATAGATACGTTGGAGACGTATCAAGCATCCCCAAGCTTAATTCCTGGTCGTCCTCGAGTAGGTAAATGATAAAATAGATAATTTTTGATGTGGAATGCTAGTTGGCATAATTTCAATATAACTCTTCTTAATTGTGGTATGAATATTCAGATCCGAAACATTCAAGGCAAAAGTTCATATTGACACAAAAATAATAATACTTCAAGCATACTAACTAAGCAATTATGTCTTCTCAAAATAACATGGCCAAAGAAAGTTCATCCCTACAAAATCATATAGTTTAGTCATGCTCCATTTTCATCACACAGGAATGCTCTCATCATGCACAACCCCGATGACAAGCCAATCAATTGTTTCATACTTTAATAATCTCAAACTTATAAACCTTCACGCAATACATGAGCGTGAGCCATGGATATAGCACTATGGGTGGAATATAATATGATGATGGGGGTTATGTGGAGAAGACAAAAAAGGAGAAAGTCTCACATCAACGAGGCTAATCAATGAGCTATGGAGATGCCCATCGATTGATGTTAATGCAAGGAGTAGGGATTGCCATGCAACGGATGCACTAGAGCTATAAATGTATGAAAGCTCAACAAAAGAAACTAAGTGGGTGTGCATCCAACTTGCTTGCTCACGAAGACCTAGGGCATTTGAGGAAGCCCATCGTTGGAATATACAAGCCAAGTTCTATAATGAAAAATCCCCACTAGTATATGAAAAAATGACAAAACAAGAGACTCTCTATCATGAAGATTATGGTGCTACTTTGAAGCACAAGTGTGAACAAAAAGTATAGTAGCATTGCCCCTTTTATTTTATATTTTTTTGGGCCTTCTTTTTTTTCTTTGGCCTTTTTTTGGGACAATACTCTATTAAATGATGATCATCACACTTCTATTTATTTACAACTCAATGATTACAACTCGATACTAGAACAAAGTATGACTCTATATGAATGCCTCCATATGCAATGAATCAAGAGTGACATGTATGAAAGAATTATGAACGGTGGCTTTGCCACGAATACTATGTCAACTACATGATCATGCTAGCAATATGACAATGATGAATGTGTCATGATGAACGGAATGGTGGAAAGTTGCATGGCAATATATCTCGGAATGGCTATGGAAATTCCATAATAGGTAGGTATGGTGGCTGTTTTGAGGAAGATATAAGGAGGTTTATGTGTGAAAGAGCGTATCATATCACGGGGTTTGGATGCACCGGCGAAGTATGCACGGTACCGAAGAGGCTAGCAATGATGGAATGGTGAGAGTGCGTATAATCCATGGACTCAACATTAGTCATAAAGAACTCATATACTTATTGCAAAAATCTACAAGCCATCAAAAACCAAAGCACTACGTGCATGCTCCAAGGGGAATAGATTGGTAGGAAAAGACCATCGCTCGTCCCCGACCGCCACTCATAAGGAGGACAATCAAATAACACCTCATTTTTCAAATTTGTTACATAACGTTTACCATACGTGCATGCTACGGGACTTGCAAACTTCAACACAAGAATTTCTCAAATTCACAACTACTCAACTAGCATGACTTTGATATTATCACCTCCATATCTCAAAACAATTATCAAGCATCAAACTTTTCTTAGTATTCGACGCACTCAAAAGAAAGCTTTACAAATCTTGAATACCAAGCATATTAAGATTTTTAAGCAAATTACCATGCTATTTAAGACTCACAAAATAATATAAGTGAAGCATGAGAGATCAATAGTTTCTTTAAAAAAAATCCACCACTGTGCTCTAAAAGATATAAGTTAAGTACTAGAGCAACAAGAAAATACTCTGAAAGATATAAGTGAAGATCAATGAGTAGTCGAATAATTATGCAACTATGTGAAGACTCTCTAACATTTAATAATTTCAGATCTTGATACTTTATTCAAACATCAAGCAAAGCTAAAGAAAATAAAATGACATGATGCTCCAAGCAAAACACATATCGTGTGGTGAATAAAAATATAGCTCCAAGTAAAGTTACCGATGAACGAAGACGAAAGAGGGGATGCCTTCCGGGGAATCCCCAAGCTTAGGCTCTTGGTTGTACTTTAATATTACCTTGGGGTGCCTTGGGCATCCCCAAGATTAGGCTCTTGCCACTCCTTATTCCATAGTCCATCGAATCTTTACCCAAAACTTGAAAACTTCACAACAGAAAACTTAACAGAAAACTCGTAAGCTCCGTTAGCGAAAGAAAACAAAACACCTCTTCAAGGTACTGTAATGAACTCATTCTTTATTTATATTGGTGTTAAACCTACTGTATTACAAGTTCTCTATGGTTTATAAACTCTTTTACTAGCCATAGATTCATCAAAATAAGCAAGCAACACAATGAAAACAGAATCTGTCAAAAACAGAACAGTCTGTAGTAATATGTAACTAACTCAAACTTCTGGAACTACAAAAATTCTAAAATAAATTGTTGGACCTGAGTAATTTTTCTAGTAATCATCCTCAAAAAGAATCAACTAAATAACACTCTCCAGTAAAAAGTTGAAGCTAATCTCGTGAGCGCTAAAGTTTCTGTTTTTTACAGCATGATCATAAAGACTTCACCCAAGTCTTCCCAAAGGTTCTACTTGGCACAAACACTAATTAAAACATAAAACCACATCTAAACAGAAGTTATATGGATTATTTATTCCTAAACAGAACCAAAAAGCAAGAAACTAAAATAAAATTGGGTTGCCTCCCAACAAGCGCTATCGTTTAACGCCCCTAGCTAGGCATGATGATTTCAATGATGCTCACATAAAAGATAAGAATTGACACATAAAGAGAGCATAATGAATAATATGACTAGCACATTTAAGTCTAACCCACTTCCTATGCATAGGGATTTTGTGAGCAAACAACTTATGGGAACAATAATCAACTAGCATAGGAAGGCAAAACAAGCATAACCTTAAAATTTTAAGAACATAGAGAGGAAACTTGATATTATTGCAATTCCTACAAGCATATATTCCTCCCTCATGATAATTTTCAGTAGCATCATGAATGAATTCAACAATATAACCAGCACCTAAAGCATTCTTTTCATGATCTACTTGCATAGAAAATTTACTACTCTCCACATAAGCAAAATTCTTCTCATGAATAATAGTGGGAGCATCATAAGAGACTTGAATACTATAAATTGTTTCCACATTAAAAGAGTAATGTTCAGAGAAAGGGTACTCATAATCATGACAAGTTTTATAAATATAATCATCACTACTCTTTATAGCATAAGTTTTATCACAATAATCATCATAAGTAGCAACTTTGTTCTCATCATAATCGATTGAAACCTCTTCCGAAATAGTGGATACATCACTAAATAAAGTCATGACCTCTCCAAATCCACTTTCATCAATATTATAAGATTCAACATCCTCCAAAATAGTGGGATCATTACTTACTAAAGTCGACACTCTTCCAAACCCACTTTCATCAATATAATCATCATAGGTAGAAGGCATGCTATCATCATTATAAATTTGCATATCGAAACTTGAGAGGCTAAAAATATCATCTTTATTAAACATAGCATCCCCAAGCTTGGGACAAACATTAATTGCAGCAAATACATTCTCAAATATGTCAGCCTCATCAAACATAGCTTCCCCAAGCTTGGGCCTTTTCATATCATAAGCATAATCACTCTCATTATTAATAGTATGGATAGCACCAATAGTATAGCAAACATTATTATCATATTCTTCCAAGCAAGTGCCAACAAGATTTTCAACATCATAAGAAGTATCATTATCTTCCCAATCGTAATCATCACAACAAGCAATAGGTATAACGAGGTCATCATCAAGTGCATCATCTTCCGCAATTATTTTTGATTCATTTTCAAGAGGCACAACAATAATAGGAGCAACCTTATTTGGGAGAGATACCTTTTTAAATCTCTTCCTTTTTCTTTTCTTCTTCTTTACCACATCATGTGGGGGTTCAATCTTCTTTTTGGAGCTCCTTATTAATGATATTGGTTGAGTAGAAGGCTCCTCCTCGTTACCTGATTCATCATAAGAAATAATAGGAGGATATTGGGAAGTCTCTTCCCTTTCATTATTAGTCTCTTCATCCTCTATTTGTTTTCTTTTCTTTATGTAATTGGAAATATAAGGATTTTCAATACAGTTCACCGCACAATACATATAAATTTCTTCTAGATTAATATCGATGAATTTCTTGAGGTTATATTCTGGAATATGCTTAGTTTGACGTTTCAATTCTTCATAACCCAAAAGCAAACTTAGTTCATTATAATGCGCAAGGGAAATCAAGTCATCACAATTTTTGGACACGATTCGATCATGAAACAATTTGCAATTGATATTTAAATGACCATGTTCATTGCAAAGTTCACAAGTACGGCTAAGATATCTTAAATTTTCTGCATTAACTTCTAGCCTTTCTTGCAACCATTTAGTTTCTAAATGCTTATGCCTCTTGCAATATCTATCTTCTCTATTTGGTGTGTACTTGCAAACCCAATACACTCCACAAAAATTGACATGTTTATAGGAGAAATTTTCGTCATAACTAGTGCAATCATCATTAGTACCATGGATATTCAAGGAGTTCATACTAACAACATTGCAATCATGCTCATCATTCAAAGATTTAGTGCCAAACATTTTAATGCATTCTTATTCTAAAACTTTGGCACAATTTTCCTTTCCATCATACTCACGAAAGATATTAAAAAGATGAAGCGTATGAGACAAACTCAATTCCATTTTTTTGTAGTTTTCTTTTATAAACTAAACTAGTGCTAAAACAAGAAACAAAAAGATTCGATTGCAAGATCTAAAGATATACCTTCAATCACGAACCTCCCCGGCAAGGGCGCCAGAAAAGAGCTTGATGTCTACTACACAACCTTCTTCTTGTAGACGTTGTTGGGCCTCCAAGTGTAGAGGTTTGTAGGACAGTAGCAAATTTCCCTCAAGTGGATGACCTAAGGTTTATCAATCCGTGGGAGCGTAGGATGAAGATGGTCTCTCTCAAGCAACCCTGCAACCAAGTAACAAAGAGTCTCTTGTGTCCCCAACACACCCAATACAATGGTAAATTGTATAGGTGCACTAGTTCGGCGAAGAGATAGTGATACAAGTGCAATATGGATGGTAGATATAGGTTTTTGTAATCTGAAAATATAAAAACAGCAAGGTACCTAATGATAAAAGTGAGCACAAACGGTATTGCAATGATAGGAAACAAGGCCTAGGGTTCATACTTTCACTAGTGCAAGTTCTCTCAACAATAATAACATAGTTGGATCATATAACTATCCCTCAACATGCAACAAAGAGTCACTCCAAAGCCACTAATAGCGGAGAACAAAAGAAGAGATTATGGTAGGGTACGAAACCACCTCAAAGTTATTCTTTCCAATCAATCCGTTGGGCTATTCCTATAAGTGTCACAAACAGCCCTAGAGTTCATACTAGGATAACACCTTAAGACACAAATCAACCAAAACCCTAATGTCACCTAGATACTCCAATGTCACCTCAAGTATCCGTGGGTATGATTATACGATATGCATCACACAATCTCAGATTCATCTATTCAACCAACACATAGAACCTCAAAGAGTGCCCAAAAGTTTCTACCGGAGAATCAAGACGAAAACGCAGCCAACCCCTATGCATAGGTTCATGGGCGGAACCCGCAAGTTGATCACCAAAACATACATCAAGTGAATCACGTGATATCCCATTGTCACCACAGATACGCACGGCAAGACATACGTCAAGTGTTCTCAAGTCATTAAAGACTCAATCCGATAAGATTACTTCAAAGGGAAAACTCAATCCATTACAAGAGAGAAGAGGGGGAGAAGAAACATAAGATCCAACAATAATAGCAAAGCTCGCGATACATCAAGATCATGCCAAATCAAGAACACGAGAGAGAGAGAGATCAAACACATAGCTACTGGTGCATACCCTCAGCCCCGAGGGTGAACTACTCCCTCCTCGTCATGGAGAGCGCCGGGATGATGAAGATGGCCACCGGTGAGGGCTCCCCCCCTCCGGCAGGGTGCCGGAACAGGGTGCCGATTGGTTTTTGGTGGGTACAGAGGCTTGCGGCGGCGGAACTCCCGATCTATTCTACGTTCTGGAAGTTTTAGGTTACGCAGGTATATATGGGTGAAAGAAGTACGTCGGTGGACCGAAGGGGGGGCCACGAGGCAGGGGGGCGCGCCCTAGGGGGGGCGCCCTCCACCCTCGTGGCCACCTCCCTCCTTTCCTGACGTGCACTCCAAGCTTTTCCGATAGCTTTCCTTGCAAAAATAACTTCTCCAGTTAATTTCGTTCCGTTTCGACTCCGTTTGATATTCCTTTTCTTCGAAACACTGAAATAGGCAAAAAAACAGCAATTCTGTGCTGGGCCTCCGGTTAATAGGTTAGTCCCAAAAATAATATAAAAGTGAATAATAAAGCCCAATATTGTCCAAAACAGTAGATAATATAGCATGGAGCAATCAAAAATTATAGATACGTTGGAGACGTATCACGAATCCCCCTCTCCGAAGCCCCGAACGGACTCCAGATCAGCCCTCCCGAGAGGTTTTAGGGCTTGGCGGCGGCTCCGTGTCGTAAAACGCGATGATTTCTTCTTCTTTATTTTTTTCTCCCCGAAAGCAAATATATAGAGTTAGAGTTGGCGTCGGTGGAGCTCCAGGGGGGGCCACGAGGTAGGGGGCACGCCCTAGGGGGGGGGCACCCCCACCCTCGTGGACAGGGTGTGGGCCCCCTAGTCTTCATCTTTGACAAGGATTTTTTATTATTTTTAACTAGAGGTTCCATGAAGTTTCAGGTCATTCCGAGAACTTTTGTTTTCTGCACATAAAACAACATCTTGCAATTCTGCTGAAAACAGCGTCAGTCCGGGTTAGTTCCATTCAAATCATGCAAGTTAGAGTCCAAAACAAGGGCAAAAGTGTTTGGAAAAGTAGATACCACGGAGACATATCAACTCCCCCAAGCTTAAACCTTTGCTTGTCCTCAAGGAATTCAGTTGACAAACTGAAAGTGATAAAGAAAAACTTTTACAAACTCTGTTTGCTCTTGTTGTTGCAAATATGTAAAGTCAGCATTCAAGTTTTCAGCAAAGATTATAACGAACCACATTTGCAATAATTCTCAGGTCTCATGTTTACTCATATCAATAGCATAATCAACTAGCGAGCCATAATAATAAATCTCGGATGACAACACTTTCTCAAAACAATCATAATATGATATAACAAGATGGTATCTCGCTAGCCCTTTCTGAGACCGCAATACATAAATGCAGAGCACCTTTAAAGATCAAGGACTGTCTAGATATTGTAATTCATGGTAAAAGAGATCCAGTCATAGTCATACCCAATATAAATTAATACTCCCTCCGTTCCTAAATATAGGGTGTATAGTTTTTGGCACGGAAATTAAAGAACGCACGTGAAGAGTAACTTTCACAAGTTTTGGGCGAGATTACACCTGAATAATTGCCATGAGAAAATAGAGGACCTTGCCTAATACAAGGAAATGTAATCAAATCCCTAAAAAAATTATCCAAACAAGTGATGCAACGCAATACACCTTATATTTTGGATTTTTTCTCAAAAATCTATACACCTTATATCAAGGAACGGAGGGAGTGGTAATGAATGCAAATGACAGCTGTGCTCTCCAGCTAGTGGTTTTTAATAAGAGGGTGATGACTCAACATAAAAGTAAATAGATAGGCCATTCGCAGAGGAAAGCAGGGATTTGTAGAGGTGCCAGAGCTCGGTTTTGAAATAGAGATAAATAATATTTTGAGCGGCATACTTTCATTGTCAACATAACAACTAAGAGATGGCGATATCTTCCATGCTACACACATAATAGGCGGTTCCCAAAATGAATGGTAAAGTTTATACTCCCCCTCCACCAACAAGCATCAATCCATGGTTTGCTCGAAACAACGAGTGCCTCCAACTAACAAGAGTCCTGGGGGAGTTTTGTTTGCAATTAATTTGATTTAGTTTGCATAAAGCATGGGACTGGGCATCCCAGTGACCAGCCACTTTCTTGTGAGTGAGGAGCGGAGTCCACTCCTCTTGAGAATAACCCGCCTAACATGGAAGATAAGGGCAGCCCTAGTTGATACATGAGCTATTCGAGCATACAAAACATAATGTTTAATTGAAGGTTTAGAGTTTGGCACATACAAATTTACTTGGAACGGCATGTAAATACCGCATATAGGAAGGTATGGTGGACTCATATGGAATAACTTTGGGGTTTAAGGGATTGGATGCACAAGCAGTATTCCCGCTTAGTACAAGTGAATACTAGCAAAAGACTGGGAAGCGACCAACTAGAGAGCGACAACAGCCATGAACATGCATTAAAATTAATGAACATTGGATCCAAGCATGAGTAGGATATAATCTACCATGAACATAAATATCATGAAGGCTATGTTGATTTTGTTTCAACTACATGCGTGAACATGCGCCAAGTCAAGTTACTTAAATCATTCGAAGGAGGATACCACCCTATTATACCACATCACAACCATTTCGATAGTATGTTGGCACGCAAGGTAAACCATTATAACTCATAGCTAATCAAGCATGGCACAAGTAACTATGATCTCTAATTGTCATTGCAAACATGTTTATTCATAATAAGCTGAATCAAGAACGATGAACTCATCATATTTACAAAAACAAGAGAGGTCGAGTTCATACCAGCTTTTCTCATCTCAGTCAGTCCATCATATATCATCATAATTGCCTTTCAGTTGCACGATCGAACGATAATAATAAGAGTGCACGTGCATTGGACTAAGCTGGAATCTGCGAGCATTCAATAAACAGGAGAAGACAAGGCAATATGGGCTCTTGGTTAAATCAACAATAATGCATGTAAGAGCCACGTCAACAATTTAATCATGGTCTTCTCCTATCGACTCCCAAAGAAAAGAAAAGAAATAAAACTATTTACACGAGAAAGCTCCCAACAAGCAAAAGAAGAACGAGAAATATTTTTGGGTTTTCTTTTTAATTGTTACTACTACAGCAGAGAAGTAAACTACTACTAATTTTTTTCTTAAGGTTTACTAAACACACAAGAAGAAAGCAGGAAAAAGAAAAGAAACTAGCAGGGATATTATAGTGAAAGAGTATGAGCACCGACATCTAGCAATGAGTGTGTGAACATAAATGTAATGTCGGTGAGAAATACGTACTCCCCCAAGCTTAGGCTTTTGGCCTAAGTTGGTTTATTGCCAGGGATAGCCTGGCTGATACCCATAGGTGTAGCTGGGGTCGTACTGCGATGAAGAAGACTAAAACTGCCATTGGCTAGCAGCCACATCCGGATCCCAAGAATAAACAGACTGTCTTGGAGGCTCATATTGTGGTTCCGGTTCCGGGGCTGGTGCGGGATTCTGGTAGGCTTGAACGGCAGCCCACGTAATGAGATACGGTCCTTGAAAATCAAACAAGGAAGGAGCAGGCAAGGTAATAGTCTCAGGGTGATGTTTATTAAAATACAGTTTATATTTAAGCTCTCCTTCCCTGCCCTTAACAATAAAATCATGCGCTAGCATACTCTTATAATCTAAATAAGCACTAGGCAGCAATTTTTCTTCTTTCTCACAAAGCCTAATAGGTATGTTAAAATGTGCAGCGTGGCGTGAAGCATAAATACCTCCAAAGATGGGGCCCTTAGTACGGTTCAGACTTAACCGTTTAGCAATAATTTCGCCCATACTAAAAGTGTTATCGCGGAATAAACCATGGAACAAAATGATAATATCAGGAACGCTAAGGTTTCCACAATTTCCATGACCAATCAAACAACGACTAGCAAATATGGCAAAGTAGCGTAAAATAGGGAAATGTATGCTAGTGATTCTAGCATCAGAAACCTTCCTGGTTTCTCCCACAGTGATGGTGTTAATAAAATTTTTCACATCCTCACGGTGTGGTTCATCTAGGGTACCCTCAAAGGATATTTTGCAAACCTCGCAAAATTCAACTAATGGCATCTTCTTAACAACGTCATATAAATGAAACTCTACTGAAGGAGGTGATTCCTTAGGAAAATAGTAGAAGTTTTGCACAAAAGTATTAGTGAGTAAGAGATACTGACGATGTTGGTCGCGGAGGAAGTCGGTGAGGCCAGCATTCTCAATCAATGAATAGAAATCCTCATAAATCCCGGCTTGTCTCAAGAAGTTATCGGAAGGCCATTCACTGCAGTAGGACCTCCAGCAGTCTGAGGCAAATTATATTTGGGCCTCTGTGCTTCTTCATTTTGTTTTTCCTTCGAGCTTCGGCTTGATGAGCCCCTCAAAAGTCTCTTCATCATTTTCTAAAATATTCTGAAATTTTTTGTAACTTCAAACAAAAAAGAACCAAGCTCAACAAAATTGATAGTAACTACTCCTACAAGTGCCTAGAGCCTATATCAAGCATCAGAACTACTTGGAACCATATAAATTTGACATGCAAGCTCAAGAACATGGTCACCTATGCAGCACAAATTTGCAACGAATAAAGCACTAGAGCTATAACTAATTGGACCAATGGAGGAGTCACATACCAATGAACAATCTCCCCAAGCAGTTTTGTGAGAGGTGCTTTGAGCAAGGAGATCAAAAATCACAGCAAAGTGAGCTAGAACTCGTGCTTGAGCTGGTTATTCGTGTTTGTGGGAGGAAGAAGAAGAGGATTGGTGCAGGAATAAGTGGAGGAGGGCCACCGTGGGCCCACGAGGCAGGGGGCGCGCCCTGGGGGTAGGGCACGCCCTCCACCCTCGTGGCCAGGTGGCAGCTCCCCCTGCGGTGCTTTCAGTTCCATAAATCCTCAAATATTCCCAAAAAAATCATATTAAATTGGCATGGCATTTGGAGGACTTTTATTTTCGGGGTATTTTTATATTGCACGGATAAACCAGGAAACAGACAGAAAAATACTATTTTTACTTTATTTCCACTAAACAACAGAAAGTATAAAGAGGGTACAGAAGGTTGTGCCTTCTAGTTTCATCCATCTCATGCTCATCAAAAGGAATCCACTAACAAGGTTGATCAAGTCTTGTTAATGAACTCATTCCGAATAAGATGAAATCGGAGAAATTTCGAATAACACTATGTTACCTCAATGGGGATATGCACATCCCCAATAATAAGAATATCATATTTATTTTTGAAAGTAGGAAGAGGAAATTCAAAACCTCCGAATATAATCGATGGAATTTTTCCAATAGAGTTGATACTATGAACTTGTGGTTGTTTCCCCGGAAAGTGTACTGTATGCTCATTACCATTAACATGAAATGTGACATTGCCTTTGTTGCAATCAATAACAGCACCTGCAGTATTCAGAAAAGGTCTTCCAAGAATAATAGACATACTATCGTCCTCAGGAATATCAAGAATAACAAAGTCCGTTAAAATAGTAACGTTTGCAACTACAACCGGCACATCCTCACAAATACCAACAGGTATAGCAGTTGATTTATCAGCCATTTGCAAAGATATTTCAGTAGGTGTCAACTTATTCAAATCAAGTCTACGATATAAAGAGAGAGGCATAACACTAACACTGGCTCCAAGATCACATAAAGCAGTTTTAACATAGTTTCTTTAAATGGAGCATTGTATAGTAGGTACTCCTGGATCTCCAAGTTTCTTTGGTATTCCACCCTTGAAAGTATAATTAGCAAGCAAGGTGGAAATTTCAGCTTCCGGTATCTTTCTTTTATTTGTAACAATATCTTTCATATACTTAGCATAAGGATTCATTTTGAGCATATCGATTAATCGCATACATAAAAGATATGTCTAATCATTTGAGCAAAGCGCTCAAAATCCTCATCATCCTTTTTCTTGGATGGTTTGGGAGGAAAAGGCATGGGTTTCTGAACCCAAGGCTCTCTTTCTTTACCATGTTTCCTAGCAACAAAGTCTCTCTTATCATAACGTTGATTCTTTGATTGTGGGTTATCAAGACCAACAGCAGGTTCAATTTCTACATCATTATCATTACTAGGTTGAGCATCCTCATGAACATCATCATTAACATTTTCATTAGGTTCATGTTCATTACCAGATTGTGTTTCAGCATCAGACATAGATATATCATTTGGGTTCTCAGGTGGTTCAGCAATAGGTTCACTAGAAGTTTGCAAAGTCCTATCATTTTTCTTTAACTTTCTTTTAGAAGAACTAGGTGCATCAATATTATTTCTTTGAGAATCTTGCTCAATTCTCTTAGGGTGGCCTTCAGGATACAAAGGTTCTTGAGTCATTCTACCAGTTCTAGTAGCCACTCTAACAACATAATCATTTTTCTTACTATTCATTTCATTGAGCAAATCATTTTGAGCTTTAAGTACTTGTTCTACTTGAGTGGTAACCATAGAAGCATGTTTGCTAACAAGTTTAAGTTCACATCTAACATCAGCCATATAATCACCCAAGTGTTTAATCATATAAGTATTTGTTTTAGTTGTCTACCAAAATAAGCACTGAAATTTTCTTGTTTGACAATAAAATTATCAAACTCATCAAAGCATTGCCTAGCAGACTTATTGTGAGGGATATCACCTTCATCAAATCTATAGATAGAATTTACCTTTACTACCCATGTCGGGTTATCAAGATCAGGAGGTTCTTCAATAGGTAATGGATCAAGATCATATGTTTCTTCAACAGGCGGTAAATTAAGACCATGTATTTCTTCAATAGGTGGTAAATTCTTAACATCTTCAGCCTTAATACCTTTTTGTTTCATAGATTTCTTTGCCTCTTGCATATCTTCGGGACTGAGAAATAGAACACCTCTCTTCTTGAGTTGGTTTAGGAATAGGCTCGAATTGGAGCAGGAGCTGGCTCGGGAGCTGGCTCGTGAAGTGCCCAATTATTTTCATTTGTCAACATATTATTCAATAGAATTTCAGCTTCATCAGTGTTCTTTCCCTGAAAAGAGAACCAGACAACTATCCGTGTAATCTCTGGAGGCATCGGTTAGTCCGTTATAAAAGATATCAAGTATTTCATTTTTCTTAAGAGGATGATCAGGCAAAGCATTAAGTAGCTTGAGAAGCCTCCCCCAAGCTTGTGGGAGACTCTCTTCTTCAATTTGCACAAAGTTGTATATTTCCTTTAAAGCAGCTTGTTTCTTATGAGCAGGGAAATATTTAGTAGAGAAGTAAAAAATCATATCACAGGGACTACGCACACAACCAGGATCAAGAGAATTAAAGCATATCTTAGCATCACCCTTTAATGAGAACGGAAATATTTTAAGGATATAAAAGTAGCGAGATCTCTCATCATTAGTGAACAGGGTGGCTATATCATTTAATTTCGTAAGATGTGCCACAACAGTTTCAGATTCATAGCCATGAAAAGGATCAGATTCAGCCAAAGTAATTATATCAGGATCAATAGAGAATTCATAATCCTTATCGTCAACACAAATAGGTGAAGTAGCAAAAACAGGGTCAGGTTTCATTCTATCTCTAAGAGACTGCTTATTCCATTCAGCTAATAACCTCTTGAGTTCATAACTATCTTTGCAAGCTAGAATAGCGGCAGAAGATTCCATATCAAAAATATAACCTTCAGGAATAACAGGCCTATCTTCATCATCACTTTCATCAACAGTATCAGTTTCAATAATTTCTTTCTCTCTAGCCCTAGCAATTTGTTCATCAAGAAATTCACCAAGTGGCACAGAAGTATCAAGCATAGAAGTAGTTTCATCATAAGTATCATGCATAGCAGAAGTGGCATCATCAATAACATGCGACATATCAGAACGAATAGCAGAAGCAGGTTTAGGTGTCGCAAGCTTACTCATAACAGAAGGTGAATCAAGTGCAGAGCTAGATGGAAGTTCCTTACCTCCCCTCGTAGTCGAGGGATAAATTGTTGTCTTAGCATCTTTCAAGTTCTTCATAGTGTCCAGCAGATACAAATCCCAAGTGACTCAAAGAATAGAGCTATGCTCCCCGACAACGGCGCCAGAAATTAGTCTTGATAACCCACAAGTGTAGGGGATCGCAACAGCTTTCGAGGGTAGAGTATTCACCCAAATTTATTGATTCGACACAAGGGGAGCCAAAGAATATTCTCAAGTATTAGCAGCTGAGTTGTCAATTCAACCACACCTGGATAACTTAATATCTGCAGCAAAGTATTTATTAGCAAAGTAATATGATAGTGGTGGTAACCGTAACAAAAGAGTAATGAAAGCAAAAGTAATATTTTTGGTGTTTTGTAGTGATTGTAACAGTAGCAACGGGAAAGTAAATAAGCGTAAACCAGTAGATGGAAAGCTCGTAGGCATTGGACCGGCGATGGATAATTATGCCGAATGCGGTTCATCATGTAACAGTCATAACATAGGGTGACACAGAACTAGCACCAATTCATCAATGTAATGTAGGCATGTATTCCGAATATAGTCATACGTGCTTATGGAAAAGAACTTGCATGACATCTTTTGTCCTACCCTCCCGTGGCAGCGGGTCCTAATGGAAACTAAGGGATATTAAGGCCTCCTTTTAATAGAGAACCGGAACAAAGCATTAGCACATAGTGAATACATGAACTCCTCAAACTATGGTCATCACCGGAGTGGTCCCGATTATTGTCACTTGAGGTTGCGGATCATAACACATAGTAGGTGACTATAGACTTGCAAGATAGGATCAAGAACTCACATATATTCATGAAAACATAATAGGTTCAGATCTGAAATCATGGCACTCGGGCCCTAGTGACAAGCATTAAGCATAGCAAAGTCATAGCAACATCAATCTCAGAACATAGTGGATACTAGGGACCAAACCCTAACATAACTAACTCGATTAGATGATAGATCTCATCCAACCCATCACATTCCAGCAAGCCTACGATGGAATTAGTCAGGCACGACGGTGAGCATCATGAAATTGGTGATGGAGGATGGTTGATGATGACGACGGTGACGAACCCCCCTCTCCGGAGCCCCGAACGGACTCCAGATCAGCCCTCCCGAGAGGTTTTAGGGCTTGGCGGCGGCTCCGTGTCGTAAAATGCGATGATTTCTTCTCCTTTATTTTTTCTCCCCGAAAGCAAATATATAGAGTTGGAGTTGGCGTCGGTGGAGCTCCAGGGGGCCCACGAGGTAGGGGGCGCGCCCTATGGGGGGGCGCCCCCCACCCTCGTGGACAAGGTGTGGGCCCCCTGGTCTTCATCTTTGGTGAGGAGTTTTTTATTATTTTTAACTAGAGGTTCCGTGAAGTTTCAAGTCATTCCGAGAACTTTTGTTTTCTGCACATAAAACAACATCATGGCAATTCTACTGAAAACAGCGTCAGTCCGGGTTAGTTCCATTCAAATCATGCAAGTTAGAGTCCAAAACAAGGGCAAAAGTGTTTGGAAAAGTAGATACGATGGAGACGTATCATGGCCCTCAGGATACAAAGGTTCCTGATTCACTTTACCCACTCTAGTTGCAACTCTAACAGCAAAGTCACTATTCTTACTATTTAATTCGTTGAGCAAATCATTCTGAGCTTTAAGTACTTGTTCTACTTGAGTGGTAACCATAGAAGCATGTTTACTAATGAGTTTAAGTTCACCTTTAACTCTAGACATATAATCACTCAAGTGTTCAATCATATAAGCATTGCATTTTAATTCTGTACCAAAATAAGCATTGAAGTTTTCTTGTTTGACAATAAAATTATCAAACTCATCTAAGCATTGGCTAGCAGACTTATAGCAAGGAATATCACATTCATCAAATCTATAAAGAGAATTTACCTTTACTACCTGTGTCGGGTTATCAAGACCATGTGTTTCTTCAACAGTGATGAAATTAAGACCATGTATTTCTTCAACAGAGGTAAATTCTTAACATCTTCAGCTTTAATACCCTTTTCTTTCATAGATTTCTTTGCCTCTTGCATATCTTCAGGACTGAGAAATAGAACACCCCTTTTCTTGAGGTTGGCTTAGGAGTTGGTTCAGGAAGTGTCCAATTATTTTCATTAGTCAACATATTATTCAATAGAATTTCAGCTTGATCAACAGTTCTTTCCCTGAAAACACAACCAGCACAACTATCCAAGTGGTCTCTGGAAGCATTGGTTAGTCCATTATAAAAGATATAAGTATTTAATTTTTCTTGAGAGGATGATCAGGCAAAGCATTAAGTAATTGGAGAAGCCTCCCCAAGCTTGTGGGAGACTCTCTTCTCCAATTTGCACAAAATTATATATTTCCCTTAAAGCAGCTTATTTCTTATGAGCGGGGAAATATTTAGCAGAGAAGTAGTAAATCATAACCTGGGGACTACGCACACAACCAGGATCAAGAGAATTAAACCATATCTTTAGAACGGAAATAATTTAAGGATATAACAATAGCGAGTTTTCTCATCATTAGTGAATAGGGTGGCTATATCATTTAATTTAGTAAGATGTGCCACAAGAGTTTCAGATTCATAGCCATAAAAGGGCCAGATTCAACCAAAGTAATTATCTTAGTATCAACAGAGAAATCATAATCCTTATCAGTAATAAAGATAGGTGAAGTAGCATAAGCAGGATCATATTTCATTCTAGCATTCAGAGATTTTTCTTTCAGCTTAGCTAATAATTTCTTAAGATCACTTGTATCATTGCAAGCAAGAAAGTCTCTAGCAGTTTCTTCATCCATAACATAACCCTCGAGCTGTGAGCAATTCATATCTAGGGGAGAATCTTCATCATCACTTTCATCAATATTATCAGTTTCAATAATTTCATTCTCTCTAGCCCTAGCAAGTTGTTCATCAAGAAATTCACCAAGTGGTACAGTAGTATCAAGCATAGAAGTAGTTTCATCATAAGTACCATGCATAGCGTAGCGACATCATCAATAACATGCGACATATCGTAATTAATAGCGTAAGCGAGGTTTAGGTGTCGCAAGCTTACTCAAAAGCAGAAGGTGAATCAAGTGCAGAGCTAGATGGCGGTTCCTTACCTCCCCTCGTAGTTGAGGGATAAATTTTAGTTTTCTCGTCTTTCAAGTTCCTCATAGTGACCAATGATATAAATCCCAAGTGACTCAAAGAATAGAGCTATGCTCCCGACAACGGCGCTTGGTAAAATAGTCTTGATAACCCACAAGTATAGGGGATTGCAATAGTTTTCGAGGGTAGAGTATTCAACCCAAATTTATTGATTCGACACAAGGGAAGCCAAAGAATATTCTCAAGTATTAGCAGTTCTGCAGCAAAGTATTTAGTAGCAAAGTAATATGGAAGTAACGGTAATGGTGGCAAAAGTACGTAACAGTGATAGTTTTGTAGTGATTGTAACAGTGGCAACAAAAAAGTAAATAAGCGAAGAACAATATGTGAAAATCTCGTAGGCATTGGATCGGTGATGGAGAATTATGTCGGATGTGATTATTCATGCAACAGTTATAACATAGGGTGACACAGAACTAGCTCCAATTCATCAATGTAATGTAGGCATGTATTCCGAATATAGTCATATGTGCTTATGGAAAAGAACTTGCATGACATCTTTTGTCCTACCCTCCCGTGGGAGCGGGGTCCTATTGGAAACTAAGGGATATTAAGGCCTCCTTTTAATAGAGTATCGTACCATTTATGGTCATGCACCCTTGATGGGTGGTCTATTTTTATTTAATCTCGATAGTAGTGATACACATATTCATAGTGTTGAAGCCAAAAGATATAAGTTTAATAATGATAGTGCAACTTATTTGTGGCACTGTCGTTTAGGTCATATTGGTGTAAAGCGCATGAAGAAACTCCATGATGATGGGCTTTTGGAATCACTTGATGCTTGCGAGCCTCATGGGCAAGATGACTAAGACTCCGTTCTCCGGAACAATGGAGCGAGTTGTAGACTTGTTGGAAATAATACATACTGATGTGTGCGGTCCAATGAGTGTTGAGGCTCGCGGCTGGTATCGTTATTTTCTGACCTTCACAGATTATTTGAGCAGATATCGGTATATCTACTTGATGAAACTTAAGTCTGAAACATTTGAAAAGTTCAAAGAATTTCAGAGTGAAGTGGAAAATCATCGTAACAAGAAAATAAAGTTTCTACGATCTGATCATGGAGGTGAATACTTGAGTTACGAGTTTGGTCTTCATTTGAAACAATGCAGAATAGTTTCGCAACTCACGCCACCCGGAACACCACAGCGTAGTGGTGTGTCCGAACGTCGTAACCGCACTTTATTAGATATGGTGCGATCTATGATGTCTCTTACTGATTTACCACTTTCGTTTTGGGGTTATGCTTTAGAGACGGCTGCATTCACGTTAAATAGGGCACCATCTAAATCCATTGATACGACACCATATGAACTGTGGTTTGGCAAGAAACCCAAGTTGTTGTTTCTTAAAGTTTGGGGCTGCGATGCTTATGTGAAAAAGCTTCAACCTGATAAGCTCGAACCCAAATCGGAGAAATGTGTCTTCATAGGATACCCAAAGGTAATTGTTGGGTACACCTTCTATCACAGAGCCGAAGGCAAGATTTTCTTTGCTAAGAATGGATCCTTTCTAGAGAAGAAGTTTCTCTCGAAAGAAGTGAGTGGGAGGAAAGTAGAACTTGATGAGGTAATTGTACCTGCCCCCTCATTGGAAAGTAGTTCATCACACAAATCAGTTCCAGTGATTCCTACACCAATTAGTGAGGAAGCTAATGATGATGATCATGAAGCTTCCGATCAAGTTACTACCGAGCCTCGTAGGTCAAGCAGAGTAAGATCCGCACCAGAGTGGTATGGCAATCCGGTTCTGGACGTCATGTTACTTGACCATGACAAACCTACGAACTATGAGGAAGAGATGATGAGCCCAGATTCCGTGAAATGGCCTGAGGCCATGAAATCTGAGATGGGATCCATGTATGAGAACAAAGTGTGGACTTTGGTTGACTTGCCCGATGATCGGCAAGCCATAGAGAATAAATGGATCTTCAAGAAAAAGACTGACGCTGACGGTAATGTTACTATCACCAAAGCTCGACTTGTTGCGAAAGGTTTTCGACAAGTTCAAGGAGTTGACTACGATGAGACTTTCTCACCCGTAGCGATGCTCAAGTCTGTCTGAATCATGTTAGCAATTGCCGCATTTTATGATTATGAAATTTGGCAAATGGATGTCAAAACTGCATTCCTGAATGGATTTCTGGAAGAAGAGTTGTATAAGATGTAACCAGAAGGTTTTGTCGATCCAAAGGGTGCTGACAAAGTGTGCAAGCTCCAGCGATCCATTTATGGACTGGTACAAGCCTCTTGGAGTTGGAATAAACGTTTTGATAGTGTGATCAAAGCATATGGTTTTATACAGACTTTTGGAGAAGCCTGTATTTACAAGAAAGTGAGTGAGAGCTCTGTAGCATTTCTAATATTATATGTGGATAAAATATTGCTGATTGGAAATGATATAGAATTTCTGGATAGCATAAAAGGATACTTGAATAAGATTTTTTCTATGAAAGACCTCGGTGAAGCTGCTTACATATTGGGCATCAAGATCTATAGAGATAGATCAAGACGCTTAATTGGACTTTCACAAAGCATATACCTTGATAAGATTTTGAAGAAGTTCAAAATGGATCAGTCAAAGAAAGGGTTCTTGCCTATATTACAAGGTGTGAAGTTGAGTGATACTCAATGCCCGACCACTTCAAAAGACAGAGAGAAAATGAAAGTCATTCCCTATGCCTCAGCCATAGGTTCTATCATGTATGCAATGCTGTGTACCAGACATGATGTGTGCCTTGCTATAAGTATAGTAGGGAGGTACCAAAGTAATCCAAGAGTGGATCACTAGACAATGGTCAAGAACATCCTGAAATACCTGAAAAAGGACTAAGGATATGTTTCTCGTTTATGGAGGTGACAAAGAGCTCTTTGTAAATGGTTATGTCGATGCAAGATTTGACACTGATCCGGATGACTCTAAGTCTCAAATCGGATACGTATTTATATTGAATGGTGGAGCTGTCAGTTGGTGCAGTTCCAAATAGAGCACCGTGGCGGGATCTACGTGTGAAGCGGAGTACATAGCTGCTTCAGAAGCAGCAAATGAAGGAGTCTGGATGAAGGAGTTCATATCCGATCTAGGTGTCATACCTAGTGCATCGGGTCCAATGAAAATATTTTGTGACAATACTGGTGCAATTGCCTTGGCAAAGGAATCCAAATTTCACAAGAAGACCAAGCACATCAAGTGATGCTTCAATTTCATCTGTCATAGAGATTTGCAAGATGCATACGGATCTGAATGTTGCAGACTCGTTGAATAAGCCTCTCTCACGAGCAAAACATGATCAGCACCAAGACTCCTTGGGTGTTAGAATCATTACTAAGTAATCTAGATTATTGACTCTTGTGCAAGTGGGAGACTGAAGGAAATCTGCCCTAGAGGAAATAATAAAGTTGTTATTTACATTTCCTTATATCATGATAAATGTTTATTATTCATGCTAGAATTCTATAAACCGGAAACTTAGTACATGTGTGAATACATAGACAAACAGAGTGTCCCTAGTATGCCTCTACTTGACTAGCTTGTTTATCAAAGATGGTTATGTTTCCTAGCCATAGACATGTGTTATCATTTTATGAACGGGATCACATCATTAGAGAATGATGTGATGGACAAGACCCATCCGTTAGCTTAGCACTATGATCGTTTAGTTTGTTGCTATTGCTTTCATCATGACTTATACATGTTCCTCTAACTATGAGATTATGCAACTCCCAAATACCGGAGGAACACTTAGTGTGCTATCAAACGTCACAACGTAACTGGGTGATTATAAAGATGCTCTACAGGTGTCCCCGATGGTGTTTGTTGAGTTGGCATAGATCGAGATTAGGATTTGTCACTCCGATTGTCGGAGAGGTATCTCTGGGCCCTCTTGGTAGTGCACATCACAATAAGCCTTGCAAGCAATGTGACTAATGAGTTAGTTGCGGGATGATGCATTACGAAACGAGTAAAGAGACTTGCCGGTAACGAGATTGAACTAGGTATGGTAATACCGATGATCGAATCTTGGGCAAGTAACATACCGATGACAAAAGGAACCAATATGAGCATCCAGGTTCCGCTATTGGTTATTGACCGGAGATGTGTCTCGGTCATGTCTACATAGTTCTCGAACCCATAGGGTCTGCACGCTTAACGTTCGATGATGATTGGTATTATGAGTTTATGTGATTTGATGTACCGAAGGTTGTTTGGAATCTCGGATGAGATCACGAACATGACGAGGAGTCTCGAAATGGTCGGGACATAAAGATTCATATATTGGAAGGCTACATTCGGACACCGGAATGGTTCGGTCAAGCTTTGAGTACCGGGTTCTGAACCCCCTCCCCGGGGAAGTTATTGGGCCTCATGGGCCTAGTGGTGGAAGGGAGGAGGCCCCCCTAGCCCAAACTGAATTGGACTAGGGCTAGGGGGCCGCCCCCCTTTCCTTCTCTTCTTCCTCTCCTTCCTTCTTCTCCTACTTGGACTAGGAAAGGGGGAAACCTACTCCTACTAGGAGTAGGAATCCCCCCTTGGGTGCGTCCCTTGTGGCCGGCCCTCCTCCTCCTCCTCTTCTTTATACACGGGAGAGGGGGGCACCCCATAGACACACAAGTTGATCTTTAGCCGTGTGCGGTGCTTCCCTCACAGTTTTACACCTCAAGTCATATCGTCGTAGTGCTTAGGCGAAGCCCTGCGCCGGTAACTTCATCATCACCGTGACCACGCCGTCGTGCTGACGGAACTCTCCCTTAGCGTCAGCTGGATCTAGAGTTCAAGGGACGTCACCAAGCTGAACGTGTGCAGATCGCGGAGGTGCCATGCGTTTGGTACTTCATCGGTTGGATCGCGAAGACGTTCGACTACATCAACCGCGTTACTTAACGCTTCCGCTTTTGGTCTACGAGGGTACGTGGACACACTCTCCTCGCTCGTTGCTATGCTTCTCCTAGATAGATCTTGCGTGATCGTAGGATTTTTTTTGAAATACTATGTTCCCCAACACTCTGACGTGAGAATGGGTGAGTGAGTCCCGGATTAGGGGGTGCCCGGATAGCCGAACTATCATCACGGCCGGACTCCAAGACTACGAAGATACAAGATTGAAGACTTCATCCTGTGTCCGGATGGGACTTTCCTTGGCGTGGAAGGCAAGCTTGGCGATACGGATATGTAGATCTCCTACCATTGTAACCGACTGTGTAACCCTAACCTATCTCGGTGTCTAAATAAACCGGAGGGTTTTAGTCCAGAGGACGAACAACAATCATACCATAGGCTAGCTTCTAGGGTTTAGCCTCCTTGATCTTGTGGTAGATCTACTCTTGTACTACCCATATCATCAATATTAATCAAGCGGAGTAGGGTATTACCTCCATCGAGAGGGCCCGAACCTGGGTAAAAACATCGTGTCCCTTGTCTCCTGTTACCATCCGCCTAGACGCACGATTCAGGACCCCCTACCCGAGATCCGCCGGTTTTGACACCAACATTGGTGCTTTCATTGAGAGTTCCTCTGTCGCCGTCATTTGTCGGGTAGGATGCCTCATCCGTCTTTAAAGACGATACTATCGCCAAAGGAGCCTTGGCCGCTGGTCGACTCTTCGCTAGGTGGTTTTCTTATGACCGCCAGGACCATTATCGCTACCGACGATGACCTCTCGAGTCATCGAAACCAATCTCCATGTTAATTCGGAACTTGCTGAACAATTAGATCCGATCGAGCTCTCCTCCATAAACGAGCTCTTGGATCGCATCGCCGCCCTGGGAGTCACCACAGACTACGACCGGATCGGGACTAAAACCGATCTGAGAGAGATCAACTCTCCCCAGGCTACCCGTCATGTTGTTGTGATAGAGGAGCAATGCGGCGATTCTTCTTCTATCTTAAGGACTAGCTACGTCCGGATTCCCGATCCCTCCATGCCAGATTCCCGCAGAGGGACGGATGTTGATCAAGCCCTGAACTTAAAGTCAGGCGGTGGGTTGGACTCATTGGATAACACTCAAAAATCCAAACTTTCGAGTTCGGAAACTTCTCGGCCCCTGAGTCCTAAATTGGACGGGGTTCCGGATCCACTTCCACCCGCCCACCCAAACATTAGCGATCTATCCCGAATTCGGCAAGAGACCGCTGAAACAGTAAATCATTACTGGGCTAGATTCCTCCTGGTTATGGACAGGATAAAGGACTGCCGAGAGGAGGACGCAATCCCAATTTTCTGCAATAATTGCACGGACAAGGGAATCCTAAACGCCATAAGTCATCGTGAAATTACACGCTTCGCTGACTTGGTGACCATAGTGCAAAAAGTACTGTGATGGAGAGCGCCTGAAAACCGAGAGTAAATTTTGGGATAATCCGCCCCGAATACATCCCTAGTCCGAAATAAAAGGGTGCATCATTATCAAGCACCGGGTTAAACACCAAAAACCAAAACCCCTAAAG
Organism: Aegilops bicornis; assembly: GCA_021605145.1. NCBI lineage: Eukaryota > Viridiplantae > Streptophyta > Magnoliopsida > Poales > Poaceae > Aegilops > Aegilops bicornis. Next base: position 482,618,257 of record CM038673.1, on the reverse strand, counting down.
GGTAATGGAACCGTCTTGGAGGGTTGGCTAAACGGACCTCGCAAAATTCACGACAGAGGGCACCACTCCAACTCATAGCCTTCGAGCATGTTGGATACTACGGCAGTGGCCAAAAGTGGCGAAGAGCTTCTAGCTTCGTAACCCCAGTCCAAGAACACCAAGACGGTGTTAACAGTCTTCGAGACTTTCGCATCAAATAACATGCGAAAACGAACACTCCACAACCTTGCCAAAGTCTACCAAGTAGCAACAATAAATCCATGGAGTGACACGGCTATCACCTTCAATGCCAAAGGATTTAACCTAAATTCGAACAGCCCGAGCACCAGCCGCATTGGTCCTCGGTCCGATAGTGGGCGGCTTTCGCCTTACTAAGGTACTCATGGATGGCGGCAATGACTAAACCTCATCTATGAGGAAACCCTCCGAAAAATGGAAATAGATCGAACCGCATTGAGCGAAGCAGCACAACCTTTAGAGGAATAATCCCTAGCCGGAAGCATGTTGCACAGGAAAAATCACACCGGATGTAGTGTTCGCTCACGGACAATTACAGTCCAAAGGAGGTCACATTTCAAGTGGCCCTGCTCAACAAATGAGATAGCATGCTTTATTAGGACGAGAGGCATTCACAATTTTTCAAGCTATACCCCATTATGGGTACATGAAGCTTAAAATGCCCGGACCTAACGGAATAATCACTCTCGCTAGTGATCCGAACATAGCACTCCGCGCCGAAAACAAAGACAGCCGCACTAGCCCTCGAGGCACTATCCGAAGCCCTAGCGGCCGAGGAACTCACCGCGATGCGCTCCACGATGAACAGGGACGATGTGATACTTGATAAAAGATCCAAGTCCACCTCTTTTATACCAGCGGATGAAATAGTCAAATTCCAAGTCCACCCAACGGACCCTGCAAAGACGTCCTCCATTGGGGCACAATTAAACCCCGATGTAGACGCTGCACTACGAGAATTTATACAAGAAAATCGGGACATCTTTGCTCGGCACCCTTCGGACATGCCAGAATCCCACGTCGGCTGGCCGAGCACAGCCTAAATATCCTAAAAGGATTCAAGCCAGTCAAACAGGCCCTTCGGCGCTTTTCCGAACCCAAGTGACAGGCCATGGGAGAGGAGCTAGCCAAACTTTTGGAAGCCGGATTCATCATAGATATAAAATATTCAGACTGGCTAGCAAACCTGGTGATGGTACCAAAGAAGGATAAATCCTGGCGCCTATGTGTTGATTTCAAAGACCCTAATAAGGCTTGCCCAAAGGATCCCTTCCCCCTCCCTCGAATTGACCAAATTATTGACGCTTACAAAGGACACGACTCATTGTGCTTCCTCGACGCGCATCCGGCTACCACCAAATCAAGATGGCGGAGCAGACCAAGCTGCAATAGCATTCATCACTCCATACGGCCCGCTCGCTTCAACACAATGCCCTTTGGGCTCAAAAACGCCGCGCAACATATCAGCATGATTCGTATATGTCCGCGCACCCAGATCGGCAAAACAAAGGAAGCATATGTAGATGACGTGGTCACAAAACCAAGCACGTCGAAACTCTAGTAGATGACTTGAGGCTCACATTCGACAATCTTTGAAAATACGACATCAAGCTCAATCCGGAAAAATGCGTCTTCCGCGTTCCAGCCGGAAAGCTCCTGGGCTTCATTGTGTCCGGTAGAGGAATTGAAGCAAACCCAGCCAAGATCCGAGCTCTGTCACAATTGGATATTCCAAAAGACCTCAAGCAAATACAAAAATTGACGGGATGCGTAGCGGCTCTAAGACGCTTTTATTTCCGCTTTGGGAGAAAAGGCGTTACCCTTTACCGCCTCCTCCGCCGCATCAAGACCTCGAGTGGATCGGATGCCGCCACGGCCGGACTCGAAGAGATAAAAGCCATATTGGCAACAAATCCGGTCCTGGCCGCGCCTAATGTGGGCGAACCAATGCTATTATATATCGCCGCAACACATCAAGTTGTCGGTAGCGGTGCTCGTTGTCGAACGAAAGCGGACGGACACCGTTCCCTCTTCAAAACCGGTTTACTATGTGTCCACCGTCCTAACTCCATGCAAGTCCCATTACCCACACTATCAAAAGATAGCATACGCGGTGTTCATGGCATCTCGAAGCTGCGACACTACTTTCAAGAGTGTTCGATAACGGTAGCCTCAAGTACCTCTTAATGACATTATAAACAACCGCGACGCGACGGGCGGATTGCTAAATGGGCCATACAGCTCCTTCCATTCGACATAACCTACAAGCCACGGCGAGCTATCAAGTCGCAGGTTTTGGCCGACTTCGTGGCGAATGGACCGTCGAACTCCCTAAAGAGTACGGCGCATACTCCAATTGGATCATGCACTTTGACGGCTCCAAAATGTTGGCGATGCGGTCTGGCGTCGTCTGGCGTCCCCAACCGGGACACAGTCCAATACGTCCTTCGGATAATGTATATGGACTCCAACAACGCAGTCGAATACGAGGCCCTTCGCGCACGGCCTCCGGATGGCGATCTCCATGGGCATTCGCCGAGGTGCGAGGATTCGAACCTCGCGATATCTCAAATAAACGGACACTTTGATGCCAAAGATCCAAAATGGCAGCATACCGCAATGCGGTCCTAAAAATGTCGGCACGGTTCAAGGGCTCGAATTTCATCATATAGCCCGGATAACAACCAGGCAGCGGACATATTGGCACGCATCGGTGCAAAACGCGATGCCGCCCCACCCAATATCTTTTCTCGAACGGCTGTTCAAGCCATCCGATTACTATGGGAAGGGGAGTCAGCAATAACAATCCGGGCCCAACCGCCTTTGCTCGACGCCGAACACTCGACACAATCGGAGGCCCCGCCACCGAGATAACACCTTCGCCCACGAAATAATGGCGGTTATCGCCCGTGGATCGGAACCATTCCTAGCCTACCTAACTAGGCAGGAACTCCCCAAGACCAAAATGAGGCTCATCGCATCGTACGGCGATCTAAAGCCTATAAAGTCCATGAGGGAGAGCTTTATAAGAAAAGCACTACCCGAGTCCTTCAAAGGTGTATCTCCGAAGAGGAAGGGCGAAACCTCCTGGCTGAAATTCATGCCGGACTGGGTGGGCACCACGCCGCAGCCCGGGCCCTTGTAGGCAAGGCCTTCCGTACAGGATTTTATTGGCCGACGGCCGGGCAGACGCGAGGACTTAGTCCAACGATGCGTCGGTTGCCGCCTTTGCTAACCAAAGCCACATGCCACCCACCGCCTCAAAACTACACCCATCACACGGCCGTTCATGGTCCGGGGCTTGACATGGTTGGACCCCTTAAGGGAGGAACCCACAAGCAAAAATACCTATTGGTCATGGTGGATAAATTCACCAAATGGATAGAGGCCAAGCTGTCAAAATGGCGAATCCGGACCGGTGATAGACTTCATATCGTGGGTAGTGCACCGCCACGGTGTCCCCACAAGATCATCATCGATAACGGCACCAACTTTACGGCCGATGAGGTCAAATCATGGTGCAAAAACATGGGCATCAAGCTCGACACGCCTCGCCTATCACCCTCAAACCAACGACCAAGTCGAGCGAGCAAATGGTCTAATCATGAGCGGCATTAAACCCGCACTAGTGCGGTCCCTCAAGGAATCTAACACGACCGGGTTGAGGAGCTCGACTCCGTACTCTGGGGCTGCGGACCACGCCGAATCGTACTACCGGATTCACACCATTCTTTATGGTGTACGGCGCAGAGGCGATCTTGCCTGCGACATAATTCATGACTCACCTCGCGGGCGCATGTATGAAGAAAGAGAAGCCGAGCTCGATCGGCAGGACAGTTTGGACGCATTGGAGGAGGAGGGCGACGTGGCAAAAGCTCGTTCCGCATTCTATCAACAGCAGGCTCGAAGATATCAAAGCAGGGAAGTACGGGCCAAAGTTTATAACGTTGGCGAACTAGTTCTACGCCTGCCGAACAAGAAAAAGGACAAACTAAAGCCCAAATGGGAAGGTCCCTTCATCATCGACCAGGTCCTGACCGGCGGAGCATACCGTCTGCGAAACGCATCAGATAACCGACTCGAGCCGAACCCATGGAACGCAGCCCGCTCACGAAGATTCTACGCCTAAGCGCGGACTCCAAGTTCGCCTCCTTCCTCCGTCCACATTTTCTATTTTTGCTGTCTTTTATTTCTCTCCTTCCTCATCCTTCTTCTTGACGCCTCTAGAGGCTCGTTTGCACTTTTTTCAAGATACTTGACGCTACCGTAAGCGCCATTATATTCGGGGCTTCTTTAACAGAAGCTTATTTATACGGGCTTTATGCCCAGCACATGCGTTAAACTTCCGCATGTACCTTTTATTCACCATTATATGCATCGATATGACTTAAGTTTTGGCCAAGCTAGGTTGCCTGGCTCCTGTGCTTACCCCTCGTTCCCGATTGTTCGGCTAGGTGGTAAAGGGAGCACCTCTGCGATTGTTATCAAGCAGGTCACCGGATGTGTACCTCAGACTGGGTGAAGCCGAAAGCTAGAGTTCTTAAGGGAATATTCGGTCGGTGAACTGAAAGATGATTTTTAACTATTTACCCATCTGCCCCCACATGATTTTCTGCTTTCACGGCAGCTTTGACATGCACTTTAGGGCATGCATCCCAGCGAAAGGAACCCTTAACGAAACTATTCTCCCTGGAAGATGTTTCTTACTACCCATGTAATATAACATAACTAGTTGGGCACTTGTCCGTATAGCAACAATGACCCCTACGCCTGGTCTCCATGCATACCCCGGTTTTTATATAACCACGAAGGTATTCGGACACACTCCGGACTATTGGGTCCTGAGGTCGAAGCGAAAAGGTCCGCTATGACAAACGATCTACAATCTGGCTAGAAGACATTTTTTCATGTCATATTTTTACATAGTCAACTCGACTCATTGTATTCCTCCTCAATGCCATCTAATAGGCTATCTAATTTACAATCTTGCTTTGGGAATACTTGGCGGCCAATTCTACTTGGCCGTACACTAAGCTTTCTGAGGATCTCCATCCCATCAGCCCCAGTGTCCGACCTCGGGCATGTGGTTTGGGTCAGCCTTCGTGTACCGCGTCTTTACCATGGCCCAGCCTCCTGGCGCCTCGACGGCAGCCGATATCTTCCATAGTCGAAAGCGCCACCGTGCTCCTTGAAGCCGCTCTGCCCAGCTCCCCAATGCCTTCGGGCGGGGAGATAGATGGCCACAAGGCTGGCCGACGCCTTTCATCACTGTCGGACTTCGTTAAATGCAGGTAGCCATATTCGGGAAGAAGATCACCCGAAGAACTGGGCATCTCCTCCTCGGGGCGACTGTGAGCAAACCTACATACATGTTTATGTTAGTCGCCTTCCTCGCCGAACTCTTTCAAAGTTCGCTCAAGCACTTATCGAAAATGCCGCGACGAAGCCGCCGATTCTCCTTTACGGAGTCAGACAACTGGGCACGAACATCTTTTAGTTCCTCACCCAGCTTGGTGTTGGCATCCTGGAGGTTATTTTTCTCCTGCCGCACCCTCGTAAGCACGCTCTCGCCGGTCTTTAGCTGGCGCAAGAGCTGTTGCTTGTTCGGATCTAGTCTGGCGCCATCTGCAATGTTTTTGTCAGATTTACACACCCGCCGCACTTCATAAACTATTTATCTTTTGAAGCGTATATTACCAGAGGGGGTCTCTGTGGCTCCCCCTGTAGCGGCTAGTGCGGCCTCAAGTTGGGCCTTGCACTCTTCAAGCTCCTGGGACAGTCGGGTACTCTTTTCTGTAAGATCCTACATCACAAATGATCCTTAAATCAGTTACTCTAACTATTTTAAGTCTCGGGGCTACTTGGCATATATAATCACAAATTTCCTTACCCGTATGTCCTTTACATACTGCTCCGTGGCTCTGGCTAGACCATCTTGAGCGGCACGGAGGTGCGCATCTCCCGAATCGAAGGCATTCAAGGCCTCTTGGGAGAAACATGCGTCACGAAGAACTGTCCGGCGGCGCCTGTGATTCATGGCGCTCTCCACCTCGGAGTTGGTGGCGGACAATTTGCCGGCATCCTCTGTCGGAGGAGCATCCGACGCACACCTCGTGCTCGCCTTCGCTTCCGGACCCGGCTTTGAAGCCTGGCCGGCAGAGGCTCGATTGGCAACCTCTCCGGACTCAGTCCGGCGAGTGCTCTTTTTCCTGAAAAGAGCACAAACATTAGTACGCCTTCCAGGAATCAATCCTGGGAATACGGTAACACGTCATACCGTGGCGGCGAAGTTTCGATCCGGACCGCACTTCTTTTTTAGCTGGGGCCGTCACGCCTTGTTGGCTAGCCGCGGGCTCGGCTTCTGCCTCGAAGGTACCCCTACGAAACACCATTGGTATACGGTGATCAAGAAATAAGCATGGATGGGTCATTATCGTAATATTGGGACCTTGGTCTTAGTTACCGTGAGGTGGAAGTATTCCGGTAATCGGCCGTAATGGCAACCAAAGCATTGTCGATGCTAAGTTGGTGGAATACCCGTCGATCAACTCCACCTTTATATCCGGATCCTCTTCGGAGGTCGGATCGAGGGACCGCCCGGATCCTCGGGTTGTGAGGCGGGCTGTATCTTCTCCATATCCGGCGCAGCCTCTGTGAAACCATAAAATAAGATATTTAACCACGGGAACATGGATCGGACAGGTCACAAAGATGTTTGCTTACCCAGCTTCGAGAATTATTCAAGAAAACTCCTTGATGGATTGGCGCGAGGAAATCCTCCTCCTCCCTTTATACATGGCGCATAAGATCTTCACCAGTTCGGCGACCGATCCCGGCCCTTTGCGGCCATGACGGGTGGCATCGTCCTCCCCGTTGAAGTCCCACATGGGGTGGCCCCTATATTGGAGCGGCTGCACTCCCCTCATAATGCAGATTGCCATGACTCCAATCATGGTCAATCCGGCATGAGCCAAGAATCTTATTCGGCTCATCAAGTAGAGGACATCCGGTCATTTTCTCCGGCTCCGAGGGCGCCAGCTTAGGCGCTTCTTCAGAGGAGCATTGCTGAACTCCGGAAGGCCGATCTGAATAGGATCCGCAGCGGGACGTCCTCCATGTAAAACCATTCAAGGCCGGTCTTGGACGCCTTCTTCGTGGTTCCGGATAGGTATCCGGTCCCGGCGATGCGCCATAGCTCGGCTCCGCCCACTTGATATATTGACCCCTCATGAGAACGGGGTACTAAGCAGAATAATCTCTTCCACAGCCCGAAATGAGCCTCGACGCCCAAGAACAGTTCGCAAAGGGCCACGAAGCCCGCGATGTGCAAGATGGAGGCAGGAGTAAGGTGGTGCAATCGAGGCCGTAGAACTCCAAGAGCCCCGGAGAAACAGATGGATCGGAATCCGAGTCCTCTTACTAGATAAGAGATGAAGCATACCCGCTCTCCTTTAGAGGGATCGGGACGCTCCGCTTGCTTTCCGCCTTGTAGGTGGCAAGTCCGGCTCGAACGGAACCATGAAGGCCGGGGAGAAATCCCTTGGCTTGGAGTATAACTAGCTCGCTATGCGGACCGAGCATCTCTCCCAATTTCCGGCTGAGGGGTGGGAAGCCGAGAGGAGGAGCCGTGTTGACTGTCCATGATGGAATGGGCGTTGGCGAGGCGCTCCGATGAAAGCTTCATGAAGGGGGTTGGTGTGACTCGGATCTAGAACCTCGCCTTTTATAGGCAGCTCATTTGCGCAGCTAGGGGGTAATTGTAAAAATACCTGGCTTTTCGCATTCATTCAAACACGTGGAAGATGGCCATTATTGGGCGTAGAAGCCAAGGAGCGCAACATTTATCAGAAGCCGGACACTATTCGACAAGTATATGGAATTTGGAGAAGAACCCGTCTCGCAATGCCGAAGACAATCAACGCGCCGGACTCATCGTCATTGAAGCCTGGTTCGGGGCTACCGAGGAGTCCCGGATTAGGGGTGTCCGGATAGTCGAACTATCATCACGGCGGACTCCAAGACTACGAAGATACAAGATGGAAGACTTCGTCCGTGTCCGGATGGGACTTTCCTTGGCGTGGAAGGCAAGCTTGGCGATACGGATATGTGGATCTCCTACCATTGTAACCGACTCTGTGTAACCCTAACCTATCCGGTGTCTATATAAACCGGAGGGTTTTAGTCCGTAGGACAAACAATAATCATACCATAGGCCAGCTTCTAGGGTTTAGCCTCCTTGATCTCGTGGTAGATCTACTCTTGTACTACCCATATCATCAATATTAATCAAGCAGGAGTAGGGTATTACCTCCATCGGGAGGGCCCGAACCTGGGTAAAAACATCGTGTCCCTTGTCTCCTGTTACCATCCGCCTAGACGCACAATTCAGGACCCCCTACCCGAGATCCGCCGGTTTTTACACCGACAATGGGGATACCTTTTTTCGGTGCAAATCATATGTGCCACAAAACCCAGGGGAGGCAGCGGAGCACATACCTAACATGGTACCCGTCCTAAGCCTAGACGGACCAGCGTTATGCCATACCTCGAAATGTAAACGTCATGCTTTGGGCAAAGAGCCATCCAAAATACCTCTGGTCGACTCGATCCGATATGTTAGAACTTGGACATGGTGTCAATCCCTGTCCTGGTATAAAATATGTGTAACTCCTGATACCCTTGCGTCGCAGACGTAATCAGTACATGCCTGAAAGTATCGATTTCTCCGTGACGTGTTGGACAAAAAACCAATACAACACTCATGCACTATCTTATCGACTTTCTGGAACGTACTCTGAACATCATCAATGCAAACATAGGGAGCCTGGTCGAGGGTTGCCCTCCCACCTAGTCAGCCTCTCACGCCCGATCTCACTCCCCCGACAATGCCCTTTGGGCGACGGAACGCAACGAAGGCGTATCAATGGCAAATCAGGTCACCAAACGCGACACTCCTCAGTTGAACGAAATATAGGTGATCTACTGCAAGATTCTTGTGTTGTCATCTACGAGCCCCACCCCTCAGTATGTGTAGGTACCAGGGGAATCTAGAGTTACATTCTAGTCGGTTACGTACAAGAAGAACATGTTGTAGACGATTTCTACTGTCCTGGGGTGTACTTAAAATCTTCAGGAGCCTTTCTCTTATACGCTGTGGGCCACCTCGACATGGCCCACTAGCGAACTAACTTGGGATTCCTTAGCCCGGTTCACCTTGCCAGAAGATGACGTGATGAAGACCCCCTAGCCGACACTCCGCCATTGATAGGCGGGGGAAGGAGGAGGTGTTGTGAGCGTCCAAGAGCTGATGGAATAACAGGGGCCGCGTGCCTTGACTCAATCAAGGCTAATTGTGTGGATGGTACCAACTAAATCAAGCGGCTGCTAGGCGGCCAGCCAAAAATTGGTTCGGTTCGCCGGCGTCTAGCGTCGCCTTTTTCTTAAAAGATATACTCCCTCCTTTTCGGTTTATAGGGCTTATCTCAAAATTTTAGTTTTTCCATTTTTAGGCTTAATTATGTTGTTTCTCATCACATGTTCAGATTTCAAGATGCATTAAATCATTGCATGCAAATATTAAGAGAAAAATGAGCAATGCATGTAATTTATGTATGCATGCATTGCAATTAATGCATTGGTAAACATACTTTTTTGAGGAAAACAAGAGCATTAATTGGGTGTTTTTGCAAACTACAAAAAGTATTCCACCACTCACCATCTATCTTGGTTGGTGAGATTTTTGAATTGAGCCTTATAAACCGGAAGGAGAGAGTACTATTTTTCCCTAAAAAAAAGATATACTATTTCCCTCTGAGCATTGAGAACGGTCGATGGACGACAAGTGGTCCTCCATGCATGATTGGTGCCCCGCGAGACTAGACGCGATTTCACATGATGGAACGTGGACTAGGGGAGAGCTCTTGTGTGTTTGGGTGCAACGATACTAGCAGCACGGTGGCGTCGTTGGCGTGGCGTCCCTAGCTTACGAAAGAGGCAAACGCAATTGCTAACAAACGAGTCAGGACACGCCGCGTAGGATGGATCCCCATTTATTATCGCTGCTTGGTTTAGAAGTACTAGCCCTCGTGCCTTCTTGACGAAATCAAACCGGCCGCCGGAGGGAAATGAGAAATCGTAGTGCTGCTACCAAACGCCACTTCCCGCACACGCACTGAACCCTCGTGCCACTTCGACGCGGCAAAAGCAGACAAGTCAAACCCGCCATCTGGTAGTACCTTTTCTCGACTGATGTGATATCTGTCCGGTGGTTTTGCTCTCGTCGATACTAGAGCTGACGCAGGACGCAGTCGTCGGTAGTAGATCTCTTGGGTGTAAAAATGTGAAACGAGAAAAATACTACCTCTTGGTGGACTGACGTGACGTGCCTGCGACGGTAATTTCAGTAGCGTATACGTGGTGTTCGTAGTGCAGGTGTGTGCACGAGAGAGGCCGGAAACCTTTCTTCAGCGCGTCGGCGTACGGTTCATACACATTTCGCTGTCGTTACCAAGTCGAGGTCCTCCGGTGATCGGAGAGCGGCCGGAAACGCGTGATCTCAAGAACAGTAGCGTCCCCTAATAGCCACAAGCCGACAACCTTTTGATTTTTGAACCCTTCGTCGAGAAAGACACGAGCCAGGCGTTCCCCGGTCAATACGCTTGCGTGTGCGTGTGCAGACCCCTGGAGTGCGAGAGTCGCGGTCAATAGTTCCCGTGCCCAGCAACGATCCATCCATCAGCAACCGCCACGCCCCTTTTCGCTCCCACACGAAAAGCCCAAGAACTTTCCTCCCCACCCCACCCCGGCCCAATCCAATCGAATCCACGCGCACACACCCCCTCTACAAATACCACGCCCACCACCATCCCACATCATCACACAATTCACAGACCACACCGTGCGCCACCCCCCCTTCCCCAAAAACCTTTCGAAAACCGCCGCGCCAACCGCCACCCAGTCCGCCCCCTCCAAGAAACCGCACCACCACCGCCGCCCCCGCCGGCGCCCAAGATGGTGCGGCTGAGCAACACCATGATCGGGATCCTGAACGCCATCACCTTCCTCCTCTCGGTGCCCATCCTGGCGGGGGGCATCTGGCTGCGCGCCCGGGCCGACGGCACCGAGTGCGAGCGGTACCTGGCGGCGCCGGTGATCGTCCTGGGGGTCTTCCTCATGCTGGTCTCCATAGCGGGGCTGGTCGGCGCCTGCTGCCGCGTGACATGCCTCCTCTGGTTCTACCTCGTCGCCATGTTCCTGCTCATCGTCGTCCTCCTCGGCATCACCGTCTTCGCCTTCGTCGTCACGCACAAGGGCACGGGCGAGGCCGTCTCCGGCCGGGGGTTCAAGGAGTACCGGCTCGGGGACTACTCCACCTGGCTGCAGAGGCGGGTGGAGAACGACAAGAACTGGAACAGGATCAGGGGCTGCCTCCAGGACGCCAAGGTCTGCAGGTCGCTCGAGGACAGGAGGGAGACGGTCCAACAGTTCATGTCCTCCGATCTCTCCCCCATCCAGGTAATTCATTTCACTGCCAATTCACCCTGGATATATTTGATGACCCGAGATGAATTTGATCAAGTACTTAATTTTCCCTGGATATATTTACCTTTTCACGTGTCTGCGTATGAGCATGCCAAGATATTTCTGACCAGCGGGGAGGATAAGATAGCACTTGCTCCTGCCCAAAGTCAACAAATTGCAGTTTGAGAAACTGTAGTTGCACAACTTGATCTAGTGTGATGTTTACGTGTACGGTTGTGCCAGAGGTCAGCATCATGTAGAGAGGGTCAATCAAATTGCCCCACTTGCTCACTAGCGCAGACAATAATCAACTAGTCCCAACTTCATTACTATTTCCACATGGTAGCTGCATGCATGGTTAAAAAGTAAAGAAATCATCAAGGGCAGACCAACGTTTTGAATAGCAGCAATGTTTGATACGATCCTCCCGATTGTCAACGGATTGCTCCTGATTTATACTCCCTCCTTCCTAAAATATAAGACACGGTTTGACTTTTCTGGTCTTCGTTGCACAACTTTGACTATACTTTTTATGTATTATATGTCTATAAAATTATTATACATACATATGAAATAAAATTGCTTTGCAAGACAAATACAACGATGTCATTTATACATGTTCAATCCATATACTTTGATATATATTAGTAGTCAAAGTTGTGCATCAAAGACCGTAAAAAATCAATCGCGCCTTATATTTTGGGAAGGAGGGAGTACTGATTTTCCTTCAACCCAAAGCAACCCTCAGGGCTGCTGCTTTGCATTAAATTCTTTCCAAACGTTCTGACCGTTGCAACGTGGAACCAGACCACGAGTGTGGCAGCGGCACCTCCATCTCAACGCTTGGGTGCCATTTTACCAAACTTTCCTATTATTAGGTCGCACAATTCAACTGCTCCGTGACCAAATTATCTCTTTCTATCTATAAAAATAAAAACGAGGACCGAGCCATTGAACCTTTTTTTCCTGGTCAGAAAAGAAATAATTTACTCGACTATTCTATTTGCGATGGCGGCTGACTGACCATTTCATCTTTCCCTGCCCGCAGTCCGGCTGCTGCAAGCCTCCGATCAGCTGCGGCTTCACCTACGTCAACGGCACGCAGTGGAGCGGCCCGGCCAAGTCGACGGAGCCCGACTGCGGCGCGTGGTCCAACGACGACGGGGCGCTCTGCTACGGCTGCCAGTCGTGCAAGGCCGGCGTGGTGGCCACGCTCAAGCGCAACTGGAAGCGCTCCGCCATCATCAACATCGTCTTCCTCGTCTTCATCGTCATCGTCTACTCCGTCGGATGCTGCGCCTTCAGGAACAACCGCCGGGACCACCGCAACGGCGGCGGGTACAAGCAGCAGGGCGCGTACGCCTGATCGCTCGGCTCGGTTACTTATTCGTGCTTGGATGGATGCGATCGTCGTGTCATCTTCATCATCGTGTTTCTCTTAGGATGGCCTGATCTAGCTTTGTACAGGCGAGATTTATTCTGTGCTCCGATCACCTGCTAGTTAGGTTTTACTCCGTGGTCATGAGGAGGGTTGTGTATATATATTTTCTGTTCTTTGATATGTATGGCAGACCATTATATATGTAACGTACCTGGAGTTATTTATTTCATACAGTATTATATTTACTTTTGTCCATTTTTTCAACTGATCTGCTCCGTCGGTTGTTTGTCTTCACTCACAAAGTCACAAGCATATTCTGGGAATTCGCGCATTTATTTGGACATCAAGAGGTTTTCAATGGTAGATGAAATCTCTTTTGATGTGTTGCTCATTCAGTGTTGTGACAGCAGCGTGCTGTACAATCCATTTGATTTTTAAACTTGGACCTTATCTAAAGATTGTAATTTTCCTGGATGGCTTTTAAGCGCGATGGGCACATGCATGCTTTCGAACGGTCTGTGTCACCTTCACTTTCTTGGTTCTCCGGCGTGTCACCTACATCAACTTGTTCATTATCAGTAAAGGAGAAACTGCCTGAAGTTGTTCACCTAATTACCATCCCATTTGCATACAAGGTGGCAGACAGACGCGCAGGCATGCTCTCAATCTTCTCGACTATTTGTGCCATCCTTGCCACCGAAGTATTACTAGAAAGGCAAGCTATGAAGACAGATGTGTTGGATCATGATTCATGAGAGAGGCAAAGTTCAGCCCACCACAACCAAGAAGGTATCCTCCTCGTTTCACTTTCGTTTGCAAACAGCAGTTATAGCTAGGCATCGCACCGCCTTCTTGATGTCGTTTATGCGCGACTCTTTCGTGTGGACTAGTAGCCCTTCTTAACATAGGCCTCACTGTCTTAATAGCTGTAGTAACTGGCATCTTCCGATATATACCATCCTAGTAATGACGGACAGGGATGGGTTCGTGGCTGCCTGGGTCAAATCTGCTCTGCAGATCATATGCGTTCAGCAGATTGCCAGACACGGTGTCTGCCATTTTGGCATGGAAAAGGACTACAAAGTCACAAAGTATATTTTTTCTTGGCCAACGAACAGTTCAAGAAACTATGTGTGGGAGGCAGCTGACCATCAATTGAAAGGCTAGAGGCTGATCTTTAGAGTAGAGGACTGCAATATCATTAGCTTGTCGAAGTATCAGCGTTTGTGTTTTTCAGATAATAATAATGGTTCTGCAATATTGTTCTCACTTCACTTTTACACTGATACCATCTTGTTCTACAACGCTTTCAGAATCATTAGAACGATGGCCGAGGATGACGGTGATAGCACCTAATACGCTGTGTGACAGAACAAATCTCTGTAAACATCATCCACAGCACGCAGTGCTTATGTACTCAACACAACAGACTTCAGTCGACCTGATGAGGAATGAAGTTAGCACATATACCTCCCAGTACATAGTTCTACATGAAGGGAGGACGTAGATAAATATTGTCGCTAGGAAACAATGAAGAGATATCCTCCCAGTTTCACTTTCATTTGCAAGAATAGTTCTACACCGGCATCGTCTTCTTGTCGTCTATTTTGTGTGACTCTCTTGTTAGACTAGTATAGGTCTCAGTCCTTGCCAATTGGCATCTTCCAATTTCTTCCATGTTCACTGATTAATCTTAATAATGGCAGACAGTGATGGGTTCCTGACTGGTTGGGTCAAATATATGCTCACCCAATTAGGCATTGTAAAGACAGCCAGACTCTGCGTTTGATTTTTTTTTTAATTTTTTTTTTGCATTTCATAATATAGCATGGTCATTGGCCAAGAACTATCAAATGAAAAATATATGCACATGTTTTGGCAACAAGCAAGCAGTGAAAGAAGTATCAGAAAAAAGGCATCATTATAATTCAAAGGCTGGAAGCTGATTCTCAAAAACTGCAATATCATTGGCATCTCGAAGCATCAGCGTCCGCGTTTTCAGATAATAACAATGGTTCTGAAAGATTGGTCCCACTCTCTACTTTTACACCCATACAATCTTGCTCTACAATGCTTTCAGAATCATCAGAACGGATGGCCGCCAGCCCCTCACTGCTTGCGTCATCAGCTTTACCCCACAGCACAACATACAGGCCTAGGATGATCACAATAGCACCTAACACGCTGCACACAGACAATTTCATCATAAACATCATCCACGGTAGCAGCGATTATGTACTGAGCAGAATAGGAAGTTCAGTCGACATACCTCCCAATATGCAGTTCCTCGTGAAGGACGAGCGTAGATAATATTGTTGTGATGACCGCGCTCAGCGGTGTAAAAATTGCGCTGTAAAGTGGGCCTTTCACTGATATGCACCAAGATTGCATGAAAAAGTTTGCGCCCGATGCGAAAACGCCCTGCAAAAATTGTTCGAAGTTGTTGAGCGGCCAAACTCATTATATATCAACGTGGTTCAGAAAAACAAAAGGTGGATTACCACTTCATATGCGAATTCAGATGGAGCAAAACTTACTCCGTATAAGATGCAGGGGAGCTCCCAAATAGAAGCAAGCTTCCAGATCTCCATGTAGTTGGCTTCTAGGAAGAAGGCCATCACCGCGCATTGCAAGGTCGCTAGGAAGCACATCCAGGTTGCCAAGGACAGCGGATCGAGATAGGATTTACAGACCGGTACCTGAAAATGACCGTGAATCATCATCATTCAGATACCAATCAACTGTACTGATATTCCTTCTCTTCGATCCAACACAGAGCATACACATTTTGTCCATAATCTAATAAAAATGGGATACATGATTTTCTTTTATCTGGAATACAAATGGGATACATGATTACAAGCGAAGGTGCATGCAATGCTTACCTGCAAGATGTACCAGATGGAGAAACAGAAGGCGTTCCCCATGAGGTAGATGCCACCTTTCACCCAGTCATCGGTCGCTGGCAGGAGGAGGGCGCCGAGAAGCTTTGGGCCCTTGAAGAACGCCATGAGCATTGCTCCGGCGAGGCAGACGACGGTGCCGACGATCTTGGCTATGCTTCTTGAGCTCCTCAAGTCCACCTTCTCCAGCCTGCGAAAATCGTGGGAATGGGATGATCGGTCGGGCGTTTCGAGTCACTCCGCTGGTGGGCCGAAATCGAAATGGAGGAGTCGTGGTGGACCAGACGAAACCCACAAGCCCAAACCTTCAATGGGCGGGCCTGATGGGCATATGCCTCATTGCTGGTGGGCCTAAAATAAATGAGTACTGTAGCTACAATCGGGACAAAAAAGAAGGAAATCGGACGGCCAGCGGGCTCTGTCTGACGCACCGGCGACGGACACATGACGTGAGGCGGAGAAAGGGGAGGAGGAGCGAGTACCCGATGACGGCGGCGATGGCGAAGGTGATGCCGGGGGCGAGGTTGGTGGTGGCCCGGGCCATGGACGGCGACGCGAGCTGCAGCCCCATGAAGTAGAAGTACTGCCCGGTCGCGCTGCAACATCGATCCACATGTATCAGCGCAAGGTGCCGGAATCGAGCCCCATCATCAGAGCCCGAGGTGTAAAGGACGAGATGTGTGTGCGTACCTGGCGAGGGAGGCGAGGAAGAGGAGGGCGAAGGCCCGGGGACCGACGGCCATGGGGCGCAGCGTGAGCCCCCTGGCGGCGAGCGAGGCGAGGAGGAGCGCGGCGGCGGCGATGCCCTGGCGGTAGGCGACGAAGACGATGGGGCGCATGCCCAGCCCGTAGGCCGTCTTGAGCGCCATGTCCACCAGCGAGTAGAAGAGCTGCACCAGCACCATGGCCACGCACGGCTTGTGCCGCTCCGCCCATGCCCGCCAGCCGCCGCCCGTCATCGCCATCGCGCCCGAGAGATCCGCCGCGCTCTCGGCAGCCGCCGGCTAAGTAGGAGCATCCATGTGCGGCGGACAAGCCAGGTTTTGCGTGCTAATTTTGTTTATGGTTCGGGCTTTGCTGTCAGACCAGTTTACCAGTTGATGGGATAAAGAATTGCCGGCTGCCTGTGGTGATGCGGCGAGCATGCGTGAATGAATCGCCAGGCTTGGAATTTTCGCCTTAAAGTATGCACAGTGATCATGTTCTCTTGCCCTTCTCTTCGGTCCTGTGACTCATGTTCCCCTCTAATCAATTGGTTTCTGCGGCATTCGTGCCCGAGTTCTCCTCTCCTATCCTGAATTGGCTGGCACCGTGTCGTCGGCGGCACTATTTTTCCTGTTTCTTTAGCACCTTTCATTTTCATCCGTTAGCTCGCCGCCTGGCGTTAGTCCTCACTGAAATGCACAATGACTGCAGGTGCGCACTGCCAGTGTCAGTCAAGAAGCCAGATTCGCCTCTCAAGTTTCTGCGTGATCAAGCGGAAATCAAACCCATGACACAGCCACCGAATTGTGAAGACAGTGTTGCCGTAATTGGTAAGCACCCCCTGACTCATCTTAAATTTGTGGGACACAGCAACATTCACGGGCATTATATTTTGTACATCAGCGGCGACATGATGCCCATGCCCACATGCTCCAACAGCACACTAGTACTCTCCCTCAAAAAACAACCCTGAAGCTACAAAAACACATGGGACCATGAGCTGAGAGAAAGATCACTGGCTATTCCAAAATTGTACAGCCCCTACTTCTCGATCCGGTTGTCTTTTTTTTTTTTTTGCGAAAATCTCGATCCGGTTGTCGTCCGCTAGGAGCGGCTCGATGATCGTGCTTTGCGCGTCGAGGAGCTGCGAGTCCGACCATGCCTTCTCCAGATCATCGGCGTGCTCCGCTGCCCTCCGGGTCTTGGCGTCCCCTGCTTTGCCCCACAACACGATGTATAGCCCGGCTACCACGGCGAATGCACCCAACAAGCTGGACAAGCAGAACCATTTCGTCGTTAAGTAAGTTGAGAATTACTCCTCCGTCCCATAATATAAGAACATTTTTTGACACTACTAGTGTAAAAACGTTTTTATATTATGAGACGGAAGGAATAATAAAATGGCAGGACCAGCAAAACCGAACAGTTGAAGTTGCAGACAGTAGACGCACCTTCCGATGTGTGGCTGTTCGTGGAGGATGACGGTGGCGAGCACGGTGATGACGACGGTGCAGAGGGGGTTGAACATGGCGGAGTAGAGAGGGCCTCTCACCGTTATGCACCACGACTGCAGGTAGAACGTCACGCCTGACCCGACCGCGCCCTGCATGCCCAACGATCCACATTGTTCAACAGTTATATGGTTGTTTGTCCGCGGAGACGGCGGCGACACGGGAAATACTGAAAGTGGATGGGACGACGATGAGCTTACGGCGAAGATGCAGCCCATGAGCTCGAAGAGCGAGTTGATCTTCCAGGCGTCGAGGTCGGGCAGCACGAAGGAGTTGAGCAACGCCATCTGCGCCGTGGACAGGAAGCACATCCAGGCCGACAGCGTCAGGGGGTCCACGTACGACTTGCAGATCGGAACCTGTGAAATAGTAGAAGGTTCAAGTCCTCGTGATGGATATTGTGCTCCCCTTCCGTGGAGATCTCCTTGGCTGTCTGACTGACACCGACCTGTATGATGAGCCAGAGCGACCAGCAGGAGCTGCTGCCGACGAGGAACAGCGCGCCCATCACCCAGTTCCGGCTCGCCGGCGAGTTGAGAAGCAGGTCGTCCAGGTGCAGCCCGGCGCCGCCGACGCCCAGCGAGTCGTGCAGCAGCTTGGGGCCCTTGAGGAAGGTCATGACCATGGCGCCTCCGACGCAGACGGCGGTGCCGAATATCTTGGCCACGCTTCGCGGCTTCCTCATCTCCACGCTTTCTAGACTGCGTTCATCATTAGTAACCAATTCCACTTTCGTAATTCAGTGTCGAGTAAATACAGTAAATAGAGTACTGCTTATAGCAAGAAGCTCACTTAGTTAGAGTGCCCACTGACACTCATACACAGTGGTGGGAGTGTGATACTACCAATCATTTGCATTTTGTCCCAAGGGTTCCACAAATAATGCTGCCCCGTACGTAGCCCCCCACGTACGTTGTCGGCACTACTGTGCTGGTGTCCTGGAAAGACAGCCTTTATTGCAATCTGTAGTAGCCAAGTGGAACTGCTACTGCTTGTCACTGATCTGTGCTTGATGAACCAGTGGTTCTGTTACTAGAATTTTTCTTACAGGTAGTATATATAGTGTTTAGCACTTTGCAATAGAAGAAACATGCTAGACCTGAATCTTTTAGCCCTCTATACCCAGGTGTTTATTTTTTTTGAAACGGAGGCAAAAGATTTGGCTCATCTATTAAAGTAGAGGAGAATATAGTTTTGTAGAGTTACACAAGGCCGGAGTACGGCATGACAATTACTCACGCGATACAATTTTCCCTAATTGTTTAGCCCCTACAGTAACCCATAGGTTGTCCTCATCTATAATAAGCTTGAGAAGGATTGGCGGTGGCGTCTCTTTGTGGCGGAAGACTCTAGCGTTCCTGTCGTTCCAAATTGTCCAGGATACAAGCATGGTAAGGGAGGCCATGGCTCGACGATCCGGAATGCTCGAATTGGTGCGCTTGTCCCACCAAGAGAGGAGGAATCCTCAAGGTGCCGGTCGGAAGGGTCCAGATGCATAAGCCCATACTTGTCAATGAGCATCCGCCAAAGCCTCAAGGTGAAGCGGCATTTGGCGAATAGGTGGACGCCCGACTCCTGCACTGCTACAGGCGGGCAAAGACCGCATGCTTGTCCCAGCCACGTCGCTCTAGCACATCGGCGGTTCAAATCCGATCTTGTAAGGCCAGCCAAGAGAAGAATTTGACCTTTGAGGCGCCCACATTTTCCGCACCATGGAGTCCATGGGGAAAGCGTCAAACCCGTAAATTGTGCCTTGTATGCAGTGGGCGCCGAATATGAGCCATCCAAGAGTGCTTCCAAATGATGTCATCCTCGAGTGGATGTCGAGGTGTATGTCATGGATGAGCAATCGAGGGTGAAAAATTCCTACACATCTTTGGCCGATGATGGTAATGTCTCATCTGATCGAAGGCATCCAAGCATTCTCTGTAATAGCCTCTCGCACCTTCCAGTTCTTTCTCCTCGAGGCCTCAAAGACGAGAGGTGCAATGTCCTTCGGCTTGCGGCCAAGCAGCCAGGGGGAGTCCCAAAAAGGTGTTTTGGCCCCATTTCCCACGATGATGGAAGTGAAGGCGTAGAAAAAATCACGGTTCTCCTCGGTGCAAGGGTTGCCCAGGCCGACCCAGAGATTGGACGGCTCTTTCCATTCAAACCAAAGCCATCTGAGCCTCAAAGCACGAGCAAATTTGTCGGTGTTAAGAACACCCAAACCCCCATAGCTGGTGGGGCGGCAGACCATGTCCCAGTTGACTTTACATTTGGCACCGGTGGTCTTGTCAGAGCCGGACCAAAGAAAAGCTCGCTCAATCTTGTTGAGGTTGTCAAGGGAACCCTGAGGGACAATGAATAGTGTGATGGAGTACACAGCCTGAGAGGTGATGACAGATCGAACAAGGGCCGTGCGCCCAATGGTGGTGATGTTCTGCCCATCCCAGGTGACCAATTTTTCAGCCGCCTTGTCCTGAAGGTATTGGAAGTCAACTTTCTTCAGTCTCCAACCCGAGAGCGGGAGGCCCAAGTATTTGATAGGGAAAAACGCCCTGGTCGCCGGGATGCTGATGAGAATGCTCACAAGATCCAGGTTGGCGCATCGAATGGGAATGACAGAGCTTTTGTGGAAGTTGGTGCAAAGGCCCGTGACGCCGCCGTGTTCATGGCGCCAATTAAGAGTGATATTGACAACCTTGCACCCAGGTGTTTATTTGTTTCAGAGAATGTTCGATCTGCACGATCAGTGGGAAAACTGACAGAAACAGGAAGAGCACAAGATGCCGACAGCCCCGGGGAATCGTCGTTCAAACACAGAGGATGATGAACACCGCACACATGTTACGTATTCAAGCCACACACGCCCACACCAGATAACATTTCACGTCTACGTCTACCATGCAGGCACGAATACTGCGCTAGCTCCAAGCATCGTTCAGTCACACAGCGCAGACATGCGTGCGCTTCCCGCACTTACCATTATAAGCTCGAACACTGACAAAATTGGATTACTTAGTGGTTGAGGACACAAGTTGTCTTGTTAGCCACAGTTAATTGTACCCATAGGAATAAGATATTCTCTGGATCTATCCCACCTACATACTGTAGAAGTACATATATATACTCCCTTTGTTCCAAATTACTTAGACCCTTATTTATCTAGACACGAATGTATCAAGTATAGACTCATCCGTATTTAAACAAATTCAAGTCAAACTAATTTGAAACGGAGGGAGTATATATTATGACCCTAACTTCCCCAGTAGTTAATTCCATAATTATCGTCCCCAATACCCTTCAGCTGACTAAGCAGTGACGCGAGAGATCTACAAAATGCGCGCACAGATGATGAAACTTGCATTATGAGGAACTGTGAACACACGATGTGAATGAAAAGTGCAATGCCGGCTGCTTACTGCTTGCAGTTCCAGGAAAGGTACTCACCCTACTGACGTCGCCAGCACGAAGGTGATCGCCGGTATCAGGTTCGTCATGGCCGTCGCCATGGACGACGATCCCAGGTAGATGCCTTGGTAGTACATGTACTGATTCGCCGTCGCTCTGTTAACTCGTTGAAATGATCAGTAATATAAACAAGACTGTTCGATCGCTTCGGCGCTCAGCTCAGTACGTGACCGTTCACAAGGTCGCGGGAAGGCATATATGGACGTACCCGACGAGAGAGGCCAAGAACACCAGCGCGAAGCCTGTCGTCCCGATGCAAACAATCTCCCTCAGCCTCTTCCTGGAGAAAACACAGTTTACACCAGCGGATGTCTGATCTATGGAATGGGAGAGAGAGGGATCGACGATCTTGTGTTACCTGTTGGCAAGCAAGGTGACGGGGACGAGGACAAGGGTGGCGATGGCCTGCCTGTAGACGACGAACACCATGGGGCTCATGCCGCGGATGAACATGGCCTTGGCCCACAGCGCCATGGCCGCGTAGATGCACTGCACCACCACCATGGCCGCCAGCGGCTTGTGCTCCTCCATGGCCATGGCAACGCCCGCCACCGCGCGTACGCAGGTACTAGCTAGGTCTAGGTAGCTTGCCGGGCGCCGGAGAGATCTCGAGAAACCAGTCGAGTAGGCGGGCGGCTGCAAGGAACGGCCGAGGCGAGCTAGGTGGTTTATATACTCTGCAAAGGTCGTAGGTTCGCACAAGGTTCTGCAGTGCTTCGTTCATGTGCTGCCTCATGTATTGACGGGCCCACGGTGTTGTCGTACCTGGTGTTGGCCTCGCGTGGCAGGATGGGTACAGGTCAGCTAAGCTAGCTGGTTTTTGACAAATCTTGACTGCTGAGAACGTGATTTATGGTCTCATGCAGCGTGCTTATGTGGACATTATTCTACTCCTGTGTCAGACTGACGGCGTGAGCTAAGCTCCGTCTGTCTAATCATACTCCCTCCGTTCGAAATTACTCGTCGCATAAATGGATATATCTAAATTAAAAAATACGTCTAGATACATTCATTTCTGTGACAAATAATTCAGGACGGAGGGAGCATAATTCTATCCTAAAAAAAACAGGTTCGTCATGAGGCGTTCCTTTGCCTGACCCTTGCCACCACGCCGTCTCGTCGGTTCCCTACTCTCCACCATCGGACAGTTCATCGGTTGCCAAAGAAGTAAGGACTCCTCTCTTTCGTTTTTCAGGTTCTAGTAAGTTCTTACTTTTGATATTAGGTTTTTGTTTTCTTGGCGGCAACAACAAGGTGCTGCTGGCGACGGCGTGTGGGATTATGGTTTCTCTGGCCTCTCTACCTCGAGGACGTTCGATTAGGCGCCGATGAAAGGTTTGTGTGGTTAGGTGTTGTCTGTTAGCTCTCTTAAGATAATTTTTCTCGAATACGCTTAAGAGCGTATCATTGGATTGATAGAGGGAAGAAAGTACAGGGCGGCATCATGGGCGTCAGACGTTAAGTTGGCGCACCATGACACCGGCGAAAGCGAAGAAGAGGGATGCTCAGCCCCGAGTAAAAAGAATCAGGTTGCAGAAATAAAATTGCTTAGTCCTTTGGCTCCGGCACAGGCCCTGGAGCGGGCATCGTCCATGATCTCGGCGAAGAGATGGGCGGCAGACGACGAGATTTTGTCGAAGATGATGGCGCTGCGGTGACGCCAAAGGGCCCAAGCGGTAAGAGCGGCCATGGTAGAGATGCCCGACTACTAGGCCGGTGGCACGAGGAGAAGGGTCGAATGCAGCCAGTCGAAGAAGCCCAAAGTCCCGTCCGGCACAGCGATACCAGGGCAACACCAAGAGAGGATGGCGTGCCAAATGATTCGAGTGAAGACGCACCCGGTGAGAATGTGGTGCAAGGTGTCGGCCTCTTGAGAGCAAAGCACACAGGAGGGCTCATGCGGGAGACCGCGGTGGGCAAGGTGATCAGTCGACCAACTGTGGTTGAGGGAGGTCAATTAGATGAAGAACTTGGTCGAAGCGGGGCACCGTACTTCCAGACCAGACGCCAGTGCTCGGACGTGGTGGTCCCAATGAATAGGGCGTTCTAGCACGAGGACGCGGAGTAGATACCACTCTCGGTCGACCTCCAACGAATGGTATCCGGCCGTGGATGGAGGGTGATGGACCGCATACACTGCCAGATGTCAACGTAATCAAGCATAGCAGCAGGGCCCAAGGAGCCCTGGATGTCACTGATCCAGGTTCGGGCATGGAGCGCAGCGGCCACCGTGCGTGAACGGCACGTCGGCTGGGGACTAGGGCCACCAGGTTCGGGGCCAGGTCGGAGAGAGCGCTACCCTGGACCCATTTGTCTATCTAGAAACGACAGGAATTGCCGTCGCCAAACTCCCAAGATGTCGAGGCATGAAAGAAGTGCAACACCTCCGGGTCGGATGGTGGTTGGAGGTGAGCCCAGGGACGAGAGCCGTTCGTGGCCTGAAGCCAAAGCCACCTGATCTTGATAACCCACAAGTATAGGGCATCGTTTGTAGTTTTTTTTAATAAATAATAGTGTCGAACCCAATGAGAAGCTAAAGGTACAACAAATATTCCCTCAAGTTCTATTGACCACTGATATAACTCTACACACACTTGACGTCTGCATTACCGAAAACAAGTATGAAACTAGTTTGTAGGAGTGATGCTAGAACTACTTTGCAAGAATAAAACTAGAAGTACTTTGCAAGATAATAAAAGTTAGGTGTTTAGTAAAAGGGTTTGTGTCAGGAAGAAAGTTATTTGTCACTAGGCAATCGATAACAAGTATCGGTAATCATTTTTGTAATTTTATATGAGGGAGAGGCATAAGCTAACATACTTTCTCTACTTGGATCATATGCACTTATGATTGGACCCCTAGCAAGCATCCGCAACTACTAAAGATCATTAATGTCGTGAAACCCAACCATAACATTAAGTATCAAGTCCTCTTTACTCCCATACGCCATAACCCACTTATCCGCGTTTAGGCTGTTGTCACCCCTGCAACACTAACAATAAGCAAACCATGAACGTATTGCAACACCCTACAGCGGGGGCCCCTCACGTTTGCGCGAGAATGGAGGGCACCGTAGGACAACACCATAAATAAAATATACAATCATACCAACCAGGATCACGATTGACCCACAGGACAAAACGGATCTACTCAAACATCATAGGATAACCATAGATCATTGGGAAATAATATATGGAGTTGAGCACCATGTTTAAGTAGAGATTACAGCGGGGAGAAGGGGTGTTACTGTTGGGGAACGTAGTAATTTCAAAAAAATTCCTACGCACACGCAAGATCATGGTGATGCATAGCAACGAGAGGGGAGAGTGTCGTCTATGTACCCTCGTAGACCGGAAGCGGAAGCGTTAGCACAACGCGGTTGATGTAGTTGTACGTCTTCACGATCCGACCGATCAAGTACCGAACGTACGGCACCTCCGATTTCAGCACACGTTCAGCCCGATGACGTCCCTCGAACTCCGATCCAGCCGAGTGTTGAGGGAGAGTTTCGTCAACACGACGGCGTGGTGATGATGTTGATGTTCTACCGACGCAGGGCTTCGCCTAAGCACCGCCACAAGATATCGAGGTGGACTATGGTGGAGGGAGGCACCGCACACGGTTGGGAGAGATCAACTGATCAACTTGTGTGTCTAGAGGTGCCCCCTGCCCCCGTATATAAAGGAGCAAGGGGGTGCGGCCGGCCAAGGGGAGGGCGCGCCAAGAGGAGTCCTACTTGTTGGAGAACGCAGTAATTTCAAAAAATTTGCCTACGCACACACAGGACCATGGTGATGGCATAGCAACGAGAGGGGAGAGTGTTGTCTACGTACCCTCGTGGGACCGTGGCGGAAGCGATCTGGCGTAGAGGAAGTAGTCGTACGTTCTCCTCGCGATCCTGCCGATCCCAATGCCGTTACTCCGGCACCTCCGAGTCGATGATGACGTAGAGGAAGTAGTCGTACGTTCTCCTCACAATCCAGCCGATCCCAGCGCCGTTACTCCGGCGCCTCCGAGTTAGTGGCACACGTGCAGCTCGATGACGCTCCTCGGGCTCCGATCCCGCAAAGCTCCGGGAGAGGGAGTTCCGTCGACCTGACGGCGTGGTAGACGATCTTGATGTTTCACCGACGCAGGCTTCGCCTAAGCACCGCTTCTGATATGGTGAGGTGGAATATGGTGGAGGGGGCACCGCACACGGCTGAGGAACGATCTCAAGGATCAACTTGTGTGTTCTAGGTGCCCCTCCCCGTATATAAAGGAGGGAGGGAGGAGGTGGCCGGCCACAAGGGAGGCGCACTAAGGGAGGGAAACCTACTCCAACTAGGTTTCCCTCTCCTGTCCTTATCTTATTTGGAGGGGGAAGGAAGGAGTACTAGTATTAGGAAGTAGTACTAGTAGTAGGAATAGGAAGAGGGGGAAGGAGAAAGGAAAGGGGGGGCCGGCCCCCTTCCCCAATTCGGATTGGGCTTGGGGGGGGCGCGCCCCCCTCCCTTGTTCCTTCTCCCTTCCTCCTACATGGGCCCAATAAGGCCCATATACCTCCCGGGGGGTTCCGGTAACCTCCCGGAGCTCCAAACAACTCCGGAACCTTTACGGTGTCCAAAAATAACCGACCAAAATATTAATCTTTATGTCTCGACCATTTCGAGACTCCTCGTCATGTCCGTGATCATATCCGGGACTCGAACAACCTTCGTACATCAAAATACACAAACTCATAATATAACCGTCCTTGAAACCTTAAGCGTGCGGACCCTACGGTTCGAGAACAATGTAGACATGACCGAGACACATCTCCGGTCAATAACCAATAAGCGGGACCTGGATGCCCATATTGGTTCCTACATTTTCTCTGAAGATCTTTATCGGTCGAGACCGCATAACAACATACGCTGTTCCCTTTGTCATCGGTATGTTACTTACCCGAGATTCGATCGTCGGTATCCAATACCTAGTTCAATCTCGTTCTTGGCAAGTCTCTTTACTCGTTCGTAATACATCATCTCACAACTAACTCATTAGTTGTAATGCTTGCAAGGCTTATGTGATGTGTATTACCGAGAAGGCCCGAAGATACCTCTCCGAGCAATTGGAGTGACAAAACCTAATCTCGAAATACGCCAACCCAACAAGTACCTTTGGAGACACCTGTAGTACTCCTTTATGATCACCCGATTCGTTGTGACGTTTGGTAGTACCAAAGTGTTCCTCCGATGGCAGGAGTTGCATAATCTCATAGTTACAGGAACATGTATAAGTCATGAAGAAAGCAATAGCAACATACTAAAGCGATCAAGTGCTAGGCTAACGGAATGGGTCATGTCAATTAGATCATTCTCCTAATGATGTGATCCCGTTAATCAAATGACAACTCATGTCTATGGTTAGGAAACATAACCATCTTCGATTAACGAGCTAGTCAAGTAGAGGCATACTAGTGACACTCTGCTTGTCTATGTATTCACACATGTATTATGTTTCCGGTTAATACAATTCTAGCATGAATAATAAACATTTATCATGAAATAAGGAAATAAATAATAACTTTATTATTGCCTCTAGGGCATATTTCCTTCAGTCTCCCACTTGCACTAGAGTCAATAATCTAGTTCACATCATCATGTGATTCAACACTAATATTCACATCTCGTATGTGATTAACACCCATAGTTCACATCGTCATGTGACCAACACCCAAAGGGTTTACTAGAGTCAATAATCTAGTTCACATCGCTATGTGATTAACACCCAAAGAGTACTAAGGGATGATCATGTTTTGCTCGTGAGAGAAGCTTAGTCAACGGGTTGCATCACATTCAGAGCCGTATGTATTTTGCAAATATTCTATGTCTACAATGCTCGCGGGGCTACTCTAGCTAATTGCTCCCACTTATAATATGTATCCAGATTGAGACTTAGAGTCATCTGGATCGATGTAAAAAGCTTGCATCGATGTAACTCTTTCTGACGGGCTCTTTTATCACCTCCATAATCGAGAAATATTTCCTTAGTCCTCACTAAGGATGTTCTTGACCAATGTCCAAAGTGATCTACTCCTAGATCACTATTGTACTCCTTGCAAAATTCAGAGCAAGGTATACAATAGGTCTGGTACATAGCATAGCATACTTTATAGAACCTATGGTGAGGCATAGGGAATGACTTTCATTCTCTTTTCTATTTTCTGCCGTGGTCGGGATTTGAGTCTTACTCAATTTCACACCTTTGCAACACAGGCAAGAACTTTTCTTTGACTGTTCCATTTTGAACTACTTCAAAATCTTGACAAGGTATGTTCTTATTGAAAAAACTCATCAAGCGTTTTTGATCTATCTCAATAGATCTTGATGCTCAATTTGTACGCAGCTTCACCGAGGTCCTTCTTTGAAAAACTCCTTTCAAATACTCCTTTATGCTTTGCGTAATAATTCTACATTATTTCCGATCAACAATATGTCATTCACATATACTTATCGTAAATGTTGTAGTGCTCCCACTCACTTTCTTGTAAATACAGGCTTTTCCAAAAGTCTGCATAAAACCATATGCTTTGATCACACTATCAAAGTGTTTATTCCAACTCCGAGATGCTTGCACCAGTCCATAGATGGATCATTTGGAGCTTGCACATTTTGTTAGCTCCTTTAGGATTGACAAAACCTTCTGGTTGCATCATATACAACTCTTCTTTAATAAAACCATTAAAGAATGTAGTTTTGACATCCATTTTCCAGATTTCATAAAATGTGGCAATTGCTAACATGATTCGGACAGACTTTAAGCATCGCTACAGCTTGAGAAAATCTCATTGTAGTCAACACCTTGAACTTGTCGAAAACCTTTCTGCGACAAGTCGAGCTTTGTAGATAGTAATACTACTATCAGCATTTGTCTTCCTCTTGAAGATCCATTTATATAATATGGCTTGCCGATCATCGGAAACTCCATCAAAGTCCACACTTTGTTCTCATACATGGATCCCATCTCAGATTTCATGGTCTCAAACCATTTCGCGGAATCTGGGCTCATCATCGCTTCCTCATAGTTCGTAGGTTCATCATGGTCTAGTAACATGACTTCGAATAGGATTACCGTACCACTCTGGTGCGGACTGTACTGGAAGACCTACAAGGTTTTGTAGTAACTTGATCTGAAGTTTCATGATCATCATCATTAGCTTCCTCACTAATTGGTGTAGGAATCATCGAACTGATTTACGTGATGAACTACTTTCCAATTCGGGAGAAGGTACAAATTACCTTATCAAGCTCTTACTTTCCTCCCACTCACTTCTTTCGAGAGAAACTTCTTCTCTAGAAAGGATCCACCTTAGCAACGAAAAAACTTGCCTTCGGATCTGTGATAGAAGGTGTACCCAATAGTTACCTTTGGGTATTCTATGAAGACGACTTCTCCGATTTGGGTTTGAGCTTATCGGTGAAAACTTTTTCACATAAGCATCACAACTCCAAACTTTTAAGAAATGACAGCTTAGGTTTCTTGTTAAACCATAGTTCATACGGTGTCATCTCAACGGATTTAGATGGTGCCCTATTAAACGTGAATGCATGTCTCTAATGCATAACCCCAAAATGATAGTGGTAAACCGATAAGAGACATCATAGATCGCACCATATCAAATAAAGTGCGATTCTGACGTTCGGACACACCATAACATTGTGGTGTTCCAGTGGCGTGAGCTGTGAAACTATTCCACATTATTTTATTTGAAGGCCAAACTCGTAACTCAAATATTTTTCCTCTGCGATCATATCGTAGAAACTTTTATTTTCTTGTTACGATGATTCTTCACTTCACTCTGAAATTCTTTGAACTTTTCAAATGTTTCAGACTTGTGTTTCATCAAGTAGATATACCCATATCTGCTCAAATCATCTTGTGAAGGTCAGGAAATAACGATACTTGCCACGAGCATCAACACTCATTGGATCGCATACATCGGTATGTATTATTTCCAATAAGTCAAGAGCTTGTTCCATTGTTCCGAGAACGGAGTTTTAGTCATCTTGCCCAAAAGGCACGGTTCACAAGCATCAAATGATTCATAATCAAGTGATTCCAAAATCCATCGGCATGGAGTTTCTTCATGCGCTTTACACCAATATGACCTAAACGGCGATTGCCACAAATAAGTTGCACTATCATTATTAACTTTGCATCTTTTGGTTTCAATATTATGAATATGTGTATCACTATGATCGAGATCCAATGAACCGTTTTCATTGGGTGTGTAACCATATAAGGTTTTATTCATGTAAACAGAACAACAATTTATTCTCTTACTTAAATGAATAACCGTATTGCAATAAACATGATCAAATCATATTTATGCTCAACACCAAATAACACTTATTTAGGTTCCACACTAATCCCGAAAGTATAGGGAGTGTGCGATGATGATCATATCAATCTTGGAACTACTTCCAACACTCATCGTCACTTCCCTTCAACTAGTTTCATTCATTCTGCAACTCCCGTTTCAAGTTACTACTCTTAGCAACCGAACCGAGATCAAATACCGAGGGGTTACTACGAACACTAGTAAAATACACATCAATAATCTGTATATCAAATATACCTTTGTTCACTTTGCCATCCTTCTTATCCGCCAAATACTTGGGGTAGTTCCGCTTCTAGTGACCAGTTCCATTGCAGCAAAAGCACTTAGTCTCGTGCTTAGGTCCAGACTTGGGCTTCTTCACTCGAGCAAGAACTTGCTTGCCGTTCTTCTTGAAGTTCCCCTTCTTCCCTTTGCCCTTTTCCTTGAGACTAGTGGTCTTGTCAATCATCAACATTTGATGCTCTTTCTTGATTTCTACCTTCGTCGATTTCAACATCACGAAGAGCTCGGGAATCGTTTTCGTCATCCCTTGCATACTATAGTTCATCACGAAGTTCTAGTAACTTAGTGATGGTGACTAGAGAATTCTGTCAATCACCGCCTTATCTGGAAGATTAACTCCCACTTGATTCAAGCGATTGAAGTACCCGGACAATCTGAGAACATGCTCACTAGTTGAGCGATTCTCTTCCATCTTTTAGCTATAGAACTTGTTGGAGATTTCATATCTCTCAACTCGGGTATTTGCTTGAAATATTAACTTCAATTCCTGGAACATCTCATATGGTCCATGACGTTCAAAACGTCTTTGAAGTCCCGATTCTAAGCCGTTTAAGCATGGTGCACTAAACTATCAAGTAGTCATCATATTGAGCTAGCCAAACGTTCATAACGCTCGCATCTGCTCCCTGCAATAGGTCTGTCACCTAACGGTGCATTAAGGACATAATTCTTACGTGCAGCAATGAGGATAAACCTCAGATCACGGATCCAATCCGTATCATTGCTACTAACATTTTTCAATACAATTTTCTCTAGGAACACATATAAAAACATAGGGAAGCAACAACGCGAGCTATTGATCTACAACATAATTTGCAAAAAATCTACCAGGACTAAGTTCATGATAAATTAAAGTTCAATTAATCATATTACTTAAGAACTCCCACTTAGATAGACATCTCTCTAGTCATCTAAGTGATCACGTGATCCAAATCAACTAAACCATAACCGATCATCACGTGAGATGGAGTAGTTTTCAATGGTGAACATCTTATGTTGATCATATCTACTATATGATTCACGCCGACCTTTCGGTCTCCGTGTTCCGAGGCCATATCTGCATATGCTAGGCTCGTCAAGTATAACTCGAGTATTCTCAAGCGTGCAAAACTGGCTTGCACCCGTTGTAGATGGACGAGCTTATCACACCCGATCATCACGTGGTGTCTCGGCACGACGAACTTTGGCAACGGTGCATACTCGGAGAACACTACTTGATAATTTTAGTGAGAGATCATCTTAAAATGCTACCGTCAATCAAAGCAAAATAAGATGCATAAAGGATAAACATCACATGCAATCAATATAAGTGATATGATATGGCCATCATCATCTTGTGCTTGTGATCTCCATCTCCGAAGCACCGTCATGATCACCATCGTCACCGGTAGCGACACCTTGATCTCCATCGTAGCATCGTTGTCGCTTCGCCATCTATTGCTTCTACGACTATCGCTACCGCTTAGTGATAAAGTAAAGCAATTACGTATGCTTGCATTTCATACAATAAAGCGACAACCATATGGCTCGCCGATTGCCGATAACTCGGTTACAAAACATGATCATCTCATACAATAAAATATAGCATCACGTCTTGACCATATCACATCACAACATGCCCTGCAAAAACAAGTTAGACGTCTTCTACTTTGTTGTTGCAAGTTTTACGTGGCTGCTACGGGCTGAGCAAGAACCGTTCTTACCTACGCATTAAAACCACAACGATACTTCGTCAAATAGACTCCGTTTAACCTTCTCAAGGACGGGCGTAGCCACACTCAGTTCAACTAAAGTGAGAGAGACAGACACCCGCCAGCCACCTTTAAGCACGAATGCTCGTAACGGTGAAACCAGTCTCGCGTAAGCGTCTGGCGTAATGTCGGTCCGGGCCGCTTCATCTCACAATACCGCTGAACCAAAGTATGACATGCCGGTAGGCAAGATGACTTGTATCGCCCACAACTCACTTGTGTTCTACTCGTGCATATGACATCAACGCATAAAACCAGGCTCGGATGCCACTTTGTTGGAGAACGCAGTAATTTCAAAAATTTTGCCTATGCACACGGGACCATGGTGATGGCATAGCAACGAGAGGGAGAGTGTTGTCTACGTGCCCTCGTGAACCGTAAGCGGAAGCGATCACAACGTAGAGGAAGTAGTCGTCGTTCTCCTCGCGATCCTGCCGATCTAAGTGCCGTTACTCCGGCACCTCCGAGTCGATGATGACGTAGAGGAAGTAGTCGTACGTTCTCCTCGCGATCCAGCCGATCCCAGCGCCGTTACTCCGGCGCCTCCGAGTTCTTGGCACACGTTCAGCTCGATGACGCTCCTCGGGCTTCGATCCAGCAAAGCTCCGGGGAGAGGGAGTTCCGTCAGCACGACGGCGTGGTGACGATCTTGATGTTTCACCGACGCAGGGCTTCGCCTAAGCACCGCTACGATATGACTGAGGTGGAATATGGTGGAGGGGGGGCACCGCACACTGCTAAGGAACGATCTCAAGGATCAACTTGTGTGTTCTAGGGTGCCCCCTCCCCGTGATATAAAGGAGGGAGGGAGGAGGTGGCGGCCACAAGGGAGGCGCACCAAGGGAGGGGAAACCTACTCCAAGTAGGTTTCCCTCTCCTTTCCTTATCTTATTTGGAGGGGAAGGAAGGAGTACTAGTATTAGGAAGTAGTACTAGTAGTAGGAATAGGAAGAGGGGAAGGAGAAAGGAAAGGGGGCCGCCCCTTCCCCAGTCGGATTGGGCTTGGGGCGCCTCCCTTGTTCCTTCTCCTTCCTCCTACATGGGCCCAATAAGGCCCATATACCTCCCGGGGTTCGGTAACCTCCCGAGCTCCAAACTTCTCCTAACCTTTCCGATGTCCAAATATATCCGTCCAATATATTAATCTTTATGTCTCGACCATTTCGAGACTCCTCGTCATGTCCGTGATCATATCCGGGACTCGAACAACCTTCGGTACATCAAAATACACAAACTCATAATATAACCGTCCTCGAAACCTTAAGCGTGCGGACCCTACGGTTCGAGAACAATGTAGACATGACCGAGACACATCTCCGGTCAATAACCAATAGCGGGACCTGGATGCCCATATTGGTTCCTACATTTTCTACGAAGATCTTTATCGGTCAGACCGCATAACAACATACGTTGTTCCCTTTGTCATCGGTATGTTACTTACCCGAGATTCGATCGTCGGTATCCAATACCTAGTTCAATCTCGTTACTGGCAAGTCTCTTTACTCGTTCCGTAATACATCATCTCACAACTAACTCATTAGTTGTAATGCTTGCAAGGCTTATGTGATGTGTATTACCGAGAAGGCCCAGAGATACCTCTCCGACAATTGGAGTGACAAAACCTAATCTCGAAATCGCCAACCCAACAAGTACCTTTGGAGACACCTGTAGTACTCCTTTATGATCACCCGATTCACGTTGTGACGTTTGGTAGTACCAAAGTGTTCCTCCGTAAACGGAGTTGCATAATCTCATAGTTACAGGAACATGTATAAGTCATGAAGAAAGCAATAACAACATACTAAACGATCAAGTGCTAGGCTAACGGAATGGGTCATGTCAATCGATCATTCTCCTACTGATGTGATCCCGATAATCAAATGACAACTCATGTCTATGGTTAGGAAACATAACCATCTTCGATTAACGAGCTAGTCAAGTAGAGGCATACTAGTGACAATCTGTTTGTCTATGTATTCACACATGTATTATGTTTCCGGTTAATACAATTCTAGCATGAATAATAAACATTTATCATGATATAAGGAAATAAATAATAACTTTATTATTGCCTCTAGGGCATATTTCCTTGATCTTCCACTTGCACTAGAGTCAATAATCTAGATTACACAAGAATGATTCTAACACCCATGGAGCCTTGGTGCTGATCATGTTTTGCTCGTGGAAGAGGCTTAGTCAACGGGTTCCGCAACATGCAGATCCGTATGTATCTTGCAAATTTCTATGTCTCCCACCTGGACTAGATCCCGGATGGAATTGAAGCATATCTTGATGTGCTTGGTTCTCTTGTGAAATCTGGATTCCTTCGCCAAGGCAATTGCACCAGTATTGTCATAAAAGATTTTCATTGGACCCGGTGCACTAGGTATGACACCTAGATCGGATATGAACTCCTTCATCCAGACTCCTTCATTTGCTGCTTCTGAAGCAGCTATGTATTCCGCGTCACACGTAGATCCCGCCATGACGCTTTGTTTAGAACTGCACCAACTGACAACTCCACCGTTCAATGTAAACACGTATCCGGTTTGTGATTTAGAATCGTCTGGATCAGTGTCAAAGCTTGCATCAACGTAACCATTTACGATGAGCTCTTTGTCACCTCCATAACCGAGAAACATATCCTTAGTCCTTTTCGTGTATTTCGGGATGTTCTTGACCGCTGTCCGATGATCCACTCTGGATTACTTTGGTACCTCCTGCTAGACTTATAGCAAGGCACACATCGTGTGTGGGTCACAAAGATTGCATACATGATAGAGCCTATGGCTGAAGCATAGGGAACATCTTTTATCTTCTCTCTATCTTCCAAGTGGTCGGGCATTGAGTCTTACTCAACTTCACACCTTGTAACACGTGCAAGAACCCTTTCTTTGCTTGATCCATTTTGAACTTCTTCAAAACTTTGTCAAGGTATGTGCTTTGTGAAAGTCCAATTAAGCGTCTTGATCTATCTCTATAGATCTTGATGCCCAATATGTAAGCAGCTTCACCGAGGTCTTTCATTGAAAAACTCTTATTCAAGTATCCCTTTATGCTTTCCAGAAATTCCATATCATTTCCAATCAGCAATATGTCATCCACATATAATATCAGAAATGCTACAGATCTCCCACTCACTTTCTTGTAAATACAGGCTTCTCCAAAAGTCTCAGATAAACCAAATGCTTTGATCACACTATCAAAGCGTTTATTCCAACTCCGAGAGGCGCACCAGTCCATAAATGGATCGCTGGAGCTTGCACACTTTGTTAGCTCCCTTTGGACCGGTAAAACCTTCCGGTTGCATCATATACAACTCTTCTTCCAGAAATTCATTCAGGAATGCAGTTTTGACATCCATTTGCCAAATTTCATAATCATAAAATGCGGCACTTGCTAACATGATTCGGACAGACTTAAGCATCGCTAGGGTGAGAAGGTCTCGTCGTAGTCAATCCCTTGAACTTGTTGAAAACCTTTCGCGACAAGTCGAGCTTTGTAGACAGCATTACCGTCAGCGTCAGTCTTCTTCTTGAAGATCCATTTATTCTCAATTGTTTGCCGATCATCGGGCAAGTCAACCAAAGTCCACACTTTGTTCTCATACATGGATCCCATCTGAGATTTCATGGCCTCAAGTCATTTTACGGAATCTGGGCTCACCATCGCTTCTTCATAGTTTGTAGGTTCGTCATGGTCTAGTAACATAACTTCCAGAACAGGATTACCATACCACTCTGGTGCGGATCTTACTCTGGTTGACCTCACGAGGTTCAAGAACAACTTGATCTGAAGTTTCATGATCATCATCATTAACTTCCTCACTAATTGGTGTAGGTGTCGCAGAAACCGGTTTCTGTGATGAACTACTTTCCAATAAGGGAGTAGGTACAGTTACCTCATCAAGTTCTACTTTCCTCCCACTCACTTCTTTCGAGAGAAATTCCTTCTCTAGAAAAACTCCGAATTTAGCAAAAAAAGTCTTGCCTTCGGATTTGTGATAGAAGGTGTACCCAACAGTCTCCTTTGGGTATCCTATGAAGACACATTTCTTCGATTTGGGTTCGAGCTTATCAGGTTGAAGCTTTTTCACATAAGCATCGCAGCCCCAAACTTTAAGAAACGACAACTTTGGTTTCTTGCCAAACCATAGTTTATAAGGCGTCATCTCAACGGATTTTGATGGTGTCCTATTTAACTGAATGCAGCCGTCTCTAAAGCATAACCCCAAAATGATAGCGGTAAATCAGTAAGAGACATCATAGATCGCACCATATCAAGTAAAGTACGATTACGACGTTCGGACACACCATTACACTGTGGTGTTCCGGGTGGCGTGAGTTGCGAAACTATTCCGCATTGTTTCAAATGTAAACCAAACTCGTAACTCAAATATTCTCCTCCATGATTATATCGTAGAAACTTTATTTTCTTGTTACGATGATTTTCAACTTCACTCTGAAATTCTTTGAACTTTTCAAAAGTTTCAGACTTATGTTTCATTAAGTAGATATACCCATATCTGCTTAAATCATCTATGAAGGTGAGAAAATAACGTTATCCGCCACGAGCCTCAACATTCATCGGACCACATACATCTGTATGTATGATTTCCAACAAATATGTTGCTCTCTCCATAGTTCTGGAGAACGGTGTTTATTCATCTTGCCCAAGAGGCACGGTTTGCAAGTACCAAGTGATTCATAATCAAGTGGTTCCAAAAGTCCATCGGTATGGAGTTTCTTCATGCGCTTTACATCGATATGACCTAAACGGCAGTGCCACAAATAAGTTAAATTATCATTATCAACTCTGCATCTTTTGGCTTCAACATTATGAATATGTGTATCACTACTATCGAGATTCAATAAAAATTAGACCATTCTTCAAGGGTGCATGACCATAAAAGATATTACTCATATAAATAGAACAACCATTATTCTCTGATTTAAATGAATAACCATCTCGCATCAAACAAGATCCAAATATAATGTTAATGCTTAACGCTGGCACCAAATAACAATTATTTAGGTCTAATACTAATCCCGAAGGTAGATGTAGAGGTAGTGTGCCGACCGCGATCACATCGACTTTGGAACCATTTCCCACGCGCATTGTCACCTCTTCCTTAGCCAATCTTCGCAATCCGTAGCCCCTGCTTTGAGTTGCAATATTAGCAATGTAACCGAGATCAAATACCAGTGCTATCTGCGAGCATTAGTAAGGTACACATCAATAACATGTATATCACATATACCTTTGTTCACCTTGCCATCCTTCTTATCCGCCAAATACTTGGGGCAGTTCCGCTTCCGATGACCAGTCGCTTGCGATAGAAGCACTCAGTTTTAGGGTTAGGTCCCGACTTGGGTTTCTTCTCCTGAGCAGCAACTTGCTTGCTGTTCTTCTTGAAGTTCCCCTTCTTCTTCCCTTTGCCCTTTTTCTTGAAACTAGTGGTCTTGTTGACCATCAACACTTGATGATCCTTCTTGATTTCTACCTCCGCAGCCTTTAGCATAGCGAAGAGCTCGGGAATCGTCTTTTCCATCCCTTGCATGTTATAGTTCATCACGAAGCTTTTGTAGCTTGGTGGCAGTGATTGGAGAATTCTGTCAATGACGCTATCATTCGGAAGATTACCCAGTTGAATCAAGTGATTATTAAACCCAGACATCCTGAGTATATGCTCACTGACAGAACTATTCTCCTCCATCTTGCAGCTATAGAACTTATTGGAGACTTCATATCTCTCAATCCGGGCATTTGCTTGAAATATTAACTTCAACTCCTGGAACATCTCATATGCTCCATGACGTTCAAAACGTCGTTGAAGTCCCGGTTCTAAGCCGTAAAGCATGGCACACAGAACTATTGAGTAGTCATCGACTTTGCTCTACCGGGCGTTCATAACATCCGGTGTTGCTCCTGCAGCAGTTGGCACCCAAAGTGGTGCTTCCAGGGCGTAATTCTTCCGTGCAGCAATGAGGATAATCCTCAAGTTACGGTCCCGGTCCGTAATTGCTACCATCATCTTTCAACTTTGCTTTCTCAAGGAACGCATTGAAATTCCAATCAACAACAAAGACGGGCCATCTATCTACAATCAAACATAGACAAGCAAGATACTATCAGGTACTAAGTTCATGATAAATTTAAGTTCAATTAATCATATTACTTAATAACTCCCACTTAGATAGACATCCCTCTAATCCTCTAAGTGATCGCGTGATCCAAATCAACTAAACCATGTTCGATCATCACGTGAGATGGAGTAGTTTCAATGGTGAACATCACTATGTTGATCATATCTACTATATGATTCACGCTCGACCTTTCGGTCTCCGTATTCCGAGGCCATATCTGTTATATGCTAGGCTCGTCAAGTTTAACCTGAGTATTCCGCATGTGCAACTGTTTTTGCACCCATTGTATTTGAACATAGAGCCTATCACACCCGATCATCACGTGGTGTCTCAGCACGACGAACTTTCGCAACGGTGCATACTCAGGGAGAACACTTATACTTTGATAATTTAGTGAGGGATCATCTTATAATGCTACCGTCAATCAAAGCAAGATAAGATGCATAAAAGATAAACATCACATGCAATCAATATAAGTGATATGATATGGCCATCATCATCTTGTGCTTGTGATCTCCATCTCTGAAGCACCGTCATGATCACCATCGTCACCGGCACGACACCTTGATCTCCATCGTAGCATCGTTGTCGTCTCGCCAATCTTATGCTTCTACGACTATCGCTACCGCTTAGTGATAAAGTAAAAGCATTACAGGGCGATTGCATTGCATACAATAAAGCGACAACATATGGCTCTCGCCAGATTGCCGATAACTCGGTTACAAAACATGATCATCTCATACAATAAAATATAGCATCACATCTTGACCATATCACATCACAACATGCCCTGCAAAAACAAGTTAGACGTCCTCTACTTTGTTGTTGCAAGTTTTACGTGGCTGCTACGGGCTTAGCAAGAACCGTTCTTACCTACGCATCAAAACCATAACGATAGTTTGTCAAGTTGGTGCTGTTTTAACCTTCGCAAGGACCGGGCGTAGCCACACTCGGTTCAACTAAAGTTGGAGAAACTGACACCCGCTAGCCACCTTTGTGCAAAGCACCTCGAGAGAACCGGTCTCGCGTAAGCGTACGCGTAATGTCGGTCCGGGCCGCTTCGTCCAACAATACCGCCGAACCAAAGTATGACATGCTGGTAAGCAGTATGACTTATATCGCTCACAACTCACTTGTGTTCTACTCGTGCATATGACATCTACGCATAAAACCTGGCTCGGATGCCACTATTGGGGAACGTAGTAATTTCAAAAAAATTCCTACGCACACGCAAGATCATGGTGATCCATAGCAACGAGAGGGGAGAGTGTTGTCTACGCACTCGTGAGACCGAAAGCGAAGCGTTAGCACAACGCTGTTGATGTAGTCGTACGTCTTCACGATCCGACCGATCAAGTACCGAACGTACGGCACCTCCAAGTTCAGCACACGTTCAGCCCGATGAAGTCCCTCGAACTCCGATCCAGCCGAGTGTTGAGGGAGAGTTTCGTCAGCACAACGACATGGTGACGATGTTGATGTTCTACCGATGCAGGGCTTCGCCTAAGCACCGCTACAATATTATCGAGGTGGACTATGCTGGAGGGGGGCACCGCACACGGTTGGGAGAGATCAACTGATCAACTTGTGTGTCTAGAGGTGCCCCCTGCCTCAGATATAAAGGAGGAAGGGGTGCGGCCAGCCAAGGAGGGCGGCCAGAGGAGTCCTACTCCCACCGAGTAGGACTCCCTTCCTAGTTGGAATAGGATTCGGGAGGGGAAAGAGGAGGAGAGAAGGAAGGGGGCGCCGCCTCTCCTTGTCCTATTCGGACTAGGGGTTGGGAACGGCCGCGGCCCAGCCTCGCCGCCTCCTCTTCTCCGTAAAGGCCCACTAAGGCCCATTTACCTCCCGGGGTTCCGTAACCTCCCTGCATCGGTAAAATCCCGATTTCACCCGGAACACGTCTGATATCCAAACATAGGAGTCCAATATATCAATCTTCATGTCCCGACCATTTCAAGACTCCTCGTCATGTCCGTGATCACATCCGGGACTCCGAACAACCTTCGGTGCATCAAAACATATAAACTCATAATATAATTGTCGTCGTAACGTTAAGCGTGCGGACCCTACGGGTTCGAGAACTACGTAGACATGACCGAGACACGTCTCCGGTCAATAACCAATAGCGGAACCTGGATGCTCATATTAGCTCCCACATATTCTACGAAGATCTTTATTGGTCAGACCGCATAACAATATACGTTGTTCCCTTTGTCATCGGTATGTTACTTTCCCGAGATTCGATCGTCGGTATCTCAATACCTAGTTCCAATCTCGTTATCGGCAAGTCTCTTTACTCGCACTGTAATACATCATCCCACAACCAACTCATTAGTTGCAATGCTTGCAAGGCTTAAGTGATGTGCATTACCGAGAGGGCCCAGAGATACCTCTCCGACA
Source organism: Aegilops bicornis (assembly GCA_021605145.1). NCBI lineage: Eukaryota > Viridiplantae > Streptophyta > Magnoliopsida > Poales > Poaceae > Aegilops > Aegilops bicornis. The sequence goes on along the minus strand of CM038673.1, from coordinate 482,577,819 downwards.
ATCGGAGTGACAAATCCTAATCTCGAAATACGCCAACCCAACAAGTACCTTCGGAGACACCTCAGAGCTCCTTTATAATCATCCAGATTCACGTTGTGACGTTTGGTAGCACACAAAGTGTTCCTCCAGTAAACCGGAGTTGCATAATCTCATAGTCATAGGAACATGTATAAGTCATGAAGAAAGCAATAGCAACATACTAAACGATCGTGTGCTAAGCTAACGGAATGGTTCATGTCAATCACATCATTCTCCTAATGATGTGATCCGTTAATCAAATGACAACTCATGTCTATGGCTAGGAAACATAACCATCTTTGATCAACGAGCTAGTCAAGTAGAGGCATACTAGTGACAATCTGTTTGTCTATGTATTCACACATGTATTATGTTTCCGGTTAATACAATTCTAGCATGAATAATAAACATTTATCATGATATAGGGGAATAAATAAGGACTTTATTATTGCCTCTAGGGCATATTTCCTTCAGTTACACCGCTGCATAGAGGGGGAGAGAGTTGGTGTTGACGGTAGCAAGATTGTTGATGTAGATCGCCGTCCCGATCATTGCCCCGGCGGCACTCCGGCGCCACCGGAAGCGAGGGGGAAAGAGCCCCCTCCTTCTTATTCTTCCTTGGCCTCCCCCCTAGATGGGAGGAGAGTTCCCCCTCTGGTCCTTGGTCTCCATGGCGGCGGAGGGGCGGGAGCCCCTCCGAGATTGGATCTCCCTCTTTGTTCTCTTCTGTTTCGCGCCCCCAAGATCTGGCCGAAAACCGTTTCTTATATTCCCGGAGATCCATAACTCCGATTGTGTTGGAAATATGCCCTAGAGGCAATAATAAATTAGTTATTATTATTATATTTCCTTGTTCATGATAATCGTTTATTATCCATGCTATAATTGTATTGATAGGAAACTCAAATACATGTGTGGATACATAGACAACACCATGTCCCTAGCAAGCCTCTATTGGCTAGCTCGTTGATCAATAGATGGTTACGGTTTCCTAACCATGGACATTGGATGTCATTGATAACGGGATCACATCATTAGTAGAATGATGTGATGGACAAGACCCAATACTAAGCCTAGCACAAAGATGCGTAGTTCAGATGCTAAAGCTTTTCTAATGTCAAGTATCTTTTCCTTAGACCATGAGATTGTGCAACTCCCGGATACCGTAGGAATGCTTTGGGTGTACCAAACGTCACAACGTAATTGGGTGGCTATAAAGATGCATTACAGGTGTCTCCGAAAGTATCTGTTGGGTTGGCAAGAAATGAGAATTGGATTTGTCACTCCTAGTAAACGGAGAGGTATCTATGGGCCCACTCGGTAGGACATCATCATAATGTGCACAATGTGACCAAGGGGTTGATCACGGGATGATGTGGTACGGAACGAGTAAAGAGACTTGCCGGTAACGAGATTGAACAAGGTATCGGTATACCGACGATCGAATCTCGCAAGTACAATACCGCTAGACAAAGGGAATTGTATACGGATCGATTGAGTCCTTGACATCGTGGTTCATCCGATGAGATCATCGTGGAATATGTGGGAGCCAACATGGGTATCCAGATCCCGCTGTTGGTTATTGACCGGAGAACGCCCTGGTCATGTCTGCAATGGTTCCCGAACCCGTAGGGTCTACACACTTAAGGTTCGATGACGCTAGGGTTATAAAGGAAGCTTGTATGTGGTTACCGAATGTTGTTCGGAGTCCCGGATGAGATCCCGGACGTCACGAGGAGTTCCGGAATGGTCCGGAGGTAAAGATTTATATATAGGAAGTCCTGTTTCGGCCATCGGGACAAGTTTTGGGGTCATCGGTATTGTACCGGGACCACCGGAAGGGTCCCGGGGTCCACCGGTGGGGCCACCTATCCCGGAGGGTCCCATGGGCTGAGATGAGAAGGATCCAGCCCAAAAGTGGGCTGGGCGCCACTTCCCCTAGGGCCCATGCGCCTAGGGTGAAGGGAAACCCTAAAGGAAGATTCCCATAAGGGGAACGCACCTCCTAGGTGCCTTGGGGAAGGACTCCTCCTCGGCCGCCGCCCCTTGGAGATTGGATCTCCTAGGGGCTGGCGCACCCCCTTGGCATCCCTATATATAGTGGGGTAGGAGGGCCTCTCAAACACACCTTTGCCTTTGGTGCAGCCCTCCCTCTCTCCCAAGTTCCTCTCCTCCTCCTCTCCCTTGGTGCTTGGCGAAGCCCTGCGGGATTGCCACGCTCCTCCATCACCACCATGCCGTTGTGCTGCTGCTGGATGGAGTCTTCCTCAACCTCTCCCTCTCTCCTTGCTGGATCAAGGCGTGGGAGACGTCACCAGGCTGTACGTGTGTTGAACGCGGAGGTGCCGTCCGTTCGGCACTAGGATCTCCGGTGATTTGAATCACGACGAGTACGACTCCTTCAACCCCGTTCTCTTGAACGCTTCCGCTTAGCGATCTACAAGGGTATGTAGATGCACTCTCCTTCCCTCGTTGCTAGTTTCTCCATAGATAGATCTTGGTGACACGTGGGAAAATTTTGAATTTCGCCACGTTCCACAACAAAGGGCATCATGAGCTAGGTCTATTGCGTAGATTCTTTGCACGAGTAGAACACAAAGTAGTTGTGGGCGTTGATTTTGTTCAATATGCTTACCGTTACTAGTCCAATCTTGTTTCGACGGTATTGTGGGATGAAGCGGCCGGACCGACCTTAGACGTAATCTTACGTGAGACAGGTTCCACTGACCGACATGCACTTGGTGCATAAGGTGGCTAGCGGGTGCCGCCTCCCTCTTTAGTCGGAACGGATTCGATGAAAAGGGTCCTTATGAAGGGTAAATAGCAATTGGCATATCACGTTGTGGTTTTGCGTAGGTAAGAAACGTTCTTGCTAGAAACCCATAGCAGCCACGTAAAACATGCAACAACAATTAGAGGACGTCTAACTTGTTTTTGCAGGGTATGCTATGTGATGTGATATGGCCAAGAAGAATGTGATGAATGATATGTGATGTATGAGATTGATCATGTTCTTGTAATAGGATTCACGACTTGCATGTCGATGAGTATGACAACCGGCAGGAGCCATAGGAGTTGTCTTTATTTATTGTATGACCTGCGTGTCATTGAACAACGCCATGTAATTACTTTACTTTATTGCTAACCGGTAGCCATAGTAGTAGAAGTAATAGTTGGCGAGACAACTTCATGGAGACACGATGATGGAGATCATGATGATGGAGATCATGGTGTCATGCCGGTGACAATAATGATCATGGAGCCCTCAAGATGGAGATCAAAAGGAGCAATATGATATTGGCCATATCATGTCACTACTATATAATTGCATGTGATGTTTATTATGTTTATGCATCTTGTTTACTTAGAACGATGGTAGTAAATAAGATGATCCCTTACAAATTTCAAGAAGTGTTCTCCTCGACTGCACCGTTGCTACAGTTCGTCGCTTCTAAGCACCACGTGATGATCGGGTGTGATGGATTCTTACGTTCACATACAACGGGTGTAAGACAGATTTACACAGCAAAAACACTTGGGGTTAACTTGACGAGCCTAGCATGTACGCATATGGCCTCGGGAACACAGAGACCGAAAAGGTCGAGCATGAGTCGTATAGTAGATACGATCAACATGAAGATGTTCACCGATGTTGACTAGTCCGTCTCACGTGATGATCGGACACGGCTTAGTTGACTCGGATCATGTAATCACTTAGATGACCAGAGGGATGTCTATCTGAGTGGGAGTTCATAAGATGAACTTAATTATCTTGAACATAGTCAAAAGACCTTTTGCAAATTATGCCGTAAGCTCGCGCTTTAGTTCCACTGTTAAGATATGTTCCTAGAGAAAATATAGTTGAAAGTTGAAAGTAGCAATTATGCGATCGAGAAAGCTTATGTCCTTAATGCACCGCCACAGGTGTTGAACCCCAAACGTCGTATGTGGATGTTGCGAACATCGGACATACACGCTTTTGATAACTACATGATAGTTCGCTTAAATGGTTTAGAGTTAAGGCACCAAAGACGTTTCAAACGTCATGAACATATGAGATGTTTGAGGGCTGAAATTGGGATTTCAAGCTCGTGCCCACGCCAAGAGGTATAAGACCTCCGACGATTTTCTTAGCCTGCAAACTAAGGGAGAAAAGCTCAATCGTTGAGCTAGTGCTCAGACTGTCTGAGCACAACAATCACTTGAATCGAGTGGGAGTTGATCTTCCAGATGAGATAGTGATGTTTCTCCAAAGTCATTGCCACCAAGCTGCCAGAAGCTTCGTGATGAACTATAACATATCGTGATAGATATAATGATCCTTTGAGGTATTCGCGTTGTTTTACATCACGAAAGTAGAAGTCAAAAAAGGAGCATCAATTGTTGATGGTTGGTGAAACCACTAGTTTCAAGAAGGGCAAGGGCAAGAAGGGATACTTCATAAAACGGCAAATCAGCTGCTGCTCTAGTGAAGAAACCCAAGGTTGAACCCAAACCCGAGACTGAGTGCTTCGTAATAAGGGGAACAGCCATCGAGCAGCATTACCCTAGATACTTGGTAGATAAGAAGGCTGACAAGGTCGATAGAAGTATATTGGATATACATTATGTTAATGTGTACTTTACTAGTACTCCTAGTAGCACCAGGGTATTAAGATACCGGTTCGGTTGCTAAGTGTTAGTAACTCGAAATAAAAGGCTACGGAATAAACGGAGACTAGCTAAAGGTGAGTGACGATATGTGTTAGAAGTGTTTCCAAGGTTGATATGATCAAGCATCGCCTCGCTCCTCTACCATCAAGATTAGTATTAAACCTGAATAATTGTCATTTGGTGTTTTGCGTTGAGCATAGACATGATTGGATTATGTCTATCGCAATACGATTATTCATTTAAGGAGAATAATGGTTACTCTATTTATTTGAATAATACCTTCGATGGTCTTGCACCTAAATGAATGGTTTATTGAATCTCGATCGTAGTGATACACATTTTCATGCCAAAGGTATAAGATAGTAATGATAGTACCACTTACTTGTGGCAATCGCCATGTAAGTCATATTGGTATAAACGCATGAAGAAGCTCCATGTTGATGGATCTTTGGACTCACACGCTTTTGAAAAGTTTGAGACATGCAAACCATGTCTATTGGTGTATACGCATGATGAAACTCCATGCGGATGGATCGTTTGGACTCGCATGATTTTGAATCACTTGAGATATGCAAATCATACCACATGGGCAAGATGACCGAAAAGCCTCGGTTTCAGAAGATGGAACAAGATAGCAACTTGTTGGAAGTAACACATTTTGATGTGTGCAGTCCAATGAGTGCTTTGAGGCATGCAGTGAATATCGTTATGTTCTTACTTCACAGATGATTTGAGTAGATGTTGAGTATATTTACTTGATGAAACACAAGTCTGAATTATTGAAAGGTTCAAGTAATTTCAGAGTGAAGTTGAAAGATCTTCGTGACAAGAGGATAAAATGTCTATGATGTGATCATAGAGATGAATATCTGAGTTGCGAGTTTGGTACACAATTGAGACATTGTGGAAATTGTTTCACAACTAATACCGCCTGGAACACCATAGTGTGATGGTGTGTCCGAACATCATAGTTGCACCCTATTGGATATGGTGCGTACCATGATGTCTCTTATCGAATTACCACTATCGTTAATGGGTTAGGCATTAGAGACAACCGCACTCACTTTAATAAGGCACCACGTTACTCCGTTGAGATGATACCGTATGAACTATGGTTTAAAGAAACCTAAGTTGTCATTTCTTAAAGGTTTGGGGCTGCGACGCTTATGTGAAAAAGTTTCAGGTTGATAAGCTCGAACCCAAAGCGGATAAAATGCATCTTCATAGGACACCCAAAACGGTTGGGTATACCTCCTAATTCAGATCCGAAAGCAATAGGGATTGCTTCTTGAATCGGGTCCTTTCTCGAGGAAAAGTTCGTCTCGAAAGGTTGAGTGGGAGGATGGTGGAGACTTGATGAGGTTATTGAACCATCACTTCAACTAGTGTGTAGCAGGCACGTGAAGTTGTTCCCGTGGCACCTACACCAATTGAAGTAGAAGCTTATGATAGTGATCATGAAGTTTGGATCAAGTCACCGACGTACCTCGTGGGGTGACAAGGATGCGTACTACTTGAGTGGTACGCAATCCTGTCTTGAAGGTCATGTTGCTAGACAACAATGAACCTACGAGCTATGAAGAAGCAATGGTGGGCCCAAATTCCGATAAATGGTTAGAAGCCATGAAATCCGAGATAGGATCCATGTATCATAACAAAGCATGGACTTTGGTGGACTTGCCCGATGATCGGCAAGCCATTGAAATAAATGGATCTTTAAGAAGAAGACGGACGTGGACGGTAATGTCACCGTCTATGAAGCTCGACTTGTGGCGAAGAGTTTTTCACAAGTTCAAGGAGTTGACTACGATGAGTTTTTCTCATCCGTAGCAATGCTTAAGTCCGTCGGAATCATGTTAGCATTAGCTGCATTTATGAAATCTGGCGAGATGGATGTCAAAACGAAGTTTCCTTACCGGTCTTCGTAAGGAAAGGTTGTATGTGATACAATCGAAAGTTTTTGTCGATCCTAAGGATGCTAAAAGGTATCTTTGGCTCAATGATCCTTCTAAGGACCGGAGTAAGCATCTCGGAGTTGGAATGTGCGCTTTGATGAGATGATCAAAGATTTTGGGTTTATACAAAGTTTATGAGAAACTTGTATTTCCAAAGGAGTGAGTGGGAGCACTATAGAATTTCTGATGAGTATATGTTGTTGATATATTGTTGATCAGAAATGATGTAGAATTTCTGGAAAGCATACATGGTTGTTTGAAAAGTTTTTTTCAATAGAAAACCTGGATTAGGCTACTTGAACAATAAGCATCAAAGATCTATAAGATAGATCAAAATGTTTAATAATACTTTCAAATGAGCATGTACCTTGACATGATCTTGAAGGTGTTCAAGATGGATCGATCAAAGAAGGAGTTCTTGCACGAGATGTAAGGTATGAAGTTAAGACTTAAAGCTCGACCACGGCGTATCAGAGAAAGGATTTAAGATCGTCCCTATGCCTTAGACATAGGCTCTACAAGATGCTATCTTTGTGTACCGCACCGAAGGGTGCCATGCCATGAAGTCACTATAGGGTACAAGAATGATCCAGGAATGGATCATTGGACAGCGGTCAAAATTATCCTTAGAAGAATAAGGAAATGTTTCTCAATTATGGAGGTGATAAAGAGTTCGGCGTAAAGGGTTACGTCGATGCAAGCTATAACACCTATCTGAGTGACTCTGAGTAGCAAACCGGATACGTATAGTGGAGCAACCATTTGGAATAGCTTCAAGTGGAGCGTGGAAGCAGCATTTATAATATGACCTAGAAATTTGCAAAGCACACGGATCTGAAAGGTTCAGACCCGTTGACTAAAACCCGTTGACTAAAACCTCTCTCACAAGCAAAACATGATCAAACCTCGTAACTCATTGAGTCTAAATCACATGATGATGTGAACTAGTTTACGTACACTAGTAAACTCTTTGGGTGTTAGTCACATGGCGATGTGACATATCGGTGTTAATCACATGACGATGTGAACTAGATTATTGACTCTAGTGCAAGTGGGAGACTGTTGGAAATATGCCCTAGAGGCAATAATAAATTAGTTATTATTATTATATTTCCTTGTTCATGATAATCGTTTATTATCCATGCTATAATTGTATTGATAGGAAACTCAAATACATGTGTGGATACATAGACAACACCATGTCCCTAGCAAGCCTCTATTGGCTAGCTCGTTGATCAATAGATGGTTACGGTTTCCTAACCATGGACATTGGATGTCATTGATAACGGGATCACATCATTAGTAGAATGATGTGATGGACAAGACCCAATACTAAGCCTAGCACAAAGATCGTAGTTCGTATGCTAAAGCTTTTCTAATGTCAAGTATCTTTTCCTTAGACCATGAGATTGTGCAACTCCGGATACCGTAGGAATGCTTTGGGTGTACCAAACGTCACAACGAATCGGGTGGCTATAAAGGTGCATTACGGTATCTCTGAAAGTATCTGTTGGGTTGGCACGAATCGAGACTGGATTTGTCACTCCGTGTAAACGGAGAGGTATCTCTGGGCCCACTCGGTAGGACATCATCATAATGTGCACAATGTGACCAAGGGGTTGATCACGGGATGATGTGGTATGGAACGAGTAAAGAGACTTGCCGGTAACGAGATTGAACAAGGTATCGGTATACCGACGATCGAATCTCGGGCAAGTACAATACCGCTAGACAAAGGGAATTGTATACGGGATCGATTGAGTCCTTGACATCGTGGTTCATCCGATGAGATCATCGTGGAATATGTGGGAGCCAACATGGGTATCCAGATCCCGCTGTTGGTTATTGACCGGAGAACGTCTCGGTCATGTTTGCATGGTTCCCGAACCCGTAGGGTCTACACACTTAAGGTTTGATGACGCTAGGGTTATAAAGGAAGCTTGTATGTGGTTACCGAATGTTGTTCGGAGTCCCGGATGAGATCCCGGACGTCACGAGGAGTTCCGGAATGGTCCGGAGGTAAAGATTTATATATAGGAAGTCCTGTTTCGGCCATCGGGACAAGTTTCGGGGTCATCGGTATTGTACCGGGACCACCGGAAGGGTCCCGGGGGTCCACCGGGTGGGGCCACCTATCCCGGAGGGTCACATGGGCTGAGATGAGAAGGGATCCAGCCCAAAAGTGGGCTGGGGCGCCACTTCCCCTAGGGCCCATGCGCCTAGGGTGAAGGGAAACCCTAAAGGAAGATTCCCATAAGGGAAGGCACCTCCTAGGTGCCTTGGGGGAAGGACTCCTCCCCGCCGCCGCCTTGGAGATTGGATCTCCTAGGGGCTGGCGCACCCCTTGGGATCCCTATATATAGTGGGGTAGGAGGGCCTCTCAAACACACCTTTTGCCTTTGGTGCAGCCCTCCTCTCTCTCCCAAGTTCTTCTCCTCCTCCTCTCCCTTGGTGCTTGGCGAAGCCTGCTGGATTGCCACGCTCCTCCATCACCACCATGCCGTTGTCTTTGCCTGGATGGAGTCTTCCTCAACCTCTCCCTCTCTCCTTGCTGGATCAAGGCGTGGGAGACGTCACCAGGTTGTACGTGTGTTGAACGCGGAGGTGCCGTCCGTTCGGCACTAGGATCTCCGGTGATTTGAATCACGACGAGTACGACTCCTTCAACCCCGTTCTCTTGAACGCTTCCGCTTAGCGATCTACAAGGGTATGTAGATGCACTCTCCTTCCCTCGTTGCTAGTTTCTCCATAGATAGATCTTGGTGACACGTAGGAAAATTTTGAATTTCTGCTACGTTCCCCAACAGATTGCGCTGAGATTTTAAGACAATTTTTTTGGATATAAGCTTCCTTGCGCCCGAAGTAGAGCTCCAACCGACGTTCGAGGAGGGCACAACCCACCATCACGAGCCAGGCTCCTCTGGCGCACCCTGGTGTCTTGTGGGCTGTGTGAGCCTCCGTTTGCGGTGATTCCAACCCCAAAAAATCACATATATTCCAAAATAATTCTCCATAAAAATTTATTGCATTTGGACTTCGTTTGATATGGATTTTCTGCGATACAAAAAACATGCAAAAAACAGGAACTGGCACTGGGCACTGGATCAATAGGTTAGTCTAGTAAATCATATAAAAAGTTGCCAAAAACGTGTGAAAGTTGTATAATATTGACATGAAACAATCAAAAATTATAGATACGACAGAGACGTATCACCTAACACGGAGGGAAATGCTGGTGTGGTGAAGATCGTGGATCCCAAGTCCGCCAAGCTCCAAAGGGCGGCACACGCGCACCTAACTAACAAGGCAGCAGCCCGCACGTGCATCGTTGTGGTCGTGCCAGAGAAAGTCGCGGATGACCCGGTTTGCTTTCTTGAGGATGGGAGGGGAGAGAGCCATGACAAGGAGGATGTGCACCGGCATGGCCGTAAGGACATGCCGGACCAGGGCTAGGCGCTCACCATGCGAGAGGAGGGCGACCTTCCAAGTGGCCAGCTTGCGGAGGAGCTTGTTGATGAGGGACATCAAATGTGACGCACCTTCCAGGTACTAGATCGGGAAGGTCGCCACCGGGCAAGCTAGAGTGGCCCCAATGGTCGTGGAGGTGTCGCTGGAGCATTGATTCGGCGCGGCCAGGCACTTCACAAAATTAGTGCGGAGGCCGAAGACGTGCCCGAAGAAGTCAAACAGCTCGCTCATGGCACGGAGCTCGGCGTGGTCGCAGTGGCAGAAGATCACCACGTCGTTGACGAAGAGAGATATGCTGGAAGTGGCCTGACGGTTGGTGAGGCGAGGAGGACACCGCAGGCGACAACACTTTGCAGGAGCGAGTTGAGTGTGTCGATGACCAAGGTGAAGAGCATCGGAGAGATGGGGTCACCTTGCCGAGGGCCCTGGCTCTTAAGATCTTGTCAGTTAGTTCCAACAGTTTCGTTCCCTCACTCAGATGTCAGTCTGATCTCCATGGCTTAGTGCCTCAAGTCCCAAGTCGGCCGGTCCGTGTCCCATGTCCTACTCTTTCTTACTGATGATCACACCGTCACTTCACAGGTCTCATCGGCAACGGGCATGTGGACACGGTCAATGCCGGAGAGGAACAAGAAGGAATCGGAGGACGACTGTCGTCGTAGGTTTAGACTAGGTTTAGGTCTGGTCGCTTTTATTTAATGAAATATGTAGAAAAAGAAATGAATGTCTCACAAAAAAAAGTAATGAATGTGCTTTGTTTTAGATGAAAATCATCCGGTTTGAAATATATGTGAGCACGGTTGTAGTGAACTGATGCGCTAGCCAAGTTCTAGTCTGAATTGCTTGAAAGGACTAGGCAACATATTTTAACACTCCCCCTCACGTCTAGGTTGTAGACGTACAGGAAGACCTTAGCCGTGGAATCGAGATTAGGTTGCAATTATTTTTATATTAAATAGTGCATTTTTATATTAAATAGTGTGTTGGCCAGGATTTGATCCCAAGACCTTATGGCTGTGATACCATATTGAACTGATGCGTTAGCCAAGTTTTTTAAAAGTCTAAACTGATGAAAAAGACTAGGCAACGTATCTTAACAGGTTGGATATAACCGGCTCCCGCACCACTGTCCGATTTTAGGGTCAGCGATGGAGATGCCCTTAAGCTAGTGCGTGGCAGATGAGCATTTTTGACTAATTGTTCCGTAGTTGGGGTCCAAATCATACTAGGCACAGTAGATGAGCATTTTAAATCGAATGTTAATCTTTATTAATTAATTAAATGCTGCGGCAGCCAATTGACTGCATAAATCTCAAAAAACATACGAACGGTAGCTTGCATGTGCATAGTACTAGGAAGCATTTCTCTAGGGAGAGAGACGTGTCCACGGTATTTGATTTGCAGTGGTATGGAGGGGACTCGTCGTACCAGAAATTTCGTTATCTCGCTTCGAATTTCTTCCCCGCGTCCACTTGAAACATCTTCTTCCAACCCCGTGTGTGGTCTCGAGGCGCGGAGGGCGACCTATTTAGCAGGCAAAACCGCCGCCTTACTGCAGCCGCTAGTTCCACACCGGCTGAAAGGCACGGCTGTGAGCCTGTGACATGAACGCAACGCAACCTCTCAAGTTTCGAGCATTTCTCACCATCGGCTAGGGGCTTAGGCTGGTCATAGTGGGAGTAACATAGGTAGTAACATAGATGCCACATAAGCAAAAATGATGATGTGACAAGTAGTTAATGAGGAGAGAGGCAAATAAAGTACTAATATGATATGTTGCCATCACATAGCGCTTTTCAATGCATAATGAGTCTACAAAGTAATAAATAAAGGCAACTATGTTACCACATGTATGACACTACCCATTATGAAGGTAATAACATAGACTAGTAACATATGTATGTTACTAGTCTAAGTTACTCTCCACTATAACTAGCCTTAATTAGTGGCTATCCATCTGTCTCGCTGTTGGACAGTTTTGCGAGATAGCAACATGACGAGTGTGGCTGGCCTCCCCCAGATCCTCGGATGCACGCAAGTCCATACAAGTAAGCAGCCATGTACCGTTACTTGAGCTAGTGGACATTTATGTGGCAGTTGAAACGTGTGCGTCAATGTCGATTAGAGTACAAGAATCAAACGGGGCGCTCAGCCGCTCACTTCACTCCCGAAAAAAAGGAGAATCAAATGAGAATGCGCATGCGGACAGGGGTGACATATGAAATGACCTTCTTTCGCTTTCTCTCGGCGGCTTCATTGCTTTGTTCTTTGTGAGAGGGTGATGCAGCTCCGGCGGGAGTGAGACGAACCTTGCGGGGCGGGGGAGGGCGATGAAGTTTCTGGCGTGACCAAATTTTCCTATACACATTTGACATTTTTCAAATTCTTGATTAACATTTTTCGAATATTTTGTGTAAACTGCTTTGAATATATATTTAAAATATTTTCAAGTACAATAAGAAGTAAAAAATAAAGAAAAACTAAGCACTTTTGTAAAAAAGGTAAAAGAAAAAATACTGAAGGCCAGCGTTACCTGTTCGTCCGGCCCATCACGGGCCTCCTTAAGCGAGGCTACACTGTGTCTCGCTTTAAGCGAGATATAGTCGTGCCCTGAAAGTGAGCGAGGCAGGCCGGACCAGTACTTCGCGCGACCGTACGTTTTTTGATACGTTCGTTAGCCGCATTTTTTTTTCTCATTTCGTTTCTGTTGTTATTGTGTTTTTGTTTTTTCATTCTTGTTCTTTTCAGGATTTATTTATTTATTTTTCTGTTTTTTGGATTTGTTTTCATTTTTCTATTTGATGTTTTGGTTTTAATTTTTTTATCCTGATTTGTTTTCTTTTTCCACCTTTTCCTTTTCATAGTTTTCCGAAATATAAACATTCTTGTAATATACTATGAAAATTTTAAAAATACACATTAAACAAATGTTTTATATACAATGAACAATTTTAAATATAGTGCACTTTCTATACTATATGTTGAACATTTATTAAAATACACAGTGAATATTTTTGTAGTATACATTGTATACTTTTCTTCATATATGATGAACATTATTTATAATGCATGGTGATAATTTTGTATTATGCGGTGAACATTTTCTTTATATACGAATAACATTTTGCAATACATGGTGAACTTTTTTCTAATAACGGTGAACTTCTTTTAAATACACACTGAACATGTTCTGGACACGCTGAATATTTTCCAATAAGTGATAAACTATTTTCTATATTTTTAATAGGTTCTTAATATATTTAAAATACTGAAAAAAGGTTCAAATAACCGGTTTTTGGAAGGAAAAGGATGAGCAACTGAAGAAACAAAAAAAGAAATAAAAGAAAACCGCAACAGAGTGTGTCATTACACCGTGGACTGGCGGCTCATTACGCAAGAACCCACACGAACCTCGTCTGTATCACGTTAACGACTGCCAAACGGGAGATCTTATGGTAGAGGAAAACGTTCCAAAACAACCGGATGATTTCCTGGCTTTATCAACCGCGTCCGACACCGTCTGATTCCACATGATCGTGTGGCACAGAGCGCCTCTCTGCCCCCCACGCGAAGGTAGTCCAGACCATCAGGCCAACTCCACCGCGCGACCATATCCTGTCCGTTCCCGTCCGTTTGGGGTAAAAGAGACAAAAAAGGCGGCCCAACGCGCGGCCTTAAACGGACAAATGTCCGGATTTCATCCGTTTTCGACCCATCTCCGGCCTAAATTTGCGCTCGGTTTGAGGTGAAACGGACGCGCGCGGACGGCCGCGACTCACGCCCTTGTCCCCCCCATGGCCCGCCTGTCGGGGACACTATCAGTCCCTCCGCTCCCAACGCTTCACCCTCTCTCCCCGCCCCGCCCGCCGGGCGCCGCTTTATTCTCCGGCCGCCTCACCGCGCCTGACCCCGCCGTCCATACGAAACCATGTCTCGACATGGCCGTCACCACGCCCGCGCTTTCGCCGTAGTATTGGTCGTCTATCGGTGGAGGTTTGGTCGTCGCCGTCCTTGCCGGTGGCGGAGGGGACACGACTGCCGGCGACGGACCACGGAGGCCGAGGCAGATTCCGAGGAGAGCTCCAGAGCGGCCAGTGGCCGCCGGCAACCACCCCCGCCGTCGAGGTGATCATCGCGGCCTCTTCGCCACCACGACCGCAAGGTGTTCGACCTTTGCCATCAAAGGTATGAACAGTGGGGACGAAGTTTTTCTTCGTCACTTCCTTTGTTCATCGGACGATTCTGCGTCGGATGATGAAGATCTTGTGGTGGCTGCACCGGTCGCTCACGATCATATTCAACGGCAGCTTCCTCGATGCAGGGGTCACTCCCGCCGTGCTCCCAACCCGAACCGCAACAGGAGAGAGGCCACGCCTGCTCTATGCCGATTACTTTGCCAACACCCCGCTCTTCAAGCCGGATAAATTTCTCGCCCGTTTTCGTATGGCAAGGCATGTGTTCAATCGTATCCGAGAGGGAGTGGTTTCTCATGACCCATACTTGAGTGCAAGACGGATGCCCTTGGCAAGCTTGGATTCTCCTCTTACCGTAAATGCACCGCTGCCATCCGCATGCTTGCATATGGTATTCCAGCGATCCGTGGACGAGTATGTGCGTATGAGTGAGACAACATGTCGATGTCAATGTACAAGTTTTGCCAGCCGTGATCGAGGTGTTTGGCCCAGAGTACTTGAGGCAGCCAACCGTCACCGACATGAATAGATTGTTGACGACCAACGCAGCTAGAGGCTTTCCAGGCATGCTTGGCAGCATAGATTGTATGCATTGGGAGTGGAAGAACTGTCCATTTGCTTGGTAGGGCTAGTACAAGGGGCATGTTAACGGGTGCACTATCATATTAGAAGCGGTGGCATCGCAAGATCTTTGGATATGGCATTCTTTCTTCGGTATGGCAGGTTCTCACAATGATATCAACGTGCTGCAGCGTTCTCCAGTCTTCGCGAGGCTTGCAGAAGGCTACTCCCCACCTGTCAACTTTGAGATCAACGGCCATCAGTACAACAAGGGATACTATCTAGCAGATGGTATATATCCTCAGTGGTCAACTTTCGTGAAGACAATCTCGAAACCCCAAGGTAAGAAGAGAAAGAGATTTGCCCAAATGCAAGAGAGCGCTAGAAAGGATGTGGAACGTGCTTTTGGTGTGCTTCAATCCCGGTGGGGTATCGTTGGCTCAAACACCGCATCATGGGATGAAAGGAAGCTTTGGGAGGTGATGATTGCTTGTGTGATCATGCACAACATGATCGTCGAGGACGAGCGTGATGAGAGTATCTTCGACCAAGGATTTGATTATCAAGGTGAAAATATTGAGCCCCTGCACCAAGACCCGGCCACATTTGAACAGTTTGTCCAATTTCACCGTGAGATGCGTTATTAGCACACTCATTTGAATCTTCAAAATGACTTGGTTGAGCACGTCTGGGATCACATTGGCAACCGATAGATGTATTGATTCATTTTATGTTCGTTGAAGACAATTTCGATTTGGTTGTAAAACTATTTTATTAGAGACAATTTCGATTGGGTTGTAAAACTATTTTTATTTTCAGGCAATTAATATTTGGACGTGCAAACTAGTTTTCATATGAATATATGAGCATTTTTAGCCCTGACGGACAGGATGAGGCAAATGGATGCGGCCGCGCGCTGGGCGCACGGCCACCGCATCCCAGGACAGGCCCGGACACGACACCAAATCCCTACTCAAACGGACAGAATTCGGACAAAACGAACATCCGTTTGGGGTCGCGCGGTGGAGTTGGCCTCATGACCGCGTAGCCGTGGTAGCATCTAGCCTCACGCCTGAAGCTGAGTGTTCTCCGTGTCTGTTTAAATGTTTCTTTCTTTTTTTTTGCGGAAAAAATTCCAATCTATTCATCTTCAATCATGGCAGTACAACGAATACCGTAAATAAAAATTACATCTAGATTCGTAGACCACCTAGCGATGACTACAAGCACCGAGCGAGCCGGCGCCGCCGTCATCGCCCTCCATCGTCGGAGCCGGGCACAACTTGTTGTAGTAGACAGTCGGGATGTCGTCGTGCTAAGTCCCCATAGGACCAGCATCCCAGAACAGCAATCGCCGCCGATGAAAAATAACGTAGATCGGAAGGATCCAAACCGAAGACACACGAACGTAGACGAACAACGACGAGATCCGAGCAAATCCACCAAAGATAGATCTGCCGGAGACACACCTCCACACGCCCACCAACGATGCTAAACGCACTGCCGGAACGGGGGCTATGCAGGGAGACCTTTATTCCATCTTCAGGAAGACGCCGCCGTCTCACCTTCCTGAGTAGGACACAAACCCTAACAAGATTGAAAAAATTGACTAAAAACGGAGCTCTCCCACCGGCCCTTGCCAGGATCCACCGCGCCTCCATGGCCCTAGGGCCACCGGAGACGAGGCGGACCTGCGCCGGCGCCGGCGAGAGGCACGAACCCTAACTTTCTTTCTTGGAGGAGGAGGAGGAGCAGCATAATCTTTCTTACTTACTTCTACTAGTTCACACGTAGTGCTTGGCCACGTAGGTAGGAATGTAGCTACACATGTAACGCTACAAATTGATCTCAGGAGTAAGCACATAGCAAGCCCAAAACGTATTTCGGAACACCCTCTTCTTTGACGTTGATTGTGAGTGTTAGTTGAATTTGGTACTAGCAAGCTCAGGAAGTTATGATTACTTGGATATAGTGGCTGCATTTCTTTTGCTTAGCGCCGGTGATGCCGGCTGCATGCAAAACACTCTCTATAGCAATGCATGCTTTTGAGTAGCCTCCTTAACATCTTCGCTGTCGTCGAAGCGTGTCATCACAACATCATTGGACCCGTCGGACTGCAGTTATAGGACCATGGAAGCAGCCGTGCCATCATCGCATCATTGTCACGCCTGGGAAGCATGCCATTGCAGTATCGTCGAAGTAGCCGGGTCTTCGTCGCGACATCGTCGCGGTTGTGGAAGCATGTCGTCGCAGCATCGCCGTGGCCCTTCAAAACACGCCGCCACCACGGCTTCCGAAGCACCCGCCGCGGTCATTAAAGCACATTGTCGCAATATCATCGAAGCAGCCAGGCTGCCATTGTAGCATCACTGCGGCCATCGACGCAATGCCGTCGAAGCACACCACGGCCATTCAAAGAACTCATGCTGCAGCGGGTGAACTAGTGTCACCATCATAGCATCACCTCGGTCGTCAAAGCTGTTGGGTCGCCATCGTAACACACCTCATAGCATCACCGCGGGCGTTGAAGCAGCGGACCGTCGTCATAGAGACCGCCGTCCACCGTTGCAACGCTGCTCTCGGCCTCACGCTGACGCCCGCAACAGCCGGGCCACCCCGATAACATGGTCGTCTCGGCTTGCAGTGCATCTGCCCTCGCACGCAGCAGCAGCTCGTGTTAGACTGCTCACAGTGGGGAGTAATATAGAGTAGTAACTTGCCGATGTTACTAGTCTATGTTACTACCTCCATAGTGAGTAGTAACATATGAGTGGTATCATGAAAGAGTACATTTATTAGGCTATAGACTCGTTGTGTCTTGAAATGTATGATGTTACAGTAACTAGCTAAGTTATCACAAATCCCTCTCTCCTCATTAATTAGCTGCCACATAAGCTATTTTGTATTGAATGTGTGATGTTACTAGTTAAGTTACTCCCATTGTGACTAGTTTTACTACAGCGGCGACTGTTGTTTGACTTTCAAAGCTACACACTGCTTCCATGGACTTGCTAGAAGACTCCTTGAATTTTACTTGCTCCCATGCCACTACAAGCCGGCGACGTATGCGGCTGCAAGTCGCCACACCTGCCACTACAAGCCGGCGACGCATGCGGCTGCAAGTTGCCACACCTCAAGTAAACGTGTGGCATAGGTTAAACCAGCATCCATGGAAAGAAATAAATTAAACAAGATGAATCGGATGGATCGTACGGCTTATAAGACGAGCTGGTCAAACGATCAAGTGGCCAGCGACCCGGCTGATCCCACGCACGGATCACCCGGATGCCTCGATATATATCCACCGAACACGCATCCAAAGGTGTCACTGCACACAGTACGCATCAAGGACCCACCACGGGGGGAGCGCTAAGGCGGTTAGAAGCGATTGCCAGGCAATCGGGCTCTAGCGCTAGGGTTAGGGTTTCCTGCTGGGGGTGGTTTGGCTGCGGCGGCGACTAGGACTGCGACGGCGCGGCCCAGTCGTTGCTCGACGATCTGCTCATCTTCGCTGGGGGCGTAGGCCATGGCGAAGAAGGCGAGCATCAAGGAAGTTGCGGCTCCGGAGGCGGTGGCAACCCCCAATTCCATGCAGGCAAACCCCAACACGCCGGCACGGAAGAGGGGCGAGTCTGATAGTTCCGGGGCCAAGGGGTCTCCGACGGGATGCAAAATTCTGGATTCGGCGGCTAGTTTGTCTGCAAGGTTGCGTGGTATGATGCTGCTGGACAAGGAGGCTGATGGGATGGTGTTTGAGGACGAAGATCAATCTCACCCCAAAGCTTCTCGGTGGTCTGCGGTTGGCAAGGTATGCTCTCATCGGCCCCTGAAGAAATCAGTGCTGGAAAGTACTCTGATTAGGGCTTGGGGTATCCACAAGGAAGCAAAGTTTCGTGATATGGGTTCTAACATCTTTGTTGTGGATTTTGGATGTGAAGGAGATTAGAGACATGTCCTTAACTATGGTCCGTGGCAGTATGACTTTTGTGTGCTCATTATGAAAGACTATGAAGGAAGTGTTAGACCCTCGGAGATGATTTTTGACAAGATTGACATTTGGGTACGTGTGGATGATTTACCTCCGGACAAGAGGACGGAGGCTTTTGGCAAAGCTCTGGGCAACTGGCTTGGAGAGGTGGTCAAGGTTGATGACGATAGAGATGGCCTAGCCAGGGGCCAATACTTGCGTGTTAGAGCTATGATCTCAGTCTTTGAGCCCCTGGTCAGGTGTTTCAAGCTAAAGAAATCGAAGGATGATCAGGATGGCACTTGGTTTGAATTTCAGAATGAGAAAGTCCCACACTTTTGCTTTGAGTGTGGCCGATTGGTCCATGTGGGAGGGGTATGCAAACTGCCTGTGGATTCCTCTGATCAATGGGGTGAATGGCTCAGGGCCTCCCCGGGCCAGAATCACCATGGAAAAGAGGAAGCATCGTTCGCTGCATCGAGTAGGACGAACAACCTTGGCAGCTCACGGAGTGGTGAAGGTTCTTGGGCTCGCGTGGAGCACCCGAGAGTGTGGGACATTCCCTCAAGAAGAAACCTCAACTCTGATTTTGGTACCTCGGGTGAGTGCCGCACTGGCGGCATCTCTGAAAGAGGAGGGGGATCGCATGAACACATGGTTTCAGGTGCAAGCCAACTCAGGGGATCCAGCCAGGAGGATCTTCGTCATGGTTTGGAGCAGAGACGGGAGAGAGATCTCCGAGATAAACTGTTTGAGCAAAGCAATCATAGAAGGACAGATTCGAACAGACCTGTCGGGAGAAGGGAGGGTTTCAGTGGCCATGTGGGCCAGGAGGCGTATCATTTTGCGGGTACGACAGACAGGACCGCGGCAAGTACCCGATGGATGCGGGGGCGCCACTGGGTGAACCCGGCATGCATGGACCCGGTATGCATGAACCCGGTATGCATGGGGAGCGTCCCCATCGCAAGGGCTACTACGTCAAACATCATCGCAGGGAGAGTTCTCGCCATCCGGGCAGCTCTTCTCAGGACAAGGAGAGGTCCGAGAGCAGGAAGAGAGGAACAAGACAGATGTGGGTGTCCAAGGGAGAGCTGGATAGACGGAGTTCACAAGATGCTTTCATTCGCGATACGAGACGCAAGGCGTCTATAGTGTTTGATCGCATCTCCGTTAGCAACGATCGAGCGGCAGACCCTGGTCAGCAGGGTCGCCGGGAGCAATGAATATCTTATCTTGGAACTGTCGGGGTTTGGGATTGGCCTCGATAGTTGGAGAGTTGCGGGACCTTGTCCAGTCTCACAATCCTGCGGTGGTATTCCTTTGTGAAACAAAAAAGAAGTCTAGGGTGATGGAACGGATACGGTGGAGTTTGGGCTTTCAGAATGGGGTTGCGGTTGATTGTGTGGGGCAAAGTGGAGGCTTAGCGTTGTGGTGGAGAGACCATGTTAGTGTCACTGTTCGCCCGTGGTGTCAATACTTCATAGATGCTACTATTGTTCATGAGGGGAAAACCGTTAGATCCACTGGTTTCTACAGTGAGCCAAGGACGGAGCTTAGAAATAAATCGTGGGAGGCGATACGCAATTTGAGATCGCAGGACGACCTGCCCTAGCTGTGTGCGGGCGATTTCAACGAGGCACTATTTTACACCGATCAGTTCGGGGGTAATCTGCGTAGCTTCACCCAAATGGAGGATTTTCGGGACTGCTTGGCCGACTGCGGCCTAGCGGACATGGGATTCTCGGGTTTTCCTTATACCTGGGATAACAGAAGAGATGGCGATGACAATGTCAAGGTGCGGCTGGATAGAGCGGTCTGTTCAGATACCTTCCTTGAATGCTACCCGAAATCGGTTGTGGAACACATTGTTACTGAGGAGTCGGATCACCAAGCACTTTTGGTTAAGGCAATGGAGACGGCTCCATGTGCAAACACCGGTGAACCTCGCCCATTCAGATTTGAGGAGTGATACGTCCATTTTGCATCATGCTTTTATATCGATATTTATTGCATTATGGGCTGTTATTACACATTATGTCACAATACTTATGCCTATTCTCTCTTATTTTGCAAGGTTTACATGAAGATGGAGAATGCCGGCAGCTGGAATTCTGGGCTGGAAAAGGAGCAAATATTAGAGACCTATCCTGCACAACTCCAAAAGTCCTGAAACTTCACATAAGTCATTTTTG
Organism: Aegilops bicornis; assembly: GCA_021605145.1. NCBI lineage: Eukaryota > Viridiplantae > Streptophyta > Magnoliopsida > Poales > Poaceae > Aegilops > Aegilops bicornis. The sequence continues at coordinate 482,556,809 of CM038673.1, read as the reverse complement.
GAATTTAATAAAAATACTGAGCGAAGAAAATACCAGAGGGGGCCCACACCCTGGCCATGAGGGTGGGGGCGCGCCCAGGGGGGTAGGGCGCGCCCCCTGCCTCCTGAGTCCCCTGGCAGGCCACCTGTGCCCATCTTCTGCTATATGAAGTCTTCTACCCTGGAAAAAATCATAAGCAACCTTGCGGGACGAAACACCGCCGCCACAAGGCGGAACCAATCTAGGGCTCCGGCAGAGTTGTTCTGCTGGGGAAACTTCCCTCCGGGTGGGGGAAATCATCACCATCGTCATCACCAACGTCCTCTCATCAGGAGGGGGTCAATCTTCATCAACATCTTCACCAGCACCATCTTCTCTCAAACCCTAGTTCATCTCTTGTATCCAATCTTTGTATCCAAACCTCAGATTGGTACCTGTAGGTTGCTAGTAGTGTTGATTACTCCTTGTAGTTGATGCTAGTTGGTTTACTTGGTGGAATATTATATGTTTAGATCCATTATGCATATTAATACTCCTCTGATTATGAACATGAATATGCTTTGTGAGTAGTTACGTTTGTTCCTGAGGACATGGGAGAAGTCTTGCTATTAGTAGTCATGTGAATTTGGTATTCGTTCGATATTTTGATGAGATGTATGTTGTCTTTCCTCTAGTGGTGTTATGTGAACGTCGACTACATGACACTTCACCATTGTTTAGGCCTAGAGGAAGGCATTGGGAAGTAATAAGTAGATGATGGGTTGCTAGAGTGACAGAAGCTTAAACCCTAGTTTATGCGTTGCTTCGTAAGGGGCTGATTTGGATCCATATGTTTCATGCTATGGTTAGGTTTACCTTAATACTTCTTTTGTAGTTGCGGATGCTTGCAATAGGAGTTAATCATGAGTGGGATGCTTGTCCAAGTAAGGACAGCACCCAAGCACCGGTCCACCCACATATCAAATTATCAAAGTACCAAACACGAATCATATGAGCGTGATGAAAACTAGCTTGCCGATAATTCCCATGTGTCCTCGGGAGCGTTTTCCTTCATATAAGAGTTTGTCCAGGCTTGTCCTTTGCTACAAAAAGGATTGGGCCATCTTGCTGCACTTTATTTACTTTCATTACTTGTTACCCGTTAAAAATTACCTTATCCAATCTGTTACCGATAATCTCAGTGCTTGCAGAGAATACCATACTGAAAACTACTTATCATTTCCTTCTGCTCCTCGTTGGTTTCGACAATCTTACTTATCGAAAGGACTACGATAGATCCCCTACACTTGTGGGTCATCAAGACTCTTTTCTGGCGTCGTTGCCGGGGAGTGAAGCGCCTTTGGTAAGTGGAATTTGGTAAGGAAAAATTTATATAGTGTGCTGAAATTACTGTCACTTGTTACTATGGAAAGTAATCCTTTGAGGGGCTTGTTCGGGGTATCTTCACCCCGACCAGTAGAGCCAAGAGTTGCTCCTCCACCTACTGAACCTACTGAAAATGTTTACTTTGAAATTCCTTCGGGTATGGTAGAGAAACTGCTAGCTAATCCTTTTACAGGAGATGGAACATTGCATCCCGATTTACACCTAATCCATGTGGATGAAGTCTGTGGATTATTTGCAGGTATGCCCGAGGATGTTATCAAGAAGAAGGTTTTCCCTTTATCTTTGAAGGGAGAGGCATTGACATGGTATAGGCTATGTGATGATATGGGATCATGGAACTACAACCGATTGAAATTGGAATTTCATCAGAAGTTTTATCCTATGCATCTTGTTCATCGTGATCGTAATTACATATATATAATTTTTGGCCTCGCGAAGGAGAAAGCATCGCTCAAGCTTGGGGAAGACTTAAGTCAATGTTATATTCATGCCCCAATCATGAGCGATCAAGAGAAATGATTATTAAAAAAATTTATGCTCGGCTTTCTCTCAATAATCGCTCCATGCTTGATACTTCTTGTACTGGCTCTTTTATGATGAAGACTATTGAATTCAAATGGGATTTATTGGAAAGAAATTAAACTCAACTCTGAAGATTGGGACGTCGACGAAGGTAAGGAGTCAGGTATAACACCTAAGTTTGATTGTGTTAAATCTTTTATGGATACCGATGCTTTCCGTGAATTTAGCACTAAATATGGACTTGACTTTGAGATAGTAGCTTCTTTCTGTGAATCATTTGATACTCATGTTGATCTCCCTATGGAGAAGTGGTTTAAATATAATCCTCCCATTGAAGTAAAAGTAGTTGCACCTATTAAAGTTGAAGAAAAGACTATCACTTATAATGATCCTATTGTTCCTACAGCTTATGTTGAGAAACAACCTTTCCCTGTTAGAATAAAGGATCATGCAAAGCTTCAACTGTAGTCAACAAAAGTAATATTAGGACACCCAAACCCCCTGAGCAAATTAAATTTGAACCTAATATTGCTATAGTTAAAGATTTCTTGGCTGATAACATTGATGGGCATGTTATTTATTTCTGTGAGGAAACTGCTAGAATTGCTAAACCTGGTGCTAAAGATAAACATAGACCTGTTGTAGGCATGCTTGTTATTTCTGTTAAAATAGGAGATTATTGCTATCACGGCTTATGTGATATGGGTGCTAGTGCTAGTGCAATACCTCATTCTTTATACGAAGAAATTATGCATGATATTGCGCCCTCTGAGTTAGAAGATATTGATGTTACAATTAAGCTTGCCAATAGAGATACTATATCACCGATTGGGATTGTTAGAGATGTTGAAGTCTTGTGTGGGAAGGTTAAATATCCTGTTGATTTTCTTGTTCTTGGTTCCCCACAAGATAGCTTTTGTCCCATTATATTTGGTAGACCCTTCTTGAACACTGTTAATGCTAGGATAGACTGCAAAAAGGATGTTGTTACTATTGGTTTAGGGGATATGACTCATGAGTTTAATTTTGCTAAATTTCATAGACAACCCCGTGATGAGGAATTGCCTAGTAAGGATTAAATTATTGGTCTAGCTTCTATTGTCGTGCCTCCTAATGATCCTTTAGAACCATATTTGCTTGACCATGGAAATGATATGTTCATGAATGAAAGAAGGGAAATAGACGAAGTATTCTTTAAACAGAGACCTATTCTGAAACACAACTTGCCTGTTGAAATCCTAGGGGATCCTCCTCTACCCAAGGGTGATCTCGTGTTTGAGCTTAAACCATTACCTGATACTCTCAAATATGCTTATCTTGATGAAAAGAAGATATATCCTGTTATTATTAGTGCTAACCTTTCAGAGAAGGAGGAAGAGAAATTATTGAAAACTTTGAAGAAGCACCGTGCTGCTATTGGATATACTCTCGATGATCTTAAGGGCATTAGTCCCACTCTATGTCAACACAAAATAAATTTGGAGAAAGACGCCAAACCTGTTATTGATCACCAACGACGGCTAAATCCTAAGATGAAACAAGTGGTAAGAAAGGAAATATTAAAGCTCCTTGAGGAAGGTATAATTTATCCTGTTGCTAATAGTCAGTGGGTAAGTCCTGTCCATTGTGTCCCTAAGAAGGGAGGTATCACTGTCGTTCCTAATGATAAAGATGAATTGATCCCGCAAAGAATTACTACGGGTTATAGGATAGTAATTGATTTCTACAAATTAAATAAAGCTACTAAAAAAGATCATTACCCTTTGCCTTTTATTGATCAAATGCTAGAAAGATTATCCAAACATACACATTTTTGCTTTCTAGATGGTTACTCTGGTTTCTCTCAAATACATGTGTCAGCTGAGGATCAAGAAAATACCACTTTTACTTGCCCTTTCGGTACTTTTGCTTATAGACGTATGCCTTTTGGTTTATGTAATACACCTGCTACCTTCCAAAGATGCATGATGGCTATATTATCTGACTTTTCTGAAAAGATTTGTGAGGTTTTCATGGATGATTTCTCCGTTTATGGATCCTCTTTTGATGATTGCTTGAGCAACCTTGATCGAGTTTTGCAGAGATGTGGAGAAACTAATCTTGTCTTGAGTTGGGAGAAATGCCACTTTATGGTTAATGAAGGCATTGTCTTGGGGCATAAAATTTCTGAAAGAGGTATTGAAGTTGATAAAGCTAAAGTTGATGCTATTGAAAAGATCCCGTGTCCTAAGGACATCAAAGGTTAAAGAAGTTTTCTTGGTCATGTCGGCTTTTATAGGAGGTTCATTAAGGACTTTTCAAAAAAAAAATCAGCCTCTGACTAATCTATTACAAAAAGATATACCTTTTGTCTTTGATGATGATTGTGTAGAAGCATTTGAAATACTTAAGAAAGCTTTGATTTCTGCACCTATCGTTCAGCCACCTGATTGGAATTTACCCTTCGAAATTATGTGTGTTGCTAGCGATTATGCTATAGGTGCTGTTCTAGGACAAAGAGTTGATAAGAAGCTAAATGTTATCCAATATGCTAGTAAAACTCTAGATAGTGCCCAGAGAAATTATGCTACTACTGGAAAAAAAAATTAGCAGTTGTATTTGCTTGTGATAAGTTCAGACCTTATATTGTTGATTCTAAAGTAACTATTCACACTAATCATGCTGCTATTAAATATCTTATGGAAAAGAAAGATGCTAAACCTGGACTAATTAGATGGGTTCTCCTACTACAAGAATTTGATTTGCATATTATTGATAGAAAGGGAGCTGAGAACCCTGCTATGCATAACTTGTCTAGGTTAGAGAATGTTCTTGATGACCCACTACCTATTGATGATAGCTTTCTTGATGAACAATTAGTTGTCATAAATGCTTCTCGTACTGCTCCATGGTATGTTGATTATGCTAATTACATTGTTGCTAAATTTATACCACCTAGTTTCACATACCAGCAAAAGAAAAAGTTTTTCTATGATTTGAGACATTACTTCTGGGATGACCCACATCTTTATAAAGAAGGAGTAGATGGTGTTATTAGACGTTGTGTACCTGAGCATGAACATGAACAGATCCTACGCAAGTGTCACTCCAAAGCTAATGGAGGACACCACGCTGGAGATAGAACTGCACATAAGGTATTGCAATCTGGTTTTTATTGGCCTACTCTCTTCAAAGATGCCCGTAAGTTTGTCTTGTCTTGTGATGAATGTCACAGAATTGGTAATATTAGTAGAAGTCAAGAAATGCTTATGAATTATTCACTTGTTATTGAACCATTTGATGTTTGGGGCTTTGATTATATGGGACCGTTTCCTTCCTCTAATGGGTATACACATATTTTAGTTGCTGTTGATTCCGTTACTAAGTGGGTAGAAGCTATTCCAACTAGTAGTGCTGATCATAACACCTCTATTAAGATGCTTAAAGAAGTTATTTTTTCGAGGTTTGGAGTCCCTAGATATCTAATGACTGATGGTGGTTCACATTTTATTCATGGTGCTTTTCGTAAAATGCTTGCTAAGTATGATGTTAATCATAGAATTGCATCTCCTTATCACCCACAGTCTAGTGTTCAAGTAGAATTGAGTAATAGATAGTTCAAATTAATTTTGCAAAAGACTTTTAATATATCTAGAAAGAATTGGTCCAAGAAACTTGATGATGCATTATGGGCCTATAGAACTGCATATAAAAATCATATGGGTATGTCTCCATATAAAATGGTTTATGGAAAGGCATGTCACTTACCTCTCGAACTAGAATATAAGGCATATTGGGCTATTAAAGAGCTCAATTATGATATCAAACTTGTCGGTGGGAAGAGGCTTTTTGACATTAGCTCACTTGAATGGAGAACCTAGGCATATGAGAATGCCAAATTGTTTAAGGAAAAGGTTAAAAGATGGCATGACAAAAGGATACAAAAGCGTGAGTTTAATGTAGGTGATTATGTGTTGCTATTCAACTCTCGTTTAAGATTTTTTGCAGGAAAACTTCTCTCTAAATGGGAAGGTCCTTATGTTATCGAGGAGGTATATTGTTCCGGTGCCATAAAAATCAATAATTTTGAAGGCACAAATCCGAAGGTGGTAAACGATCAAAGAATCAAACATTATATCTCAAGTAATCCCATAAATGTTGAAACTAATGTTATTGAAACCGTAACCACGGAGGAATACATAAGGGACATTTTCCAGAACGTTTCAGACTCCAAAAAGGAATAGGTATGTGGTACGGTAAGTAAACCGACTCCAAAACAGTTCTAATGGCAATTTTTCTCCTTTTTGGAATATTTAAGAAAATAGGAAAATAAGTAGTCCGGGAAGGACACGAGGCTTCCACGAGGGTGGGAGGCGCGCCCTACCCCCTGGGCGCGCCCCCTGCCTCGTGGGCACCCCGTGTGCTCTCCGGACTCTGTTTTCTTGCACGATATTTCTTTTGGTCGGTAAAAGTTCATTATATGATCTCCCGAAGGTTTTGACTCTCATATCACGCAAATATCCTCTGTTTTTGTTTCGAGCTGTTTTCTGCCGCAGATTTGGAGCAAGATGTCGTCTCAGGATTCCGACAGAGAGAGCTATGTCTCACACCTCATTGCTGACCCAAAGACCTATGGGGATATATCTCCTTGTGGTCGAACTACGGATGAAGAGGAGGATGCTCATTTGATGAGGATCAATGATTCAAGTTCAGAGGAGGAAGATGTCCCTCTACTTCAACCTGGGGATATGCATGTGAAGTTCAAGAAGTCTAGTCTCCTAAGAGGGCTAAACTATCTAACGATCGATCTATTCCTCTCGTTTTCGGTAGAAAAGCGAAGGAAATTTATGTGACAAGATCTTGAAGCTGGAGTCGGAGGTCGATGATTTAAAGGAAGAAATTGCTCTTCTCAATTATGACATGAAGAAGCTGAAAGCACAATTTACATCGTCAACAACTCCATCATCGCCACCTCCGAAGAAAGAGATATAATCACATGGGTATGGGCAATCCCCTTGGCAACTGCCAAGCTTGGGGGAGGTGCCCCGGTATCGTATCACCATCACACTCTTATCTTTATCGTTTTTTCTTAGTTTGATCCTTTTGGTAATATCTTGATCTAGTAGAATAAAGTTTTAGTATGATTTAGTTTTGAGTTTTGCTTTATGATCCTTCTATGTAATCGAGTCCGTGAGCTATATATAATAAAGATTAGTGTTGAGTCAAGGGCTTGGTTATCTTGCTATGATCGTGAGGGAATAAAAGAAAAAGAAAGAATAAAAAGAAATAAAGAGATCATATTGATCTTATGAAGAGTAATGACTTCACATATAAAGAATATGATGCATAAAAGTCATTGAAAAGTTGACAAACATAGCTTTGGTCATCGTTGCAATTAATAGGAAGTAATAAAGAAAGAGATGTTCCACATTTAAATATACTATCTTGGACATCTTTTATGATTGTGAGCACTCATTAAAATATGACATGCTAAAGAGTTGATGTTGGACAAGGAAGACAACGTAATGGGTTATGTTTTCTTATATCCGAAATAACGTATATTGTCATGGATCATCCAACATGTTGAGCTTGCCTTTCTCCCTCATGCTAGCCAATTCTTTGCACCAAGTAGAGACACTACTTGTGCTTCCAAATACCCTTAAACCCAGTTTTGCCATGAGAGTCCACAATACCTACCTATGGATTGAGTAAGATCCTTCAAGTAAGTTGTCATGTTGCTTGCAATAAAAATTGCTCTCTAAATATGTATGATTTATTAGTGTGGAGAAAATAAGATTTATATGATTTGTGATGTGGAAGAAATAAAAGCGACGGACTGCATAATAAAGGTCCATATCACAAGTGGCAATATAAAGTGACGTTCTTTTGCATTAAGATTTTGTGCATCCAACATAAAAGCACATGACAACCTCTGCTTCCCTCTACGAAGGGCCTATCTTTTACTTTTATCTTTTACCCTTATGCAAGAGTCATGGTGATCTTCACCTTTCCTTTTTACATTTTATCCTTTGCCAAGCACATTGTGTTGGAAAGATCCTAATATATATATCCAATTGGATGTAAGTTAGCATGAACTATTATTGTTGACATTACCCTTGAGGTAAAAGGTTGGGAGGCAACACTATAAGCCCCTATCTTTCTCTGTGTCCGATTAAAACTCCAAACCCATAAGTATTGCGTGAGTGTTAGCAATTGTGAAAGACTAAATGATAGTTGAGTATGTGGACTTGCTGAAAAGCTCTTATTGACTCTTTCTGATGCTATGATAAATTGCAATTGCTTCAATGACCGAGATTATAGTTTGTTAGTTCTCAATGAAGTTTATGATTCATACTTGACATTGTGAGTAGATTATTACTTGAGCATAAGAAATCATATGACAAAATATCCATATATGTTGCTGTTATAACAATGATCATGATGCCTTCATGTCCGTATTTTTAATTTATCGACACCTCTATCTCTAAACATGTGGGCATATTTATCGTTATCGGCTTCCGCTTGAGGACAAGCGAGGTCTAAGCTTGGGGGAGTTGATACGTCCATTTTGCATCATTCTTTTATATCAATATTTATTGCATTATGGGCTGTTATTACACATTAAGTCACAATACTTATCCCTATTCTCTCTTATTTTGCAGGGTTTACATGAAGAGGGAGAATGCCGGCAGCTGGAATTCTGGGCTGGAAAAGGAGCAAATATTAGACACCTATTCTGCACAACTCCAAAAGTCCTAAAACTATACGGAAGTCTTTTTTGGAATTTATAAAAAATATTGAGCTAAGAAAATACCAGAGGGGCCCACACCCTGGCCACGAGGGTGGGGGGCGTGCCCTACCCCCTGGGCGTTCCCCCTACCTCGTGGGCCCCCTGGTAGGCCTCCGGTGCCCATCTTCTGCTATACGAAGTCTTCTACCCTGCAAAAAATCATAAGCAACCTTGCGGGACAAAACACCGCCGCCATGAGGCGGAACCTTGGTGGAACCAATCTAGGGCTCTGGTAGAGCTGTTCTGCCGGGGAAACTTCCCACTGGGAGGGGGAAATCATCACCAACGATCCTCTCATCAGGAGGGGGTCAATCTTCATCAACATCTTCACCAGCACCATCTTCTCTCAAACCCTAGTTCATCTCTTGTAACCAATCTTTGTATCCAAACCTCAGATTGGTACCTGTAGGTTGCTAGTAGTGTTGATTACTCCTTGTAGTTGATGCTAGTTGGTTTACTTGGTGGAAGATTATATGTTCAGATCAATTATGCATATTAATACTCCTCTGATTATGAACATGAATATGCTTTGTGAGTAGTTACGTTTGTTCCTGAGGACATGAGAGAAGTCTTGCTATTAGTAGTCATGTGAATTTGGTATTCATTCAATATTTTAATGAGATGTATGTTGTCTTTTATCTAGTGGTGTTATGTGAAGGCCGACTACATGACACTTCACCATTGTTTGGGCCTAGAGGAAGGCATTGGGAAGTAATAAGTAGATGATGGGTTGCTAGAGTGACAGAAGCTTAAACCCTAGTTTATGCGTTGCTTCGTAAGGGGCTGATTTGGATCCATATGTTTCATGTGTATGGTTAGGTTTACCTTAATACTTCTTTTGTAGTTGCGGATGCTTGCAATAGGAGTTAATCATAAGTGGGATGCTTGTCCAAGTAAGGACAACACCCAAGCACCGGTCCACCCACATATCAAATTATCAAAGTACCGAACGCGAATCATATGAGCGTGATGAAAACTAGCTTGACGATAATTCCCATCTGTCCTCGGGAGCGTTTTCCTTCATATAAGAGTTTGTCCAGGCTTGTACTTTGCTATAAAAAGGATTAGGCCATCTTGTTGCACTTTATTTACTTTCATTACTTGTTACCTGTTACAAATTACCTTATCACAAAACTTTCTGTTACCGATAATTTCAGTGCTTGCAGAGAATACCTTACTGAAAACTGCTTATCATTTCCTTCTGCTCCTCGTTGGGTTTGACACTCTTACTTATCGAAAGGACTACAATAGATCCCCTACACTTGTGGGTCATCAAGGAGGCTTGGACCAGTCATGAGCATTATGACAGTATGGTGGCCGAGGCCTGGGAGGCGGCGGGTTCTGGTGGTCTTGGCCTAGATGATGTGTGGCAACGGCTCGCCACCGTCTCGGGCAGCTTGCAGCTTTGGGCTCGTGAAGTCTTTGGATCCATCACATGGAAAATTGCTTAACTTAAAAAACAACTTGAGGATGCTAGGCTGCGTGCGGCACAAACTGGGTATAACCAGGAGGTGCGGGAGATTAAGGATTAGTGATACGTCCATTTTGCATCATGCTTTTATATCGATATTTACTGCATTATGGGCTGTTATTACATGTTATGTCACAATACTTATGCCTATTCTATCTTATTTTACAAGGTTTACATAAGGAGGGAGAATGCCGGTAGTTGGAATTTTGGGCTGGAAAAGGAGCAAATATTAGAGACCTATTCTGCACAACTCCAAAAGTCCTGAAACTCCAAGAAAGTCGTTTTTGGAAATAAAAAAATATTGAGCAAAAGAAGTTCACCAGAGGGGACCCACACAGCCACGAGGGGTGGGCGCGCCCTACCCCCGTAGGCGCGCCCCCTGCCTCGTGGGCCCCTGGCTCTCTCCGATGGCCATCTTCTGCTATATGAGGTCTTTCGTCGAGGAAAAAATCATAAGCAACCTTTCGGGACAAAACTCTGCCGCCACGAGGCGGAACCTTGGCGGAACCAATCTAGGGCTCCGGCAGAGCTGTTCTGTCGGGGACACTACCCTCCGGGAGGGGGAAATCATCGTCATCGTCATCACCAACGCTCCTCTCATCGGGAGAGGGCAATCTCCATCAACATCTTCACCAGCACCATCTCCTCTCAAAACCCTAGGTCATCTCTTGTATCCAATTCTTGTCTCCAAGTCCGGGATTGGTACTAGTAGGTTGCTAGTAGTGTTGATTACTCCTTGTAGTTGATGCTAGTTGGTTTATTTGGTGGAAGATCATATGTTCAGATCCTTTATGCATATTAATACCCCTCTGATTATGAACATGAATATGCTTTGTGAGTAGTTACGTTTGTTCCTGAGGACATGGGAGAAGTCTTGCTATTAGTAGTCATGTGAATTTGGTATCCGTTCGATATTTTGACGAGATGTATGTTCTCTAGCCTCTAGTGTTGTTATGTGAACGTCGACTACATAACACTTCACCATTATTTGGGCCTAGAGGAAGGCATTGGGAAGTAATAAGTAGATGATGGGTTGCTAGAGTGACAGAAGCTTAAACCCTAGTTTATGCGTTTGCTTCGTAAGGGGCTGATTTGGATCCATATGTTTCATGCTATGGTTAGGTTTACCTTAATACTTTTGTTGTAGTTGCGGATGCTTGCAATAGAGGTTAATCATAAGTGGGATGCTTGTTCAAGTAAGAATAGCACCCAAGTACCGGTCCACCCAAATATCAAATTATCAAAGTACCGAACGCGAATCATATGAACGTCATGAAAACTAGCTTGACGATATTCCCATGTGTCCTCGGGAGCGCTTTTCCTTATATAAGAGTTTGTCCAGGCTTGTCCTTTGCTACAAAAAGGATTGGGCCACCTTGCTGCACTTTATTTACTTTTGTTACTTATTGCTCGTTACAAATTATCTTATCACAAAACTATCTGTTACCACTTATTTCAAGATTTGCAGAGAATACCTTGCTGAAAACCGCTTATCATTTCCTTCTGCTCCTCGTTGGGTTCGACACTCTTACTTATCGAAAGGGCTACGATAGATCCCCTATACTTGTGGGTCATCAATCAGCTGCGGGAGACGTATGAGCGGGAGGAGATCATGTATAGACAGAGATCCCGAGTCGACTGGCTTCAGGCGGTGGACCAAAATACGAAGTATTTCCAGGCTCGGGCTACCCATAGAAAGAGGAAAAACACGGTTGAAGCCCTTGTTAAGGATAACGGGTCTCGCTCGGTTATAAATGAGGAGATGCATGAAGTGGCGGCATCTTTCTATGAGCAGTTGTTTTCTTTAGAAGGTTCGGCTGGTGCGCAGGAAGTTTTAAGCAACATCGACCCGGCGGTCTCTGATGATATGAATGCTAAACTTACTGCTCCTTTTACCGATCAGGAGATCGAAACTGCTTTGTTTCAGATGGGCCCAACTAAGGCACCCGGCCCTGATGGGTTGCCGGCCCTATTCTATCAGCGCCACTGGGCGCTTGTCAAGGACGATGTGTGTGCTGCGATCAAGGATTTCCTGAATGGGGCATCTACTCCAGATTCCTTTAATGCCACGGTGATTGTCATGATACCCAAAACAAATTCTCCGGAGTTAATGTCTCAGTTCAGGCCCATAAGTCTATGTAATGTGCTCTATAAACTTGCCACAAAGGTCCTGGGTAATAGACTGAAGATCATCTTACCTTTCCTCATCTCTGAAGAACAGAGTGCATTTGTTCCAGGACGTCTCATTACTGATAATGTGCTGGTTTCCTATGAGTGTGTGCATGCAATAAGAACTGGTAAAATGAAGAGGAGCCTTTGTGCGGTGAAGCTAGATATGATGAAGGCCTATGACAGAGTTGAGTGGCGTTTTCTGGAAGAAATGATGTCAAAGTTGGTTTTGCCCCTCAATGGATCTCCATGATCATGCGGTGTGTAACTACGGCAAGCTTCTCTGTTAAGCTTAATGGTGGTCTCTCTAGGTCTTTCTTGCCATCCAGAGGGCTACGACAGGGGGATCCCCTCTCCCCCTATCTTTTTATTTTCTGTGTGGAGGGCTTCTCGGCTTTTCTCAAAAAAGCTCAAAGTGGCAATTCTATAAATGGTGTGTCATTTGGGGGCACTGGCCCCCACATCACACACTTGTTATTTTCCGATGATAGCATCGTCTTCCTTGAGGGGTCTGAGGAGAGTATGATGGCTCTCAGAGATATTCTTGCGAAATACGAGACTGCCTCAGGCCAGAAGGTGAATCTGAATAAGTCCTCCATTTTCTTTGGGAAAGGTTGTTCGGAGGAGAATAAGTCACTATGGAAACAAACAGTGAGGATTCAGTCGGAAGCTTTGAGTGAGAAGTTTCTTGGGCTACCAACACAGGTTGGGAGATCCAAGGAGGGGACTTTCAAATACTTGACGGAAAGTTCAAAGAAGAAAGTGGGGGGTTATAAGGGTCCAGGCCTCTCCAAAAAGGCTAGGGAGGTTCTTATCAAATCGGGACTGCAAGCGATACCAGGTACCAACGTTCACCATGAGTTGTTTTCACCTTGCAAAGAAGACGTGCCGAAACCTGACTTCTATCTCTTCAATATTCTGGTAGGGTGCAACGAGCGGTGAACAGAAAGTACATTGGGTCTCATAGGAAAAGATGTGTGCACCTAAGAGAGAAGGGGGTCTAGGGTTTAGAGACCCGCAAGCCTTCAACCAGGCCCTTCTTGCCAAGCAGGCTTGGCGGATCCTCACTTCTCTATCATCTCTGGTTGCCCGTGTTCTGAAGGCAAGGTATTTTCGAGATAGTTCCATTCTTACTGCTACTTGCCCCTCAAATGCATCATACACCTTTCATAGCATCTTGCATGGAAGAGATTTTCTCCGGGAGGGTTTGGTTTGGAGGATTGGAGACGGGTCCAGTGTCAACATTCATCATGAAAACTGGATTCCGAGGAACGGATACATGCGGCCACTGGGTCAGCAGTATCTCCAGGGTGTTACTAAAGTTGCTAACTTGTTAAATGCGGATGGAACAGAGTGGAATGTTGAGAGGGTGGATGAGATGTTCTCTGCCTCGGATGCCTCTGACATAAAGCAAATCGCAGTGGGAGGGCCAGGCACTGAGGATTTCTTGGCCTGAAACTTCACAAAAAATGGCTCTTTTAGCGTTCGCCCAGCCTTTCATTTGAGGATGTCAATGAATCACAGGAGGTCAAGACAGCCTGTCTCGTCGTCTTCAGTTGGAAAGCATAAAGCCTTCCTTGCACTTTGGGATACCAATGTTTCGGGGAAGGTCAAGATTCACTTCAAGCGATTCTTTGCGGAATGGTCTTCTTTGTGGGCTCAGAGCTTCACCGCCGGCATATCAAGGGGGCGTGTTCTGTCCAGCTTGTGGGCGGGAGGAGACGATCCTGCATCAGTTCTGGTCTTGCACCCATTCTCGACTGTTCTAGAAATTGGTGCAAGCCGAATCGGGCTCTTTGGTGGCCACTCCACCAGACTTTTTGGGGTCACACGGGGACCTGCATAGATGGCTTCCGGACTGGCTCACTGGAGCCAAGGATGAGGAGCGCGAGCTGGTCATGCAAGCAGCCTATGGGCTTTGGCTGGCGCGTAACAAGGCGCGGGATGGGAAGCAGATAGCTGCAACGCATGATATAATGACCGGGGTGCTGCATCATGTTCAGGAGTGGCGTGGCATTCACCAGCAGCGGGCTCGGACTCCTACTGAAAAGTCTCGTCGGAAGTGGGAAGTGCCGGAAGAGGGGTGGATCAAGATCAACTCGGACGGCGCAGTTTCAAAATCTGGCGGTAACGGTGGAGGTGGTGATGTGCTGTGTGATCATAATACTGCCTTCATTGCTGGGAGCTGTTAAAATTATCCACATATTTCTGACCCTGAAGCCACTGAAATTTTAGCATTTAAGCAGGCTCTGCAGATGGCGCTGGAGCTGAACCTGGACAGGGTGCACGTCGAGCTGGATAGCCTGTCAGCTGTGCAAAGAATCAAGCGGGAGCAGCAGGACTTTCAGATACTTAGGCGAGTACCGAACTGCAGCTAAGCCTCCGAGTGGGAGGGTTGCTCTCCACTCGGTAGGATTTTCAGATACTTAGGCGAGTATTGGACTGCAGCTAAGCCCCCGAGTGGGAGGTTTGCTCTCCACTCGGTAGGATTTTTAGGTACTTAGGCGAGTACGGGAATGCAGCTAAGCCCCCGAGTGGGAGGGTTGCTCTCCACTCGGTAGGATTTTCAGATACTTAGGTGAATACTGGACTGCAGCTAAGCCCCCGAGTGGGAGGTTTGCTCTCCACTCGGTAGGATTTTCAGATACTTAGGCGTAGCATCGATCAGAAGCTAAGCCCCCGAGTGGGAGGGTTGCTCTCCACTCGGTAGGATTTTCAGATACTTAGGCGTAGTCTTGGATCAGAGCTAAGCCCCGAGTGGGAGGTTTGCTCTCCACTCGGTGGGATTTTCGAGATACTTAGGCGTAGTCTTTGGATCAGCTAAGCCCCCGAGCGGGAGGTTTGCTCTGCACTCGGTAGGATTTTTAGGTACTTAGGCGAGTACAGGACTGCAGCTAAGCCCCCGAGTGGGAGGTTCGCTCTCCACTCGGTAGGATTTTTAAATACTTAGGCGAGTACTGGACTGCAGCTAAGCCCCCGAGTGGGAGGTTTGCTCTCCACTCGGTAGGATTTTTAGATACTTAGGAGAGTACTGGACTGCAGCTAAGCCCCCTGTGACGCCCGGGTAATCAAGCTACAGTAACCCTCTGGTAATGATGCCACGTCACCTCGATTATTGTTGATACTCTCGCGTTAGTTCAGAACCGATCCAAATTCAGATTTGAATTAAAGTCAAAACAATTAAAGTTTTCAAAAATCAAAACTAAATTGTTCCTAATGTGTCAAATAATCCATAATAAATGTTGGTGAAGAAAACATCTTTGAATAAAATACTTAAATGCACTAAATAAACTAAAACAGCGATAAAACAATTATTAAAAATGCTTTTAAAATAATAAGCAAATGCAAAATACTTTATTTACAGTGCCAAAATATTTAGGGATGTAACCTATTTAATAACACCAAATTAGTTGTCGCTTTAAGATGTTATAAAACAAAAATAAAAGAAAACAGAAAAGTAATAGAATAAAAAAAAGAAAAGAAAACAGAACAAACAAAAAAGGGGAAAGGAAACCCCCTTGTCGGGCCTCGGCCCACCGCCATTGGCTAACCAGCCGCCCAGCCGCCCACTCCCTCCTCCATATCCCCACCCCGATCGAACCCTAGGGCAACCACCCCCCACTTCCCCATCGATCCAGATCTGGATCGGGATCATCCCCGTTGCCCCGCACGAACCCCCCACTCCTCTCGTACGAACCCCCACTCCTCGTGACCGAGACACCCACCCTCTCCCGTTCTCCAGCATCGCCAATCACCTCGCGCCCGACCCCCTTGCCGCGATGGAGCTCCACCTCGCCGGCGTGCCCATTGCCCGAGGTATCCGCCGAGCGCCGCCCTCCAGCCTCCTCCTCGCGGCTCCCTTCCCTCGCGCCTCCACGTCCTCCGACGCTGCCGCCCCGTCGCCCGACCTTGATGCATCGCCGCCCGACGCCGCCCCACCGTGCCTTCGTCCTCCTCCACGGCGTCGCCTTGCTGGACGCCCCCGTCAACCTCTTCCTCGTCGGACTGCTCGCATCATTGACCTCCTCCCCGAAGGCCTCCGTCGAGCCCGCTGCCATTCCCCTACGGCCACCGTGAGCTTCCTCCCTTCCCCTCTCTATTGTCGGCGCCGGCCACCCCACTCGTCGCACCGTTGTCGTTTCCAGACCACCACAAGACCACCACTGCCGCGCTGGGCTGGCACTACCGGGCGCCCGTGTTGCGCCTCACGTCGGCGAGCCCGCCTGGCTCCCTGCAGCTTGTTCACCATCGCTTCGCTCACCGGGCGCTTCGCCTCGCCATGACCCCTTGCTTTCGCCGGGCGCTGCACCCCTGCAGTGGCCGTTGCAGCTGCCCTGGCGTGGCGTCTTGCAGGCGGTCTGGGCAGCGCACACGCCCAGCGCCCGCTTACCCGTGCGCCCGTTAGGCCCCCTGGGGCCTATGACATATGGGCCCCGCCCACAGAATGTGTTTAAAAAAATAGAATTAAAAGAATTAGAAATAATAATAATAATAATAAATGTAATTAATTAATTGATTAAGTTAATTAATCCTATTTAATTAATCTAATTAACCTGTTAGTTTAAATAAGCAGTAATTAGTTTAACCTAAATCCTAGTTAACCTAATCACTTTTATTAAATTAACTAATCATGTTTAGTTAACTAAGTCAATGACATGCGGGACCCACATCGTCAGATTGACCTACCAACCCTCGTTGACTGGCCGACGTCATGGTGACGTCATGATGATGTCAGTGTACACTATTCTGGGTAATGTTTATTTAAATAATTAAATAAATCCTAAAATGTTTTAAATACTTTCTACATGAAAGTTGCTCAGAACGATGAGACTAATCTGGATACGCAGCCCGTTCTTCCGCCACACATCCCTAACATATCGAAGACGCAACTTCCCTCTTCGGTTCATCTCTTCGAAAATGCGAAACACCGGGAATACTTTCCCGGATGTTTCCCCCCTTCACCGGAATCACCTCATACCGCGTTAGGGCACGCCTAGCATCACATATTGCTTTGTCATGCATCGTTATGCATCTGTTTGCATTGTATTCATTGTTTCTTCCCCCTCTTCTCTCCGGTAGACTACGAGACCGACGCTGCTGCCGCCCCATTCGACTACGGAGTTGACGACCCCTCCTTCTTGCCAGAGCAACCAGGCAAGCCCCCCCTCTTGATCACCAGATATCGCCTATTCTACTCTATACTGCTTGCATTAGAGTAGTGTAGCATGTTACTGCTTTCCGTTATACCTATCCTGATGCATAGCCTGTCCTTACTACTACTGTTGTTACCTTTACCTGCAATCCTACATGCTTAGTATAGGATGCTAGTATTCCATCTATGGCCCTACATTCTTGTCCGTCTGCTGTGCTATACTATCGGGCCGTGATCACTGGTATATACTTATACTTATACATGATACATGTGGTGATTAAAGACGGGTCAACTCGTAGGAGTACCCGCGAGTGGATCTTTGTGGCGGAGCGATAGGGCAGGTTGAGACCGCCTAGGAGAGAGGTGGGCCTGGTCCTATTCGGCGTTCGCGGATACTTAACATGCTTAACGAGTTCTTGGTATTTGATCTGAGTCTGGCCATTTGGTCTATACGCACTAACCAACTACGTGGGAAAGATATGGGCACTCGACATCGTGGTATCAGCCGAAGCCTTCGTGGACGCCAAGAATCGAAGCGGCGCTACCGGATTGGAACATAAGCCTGCTCTTGTATTAAGGGGCTAGTTACGCTTCGGCCGCGTTATAACGTGCAAGTGTGCTAAGGCGATGGGCCTGCACTGCGGCGCTTAGGTTTAGACCGGCGTGTTGACCTCTCTGTTGGCCTAGGTGGGGCTGCGACGTGTTGATCTTCCTCGGCCGGGCATGACCCAGAAAAGTGTGTCCGGCCAAACGGGATCAAGCGTGTTGGGTTATGTGGTGCACCCCTGCAGGGAAGTTAATCTATTCGAATAGCCGTGATCTTCGGTAATAGGACGACTTGGAGTTGTACCTTGACCTTATGACAACTAGAACCGGATATTTAATAAAACACACCCTTCCAAGTGCCGATATAACCCGGTGATCGCTCTCTAACAGGCAATGAGGAGGGATTGCCGGGTAGGATTATTGCTATGCGATGCTACTTGGAGGACTTCAGACTACTCTACGCTACATCTTTGCAAAGACGGAGGCTGCCGAGCGTAGTCTTCGGCGGGATTAGCTATCCCCCTCTTATTCTGGCATTCTGCAGTTCAGTCCACCGATTTGGCCCTTTACACATATACCCATGCATATGTAGTGTAGCTCCTTGCTTGCGAGTACTTTGGATGAGTACTCACGGTTGCCTTTTTCCCCCTTTTCCCCCTTTCTTTACTCGATTGCTGCGACCAGACGATGGAGCCCAGGAGCCAGATGCCACCGTCGACGAAGACTACTACACTGGAGGTGCCTACTACTACGTGCAACCCGCTGACGACGACCAGGAGTAGTTTAGGAGGATCCCAGGCAGGAGGCCTGTGCCTCTTTCGATCTGTATCCCAGTTTGTGCTAGCCTTCTTAAGGCAAACTTGTTTAACTTATGTCTCATTTCAGATATTGTTGCTTCCGCTGACTCGTCTATGATCGAGCACTTGTATTCGAGCCCTCGAGGCCCATAGCTTGTATTATGATGCTTGTATGACTTATTTATGTTTTAGAGTTGTGTTGTGATATCTTCCGTGAGTCCACGATCTTGATCGTACACATTTGCATGCATGATTAGTGTACGATTGAATCGAAGCGTCCAAGTTGGTATCAGAGCCGACTGCCTGTAAGAATCCCCCTGCCACACTCCTTGGCCGAAGTCGAGTCTAGACATTACAAAACTTTTACTAACATGGATGTGTGTCTTACGGGCACACGTCGCCATTGGGTGGTAGTAGGATCTTTTATTCCTCGACCTATACTTTGGGACTCTGACATCTCTTCTATTCGGGTTAAACGATTTTATGAACTCGGACTCTAGGTTCTCGATAATACTTTCTCCCGGAGAGCCCTTCAAATTCAAATGATCGCCGGTCGCACGGAAGATTTCGCAGATACTCTCCAATTTTCTCTCGAGACCTTGTGCTCGTTGCTTTTGCAATTCCCTTCCACCAAAATATCCCTATGGATAAATACTTACACCTGTCGTGCTTACTTTTATTCCCAATCGATCTTGTTATTACAAGATACCCCGAGAATATTTTGTGCCTACTGCCTTGCAGTTCTTTGCCACCTGAATACCCCTAAGAATAATTTCTCGCACTTTCTGAGTATCCGCTCATCCCCAGTTGTTCAGATGTTTCACAAAAGTCTTTGAAATACTATTCAATCCTCCGAAAATCCTTAGCTGCTATTGCTCGGCAAATACTTGTCTGCTTGCATTATGGATGCTTCCCATATATCCGCAATATTCACTAGTATCTTTTGACACCATCATTTTGATCATGTTGATTCAACATGTGTGCGAATGCACACAATCATCTATCAACCCTTCTAAATTATCTTTCCGGCTCAGACATCATTTTTGAACATGAGCTGGTTCTCGATCAAACTATTTGTCGTCAATTGTGCCTCTGGTCTATCCAACTTATCCATCCTTGATCGTGAGCGATCGCTCGATACTTTGTTTTGGAAATCGTAATTCCTTTGTTATCTAAGCATCGAATTATTCAGATGTTGTATAATATGATGCCCGTGCATTCTTCTTCCTCTGGTTGAGTACCGATGCTCACATCAGATCCCTTGTGGACCATCGGTTCCTTTGTTGGATTTTATTCGACAGTGTCCTTCATATTGAATAACCTTGAGAGCCTTTCCATGGGTATATAATGCCTTTGGTAAATTGTATCATCTGCTTTTGAACAATGCTCTACTTTCGAGCTTGTATTATTTACCCCGAAGTTTGTGGTATATGTTCGTAAGATGCCCTGATGGGTTGAACCTATGCCTTCCTTAATATGTGTGAACTCGGAAGTTTTCACGGGTCAGACTCATCTGGTATTTCACCAGGTAAAACTTTCAACACTAATGCCATTATCGAAACGAGAAGTGAATGAAAGGTTATGCATTGAAGAAGTGGGAGTCGACCTTGAACTTTGTGTTCATGCCCATGGACACGATGTAGATCTTATCATTAAAGCTTCTCTTAAATTAATTATTCCCTTGGTATAAGTTCTTATATCTGGGATCCGGCCTTTTGCAATCGTGGTTCCGGCCATCTTCTCCTTTAAATACCACTTCTCGGACAAGTTGAAGTACTTGTCTTCTGCAGATCATTGCACCTGTCCAACCTTTACTTTGATCAACCGTCGAGTATTACACTCTGGTATCTCAAGAATATCATGGAACTGCATAACTTCTTATGGGTTCTTCGTCAACTGTTATTTCTCACCGATTTCAAATTTTCCTCGGGTTCTGAGTTATTAGTCACTCAAGAACACCGAATAGTGAATCGAGTCCGCACTCCGATTCAATAACTCTAAGTAATTTTCGTTGCTTACGAGTTTATTAATCCTTACAGTCATTCCTAACCTGATCGGCTATATCATTATCATGCTAAATTTTAACTCTGTTACCTGGTCCTTTCCCGAGCACAATTTTTTTTGATGATGAGCTAAGCTTACGTCCATATTCCTCATCTTATCATTTCACCTCAAACAACAAGCTTGATTTCGAGCTTGTGTCGCATCCGTGGTTCCAATAACCTTTTGCTTCATCATTCCCTTTTGCTTGATGTCGTCGCTGTTCGTTGGCCTCTTCATAGTACCTCGATAAAATTTGTGATGATCATCATCAACATTTTGTGTTCTTCCAGGATATCAATCAAATTCATGATGGGAAATACCATCCTTGCCCCTTGATGATTGTGTTATCATCGACAACATTCTTGCCTTCCCCCAACCCAAACTTGTTCATGTTATGGATGGTACTTGCTATCCAGCTTTTATGATGTTCTACCTTTAAGTATTATCATCTGTTATGTCAAGAATGTCGTGAGGGTTACTCCACCTCTTAAGAATTCTTGGTATAGTGATACTTCTCACCATCACCATTCTTTCTTGGTCCTCGTGTTGATTCGATCAGTGATGTTTGGATTCTGCCCTTCTAGCAACCATATTGCTTTGAAGATTATGGTCGGTCGTTCACTCTTAGACTATTTATTATTATTGAATCACCATTCTGATATTGGTCGTGCAACCCAACCCCATATTTCGGGTGCACCTTTCAACCAATGTTTAATGGTGTATGTTTTCCTCGAGCATACCTCATTATGTCATCTGATATGACAAATGTTTTCTCCTTATTCACATAGTTGTGGAAATCCACCCTTTGGAAATCTCGATGATTTGTCGCTGAGTCCATCAGCCACCTCCTCATCCTCTCATTGGTTTACTAATGAACTCTTGTTTCGGAACTCACTTTCATAGTTCATTTCCGGAGAATCTTACATTGTCATCTCGTCAATTGTGTTGCACCTTTTCTTCTCAGGCATACTAAGTCGGAGGTATCCTGACACCAATCGGATCTGAACCTCGGTCAGATATGATGGTTGGAACATATTTCCAAGAGTTATAACATCGGTCTTTATATGACTCGATAAGGTGATGTCATGCCTAGCACACCTGGCCGAAGGGCCTATTGATATAGTTTCCTTTTTAACAAGGTTAACCAATTTTCCATGAGGAACTTGAATGCCTTGTTTAATAAGTTATCCTGATGGATCCTTTGTGTATCCAAAGTCCGACCTTTGCTTGAAGACCATGTCAATGCTATCTGAAGCATGTCTGTGGTACTCCGATCTTCAATAAGAACATTTGAAGCACCATGCTAAATTTTCCTTATCAATTATCCAAACA
The DNA here is from genome assembly GCA_021605145.1 of Aegilops bicornis. NCBI lineage: Eukaryota > Viridiplantae > Streptophyta > Magnoliopsida > Poales > Poaceae > Aegilops > Aegilops bicornis. Next base: position 482,534,643 of record CM038673.1, on the reverse strand, counting down.
CCGTTGTATGGCTAATATCATGAAAATTCTCTCCCCTGCCTAAAGAGTTTTCTACATTATACCCTGCCACGGATAGCCTGCTCTGCTTATCATTGGGAAGGATATACCCCTGGAATATCTGATAATCATATTTTCCTTTCCATTATTTGGTTTAACCTTTCTGGTGATCATTATGGTCTAAGCAATATTAATTCCCTGCTTATGTAAACCCCTCGGTGTACAATTCTGTCAGTAAGACCCTGTTACTTTTGTTGATGACATTCCGGTAACCACCGATGGACGAGAACTTTGCCTATTGGTCCGCCTCGTTCAACGAGCAGGAAAATGGTTCTCTTCGTCCCCCGCCCTTGGTACTGATGTTGTTGCTGACATAGCTGACATGGTACTCCCTGACATGCCTTGCTATCATGACCGTGCAAGATGTCACTACTCCAAAAAAACCACATGGTGGGCCCATAACCCACAGTTCCACAGGATCGAAACCTGACTCTCCTGTGCACCCCCAATTTCCAAAGTTATTCCTCGTTCTTGACTTCTTATGTAACTTACGGGCCCCTTGCCAAGTGATCTATTCGGGTGTCAGACGCAATACTTATTCTCGTTGCTCTGAACCCCTTCACCTTCTGATAGGCATTGAACGCTTGCCTATCGGTTTGAAACTTCTCATGGTACATTCTTACTTTGCTCTCGACATCTTCTTAAGTTTCAATTCGAGAGATACTTATGCTTCTTCCCCTGGGTTAACCGTCTGATGCTCGATCTTGTTAGAATCCGTCCTTATAGGGTTCTCCCTTCTCACCCTTCCGTAAGTACGGTGAAGACCCTGAAGGAAGGATGAAAAACTTCATCATGAGGACCTGAAGTACAGAAATTAAGACATCAATGTATTGGATCAACCCCTTCGAGAAGAGTAACGAAGACCGAGAACCCTCGCTAGAATTTCTTAACCAGAACTTTCCCCCTTACTCCCCTCTTAAATCTCGGGACGAGATTTCTTGTAGTGGAGGAGAATTGTGACGCCCGGGTAATCAAGCTACAGTGACCCTCTGGTAATGATGCCACGTCACCTCGATTATTGTTGATAATCTCGCGTTAGTTCAGAACCGATCCAAATTCAGATTTGAATTAAAGTCAAAACAATTAAAGTTTTCAAAAGTCAAAACTAAATTGTTCCTCATGTGTCAAATAATCCATAATAAATGTTGGTGAAGAAATCATCTTTGAATAAAATACTTAAATGCACTAAATAAACTAAAACAGCGATAGAAAAATTATTAAAAATGCTTTTAAAATAATAAGCAAATGCAAAATACTTTATTTAAAGTGCCAAAATATTTGGGGCTGTAACCTATTTAATAACACCAAATTAGTTGTCGCTTTTAGATTTTATAAAACAAAAATAAAAGAAAACAGAAAAGTAATAGAATAAAAAAAGAAAAGAAAACAGAACAAACAAAAAAAGGGGAAAAGAACCCCCCTCGCTGGGCCTCGGCCCAGCTGGCCATTGGGCTAACCAGGCCGGCCCAGCCCGCGCCCCACTCCCCTCCTCCATATCTCCCACCCCGATCGAACCCTAGGGCAACCACCCCCCCACTTGCCCCATCGATCCAGATCTGGATCGGGATCATCCCCGTTGCCCCTTACGAACCCCCACTCCTCTCGACGAACCCCCACTCCTCGTGACCGAGACACCCACCCTCTCCCGTTCTCCAGCCGCCAAGCACCTCGCGCCCGACCCCTTGCCGCGATGGAGCTCCACCTCGCCGGCGTGCGGTTACTGAGGTCTCCGGTGGCGCCGCCCTCCGGCCTCCTCCTCGCGGCTCCCTTCCTCGCGCCTCCACGTCCTCCGACGCTGCCCGTCGCCGCCGACCCTGATGCATCGCCGCCCGACGCCGCCCCGCCGTGCCTTCGTCCTCCTCAACGGCGTCGCCTTGCTGGACGCCCCCGTCAACCTCCTCCTCGTCGGACTGCTCGCATCATCGACCTCCTCCCCGAAGGCCTCCGTCGAGCCAGCGCCATTCCCCTACGGCCACCGTGAGCTTCCTCCATTCCCCTCTCTATTGCCGGCGCCGGCCACCCCACTCGTCACACCGTTGTCGTGCTCCAGCACCACCGCACGCGTCGCGCCTGGGCCGGCACCCCGCTGGCGCCACGTGCCGCGCCTCACGTAGGCGAGCCCGCCCCGGCTCTCCTGCAGTTGCTCCGACCACCGCCTTCGTTCACCGGCGCTGCTCCTAGCCCGCTGCCTTGCTCGCCGGCCGTGCGTACCGACCTCGCAGCGGCGTTGGCGCTGCCCTTGGCGTCTTGCGTCGCGGTCTAAGCAAGCGACACGCCAGCCACCGCTTACCGTCGCCCGTTAGGCCCCCTGGGGCCTATGACATATGGGCCCCGCCCACAGAATGTGTTTAAAAAAATAGAATTAAAAGAATTAGAAATAATAATAATAATAATAAATGTAATTAATTAATTAACTAACTAAGTTAATTAAGTTAATTAATCCTATTTAATTAATCTAATTAACCCATTAGTTTAAATAAGCAGTAATTAGTTTAACCTAAATCCTCGTTAACCTAATCACTTTTATTAAATTAACTAATCATGTTTAGTTAACTAAGTCAATGACATGCGGGATCCACACGTCAGATTGACCCAGTCAACCCCCGTTGAATGATGACGTCATGGTGACGTCATGATGATGTCAGCATACACTATTCTGGATAATGTTTATTTAAGTAATTAAATAAATCCTAAAATGTTTTAAATCTATAAAAATCAATATAAAATAAACCGAAGCTCAGATGAAAATATTTTCTACATGAAAGTTGCTCAGAACGACGAGACAAATCTGGATACGCAGCCCGTTTGTCCGCCACACATCCCTAACATATCGAACACGCAACTTCCCCCTTCGGTTCATCTCTCCAAAAACGCGAAACACCGGGAATACTTTCCCGGATGTTTCCCCCCCCCTTCACCGGAATCACCTCATATCGTGTTAGGGCACGCCTAGCATCACATATTGCTTTGTCATGCATCGTTATGAATCTGTTTGCATTGTATTCATTGTTTCTTCCCCCTCTTCTCTCCGGTAGACTACGAGACCGACGTTGTTGCCGCCCCATTCAACTACGGAGTTGACGACCCCTCCTTCTTGCCAGAGCAACCAGGCAAGGCCCCCCCCCCTTGATCACCAGATATCGCCTATTCTACTCTATACTGCTTGCATTAGAGTAGTGTAGCATGTTACTGCTTTCCGTTATACCTATCCTGATGCATAGCCTGTCCTTACTACTACTGTTGTTACCTTACCTGCAATCCTACTTGCTTAGTATAGGATGCTAGTATTTCCATCTATGGCCCTACATTCTTGTCCGTCTGCTGTGCTATACTATCGGGCCGTGATCACTCGGGAGGTGATCACGGGTATATACTTATACTTATACATGATACATGTGGTGATTAAAGACGGGTCAACTCGTAGGAGTACCCGCGAGTGGATCTTTGTGGCGGAGCGATAGGGAAGGTTGAGACCGCCTAGAGAGAGGTGGGCCTGGTCCTGCTCGGGCGTTCATGGATACTTAACATGCTTAACGAAGTTCTTGGTATTTGATCCGAGTCCGCCATTTGGTCTATACGCACTAACCAACTACGTGGGAAAGATATGGGCACTCGACATCGTGGTATCACCGAAGCCTTCGTGGACGCCAATGATCGAAGCGGCGCTACCGGATTGGAACATAAGCCCGATCTTGTATTAAGGGGCTAGTTACGCTTCCGGCCGCGTGCATAGCGTGCAGGTGTCTTTGAGGCGATGGGCCCGGACCCTGTGCGCTTAGGTTTAGACCGCGTGTTGACCTCTCTGTTGGCCTAGGTGGGGCTGCGGCGTGTTGATCTTCCGCGGCCGGGCATGACCCGAGAAAAGTGTGTCCGCCAAATGGGATCAAGTGTGTTGGGTTATGTGGTGCACCCTGCAGGAAGTTAATCTATTCGAATAGCCGTGATCTTGATAATGTGGGCGACTTGGAGTTGTACCTTGACCTTATGACAACTAGAATCGGATACTTAATAAAACACACCCTCCAAGTGCCAGATATAACCCGGTGATCGCTCTCTAACAGGGCAATGAGGAGGGGATCGTCGGGTAGGATTATTGCTATGCGATGCTACTTGGAGGACTTCGGACTACTCTACGCTACATCTGCCAAGATAGAGGCTGCCGAGCGTAGTCTTGACGAGGATTAGCTATCCCCCTCTTATTACGGCATTCTGCGATTCGGTCCACCGATATGGCCCTTTACACATATACCCATGCATATGTAGTGTAGCTCCTTGCTTGCGAGTACTTTGGATGAGTACTCATGGTTGCCTTGTTCCCCTTTTCCTCCTTTCTTTACTCGATTGTCGCGACGGGCACGATGGAGCCTGTGAGCGACGCCACCGTCGGCTACTACTACACTGGAGGTGCCTACAACTACGTGCAGCCCGGCGACGACCACTGTGAGTAGTTTAGGAGGATCCCGGTAGGAGGCCTGCGCCTCTTTCGATCTGTATCCCGGTTGTGCTAGCCTTCTTAAGGCAAACTTGTTTAACTTATGTCTCGTACTCGGATATTGTTGCTTCCACGACTCGTCTATGATCGAAAGCACTTGTATTCGAGCCCTCGAGGCCCACGGGCTTGTATTATGATGCTTGTATGACTTATTTATGTTTTAGAGTTGTGTTGTGATATCTTCCCGTGAGTCCCTGATCTTGATCGTACACATTTGCGTGCATGATTAGTGTACGATTGAATCGGGGGCGTCACACCCCCGAGTGGGAGGTTTGCTCTCCACTCGGTAGGATTTTTAGGTACTTAGGCGAGTACTGGACTGCAGCTAAGCCCCCGAGTGGGAGGCTGGCTCACCACTCGGTAGGATTTTAAACACTTAGGCGAGTACTTGGACTGCAGCTAAGCCCCCGAGTGGGAGGCTGGCTCACCACTCGGTAGGATTTTGAACACTTAGGCGAGTACTTGGACTGCAGCTAAGCCCCCGAGTGGGAGGCTGGCTCACCACTCGGTAGGATTTTAAACACTTAGGCGAGTACTGGACTGCAGCTAAGCCCCCGAGTGGGAGGTTTGCTCTCCACTCGGTAGGATTTTTAGATACTTAGGCGAGTACTGGACTACAGCTAAGCCCCCGAGTGGGAGGTTTGCTCTCCACTCGGTAGGATTTTTAGGTAGTTAGGCGAGTACTGGACTGCAGCTAAGCCCCCGAGTGGGAGGCTGGCTCACCACTCAGTAGGATTTTAAACACTTAGGCGAGTACTTGGACTGCAGCTAAGCCCCCGAGTGGGAGGATGGCTCACCACTCGGTAGGATTTTAAACACTTAGGCGAGTACTTGGACTGCAGCTAAGCCCCCGAGTGGGAGTCTGGCTCACCACTCGGTGGGATTTTAAACACTTAGGCGAGTACTTGGACTGCGGCTAAGCCCCAGTGGGAGGCTAGCTCACCACTCGGTAGGATTTTAAACACTTAGGCCAAGACTTTGACTGCAGCTAAGCCCCCTAGCGGGAGGCTGGCTCAACACTCTGTATGAATTACAACGTCTTTGGAGAAACGGTTCCTCAGCTAAGCCCCCGAGTGGGAGGCTGGCTCTCCACTCGGCAGGGATTTTTTTTACAAACTTAGGCGAAACGGGTTCGTGGCTAAGCCACCCACTGGGGGAAATTTCTCATGTAAACGAAAAGTAATAACAAATACTGGGAAAATTATAACATTCTTGTCTTTGATAAACAAACTACAGAGGTACTTCTATTACATCTCGCCCGAGTGAGTACTTAAGTGTAAAGGGGCGGAGCAGCTCCGCATTCCAAGCTCGAGGCTCATCAATCTGGCGATCGATGTTGTAAAGATGGTATGCTCCATTGTGGAGAACTCTGGTGACGATGAAGGGACCTTCCCAAGTGGGAGCTAGCTTGTGTGGTTTCGTTGATCCACTCGGAGGACCAAGTCTCCTTCTTGAAAGGTTCGGCTCTTCACATTTCTAGCATGGAATCGACGCAAGTCCTGGCGATAGATGGTCGAGCGGATCAAGGCCATCTCTCTCTCCTCTTCAAGGAGGTCGATCGCATCTTGCGGGCTTGCTCCGCTTCATCTTGAGTAGAGTTCGACTCGGGGTGCATTGTGAAGCAGTGTCACTCGGTAGAACTGCTTCAGCTCCATAGACCGGAAAGAATGGAGTTCTCTCGATTCGACCGATTAGGAGTGGTCCTCAATCCCCAAAGAACCGACGGAAGTTAAATGGGCACGCTCTCTGCTGCATGCTTGAGATCACGCGCATCGGTAGAGGTTTCGATCCTTTGAGAATTAGACCGTTTGCTCGTTTTGCTTGTCCATTCGACCGGGGTGAGCAACTGAAGCATAGTCGACTAGCGTGCCCCTGAGAGGCGCAAAAGGCTTTGAACTTGTCGGAATCGAAGTTTGACCCATTGTCAGTGATGATGCTGTGCGGAACTCCATATCTGAATATCAACTCTCTGATGAAACTGATAGAAGTGCACGCATCGAGGTTCTTGATATGTTTAGCTTCGATCCACTTCGTAAACTTGTCGACTGCCACTAGCAAGTGAGTGAAACCGCTTCTGCCAATTCTCAGTGGTCCAATCATATCCAACCCCCAAACAGCAAAGGGCCAGATGAGTGGAATGGTCTTCAAGGCTGAGGCGGGTTTGTGTGACATATTGGAATAGAACTGACACCCTTCACACTTGTCAACTATTTCCTTCGCCATTTCATTTGCTTTTGGCCAGTAAAATCCCGCTCGGTATGCTTTAGCCACAATGGTCCGAGAGGACGCATGATGACCATAGTTCCCCGAGTGGATATCATCAAGAATTATCTGACCTTCTTCTGGCGTTATGCATTTCTGGCCGACTCCAGTCGCGCTTTCTCTGTACAACTGTCCCTTGATCACAGTAAAGGCTTTGGATCGGCGGATGATCTGTCGAGCCTCTTCTTCGTTCTCTGGGAGCTCTTTCCTCAGGATATACCCGATGTACGGCCTTTGTCGATCAGTAACGACCACGACTTCCACGATCAGGTCGACCACTGCTGGGACCTCAACTTCAGTCGGATCAGTGGCACTTTTTGGCTGTGGGGCTTCTTCGGTGAAAGGATCCTCTTGAATTGACGGTGTGTGGATGTGCTCCAAAAACACATCATTGGGAATGGCTTCCCTCTTGGACCCTATTTTCGCCAAATCATCAGCAGCTTGATTTTTCACCGGGTACATGATGAAGCTCTAACCCCTCAAACTTCTTCTCTAGCTTCCTCCTTTGCATTACAGTAACCAGTCATGGCTGGACTTCTGACATCCCACTCCTTCATCACCTGATTAACCACTAGATCTGAGTCGCCATAAACCATGAGGCGACGGACGCCGAGTGAAATGGCCATACGCAACCCATACAACAGTGCTTCGTATTCTGCTTCATTGTTGGAAGAATCAAAGTGAATCTGGAGCACATATCTGAGCTTATCTCCTCGGGGGGAAACCAACACTACCCCAGCACCGGAACCATTCAGCATCTTGGAACCATCAAAGAACATGGTCCACTGCTCCGAGTGAACTTGAGTCGGCAACTGCTGTTCAATCCACTCGGCGATGAAATCTGCTATTTCTTGGGACTTGATGGCTTTCTTTGCCTCAAACTTGATATCAAGGGGAAGGAGTTCAATCGCCCATTTCGCCACTCGACCAGTTGCATCTACATTGTGCAGAAATTTACGACAATGGGGCGTCACGACGGCGTAATGGAATGATCGGAGAAGTAATGAGCAACCTTCTTCGTGGTCATGTAAATCCCATAAACAAGCTTCGATAATGAGGGTATCTTTGCTTTGATGGGGTCAATACTTGGAAAGATAATATCTTTGGTATTTGAACTTTGAAGGCTTTTCCTTCTTCTTCCGCTCGACCGTAAATCTTATCTTGACGACTTGTCCTGTGGCTGCGATGTAAAGTAGCAAAGGCTCTTTGCTGATCGAGGCAGCAAGCACCGGCTGGGTGGAGAGCAGAGCTTTTAGCTCTGCAAACGCTGCATCAGCTTTGGGAGTCCACTCGAACTTGTCTAACTTCTTCATCGGTCGGTAAAGAGGCAATGCCTTTTCACCGAGACGAGAGATGAATCGACTTAAAGCGGCCAAGCATCCAAAGAAGCTTCGGACGCCGTGCTGCACGGGGCATTTCATTCGGAGTATAGTGCCAACTTTTTCTGGGTTGGCGTCGATTCCTCGTTCGGAAACGAGAAAATCGAGTAACTTTCCGCCAGGAACCCCGAATGTGCACTTTGATGGATTAAGCTTGATATCATACCTCCTGAGATTGGCAAATGTTTCAGCAAGGTCAGTCAACAGGTCGGAACCTTTCCGTGACTTGACCACAATATCATCCATGTATGCTTCCACATTCCGGTGATTTGAGTGAGCAAACACTTCGAATCATCCTCATGAACGTGGCTCCGGCATTCTTGAGGCCGAATGGCATGGTGACATAATGAAGCACCCGAATGGAGTGATGAAAGCTGTTTTGATCTCGTTGGGTCCATACGAATGGATCGGATGGTAACCGAATAGGCGTCTAAGAAAGACAACCGCTCACATCCCGCAATCGAGTCGACTATTTGGTCGATGCGGGAGGAGAAAATGATCTTTCGGGTAGGCCCGATTGATATGCTTGAAGTCGATGCACATGCGAAGTGATTTGTCCTTCTTAGGGACCATGACAACATTGGCGAGCCACTCGGAGTGGTAAATCTCTCGGATAAACTCTGCTGCTAAGAGCCGAGCCACCTCCTCGCCAATGTCCTTTCTCTTACGGACGGCGGACCGTCGAAGATGTTCTTTGACAGGTTTAACTTTTGAGTCGACTTCGTAGACGATGCTCAGCCGATCCCTAGGAACACCCAAAGCATGTCAAGAAGCTTCCATGCGAAGATGTCCCAGTTCTCATGGAGGAATTGGATGAGCGCTTCTTCCTATTTGGAGTCGAGTGTTGTTGAGATGTGAGTCGGAGCAGCATTGGGATCAGTCGGGTGAATATGAATCGGTTTCGTCTCCCCGGACGACTGAAATGCTGACTCCGTGGCGGGCTTCTTGGCTCGCAACAAATCACTCAGGTCTGCAGTTTTCTGGTACTCTTGCAGCTCTACCACTGCCATCTGAGCATCAACGATCTTAGAGCCTTTCTGAAAACACTCTTCGCTTTCTTCCGATTGCCGCGATGTGATTATCACACCTTTGGGACTGGCATCTTCGTTTGAGGTATACATAACATGGTCGAGCCATGAAAGCGGCGCATATGCGGCCTCTCCGAATAGCGTGATAAGCGCTCTGAAATCCACGACCTCAAAGGTCAACTTTTCCTTCTGAAAATTCTTGAAGTCACCAAAAACCACATCGAGAGCAATTTGGCGAGTGACTCAGCCTTCTTTCCGTGAATGACTCCATGGAAGCTCATGTTCTTTGGTCTTTGAGTCCGGACATCGTAATGCCCATCCCTTTCAACGTCTCGCATACGGTATGTTCAGGCCATCGCCACCATCCATCAAAACTTTAGTTAGCGAGTGCTTTCGACCGGGTCGACCACCAACGCTTGCCTCCCAGGGGTGGCTATGTGTGTCGGGTGATCAGACTGGTCGAACGTGATGGCGGTCTGTGACCATTTCAGGTAACTGGGTGTCGCCGGAGCGACCATGTTCACTTCCCGGTTGATAACTTTCAATCGACTTTTCATTTCAACGTCAGCAACAATCATCAGGGTGGAATTGACCTGGGGGTATCCACCGTCACTATTTTCCTTGTCCTCAACTTTGTCCGACTCCTTCTCCTTATCCTTGGGCTGCTTTCCCTGGAACTGCTGAATCAAGAGCTGACACTGTCGAGTGGTATGCTTTGGGTAAATGAGTTTACCTTCTTCATCTTTCTTCGTGTGAATGTGACATGGCAAGTCCAACACATCATTTTCATCTTGGTCTTTCACTTTCTTGGGGTTCCACGGCCCCTTGGATTTCCCCTTGAACTTTCCTGGAGTCACGACCAAGGCTTCTCCAGGAGCAGCGGTAGCTCGGCTTTCCGCTTCGCTTCCATTGGAGTTCCCTCCCCGGTTTCATTAGCGGCTGACTTGTACTTGCCACTCCGGAGCCGATCCTCTTCTTCATCATTGGCGTACTTGGTGGCAATCTCCATCATTCGACTCACGGTCATGTCTCTGGTCCGACCGAATTTCAAACTTAATTCTTTGTTCTTAACACCTTCCTTGAAGGCACAGACTGCCTGATGATCAGATACATTCTCTACTGTGTGATGCAAAGTGATCCATCTCTGGATATAATCCCTCAGAGTTTCATTCGACTTACGCACACGATTGCAACTCTGTCACAACCTGCTGGCCGCTTGCAAGTTCCTTCAAATGTCGACATACACTCGGGCAAGATCTTCCCAAGTGTAAATGTCTTTGGGTGCTAACTGATTCAACCATGCTCTGGCCGAGCCCTCCAACATAAGAGGCAGGTGTTTCATGGCCACTTCATCGTTGTCGCCACCAATCTGAACAGCCACTCGGTAGTCCTCAAGCCAAGTATCCGGCTTAGACTCACCAGTGAACTTACTAACTCTAGTCGCCAACCTGAAGTTGGGAGGAATCACCGCAGCTCTGATGGCTCTGCTAAAACACTCTGGTCCTGAGATGTGTACTCTGCTTCTTTGGCCAGGCGCATTTACATGTCATGGCCTTCTTGGTGAGCTCATTCTTTGTCGACCAAGCCTTGAATGATGATGGATCTTGCATCAAAGCTCGTTCCACAGGGTCGTGGAATCCTTCGCCCAACAACATCTTTGGCGCTGTCATCTTCTTTGACGGGCGCATATGACCCACCCCTTGGGGAGGAGTGGGCACTCGGCGTCGATCATCACGATCGAATCGGTCCTCATCTTGATCACGCCGGCCTCCATGTCCCTCACGCCTCGGGGACGATCTTGGGCTATGAGCCGACCGATTGTATTCGCAGCGGCTGACATCTGCTGTGAATCCTATTCCGCGACTGCGATACAGCTGAATTTTGATCTCCTGCTGCCCGGAGTAAATCTCTGATCTGTAGCAAGCCTCTGCCAGCCTCTGACTGGGAAGGCTTAATGGACTCTGCTATACGGGCTGCAACTGCTAGATTTTGAATTGGAGTTCGGTATACCTGAGTCGGTTGTGGAAAGAGTTGACGTCGACTGGACGACGGGACCCGTTGTTGCGCTCGTTCGTTGAGCACTCGCTGGAGATTTTCCAGTCGAGTGCGTTCAGCCAAGTTGGCCAAACGCGCGTCTTCTAAGGCACGGGCCTCGGGGGTTTCTCCAACGATAGGAGTGTGAAGCGCATCCATGTTCCGGCGGCGAAGCTCCTCCCTCTACAGCGAAGTGAGGGGCTCGGGCTGCCTCGGGGGTTTCTCGTGAACCTGCGCCGGCTCGCCTCCGCCAACGCCTCCGTCGGTGCGGGGGAAACCATGAGGACTGCGTGGTCCGTCGACCATCAGAACCTCCGCCGCTGGATCACTGCTATCGCACTTTTCGGATGCACGGTGTCACGAGCCACCGGCAGATCGAGCAGTAGTAGAGAGATTCGTCGGGCTCGATTGCCGCGACATGAGGGATGGCCGACTGGCGGGCCACCGCGTGCCTCACCCACCGCTGAAGCCTCGACCGGCCGGAGCGCTTGCGCCGGCGAGAGACTGGGAGGGAGGACGGCACAGGAGCCGACCGATACTGGGTCGACGGCTGCCGCAGGAGGACGCACGCGCGAAAGTGCGTTGCCCCGCGGACGAGGAGTGCGTTGACGTCGAGTGGAGCCTCCTGCAGCCAAGCGGAGTCGTCGGTGATGAACGTGAGCGCGCTGAGACGGATCTCGTGGCCCTCAACCAAAACTCCACCTGAAACCATGATGAATGGGATCGGAAAAACTGCAACTTCTCCAACAAGTCGCTAAGACACCTGCCCCACGGTGGGCGCCAACTGTCGTGGTTCTAAGTCCGACAGTAGAATGGGGGTAGGTATGGAGAGGCAAGATCCTAGCTATGGAGTAGTTGTATACGCAAGATGTTTACGAAGTTCAGGCCCTTCTGAGGAAGTAACAGCCCTACGCCTCGGAGCCCGAGGCGGTCGATCAGTATTATGTGCGTATGAGTTACAGGGGTGCGAACCCTTTACACTGAGGAGGGGGGTGGCTTATATAGAGTTCGCCAGACCCCTCCAGCCCTTAGTTATGTAGGGATTAAGGTACATTAAGATAGGGAGTGACTGGTAACGTCTCACATAAAGTGCTATGATGATCATAAAGCCACTTAATGACCGACCGTTTGCATGCAGACTGACTATAGATCTTCTGGCGGTCGAGTAGTTGGCTGATGGTCGAGTGTCTTCAGGTCCGTCGAGTGGAATCCTTCCAGATCGACTGAAAGGTGTTTTCTTCGAGAGATGTCCTTGGGGAGGGTATCTTGGACAGATCCATGACCCTACCCTAGGTACATGACTTCATCAGTCGGTCCTTGGATTCGGGAGATCAAAATGATGCTTGCCTCGCGAGTGGAGTTTAGAGTTTCTTGGGTTAGTAGAAATGCAAATGTCACCGCACATAAGCTAGCGCGTGTTGGTGTAGGGGAGGGTTTATGTTTGAACTGGTTTGGTATCCCCAGACTGTATCTTGGATATAATCTCGGATGACATTCCGAGCTTTGGTTAAATAAAGTGATGGCATATTCTCTAAAAAAACGTGCCACTGCACACAGTTGGGCCGTCCCAGAGGCAACCCTTTCGAGACCGATTGTTTTTTCTGTTTGTGTTTTTTGGGGTTTAGGTTTTTATATTTTAAATTTTAAATTAACTTTGTTTTTTGAAATCTTGGCTTATTTCTAATTGTTTAGAAGATTGTTTTGATTCTTTCAACAATTTGAAAATTCAGGAATATTTTCTAAATTCATGGTATTTTCTGAAATGCGGAACATTTTTTAATTCATCATTTCTCTGAAACCAGGGAACATTCATGAATATAATTCATGAAAAAAATTGTATTTTTTATAAAGATTACAAACATTTTTAGCTGATAACAATATATCCCAAACAGCTAAAAAAACGGCTAAAAAAATTGGAGATGCTCGTAGGTAGTGCTCGCTATCCTTATTTGGACTGAACCAGTTTAGCGCTACACGAGGAAGGGTGTGTGTTTGGTCACCTCCCCGCCCCGCCATACAAGTTGATTAGGAGCTCCCATAGCATAGCTGCAGGGGAACTGCTATGGATTGCTCGTAGCGAGCAATATGATGAAGCATTGTTCACTGGCACGCTCGGGTCACAAACTTGGAAGCTGCTTTCCTTTCTTTCTTTCTTTCTTTTCTTTGCTTTATTTTCTATGTTGACCGATTTTATTTCAACTTTGGATAATATTAATGACTATGAAAAAAGTCATGAATTCTAAAAATAGTACTCCCTCCGATCCAAAAAAAGTGTCGCGGCTCTGAACTAAATCTACGACGCATCTTTTGGATCGGAGGGAGACACTAATTTAGTAAATGCTTGAGATTTTTTAAAAAAAAAATCATCAATTTTATAGCTAAGGAAACTGAAAAATAAATAAATAGTATTCTTGAATTTACAAAAATCCTCATGAATATGAAAAAAAGACCATGGATTAAAAAGACCTTGAATCTTACTTTGTTTTCATGCATTCGCAAAAATGTTCACTTACTTGAAAATTGTTCACAAATTTAGAAAAAGATAGCAAATTTGAAAAATATTCACGAATTTGACAAAAATCACAAATCTCAATAAATGTTCAAGAATTTAAAAAGTGAATTAAAAAATATTCATGGCTTAAGGAAAAGAGGAAGCAAAAAAAGCAGAAAGAAAATCAGTGGAGAAAAGATAGAAGAAAAGGAAAAAAAACTTCTGATACATTTCCAGAAGCGGACATAAGGTTTGTGCGCCTAGTGGGCTGGCGGAACTTAAGGTTGTGGTCGGCGAGCGCGCATTGTGTTGGTCGCAGAGAACAATACACTCTTTACATGTTAGATGGTTATGAAATATTAACCTATGCAGGTTGTTCAATTGATTTCTATGAGTTAGATAAACAGTAATCAATATCATTAGTAACATGGCATGAAACATTAACAGAAGGTTAATGTGGGGCTATTACTGAAATGCCCCAAGTGAGCTAGTCTATAAAAGGCCATGAGATGGAGAGCCTTTACATAAAAGTTGATTTGAGCTCACAAAAGAAGATATTGTAAAAAGAATATAACAAAGAGCTTATAAGTTTCTCTCCGTATATACTTGCATTCTTTGTTCATGCAACGTGTTCGTCTACCTATTGAATGTTTATATAGTTGTGTGCATCTTGCGATGTAGAGCCCAGGTAAATCTATTGAATAAAGATCAACAAAGATTTAGAGCATCTACAATCAAGCGCCTCAAACCCCGATAGACGCCCGGGGGGACAGCTCGATCACTGGCCCGTAAAAAAATCTGACCTAGACGGGCACATGTACCGGCCCTATATGCCCAGGCTGTCCGGCACCCCTCATATCATCGGTCTGACGGGTGTCTCCTACAATTCTCGATGGTGCCGCTCCGGCGCGCTGCCCCAGGGCCCTAGTCCGGCTATTTAACCCAGATGCCGGCACCAAAAGCCCTACCCCGTCCCCATTTCCCTCCCCTCCCATCTGCCGCCACACCCAAATCCACTCGCCGTCCGCCGCTAGCCATGCCTCGACGATGGATCATGACGTACGCCATGCTCACGCCGGAGCGGCGCCTCGAGCTCCTTGAGCAAATCCGGACTAGGCCCAAAGCCCGGATTGTAGCAGACCTACCTCCGGAGTCGCCGGAGCCGGAGGAGGAGCAGGACGCGGCCATGGCGGACACAAATTCGGAGGAAGAGGAGGAGGACGCTCGCGAGGCGGATTCGGTGCCTCCGGCTGCGGGCTTCTCCATGCGCGATGCGCTGGCGGAGTTTGTGGTGGCCCAAGCGAGGGAGGCGGCGGAGTAACATGCCATCCTCGACTCCATCCAGACAGAGGCGAAGATGGAGGCGAACCGCCACTTCCTCTGCCAGCGAGTTGCGGAGCTCGACGAGATTTTCGCTGAGATAAACTCCGACGAGGAGCCGGAGTTGCGACAGGTGTCCATCCACTCGTAGGAAGGGCCGTCCGGCACTGCCATCGCGAAAGTTGTTGACATCTCGGACGACAAGTAGTGTAGAGTAGCTTAGGTTATCTACGTAGTACATAGATTTTATTTTGCATACTTTATGTGGATATGAGGTACCAAATATGATGTAGTTGGATGCAGCGGAGGAAAAAAGAGGGGTAATCAGTCACTGTCCGCGGTCAAGCCCCGAACACATCCGCGGACTTACAGGGATCGAATTTGTCAAGTCCGGCTGCAGATGCTCTTATAAAAGCATCTTCAGCCATATACCTCTAATTCAACCCCTCAAACGCCCGCGGACGCGCCCGGTCAGTGACCGGTCATGTCCGTTTTAAGCCCCCATTTATCCATCCGCGTAACCACATTCCTTTTTTTCCTTATATGTCGGGTCACTTGCACGTGATTGGTGAAAATGAAGAGAGAGAAAGAAAAGAATGACTAAAGAAAGAGAAAAGGTGATCCGAGTTGGGGCCTCCTCCTATGTGGCGGATTGACCGGGCGCGCCCGGGCGTGTCCACAAGCCCTCATATCCTCCCCATATTTGAGATGGATACGAGGGTTCGCGGACAGCCCAGACATATAGGGAAGATATAAAAGGTCCGATTGGGTCACGTTTTTCCTTCTCTTTCATGTCCAGTCACTGACCAAACGCGTCCGCGGGCACATGAGAGATGGTTCGAGGGATCCGGCTGTAGATGCTCTAACACACAACTCGCTGGTTTCAGATGTTTTTCATTTTCATTTCTCAGCATAACCAAAGATGAGCGCTCCTGGAGTTCCCAATTCATGCCAGGAGTGTCTCGTACCACAAGCATCGTGTGCTCTCATCGTTGCCACTGCACCAAACTAGAGTACCAAAAGGGCGTACCGCACGAAACAGTGCCCGTGATGGGCCGGCTCGTGCGCGCCGACGCGCCGTGTCGTATTCCTGCTGCACCGGCCGGCTCGTACTGATCCATTCACGACTCCGGCCAAATTGAGCATGGAATTATGTGCTGAGAGGCACCGATAACTAAACTGGGGTGGTACACGTAGCGCTCATGCTGCAGTCACTGCCGTACGAGCAGGCGGTGTATTGCTGTTTGTTCTAACAACTGAAGCCACAATTAACCTAGCAGACCTAACCTTCGCGATCTAACCTAGCAGCAGCATCAGTGCCTCCGTCCGCTGCTTCCTCCCTTCCTCTCCCCTCCGTCGCCCCCCACACGGGCGGTCGAAGAACCCCAACCTTAGCCGCTGGCCACTTCCTCTTTCATCCCTCCCCTCCGCCACCGCTGAAGGAAGCCGCTAGGCTAAGCCTGGGCGGCTGACGGCGGTGGTGGAGGAGCCTCTCCTTCTCGCATGCGAGGGTGGCACGGGGCACCCGGGCGAGCGGAAGTGCGTCCCCTGATCCGAGCATCCGCGGTGGTGGCTCGCTCCCGGCGGCGGATGGTCGCGGTGTTGCGATACCTTGGATCAGCGGCGGCGTGGAGGGCTTAGTGGACTAGTTGGTTGCGGGCATAGTTGGTCCTCCAGTCAAATCTGATCTGGCCAGAGTGGCTTGCTCGGTCCGCGGCGGCGGGGATCGGTGGTTGTCTGCGGCGCATGATGCGAGATGGAGGTTCGTCGAGCGGATCCGGGTGAAAACCTCGTTCTCGGCTTGTTGCCAAGTCTGGCGATGGCGGCACTCTTTTGTGTTGTTAACTTCTTGAAGGCATCGTCATGGAGAAGCTCCAGAGCTCTGTCCGCTACCTCCGGGGGAAACCCTAGATCAGTAGATCGGACGACAGGGCGTTC
This sequence comes from Aegilops bicornis, assembly GCA_021605145.1. Lineage (NCBI taxonomy): Eukaryota > Viridiplantae > Streptophyta > Magnoliopsida > Poales > Poaceae > Aegilops > Aegilops bicornis. Next base: position 482,517,642 of record CM038673.1, on the reverse strand, counting down.
TAGTGTCGTTTTCCCTTTGGGGGCGTCATTTTTGGAGGTGTACATAGGCTCGACGAGCCAGTGGATGGCTTCTTTGGTGGAGCAGTGCTTCATCTTACTCATTGATGGTGGCGGATCTCAGCGGTTTGTCGCAGTGTAGACTCGGTGTCCGATGCACAAAGATGGACTCGCGCAGGAGGAGGGCGTTGTCTGGCGTCATGGTGGCGTCGATGACAGAGAGGCCTTGCAATGTCGGTGCGTTAGTTTCTGCTCTGAAGATGTATTTGTGGAAGACGGCGGCGACGACACATGAGAATGTGTCGGACAGGTTTGTACCCCAAACCCAGTAAGTGACTCGGTTGGGGCCTCCGGCTTTAGATGTTAGGCTTTGGAACAATGTATGTTTGGTATTAGGCTCGGACTATCGGCACCCCTTCATCAAGTGGATAGGAGTAGCGACAGTTGTTGCTAAGATGATGATTTCAGACTACTTGATGTACTACTTTGTAAGATCTTTGTGAATAATTAATAAAATAACAGTATGCATCGCCTAAATCTCCAAGAACTGCATTTTGTTTTTTCTCTACTCCTCTAAATTGATCCAATCGGTGATGTTGGTTTCTGACCATCTGATCTGCATCTAACACATATCAGTTAAATTATGATATTTTTATGAAGAGACCCTCATCACTCTACTCCATATTTATCAAAAAACCCTTAGTCTCTCCGACCAGCCCCATCCCTTCCCAACTTCATCCAAATAGATGAAAGGAATAACTTTTTTGGTGAAACAAACCAAATCAGTAGTGATGGTGGTTTTTTCTATGTTCATGAATATGTATCAGTCTATCCTGGATCCGTTGTAACGCACACACACACTTTGCCAATTCTCTCAGATTTCATGATCAACAAGCTGGCTTGGTTATTACAAACACAACAGTGCCAAAAATACTGACTGTGAAGCACAGGAACACACAAATAGCTAATTTAACCCAAAACGGTAAGAAATAGTAGAATGCATATGGTGTTTCTGCAAAAAATAATGTATATTCCGTTTTGAAAATAAAATAAAAAGGATGTGTATATAATACTCCAATCAGATCTGGTCAGTGTAGTCTGGTGGCACGAGGACAGTTGGAGTGTCCCCGCAAAAAAAGGACAGTTGGAGTCAGTAGCAGCTCCTGTCACATTAACAAACATCCTTTCATTCAAATGGGTACTCCTACTGGGACAAGAACTTTTGCAGTTCTTGGTGAAGAGAGCTTTTCATAGACGTGACCTATATGTGCATAAACACATGCCGGTACATGTGTATGCAGTTCTTGGTGAAGATAGCATTTCATGCACGTGCATAAACACATGCCGGTACGTATGTAGTCCCGAGCTATTGTAATCAGGATGTGTACGTTGAACTGAAAATCATGTCCCCCATGGCCATATCCATCACAAGTGGCGAGAGAGTGTGTTCTATCTCAGGATGTCATGCATCGGGGTATGGATGTTAAATTATCTTTTTCAGAGTAGAGGCATAAGATTTGCCTCTACCACTAATTAAGCAGAAAATAATGGTTCAATTAATTTGCATAGTTGTAGAACATAATGGATGAATTAATTAAATTGAAAACCTTACAAACTTGTCCAAGAATGACGAATAAGCAACAACCCAACAAGGCATGCAGACTACGACTACTCCCAAACCTTGAAGCAACACAACCACCGTGACCCATCATCAAACGCACCAGGCACACCACTCATGCATATGATCATATTCATGGGGAGAGCGACTAGCGGGGCGACTCGCGGGGCGACTCGCGACCCTCCCATCGCGATCGTCGCCGGCCGCCGGCGGGAGTCGCCGGATCTCCTTGAGGCGCGCGTAGGAGGACGTTTTTGGGCGCTAGCGGACTCGGAAGATGATGAGGACGACGATCCGGTGCCGGAATACTCGCCAACACCATCCGACGTGATCTGCGAGGCGTTCAACCCAGGATACTCGGAGGAAGATGTTGCTGCGTTAGTGGACGAGATCGTGCCTGGAGAGGATCCGGCGCGGCTAGGCCTGCGTTCTACCGACCGGCTCGAGGTGGTTCGCCGGATTGTTCACCGGAGAACGGCGGCGACGGCGATCCGACCATGGAAAGGGCCTCGCTTAAGGTACGCTGTTCAACCTATCACTTTGTCCGATTTTTTTCCGCAAGAGGACTGGATCGTGGTTTCTCGGAAGAAAAAGAAGAAAGGAGGTCGGCCGGATCCGGCACCTCCGCCGCCGGCGAGCATGGCGGCGGACGGGATCAGGGCGGCCAGATCCGCTCGTTTGAATTCACTGATTGTCGCTGAGGGGGCCGGTCTGGTGTGGGCCGGTCCTCAGACCATGCATGGGCATGAGGCCCATCATGGGGGTGTAGCGACCGGCCTCGACAGTGGCGCCTCTAGTGGGTATGCGGCCCAGGAGGATCACGTCATGTCGCTTCGGCCCGTTGATAGTGCATGCACGATCGTCGATCGCGGCTTCTCTGTCACTTTGCCGCCACGGGTAGGGTTCGCAAACAAGGCACGGCGGGTTTCCGTCTTGCGGGGATAGACGGGCTACTCGAATCTCGTCCGGGACGGCCATGGCAGGGAGAGGTGATGCTCCGCCGCCGGCGAAACGCCCCTTGCCTGGCGCTGCAGGTCGGGGTGGGGTGCCTCCTCCACCAGTTGCTAACGCCCGGACGAAGTGCCGCCCGATCGGGCGAAAACCGCCCGGCGGGAAGGCGGCGCCGCCCGGTGCCGCGGGACGAGGTGTCGCCGCTGGGTGTACGCAGCCGCCGAGGCCACCACCTCCGCAGCAGGTTCCTGGGATGAAGAGTGGCACGAGGCCGGTGGCTACGGGCTCGGCGACCACGGGGGCTACGGCCGGCCGGGGGATCGGAGACAAGCTCCGCCTTGCCGAGCTGCAGGCCGGAGGCCCGAGACCTCCAGCTCCGGCTGCTTCTTTGTTGGGGCGCTCAGCGGCGTTGGTCGCGTGACGAGCTAGAGCTGAGCCGGCCGCCACGGGAAAACCGTCTCCGCATTATGTTGCCCGGCCGGTGCAGAACAGGTCCACGCAGCCCAATGCTCCTCCACGAGGACAGTGGGGAGACGACGGTTATGATGCTTACGGCGAGGGACAACACCGAGGATCCTCGTCAACTGGAGGAGGGCGCGGTTACGCTTGGCAGAGTGACGGGACGGCCGAGAGACCTTTTCTCGGGCCGGCTGGCGGGTTTGTTGAGGGAGCCTCCGACCCTGACAATCGCCAGAGAGGAGGTTTCGTGGGAACCGAGGTGGTCGAGGCCGGGTCGCGGGAGATTTCGCCGCCAACAGCCTCGAGGGACTACTCATTCGATGCTACGGTTGAGACTCAGATTGCCTCGTAGCTACCTCCTGTGCAATGGAGGTGGTGAAGGAGTTGGCCAATGTTGATGTTTACGAGGCTGACGGCGAATGAGGCCACCGATGTGTCTGATGCAGAGAGGGCGTCCAAGTATGCCCGTAAGAAGGAAAGGATGGTTTGCTATCGGTGTGGGGACAAGGGCCACTTCATTGCTGAGTGTGTGGCCCAACTGTGTGAGTCTTGTGGCAAACTTGCCCATGAGTCGGGTGACTGCCCAATGCTGCGTGACGTACCTCCCACTCTACACATATATGGAGTCTACTGTGCTTGAGCTCATGTTTTTGAGTCTCCTGAGGCGAGAGAGGTCCTGAGGATAACCAGACTACGACTACTGGGATCGTCAGAGCGACACAGGGAGCGGTGACTGAGGCACAGATTGTGAGGAGGTTGCAGGAGTTAGCTCCCGGTGATTTTGTCTGGGAGTTAGTACCCATTGAGGACAGAGTTTTTAAGGTCGATTTCCCGTCTGTCGAGGACCTGCAGAAATTGTTAAGTTTTGGCTTGTGTAAAGTCCCCGGTACTAAGTGTATTCTGGAGTTTAACGAGTGGAAACAGGTTGAGCCTAAAGGAAAACCGCCACGCAGGTATGGCTGAGGTTTTTGGGGGCTCCATCAAAGCCTCTGCAGGATGCTCGTGTTGTGGCTAGTTTGGGTATCCTCGTTGGAAAAACTGAAAAAGTGGACATGGTTTTCACTCGTGCCAATGGGATTGCCCGAATTCTTGTGAGCATTTTGGATATCGAGTATGTGCCCGATAAGGTTAACTGGACCTATAAGGGTGAGGTATTTCCGCTTGATATCGAGTTTGAGGACACCGACTTATTTGATGATGCCGTTAACGGTAATGATGTGGATATGCACGACCGTGAGGGAGGTCTGGGACTAAGGGGCCCCGTCGGATGAGACCATGCGAGAGGATCCAACGGATCGCACCCTCGATCGGGCCGGGACAGACCGGAGGATGAGCACACCGACTCACCAGAGGTACCCATGGCTACTTTATGTTCGGTTCTTTCGAGCCAGCTTCGCACCTCCTGTGCTTTGGAGTGACAGGTGGAGTCGACAGTTATTTTGAGCACACGCTTCCTTCACCGGAGGTTGAGGGGAGGTTCATGCTGATTGCGGGCACAGTGTTAGCCCTTTTGGACCGCCGACCGATGCGGGAGTGTCTTCGTGTCGGCGATCACGGGCCGAGGGGTTGTGGGGAGAGGGTTCGGGACTTACATACCACTCTCCCCGTCCCCATGGACGTTGCAGGTGTTTCGCCGGGGCCTTGACCCCTAGGGGGACAGTTTCATGGTGGAGGGTCCTCGACGCAGCCCGGATGACATCTGCGACGGAGGTGGATAGCACTATCGATGCTGTGGGAGGGGGGACGCCAGGGCAGGTGGCCCGGCCTACTCCTTCTGCTCGGGTGGTCAGGCGGATCACCCCACCGAGGGTTACCTCGGCCGTGCCGCAGGGTCAGGCGGGAGGAGACGGCGGGCAGGTGGCCCCGGTCGTTCTCTCCTCCCCATTGACTGCGGTGGGACACTCGTCCGGCGGGTTTGGGAGCCCGATGATGCCTCCGCTAGAGACCTCGGCACCAACTGGAGTTTCGGGGCCCGGTTTTACTAGGGAGGAGGTGATCGCGTTCGGAGGGATCTCGGACCCTACTTCCGGGGGCAGACGGATGAGTGCTCGCATCCTCGACGTCCCGGAGGTTGATGACATGCAGCAGCGGTGCGCTATGAGGGCGGCCAAGCTTCAGGAGGCTGCTTGTTCATCGGGTATGTCGATTAACTGTCTAATTCTTTATTGCATTTTTCTAATGAGGACATTATTAATAATGCAAACCAATTAGGAGTTTCACTAGGTGCTACGGATAGTGAAATTACTAAATCGGTGAATGATATTTTAGACCTGGAAGCGGAACGGGCTTTAGAGACTATTCGTAATCTTGCGGCAGTTAAACCTATGAATGATGATGAGATTAATGTGTTAGGTGTTAGAGTGCTTGATAGCCTGTGTGTGGATCTCGCACCCACTAACCTGGAGGCTGACGAGGAGGATGTGCCCCTTCAGAATGATGCTAGCAATATTTCAGAACCCGGTCATGAGGAACGGGGACTCGAGATTAATAAACCTAAACGTAAGTGGAAACGGAAGATTTATCCCGATTCCGCTGTCCGTAGGAGTGCTAGGATTCGAACCACCAAAAAATTTCATGATGAACTATGAGAGGAATTTTTGGAACAACAGAGGTCTTAAGGACTTGGCAAAAGAAGATTCCTGGCTGAGACTTCTATTGAGCGTAAGCTTGATTTTGTTGCTCTATCGGAGACGGGTAGAGATAACTTTGCACCTCAGTTTCTCTCCTCACTAGTTGGTGGTATTGATTTTGATTGGCACTGCTTACCTCCGCGAGGAAGATCGGGTGGCATCCTACTAGGTGTAAGATGCGATTCACTGGAAGTTTGTAGTGTTGTGATGGGAGACTTCGCTGTAAAGTTTCGGGTTAGGTCTAAGATTGATGGCTTTAACTGGGCTTTGGTGGCGGTTTATGGGGCTGCGCAGCCTGAGTTTAAAGCAGAGTTTCTAGCTGACCTAGTACGAATTTGTGGGTCAGAACAACTACCGATCTTAGTCGGAGGAGACTTCAATATCATCCGGAGGCGGGAGGAGAAAAACAATGACAAATTTGATGGAAGATGGTCCTTTATGTTCAACACCATTATTGAAAGCACGGATCTGCGAGATTGAACTCTCGGGTCGAAAGTTTACTTGGGCCAACGCTTTGCCAAACCCAACTTACGAAAAACTTGATAGGGTTCTTGCAAGCGTGGAGTGGGAACAAAAATTCCCGTTGGTCACGGTGCAAGCACTGTCGAGGGGAATATCTGATCATACCCCATTGTTCGTGGACTCAGGGAAGCCGAACCACGTGGGTAATAAGAACACCTTCTCATTTGAGACGTCATGGTTTGAACGTGAGGGGTTCTTTGACTTGATTGCTAGGGAATGGGCGAATGAGGTTCGCGGTAATACACCCATTGAGCGTTGGCAAAATAAGATCCGGCATTTGAGGAGCTTCTTGCGGGGTTGGGCTAAGCATCTTAGTGGTGCGTATAAGATTGAAAAGGATAGACTCCTTTCTCTTGTACATGACTTGGACGTAAAAGCCGAGTCTAATGTTTTAGTCCCCGCTGAGCTTCAGGTTAAGAATGAGGCGGAAAAGCGATTGAAAGAACTATTACGTGAAGAAGAATTGAAGTGGGCTTTACGTGCTAAGGTTCGTAGAGTGGTCCAGGGGGACGCGAATACTCAATTCTTTCATTTAATTGCGAATGGCAAGCACAGAAAAAAGCGAATCTTTCAGCTCGAGCAGGACGAGGGTACAATTTTAGGTCAGGATAACCTAAAAACTTATATCACTGAATACTATAAGCGGTTGTTTGGTCCAATCAAGGAGAATACGGTGTCACTAGATGAGTCCATGATCGAGGATATACCTCAGCTTTCTCAGCCGATAATGACATTTTGCTTGCCCGTTCTCGGAAAAGGAGGTTCTTGAGGCAATTGCTCAAATGAAAATAATAAGGCTCCTGGTCCGGATGGTTTTCCGCCGAAGTTTTATAAGAAGTGTTGGCACATTATTAAGGGGGATTTACTACCTATGTTTCATGATCTTTTCTCTGGAAAGCTTCAGTTATTCCACCTGAATTTTGGGACTATCACACTACTACCTAAGAAGACGGATGCGGTACGAATTGAGCAATTCAGCCGATCTGTCTCCTCAATGTTAGTTTCAAAATTTTCACAAAGGTTGGGACCAATAGGCTCACACAGATTGCGATTCTGTGGTGCATCAATCCCAAACCGCTGTTCATGCCGTACATAAACATTCTTGAAGGAGTGGTAGTTTTGCATGAAACACTCCATGAAATCCACTCCAAAAATTGGATGGAGTGATTTTTAAAGTGGATTTCGAGAAAGCGTATGATAAGATAAAGTGGCCATTCCTCCAACAATCTTTGCGTATGAAAGGGTTTGATGAAGCCTGGCGAAGGCAGGTGCAATCATTTACGCAAAAGGGTAGTGTGGGAATTGAAGTTAATGATGATATAGGTCATTACTTTCAGACTCATAAAGGCCTACGACAAGGAGACCCAATGTCCCCTATCTTGTTTAACATAGTGGTAGATATGTTGGCAATTCTGATAGGACGGGCTAAGGAAAATGGTCAGGTAGGTGGATTGGTGCCTCATCCGGTTGATGGAGGCATTTCTATCCTACAATACGCTGATGATACCATCATCTTCATGGAGCATGACGTGAGTAAGGCTAGGAATATGAAGTCGGTGTTATGCCTTTTCGAACAATTGACCGGGTTGAAGATCAACTTTCATAAGAGTGAGTTGTTCTGCTTTGGTAGGGCTAAAGATGAGCAGGAGGCCTACAAACAATTGTTCGGATGTGAGTTGGGACAGTTACCTTTCTCATACTTAGGGATTCCTATCCACCATCGTAGGCTAACGAACAGAGAATGGAAGTGTATTGAAGACCGCTTTGAGAAGAAACTGAGCTGCTGGAAGGGCAAGCTCTTATCTTATGGAGGCCGGTTAATACTTATTAATTCGGTGCTCACAAGTTTGCCGATGTTTCTTCTTTCGTTCTTTGAGATACCAGTTGGAGTCAGGAAGAGACTGGATTTCTATAGATCACGGTTCTTCTGGCAGGGTGATGAGCTGAAAAGAAAATACAGACTGGCTAAGTGGGACATTATCTGTAGACCTAAGGACCAAGGGGTCTAGGTATTGAGAATCTAGAAATTAAGAATAAATGCCTTCTTAGCAAGTGGTCAGGAAGCTCTCGTCGGAGACGGATCTTTGTGTGGGCACAGATCCTTCGCGCCAAGTACCTCCAGTCAAAAACTTTGTCGCAAGTATCTGTAAGGCCGACTGACTCGCCTTTCTGGAAGGGGCTCATGAAGGTCAAGCAGGCTTTCGTTAATAGGACGAAGTTTGTTGTAGGAAACGGCTCGAGCACGCGTTTCTGGGAGGATACTTGGCTTGGTGACACACCACTGGCCATCCAATATCCCTCCTTGTACCGTATTGTTCAACGAAAGGAGGTAGTCATCGCTTCGGTTTTCCAATCTATCCCCCTTAATATTCAGTTTCGCCGAGTGCTAGCGGGCAATCGTTGGGAACAATGGCTCCATCTAGTGAGAAGGCTGATGGATATCCAGTTATCTCAACAACCTGATGAATTGCGCTGGATGTTGACTAAGTCTGGAGGATTCACGGTTAAATCAATGTATATTGATGTTATTAATTCTAGCTCCATTCCAACGTCCAAATATGTTTGGGATGTTAAAGTTCCTTTGAAAATAAAAGTGTTTATGTGGTTTGTTCATAAACAAGTAATTTTAACTAAGGATAACTTGAAGAAGCGCCAATTGGACAGGACCTACTAGGTGTAGTTTCTGTGATCGGGATGAGTCTATTAAACACCTCTTTTTTGATTGCCCGCTTGCAAAAGTTCTATGGCAGACGGTCCACATTGCTTTTAACATCAAACCACCGAATTCCATTAGTGCTTTGTTTGGGACCTGGCTTAATGGGATTGAGCCCAGCTTAGGGAGACATATTCGGGTGGGGTTTGTGCATTGTTGTGGACCATCCGAATCGCAGTAAACGATTTGGTTTTTAATGTAACATCATATATACATTTTTTGCAGGTTTTGTTCCGGACTACGGCTCGATTCGCTCGTGGTCGCTACTCACCCGCAGACGGAGGTCGTGGAGTATTTGGTTCTTGGGTCTGGCCGTTGGGAGATGGTAGCTCGAGATATTTTCAACGGTTTGGATGGCGGTCATGTAATAGGATAGGCATTTAGTATTCCTATCTAGTTTTGCCTCGCCGATTGTGGCTCTTTGTTTTGGCTTGCTTCATGTATCTAGCTTATCCGGGCTCTGTGTGAGCTTCATTGCTTCCTTTATTTATCCTTCAGGACCTTTGGAACCTTGTTGATACTACTCTATTTTGTTTTAATAAGAGGGCCGTATGCATCGTGCTGATGCAGAGGCCGGGGTATCCCCTTTTCGAAAAAAAAAATGTGTTGTGTCCGAACCTCACACAGAAAACACCAGCTATTGGCTGCTACTGTTAAAAAACACAACAACGACGAACACAACCAAGACCAAGATAACAACCCAAAAGGCCGCATATCATCCATCATTTAACTATATATATGCATAAACACATGCCGCTATGTATGTATGCAGTTTTTGGTGAAGATAGCTTTTCATGCATGTGCATAAGCACATGCCGGTACGTATGTAGTGCCGAGCAATTGTAATTAGGATGTGGGCGTTGAACTGAAAATTAATGGTGAGAGAGTGTGTTCTATCATGCATCGGGTTACGGATGTTAAATTATCTTTTTCAGAGTAGAGGTATGCAAGATTTGCCTCTACCACCAATTAAGCAGAAAATAATGGTTCAATTAATTTGTGTAGTTGCAGAAAATAATGGTTCAATTAATTAAGTTGAAAACCTTACAAACTTGTCCATGAAAAGCCAATAAGCAACAACCCAACAAGGCATGCGGACTACGACTACTCCCAAATTTTGAAGTAGCGCAACCACCATGGCCCATCATCAAACGCATGGACACACCACTTCCGCAAAACCCCGACACATGTGTTGAGTCCCAACCTCACACAAAAAACACCAACAATTGGTTGTGACTTAAAAAAACACAACAACAACGACAAACGCAATGAAACCATGATAACAACCCAAAAAGCTGCAGATCATCCATCATGTAACTGTCAACACCTTTCCTTTACCGTCACTATTCATGCATTTTCTCATGTTTGCTTTCTTAGTCAAGATGCCCGATCAAGGATTAACGTCATCCTTCGTGCGTTTGACCTTGTTTACTTGCTCATCTAGAAGGCAAACAATCATCTTGTTGAATCAAAGGTTACCACCACCCAAAGTGGCGAGGAAATCGCAAACGTTCGAGATAAAGAAGGCCCCAGAAACAGGCGATAACACATGTGTCTCGAGAACATCATCAACTACATGAACCACCTGCTTAATGGAATTTGACAAATGAGTACCGGAAGTGTTAAAACCAACACGCTCCTCAAAAGAGGACATCTGGTTGGGTTCCAAGGGGCATGGTGGGGGCACCACAGGCACAACTTGTTGCTTCGTTTTGGTCTTTCCTAGGGGAATCCTCGACATCATCCTCAGGTAAAGTGACACTTAGATTATTTCACTTCACATTTATAAGCATTTTTCTAAAACGGGACTAGACATAAACCTTAGAATGACTATGTCGTTTACTCATATTATAAAACGAATGTATTGCCTGGTCCCATTAATCAAATTGTGAGGGATGACCATCTTCATCAATAAAAAAATCCAGAACATGCAAGTGCTTTGCACGTCATATCATTAAGAGAGAAAGAGGGTTCTAGTTACAATAAACACTGGCAGAAAGCACCAGGCGCAACGATACAATAAAAAAAAGAATAAGAACAGACTACTCGCTCACTTGACCTCTGCTTCTCCTTCCAAGCTAACTCCCATAATTTCCATTTTGCATGGATGGCACCCAAGACTATGCTGAGGGAGGAAATTTGATCGAAAGTGTATAAATGTCTTTCATTCCATGGCTAAGGCATAGTGAGAATGATAGGGCATTGATCCTTCTCCTGATTGTTGGCCACTAGCGCAGATATATCGAGCCACCACGTCTAAGCGTTTTGGGATTATTTAATTTTGTAATGTGCCTACTGCATAGGTACGGAGGGAGTAGTAAGATTGTGGGTTTAGTCCCACAAATTCAAAAACGGATACATCATCAAAAAAAAAACGGATACATCGACCACCAAACCTGCGAAACCATTTTATCTTGAGCGGTGTCTGAACTTGCCATCGATGTTCATTTTGGTGCCTAAACTTGAAAAATACACCGAACTGGTTCTATAACTTGGCGGTATAGTTTAAATACGGTTCAAATCACGTCCAGATACGTATGTATTATTGACTAGACATTTCAGCGTGGCACGGTCGCATGGGACCCGCTTGCAGTGCCGAGACAGACTGACATGAAAAGAGTGCGTCTAGATGACCATCAGGTCCCACCTGTCAGTGCACAACTAAAATAAAAAAAATGTCCCACCTGTCAGTGCACAACCGAAATAAATCAAAATGTAGCATGTCTGGGATTTGAACCCGCGAACTGTGCGCTGCGAAGGACCTGCGCAAACCACTTCACCAGGAAAAGTTAGCAGATTTTTACGCATCGCTAACCTTTTTTAGCTAATTCGACCGCAATGCCAATTTTCCACATGCTAGTTATTTTTTGTTTTTAGAAAATATACAAACTATAGTCACAATATTAAATAAATAGTTGATGACCACTCAAAAAATGTTAATCCAATTTTAAATATTCACGAAATTAAAATAATGCAGAATAATTAATGAAATGCTTTCATATTTTTTGCAAAAATTCACATATATGATAAAATAATTTTGCAATTTTTAAAAGTTACACTTTTTCGAAATGTTAATATAATTTTCAAAACTTTCATGCTAAAACAAATATCACGTGGTCCTTTTTAAAAAAAATTAGTTCTTTTTTGCTTTTTACGTGACCCTTCGACGTGTGAGTTTTTTTTTCTGTTTTATTAATTCTAAAACTTAAGGGGATTATTGTATTAGTAGTAAAAATGAAGCTAGAATATTCTTTTCTTAGAAATAATATGCATAAAAATTATTTTAAAACATATTAATGTAATTTTATAAAAATTTACGTATTATTCAAAAATTCATGTAATTAAAATGTTTTTACTAGACAAATGTATGTATAGTTTAATTTCTTTTAATTTAAATATAAGAATGAATAAAATCCGAGGGGAACACTAGGCCATTGTTTCTTTTTTTCACACATATTTTAAAATTTATTTTTATTCAAAAATATATCTTTTGAAAAACACATATACTTTATTAAAACACGTGAACACTTTTTACAACTAGAAATATATTTTCTAAAAGCATGAACACTTCACATACTACCTGAATATTTTGTAATTTCTAAAATAAGAAAAACAACTAACATGTGGAAAATGGGTGCACTAACTGCAGCCCATTTAACTCCACGATTGTGTTGGATATATAAAATGTTGCAGTGCATAAAAGACAATAAACTTACATGGCGCAATTGGTTGGCACATGACCTTTGTGGCGCACATGTCGCCGGTTCGAAACTCAGCCTTGCAACTTTTTTGTTTATTCCAGTTGTGCACTGACAAGTGGGACCCGATGGTCATTGAGATGCTCACTCTTCTTGCTAGTTTGTCCCGACGCTGCAAGTGGGCCCCGCGCCACGCTGGCATGTCTAGTCAACAATACATACATATCTAAACGTGATTTGAACCGTATTTGAATCATACTGCCAAGTTATAGAACCAGTTCGGTTTATTTTTCAAGTTCATGCACCAAAGTGTACATCGATGGCAAGTTTAGGTACCACTAGTATTATTACCTCTTTTATTTTTCTCTGCTCCTTCTCATACTTGAACTGATACATGACATCTTAGCTGGTGCAACTCGCGTCGTGGTGCGGTTGGATTAGCAATTTAGCATCAGCCGGTTCCTCCAGGGGAAAAACAAACTTTCACTTGCAGAGCAATGCGCCACATTCGTAGACACACCAGTTGTTGCACAAGACAGTTCACATTGCTGTCATTTTAGTCGTTCTATTTATTGTTACGGACAACAGCGGAAGGCCGACGAGGGCACTCGCCAGGCCAGGCCACTCCGGGCGGTTGGATCGGCACCGAAGTCGCACTGCATGTCTTTTGCTATCGTGATAGCCGTCTCTTCCTAATTAAGTGTGGCCGATGCTTAAGGTAAGTAGGATAGGAAACAGTGTACTAGTGCGAAAGAGTTGGACACGAACCTGCCCCTCTTAATTAATCTCTCTAGCTATGTCTATCCATGAAACCCATTGTCAAGAATTGCACACGTGTGTGTGCTTGCTGCTTGGCCGGCCTAAACACCAGGCAATTAAGATGTAAGCAGCGTGCCGGCGGCCTGTCAAGACTCGGCAGCTGCGCTATCCATCGGCCGACGTGTCCCGTCCCACCATCACCCTTGCGAGGCCAACCAATGCAACGCCCCGCGGCCACCGATCGTCGTCGCGGCCGCTCGGTCGGCCTCCGCAGCCACTAGCGCTGAAAGCTTGGCCCCGGTAGTTGGCGGTCCAGCCGGCCGGCTACCGCGACCGCTCCCTCGGTCGTATGCGTGCCGAATTAACTCCGGCGAGTGCTGCATGCAACGCCCCCTACGTGATCACCCGGCGGCCCAGCGCCACCGAAAACATGCATGGACTGGAAGCGCCGACGCCGCGGTGGCTTGGCTCCTAGCCTCTCGTCCTCACCCGGCGCTGCTCGCGGACAAGCCGAACCGGCGAACGCGTCACATGACTCGGACGCGTGAAACCTGCGCGCGTCCCGCCTGCAACCACATGAGACGCGACGTGACCCGGGGGCTTGACTTGTGAAAAGAATCCCTGCAACCTGGTGCATACTCCATCTGGTAGCGTTAGCATACGCATGTCGCTCCCACGAACATTTATCCGTCCACGTCGTCCCTTTTGATTTTCCGGCCCGGTTTCTTTCTCCCCGCATCTCTATCAATTAACTCCGTCTGGTTGGAGAGATTGCTAGCCGGGCCGGTACGCACTGTGGCTGTGGTGAGGTGACCGATACTGGTGGCTTAGCTTAGCTTAACACTCCTGCTACTGCCCAGTTGCCTTACCCGATCGATCAAGTTTCGTTGTATATAAACATGCGGCCGGACGCGGCGCTTATAACCAGACCAGACGTGCGGTGCAGCCTGCAGGGAAACCGTGCCGTGCTCCCTTCATTCCGGCGTCACGCCTCCCGCCAACTTCCCGCTCCCCTGCGCCCGCAGCTTCTCGGATCAAAGACCGCGCAACAGTAGCCCAGCTCTACGTACGTACACTGCTACTGCTAGAGGGGACGAACCGGAAGGCGGCGAGCAGGAGCGCCATGGGTGCTGCCTTCTTGTCTTCATGGCCGTGGGATAACCTTGGCTTCTTCAAGGTATGCACGATGATGTTTGCTTTGTTTGTTTTTTCTCTTGTCTCCGAGAGCTACTGACGTGGCCTGGCGTTTTGCATGCATGCGTCGTCGCTTTGTCCTCGGTGAACGCAGTATGTCCTGTACGGGCCTGTGGTGGGCAAGGCGTTGGCGTCGCGGGCGTGGGAGGCGGCGAGCCCCGACCACTGGCTCTGCCTCCTGCTGGCGCTCTTCGCGCTCAGGGCCTTGACCTACCAGCTCTGGAGCTCCTACAGCAACATGCTCTTCCTCACCCGCCGCCGCCGCATCGTCCGCGACGGCGTCGACTTCGAGCAGATCGACAAGGAGTGGGACTGGTACGTTACGTACGCGTGTGCGTGCATGCCTGTACATGCGCGCGACTGAAGGGCTAACAAATCCAGCTCCATCCGCCGTGTGTGTTCCCAGGGACAACTTCCTGATACTGCAGATAATGATGGCGGCCACGGCGCTCTACGCCCTCCCGTCGATGCGGCACCTCCCGGGGTGGAACACCGGCGGCCTCGCCGTCGCCGCCCTCCTCCACGTCGCGGCCACCGAGCCCCTCTTCTACGTGGCGCACAGGGCCTTCCACGGCGCCCACCTGTTCGCCCGCTACCACGCGCTCCACCACTCCAACAAGGTGCCCACGCCCTTCACAGGTACGTACGTGACCAAGATACTTTGTGTTAATTCTCTGGATTGAATTGATCGATCGATCGATCCTAAGTTCTCAACACACATGACACATGCATGCGTGCGTACGTGCAGCCGGGTTCGCGACGCCGCTGGAGCACGTGGTGCTGGGCTTGCTCATGGCGCTGCCGCTCGCCGGCGCGTGCGCCGCGGGTCTGGGCTCGGTGGGGCTGGCCTTCGCCTACGTGCTCTCTTTCGACTTCCTGAGGGCCATGGGCCACTGCAACGTGGAGCTGTTCCCCGGCGGCCTCTTCCGGTCGCTCCCGTTCCTCAGATACCTCATCTACACCCCAACGTAAGCCGCCTGAACACACATAGGCATAGTCACTTCTCGTATTTCCCTTTCGCTCGGTCACAACTTAACCGAGCACAGTTTGAAAACTTATCCAAGAAACACTAGTGTGTCAGTACCAGATTTTACTCACGAGGGTACGTAATTCACTAGCTAGTACAGTACTTATCGGGCAATCATAGCCCTTGTGTACGGCCGGGCCGGCGAATCTGACCAGATATGGTGCGTGTACTTTGGCACAGCACGCCAGATAGTACAGCTACAGCCCGAACCCACCCCACCCCCGCGCGCGGGGAACAGCGGGTAGCCGATCGAGCTCCGCTTTGCATTACTGCCGGCGCCGGCGGCTCGCCAACCGCTTCCCTGTTCACCTGTCAACATAGTATATCGTTCGTCCGTTCCCACTTCCCACCTATCGATCGGACACGTATGGCATGCCCCGTGTGCTCCCGTGCAGTGCAGTACAGGGCTAGCTAGCTAATGCCTGGCGTGTTTGCTGCAGGTACCACACGATCCACCACACCGGGAGGAAGGCCAACTTCTGCCTCTTCATGCCGCTGTTCGACCGGCTGGGCGGCACGCTCGACCCCGAGTCCTGGGAGCTGCAGAGGAAGAACAGAGCAGGTAATAATCTCCTCTCAACTTGATACGGTTTCTAGTAGCCAGGTTGCGTCTGCCCTGCCTGTCCGGCTCGGCTGGTTCCATGTCCATGCGTCATGCGTTTCGTCGCAACCCAACCGAGAGCAGTGTTAAACTCGAATGGGGCACGCACCTGCTTGCAACTTTGGTGCTCCACACGCAGGAACTTCTTCTTCTCAAAACTAGACGCAGAAGCTTCTCCTGATCGTACCACTAGTAGTTGCGCAACAGCTAGCGTGTTTATTGCAGAGGCGGACGGAAAGGTTCGTGCTTAACTGCGGGTTAGGACCAGGGTCCTTGTCGCGGATCCTCTCCGCAGCTGGGGACTGCGTACAGGTACAGCAGAGCCAGTCAGCGATTGCCGCCATGCCATGGCGTCCCAACCAACTGATGTTTCAATCACTCCATTAAGTCTCCATGGCATGAATCGATTATTAACTGCATGTAAACCGCTGTGAATTTGTTACTACCTGGGTCACTGGGTGACACGAAACGATGGGCGAACGCGTGGTGCAGGAATGGACGAGGCGCCGGACTTCGTGTTCCTGGCGCACGTGGTGGACGTGATGCAGTCGATGCACGTGCCGTTCGTGATGCGGACCTTCGCCTCCACGCCCTTCGCCGTGCGGGCCTTCCTGCTGCCGCTCTGGCCCATCGCGCTCCTCTTCATGTTCATGGTCTGGGCCTGGTCCAAGACCTTTATCATCTCCTACTACCACCTCCGCGGCAACCTCCACCAGATCTGGGCCGTCCCAAGATACGGCTTCCACGTACGTACAGTACAGTACATGTTTCTGATCACTACTCACTGCAACTGCATGCATGCTTCAGAATGTTTTGCTAGCTGATCCATCGAGCCTCTTGTCTCTGCGTTATCATGCAGTATTTCCTGCCGTTCGCCAAGGACGGCATCAACGACCAGATCGAGCTGGCCATCCTGAGGGCCGAGAGAATGGGCGTCAAAGTCGTCAGCCTTGCAGCTCTGAACAAGGTCTCTTCTTCACTTCATTCTGACGTGCACTTTTTTTTTGAGGGGATTCTGACGTGCACTTGAAACCTGTAAATGTTGACTAATCAATTGACCAAGCGATGATGTGCAGAACGAAGCGCTCAACGGTGGCGGCACGCTCTTCGTGAACAAGCACCCGGACCTCCGGGTGCGCGTCGTCCACGGCAACACCCTCACGGCCGCGGTCATCCTCAACGAGATCCCCAAGGGCACCACCGAGGTCTTCATGACCGGCGCCACCTCCAAGCTCGGCAGGGCCATCGCGCTCTACCTCTGCAGGAAGAAGATCCGCGTCATGGTAAACACGCACCGCCGGCACCGGCACCGCAGAAGCGGACTGATTAGTGTGAGCAAGCTGTGACTAATTGTCTTGAACGGCAGATGATGACGCTGTCGACAGAGAGGTTCCAGAAGATCCAGAAGGAGGCGGCGGCGGAGGACCAGCAGTACCTGGTGCAGGTCACCAAGTTCCAGTCGGCGGAGCAGTGCAAGACGTGGATCGTCGGCAAGTGGCTGTCGCCGCGGGAGCAGCGGTGGGCGTCGCCGGGCACGCACTTCCACCAGTTCGTGGTGCCCCCCATCCTGGGCTTCCGCCGGGACTGCACCTACGGCAAGCTCGCCGCCATGCGCCTCCCCAAGGACGCCCGGGGCCTCGGCTCCTGCGAGTTCTCGCTGGAGCGCGGGGTGGTGCACGCCTGCCACGCCGGCGGGGTCGTGCACTTCCTCGAGGGGTACGCGCACCACGAGGTGGGCGCCATCGACGTCGACCGCATCGACGTTGTCTGGGAGGCGGCGCTCAAGCACGGCATCCGGCCCGTCTGATCGCTCCTCCTCGATCAGCGGCCCTGCACAACCTTCCGTCTAGCTATGGCCCAAACCGGGCCCAAGACAAAACCTCCATTTCTACTCAGTGTTCTTTTTTCCTTCTCGACATATACTACAGCTCGATCGTGTGACGTGGGGTGTGGTTCCTAACGATTCAATTTACAGCTCTACTGTTTTGATTTGTACACATATATACAATACATTCGAGGCAAAAGGACACTATATGTGGCATCGATACTTAAGAAATGGTATTTGCATTGATACATATACAACACGTTGGAGATTTGTGTTCAGTAATGCAGGAGTGGGTATGGTACTTAGAGACCATGATGGCTCTGATCTGGCGGCGGCGCGGCTCTGATCTCGTGGCGGCGAGGCTCCGACCTGGCGGCGGCGACGCTGCTCGTGATGGGTGTGGTGGGGTGCCCTGTCCGGCTGTGTGCCCCGGCTTGCAGCGATGGCTTAGGCTACAATCCTTCCAATCTGATCTGGGTGGGTTGGTGGAGCTCGGCGGTCGGCAGGCTTCAGGCAACAGATGTTGGCCGGCAGGCGGCAGCGGGCTGGATCTGGGCGGCGTGGGGTCCTGCTGTCGTGAAAATAATGGTGGCCGTCCTACATGATCGGTCCTCCTCGATTTGGTCATCGACGTGTTCCGGAACTGCTGTTGGAGATCCTGCCCAAGATATCTGAATCGGATAGAATTCGGTCATGCACGCCATATCAGCCTAAGAGGTTCCATGATGGCGTGGCGCGAAGCTCTATTGTTTGTTGTCACAATGGGACATGTCGGCTTCTCGATTTCTATGGTGGTGACAGCCGTGGAGAAGGTCATGGTGGCTGAGATCTGAGGATCAGTCAGACGGACGAAGCCTTCTAGGCGATGGAGTCAGCCAGGTATTTGGTAACTCTCAGAAGCAACAGTGTCAGGAATTCATTTTTGGTGGTGCTCCTCGGGTGCCGAGCCATGACTTTCAGGGTGAAAAACTAAGGCATGGCTTTCATTGAGTGTGCTTGGAAATTGCCTTGCTGAAGGAATTACTTTGAGAGCTCAGACATCTGTAGGGTGAAAACCTAAGATCTTGGATCGGGCAACGATAGTGTTTGTGCACTGTTTCCTTCTTGGAGGCGTTGCTTTTGGAGACCTTTTATATTTTTTGGGTGTTGTATTTGGTGGTGGTTTGTGTGTGGCTGCTGAGAGAAGTCGTGGTGGGACCTTTGTATTTTTTTTATTTTTTCTGAGGCTGGTTGGAATTGGTATCTGCGCGATATTAATATATTCCCTTTTTAAAGACGGAACTATTATCTTCAGCTCCTCACATCTTTTCTCATGCAATGACGTACTGGAAGCCGAACCCTTGCTATAAGGGAGGGTACTTCACTGGCACTACAATGGAGTAATCTACCCATTGATGTGGAATCATACTATTTGGAGGCGGTCATGATGATCAATGGAGGGACTGGTAACAAGTCAGAATATGCTTTTGTTATTAGAGAGATTGTCAATGTCAAAACCGGCGGATCTCGGGTAGGGGGTCCCGAACTGTGCGTCTAGGCGGATGGTAACAGTAGACAAGGGACACGATGTTTTTACCCAGGTTCGGGCCCTCTCGATGGAGGTAATACCCTACTCCTGCTTGATTAATATTGATGATATGGGTAGTGTTGGGGAACGTTGCAGAAAATTAAAATTTTCCTACGGTTTCACCAAGATCCATCTATGAGTTCATCTAAGCAACGAGTCATGGGAGAGAGATTGCATCTACATACCACTTGTAGATCGCGTGCGGAAGCATTCAATGGAACGGGGATGATGGAGTCGTACTCACTGTGATTCAGATCACCGATGACCTAGTGCCGAATCTGACAAGACCTCCGCTGCTCAACACACGTACGGAGCGGATGACGTCTCCTCCTTCTTGATCCAGCAAGGGGGAAGGAGAGGTTGATGATGATCCAGCAGCACGACGGCGTGGTGATGGATGCAGCAGAACTCCGGCAGGGCTTCGCTAAGCAACTACGGGAGGAGGAGGAGGTGTAGCAGAGAGGGGAGGCGCCAAGGGCTTTCAGGGTACGGCCACCCCTCCCTCGCCTCCCTTTATATAGGTGCAAGAGAGGGGGGGAGGGCGCAGCCTTGCCCCTTCCTCCAAGGAAGGGGTGCGGCCAAGAGGGGGGAGGAGTCCATCCTCCCCAAGGCACCCTGAGGTGCCTTCCCTTTAGGACTCTCCCTCTCTCTTATCTCCAGCGCATGGGCCTCTTGGGGCTGGTGCCCTTGGCCCATATAGGCCAAGGCGCACCCCTACAGCCCATGTGGCCCCGGGCAGGTGGACCCCGGTGGACTCCGGACCCCTTCGGCACTCCGTACAATACCGATAACGTGCAAACTTTTCCGCGACCAAAATAAGACTTCATATATATAAATCTTTACCTCCGGACCATTCTCGAACTCCTCGTGACGTCCGGGATCTCATCCGGGACTCCGAACAACATTCGGTTTGCTGCATACTCATATTCATACAACCCTAAGCGCCACCGAACCTTAAGTGTGTAGACCCTACGGGTTCGGGAGACATGCGACATGACCGAGACGGCTCGGGCAATAACCAACAGCGGGATCTGGATACCCTTGTTGGCTCCCACATGCTCCTCGATGATATCATCGGATGAACCACGATGTCGAGGATTCAATCAACCCCGTATACTATTCCCTTTGTCAATCGGTATTTTACTTGCCCGAGATTCGATCGTCGGTATCCCACTACCTCGATCAATCTCGTTCTTTGGCAAGTCACTTTACTCGCATCAGTAATGCATGATCCCGTGACCATACACTTGGTCACTTTGAGCTCATTATGATGATGCACTACCGAGTGGGCCCGATGATACCTCTCCGTCATACGGAGTGACAAATCCCAGCCTCGATCCGTGTCAACCCAATGTACACTTTTGGAGATACATGTAATGCACCTTTATAGTCACCCGATTCGTTGTGACGTTTGGTACACCCAAAGCACTCCCTACGGTATCCGGAGTTACACGATCTCATGGTCTAAGGAAGAGATACTTGACATTGGAAAAGCTCTAGCAAAACGAACTACACGATCTTGTGCTATGCTTAGGATTGGGTCTTGTCCATCACATCATTCTCCTAATGATGTGATCCCGTTATCAATGACATCCAATGTCCATAGTCAGGAAACCATGACTATCTGTTGATCAACGAGCTAGTCAACTAGAGACTTACTAGGGACATGGTGTTGTCTATGTACCCACACATGTATCTGAGTTTCCTATCAATACAATTATAGCATGGATAATAAACGATTATCATGAACAAGGAAATATACTAATAACTAATTTATTATTGCCTCTAGGGCATATTTCCAACAGTCTCCCACTTGCACTAGAGTCAATAATCTAGTCCACATCGTCATGTGATTAACATCGCCATGTGACCAACATCCAAAGAGTTTACTAGTGTCTGTAAACTAGTTCACATCATCATGTGATTAAGACTCAATGAGTTCTGAGGTTTGATCATGTTTTGCTTGTGAGAGAGGTTTTAGTCAACGGGTCTGAACCTTTCAGATCCGTGTGTGCTTTGCAAATTTCTAGGTCATATTGTAAACGCTGCTTCCACGCTAAACTTGGAGCTATTCCAAATGGTTGCTCCACTATACGTATCCGGTTTGCTACTCAGAGTCACTCGGATAGGTGTTAAAGCTTGCACTAACGTAACCCTTTACGCCGAACTCTTTATCACCTCCATAATCGAGAAACATGTCCTTATTTACTCCAAGGACAATTTTGATCATTGTCCAATGATCCATTCCTGGATCATTCTTGTACCCCTTGACTGACTCATGGCAAGGCACACTTCCGGTGCGGTACACAACATAGCATACTGTAGAGCCTACGTCTAAGGCATAGGGGACGACCTTCGTCCTTTCTCTCTTTTCTGTCGTGGTCGAGCTTTAAGTCTTAACTTCATATCTTACATCTCAGGCAAGAACTCCTTCTTTGGTGATCCATCTTGAACACCTTCAAGATCATGTCAAGGTATATGCTCATTTGAAAGTACCATTGAGCGGTTTTGATCTATTCTCATAGATCTTGATGCTCAATGTTCAAGTAGCTTAATCCAGGTTTTCACTTGAAAAACACTTTTCAAATAACCCTATATGCTTTACAAAATTCTACATCATTTCGATCATCAATATGTCAACGACATATACTCATCAGAAATTCTATAGTGCTCCCACTCACTTCTTTGGAAATACAAGTTTCTCATAAACTTTGTATAAACCCAAAAAAAATTTTGATCATCTCATCAAAGCACACATTCCAACTCTGAGATGCTTACTCCAGTCCTTAGAAGGATTGCTGGAGTTTTGCATATTTGTTAGCGTTCTTCAGGATTGTCAAAACCTTCTGGTTGTATCACATACAACCTTTCCTCAAGAAAACTGTCAAGGAAACAATGTTTTGACATTCTATCTGCAAGATTTCATAAATGATGCAGTAACTGCTAATCCATTTCCAACAGACTCTTAGCATCGCTACGAGTGAGAAAGCCTCACCGTAGTCAACTCCTTGAACTTGTCGGAAAACATCTTAACGACAAGTCGAGCTTTCTTAATGGTAATTCTTACCATCATTGTCTATCTTCCTTTCAAAAATCCATCCGTACCCAATGGCCTTACGACCATCAAGTATTTCTTCCAAAGTCATGGATCCGTTCTCGGATTTTATGGCCTCGAGCCATTTGTTGGGGAACGTTGCAGAAAATTAAAAATTTTCCTACGGTTTCACCAAGATCCATCTATGAGTTCATCTAGCAACGAGTCATGGGAGAGTGATTGCATCTACATACCACTTGTAGATCATCGCGTGCGGAAGCGTTCAAGTGAACGGGGTTGATGGAGTCGCACTGCCGTGATTCAAATCACCGATGATCCTAGTGCCGAACGGACAGCACCTCCGCGTTCAACACACGTGCGGAGCGGATGACGTCTCCTCCTTCTTGATCCAGCAAGGGGAAGGAGAGGTTGATGATGATCCAGCAGCACGACGGGCGTGGTGGTGGATGCAGCAGAACTCCCAAGGGGCTTCGCTAAGCGACTACGGGAGGAGGAGGAGGTGTAGCAGGAAGGGAGGCGCCAAGGGCTTGTGGTGCGGCCACCCTCCCTCCCTCCCTTTATATAGGTGCAAGAGAGGGGGAGGGCAGCCTGCCCCTTCCTCCAAGGAAGGGTGCGGCCAAGAGGGAGGAGTCCATCCTCCCAAGGCACCCCTGAGGTGCCTTCCCTCTTAGGACTCTCTCCTCCCAAGTCTCCTTGGCGCATGGGCCTCTTAGGGCTGGTGCCCTTGGCCCATATAGGCCAAGGCGCACCCCACCAGCCCATGTGGCCCCCGGGCAGGTGGACCCCCGGTGGACCCCGGACCCCTTTCGGCACTCTGGTACAATACCGATAAAGTGCTAAACTTTTCCGGCGACCAAAACAAGACTTCCTATATATAAATATTTACCTCCGGACCATTCCGAACTCCTCGTGACGTCCGGGATCTCATCCGGACTCAACAACATTCGGTTTGCTGCATACTCATATTCATACAACCCTAAGCGTCACCGAACCTTAAGTGTGTAGACCCTACGGGTTCGGGAGACATGTAGACATGACCGAGACGTTCTCCGGTCAATAACCAACAGCGGGATCTGGATACCCATGTTGGCTCCCACATGTTCCCCGATGATAACCACAATGTCAAGGACTCAATCGATCCCGTATACAATTCCCTTTGTCTAGCGGCATTGTACTTGCCCGAGATTCGATCATCGGTATCCCGATACCTTTGTTCAATCTCGTTACCGGCAAGTCTCTTTACTCGTTCCGTAACACATCATCCCGTGATCAACCCCTTAATCACATTGTGCACATTATGATGATGTCCTACCGAGTGGGCCCAGAGATACCTCTCCGCTTACACGGAGTGACAAATCCGATCTCGATTCGTACCAACCCAATGCACACTTTTGGAGATACCTGTAATGCACCTTTATAGCCACCCAGTTATGTTGTGACGCTTGGTACACCCAAAGCATTCCTACGGTATCCGGAGTTGCACAATCTCATGGTCTAAGGGAAAGATACTTGACATTAGAAAAGCTTTAGCATACGAACTACACGATCTTTGTGCTAGGCTTAGGATTGGGTCTTGTCCATCACATCATTCTCGCCAATGATGTGATCCCGTTATCAATGACATCCAATGTCCATGGTCGGAAACCATGACCATCTATTGATAAACGAGCTAGTTAACTAGAGGCTTACTAGGGACATGGTGTTGTCTATGTACCCACACATGTATCTGAGTTTACTATCAATACAATTATAGCATGGATACTAAACGATTATCATGAACAAGGAAATATAATAATAACTAATTTATTATTGCCTCTAGGGCATATTTCCAATAGTCTCCCACTTGCACTAGAGTCAATAATCTAGTTCACATCGCCATGTGATTAACATCGATAGGTCACATCGCCATGTGACCAACATCCAAAGAGTTTACTAGTGTCGCTAAACTAGTTCACATCACCATGTGATTAAGACTCAATGAGTTACGGGGTTTGATCATGTTTTCCTTGTGAGAGAAGTTTTAGTCAACGGGTCCGCAGATTCAGATCCGTATGTACTTTGCAATTCTCTATGTCATATTGTAAATGCTGCTTCCACGTTCCACTTGAAGCTATTCCAAATGGTTGCTCCACTATACGTATCCGGTTTGCTACTCGAGTCACTCGGATAGGTGTTAAAGCTTGCATCGGCGTAACCCTTTACGCCGAACTCTTTATCACCTCCATAATCGAGAAACATGTCCTTATTTACTCCAAGGACAATTTTGACCGCTGTCCAATGATCCCTACTCCTGGATCATTCTTGTACCCTTGATCGACTCATGGCAAGGCACACTTCCGGTGCGGTACACAAAGATAGCATACTATAGAGCCTATGTCTAAAGCATAGGGGCGACCTTCGCCCTTTCTCTCTTTTCTGCCGTGGTCGAGCTTTAAGTCTTAACTTCATACCTTACATCTCGTGCAAGAACTCCTTCTTTGGTCGATCCATCTTGAACACCTTCAAGATCATGTCAAGGTATATGCTCATTTGAAAGTACCATTAAGCGCTTTTGATCTATCCTCATAGATCTTGATGCTCAATGTTCAAGTAGCCTAATCCAGGTTTTCTATTGAAAACACTTTTCAAACAACCCTATATGCTTTCCGAAATTCTACATCATTTCGATCAACAATATGTCAACAACATATACTCATCGAAATTCTATAGTGCTCCCACTCACTTCTTTGGAAATACAAGTTTCTCACAAACTTTGTATAAACCCAAAATCTTTGATCATCTCATCAAAGCGCACATTCCAACTCCGAGATGCTTACTCCAGTCCTAAGAAGGATCGCCGGAGCCAAGATAACTTTTAGCATCCTTAGGATCGACAAAACTTTCTGATTGTATCACATACAACCTTTCCTTACAAAACTGGTAAGGAAATCGTTTTGACATCCATCTGCCTGATTTCATAAATGCAGCTAATGCTAACATGATTCCGACGGACTTAAGCATCGCTACGGATGAGAAAATCTCATCGTAGTCAACTCCTTGAACTTGTGAAAAACTCTTTGCCACAAGTCGAGCTTCATAGACGGCGACTTTACCGTCCACATCCGTCTTCTTCTTAAAGATCCATTTATCTCAATGGCTTGCCGATCAACGGGCAAGTCCACCAAAGTCCATGATTTGTTCTGATACATGGATCCTATCTCGGATTTCATGGCTTCTAACCATTTGTTGGAATATGGGCCCACCATTGGTTCTCCATAGCTCGTAGGTTCATTGTTGTCTAGCAACATGACATTCATGACAGGATCACCGTACCACTCCGAAGCAATACGCTGCCCTTGTCGCCCCACGAGGTTCGGTAGTGACTTGATCCAAGTTTCATGATCACTATCATAAGCTTCTACTTCAATTGGTGTAGGTGCCACAGGAACAACTTCCTGTGTCCTGCTACACACTGGTTGAAGTGATGGTTCAATAACCTCATCAAGTCTCCACCATCCTCCCACTTAATTCTTTCGAGAGAAACTTTTCCTCGAGAAAGGACCCGTTTCTAGAAACAATCCCTATTGCTTTCGGATATGAATTAGGAGGTATACCCAACCGTTTTGGGTATCCTATGAAGATGTCTTTATCCGCTTTGGGTTCGAGCTTATCACGATGAAACTTTTTCACATAAGCGTCGCAGCCCCAAACTTTTAAGAAACGACAACTTAGGTTTCTCCAAACCATAGTTCAAACAAAGGCCGCCTCAACGGAATTACGTGGTGCCCTATTAAAGTGAGTGCGGTTGTCTCTAATGCCTAACCCATGAACGATAGTGGTAATTCGATAAGAGACATCATGGTACGCACCATATCCAATAGGGTGCAACTATGATGTTCGGACACACCATCACACTATGGTGTTCCAGGCGATATTAATTGTGAAACAATTTCCACAGTGTCTTAATTGCGTGCCAAAGCTTGTAACTCAGATACTCATCTCTATGATCATATCATAGACATTTTATCCTCTTGTCACAATGATCTTTAACTTCACTCTGAAATTACTTGAACCATTCAATAATTCAGACTTTGTGTTTCATCAAGTAAATATACTCAACATCTACTCGAATCATCTCCTCAAGTCGTAACATAATGATATTCACCGCATGCCTCGGCACTCATTGGACTGCACACATCAAAATGTGTTACTTCCAACAGGTTGCTACCTTGTTCCATCTTCTTTGAAACCGAGGCTTTTCAGTCATCTTGCCCATGTGGTATGATTTGCATATCTCAAGTGATTCAAAATAAAGTGAGTCCAAACGATCCATCTGCATGGAGTTTCTTCATGCGTATACACCAATAGACATGGTTTACATGTCTCAAACTTTTCAAAAACGAGTGAGTCCAAAGATCCATCAACATGGAGCTTCTTCATGCGTTTTATACCAATATGACTTACATGGCAGTGCCACAAGTACGTGGTACCATCATTACTATCTTATATCTTTTGGCATGAAAATGTGTATCACTACGATCGAGATTCAATAAACCATTCCTTTTAGGTGCTAGACCATTGAAGGCATTATTCAAATTAACGGAGTAACCATTATTCTCCTTAAATGAATAATCAGACATGCATATAATCCAATCATGTCTATGCTCAACGCAAACACCAAATAACAATTTTAGGTTTAACTCCAATCTCGATGGTAGAGGGAGCATGCGATGCTTGATCACATCAACCTTGGAAACACTTCCAACACGTATCGTCGACTCACCTTTAGCTAGTCTCCGTTTATTCCGTAGCTTTTGTTTGAGTTACTAACACTTAGCAACCGAACCGGTATCTAATACCCTAGTGCTACTAGGAGTACTAGTAAAGTACACATTAACATAATGTATATCCAATATACTTCTATCGACCTTGCCAGCCTTCTCATCTACCAAGTATCTAGGATGGTTCCGCTTCAAAGGTCCGCTCCTCTCATTACGTAAGCACTTAGTCTCGGGTTTGGGTTCAACCTTGGGTTTCTTCACTAGAGCAGCAACTGTTTTGCCATTTCATGAAGTATCCCTTGTTGCCCTTGCCCTTCTTGAAACTAGTGGTTTTACCAACCATCAACAATTGATGCTCCTATTTGACTTCTACTTTCGCGGTGTCAAACATCGCGAACACTTCAAGGATCATCAAATCTATCCCTGATATGTTATAGTTCATCACAAAGCTCTAGTAGCTTGGTGGCAATGACTTTGGAGAAACATCACTGTCTTATCTGGAAGATCAACTCCCACTCGATTCAAGTGATTGTTGCACTCAGACAATCTGAGCACAAGCTCAACGATTGAGCTTTTCTCCCTTAGTTTGCAGGCTAAGAAAATCGTCGGAGGTCTTATACCTCTTGACGTGGGCACTAGCCTGAAATCCCAATTCCAGCCCTCGAAACATCTCATATGTTCCGCGACGTTTCAAAAACGTCTTTGGTGCCTCAACTCTAAACCGTTTAACTGAACTATCACGTAGTTATCAAAAACGTGTATGTCCGATGTTCGCAACATCCACAAACGACGCTTTTGGGGTTCAAAGACACCGAAGCGGTGCATTAGGGACATAAGCTTTCTACTGACCGCATAATCGCTATTGTCAACTTTCAACTATATTTTCTCTAGGAACATATCTAAACAGTAGAACTAAAGCGCGAGCTTACGACATAATTTGCAAAGATCTTTTGACTATGTTCAGGATAATTAAGTTCATCTCATGAACTCCCACTTAGATAGACATCCCTCTAGTCATCTAAGTGATTACATGATCCGAGTCAACTAGGCCGTGTCCGATCATCACGTGAGACAAACTAGTCATCATCGGTGAACATCTTCATGTTGATCGTATCTACTATACGACTCATGCTCGACCTTTCGGTCTCTTGTGTTCCGAGGCCATGTCTGTACATGCTAGGCTCGTCAAGTTAACCTAAGTGTTCTGCATGTGTAAATCTGGCTTACACCCGTTGTATGTGAACGTAAGAATCTATCACACCCGATCATCACGTCGTGCTTCGAAACGACGAACTTTAGCAACGGTGCACAGTTAGGGAGAACACTTTCTTGAAATTGTTATGAGGGATCATCTTATTTACTACCGTCGTTCTAAGTAAACAAGATGCATAAACATAATAAACATCACATGCAATTATATAGTAGTGACGTGATATGGCCAATATCATATAGCTCCTTTGATCTTCATCTTGAGGCTCCATGATCATCTTGTCACCGGCATGACACCATGATCTCCATCATCATGATCTCCATCATCGTGTCTTCATGAAGTTGTCACGCCAACGACTACTTCTACTTCTATGGCTAACGCGTTTAACAATAAAGTAAAGTAATTTACATGGCGTTCTTCAATGACACGCAGGTCATACAAAAATAAAGACAACTCCTATGGCTCCTGCGGTTGTCATACTCATCGACATGCAAGTCGCGATTCCTATTACAAGAACATGATATCATACATCACATATATCATTCATCATTCATCACAACTTTGGCCATATCATATCACAAAACACTTGCTGCAAAAACAAGTTAGACAACCTCTAATTGTTGTTGCAAGTTTTACGTGGCTGCAATAGGGTTCTAGCAAAAACGTTTTCTTACCTACGTGAAAGCCACAACGTGATTTGTCAACTTCTATTTACCCTTCATAAGGACCCTTTTCATCGAATCCGCTCCAACTAAAGTGGGAGAGACAGACACCGCTAGCCACCTTATGCAACTAGTGCATGTCGGTCGGTGGAACCAGTCTCACGTAAGCGTCGTGTAAGGTCGGTCCGGGCCGCTTCATCCCACAATACCGCTGAAGCAAGATAAGACTAGTAGCGGCAAGAAAGTTGACAACATCTACGCCCACAACAAATTGTGTTCTACTCGTGCAATATATAAATCTTTTCCGGTGACCAAAACAAGACTTCCTATATATAAATCTTTACCTCCGGACCATTCAGGAACTCCTCGTGACGTTCGGGATCTCATCCGGGACTCCGAACAACATTCGG
The DNA here is from genome assembly GCA_021605145.1 of Aegilops bicornis. Taxonomy (NCBI): domain Eukaryota; kingdom Viridiplantae; phylum Streptophyta; class Magnoliopsida; order Poales; family Poaceae; genus Aegilops; species Aegilops bicornis. The sequence goes on along the minus strand of CM038673.1, from coordinate 482,487,984 downwards.
TTTGCTGCATACTCATATTCATACAACCCTAAGCGTCACCGAACCTTAAGTGTAGACCCTACGGGTTCGGGAGACATGTAGACATGACCGAGACGCGTTCTCGGTCAATAACCAACAGCGGGATCTGGATACCCATGTTGGCTCCCACATGTTCCACGATGATCTCATCGGATGAACCACAATGTCAAGGACTCAATCGATCACGTATACAATTCCCTTTGTCTAGCGGCATTGTACTTGCCCGAGATTCGATCGTCGGTATCCCGATACCTTTGTTCAATCTCGTTACCGGCAAGTCTCTTTACTCGTTCCGTAACACATCATCCCGTGATCAACCCCTTAATCACATTGTGCACATTATGATGATGTCCTACCGAGTGGGCCCAGAGATACCTCTCCGCTTACGGAGTGACAAATCCAGCCTCGATTCGTGCCAACCCAATGTACACTTTCGGAGATACCTGTAATGCACCTTTATAGCCACCCGATTCGTTGTGACGTTTGGTACACCCAAAGCATTCCCTACGGTATCCGGAGTTGCACAATCTCATGGTCTAAGGAAAAGATACTTGACATTAGAAAAGCTTTAGCATACGAACTACACGATCTTTGTGCTAGGCTTAGGATTGGGTCTTGTCCATCACATCATTCTCGCCAATGATGTGATCCCGTTATCAATGACATCCAATGTCCATGGTCAGGAAACCATGACCATCTATTGATAAACGAGCTAGTTAACTAGAGGCTTACTAGGGACATGGTGTTGTCTATGTACCCACACATGTATCTGAGTTTCCTATCAATACAATTATAGCATGGATACTAAACGATTATCATGAACAAGGAAATATAATAATAACTAATTTATTATTGCCTCTAGGGCATATTTCCAACACCATTCGTCGGAATCCGGGCCCACCATCGCTTCTCCATAGCTCGTAGGTTCATTGTTGTCTAGCAACATGACCTCTAAGACAGGATTGCGTACCACTCTGAAGTAGTACGCATCCTTGTCACCCTACGAGGTACGTTAGTGACTTGATACGAAACTTCATGATCACTATCATAAGCTTCTACTTCAATTGGTGTAGGTGCCACGGGAACAACTTCCTGTGCCCTGCTACACACTAGTTGAAGTGACGGTTCAATAACCTCATCAAGTCTTCACCATCCTCCCACTCAATTCTTTCGAGAGAAACTTTTCCTCGAGAAAGGACCCGTTTCTAGAAACAATTACTTTTGCTTCCGGATCTGAGATAGGAGGTATACCCAACCATTTTGGGTATCCTATGAAGATGTATTTATCCGTTTTGGGTTCGAGCTTATCACGATGAAACTTTTTCACATAAGCGTCGCAGCCCCAAACTTTTAAGAAACGACAACTTAGGTTTCTCCAAACCATAGTTCAAAAGGTGTCGTCTCAACGGAATTACGTGGTGCCCTATTAAAGTGAGTGTGGTTGTCTCTAATGCCTAACCCATGAACGATAGTGGTAATTTGATAAGAGACATCATGGTACGCACCATATCCAATAGGGTGCAACTATGATGTTCGGACACACCATCACACTATGGTGTTCCAGGCGGTATTAATTGTGAAACAATTTCCACAATGTCTTAATTGTGTTCCAAAGCTCGTAACTCAGATACTCATCTCTATGATCATATAATAGACATTTTATCCTTTTGTCACGATGATCTTCAACTTCACTCTGAAATTACTTGAACCATTCAATAATTCAGACTTGTGTTTCATCAAGTAAATATACTCAACATCTACTCAAATCATCTGTGAAGTAAGAACATAACGATATTCATCGCATGCCTCAAAGACTCATTGGACTGCACACATCAAAATGTGTTACTTCCAACAAGTTGCTATCTTGTTCCATCTAACTGAAAAACGAGGCTTTTCAATCATCTTGCCCATGTGGTATGATTTGCATTTCTCAAGTGATTCAAAATCAAGTGAGTCCAAACGATCCATCTACATGGAGTTTCTTCATGCGTATACACCAATAGACATGGTTCGCATGTCTCAAACTTTTCAAAATGAGTGAGTCCAAAGATCCATCAACATGGAGCTTCTTCATGAATTTTACACCAATATGACTTACATGGCAGTGCCATAAGTAAGTGGTACTATCATTACTATCTTATATATTTTGGCATGAAGATGTGTATCATTACAATCGAGATTTCAATAAACCATTCATTTTTAGGTGCAAGACCATTGAAGGTATTATTCAAATAAACAGAGTAACCATTATTCTCCTTAAATGAATAACCGTACTGCGATAGACATAATCCAATCATGTCTATGCTCAACACAAACACCAAATCTCGATGGTAGAGGGAGCATGTGATGCTTGATCACATCAACCTTGGAAACACTTCCAACACATATCGTCACCACCTTTAGCTAGTCTCCGCTTGTTCCGTAGCTTTTATTTCAAGTTACTAACACTTAGCAACCAAACCAAGATCTAATACCCTGGTGCTACTAGGAGTACTAGCAAAGTACACATTAACGTAATGTATATCCAATATACTTCTATTGACCTTGCCCGCCTTCTTATCTACCAAGTATCTAGGGTGGTTACGCTTGGTGTCCGTTCCTCTCATCACGTAAGCACTTAGTCTCGGGTTTGGGTTCAACCTTGGGTTTCTTCAACGGAGTAGCAATTGATTTGCCGCTTTGTGAAGTACCCCTTCTTGCCCTTGCCCTTCTTGAAACTAGTGGTTTCATTAACCATCAACAATTGATGCTCCTTCTTGATTTCTACATTCGCGGTGTCAAACACCGCGAATACCTCAAGGATCATCATATCTATCCCTGATATGTTATAGTTCATCACGAAGCTCTAGCAGCTTGGTGGCAATGACTTTGGAGAAACATCACTATCTCACCGGAAGATCAACTCCCACTCGATTTAAGTGATTGTTGCACTCAAACAATCTGAGCACAAGCTCAACGATTGAGCTTTTCTCCCTTAGTTTGCAGGCTAAGAAAATCGTCGGAGGTCTTATACCTCTTGACGTGGGCACGAGCCTGAAATCCCAATTTCAGCCCTCGAAACATCTCATATGTTCCACGACGTTTGAAAAACGTCTTTGGTGCCTCAACTCTATACCGCTTAACCGAACTATCACGTAGTTATCAAAAGCGTGTATGTCCGATGTTTGCAACATCCATGATTTAATCGTTTGGGGTTCAAAGACACCGAGCGTGCATTAAGGACATAAGCTTTCTTACGTCCGCATAATCGCCATCACAACTTTCAACTATATTTTCTCTAGGAACATATCTAAACAGTGGAACTAAAGCGCGAGCTTACGACATAATTTGCAAAGGGCTTTTGACTATGTTTAGGATAATTAAGTTCATCTAATGAACTCCCACTCAGATAGACATCCCTCTAGTCATCTAAGTGATTACATGATCCGAGTCAACTAGGTCGTGTCCGATCATCACGTGAGACAAACTAGTCATCATCGGTGAACATCTTCATGTTGATCGTATCTACTATACGACTCATGCTCGACCTTTCGGTCTCTTGTGTTCCGAGGCCATGTCTGTACATGCTAGGCTCGTCAAGTCAACCTAAGTGTTTCGCCTGTGTAAATCTGGCTTACACCCGTTGTATGTGAACGTAAGGATCTATCACACCCGATCATCACGTGGTGATTCGAAACGACGAACTTTAACTTTAGCAACGGTGCACAGCTAGGGAGAACACTTTCTTGAAATTGTTATGAGGGATCATCTTATTTACTACCGTCGTTCTAAGTAAACAAGATGCATAAACATAATAAACATCACATGCAATTATATAGTAGTGACGTGATATGGCCAATATCATATAGCTCCTTTGATCTTCATCGTCGGGCTCCATGATCATCTTGTCACCGCATGACACCATGATCTCCATCATCATGATCTCCATCATCGTGTCTTCATGAAGTTGTCACGCCAACGACTACTTCGCTTCTATGGCTAACGCGCGTTTAGCAATAAAGTAAAGTAATTTACATGGCGTTCTTCAATGACACGCAGGTCATACAAAAATAAAGACAACTCCTATGGCTCCTGCCGTTGTCATACTAAATGCGACATGCAAGTCGTGATTCCTATTACAAGAACATGATCTCATACATCACATATATCATTCATCATTCATCACAACTTTGGCCATATCATATCACAAAACACTTGCTGCAAAAACAAGTTAGACGTCCTCTAATTGTTGTTGCAAGTTTTACGTGGCTGCAATAGGGTTCTAGCAAGAATGTTTTCTTACCTACGTGAAAGCCACAACGTGATTTGTCAACTTCTATTTACCCTTCATAAGGACCCTTTTCATCGAATCCGCTCCAACTAAAGTGGGAGAGACAGACACCCGCTAGCCACCTTATGCAACTAGTGCATGTCACCGGTGGAACCGGTCTCACGTAAGCGTCACGTGTAAGGTCGGTCCGGGACGCTTCATCCCACAATGCCGCTGAAGCAAGATAAGACTAGTAGCGGCAAGAAAGTTGACAACATCTACGCCCACAACAAATTGTGTTCTACTCGTGCAATAGAGAACTATGCATAGACCTAGCTCATGATGCCACTGTTGGAGAACGTTGCAGAAAATTAAAAATTTCCCTACGGTTTCACCAAGATCCATCTATGAGTTCATCTAAGCAACGAGTCATGGGAGAGAGATTGCATCTACATACCACTTGTAGATCGCGTGCGGAAGCGTTCAATGGAACGGGGATGATGGAGTCGCACTACCGTGATTCGGATCACCGATGACCTAGTGCCGAACGGACATCACCTCCGCGTTCAACACACGTACGGAGCGGATGACGTCTCCTCCTTCTTGATATAGCAAGGGGGAAGGAGAGGTTGATGATGATCCAGCAGCACAACGGCGTGGTGGTGGATGCAGCAGAACTCCGGCAGGGCTTCGCTAAGCAACTACGGGAGGAGGAGGAGGTGTAGCAGAGAGGGCAGGCGCCAAGGGCTTTCAGGGTACGGCCACCCCTCCCTCCCCTCCCTTTATATAGGTGCAAGAGAGGGGGGGAGAGCGCAGCCTTGCCCCTTCCTCCAAGGAAGGGGTGCGGCCAAGAGGGGGGAGGAGTCCATCCTCCCCAAGGCACCTCGGAGGTGCCTTCCCCTTTTAGGACTCTCCCCTCTCTCTTATCTCCAGGCGCATGGGCCTCTTGGGGCTGGTGCCCTTGGCCCATATAGGCCAAGGCGCACCCCCTACAGCCCATGTGCCCCCCCGGGGCAGGTGGACCCCCCCAGTGGACCCCCGGACCCCTTTCGGCACTCCCGGTACAATACCGATAACGTCTGTAAACTTTTCCGCACCAAAATAAGACTTCCTATATATAAATCTTTACCTCCGGACCATTCCGAACTCCTCGTGACGCCCAGGATCTCATCCGGACTCGAACAACATTCGGTTTGCTGCATACTCATATTCATACAACCCTAAGCGTCACCGAACCTTAAGTGTGTAGACCCTACGGGTTCGGGAGACATGCAGACATGACCGAGATGGCTCTCGGGCAATAACCAACAGCGGGATCTGGATACCCATGTTGGCTCCCACATGCTCCTCGATGATATCATCGGATGAACCACGATGTCGAGGATTCAATCAACCCCGTATACTATTCCCTTTGTCAATCGGTATTTTACTTGCCCGAGATTCGATCGTCGGTATCCCAATACCTCGTTCAATCTCGTTCTTTGGCAAGTCACTTTACTCATCTTGTAATGCATGATCCCGTGACCATACACTTGGTCACTTTGAGCTCATTATGATGATGCACTACCGAGTGGGCCCGGTGATACCTCTCCGTCATACGGAGTGACAAATCCGATCTCGATCCGTGTCAACCCAACAGACACTTTTGGAGATACCAGAATGCACCTTTATAGTCACCCGATTCGTTGTGACGTTTGGTACACCCAAAGCACTCCCTACGGTATCCGGGAGTTACACGATCTCATGGTCTAAGGAAGAGATACTTGACATTGGAAAAGCTCTAGCAAAAGCGAACTACACGATCTTGTGCTATGCTTAGGATTGGGTCTTGTCCATCACATCATTCTCCTAATGATGTGATCCCGTTATCAATGACATCCAATGTCCATAGTCAAGAAACCATGACTATCCGTTGATCAACGAGCTAGTCAACTAGAGGCTTACTAGGGACATGGTGTTGTCTATGTACCCACACATGTATTTGAGTTTCCTTTCAATACAATTATAGCATGGATAATAAACGATTATCATGAACAAGGAAATATACTAATAATTAATTTATTATTGCCTCTAGGGCATATTTCCAACAGGTAGTACAAGAGTAGATCTACCACGAGATCAGAGAGGCTAAACCCTAGAAGCTAGCCTATGGTATGATTGTTGTTCGTCCTACGGACTAAAACCCTTCGGTTTATATAGACACCGAATAGGGTTAGGGTTACACAGTCGGTTACAATGGTAGGAGATCTACATATCCGTATCGCCAAGCTTGCCTTCCACGCCAAGGAAAGTCCTATCCGGACACGGGACGAAGTCTTCAATCTTGTATCTTCATAGTCTAGGAGTCCGCCAAAGATGATAGTTCGCCTATCCGGACGCCCCTAGTCCAGGACTCCCTCAGTAGCCCCTGAACCAGGCTTCAATGACGACGAGTCCGGCGCGCATATTGTCTTCGGCATTGCAAGGCGGGTTCCTCTTCCGAATACTTCATAGAAGGTTTTGAACACAAGGATAGTGTCCGGCTCTGCAAAACAAGTTCCACATACCACCGTAGAGAGAATAATTTTTGCACAGATCTGCTGACGTATTCCATGACGTGACATCACACCACGGCCAGGCCTTTATACGAATCACTTTTACTGTTCCACCTCAGCGCGTTTAGCGAGGCAGTTTCCTTGGCACGTCTTATCAAAGCGGAGATCGTGCCCCCTTATTCCGGGATTCCCATCAATAAGGACGTGGGTAACCCATCCGCGCCATTGATTACGGCGCTTGGGAGATAAGCGAAGTTTTACCAGTGGCGGGGGACGCATAGCTTCGTCCGTCCATATAAGGGGATAAGGATCCACCTTTTCACCTACGCCTTCTTCCTCCTTTGCACATCCATTTACGCGCACTCGAGCTCCAGCGCCCAAGTCCGCACATCCCACCTCAACCTTCTCCAACTATGTCCGGAGCGGGAGGCAGGGTGGATGGCCTCCTCCGTCATGGAGGGGCACATCGAAAAGCTGCGGGAGGCCGGATACTGGTCCAGCAACATCACGCACCGGCTACCCGACGAGGGGCAGCTCATTCCAACCCCCAAGCCCCATGAGAGGGTGGTGTTTCTCACCCACTTCCTCCGTGGAATAGGTTTTCCACTTCACCCATTTGTCCGGGGGCTCATGCTCTACTACGGCCTGGACTTCCACGATCTGGCCCCGAATTTCATCCTCAACATCTCGGCGTTCATCGTGGGTATGCGAAACCTTCCTCTGCATCCGGCCCCACTTTGGCTTCTGGCTGAAGATCTTCAATGTCAAGCCGAAGGTAGTGGGCGGCCGCCAAGCGGAGTGCGGACGTGCCATGGTTGGCAAGATGGCCAAAGTCCTATGGCTCGAGGGCTCCTTTGTGGAGACCATAAAGGGGTGGCAATCGGGTGGTTCTACATCACCGAGCCGCCGCGACTCTCAATGGGCGGCGGCCCCAATTCGATCTGGCCTCCCCACGCTGCTCACATCATGGAAAGAGACGGGCCCGACATGGGGAATTCAGACGAGCTGTCCGGACTCCAAACCTGCGTCCGAAACACAGTGGACAAGAATCTCGAGCTTGTCAACTTAATCCAGTGATGCTCATCCGCCGGATTCTCCCATGCCAACAACGGGCCTTCAAATTGTGGGAGTTCGATCCCAAGACATCACCCAACTCTGAAAAGGCTCTTCGACACTACGTGCGAAGATGCACGGAAGGTGCTGTTCAAGGGCACCGAGGCTCCCACATCCGCCATCAAGATCGCGGATTCAGCTCGCAGTCAAGCCAGCGAGGTAAGTTATCTTACCCTTTATGAGACTCTTGTTTTTCATAGATTGACTCTCGTGGGATCTAAAACTCCCTAACCTTTGAGGATCGGTTGAAGACGTCCGGACAGATTAACCGTCTGCCCCTTTGCCGAAGACCAGCCGACGCCCGATTGGCCGGGTTTTGGCTCCGGCACCTCACGTGGTGCCAAGAAGAAGGCCAAGAAGGAGGCCACGGGAACTCAAGGAGCTCCGGCGCCAGTCTTGTCGGACTCATCGCCCGACAACCCTGAGCGGAATCCTCCTCGAGGAAGAGGAGGAGGAAAAAGCCTCTCCCGGTGGGGGAGAGAGGAAAAGGAAGGCCGCCCCAACTGGGGAGGCCGGAGGGTCCAAGAAGGGAAGGACCCTTCCTCCGGACTTCTCCACCAACACCGACAACGACGAGGAGGATTGGCCAACAAGGGCCAAGCCCCTGGCGAGATTGTAAGTGTCCCGATACCCATGGCTTTTTTCATTGCATAGTGTTCTCTAATGCCGAACAATCATGCAGCCCGCCCAAGGACGAGCTCGCCGCTTCTTCGAAAGGGTCCTCGAATTCGTCGGAAGTGGAGAGTACTTCACTTCGGCCGCCTCCTCACCTCACGCCATGGACGACGCCGAGGTGGGGCCCGAGGGGGCCTGGTCAAGAGGAGGTGGCGCAGGAGGCGCCGCAAGGCAGCCTCCCGGACTCCAGCGCTGGGGAGCGAGACCCCTGGGGGCTCTAAGCCCGACCCTTGTCTCGACTCCATACCGGAACCTTCAAGTTCCAAGTCCCAAGCGGTCCCTTCAGAGGAAGGGTAAGACGCCGGTGTCCTCCGGCCCAACCGAGGCACCAGATAGCTTCTGTAGGCGCTTAACAGCCTCCATCGAGGAGGAGCACCGCCTTTGTTATGAGTGTGGTGATCCAGAATTTCAGTCCGCCAAGAGCGGGCCGACTGAAGCCTGCACTCAGCCTTCTAACGGGCTTTGAGGTAAGTTTAGAATATGTAAAAATATTACGCATAGACAGTAGCCCGATGCTTAGTTCGGTGTTCGGAAAGAAAAGCCGGACTAAGGATCTAAAAAGATATACGCAGGAGTCTAACATAAGTATGTCAATATGCGAATGCAGGCACTTCTTGACCTCTGCCCGACCTTGTGGAGGTCAATGCATTGAAGAAGAGCCTCGGCGGTCCGAGAATGAGCTCGGCCTTGCCAAGAAGCAGCTCGAGGACAGGAAGGTAAGCAATACCTTATTAAAGAAATACATTATAGAAAGGATTCGTTGCAAAAATGACAGGATAACGTGGGTATTGTAGGGGCCACGAACGAGGTGGCGACCACGAAGGAAGCGGTGTCCGCGATCGAAAGCAAAGCGGCCATGGAGCGCACCGAGCGAGAGAAGCAGGAGGAGGCGGGTGGCGGAGGTGCGGCAAGAGCTCTAGGCTCTCGTGGAAAAACACGAGAGTTTGGAGCGTGACTCGAAGACTCGAGAGTCCGAGCTCGCCTCGGCTCTTGAGAGTGCCAAAGCCGCTAAGGCCGAAGCCCAAAAAGCCCTCCAGGAGATTGAGGCAATAAAGAAGATCGCGGCGGGTAAGGCATTCTTTATGCAGAGCAAGAATGTAAAAGTCAATTATCTAGTACTTACCCGAATCCGGAGCTCTCAGAGGCGTTCGCAGATCTGCCCGTGGTGTATACGATCTTTGCCGCGTTCTCTGCGCCAAGGAGGGAGCTCGATAGAGAAGGTGTTCTCGGGTCTCGGATATGCTCAGGCCGAATGTCCGGTGCCCTGGCGACCAGCCGAAGCAGCTGCTCGAGCTCCACAAGGTCGCCGAACAAAGGCCATGAAGGGCCTCATAGTTATTGTGGCCATTGGAAGCCATGCCCGGAGCTACTTCGGGTTAGTGCGCGGCTGGTGGGACGATGTCCATGGATTGAAGTCATCAAGCGCTCCGTATGTATTGAAGGTGCCCGTCGGGCCTTGCCCGTGCTAAAGTGCACTTTGGGGCAGGCTGGATGCGGAGAAGCTTGTGACGGACGGGCCACCAAGGGCAAGGAGCATCGCAAGCCCGAAATGTACTATGAGGGCGTCCTGAAGGGTGCCCGCCGTATAGCGGATGAGTGCTCCAAAGATGTAATTTTTGAATAGACTCACATTTGTTATCCTGTACATTGAAAACTTGTTCATATGCTCTAAGCAACGCTTGTTAATTTAAAATATTACCTTCTGTGCTGCCGTTTATCAAATTTGAGAGATGGCAAGTCGTTGGCTTCAACCCCATGCCACAGTCTTTGGGGTGTTCGGGATAAACTTGAGCGCTCTTGTTCCCATTCTTGGGTCCGTCGAGGAGGCGCTCAACGAACGAACAAGGCAACCCGGACTTATAGTGCTTGAACACTCTCACTTAGCCATATAATTCTATAATTTTAAATTTCGGCGAAGCCCCTAGTATTCGGAAGACCGAGTTCGGGGCGCTATCCACGCCTTGGCCGGACAATGCCGACTCCTCGCTCTAAGCGGCATACGTCTTTAGGAACCCGAAAAAACCTCTCGAACAGCGACCGGCTCTCGCCTTATCATGACGGTCAGTTTTAGCTTTCTCCACTGAGGTGCTCAACCCAGCTCAACCGGGGCACAATCGCAGTGGTTCTCCCAGTGCTACCTTAGCCGATATAACGGAATGTAAGGTACCAAAACATGGGAGCCGGGCAAACCCAACTATTGACCCAAGACATGATTCGGAGCCGATGCATATAATGCTATAAGTTCGGGTTGCCGCACTTGTGAAAGTGTTCGGACTTATCACACCATACTTTTGGGGTACTTAAGCCCCTGGTGTATTGGCCGTACCAAAGTGTACGGGTGCAACATGTCATGAAATGAACATATATATAGATAAAGAAAGGAGTGCAATAATAGGCAAAAGCTATGTATTGTTTATTCAAAAGAAACTGCAAATAAAAGCGAGCGATACAAATTGTGCGATAAGCAAGGTATGGGACTATTTAACATGTCCCCCTCCAGGGATAAGCTGCGGGATGGTATGTAAAACAGGTATAATGCTCGTAGTAGAGACCACCTGGACACTCGACGTAGCTTTCTGCTTCCCTGGCTGTTGCATCATGAGTTCGACAATTCTAGTGCCGGACAGGACTTCTGGAAAACGGAGTCCTGAAAGTAAAAAAAAAAGAAGAAAAGAAAAAGAATGACACAATCGGGGCCCACAGTGCGGTTGAGCCGCGTGCAGGCGTGCCGTGGTCGTGCCCTCCCTTATGCCCATGGTATCTCCAGAGCGTAGTTATGTACACGTAATCTTTCGCCCTTGATTCGCAAGGGCTGGGGTTGGGGCGGATTGCTACACGTGCTCGGATCGTGCGAGGCGGTCTTGTTGTAGGTTACTCGGCGCGCTTGACGGTGGCCGGACGTTTAATAGCCGGACTCGAGAATTGCTGTGAGAGGCTGCTTTGCACCTCCGCCGTGAGGGCCGCCGTGTGCTCCTCCGTTCGGAGAGAGCGTTCGGTGTTTCCATTGACCGTGATTACTCCTCGAGGGCCTGGCATCTTGAGCTTGAGGCATGCGTAGTGTGGCACCGCATTGAACTTTACAAATGCGGTTCGTCCAAGCAGTGCGTGATAGCCGCTGTGGAACGAGACTATGTCGAAGATTAACTCTTCGCTTCTGAAGTTGTCCGGGGATCCGAAGACCACTTCGAGTGTAACTGAGCCCATACAATTGGCCTCTACACCTGGTATGACGCCTTTAAAGGTCGTCTTTGTAGGTTTAATCCTTGAGGGGTCTATGCCCATGTTGCGAATCGTATCCCGATAAAGCAGGTTCAGTTGCTACCGCCGCCCATCGGGACTCTGGTGAGGTGAAATCCGTCAATAATTGGGTCAAGAACCAATGTGGCGAAACCGCCGTGGACGGATGCTAGTGGGGTGGTCCCTTCGATCGAAGGTGATCGGGCAGAAGACCATGGGTTGAACTTGGGGTGACTGGCTCCATCGCGTATCGTCCCTTAGTGCGTGCTTCCGCTCCCTTTTGGGTATGTGGTTTTGCGTATATCATGTTCACCGTCCGCACTTGTCTTGGAAAGCCCTTCATCCTCTATTGTTCGTGGCCGGGCTCTTCCTCGTCATCGCTATGCAGCCCCTTGTCATTGAGTTCGACACTTAGCTTGCTCGCTTGCTTGAACACCCAACAATCCTGTTGGTGTTGTTGGCTGGTTTTCGAGGTGCCATGTATCCGCACAGCGATCGAGTATTCGGTCCAAGTTGGACGGGCCTGGGTATTTCTTTTGAATGGCTTCTTCCACGACCGGGTTTAGAGCCTCTGAATCCGGCATTCTTGTCGTATCTTCAGCATTATCACCGCACGCGGCGTTTATGCTTGTTGCGACGCGACACGCCATTGCTGTCCTTGGTATCCGAACTATCGTGGTGTTTGGCCAAGTTGTTGCTTCGAGCTAGCCAGCTGTCCTCTCCCGCGCAAAAGCGGGTCATGAGTGTGGTGAGGGCTGCCATGGATTTCGGCTTTTCCTGTGCTAGGTGCCGGGCAAGCCACTCGTCGCGGATGTTATGTTTAAAGGCTGCAAGGGTCTCTGCATCCGGACAGTCAACCATTTGATTTTTCTTGGTTAGGAACCGTGTCCGTAATTGTCCGGCCGATTCTTCCGGGCTTTGAATTATGTGGCTGAGGTCATCGGCGTCGGTGGTCGCATCGTATGTGCCCGGAAGTTATCAAGGAATGCGGCTTCCGTGTCCTCCCAACAACGAATTGATTACGCTAGCAAGCTGTTGAGCCAATGCCGAAATGGGTCCTTTAAGCTTGAGTGGGAGGTATTTGATGGCGTGTAGATCATCGCCGGGCCATGTGGATATGGAGGAGGTAGTCCTCGATCCAAACCGCAGGATCTGTTGTGCCACCGTATGATTCGATGTTTACGGGTTTGAAACCCTCGGGGATTTGATGATCCATTACTTCATCTGTGAAGCATAGTGGGTGTCTTGGCGCCTCAGATTGAGCTATATCACGACGCAGCTCAAATGAGCTTTGTCTACTGTGTTCGGCCCGACCGGAATTGCTGTATCCCTCGTGACGATTATCGTCACGTGTCGTGGGGCGCCCACGCGATCCGTAGATCGATCTTGTTTGCCTTGCCTTGTCCTCCAATATGTCTCGCAGTCCGGCGCGTTTCCCGTGCCTTGGTATTTTTCGGCGACGCCGAGCGCGCTTGAATGGAGGGTCTAGAGGCCTCTCTGTCGCGACCACGGGTGGCGGTCGGCCGCATCATCTTATTTAGTGATGTAGGTTTGGGTGCTGCTTCCTCTAATTGGGGTAGCAGCCTGCGTTTGGGGTATCTCTTGGAGGGCGTTCGAGTTCATACTCTTGGTGCAAGGACTTCAGTCCATCCGCCGATTAGCAAGTCTTGGTCAGCTCTAAGGCTGCTGCTTTTTCTTGAGGCTGCTTGCCGTGGCTATAAGCCTGCGTTTGAAACGCCTCACTCGCAGGATCCTCACGCATACGACAAATTCGTCATCGTCAAGGCTTGCCTCATCTTCGAGGGAGGTATATAATTATCGCCCTCCACCTCCCCGTCGGCCGCTCTATCATGAGGGCTGGCTTCTCCCTCCTCTGTGTTGAATCCTGCTTTGGAGGGGGTTGTCTTCGCACCGTCCGGTGTTATTATCTCCGTGCGGAATCACCGCTTTTGTTGTGGCGGGATTTAGAGCGGCGCCCGGCCAGCGTCGGCAACAGGCTGTTTCTTGGAGGGGTCATCCTCCGCTTTTCCATCGCCGTTCCCATCTTTTGGGATGTCCACCATGTATATGTCGTATGACGAGGTGGCCTTACAGTGCCCTGTAGGCGCTGGGTCTTGGTCGTCTCCGGCATCGTCGTCCATACGGTCGATGTCTTGGTCGAAGTCGAGCATGTCGGTTAAATCATCGGCTTGGCTACAAAGTGGGTGGTGGGTGGGCGTTGAATTTCTTCGTCGTCCGCATCCCAACCTTCCTGACCGTAGTCCGCCAGGCTCTCCGATAAAGAGAGAGACTTTAGTGAATTCAAGATGTCGCCAAAGGGCGAGTGCTTTGAAAGATGTCGCGCGATGAACTCCATGACCGCGCCCATTCGGATTCGATTGGCGGTAGCGGAGGGTTCAAGTCCGGAGAGGAGTCCCAAGACTTTGGAGTCACGGTCTTCGCAAAGGACAGGATGGAGTTCGGCTCAATCGCCGTTGAGATCATAGCCCCCGAGGCGGTGTCCAACCACTCGTCCTCGATCGGGGGAGTCGGCTCCGAGCTAAGGGTCGGAGCGGACGCCGTGCAGGCCTCCAGGCACCGCTTCAGCGTGAGCTAGATCGTGCCCATCGAGACAGTGCGGCGCTTGGTTGTGGCTCGAATCCGTCGAAGATCAAGTCTCCGCGGATGTCGGCCGTGTAGTTCAAACTCCCAAATCTGACCTGATGGCCAGGGGCGTAGCTTTCGATCTGCTCCAGATGGCCAAGTGAATTGGCCCGCAGCAAAGCCGCCCGAATCTGAAGATCTGCCCTGGGAGAAAAGTCTCACCGGACTGCGTCGTTCTTGACGATTGAAGGAGCCATCGGGCCTATAGGTGACGACACGTAGGAACTCTCAATGAAAGCACCAATGTCGGTGTCAAAACCGACGAATCTCGGTAGGGGGTCCCGAACTGCGTCTAGGCGGATGGTAACAGGAGACAAGGGACACGATGTTTTACCCAGGTTGGGCCCTCTCGATGGAGGTAATACCCTACTCCCGCTTGATTAATATTGATGATTTGGGAAGTACAAGAGTAGATCTACCACGAGATCGTAGAGGCTAAACCCTAGAAGCTAGCCTATGGTATGATTGTTGTTCGTTCCCACGGACTAAAACCCTTCGGTTTATATAGACATCGAATAGGGTTAGGGTTACACAGAGTCGGTTACAATGGTAGGAGATCTACATATCCGTATCGCCAAGCTTGCCTTCCATGCTAAGGAAAGTCCCATCCGGACACGGGACGAAGTCTTCAATCTTGTATCTTCATAGTCTAGGAGTCCGGCCAAAGATGATAGTTCGGCTATCCGGACACCCCCTAGTCCAGGACTCCCTCAGAGATCATTAGTAGTATGCAGGAGAGGGATTCTTGCATTGTTCATACTCGTCGAAATTGTAATATGGTTAGTCACGCCCTGGCTAATTTTGATAGGTTTCAACGCTAAACTATGGTATGCTTAGGCTTTGGTCCAGATGAGGTCTTGGAACTTGTAAGACGAGATTGTAACACCTGATTTTGAGTAATGCAAGAATCATTTCAAAAGAAAAAATAAACTGAATATGCGTTGTTGTTTCTTTACGTGTCTCATATATGCTGGGCTATACAAAGGATAAAAATAAAACATACTTCCGTCTTTAAATAAATATCTCACCTGTCAAACTCAAGCAAGAGCGAACCACTAGCTTTTTGTGGCCATGGGAATCGGCTGAGATACCCTCAAACCCCCTTTCATTCTAAAAAAGGGATCGACATATTGAGACAGAAATCATATTCCTACGCACTACTTATTATGGAAATTTTACGTACCACGAAGGAGGTAATAACTACCTGGAGTAAATCATGAGGATAACCGTCATTCAGTTCAACTACTCCCTCCATCGCATAATATAAAAGCGGTTTTACACAAGATTTTACGGAAAACTGGTCAGGATAGCATGGCTCGATGTTGGCTTTGGGCATGACTAAAATTTGGGTGCTTGTTTGGATGGAAACTGATGTTTCTACATTGTTGACATCTTTCGTCATCTCAGTTAGTAGAATGTGCTATGTGTTGTGGTGGCGGGATCCCCTAGGATAGTCCCATGACAATGATTCGGCCTAGCGGATCTGAATGGACTGACTTTGTGCCAAGAAATCACTCGGCTGGGTCGGCATCATGAAGGCCCAATTTGATTGGCCTTCTCCAAGGTGGATCCGAGCTGTTAGGGGCAGAGTCGTTGGGACGTCGACGAGCCGAAGTGTGGAGAGGACGGAACAACCGGAGCACTAGGGCTGGAACCGTGTCGGTAAAGGACGATGGCAAGCCATGGACGCTAGAGTACGCAAGTCTACGGCCGTAGGGATCGGAGTAGTGCAAACAAAAGGACCGCGGCGAGGCCTCAACCGCCCGTCAAGAAAACCACCGTGAGTCATGACCACAAGATTCGGCAGAAGCCAGCACTACAGCTAGGAGGAGGTGGCGTCAGAGACGAGGAGCGACCTTCAACGAGGTAGGACCAAGCCTCGGCTAGCCCAACCGTCATCAGTAGCAGCACGAGAGGGGAGCTGCATTGTCCGAAGGAGGAAGTAGTTGTGGAAGGTGTAGGCCGATTCAGTGTCGGGCCAGCAGAGAGAGGATGCCACAACCAGAGGGGAGCGGGGCTGCCCGACGCTGAGCAAAGATCGAATCTGGGAAGGGGGTTGGGGGTGGTGGCGCCATGGCATGCCAGGGACGAAGCCACCCCACCGCCACCATCCTCGGGCGCAACGCAGCTTTACCGACAGGCACTCCAACGGCGGTGATGAGGAGGGGTGGTGGTGGGGGAGGGACATACCGGCGGCGGCTAAGGTTTCCCGTGTCGCCAGACGCGGGCAACGCGAGGGACAATATATTCTGTTAGGCAATATTTTGGGAAGGAGTGAGATTAAACATTCTTCCTCCCCCTGAGGGAAAATGAACACCTTTATCATGAAATCGAAAAAAAATAAAAAAAAATTCAAAAAATTCTAAAAAAATTCTCAAAGAAACATTGACAAAAGTTCTAAATGCTTGCAAAAATTCATCATGAAATCACATTCCTGTAAGGCCTGGTAAAAAAAAACAAATTCAGCCTCCAAAATGCTTTTGAAAGTAGCATTTTCAGAGTACCGATTTTGTTTTTTTGCCACGCCTTCTAGAAATATGATTTCATGACGAATTTTTGCAAGCACTTAAATCTTTTGTCAATGTTTCTACCAAAAAAAATTTAGAATTTTTTGAATTTTTTTTATTTTTTTTCGATTTTACTGTTCACCCGAGCTCATATGAGCTCGGGTGCAGAAACTCCACGGCATGTTTCTTCCGCATTTAACAACGACCGGACTTGGTGAACCGTTGAACCTTATATTAGTCGGGCCGGGTCAAGTCTCTGACACGTACGTGCAGGCCTAAAACCACAGCAAAGAGCCCTTCCCGAGTCTCCTGCCTCCACCGGGCCGAATCTCCAGGCCGTGGGCCGCGTCCACATCACAACTCTGCTACCTCCCACCGGGACCACCAGCAGCAGCGGCCGTCGCGGCGCACGGGCGGCCGCGCCTCCGCTCGCTGCCAGTGCGGCAGTTCCCCGCCGACCTCCGCATTCCCCTAGGTGCGTACTCCTCCGCGCGTCCTCTTGGGAACTAGGAAGTAGGAACTGGCGCGAAGATTACCTGATGCGAATGTTCTTTAGGAGCTTAGGGATTTGGGCGCAAGCAGTTCCTAATTAAACGTACCTCGAGCTTACTGAATTGCTCGAATGAGGCCTGAAATGTATGGCAGAATCTGATCTTCGAGTATATGATATTTTTTTTGAATGAAAACGAGTACTATCTGATATGATTTCTGTGTACTGTTCATACGGCAGGGCTTCTTCTATTATACTCAAAGCTGGAGATGGTGTTTGCCGATTTGGGTCCTTTGGCCTTTGTCTCCATAGGAGTATTGCAGGTTTTCTGCTCATGGTTTATGCACAGGTTCATTTCCTTTTTCTTTTATGCGCCGGCTTGACCTCATCAAGTGAGAATCTGAGATGGCATGTAGTGTTTCCCCTGTTCTCTCCATGCTCCATCAAGAGATATTTGCAGATTTTAGGGTGCCCTGGTAAGAGCCAGTACCCGCCCGTGACTCCCAGCATTGTTTGATTCTAGTAATGCTTTTTTTTGTGAGCTTGTTACATTGCTTTCTTCTGGTTGTTGGTAGCATGAAAAGCGCATGATCTAGTTCAGTTGGCAGCATGGAAAGTGCATAGCCTGATTCTTGAAATAATTTCATTATTGCTCTCCCCATGTGATATGTGTTTGGGTCTAATGTGGCTAGTCCGTACGACTCATGCACTCGTGAGGGCAAGCAGAGACAATAATGAGATTTTGTCCTATTAAGCATTGTTGATATATGACCACCGAATTTGCTGAACATTATTGGAGTGGTACATTTCATGGCCATGACTCATACCTGACATTTTCCTTGTGTGATCTACAAGGATACGGAGGCCGCTCTTGCTATAGAATCGTACTCGAACCTACATAATAAGCATGATTTTCTCTCTGTACATTGAAATGTTGTTATGAGTCAGGAATTTTTTTGGATTATGAATTCACATTGTAATGTTTGAGATGCACGTCTAATCTTCTGTTGTTTACTTTATTTTGAGATTGTACTTTTTTTTAAAGTGCAATACATTGAGTGCTAAAATTGCAGTTTCTGTGGTTGTTGATGGAAGATATTGGCCATGCTCAGCAAAGTGCGTATTCTAGAAAGACATATGCTCTTTTCTATATAATAACCATGGTTGGTAAAGATTCAGACCAATAGTGGGTTGACCTGTAACTGGTAATGTTCTTTCCACAACAAGGCAGCGTGGCGGAATGATTGGATGTTGACCTGGGATCAGCTTGTCAGTTCCATTGTTTTATATACACAGACTCTGCAGATTAACTTTGTATGCGAGTTATTTGTTAGACATATCCACACGCACACCAAAAAACTTGATTGAAGAATGCACACCTTTGCTTCTTAGTTCTTTCACATAAGGGCAAATGGTAAAAAGTTGTTTCAACATGAATGCTTAATAACCCCTGTTACTTGATGCAATTTTTATGTTGCTGATGAATAGTTTGAAAGGTGACAATGCTTCAGTTAAGTACCAGTTCGTTTTCTCTAGTAATCAAAAGTAAATAGCTATATGTATCTCCTTAATAATTATAGCTGTGTAATAGAGTATTATCATCACCAGGCCTAAGTTTAACTAAAATCGATCATGCTCTGAGGTTATGAGTTCTGATAACTACACATTTTAGTCAGAGTTTGGTTGCACACTGCTTTTCCAGTTAGACAATACCGTGCGATTCAATTAAACCAAGCTTTCTGTTTAGCTGGAATCCCCAGTCTGGACAACCGCTTCCCGGTGTTTTCTGTAAAGTATTGAACGAAGTTATCAACCTTTTCAAAATACCATGATGTGAACCTGTATGCATTTGGCTCTGTATTCCATATGGGCGTCATTCCCATACTAATGCAAAATTATTGCTCATGGTGCTATATATTATGATTTGTCATTTGCCTAATGAGCCTGAGGTTGTAAGATATGGCTTGTGCCAGAGTTCAACCATCAGTGGCTTGGTGCGATGTGTTTGTCGTTGCAGTTGGTTGTGTTTATAGCTGCCACCTCAGCTGATACTTGGCTATGATGGATAGTCCAAATTGCAGTATCAGAGGCACATGCTCACACATGGATGGGCTCCATGTGTTTCAGTAAAGTCATGCAGCCCCCTGGAGTTGTACCATTAAGGTACAGGGGACCTTGACAAATACATCTGGCTGTGCCTCATTTTCAGGGTACTTCCTGAAAGATTTGTCAAGACAGGGCTAGGAGGGAGGCAGGCATTTATGTTGTTTAAATTATTAAATGTTATGTTAGTTTTAGATTGGTACCGCATGAGTGCCCCTACACCATGATTTTCCTCCTTTTTGAAAAGTAGCTTGCACCTCACAAAGTAAGAAGAAATGTTGCTGTTGCCCTTAATTTATGCTTTGCATAACTGCATTCTTAAGCAAGTGTGCAGATTGATTTTCCTGATATTTCTGTTGCTAGTTTGACGAAGGGAGCTTGATTGATCTACGGCCATGTGTAGTGTTTTGTGATTTTAGAAAATGGAAGATAAAAAGGGAAATATGAGATGCTTGTGTGAAATTATTGCATTATTAGTTTATGTAGAAGCTATAATGCCAACAATTGAGTGATGTACATGTAGTGTCTGGCATATGAAGTTGTGCAAAAGATCCAAGCATCACATATGCAACATGTCAGGCTTGTAGCTCAGTAGTACAATTATGAGCAGTAGTAGTGGGTCTTTTTTCTGGGTGATCTGACAAAATATTTGGCATAGCTGTGCTAGAAATAGTGAATCTGACGGTTGGGGCCAGCTTAGCTGGTTTATTCCCATACACGCCAAGAAAAAGTGGACTGAAAAGAATTGGTGCCAAGCTACAAAAGTTCTGCAGCATATTGGAGCTCAGCAGACAAGACATCAAGTCAGGTATTGGTTTAGTCAAGCTTCTTATGACAAAAGCATAAGATGAATATGTGGTAACACCACACAAGATCATTGTTTCACGACATCTGGTTGCTTCACATCATCTGGTGAGTATTCTTCTTCATTTTGCTTTGATATTGTTTCTGTGTTTCCTACCTCTGACTTGAAAAGTTCCGTTTTCTCAAAAGCTATTCATAGTGGAACGATCACTGGATGTGTTGTACTTGTATGGAGTAATTATGGTGTGCACGTGGGCTTATCAGAGAAGGATTGTTACTAGGACCGGAGGCATGCCTGAGTTGCTTGGACATAGACATGTGATGCTGGTACACTATGATATGGATGTGTCAATAAGAAAATACTAGCAGGTTCAACATGTAATTTTGTTCTCATGTTCTCTATTTTAGTCAAGTGCAGCTCAATGACAATTATGTTGCACTGAAACAGACAATTATCAAACTGCAAAGAACCTATTGTCTTTATCATGCCTGATGTCCAACATGTCAGTAAAATGTGTTACTTCTTTTGGAAAATAGTGAAATCACTCCTTGGCATGTGTCGTACCATTTAATATGTTCCAGTTCAGTAGTTCTGATTGTGTTGCCTTGCACTCTTGTTACTCCATGTTGCATAACCTCTAGTACATGACATTTTAAGACCCCTGCAGCCTTTCTAACAGAGATTTTCTTCTGTGACTGATGTTACATTACTTCTGTGCAATGCTGTTCGGGGCATGATGGTATGCACCTACTAGAATATGAAGTTAAAACATAATGTAGACTATTCTAGAAATGGACATGATATAATGGATATGGTAAGTTATTAGACTCCTTTAATCGTCCTTTTACTTGGCCAGCCGTCATGGTGTATCCACCAAAGTTTGTTCAGCATTATTGCAGTTCTGTTACGTGTTGCTGTCGGACACCTGTTTTTTAGGGGTTCACATGAGGAGTTAGACTTCAAAGTAGCAAGTGGGCATGTCGGTTAGTGATGATCTGGAGAGAGACCAGTCAAGACTTATTTCCTTGCTGATAGCTGAAAACCCTGAGAAATATTGACGAGCATTGATTCTTGGATGCTTCACAAATGGGACTGTACTAAAGGTAAGATCTGCCCTGAACTTTACTTTTCTGTCATAATCACTGGAGCATATGTTTGATGTGACGCATTCGCCTATATCTTACAATATCTTACATGGTTAGAAAGGAATCCCACAGTTGTACTTGAAGGTATGGACCTTGACTAAAGTAAGTTCTGTTCACTTTTTACGGAAATTCTGACAGATCTGTATGTAAGATTTTTCTTACATTTTTATTTTGCGCGGCAGCTGTTATTTGTTATCCAAGATAGATCAACATATTATGTTGAAGAATCTGCCAACACTGTGAATTTCTGTCGGAGCCCCAAATAAGTTGCAGACCGGGATTTTATTGTGATTATTACAGTGTCTCGGATCTATGGTGTTGAACACTACATCTCCGTTCTCCACTCTGCGGATTATAACTACATTCTATACCATTGCCAAATATATAAATCATAATGTGATAAAAATATATATAGTATTAATTACTCTATCTAAACAGTGGATTACTTGTTGTGCATTAGTTGCAGTCATCCAGGAAACAGTTGGAAAGGAAAGCTGGATAGAAACAACTATATATTCCATAAGATGCAGGGAGGGCTTAGATAATTGTTCTTGTAGCCAACGCCAGTCATTGCCTTGTCAGTAACAATGACCGGCTTTTCTTGCTAAACAAGATCCTATATGTGACCGCACATAGGAGCCAGCTCACAAACGTAGTACTACTGGGGGGTGTACAAGAGATGAGCAGGCAAGAAATGCTCTTCCTACCCAACTAATGTACAATTGCATCCACTCTGGGGCTCAAAACCTCTAACCATGGGCACTGCGGTGGGCGGGCCGTACCAAGACGGAGGTGCGGCGTCCGTCACGCACCGTAGATGGCGGAGAGCCTCCGCAAGACGGCCACCTTCAGCTCCAGGATGCAGATGTACTCGGCGGTCTGCCGGAGCAGCACGTCGACGTCCGCGTCCCGGGCATCGGGGACTATCTTCTTGAGCTCCCTGAGCCTCCTCAGCACCATGTGCTGGAAGGGCCTCCTGTGCATCAGCGATGCCACCACCCCCTTGCTCTTTCCCACCGTGAACATGGCCTTCCTTCTCATCCCTCTCTCTGTCTCTCCCTCTCTCTCTTTCTCCCTCCCCAGGTTGCTGTGTCACTACTGACTGACTTGTGCTGTGTGGAGGGTGTGTGTTGAGGGACACAGCAGGGGGGCGTATATATAGGGGCGAGGCAAGGGATGTTTCACTTGGCCATGTGGGGAGGACTAGGTTCTAACCTGTAGACTGAGCTGTAACGATAGCTAGCTCCCACAGGCCATGAACTGTCCGGCGGTCATTGTATAGGATGGTTCCTCGCTGTTTGGCGTTTGCAACTTGCAGTGGTTTGGTTGAAAGCTAGGCTGCTCGACCGGTGATCTTGGGTTTTGCCCACTTCCAATCACCTGATCATCATCTAATGATTGTCTCAGCTCCACGTATATATACATAAAAAGGAGTTCAGGGGGGACTATCTGGTCTGGTCCGGTTCGGTGTACATATCAATTTCAATATTATATGTACCTAATATAATTAGCTTTGGCCTTCTTTCCCATGTGATTTTAGTTAGCAAACTCCCTTAAATACTCGCAAAAAAAAACTCCCTTAAATAATTGTGCAAGTGCATTCTCTAGTTTGCCTTTTTAACGGTTTATTGTTTAGACACCAATTCGTGAGAGTGAACTGACAGGATTATCTTGTTCTTTTTTAATGTTCCATGCGCGCACCCACCGTGCATTTGTTTCTTCCTTGCCATGGCAGCATTATGCCCCCTGTATGCATACAGTCTACCGATCGCTATGAGCCCCAAGGCTATATATAAACAAACCAGCATGGCACTGCACTGCACAGATGTCTTCCGATGTCGTTCTTGCTCGCCTGCGCTGCTAGCTCCAAACAAGCGCTCTTGTCCTAATCGCAATCATCCAACGGCCAGCATTATTTGCAATGATCAGAGGAAATATCCATGCATGTGGTCTTCGCCAGCTTGCATCGTGCAAATTAAATCAAACTGCAGATTGACGGCAATCTATCTATCACTGTGGCCGTGTGCCAGATACTGCACTCGTATAGTCCTATGCTTATCATGATTGGAGAAGGGTAAAGGTTATATTCCTCGGTTTGAAACTTCTAAGAGCATCTCCTAGGTGGCCTATAGACGTCGATGTAATTTTTGTTACTTGTGTTATTTGTACTGCCATGATATTTGATAAATAGATAAAAAATATTTCCTCTGCCGGATAGAGGCAACAATGATTAAGGGTCTCCTTGTGGATTGAGCTAAGGCGCTCTTTGTTATTCCCCTATCTAAGTTCCACCTAGACAGGGTGGTAGCTTCTGTCATCGCAATACCTCCTCATCCCCACTTCCCTCGGATAGTAAAATCCTTCAAGTCAATAAAGGCAAGTGTTGTGAGTTCGATTTACACAACATCTTCAAGAATAATTAGCACAACATATAAAGAGAATCATGTATCTTGTACACGTTCATCTCATAAACATGCTATGGCTCCTCCATATCCCCTAGAACTCAGGGCTTTACTCATACATAGAAACAACATGCAACATAAAGTGTTTATGGCAATAGCGGATGAATGACTAATGTAACACATGTATGAATCCAAACTAGGATTTGGTATTACAATGAGATGAATGAAGGGATTGATGATAAGAATGTGGATGACGATGATGATGAAGATCAATGTCGTAGTCTCCTTGATCGGGGTGGTGGCGGAGCGATAACCTTGTGCCAATTCCCCCTTCGGATCCCTTCCAAAGGTGAGGTTTTCTGGTCTCGTTCATGGTTTCCTCAGAATTCGATAGCACATGATTGAAGTAATCGACTAGGGGCGGCGGTGCCGTATGTCCACGAGCATACCACCCACCGTCTTCGCCTCTGGGAAGCCCTGCACAGCTGGTTTTTTGCCCCATGTAATCTTCTCTCCATTAGCAAGTTTATTGTAAGCTCAATTACTATGATTTCAGCCAGAGTTTGGCATTTTCCAATGAATTCTCAAAATATCTTTCTCCTTCAGTAACCTGGCGAAATCAAGCAAAAAGGTCATGCGAGCACTCAACTCCGCGAAGCTTAGAATTTTGCTCGGCCCAACTTGGGGACGAGCAAAATTCTAAGCTTGGGGGAGGGTCCATTTTTTGCATCCATTTTTTATCATAAGATGGGCTTGGGGGACTATACTGTAAAGACTAGCATTCATCATCAGATAAGTAATTCTTTCGCCACTCATAAGGAGCTAACCGAGCAATTATTATGCAACTAAATTAACCAACTTGCAAAAAGGTAGGCATGCAGAATGATAAAGGTACAAGGTATTTCGCGGATCTCGCCCAAGCTTACAATCAAGCCTTTGAGATCCCAATACCTAATTTTCCATGACCTCGATTGGTGTTTCCTCCTTCTTCTCCTTCGTAGGTTTCTTATTCTTCTCTCAGCTACATGCAACTGCCATACACTTGAAGCGGGTTGACATTATCATCATCTCTTCATGTTGCTTGGATATGAATTTATGTTTCTGCTGATAGCTTAGTGGTGGCATCAACAAGGTATTTGATCCTACTGGAGAGTACATCAACCTTCTTTTCAAGGTCTTTACTTATCATCCAGCAGGCGTCAATACCCTCTCCGATATTATGAGCACAAGCTTTATAAACTTTCTCAGGTTTGCTAGTATTTTCCTTAATCTCGCCTGGATTTGGCACTTCCTTCTCGCGTTTGCGAGGTGAAGGCCCTAGAGAAGTGTAAGTGCATTTAGTGCCACCCCTTGTTGGTTTTGGGGTATTGACGACAAACTTGGTTAAGGGACAGATGTGTTTGTGAGTTTCATGGGAGAACACAGGTAGAAGTCCCTGGAGATTCGATTTACCCATCAAATATGACCCCTAAAAATGTGTGAAGACATTGAAGATAATGGTGGTACACGAAGACTTTCGCTTGAAGACAATGGAGCGCGAAGACACAGTCTTTTAGTAGTTTCATTTTCTTCTTTCTTGACTCACAGGAACCACCGTACTGTTAAGTGGGGTCAAGGTAAACAAAGTCAGAAACTGACGTGATGCTCAACCTAAAATCCTATGTCTTCCAGTGAAGACAATGAGAGAAAATATCTTTCAGAGTTGGTTGAGTCAGCTTTACTTGGAGCTCAAGCAAAGCTACCGTGTGTGTTTGAAACCCGGCCATTGGACACATGTTGGGTTGCCTCCTGGCTATAAATAGCCCACCCCTCCACCATAAGTTGGTGCGCGGCTGCTTCGATTTATTGCACGGCTTTTGTCGTTGGAGAGCAACCCACCTCCCAAGCCTTTGAGAGAGAGAATTCCCGCGTGGATCACTGAAGCCTTTCTGTTATGTGTGAACTCAAGACTTGGCACACTTGAAGACTCTGATCTTTCAGCCGGTTAGGCGTCACGTTCTGAGCATTCGAGAGTCATTGTAGATTGCCGGTGAACTAAGTCTGTGAAGGTTTGGAAGTCTACCTTGAAAACTTACCTGAGTGATTGGACAAGATTTGCGGATCTTAGCTCAATGGGAATAAGGTGAAGACTAGGTCTTCTAAGTTCAATCTCAGCCTCCCTAACCAGACGTACAACTATCATAGCAGCTGGACCTGGTCAAACAAATCACGTGTCTTCTCCGAGCAACTTGTTCTATCACTTCACTCCCTTACTTACTGTTTTGCTTGCTCGTTCTGTCTGAAGACATTGTGTGAAGACTATCCCTCTGATTACATCCTTGTCTTCACACTAACTACTTAATCTGATCTGTGCTACCTAGTTTGCTGTCTGCCTTCATTTCTCACTTCAACTGTGTTGATATTCCAGCATGCCTAGTGTAGTTTATCTTCCGCCGTATCTTGTTTAGTTACTGTTTTGCTTCCACGTCTTCGAAGACATTGCCTTATTCGAAGACTATCATAAAAATTGCCTATTCACTCCCCCTCTAGTCTATAATTAGCACTTTCAGGAAGATTTAGGGAGAGATCCTTCCAGACTTTACTTGTAGGGGTTTGGAGGGTAGTTCTCTTCCAGACTTTCTTCCTTGATGCTCAATTGATGGAGTGCCTCCCAGCTTTTGGGAGACATGTCCCCCCAAACAGGAAAAGGTATAATCTTGCTTGATGGAGAGCTTGAGTAAGATCCCTTCTCGCTTGAGATGATGACAAGAGTGTCTTTTGATGCCATGGAGACCAACGCCTTCTTGATCCTGTAGACAAGTTTGTTCTAGAAAGGAGGCATGGGGCGGAGGCAATGAGTTACATTGATAATGAATATAGGGCGTCTTCCATAGGCTTATGTAAGGGGTTGGAAACCCTAGGATCTATGAGATCAATCGTTAGGGAAAGGTGAGGAAGAAATCAAAAGAAACTGGAACAAAATTGGGTGTTTCTCAAAGGATCAGAATGAAAGAAGGGGTACAGTACACGCGCGGCTCCTCTTCTCTTCCAGAATTTCTTCCTTTATGCTCAATTGATGGAGTGCCTTCCAGCTTTTGGGAGCCATGTCCTCCCAAACAGGGAAAGGTATAATCTTGCTTGATGGAGAGCTTGAGTAAGATCCCTTCTCGCTTGAGATGATGACAAGAGTGTCTTTCGATGCCATGGAGAACAACGCCTTCTTGATCATGTAGACAAGTTTGTTCTAGAAAGGAGGCATAGGGCGGAGGCAATGAGTTAGATTGATAATGATATGGGACTGAAGGAAATATGCCCTAGAGGCAATAATAAAGTTGTTTATTTATATTTCCTTATATCATGATAAATGTTTATTATTCATGCTAGAATTGTATTAACCGGAAACTTAGTACATGTGTGAATACATAGACAAACAGAGTGTCACTAGTATGCCTCTACTTGACTAGTCCGTTAATCAAAGACGGTTAAGATTCCTAGCCATAGACATGAGTTGTCATTTGATGAACGGGATCACATCATTAGAGAATGATGTGATTGACAAGACCCATCCGTTAGCTTAGCACTATGATCATTTAGTTTGTTGCTATTGCTTTCTTCATGACTTATACATGTTCCTATGACTATGAGATTATGCAACTCCCGAATACTGGAGGAACACTTAGTGTGCTATCAAACGTCATAACGTAACTGGGTGATTATAAAGATGCTCTACAGGTGTCTCCGATGGTGTTTTTTGAGTTGGATAGATCGAGATTAGGATTTGTCACTCCGACTGTCGGAGAGGTATCTCTGGGCCCTCTTGGTAATGCACATCACTATAAGCCTTGTAAGCAATGTGACTACTGAGTTAGTTGCAGGCATGATGCATTACGGAACGAGTAAAGAGACTTGACGGTAACGAGATTGAACTAGGTATGATGATACCGACGATCGAATCTCGGGCAAGTAACATACCAATGACAAAGAGAACAACGTATGTTTTGTGCGGTTTGATCGATGAAGATCTTCATAGAATATGTAGGAACCAATATGAGCATCCAGATTCTGCTATTGGTTATTGACTGGAGATGAGTCTCGGTCATGTCTACATAGTTCTCAAACCCATAGGGTCTGCACGCTTAACTTTCGATGACGATATGTATTATGAGTTTTGTGATTTGATGTACCGAAGGTAGTTCGGAGTCCTGGATGTGATCATAGACATGACGAGGAGTCTCGAAATGGTCGAGACATGAAGATTGATAAATTGGAAGGTTATGTTTGGACACCGGAATGGTTTCGAGTGAGTCTGGGCATTCTGAGAATCGGGGTTACTGAACTCCCGGGGGGTTAATGGGCCGTCATGGGCCGTCAGGGGCTTCAGTGGGAGAGAGGAGGAGGCGGCCAAGAGGAGGGGC
Source organism: Aegilops bicornis (assembly GCA_021605145.1). NCBI lineage: Eukaryota > Viridiplantae > Streptophyta > Magnoliopsida > Poales > Poaceae > Aegilops > Aegilops bicornis. The sequence continues at coordinate 482,459,669 of CM038673.1, read as the reverse complement.
GCGCCCCCAAGCCCAATCCGAATTGGGGAGGGGGGCCGACCCCCCTTTCCTTCTCTCCCTCTTCCCCTTCCTTTCCCCTCCTAGTTGGACTAGGAAAGGGGGGAACCTACTCCTAGTAGGAGTAGGATTCCCCCCCTTGGGGCGCGCCCTAGGAGGCCAGCCCTCCCCCTCCTCCACTCCTTTATATACGGGGGAGAGTGGCACCCCATAGACACACAAGTTGATTTTAGCCGTGTGTGGTGCGCCCCTCCACAGATTTCCACCTCGGTCATATTGTCGTAGTGCTTAGGCGAAGCCCTGCGTCGGTAACTTCATCATCACCGTCACCACGCCGTCGTGCTGACGAAACTCTCCCTCGGCCTCAGCTGGATCTAGAGTTCGAGGGACGTCACCGAGCTGAACGTGTGCAGATCACGGAGGTGCCGTGCGTTCGGTACTTGATCGGTTGGATCCCGAAGACGTTCGATTACATCAACCGCGTTACTTAACGCTTCCGCTTTCGGTCTACGAGGGTACATAGGCACACTCTCCCTGCTCGTTGCTATGCATCTCCTAGATAGATCTTGCATGGTCATAGGATTTTTTTTGAAATACTGTGTTCCCCAACAGTGGTATCCGAGCCAGGTCTATGCGTAGATGTTATATTCACGAGTAGAACACAAAGAGTTGTGGTTGATAATAGTCATACTGCTTACCAACATGTCATACTTTTATTCGGCGGTATTGTAGGATGAAGCGGCCCAGACCGACATTACATGACCGCATTCATGAGACTGGTTCTACCACCGTGCTTTGCACACAGGTGGCTAGTGGGTGTCTGTTTCTCCAGCTTTAGTTGAATCGAGTGTGACTACGCCCGGTCCTTGTTGAAGGTTAAAGCAGCACACTTGACGAAAAATCATTCTGGTTTTGATGTGTAGGTAAGAACGGCTCTTGCTAAGCCCGTAGCAGCCACGTAAAACTTGCAACAACAAAGTAGAGGACATCTAACTTGTTTTTGCAGGGCATCTTTAATGATGTGATATGGTCAAGACGTGATGATATATAAATTGTTGTATGAGATGATCATGTTTTGTAACAGTTATCGGCAACTGGCAGGAGCCTTATGGTTGTCACTTTATTGTATGAAATGCAATCGCCATGTAATTTCTTTACTTTATCACTAAGCGGTAGCGATAGTCATAGAAGCAATAGTTGGCGAGACGACAACAATGCTTCGACAGAGATCAAGGTGTCAAGCCGGTGATGATGGTGATCATGACGGTGCTTTGGAGATGGAGATCAAAGGAACAAGATGATGATGGCCATATCATATCACTTATATTGATTGCATGTGATGTTTATCCTTTATGCATCTTATTTTGCTTAGTTTGGCGGTAGCACTATAAGATGATCTCTCACTAAATTTCAAGGTATAACTGTTCTCCCTAAATATATATGCACCGTTGCGATAGTTCGTTGTGCCGAGACACCACGTGATGATCGGGTGTGATAAGCTCTACTTCCACATACAACGGGTGCAAGCCAGTTTTGCACACGCAGAATACTCGGGTTAAACTTGACGAGCCTAGCATATGCAAATATGGCCTCGAAACACTGAGACCGAAAGGTCGAGCGTGAATCATATAGTAGATATGATCAACATAGTGATGTTCACCATTGAAAACTACTCCATCTCACGTGATGATCGGACATGGTTTAGTTGATTTGGATCACCTGATTACTTAAATGATTAGAGGATGTCTATCTAAGTGGGAGTTCTTAAGTAATATGATTAATTGAACTTTAATTTATCGTGAACTTAGTACACGATAGTATTTTGCATGTCTATGTTGTTGTAGATCAATGGCCCGTTACTCTTTGTTCCTTTGAATTTTAATGCGTTCCTAGAGAAAGCTAAGTTGAAAGATGATGGTAGCAACTACACGGACTGCGTCTGTAACTTGAGGATTATCCTCATTGCTGCATATAAGAATTATGTCCTGGAAGCACCGCTAGGTGCCAGGCCTGCTGCAGATGCTGCTGATGACGTTAAGAACGTCTGGCAGAGTAAAGCTGATGACTACTCGATAGTTCAGTGTGCCATGCTTTACGGCTTAGAACCGGGACTTCAACGATGTTTTGAACGTCATGGAGCATATGAGATGTTCCAGGAATTGAAGTTAATATTTCAGGCAAATGCCCGGATTGAGAGATATGAAGTCTCCAATAAAGTTCTATAGCTACAAAATGGAGGAGAATAGTTTTGTCAGTGAACACACACTCAGAATGTCTGGGTACCACAACCACTTGACTCAACTGGGAGTTAATCTTCTTGATGATAGTGTCATTGACAGAGTTCTTCAATCACTGCCACCAAGCTACAAAAGCTTCGTGATGACTATAATATGCAAGGGATGTATAAGACAATTCCCGAGCTCTTCGCAATGCTAAAGGCTGCAGAGGTAGACATCAAGAAGGAGAATCAAGTGTTGATGGTCAACAAGACCACCAGTTTCAAGAAGAAGGGCAAAGGGAAGAAGGGGAACTTCAAGAAGAACGGCAAGCAAGTTGCTGCTTAAGTGAAGAAGCCCAAGTCTGGACCTAAGCCTGAGACTGAGTGCTTCTACTACAAAGGGAGTGGTCACTGGAAGCGGAACTGCCCCAAGTATTTGGCAGATAAGAAGGATGGCAAAGTGAAAGGTGTGTACTTAACTAATGCTCGCAGTAGCGCCTGGGTATTTGATACTGGTTCTGTTGCTCATATTTGCAACTCGAAACAGGGGCTACGGATTAAGCGAAGATTGGCTAAGGACGAGTTGACGATGCGTGTGGGAAATGGTTCCAAAGTCGATGTGATCGCCGTTGGCACGCTACCTCTACATCTACCTTTGGGATTAGTTTTAGACCCGAATAATTGTTATTTGGTGCCAGCATTGAGCATTTATATCTGGATCTTGTTTAATGCGAGACGGTTATTCATTTAAATCAGAGAATAATGGTTGTTCTATTTATATGAGTAATATCTTTTATGGTTATGCACCCTTGACGAGTGGTCTATTTTTACTAAATCTCGATAGTAGTGATACACATGTTCATAGTATTGAAGCCAAAATATATAAGTTCAATAATGATAGTGCAACTTATTTGTGGCACTATCGTTTAGGTCATATTGGTGTAAAGCGCATGAAGAAACTCCATGCTGATGGGCTTTTAGAGTCACTTGATTATGAATCACTTGATGCTTGCGAACCATGCCTCATGGGCAAGATGACTAAGACTCCGTTCTCCGGAACAATGGAGCGAGCAATAGATTTGTTGGAAATAATACATACTGATGTATGCGGTCCAATGAGTGTTGATGCTCGCGGCGGGTATCGTTATTTTCTGACCTTCACAGATGATTTAAGCAGATATGGGTATATCTCCTTGATGAAACATAAGTCTGAAACATTTGAAAAGTTCAAAGAATTTCAGAGTGAGGAAAATCATCGTAACAAGAAAATAAAGTTGCAGACTAAGGCATAGCCTAGTGGTGGGAAGGGGCTGATGCCTTCCCACCCACCTAGGTTCAAGGCATGGTACTTGCAATTTGGGTTTGTTGCACCAATTATACTGTAAGGGGTTCCCTTACAGTCTTTCTATCAAAAAACAAGAAAATAAAGTTTCCATGGTCTGATCGTGGAAGAGAATATTTGAGTTACAAGTTTGGTCTTCATTTGAAACAATGCAGAATAGTTTCGCAACTCACGCCACCCGGAACACCACAGCGTAATGGTGTGTCCGAACATCGTAACCGCACTTTATTAGATATGGTGCGGTCTTGATGTCTCTTACTGATTTACCACTATCGTTTTGGGGTTATGCTCTAGAGACGGCTGCATTCACGTTAAATAGGGCACCATCTAAATCCGTTGAGACGACACCATATGAACTGTGGTTTGGCAAGAAACCCAAGTTGTCATTTCTTAAAGTTTGGGGCTGCGATGCTTATGTGAAAAAGCTTCAACCTGATAAGCTCGAACCCAAATCGGAGAAATGTGTCTTCATAGGATACCCAAAAGAGACTGTTGGGTACACCTTCTATCACAGATCCGAAGGCAAGATATTCGTTGCTAAGAATGGATCCTTTCTAGAGAAGGAGTTTCTCTCGAAACAAGTGAGTGGGAGGAAAGTAGAACTTGATGAGGTAATTGTACCTTCTCCCGAATTGGAAAGTAGTACATCACATAAGTCAGTTCGAGTGATTCCTACACCAATTAGTGAGGAAGCTAATGGTTGATCATGAAACTTCTGATCAAGTTACTACCGAACCTCTTAGGTCAACCAGAGTAAGATCCACACCAGCGTGGTACAGTAATCCTATTCTGGAGATCATGTTACTTGACCATGATGACCCTATGAACTATGAGGAAGCGATGATGAGCCCAGCTTCCGCGAAATGGCTTGAGGCCATGAAACCTGAGATGGGATCGATGTATGAGAACAAAGTATGGACTTTGGTTGACTTGCCCGATGATCGGCAAGCCATAGAGAATAAATGGATCTTCAAGAAGAAGACTAACGCTAACGTAATGTTACTGTCTACAAAGCTCGACTTGTTGTGAAAGGTTTTCAACAAGTTCAAGGAGTTGACTATGATGAGACCTTCTCACCCGTAGCGCTGCTTAAGTCCGTCCGAATCATGTTAGCAATTGCCGCATTTTATGATTATGAAATTTGGCAAATGGATGTCAAAACTGCATTCCGGAATGGACTTCTGGAAGAAGAGTTGTATATGATGCAACTAAGGTTTTGTCGATCCAAAGGATGCTAACAAAGTGTGCAAGCTCGGCGATGCATTTACGGACTGGTGCAAGCATCTCGGAGTTGGAATAAACGTTTTGATAATGTGATCAAAGCATATGGTTTTATCTGAGACTTTTGGAGAAGCCTGTATTTACAAGAAAGTGAGTGGGAGCTCTGTAGCATTTCTAATATTATATGTAGATGACATATTGTTGATTGGAAATGATATAGAATTTCCGGATAGCATAAAAGGATACTTGAATAAAAGTTTTTGTATGAAAGACCTCGGTGAAGCTGCTTATATATTGGGCATCAAGATCTATAGAGATAGATCAAGACGCTTAATTGGACTTTCACAAAGCACATACCTTGATAAAGTTTTGAAGAAGTTCAAAATGGATCAAGCAAAGAAAGGGTTCTTGCCTGTGTTACAAGGTGTGAAGTTGAGTCAGACTCAATGCCCGACCACTGCAGAAGATAGAGAGAAAATGAAAGTCATTCCCTATGCTTCAGCCATAGGTTCTATCATGTATGCAATGCTGTGTACCAGACCTGATGTGTGCCTTGCTATCAGTTTAGCAGGGAGGTAGCAAAGTAGTCCAGGAGTGGATCACTGGACAACGATCAAGAACATCCTGAAAATACCTGAAGAGAACTAAGGATATGTTTCTCGTTTATGGAGGTGACAAAGAGCTCGTCGTAAATGGTTACGACGATGCAAGCTTTGACACCGATCCGGATGGGTCTAAGTCACAAACCGGATACGTATTTATATTGAACGGTGGAGCTGTCAGTTGGTGCAGTTCTAAGCAAAGCGTCGTGGTGGGATCTACGTGCGAAGCAGAGTACATAGCTGCTTCGGAAGCAACAAATGAAGGAGTCTAGATGAAGGAGTTCATATCCGATCTAGGTGCGATACCTAGTGCGTCGGGTCTAATGAAAATCTTTTGTGACAATACTGGTGCAATTGCCTTGGCAAAGGAATCCACATTTCACAAGAGAACCAAGCACATCAAGAGAAGCTTCAATTCCATCCGCGATCAAGTCAAGGAGGGAGACATAGATATTTGCAAAATACATACGGATCTGAATGTTGCAGACCTGTTGACTATGCCTCTCTCATGAGCAAAACATGATCAACACCAAGATTCCACGGGTGTTAGAATCATTACTATGTAATCTAGATAATTAACTCTAGTGCAAGTGGGAGACTGAAGGAAATATGCCCTAGAGGCAATAATAAAGTTGTTTATTTATATTTCCTTATATCATGATAAATGTTTATTATTCATGCTAGAATTGTATTAACCGGAAACTTAGTACATGTGTGAATACATAGACAAACAAAGTGTAACTAGTATGCCTCTACTTGACTAGTTCGTTAATCAAAGATGGTTAAGTTTCATAGCCATGGACAAGAGTTGTCATTTGATAAACGGGATCACATCATTAGAGAATGATGTGATTGACAAGACCCATCCGTTAGCTTAGCACTATGATCGTTTAGTTTGTTGCTATTGCTTTCTTCATGACTTATACATGTTCCTATGACTATGAGATTATGCAACTCCCGAATACCGGAGGAACACTTGGTGTGCTATCAAACGTCACAAGGTAACTGGGTTATTATAAAGATGCTCTACAGGTGTCTCCGATGGTGTTTGTTGAGTTGGCATAGATCGATATTAGGATTTGTCACTCTGATTGTCGGAGAGGTATCTCTGGGCCCTCTCGGTAATGCACATCACTATAAGCCTTGCAAGCAATGTGACTAATGAGTTAGTTGCGGGATGATGCATTACGGAACGAGTAAAGAGACTTGCCGGTAACGAGATTGAACTAGGTACGATGATACCGATGATGAATCTCAGGCAAGTAACATACCAATGACAAAGGGAACAACGTATGTTGTTGTGCGGTTTGACTGATAAAGATCTTCATAGAATATGTAGGAACCAATATGAGCATGCAGGTTCCACTATTGGTTATTGACTGGAGATGAGTCTCGGACATGTCTACATAGTTCTCGAACCCGTAGGGTCCGCACGCTTAACGTTCGATGATGATATGTATTATGAGTTATGTGATTTGATGTACCGAAGGTAGTTAGGAGTCCCGGATGTGATCACAGACATGACGAGGAGTCTCAAAATGGTCGAGACATGAAGATTGATATATTGGAAGGTTATGTTTGGACACTGGAATGGTTTCGGATGAGTTCGGGCATTTTCCGAAGTACCGGGGAGTTACCGGAACCCCCCGGGGGTTAATGGGCCTTCATGGGCTTTAGTGGGAGAGAGGAGGAGGTGGCCAAGAGGAGGGGCGCACCCCCCAAGCCCAATCCGAATTGGGGAGGGGTGCCAGCCCCCCTTTCCTTCTCTCCCTCCTCCCCTTCCTTTCCCCTCCTAGGTTGACTAGGAAAGGGGGGAACCTACTCCTAGTAGGAGTAGGAGTCCCCCCTTGGGGCGCGCCCTAGGAGGCTGGACGTCCCCCTCCTGCACTCCTTTCTATACGGGGGAGGGGGCACCCCATAGACACACAAGTTGATTTTAGCCGTGTGCGGTGCGCCCCTCCACAGATTTCCACTCGGTCATATTGTCGTAGTGCTTAGGCGAAGCCCTGCGTCGGTAACTTCATCATCACCATCACCACGCCATCATGCTGACGAAACTCTTCCTCGGCCTCAGTTGGATCTAGAGTTCGAGGGACGTCACCGAGCTGAACGTGTGCAGATCACGGAGGTGCCGTGCATTCGGTACTTGATTGGTTGGATCGCGAAGATGTTCGACTACATCAACCGCGTTACTTAACGCTTCCGCTTTCGGTCTATGAGGGTACATGGACATACTCTCCCCGCTCGTTGCTATGCATCTCCTAGATAGATCTTGCGTGATCGTAGGAAATTTTTTGAAATACTGCGTTCCCCAACAGGGACGTCTTCCATAGGCTTATGTAAGGGGTTGGAAACCCTAGGATCTGCGAGATCAATCGTTAGGGAAAGGTCAGGAAGAAATCAAAAGAAACTGGAACAAAATCGGGTGTTTCTTGAAGGATCAAAATGAAAGAAGGGGTACAGTACACGCGCGGCTCCTAGTACCCCTCCTTGTACTACATGTTACCTGCTAGTCAACGCCATTTTATAAGGTCAAAAACAAAATTATCCGAAGTAACAAAAAGAAGACGACCATCATTACGAGTGTGCCTTCTCGTGCCGATTCCAGCCAAAGTGGGCCTCGGCGACGACATGGCGGAAATATTAGTTCTGGCACTGACAGGTCAGGAGAACACGTGGGAGAGGGCGAAGGGGTAGCGAAGGGAAGGGAGGTGGACCAGTTCCGCTACCAAGGGGTCCCCAACGGTGAGAGGCGAGTCGGGCGTCGTGAGGAGGTTAGGCACTAGCGTAAATTTGCTCAGAGTTGCTCTTTTTAGAGAAAATACGGTTAGAGAGTTGGGTTATGTGGAATGAAATGTTAAATTGATTAAAGGTTTTGGGGATGGGCTAGATGAGGGTTTAATTCCCCAAACCATTTTTTTACTAAAAGTGACTTATGGCATCTCCAATGCCGACCCGAAAACGTCCCGCAAATGTCTGGACCACGCTGTCCGAACTGCGGAAGCCATCCAACACGGTCATGTATCGGTCCGCACGCGATTTCTCCCACAAACTGGAGACAAACGTGGGGGGGGGGCTTTTCGGGAGCCCGGACACATGAAACGTCGCTCTCCGCCCCCCTAGACCGCCGAAAAGGAAGACGGAACCCGCGCTTTTGTAGCATCCCGTGCTATTTTTGCGCCAAAATCCCCCACTCTCTTCTTCCATTCCCCGCTGCTCTCCGTCCAATTCCCGCTCTTTTCTCCTACCCTCTACTTCCTTCCGCCGCCGATGCATGGAACCATCAGAGAACCTGTCGGAGATGGAGTCGGAATATTCGAGCATCATGCTCTCTGATGTCTACTACACAACTTATTCTTATAGACTCGTGTTGGGCCTCCAAGCGCAGAGTTTTGTAGGACAGTAGCAATTCTCCCTCAAGTGGATGACCTAAGGTTTATCAATCCGTGGGAGGCGTAGGATGAAGATGGTCTCTCTCAAACAACCTTGCAACCAAATAACAAAGAGTCTCTTGTGTACCCAACACACCCAATACAATGGTAAATTGTATAGGTGCACTAGTTCAGTGAAGAGATGGTGATAAAAGTGTAGTATGGATGGTAGAAATATATTTTTATAATCTGACTAAATAAAATCAGCAAGGTAACTAGTAACAAAATCGAGCAAAAACAGTATTGCAATGATTGAAAACAAGGCCTAGGGTCCATACTTTCACTAGTGCAAGATCTCTCAACAATGATAACATAATTGGATCATATAACAACCCCTTAACGTGCAACAAAGAATCACTCCAAAGTTCCTATCGTGGAGAACATAAGATGAAATTGTTTGTAGGGTACGAAACCACCTCAAAGTTATTCTTTCTGATCAATCTATTGAGCCATTCCTATAAGTGTCACAAACAACCCTAGAGTTCGTACTAAAATAACACCATATGATTCACATCAACCAACTCTAATGTCACCTAGATACTCCAATGTCACCGCAAGTATTTGTGAGTTGATTATACGATATGCATCAAACAACTTCGACTCATAATATTCAATCCAACACAAAGAACTTCAAAGAGCACCCCAAGATTTCTATCGGAGAAAGGAATATGAAAACATGTATCAACTCCTATACATAGATTACCCCAATGTCACCACAGGAATCTGCAAGTTGATATCCGAAACATACATCAAGTGAATCAATAGAACATCCCATTGTCACCACAGGTATCCCATCGCAAGACATACATCTAGTCCTCTCACATCCAAAAGATTCAATCTGACATAAAAAAACTTCAAAGGAAAAGATTCAATTCATCACAAGAAGGTAGAGAGGGAGAACACCATAAAATCTAAATATATTAACAAAGCTCGCGGTACAGCAACATCGTGCCAAATCAAGAACACGAGAGAGAGATCAAACACATAACTACTAGTACATACCCTCAGCCCCGAGGGTGAACTACTCCCTCCTCATCATGGTGGCGACCAGGATGATGAAGATGGCCTCCAGTGATGATTTCCCCCTCCGGCAGGGTGCCGGAACAGGGTCTCTATTGATTTTTCATGGATACAGAGGCTTGCGGTGCCAGAACTTCTCATCTAGGATTCTTTTCATGTTTGGGGGTATTCATAGGAATTATTTGCGTCGGTCTCACGCCAGGGGGTTGCCCGAGGGACCCACAAGCTCGGGGGCGCACCCTAGGGGGTGGGCGTGCTCCCCGGGGCTTGTGGATCCCTCGGCCACTTCCTGGCCCAACTCTAGTGCTTCAGGGGTCTTTTTTCCTCCATAAAAAATCACCGTAAATTTTCAGCCCACTCTGAGAACTTTTATTTCTGTACAAAAACGACACCACGATAGTTCTGCTAAAAACAACGTCAGTCCGGGTTAGTTCTAATCAAATCATACCAAAACCATATAACTGTTTTGTAAATATGGCATGAATACTTCATAAATTATAGATACGTTGGAGATGTATCACTCGACCGGAAGATCAGCTCAGAGACGCAGCAAAATTGTCGCCTCAAAGTAAAGGCCGCAAAGGAGGAGAAGCTCAATAAGCGGTAGGCCGCCGATGGTCCTGGTGGTGGCGATGGGCATGGAGGTCGTGGCGGCCGCCGCCAGATGGGCGTGCCGACAATATAGACAACATCGTGGCTGAAGCCTTACAAGCCTCTGTACTACTATGCCTCCAAGCAGCTCGGAACCCCCGCCGGTAGGGTGCCTTGCATCGTTGATGTTAACGTGACGCCACTCTTCTCTAAGTATTCTTTGCCGCAGCTCGTCCGGGCGCAACCGGGGAGCAAATGGGCGTCTGCATGCTTTTCGCTGCAATGCCTAGAGCGGGGGAGCCAGCGTACGTCATGGACAGGGAGATGCTCGACATCATCCACGACGGAGGCAAGAGAAGAGGAGGGGGATATAAGGACAGGCAGGTGGAAGACTCGGATCCCACCCAGTCCGGCAACTACCAGTAGCAGCAGTCTTACACCCAGACGTGAAGGAAGTATGCCCTAGAGGCAATAATAAAGTTGTTATTTTATATTTCCTTATATCATGATAAATGTTTATTACTCATGCTAGAATTGTATTAACCGGAAACTTGATACATGTGTGGATACATAGACAAAACACCGTGTCCCTAGTAGGCCTCTACTAGACTAGCTCGTTAATCAGAGATGGTTAAGTTTCCTAATCATAGACATGTGTTGTCATTTGATGAACGAGATCACATCATTAGGAGAATGATGTGATGGACAAGACCCATCCATTAGCTTAGCATATTGATCGTTCAATTTTATTGCTATTGCTTTCTTCATGTCATATACATATTCCTTTGACTATGAGATTATGCAACTCCCGGATACCGGAGGAATACCTTGTGTGCTATCAAATGTCACAACGTAACTGGGTGATTATAAATATGCTCTATAGGTATCTCCGAAGGTGTTTGTTGGGTTGGCATAGATCGAGATTAAGATTTGTTTCTCTGAGTATCAGAGAGGTATCTCTGGGCCCTCTCGGTAATACACATCATAAGAAGCCTAGCAAGCAATGTGATTAATGAGTTAGTTGCGGGATGATGTATTACAGAACGAGTAAAGAGACTTGCCGGTAACGAGATTGAACTAGGTATGAAGATACCGACAATCGAATCTCGGGCAAGTAACATACCGATGACAAAGGGAATAACGTATGTTGTCATTACGGTACGACCGATAAAGATCTTCGTAGAATATGTGGGAACCAATATGAGCATCCAGGTTCCATTGTTGGTTATTGACCGGAGAGGTGTCTCGGTCATGTCTACATAGTTCTCGAGCCCGTAGGGTCCGCACGCTTAACATTCGATGACGATTTTGTATTATATGAGTTATGTGGTTTGGTGACCGAATGTTGTTCGGAGTTCCTGATGAGATCACGGACATGACGAGGAGTCTCAAAATGGTTGAGAGGTCAAGATTCATACATAGGACGATGATATTCGGACACCGGAAGTGTTTCGGGGTGTACCGGGTACATATCAGAGTACCGGGGGGTTACCGGAACCCCCCGGAGGTTAATGGGCCACATGGGCCAGAGGAGAGGGGGCACACCAGCCCACAAGGGGCTGGCGCACCCCTCCTAGGCCGTCGACCAAGTGGGAGAAGGAAATGGGGGGTGAGGGAGTCCTGGATTAGGGGGTGTCCGGATAGCCGAACTATCACCGTTGGCCGGACTCCTGGACTATGAAGATACAAGATTGAAGACTTCGTCCCGTGTCCGGATGGGACTTTCCTTGGCGTGGAAGGCAAGCTTGGCGATACGGATATGTAGATCTCCTACCATTGTAACCGACTCTGTGTAACCCTAACCCTATCCGGTGTCAATATAAACCGGAGGGTTTTAGTCCGTAGGACGAACAACAATCATACCATAGGCTAGCTTCTAGGGTTTAGCCTCCTTGATCTCGTGGTAGATCCACTCTTGTACTACCCATATCATCAATATTAATCAAGCAGGAGTAGGGTTTTACCTCCATCGAGAGGGCCCGAACCTGGGTAAAAACATCGTGTCCCTTGTCTCCTGTTACCATCCACCTAGACGCACAGCTCGGGACCCCCTACCCGAGATCCGCCGGTTTTGACACCGACATTGGTGCTTTCATTGAGAGTTCCTCTGTGTCGTCATCCTTAGGCCCGATGGCTCCTTCGATCATCAATGACGAAGCGGTCCAGGGTGAGACTTTTCTCCCCGGATAGATCTTTTTATTCGGCGGTTTTGCACTGCGGGCCAATTCACTTGGACATCTGGAGCAGATCGAAAGCTATGCCCCTGGCCATCAGGTCAGATTTGGAAGTTTCAACTACACGGCCGACATCCGCGGAGACTTGATCTTCAACGGATTTGAGCCACAGCCAAGCGCGCCGCACTGTCTCGATGGGCACGATCTAGCTCTGCCGCCGAACAGTGCCCTGGAGGCCACACCAGCGTCCGCTCCGACCCTTAGCTCGGAGCCGACTCTGCCGATCGAGGACGAGTGGTTGGACACCGCCTCGGGGGCTATGATCTCTACGGCGATTGAGCCGTACTCCATCCCTGTCCTTTGCGAAGACCGTGACTCCAAGGTGCCGGACTCCTCTCCGAACTCCGAACCCTCCGCGCCCCTGCCAATCGAATCCGATTGGGCGCCGGTTATGGAGTTCATCGTCATGACATCCTTAGACTTCGCCCTTTGGCGACATCCTCGAATTCACTAAAGTCTCTCTCTTTATCAGAGAGCCCTGGCCGGACTACGGTCAGGAAGGTTGGGATGCGGATGACGAAGAAATTCAACGCCCACCCACCACCCACTTTGTAGCCACTATCGATGATTTAACCGACATGCTTGACTTCGACTCCGAAGACATCAACGGTATGGACGACGATGCTGGAGACGATCAACAACCAAAGGCTACGAGTGGCACTTTGGAAGGCCACCGGTCATACGACATATACATGGTGGACATCCCAAAAGATGGGAACGGCGATGGAACAACGGAGGATGACCCTCCAAGAAGCAGCCCAAGCGCCGGCGTCACAAGCGCCGCTCTAAATCCCGCCACAAAAATGGTGATTCCGCACGGAGATAATAACACCGGATAGTGCGAAGACAACCCCGGCCCAGCAGGAGTCGACAGAGGAGGGAGAAGCCAGCCCTCATGATAGAGCGGCAGACAGGAGGTGGAGGGCGATACTCCTATGCCTCCCTCCGAAGATGAGGCAAGCCTCGACGACGACACAGTTGTCGTGCCTGAGGACCCCGCCGACCCGGAGCGGTTCAAACGCGGGCGTATGGCCACGACACGCAGCCTCAAGAAAAGCAGCAGCTTAGAGCTGACCAAGACTTGCTAGTCGATGATGGATCAAGTCCTCGCAGCCAAGAGTACGAACTCGAACGCCCCTCCAAGAGATACCCAAAACGCAGGATGCTACCCCAATTAGAGGAAGCAGCACCCAAACCTACATCACCAGCGCATGATGCGGCCGACCGGCCACCTCGTGGCCGCGACAGAGAGGCCTCTAGACCCTCCATTCAAGCCGCACCCTGGTGCCGCTTGAAAAGTACCAAGGCACGGGGAAACGCGCCAGACCTGCGAGACATATTGGAGGACAAGGCAAGGCAAACAAGATCGATCTACGGATCGCGTGGGCGCCCCACGACACGTGATGATAATCGTCACGCCGGATACAACAACTCGGCGGGCCGAACACGATGAGACAAAGCTCATTTGAGTTGCATCGTGATATAGCCCAATACAGAGGCGCCAAGACACCCACTATGCTTCACGTATCGAAGTGATGGATCATCAAATCCCGAGGGTTTCAAACCCGTAAACATCGAATCGTGCGATGGCACAACAGATCCTGCGGTTTGGATCGAGGACTACCTCCTCCATATCCATATGGCCCTTGGTGATGATCTACACGCCATCAAATACCTCCCACTCAAGCTTAAAGGACCAGCTCGGCATTGGCTTAACAGCTTGCCAGCAGAATCAATTGGTTGTTGGGAGGACCTGGAAGTCGTATTCCTTGATAACTTCCAGGGCACATACGTGCAACCACCAGACACCGATGACCTCAGCCACATAATTCAGCAGCCAGAAGAATCGGCCAGACAATTCTGGACACGGTTCCTAACCAAGAAAAATCAAATCGTTGACTGTCCGGATGCAGAGGCCCTTGCAGCCTTCAAACATAAAATCCGCGACGAGTGGCTTGCCCGGCACCTAGGGCAGGAAAAGCCGAAATCCATGGGAGCCCTCACAACGCTCATGACCCGCTTTTGCGCGGGAGAGGACAGCTGGCTAGCTCGTAGTAACAACTTGACCAAAAACCCTGGTAGTTCGGATACCAAGGACAGCAATGGCAGATCGCGTCGCAACAAGCACAAGCGCCGCATTAACGGTGATAATGCTGAAGATACGACAGTAAATGCCGGATTCAGAGGCTTTAAACCCGGTCAGCGGAAGAAGCCGTTCAAAAGAAACACTCAGGTCTTGTCCAATCTGGACCGAATACTCGATCGCTCGTGCCAAGTACATGGCACCCCCGAAAAACCAGCCAACCACACCAACATGGATTGTTGGGTCTTCAAACAGGCAGGCAAGTTAAATGCCAAACTCAATGACAAGGGGCTGCATAGCGATGACGAGGAGGAGCCCCGGCCGCCGAACAATAGAGGATGTAAGGGTTTCCCCCACAAGTGTGGACGGTGAACATGATATACGCAACCCACATACCCAAAGGGAGCGGAAGCGTGCGCTAAGGGGCGATATGCGATGGAGCCAGCCCCAAAGTTCAACCCATGGTCCTCCTGCCCGATCACCTTTGATCGAAGGACCACCCACTAGCATCCGCCACGGCGGATTCGCCGCATTGGTTCTAGACCCAATCATTGACGGATTTCACCTCACTAGAGTCCCGATGGACGGCGGTAGCAACTGAACCTGCTCTATCGTGATACAAGGTCGCAAAATGGGCATAGACCCTCAAAGATTAAACCCACAAAGACGACCTTTAAAGGCGTCATACCAGTGTAGAGGCCAAGTGTACAGGCTCAGTTACACTCGAAGTGGTCTTCGGATCCTCGGATAACTTCCGAAGCGAGGAGTTAATCTTCGACATAGTCCCGTTCCGCAGAGGCTATCACGCACTGCTAGGACGAACCGCATTTGCAAAGTTCAATGCGGTGCCGCACTACGCATACCTCAAGCTCAAGATGCCATGCCCTCGAGGAGTAATTACGGTCAATGGAAACACCGAACGCTCTCTCTGAACGGAAGAGCATACGGCGGCCCTCGCGGCGGAGGTACAAAGCAGCCTCTCAAAGCAATTCTCGAGTCCGGCTATCAAACGTCCAGACACCGTCAAGCGCGCCCGAAGTAACCTACAACAAGACCGCCTGGCACGATTCGAGCAAGCGTAGCAATCCGGCCCCATCCCAGCCCTCGCGAAATTGCGAAGCCAGTACTACGCGTACATAACTACGCTCTGGAGATACCATGGGCATAAGGGGAGGGGCACGACCACGGCACGCCTGCACGCGGCTCAACCGCACTGTGGCTCCGATTGTGTCATTCCTTTTCTTTCTTCTTTTATTTTACTTTCAGACTCCGTTTTGCGAAGCCCTGTCTGCACCGGAATTGCCGAACTCACAATGCAACAGCCGAGGAAGCGTAGCTATGTCGAGTGTCCAGTGGTCTCTACTACGAGCATTATACCTGTTTTACATACCATCCCGCAGCTTACCCTCGAGGGGGACATGTTAAATAGTCCCATCCCTTGCTTATCGCACTATTTGTATCGCTCTGCTTTTATTGCAGTACCTTTTAAATAAACAATACATAGCTTTTGCCTATTATTGCACTCTTTTCTTTATCTATATATATGTTCATTCATGACATGTTGCACCCGTACACTTTGGTACGGCCAATACACCAGGGGCTTAGGTACCCCAAAAATATGGTGTGATAAGTCCGAACACTTTCACAAGTGCGGCACCCCGAACTTATAGCATTATATGCATCGGCTCCGAATCATGTCTTGGGTCAATAGTTGGGTTTGCCCGGATCCCATGTTTTGGTACCTTACGTTCCGTTATATTGGCTAAGGCAGCGCTGGGAGAACCACTGCGATTGTGCCCCGGTTGAGCTGGGTTGAGCACCTCAGTGGAGAAACCTAAAACTGACCGTCATGGTAGGGCGAGAGCCGGTTGCTGTTCGAGAGGTTTTTTCGGGTCCCTAAAGACTTATGCCGCTTAGAGCAAGGAGTCGGCATTGTCCGGCCAAGGCGTGGATAGCGCCCCGAACTCGGTCTTCCGAATACTAGGGGCTTCGCCGAAATTTAAAATTATAGAATTCTATGGCTAAGTGAGAGTGTTCAAGCACTATAAGTCCGGTTGCCTTGTTCATTGCGTTGAGCGCCTCCCTCGAAGGACCCAAGAATGGGAACAAGAGCACTCAAGTTTATCCCGAACACCCCAGCACTCGAGGCATGGGGGCTGAAGCCAACGACTTGCCATCTCTCAAATTTGATAAACGGTCGCACAGAAGGTAATATTTTAAATTCACAAGCGTTGCTTAGCGCATATGAACAAGTTTTCAGCGTACAGGACAACAAATGCGAGTCTATTCAAAAATTACATCTTTGGAGCATTCACCCGCTACAAGGCGGGCACCCTTCATAACGCCCTCATAGTACATTTTGGGCTTGCGATGCTCCTTGCCCTTCGATGGCCCGTCCGTCACAAGCTTCTCCGCATCCAGCTTGCCCCAGTGCACCTTAGCACGGGCAAGGGCCCGACGGGCACCTTCAATGCAGATGGAGCGCTTGATGACTTCAATCCATGGACAGGCGTCCACCAGCCGCCGCACTAGACCAAAGTAGCTCCCATGCATGGCTTCCAACGGCCACAGCCGAATTATGAGGCCCTTCATGGCCTGTTCGGCGACCTTGTGGAGCTCGACCAGCTGCTTCAGCTGGTCGCTCAGGGGCACCGGATGTCCGGCCTCAGCATACTGGGACCAGAACACCTTTTCCGTCGAGCTCCCCTCCTTGGCGTGGTAGAACGCGGCAACATCAGATGCACTATGGGGCAGATCTGCGAATGCTCCTGGAGAGCTCCGGATTCGGGTAAGTAATAGGTAATTCACTTTCACATGCTTGCTTTGCATAAAGAATGCCTTACCCGCCGCTATCTTCTTTAGTGATTCAATTTCTTGGAGGGCTTTTTGGGCTTCGGCCTTAGCGGCTTTGGCACTCTCAAAAGCCGAGGCGAGCTCGGACTCTCGAGTCTTCGAGTCTTGCTCCAAACTCTCGTGTTTTTCCACGAGAGCACAGGAGCTCTTGCCGCACCTCCGCCACCCGCGCCTCCTGCTTCTCTCGCTCAGTGCGCTCATGTCATGGACATCAAGGCCCTTCGTGGTCGCCACCTCATTCGTGGCCCCTACAATACCCATGTTAGTCCTGTCATTTTTGCAACCACATCCTTTCTATAAGGTATTTCTTTAATAAGGTATTACTTACCTTCCTTGTCCTCGAGCTGCTTCTTGGGAAGGCCGAGCTCGTTCTCGGACCGCTCGAGGCTCTGCTTCAATGCATTGACCTCCAGCGATCGGTCTGGCAGAGGCCAATAGCAGCCTGCATTCCCATATTGACATATTTATGTTAGACTCCTGCGTGTATCTTTCTAGATCCTTAGTCCGGCTTTTCTTTCCGAACACCAAACTAAGCATCAGGGGCTACTGTCTATGCGGTAATATTTTTTACATATTCTAAACTTACCTCAAAGCCTGTTAGAAGGCTGTTACATAGCTTCACCAGCCCGCTCTTGGCGGACTGAACTTTCTGGATCACCACACTCATAACAGTGCGGTGCTCCTCGTCGATGGAGGTGCCGTTAAGCGCCTCCAGCAAGCTATCCGGTGCCTCCGGATGGACGGAGGTCACCGACGTCATAGTCTTACCCTTCTTACGAAGGGGCCGTTTGCCAGACTTCGGAACCACTGAAGGTTCCGGTACGGAGTCCGGCAGAGGGCCAGACTTAGAGCCCTCTGGGGTTTCGCCCCCTTTGCGCCCGGAGTCCGGGAGGTCACCTTGTGGCGCCTCCAGGACCACCTCCTTCTGGTCGGGCCCCTTTTGGGAATCCACCGCGGTGTCGTCCGCGTCATGAGGGGAGGAAGCGGTCGGAAGTGAAGTGCTATTCACATCCGACGAATTCAGGGAGCCGCTCGACGAAGCGGCGAAGCTGCGTCCTTAGGCGGGCTGCATGGTTATATTCGGCGTTAGAAGACACTATGCGACAAATAAAAAGTCATGAGCTATTAGAGTCCGGACACTTATGATCTCGCCAGGGGCTTGGCCCTTGTTGGCCACTCCTCCTCGTCGTTGTCGGCGTTGGTGGAGAAGTCCGGAGGGAGGGTCCTTCCTTTCTTGGACCCTCCGGCCTCCCTAGTCGGGGCGGCCTTCCTTTTCTTCTCTGCCCCCGCTGGGGGAGAGACTTCTTTTTCCTCCTCGTCTTCCTTAGAGGAGGATTCCGCCTCAGAGTTGTCGGACGATGAGTCCGATAGCACCTGGCGCTGGGAGCTCCTTCGAGTTCCCGTGGCCTTCTTCTTGGCCTTCTTCTCCGGCACCACATGAGGTGCCGGAGCCAGCAGCCCCGTCAATCGGGCGTCCGCTGGGTCTTCTGGCAAGGGGGCCGGACAGTTAATCTATCCGGACGTCTTCAGCCAGTCCTGTCAAAGGTTAGGGAGTTTTAGATCCCGCATAGAGTCAAACTATGAAAAAAGAGTCCCATAAAGGGTAAAATAACTTACCTCGCTGGCTAGACGCTGCGAGCTGAATCCGCAATCTTCGGTAGCGGATGAGGGAGCTTCGGCACCCTTGAACAGCACCTCCCAGGCACCTTCGTACGTAGTGTCGAAGAGCCTTTTTAGAGTTTGGTGCTGTGCCAGATCGAACTCCCACAATTTGAAGGCCCGTTGTTGGCATGGGAGAATTCGGCGGATGAGCATCACCTGGATTACGTTGACAAGCCTGAGATTCTTGTCCACCAGGTTTCGTACGCAGGTTTGGAGTCTGGATAGCTCATCCGAATCACCCCACGTCAGGCCCGTCTCTTTCCATGATGTGAGTCGTGTGGGGAAGCCAGATCGGAATTCGGGGGCCGCCGCCCATTGAGAGTCGCGCGGCTCGGTGATGTAGAACCACCCCGATTGCCACCCCTTTATGGTCTCCACGAAGGAGCCCTCGAGCCATAGGACTTTGGCCATCTTGCCAACCATGACACCTCCGCACTCCGGCATGGCGGCCGCCACTACCTTCGGCTTGACATTGAATGTCTTCAGCCATAATCCGAAGTGGGGCTGGATGCAGAGGAAGGCCTTGCACACGACGATGAACGCCGAGATGTTGAGGATGAAATTCGGGGGCCAGATCGTGGAAATCCAGGCCGTAGTAGAACATGAGCCCCGGAAAAATGGGTGAAGTGGAAACCCTAGTCCGCGGAGGAAGTGGGTGAGGAACACCACCCTCTCATGGGGCCTGGGGGTGGGGATGAGCTGCCCCTCGTTGGGGAGCCGATGCGCGATGTTGTCGAACAAGTATCCGGCCTTCCGCAGCTTTTTGATGTGTCCCTCCGTGACGGAGGAGGCCATCCACTTGCCTCCCGCTCCGGACATAGTTGGAGAAGGTTGAGGTAGGGTGTGCGGACTTGGTATTTGGAGCTCGAAGTCTTGTGAAATGGATGAGCAAAGGAGGAAGAAGGCGAGGTGAAAAGGTGGATCCTTATCCCTTATATGGAATGAACGAAGCTATGCGTCCCCCGCCAGCTTGGTAAAACTCGCTTATCTCCCAAGCGTCGTAATCAATGGCGCGGTTGGGTTACCCACGTCCGTATTGATGGGAATCCCGGAATAAGGGGGCACGATCTCCGCTTTGATAAGATGTGCCAAGGAAACCGCCTTGCTAAACACGCTGAGGTGGAACAGTAAAAAACGATTCGTATAAAGGCTTGGCCGTGGTGTGATGTCACGTTGCGGGATACGTCAGCAGATCTGTGCAAAAGTTATTCTCTCTACGGTAGTATGTGGAACTTGTTTTGTAGAGCCGGACACTATCCTTGTGTTCAAAATCTTCTATGAAGTATTCGGAGGAGGAACCCGCCTTGCAATGCCAAAGACAATATGCGCGTCGGACTCGTCGTCATTGAAGCCTGGTTCGAGGCTCTTTGAGGAGTCTGGATTAGGGGGTGTCCGGATAGCCGAACTATCACTGTTGGCCGAACTCCTGGACTATGAAGATACAAGATTGAAGACTTCGTCCCGTGTATGGATGGGACTTTCCTTGGCGTGGAAGGCAAGCTTGGCGATACGGATATGTAGATCTCCTACCAGTGTAACCGACTCTGTGTAACCCTAACCCTATCCGTGTCTATATAAACCGGAGGGTTTTAGTCCGTAGGACGAACAACAATCATACCATAGGCTAGCTTCTAGGGTTTAGCCTCCTTGATCTCGTGGTAGAGCCACTCTTGTACTACCCATATCATCAATATTAATCAAGCGGGAGTAGGGTTTTACCTCCATCGAGAGGGCCCGAACCTGGGTAAAAACATCGTGTCCCTTGTCTCCTGTTACCATCCACCTAGACGCACAGTTCGGGACCCCCTACCCGAGATCCGCCGGTTTTGACACCGACAGGGGGCCTCCCCCTTCCTTTCCTCTCCCCTCTTCCCTTTTTCCCCCTCCGGTAAAAGGAAAGGGGGCGGGGCCGAATTGGACTAGGGACCCAAGTAGGATTCCTCCTACTTGGGGCGCCCCAAGGCTGTCCCCCTCCCCCTCCCACCTATATATACGCGGGGAGGTGGGCCTAGAACACACAACAATAATTCTTAGACGTGTGCGGCGCCCCCTCCATAGTTTACGCCTCGGGTAATATTCTCATAGTGCTTAGGCGAAGCCCTGCGCGGATCACTTCACCATCACCGTCACCCGCCGTCGTGCTGACGGAACTCATCTACTTCCTTGACACTTTGCTGGATCAAGAGTTCGAGGGACGTCATCGAGCTGAACGTGTGTGAAAGCACAAGTGCTCCCTAGGTGGTTTTGGTAATTAATGTCAACATATCTCTTGTTGGACTAACACTTTTATCTACTATGTTTCAGATAAGTCCAACAATGGATTGGCATGGACTAAAGGATGTGGGAACTCCTTCAAGATGCTAAGGACAAAGGATTGTCTCAAGCTTCAAGCTCAAGACTCTTCATTTTACATTTTAGTGATCCAAGATCACATTGAGTCTATAGGAAAAGCCAATACTATCAAGGAGGGATGAGGTGCTTCTTAATGAGCCTCTTGCTTCAAGTGCTTAGTGATATGATCCAAATACCCTCAACTACTTTCCCACTTCCACACATATGTCCTAAAACCTAAAGTCAAACTCGGCCCCACTGATTCTTCCTATCCGGCACCACCGAGTTTGGATGTCTTAGCTTGCCACAAACCCTAGGCAAATCGGTCTCACCGATAGGGATCTCGGTCTCACCGAGATGGGATTGTAATCTCTCTGTGTATGTCCATTATCAAAATCAGTCTCACCGAGTTTGAGCAATCGGTACTACCGAGATTACAATGCAAACTTTCTGGTTGACTCATTATCAAAATTGGTCCCACCGAGTTTGAGTAATCAGTCCAACCGAGTTTGCCTGACCAACTCTCTGGTTAGATAATTACCAAAATCGGTCTCACCGAGATTACGTTATGCCCTAACCCTAACCATATCGGTCCTACCGAGTTGCATTTCGGTCCCACCGAAAATCCTAACGGTCACTAGGTTTACTAAATCGGTCCGACCGAGTCTGTTGAATCGGTCCCACCGAGTTTGGCAAATTGTGTGTAATAAATGATTTTGTGTGGAGGCTATATATACCCCTCCACCTCCTCTTCATTCGTGGAGAGAGCCATCGACCGAACCTACACTTCCAAAGATCCTATTTACGAGAGAGAACTACCTACTCATGTGTTGAGGCCAAGATATTCCATTCCTACCATATGAATCTTGATCTCTAGCCTTCCTCAAGTTGCTTTCCACTCAAACCCTCTTTGCACCAGATCCAAATCCTATGAGAGAGAGTTGAGTGTTGGGGAGACTATCATTTGAAGCACAAGAGCAAGGAGTTCATCATCAACGCACCATTTGTTACTTCTTGGAGAGTGGTGTCTCCTAGATTGGCTAGGTGTCACTTGGGAGCCTCCGACAAGATTGTGGAGTTGAACCAAGGAGTTTGTAAGGGCAAGGAGATCGCCTACTTCGTGAAGATCTACCGCTAGTGAGGCAAGTCCTTCGTGGCGACGACCATGGTGGGAGAGACAAGGTTGCTTCTTCGTGGACCCTTCGTGGGTGGAGCCCTCCGTGGACTCGCGCAACCGTTACCCTTTGTGGGTTGAAGTCTCCATCAACGTGGATGTACGATAGCACCGCCTATCGGAACCACGACAAAAACATCCGTGTCTCCAATTGCGTTTGAATCCTCCAAACCCTTCCCTTTACTTTCTTGCAAGTTGCATGCTTTACTTTCCGCTGCTCATATACTCTTTGCATGCTTGCTTGTTATGTATTGAAAAAGTTAAACTTGTGCCTAAGCTCCACTTAAACTTTAATAATGTTAAAAAATGCAACTTTGGTACTTAGTGTCTAATCACCCCCCCTCTAGACACCTCTTCCCAAGATCCTACAAGTGGTATCAGATCTTTGGTCTCCATTGCCTTGGTTTAATCACCATTGGAGGAAGATGGATGAGTCTACTTTGGGGAGTCTTAGACATAGAGTGCCTATTCTTGATGGAGAGTATTTTCATGAGTGGAAAAATGAGATGGTTGTAATTTTCAATCAATATCATTTGAACAAGTACATTGCTAGCCCTTGTGCACCTCATGTTGATCCTATGCGTCCTACCCATGATGAGTCTATTGACATGATTAGGAATCTTAGAACTGCCGAACTTATCATTAGAGGATTGCCTAGAAACTTGATTGGATGCTTGCCTACTCTTGAGTGTGCCTACACTATATGGAAATTTCTTGAGGAATGATTTCCAAATTATTCCTTGAAAAATCTAGATGAAATTCTCCATAAGTCTATTTCTTTGAGTAAAATGAATACTAGTGATCCTATGTTTGGTGACCGTCTATTTGAGCTTACAAACCTTATGCGTGCCAAAGGAAATGTTGGTATTATTAGTGATATTATTTCCGAAGCTATAATAATTCATAAGCAAGATCATTGTCAAACTCACTCTAACAAATTACCCTCTCTACGATTTGATCCACCACATGACGATGTTGAACATGGATACTATGATGAGGATGATGATAGTGACTTGATCTTGATGATGCAATGAGACACTTTGGTCTTATGGCAAATCTTCGTGATATATGTCAGGAGGAAAGGAATGGGTTCTTGATAGTGGATGTACCGATCACATGTCCGGAGATAAAGACATGTTTCGTGAGCTTGCTGATAATGATAGTCCTCGAAAGTATGTCACCTTCGGTGACAACTCAAAGGGTAAGGTGGTTGGTCTCGGTAAGGTGGCCGTCTCACATGATAGCTCCATTCAGAATGTCATGCTCGTTGAATCTCTTGGCTACAACTCACTTTCAGTATCTAGACTTGCTGATTTCGGATTCAATGTCCTATTTACTGAAATTGATTGCCAAGTGTTTCGTCGAGAGAATCATTAAATGGTGTTTACCGGTATACGTAGAGGTGATCTATACATTGTTGATTTCACTAAAAAGGCTCAACCTAAAACTTGCTTCATTGCTAAATCCTCAAAAGGTTGGTTATGGCATAGACGATTAGGTCACGTTGGCATGAGAAACCTTGACAAGCTTATTAAAGGGAATCATATCCTTGGAGTTAACGATGCCATATTTGATAAGGATAGACTTTGCAGTGCTTGTCAAGCAGGTAAACAGGTTGGAGGAAGGCATCCCGTGAAGAACATCATGACCACAAAGAGGCCACTCGAGCTACTTCACATGGATCTCTTTGGTCCCAACTCCTACAAGAGTCTCAGTGGAAATTCTTTTGGTTTAGTTATAGTTGATGATTTTTCAAGATTTACATGGGTGTTCTTTCTCGATGCTAAATCGCAGGTCCAAAAGATCTTCAAAACTTCGCTAGAAAGGCCCAAAATCAATTTGAAGTGAAGATCAAGAAGGTTCGCAGCGACAACGGAACGGAGTTCAAGAATGCAAATGTGGACACCTTTCTTGACGAAGAAGGGATTTCACACGAGTTCTCAGCTACGTACACACCTCAACAAAATGGAGTTGTTGAGAGGAAGAACCGGACGCTCATCGAAATGGCGAGAACGATGCTTGATGAGTACAAGACGCCGAAGCACTTTTGGGCAGAAGCGGTTGAGACAGCTTGTCATGCAACAAATCGCTTGTATCTTCACAAGCTACTCGGCAAGATGGCATACGAGCTCCTCACCGGTAATAAACCCCAAGTTGGATACTTTCGAGTATTCGGCTCAAAGTGCTACATTCTTGATAAGCATCGCCGTTCTAAATTTGCTCCTAAGTCTCATGAAGGTTTCCTACTAGGTTATGGCTCAAACTCTCACACTTACCGTGTCTACAACAATTTCACCCGAAAGGTTGAAGAGACGGTAGATGTGAAGTTTGATGAATCTAACGGCTCGCAAATAGAGCAATTGCCAATTGATGTAGGAGACAAAGATCCTTCGGAAGCAATCCAAGACTTGTCTATTGGCAAGGTTCATCCAACGGAGGTGAAGGAGAGTACCTCATCCGTCCAAGTGGAAGCTTCTACTTCACAACAAGGTGAACCAAGAGTTGATACGGAAGCATCCACAAGTGGGACACACCAAGATGAAGAAAACGAGGAAGTGCATCAAGATGAACGTCAACGACCTCCTTCTCCACCACGACAAGAGAACGACAACGCCAACAATGAAGAAGGCCAAGAAGAAGAATATGTTCAACGAAGACCCAAGCAAAAGCTTTCACGAGTTCGAGCAAGAATTGCTAAAGACCATCCCGTCGAGCAAATCTACAATGATATTCAAACCGGGAGAATCACTCGCTCTAAAATTCGTTTAGCTAACTTTTGTTAAAACTATTCTTTCATCTCTAGCATTGAACCTATGAAGGTCGAAGAAGCATTGAAAGATCCGGATTGGATAAATGCTATGCATGAAGAGCTACAGAACTTTGAGAGGAACCAAGTTTGGACATTGGTTGAGAAGCCCGACAACAACCATCATTGGTACCAAATGGGTGTTTCGTAACAAGCAAGATGAAGATGGACAAGTAGTTCGCAACAAAGCACCTCTCGTCGCCCAAGGCTACACACAAGTCGAAGGTATGGACTATGGTGAGACTTACGCCCCCGTTGCTAGACTTGAGTCCATTCGCATCTTACTTGCCTATGCTAATCATCATGATATCACCTTGTACCAAATGGACATTAAAAGTGCTTTTCTAAATGGTGAAATAGAGGAGGAAGTTTATGTTAAGCAACCTCCGGCTTTGTCAATCCTAAGAAACCCAATCATGTTTACAAACTTCACAAAGCTCTTTATGGTCTTAAACAAGCTCCTAGAGCATGATATAAATGTGACCAAGTTCCTTATTGAAAAAGGCTTTGAAATTGGGAAAATTGATTCCACACTTTTTACTAAAAGGGTTAATGGTGAACTATTTGTGTGCCAAATCTATGTTGATGATATTATATTTGGTTCAACTAACCCTCATTTTAGTGAAAAGTTTGGGAAGCTAATGTCGGAGAAGTTTGAGATGTCTATGATGAGTGAACTCAAATTCTTTCTTGGGTTGCAAATCAAGCAAACTAAGGAAGGTACTTTAGTTTCTCAAACGAAGTACACCAAGGACTTATTCAAGAAGTTCAATATGCAAGAATGCAAAGGTATGACTACACCCATGCCTACTAGTGGACATCTTTACTTAACCAAAGATGATGAACCGGTTGATCAAAAGGTTTATCGCTCTATGATTGGTTCATTGTTATATCTATGTGCTTCACGTCCCGATATTATGCTAAGTGTGTGCATGTGTGCACGATATCAAGCTGCTCCTAAAGAATGTCATCTTAAGGCCGTGAAAAGGATAGTGAGATACTTAATCCATACACCAAATTTTGGCATTTGGTATCCTAAGAGGGCCTCTTTCGATCTTGTTGGCTATTCCGACTCGGACTATGCCGGTGACAAGGTTGATAGAAAGTCCACTTCGGGTACTTGCCAATTTCTTTGTAGATCTCTTGTGTCTTGGTCCTCCAAGAAAAAAACTCGATATCCTTATCCACTTTGCCAAGCGGAATACATTGCCACATGGTTCATGTTGTGCTCAATTACTTTGGATGACCCAAACTCTTAAAGATTATGGGATATATGTGAAACATGTTCCATTGCTTTGTGACAATGAAAGTGCTATCAAAATTGGTCATAATCCCGTACAACATTCTCGAACTAAGCATATTGAAGTTCGTCGTCATTTCATTCAAGATCATGTTGCTAAGGGTGACATTGATCTTAAGCATGTTTGCACCGAAAAGCAATTAGCGGATATATTTACTAAACCTCTTGATGAGAAAGTGTTTTGCAGGTTAAGAGGAGAATTGAACATCATTGATGCTTCAAACTTGGAGTAGAAACTCCATTGGATACATGCAAGACATGAGCTTATGCCTAATCCTTGATATCTCTCCTATGATGGAAATCTTATGTCTTGGATATATTTGTATCTTGCATGTTATCTAACCCATGTAGGTACTTGGTTGAATCAAATTCCATGAGGTTGTAACCTACTCATATCTTGAGCAATCTCTACATCACCAAGTCTCTACACAAGGTGGTTGAAGCCAAGGAAGGACAAAACCATTTAAACATATCCTTTGACAAATTCTATGTTGAGCTTCATGATTGTCATTGTTGGATACACAAGTGCTCTTCCTTGCGAACTAACCCATGTAGGTTGATGGACTCAAATTCCAAGTGGTGCTCCAAATTCTTGATGAGCTACATCAACCTTGAGCAACCCACACAAGTTCAACTACATGGGCGACACCACCAACCAAGGTATGTTATTCCATCTTAGAGAAGCTTTACTCCAAGTCATGAGTTAAAGCAACTCGACAAGATGTGAATACATCAAGATGCTTAAACAAAAATAGCAACCCCATTTTGAGCTTAAACGATGAGTATGACCTATGATCAAGTGATCTCACTTGACTCCTAAGTCAATATACTCTAACATAGGTGACTTTGTCGCCGACCATCTCTAGATGAAGTTCTCTTGTGTTCTTTTATGAGTTTTTGCATTTGTCTCATGCATATGTGTTTCCCCTTTCAAAAAAAACTTCATCTATATTTCTTTCTGTTTGCTCCGCATTTTCTGCATTCCAATTCATTGCATATCATTCAAGAAATTCATTGCAAATCTTTGTTAGATATTTTTAGTCAAGTGAGCTGAGGTGACAAGTGTTTTCTCTGTGATGAACTCGGTTACACCGACTTGTTATTTTTGGTCCAACCAAAAACTTTCGGTACCACCAAAGCATACCACTCGGTGCCACCGATTTCACAACAGGAAAAACAATTTGCCACTTATTCTGTGTTTCTTTTGATCCAGCTCCACTCAATGAATCTTGTCCTCTACAAGCATCACATTTTTATCAATGCTTTATGTTGTGATTCAAGGATCAAACCCATTCACGACAAATTCCAGCAGGGGAGAGAGAGCTCACATTTTTTATGAAGCCCTTCTTGGAAATTGATGTCAAAGGGGGAGAGAGAGATCACATCAAAGCTTACATTTAGAGAGAGAGAGATCACATCAGAGAAAGAGATCACATCTCAGAGGGAGAGAGAGATCCTTCAAGGAGAGAGAGAGAGATCTCCAGGGGGAGAGAATACTAGTAGAGAGTATTTCTTAAGGATCCCAGATGCTTGGTGTTCAAGAGGAGAGATGCCACATGTCTTCTTGAGGGGAAAGACATGTTCATATGTGCTTATCTGCATTAGTTTGCATTAGCTCTGTTCATTTATATCTTTCGGCTCTGATTTTCTGCTCCCTATCTTCTCCCAAAGATCCCATGCTAGATTCAGGGGGAGCAAGACATCTAAGGGAAAGAAATCATCTAAATTCATTGCAGATCTTTACTCTTGGGGTCATGTCAAATCCAATGTAGTACTTAGTACTCACTCTCTACATGTCATCGCAGTCTTGGTATTCTTGTGGTTTCTTTTGTTTGCTCTGGCTAGTAGGTGCATCTGTGTTATCTAACCTTGTTTACACAGGTTCATTCCATCCTAAGCCAACTCAAGACTACAAGGTAAGTATATGCATCACAATCATGTGTATGAGGAATTCTTGCTGATGTACATACTGTTTGCAAGGACTCATTGATGGGGAACGTAGTAATTTCAAAAAAATTCCTACGCACACGCAAGATCATGGTGATGGCATAGCAACGAGAGGGGAGAGTATTGTCCACATACCCTCGTAGACCGTAAGCGGAAGCGTTATGAAAACGCGGTTGATGTAGTCGTACGTCTTCACGATCCGACCGATCCAAGTACCGAACGTACGGCACCTCCGAGTTCAGCACACGTTCAGCTCGATAACGATCCCGGACTCCGATCCAGCAAAGTGTCGGGGATGAGTTTCGTCGACCTGACGGCGTGGTGACAATGATGATGCTCTACCGGCGCAGGCTTCGCCTAAACTCATGACGATATGACCGAGGTGGAATATGGTGGAGGGGGCACCGCACGGCTAAGGAGCGATCCGTAGATCAACTTGTGTGTCCATGGGGTGCCCCTGCCCCGTATATAAAGGAGTGGAGGAGGGAGGGCCGGCCCTCTCTATGGCGGCGCCCTAGGGGAGTCCTACTCCCACCGGGAGTAGGATTCCCCTTTCCTAGTCCAACTAGGAACCCTTCCATGTAGTAGGAGTAGGAGATAAGGAAAAGGAAGAGAGAAGGAGAAGGAAGGAAGGGTGCGCCCCCCTTCCCTAGTTCAATTCGGACTAGTCCAAGGGGAGGGGTGCGGCCACTCTTTTGGCCCTTTCTCTCCTTTCCCGTATGGCCCAAAGAGGCCCAATACGAATTCCCGCAACTCTCCGGTACTCCCAAAAATACCCGAATCACTCGGAACCTTTCCGAACTCCTAATATAGTCGTCCAATATATCGATTTTTACGTCTCGACCATTTCAAGACTCCTTGTCATGTCCCCGATCTCATCCGGGACTCCGAACTCCTTAGGTACATCAAAACTCATAAACTCATAATAAAACTGTCATCGTAACGTTAAGCGTGCGGACCCTACGGGTTCGAGAGCTATGTAGACATGACCTAGAACTATTCTCGGTCAATAACCAATAGCGAAACCTGGATGCCCATATTGGCTCCTACATATTCTACGAAGATCTTTATCGGTCAAACCGCATAACAACATACGTTGTTCCCTTTGTCATCGGTATGTTACTTGCCCGAGATTTGATCGTCGGTATCCAATACCTAGTTCAATCTCGTTACTGGAAAGTCTCTTTACTCGTTACCTAATGCATCATTCCGTAACTAACTCATTAGCTACATTGCTTGCAAGGCTTATAGTGATGTGCATTACCGAGAGGGCCCAGAGATACCTCTCCGACAATCGGAGTGACAAAACCTAATCTCGAAATCGCCAACCCAACATGTACCTTTGGAGACACCTGTAGTACTCCTTTATAATCACCCGATTCGTTGTGACGTTTGGTAGCACCAAAGTGTTCCTCCGTAAACGGAGTTGCATAATCTCATAGTTATAGGAACATGTATAAGTCATGAAGAAAGCAATAGCAATATACTAAACGATCAAGTGCTAGGCTAACGGAATGGGTCATGTCAATCACATCATTCTCCTAATGATGTGATCCCATTAATCAAATAACAACACATGTCTATGGTTAGGAAACATAACCATCTTTGATTAATGAGCTAGTCAAGTAGAGGCATACTAGTGACTATATGTTTGTCTATGTATTCACACATGTATCATGTTTCCGGTTAATACAATTCTAGCATGAATAATAAACATTTATCATGAAATAAGGAAATAAATAATAACTTTATTATTGCCTCTAGGGCATATTTCCTTCCGTCTCCCACTTGCACTAGAGTCAATAATCTAGTTCACATCATCATGTGATTCAACACTAATATTCACATCTGTATGTGATTAACACCCATAGTTCACATCGTCATGTGACCAACATCCAAAGGGTTTACTAGAGTCAATAATCTAGTTCACATCGCTATGTGATTAACACCCAAAGAGTACTAAGGTATGATCATGTTTTGCTCGTGAGAGAAGCTTAGTCAGCAGGTCTGTCACATTCAGAGCCGTATGTATTTTGCAAATATTTTATGTCTACAATGCTCTTGCGGAGCTACTCTAGCTAATTGCTCCCACTTTCAATATGTATCCAGATTGAGACTTAGAGTCATCTGGATCGAGTGTAAAAAAGCTTGCATCGATGTAACTCTTTACGGCGAGCTCTTTTATCACCTCCATAATCGAGAAATATTTCCTTAGTCCTCACTAAGGATGTTCTTGACCAATGTCCGTGATCTACTCCTAGATCACTATTGTACCTCCTTGCCAAATTCAGAGCAAGGTATACAATAGGTCCGGTACATAGCATAGCATACTTTATAGAACCTATGACCGAGGCATAGGGAATGACTTTCATTCTCTTTTCTATTTTCTCATTGTGGTCGGGATTTGAGTCTTACTCAATTTCACACCTTTGCAACACAAGCAAGAACTTTTCTTGACTGTTCCATTTTGAATTACTTCAAAATCTTGACAAGGTATGTACTTATTGAAAAAACTTATCAAGCGTCTTGATCTATCTCAATAGATCTTGATGCTCAATATGTAAGTAGCTTTACTGAGGTCTTTCTTTTAAAGAACTCCTTTCAAATACTCCTTTATGCTTTCGGAAAAATTCTACATCATTTCGATCAACAATATGTCATTCACATATACTTATCGGAAATGTTGTAGTGCTCCCACTCACTTTCTTGTAAATACAGGCTTCTCCAAAAGTGCAGTATAAAACCATATGCTTTGATCAAATCATCAAGCATATATTCCAACTCTGAGATGCTTGCACCAGTCCATAGATGGATCATTTGGAGCTTGCACATTTTGATAGCATCTTTAGGATTGACAAAACCTTCTGGTTGCATCATATGCAACTCTTCTTTAATAAATCCATTAAGGAATGCAGTTTTGACATCCATTTGCCAGATTTCATAAAATGTGGCAATTGCTAACATGATTCAGACAAACTTAAGCATCATTATGAGTGAGAAAATCTCATCGTATTCAACACCTTGAACTTGTCGAAAACCTTTTGCAACAAGTCGAGCTTTGTAGATAGTAACACTACTATCAACGTCCATCTTCCTCTTGAAGATCCATTTATTTAACATGGCTTGCTGATCATCGAGCAAGTCAATCAAAGTCCATACTTTGTTCTCATACATGGATCCTATCTCGATTTCATGGCCTCAAGCCATTTCGCGGAATCTGGGCTTATCATCGCTTCCTCATAGTTCGTAGGTTCATCATGGTCTAGTAACATGACTTCTAGAATAGGATTACCGTACCACTTTGGTGCGGATCTTATTCTAGAAGACCTACGAGGTTCGGTAGTAACTTGATCTGAAGCTTCATGATCATCATCATTAGCTTCCTCGCTGATTGGTGTAAGAATCATAGGAACTGATTTCTGTGATGAACAACTTTCCAATAAGGGAGAAGGTACAATTACCTCATCAAGTTCTACTTTCCTCCCACTCACTTCTTTCGAGAGAAACTTCTTCTCTAGAAAGGATCCATCTTAGCAACGAAAAACTTGCCTTCGGATCTGTGATAGAAGGTGTACCCAATAGTTACCTTTGGGTATTCTATGAAGACGCACTTCTCCGAATTGGGTTCGAGCCTATGAGGTGAAAACTTTTTCACATAAGCATCACAACTCCAAACTTTTAAGAAAGCAGCGACTTAGGTTTACTATTAAACCATAGTTCATATGGTGTCGTCTCAACGGATTTAGATGGTGCCCTATTAAACGTGAATGCAGCTGTCTCTAATGCATAACCCCAAAAGCGATAGTGGTAAACCGATAAGAGACATCATAGATCGCACCATATCCAATAAAGTGCGGTTCTGACGTTCGGACACACCATAACATTGTGGTGTTGCGGTGGCGTGAGCTGTGAAACTATTCCACTTTGTTTTAATTGAAGACCAAACTCGTAACTCAAATATTCATCTCCATGATCAGATCACAGAAACTTTATTTTCTTGTTACGATGATTTTCCACTTCACTCTGAAATTCTTTGAACTTTTCAACTATTTCAGACTTATGTTTCATCAAGAAGATATACGCATATCTGCTCAAATCATCTGTGAAGGTCAGAAAATAATGATACTTGCCACGGGCATCAACACTCATTGGATCGCATACATTGGTATGTATTATTTCCAACAAGTCAAGAGCTCGTTCCATTGTTCCGAACAACGGAGTTTCAGTCATCTTGCCAAAAGGCTCGGTTACAAGCATGATTCATAATCAAGTGATTCCAAAAACCCATCGGCATGGAGTTTCTTCATGCGCTTTACACCAATATGACCTAAGCGGCGGTGCCACAAATAAGTTGCACTATCATTATTAACTTTACATCTTTTGGTTTCAATATTATGAATATGTGTATCAAAGCGATCGAGATCCAACAAACTATTTTCATTGGGTGTATAACCATCGAAGGTTTTATTCATGTAAACTGAACAACAATTATTCTTTGACTTTAAATGAATAACCGTATCGCAATAAACATGATCAAATCATATTCATGTTCAGCATAAACGCTAAATAACATTTATTTAGGTTAAACACTAATCCCGAACGTATAGGGAGTGTGCGATGATGATCATATCAATCTTGGAACCACTTCCAATATGCATCGTCACTTCACCCTTCAACTAGTCTCTGTTTATTCGTTAACTCCTGTTTCGAGTTACTAATATTTAGCAACCGAACAAGTATCAAATACTGTGGGCTACTATAAACACTAGTAAAGTACACATCCACAACATGTATATAAAATATACCCTTGTTCACTTTGCCATCCTTCTTATCCACCAAATATTCAGGGCATTTCCGCCTCCAGTGACCATTTCCTTTGCAGTGTAAGCACTCAGTTTCAGGCTTTGGTTCAGCTTTGGGCTTCTTCGTGGGAGTGACAACTTGCTTGTCATTCTTTGGAAGTTCCCTTTCTTTCCCTTTGCCCTTTTCTTGAAACTAGTGGTCTTGTCAATCATCAACGCTTGATGCTCTTTCTTGATTTCTACCTTCGTCGATTTCAACATCACGAAGAGCTCGGGAATCGTTTTCGTCATCCCTTGCATCTGTAGTTCATCACAAAGTTCTAGTAACTTAGTGATGGTGACTAGAGAATTCTGTCAATCACTATCTTATCTGGAAGATTAACTCCCACTTGATTCAAGCGATTAAAGTACCCAGACAATCTGAGCACATGCTCACTAGT
The DNA here is from genome assembly GCA_021605145.1 of Aegilops bicornis. Lineage (NCBI taxonomy): Eukaryota > Viridiplantae > Streptophyta > Magnoliopsida > Poales > Poaceae > Aegilops > Aegilops bicornis. Next base: position 482,425,615 of record CM038673.1, on the reverse strand, counting down.
TGAGCGATTCTCCTCCATCTTTTAGCTATAGAACTTGTTGGAGACTTCATATCTCTCAACTCGGGTATTTGCTTGAAATATTAACTTCAACTCCTGGAACATCTCATATGGTCCATGACGTTCAAACCGTCTTTGAAGTCCCGATTCTAAGCCGTTAAGTATGGTGCACTAAACTATCAAGTAGTCATCATATTGAGCTAGCCAAACATTCATAACGTCTGCATTTGCTCCTGCAATAGGTCTGTCACCAAGCGGTGCATTAAGGACATAATTCTTCTATGCAACAATGAGGATAAACCTCAGATCACGGATCCAATCCGCATCATTGCTACTAACATTTTTCAATACAATTTTCTCTAGGAACACATATAAAAAAAACATAGGGAAGCAACAACGCGAGCTATTGATCTACAACATAATTTGCAAAATACTACCAGGACAAAGTTCATGATAAATTAAAGTTCAATTAATCATATTACTTAAGAACTCCCACTTAGATAGACATCCCTCTAATCTTCTAAGTGATTACGTGATCCATATCAACTACACCATGTCCGATCGCCACGTGAGATGGAGTAGTTTCAACGGTGAACATCAATATGTTGATCATATCTACTATATGATTCACGCTCGACCTTTCGGTCTCCGTGTTCAGAGGGCATATCTGTTATATGCTAGGCTCGTCAAGTTTAACTTTGAGTATTCAGCGTGTGCAACTGTTTTGCACCCGTTGTATTTGAACGTAGAGCCTATCACACCCGATCATCACGTGGTGTCTCAAAGACGAAGAACTTTCATAGCGGTGCATACTCAGGAGAACACTTCTTGATAATTTAGTGAGAGATCATCTTAAAATGCTACCGTCAAACTAAGCAAAATAAGATGTATAAAAGATAAACATCATATGCAATCAAAATATGTGACATGATATGGCCATCATCATCTTGTGCCTTTGATCTCCATCTCCCAAGCATCCTCATGATTTCCATCGTCACCGGCATGACACCATGATCTCCATCATCTTGATCTATATCAATGTGTCGTCACATGGTCGTCTCGCCAACTATTGCTCTTGCAACTATTGCTATCACATAGCGATAAAGTAAAGCAATTATTTGGCGCTTGCATCTTATGCAATAAAGAGAAAACCATAAGGCTTCTGCTAGTTGCCGATAACTTCAACAAAACATGATCATCGCATACAACAACTTATATCTCATCACGTCTTGACCATATCACATCACAACATGCCCTGCAAAAACAAGTTAGACGTCCTCTACTTTGTTGTTGCAAATTTTACGTGGCTGCTACGGGCTGAGCAAGAACCGTTCTTACCTACGCATTAAAACTACAACGATAGTTTGTCAAGTTGGTGCTGTTTTAACCTTCGCAAGGACCGGGCGTAGCCATACTCGGTTCAACTAAAGTGAGAGAGACAGACACCCGCCAGTCACCTTTAAGCAACGAGTGCTCGCAGCGGTTAAACCAGTCTCGCGTGAGCGTACGCGTAATGTCGGTCCGGGACGCTTCATCTCACAATACCGCCGAACCAAAGTATGACATGCTGGTAAGCAGTATGACTTGTATCGCCCACAACTCACTTGTGTTCTACTCGTGCATATGACATCTACTCATAAAACCTGGCTCGGATGCCACTGATGGGGAACGTAGTAATTTCAAAAAATTTCCTACGCACACGCAAGATCATGGTGATGGCATAGCAACGAGAGGGGAGAGTATTGTCCATGTACCCTCGTAGACCGTAGGCGGAAGCGTTATGACAACGCGGTTGATGTAGTCGTACGTCTTCACGATCCGACCGATCCAAGTACCGAACGTACGGCACCTCCGAGTTCAGCACACGTTCAGCTCGATGACGATCCCCGGACTCCGATCCAGCAAAGTGTCGAGGATGAGTTCCGTTAGCACGACGGCGTGGTGACAATGATGATGCTCTACCGGCGCAGGGCTTCGCCTAAACTCCGCGACGATATGACCGAGGTGGAATATGGTGGAGGGGCACCGCACGGCCAAGGAACGATCCGTAGATCAACTTGTGTGTCCATGGGGTGCCCCCTGCCCCGTGATATAAAGGAGTGGAGGAGGGAGGGCGGCCCTCTCTATGGCGCGCCCTAGGGGAGTCCTACTCCCACCGAGTAGGATTCCCCCTTTCTAGTCCAACTAGGAACCCTTCCATGTAGTAGGAGTAGGAGAGAAGGAAAGGGAAGAGAAGGAGAAGGAAGGAAGGTGCGCCCCTTCCCTAGTCCAATTCGGACTAGTCCAAGGGGAGGTGCGGCCACTCTTTTGGCCCTTTCTCTCCTTTCCCGTATGGCCCAAAGAGGCCCAATACGAATTCCCGTAACTCTCGGTACTCCCAAAAATACCCGAATCACTCGGAACCTTTCCGAACTACGAATATAGTCGTCCAATATATATCGATCTTTACGTCTCGACCATTTCGAGACTCCCGTCATGTCCCCGATCTCATCCGGGACTCCGAACTCCTTCGGTACATCAAAACTCATAAACTCATAATAAAAGCTGTCATCGTAGCGTTAAGCGTGCGGACCCTACGAGTTCGAGAACTATGTAGACATGACCTAGAACTATTCTCGGTCAATAACCAATAGCGGAACCTGGATGCCCATATTGGCTCCTACATATTCTATGAAGATCTTTATTGGTCAAACCGCATAACAACATACGTTGTTCCCTTTGTCATCGGTATGTTACTTGCCGAGATTTGATCGTCGGTATCCAATACCTAGTTCAATCTCGTTCTTGGCAAGTCTCTTTACTCTTTACGTAATGCATCATTCCGTAACTAACTCATTAGCTACATTGCTTGCAAGGCTTATAGTGATGTGCATTACCGAGAGGCCAGAGATACCTCTCCGACAATCGGAGTGACAAAACCTAATCTCGAAATACGCCAACCTAACATGTACCTTTGGAGACACCTGTAGTACTCCTTTATAATCACCCAGATTCGTTGTGACGTTTGGTAGCACCAAAGTGTTCCTCCGATGGCAGGAGTTGCATAATCTCATAGTTATAGGAACATGTATAAGTCATGAAGAAAGCAATAGCAATATACTAAGCGATCAAGTGCTAGGCTAACGGAATGGGTCATGTCAATCACATCATTCTCCTAATGATGTGATCCCATTAATCAAATAACAACACATGTCTATGGTTAGGAAACATAACCATCTTTGATTAATGAGCTAGTCAAGTAGAGGCATACTAGTGACTATATGTTTGTCTATGTATTCACACATGTATCATGTTTCCGGTTAATACAATTCTAGCATGAATAATAAACATTTATCATGAAATAAGGAAATAAATAATAACTTTATTATTGCCTCTAGGGCATATTTCCTTCACTCATGGGCATGAAGGTATTTTCTTTATTATTCTTTGCTCTGATGCATATGGACAAGATACATGTAACACATTGCCTGCTCTATCATGGTTATGCTATCACATGCTTCTATATTCCATATTCACATGATTGCATACATGTAGGGGGAGCCTATGCCTGTTACATGTCCTTCCAAAGCTATACTTGTTATTCTTTATATCTTTAACTAAAGCTTTGATGTATGTTGTCATCAATTACCAAAAGGGGGAGATTGAAAGCACAAGTGATCCCTAGGTGGTTTTGGTAATTAATGTCAACATATCTCTTGTTGGACTAACACTTTTATCTAGTATGTTTCAGATAAGTTCAACAATGGAGTGGCATGGACTAAAGGATGTGGGAACTCCTTCAAGATGCTAAGGACAAAGGATTGGCTCAAGCTTCAAGCTGAAGACTCTTCATTTTACATTTTAGTGATCCAAGATCACATTGAGTCTATAGGAAAAGCCAATACTATCAAGGAGGGATGAGGTGTTGCTTAATGAGCCTCTTGCTTCAAGTGCTTAGTGATATGCTCCAAATACCCTCAACTACTTTCCCACTTCCACACATATGTCCTAAAACCTAAAGTCAAACTCGGCCCCACTGATTCTTCCTATCTGGCGCCACCGAGTTTGGATGTCTTAGCCACTGCCACAAACCCTAGGCAAATCGGTCTCACCGATAGGGATCTCGGTCTCACCGAGATGGGATTGTAATCTCTGTGTATGTCCATTATCAAAATCGGTCTCACCGAAGTTTGAGCAATCGGCACTACCGAGATTACAATGCAAACTTTCTGGTTGACTCATTATCAAAATCGGTCCCACCGAGTTTGAGTAATCGGTCCAACCGAGTTTGCCTGACCAACTCTCTGGTTAGCTAATTACCAAAATCGGTCTCACCGAGATTACGTTATGCCCTAACCCTAACCATATCGGTCCTACCGAGTTGCATTTTGGTCCCACCGAAAATCCTAACGGTCACTAGGTTTACTAAATCGGTCCGACCGAGTCTGTTGAATCGGTCCCACCGAGTTTGGCAAATTGTGTGTAATGGTTAGATTTTGTGGAGGCTATATACCCCTCCACCTCCTCTTCATTCGTGGAGAGAGCCATCGACCGAACCTACACTTCCAAAGATCCTATTTCTGAGAGAGAACTACCTACTCATGTGTTGAGGCCAAGATATTCCATTCCTACCATATGAATCTTGATCTCTAGCCTTCCTCAAGTTTCTTTCCACTCAAACCCTCTTTCCACCAGATCCAAATCCTATGAGAGAGAGTTGAGTGTTGGGGAGACTATCATTTGAAGTACAAGAGCAAGGAGTTCATCATCAACGCACCATTTGTTACTTCTTGGAGAGTGGTCTCTCCTAGATTGGCTAGGTGTCACTTGGGAGCCTCCGACAAGATTGTGGAGTTGAACCAAGGAGTTTGTAAGGGCAAGGAGATCGCCTACTTCGAGAAGATCTACCGCTAGTGAGGCAAGTCCTTCGTGGGCGACGGCCATGGTGGGACAGACAAGGTTGCTTCTTTGTGGACCCTTCGTGGGTGGAGCCCTCCATGGACTCACAAGCAACTGCGTTACCCTTCATGGGTTGAAGTCTCCATCAACGTGGATGTACGATAGCACCACCTATCGGAACCACGACAAAAACATCCGTGTCTCCAATTACGTTTGAATCCTCCAAACCCTTCCCTTTACTTTCTTGCAAGTTGCATGCTTTACTTTCCGCTGCTCATATACTCTTTGCATGCTTGCTTGTTATGTATTGAAAAAGTTAAACTTGTGCCTAAACTCCACTTAAACTTTAATAAGGTTAAAAACTGCAACTTTGGTACTTAGTGTCTAATCACCCCCCTCTAGACACCTCTTCTCAAGATCCTACAGTGTACAGAACTCGGAGGTGCCGTACGTTTGGTTCTTGATCGGTCGGAACGAGAAGAAGTTCGACTACATCAACCGCGTTGTCAAATGCTTCCGCTTTCGGTCTACGAGGGTACGTGGACACACTCTCCCCCTCTCGTTGCTATGCATCTCCTAGATGATCTTGCGTGAGCGTAGGAATTTTTTTTTCCCAACAGTGGCATCCGAGCCAGGTCTATGCGTAGATGATATGCACGAGTAGAACACAAAGAGTTGTGGGCGATGATCGTCATACTGCTTACCACCAACGTCTTATTTTGATTCGGTGGTAATGTTGGATGAAGCGGACCGGACCAACCTTACATGACCACGTTCATGACACCGGTTCCACCGATAGACATGCAACTAGTTTTGCATAAAGGTGGCTGTCGGGTGGCTGTTTCTCCAACTTTAGTTGAATCGAATTTGACTGCGGCCGGTCCTTGTTGACGGTTAAAATAGCAAACTTGATAAATCACCATTGTGGTTTTGATGTGTAGGTAAGAATGGTCTTGCTAGAAGCCCGTAGTAGCCACGTAAAACTTGCAACAACAAAGTAGAGGACGTCTAACTTGTTTTTACAGGGCATGTTGTGATGTGATATGGTCAAGACATGATGTGATATACGTTATTGTATGAGATGATCATGTTTTGTAAAAGTTATCAGGAACTGGCAGGAGCCTTATGGTTGTCGCTTTATTGTATGAAATGTAAACGCCATGTAATTGCTTTACTTTATCACTATGCGACAGCGATAGTTGGCGAGACAACCACGACGCTACGATGGAGATCAAGGTGTCAAGCCGGTGATGATGGAGATCATGACGGTGCTTTGGAGATATAGATCAAAGGCACAAGATGATGATGGCTATATCATGTCACATATTATGATTGCATGTGATGTTTATCTTTTATGCATCTTATTTTTCTTAGTACGGCTGTAGCATTATAAGATGATCCCTTACTAAAATTTCAAGGTAAAAGTGTTCTCCCTGAGTATGCACCGTCGCGACAGTTCGTCGTGCTAAGACACCACATGATGATCGGGTGTGATAGGCTCTACGTTCACATACAACGGATGCAAGACAGTTTTGCACGTGTCAAATACTCAGGTTAAACTTGACGAGCCTAGCATGTACAGACATGGCCTCGGAACACTAGAGACCGAAAGGTTGAACGTGAATCATATAGTAGATATGATCAACATAGAGATGTTCACCATTGATTACTACTCCATCTCACGTGATGATCGAACATGGTTTAGTTTATTTGGATCACGTATCATTTAGATGACTTGAGGGATGTCAATCTAAGTGGGAGTTCTTAAGTAATATGATTAATTGAACTTAATTTATCATGAACTTAGTCCTGAGTTTTTGCATATCTATGTTCTAGATCAATGGCCCGTGCTACCGTTCCCTTGAATTTTAATGCGTTACTAGAGAAAGTTAAGTTGAAAGATGATGGTAGCAACTACATGGACTGGGTCCGTAACTTGAGGATTATCCTCATTGCTGCATAGAAGAATTATGTCCTTCATGCACCGCTAGGTGAAAGGCCTGTTGTCGGTGTCAAAACCGGCGGATCTTGGGTAGGGGGTCCCGAACTATGCGTCTAAGGTCGATGGTAAAGGGAGACAGGGGACACGATGTTTACCCAGGTTCAGGCCCTCTCTATGGAGGTAATACCCTACTTCCTGCTTGATTGATCTTGATGAATATGAGTATTACAAGAGTTGATCTACCACGAGATCGTAATGGCTAAAACCCTAGAAGTCTACCCTATATGATTATGATTGTCCCTACGAACTAAACCCCCCGGTTTATATAGACACCGGAGGGGACTAGGGTTGTACAAAGTCGGTTACAGAGAAAGGATTCTTCATTATCCGGACGCCAAGCTTGCCTTCCACGCCAAGGAGAGTCCCATCCGGACACGGGTGAGAGTCTTCGGTCTTGTATCTTCACAGGCCATCAGTCCGGCCCATGTCAACAGGCCGGACGCCCGAGGACCCCTTAATCCCGGACTCCCTCACTAGCCCCCGAACCAGTCTTTCAATGATGATGTGTCCAGAGCGCAGATTGTCTTCGGCATTGCAAGGCGGGTTCCTCCTCCGATTACTTCAAAGTACCCGACTTAAAGAGCAGTATTCAGCTTTCCATTTAATGTCGCGCCCATCGGCTTCCACACCTTCATGACTTCAGCTTCCACGTGTCGAGCGAATACGAGAGGTCGGGGTATTTTTGCACATAATACCCTGACCATGTAAGAAAGGCGTCTATTTAAAGAGATTGGATCTCAGATCCATTCCACACCAAGCGGGAAATTCTCAGAGCTTGCCAGGGGAAACCATTCGACATGGCTAGCATCCCCAGTTCTTCCTCCCGCCCTCACGGATCGAAAAAGGCGATTGGGAGAGATGTTCTATACCCCATAACCAGCTGGTCAAGCTACAAACACAGGGATTTCATCCCCCCACGGATCTAGTCCCTGTTCGGGCAGGATTAAACTCTTTCACACGCGAAGATCTGGCGGAAAATTTCCCCAATCCAACTAGGGGGGAATGGGTGTGCTTCATTTCCTACTTGTTAAGAGGCGTTGGGTTTCCAATCCACCCATTCCTCTGAGGACTCTTGGAGTATTATGGCCTCCAACTGCACAACTTCACGCCAGCCCCTATCCTGCATATCGCGGGTTTTGTTGCCCTCTGCGAGCTTTTCTTTGGCTGTGAGGCCCATTTTGATTTACGGAGGAAACTATTCTGCCTCGTTCCTCGCACCCAAGAGGGATCTATATTCGAGGTGGGCGTGCTGAGGTGTGGCGCATAGCCGGGACCGGATACCTGCCCGGCACTCCGAAGAAGGCATCCGAAGAGTGGCCCTCAGAGTGGTTCTATATCGAGGACGTCGCTCTCCCCGACCCAGTCCGGATGGGTCTTCCCGAATTTTCAAGTGCCCCGTTGAAGAAACGCCATAGCTAGCGCACTCGGAGCCTCGAGGAGGAAGATAGCACGGAAGTCCGTCAATTGATGAGCAAGATAAATACGCTCGCCCAGTCTGGATTATCAATAGTCGAGGTAATGTTGACTTCCATAGTACGAGGGGTTCAGCTACTCCAATACAGAGGGCTTCCCATGTGGCACTATAATGGGGAAGATGACGCCTCCCGCCGCTTTGGCCAAAATATTGGTCGAACTATACAAAGGGGAGGAAGAGGAATTCATTCGTATTAAGCGCCGAGATGGATTTTCCATGTACAATCCTCCTAGCTGGGTGAGTTTCAATCCCACTACTCTACTCAATCTACTCCCCGAGTCACTTTTAGTGAACATTAATCCGTCCATTTGTAACAGGAATGGTGAAAGATCACCAAGGGGCTCCACATCCCCGCCCCACAGCCAGAGGACTACAACCGGGACCTTGTCCCCGGATTTGAAGAGGATCCGGACATATTCGTGGAGCTCGAGGATGGGGTGTTCTACCAGGCGAGCTATGACGGCACGGAAGTGGCCATCACCGCCGACTATCCCGGTCTTCTCCCTGCCTCACACGTAAGTAATCAGGAGACATCTCCTCCGAAAGAGCTTCCTCATTCTGCCTCACCCACCGCACTGTCTCGTGCTCCAAAGGGGAGGCGCTCGGCGCGCCATGCTACACCAGAGGCAAATCCAAAGAGAGCGGCGCCCACGCCGGGCAAGCCTTCGAAGAGGAAGGAAAACGAAGACATGACCGAGCCTTCATCAAAGAGGTATGCTTTGTAAATATGCCCCTTGGCAGTCACATCCAACGGTGACATTGTCCTTTTGTGCCTTATCAGGAAGAGCGTTCGCCGGACTATGTTCGGGGGTCCTGCCGGTCACACTCCCAACAGCCAGGTTCCAGACCCTGCCGTAAAGACGAGGGCTGATACGCGAGTGACGCCGGATTGTCCTTTGGCAGAGGATTCAGATGATGTATCCGTCACAAACTCAGAAGTGGAGAGCGCCATGAATCATCAGCGCCGGAGGGCCTCTCTTCGCGACCCCGGCTTTACAAAAGAGGCCTTCAATGCCTTCAGCTCGGCTGATGCATACATCTGAGCTGCTCGAGATGGGCTTATCAGAGCCACATACCAGCATTTGAAAGATATGCGGGTAAGGTTACATTGTCCAAATCTGATAGTTATATACCAGTAGCCCTCGAGACTTGTAGAAGTTGATACAACTGATTTAAGGATCATTGTATAACCAGGTGCTTACGGAGAAGAACAACCTGTTGTCTCAAGAACTGGAAAAGTGTCGGACCGAGCTAAATGCCGCTACCGCCAAACTAGAAAAATCCAAGAAGGCATCGCCTGGTAATATTCCCCTCCATCGAGAAAATATAATTATATACCAGCAATGCTAACAGTGTTGCATATCTCATGGCATGATCGTTAGATAAACTGAAGGAGGCACTGGAAGTCATGCAAGCGGGTGAACAAGAAGCCAAAAGGCAACAGGCCATGGGCGAACGTATACTGACATGGGTCAGGGAGGAGAAAAACAAACTCCAGGATTCCAACACCCAGCCGGGCGAAGAACTGAACGATGTGCGGGCCCAGCTGGCTGACTCCGTGAAGGAAAATAAGAGGCTGTGAGGCGGCATATTTAGGCAGTGAGGCGGCATATTTAGTATGTGTTGCAGGCGGTGATGCAAGACCTGACTGCGCCCATCCCGCAAGACGCCGACGCCGAGACGCTGGAGGCACGCCGTGTCCAGCTCGTCGAAAGCGCCAACCGGCTGGCCAGCATGAGACGCCTTTCGGAGGCCTACCAGTGGGAGATGGACCGTGTCATCGGCGGCACGCCGGCTCCTGGTGGTCCTAGCCGCATTGGCCTGGTCCGGCAGCGTGGCGCGACCGTCACCAGCATGTTCGGGATAGATCGTACCGTCTACGCCACGCCTGCAGAGAACATACGAGCTGCCCAGGCGGCAGCAGACGAGCTAGACAAGCTCGAGGGCGACGAGCGTCGCCACATGACAGAGCGATTCTAGCAGCTCCTCGACGCGGCTGCTGAGCAGCAAGAGGCCGGGTGCCGCACTGAAGCGCCCAACCGGCGAAACGACGACCCGCCTCCTCGCCGAGACCAAGGCGCGACATCCCGGACGCCGACTGGTGGCGTCCGCGATAGAAGAGACAAGGAGCCGTCTGCCAGCTGCAGCCGGACTCACATCACCATCGAGCATGACCAAGACGGCCGCCCAAGAGAAGTGCGGCGGTGAGACGACTGGCCGGCTCCCCCTCCCGCAAGGAGAGGCGCATTTCCCCGCTGCCTGTTGATCACCCGTCACTCGGCGACCGCCTTGGCCTCCGAGAAGGAATCGGAGAGAATGATGCCCGCCACCGGATCGATCGCCTCAATCGATCCCTGGTGCTAGAAGAAGAGGATGAGCTGGGTCCGCCTTGCTTCGGTCCCCGCATCCGAGACGAACCTTTCCCCAGAGGGTTCACGCTCCCAGGAGATACACCCAAGTACACCGGCTCCATGAAGCCGGAGGACTGGCTGGTCGACCACTCTACAGCCGTCAACATCACCAACGGCAACAAGCGCGTTGCCGTGAAGTACGTTCCGCTCATGCTCCAGGGCACGGCCCGGACGTGGCTGAACAGCCTGAAGCCCCGCAGCATCAACAGCTGGGTTGACTTCACTGAAGCATTCATCCGCAACTTCACCAGCACGTACAAGCGGCCGCCCAAGCCTCGCCAGCTCTCCTTGTGCGCCCAAGGACCTAACGAGTCGACTCGCGACTACCTCACGCGCTGGGCCGAGCTGCGCAACTCTTGAGAGGGCGTGCATGAGGTGCAGGCCATCGAGTACTTCACTGCTGGGTGCCGAGAGGGCACCCTCCTCAAGCACAAGCTTCTCTGCAACGAGCCGACGACCCTCGACGAACTGCTGATCATAGTAGACAAGTACGCCATGGCCGACTCCTCCATGAAGGCGGAGATCCAAGTTAATGTGTCGGGCAAGGTGGCCCCTCAAGCTCCTTGGACCCCGGCTGGTGACACCAATCGGCGACAGCAACCGAACGACAATAAGCGCAAGGCCATGCAGCCTGCTTCCACGAGCCGGCAGGTGGCAACAGTCGAAGATCAGCAGCCAGAAGGGCAGCCTCCTCCCAAACGCCAGAAGGGCAGCAAGCCCAACTGGTTGCCCGCCTTCTCGTACGAACAGACTCTCGATGCACCCTGCAATTTCCACAGCGGTGCAAAGCCGTCCAACCACACCACTCGGAAGTGCCACTGGCTCGTCAGGATCGCCAAGGGTGATGGACTCCAGCCCCATCCGCCTGCCGGCCCGCCGCCTCCTCCTCCTCAGCTGCCGGCGGTTCGGCCAGTCGACGCGATACAAGATGAATATCCTGAAGAGCATGGAGCTTATGTCCTGTTCACCAGCATGGCTGACGACAGGCACAGTAGACGGCAACGACAACAAGAAGTAAATGCAGTAGCATCAGAGACCCCCGAGTTCATGCATTGGTCTGAGAAGCCCATCAGCTGGAGCAGAGCCGACCACCCGGAGGTGATGCCCAATCCCGGCTCTTATGCTCTGGTGTTGGATGCCACCTTTGCCACGGAGAGGCGGGCTGCTCGCTTCTCCCGAGTTCTGATAGATGGCGGCAGCAGCATCAACATCCTTTACAAAGATACTATGGAGAAGTTGGGAATCAAGCAGAGACATCTTCAGCCCAGCCGGACTGTTTTCCATGGCATAGTTCCTGGCCTTTCCTGCTCACCAATTGGCAAGAAACAGATTGACGTCCTCTTCGGAGACAAAGAACACTTTCGTCGAGAGCCAGTCTGGTTTGAGGTGGTGGACCTTGAGAGCCCTTACCATGCGCTACTTGGCCGACCTGCCCTGGCCAAGTTCATGACGGTTCCCCACTATGCTTACCTCAAGATGAAAATGCCGAGCTCCAAGGGAATTCTGACCATAGCAGGGGATTACAAGAAGTCGTCCGCCTTTGCAGCAGACAGCAGCCGGCTAGCCGAGTCCCTCGTGATCGCGGCCGAGAAACGGCTCCTGGATCGGGTTGTGGCAATGGCAGACAAGCAGTCGGAAATGTCACCCAACCCCAAGGAGTCGGAAGCTGATGGCTCGTTCAAGCCGGCGAAAGAAACGAAGAAGATACCCTTGGACCTGGAGCACCCGGAGAGGCACGCTGTCATTGGTGCAAACCTTGACAGCAAATAGGAAAGCGAGCTCGTCGACTTCCTCCGTGAGAATCGGGACATCTTTGCATGGTCTCTCAAGGACATGCCGGGTGTTTCGACGGATTTCGCCGAGCACAAGCTACATGTCCGGTCTGATGCCAAGCCAGTCAGGCAGCCCTTGCGCTGCCCGCCGGAAGAGAAGAGAAGAGTTGTTGGAGAAGAGATAGCCCGGCTTCTAGCAGCCGGCTTCATCATGGAGGTGTTCTTTCCAGAAGGTTAGCCAACCCAGTCCTAGTGCTGAAGAAGAACAAGCAGTGGCACATGTGTATTGATAATACCAGCCTCAACAAGCAGTGACCCCTTTGTGTTACCAAGAATCGACCAAGTGATAGACTCCACAGCCAGATACGAGCTGTTGAGTTTTTTGGATGCATACTCAGGGTATCATCAGATCAAGCTGAACCCGGCCGACAGGCTGACGACTGCCTTCATCACACCATTCAGAGCCTTCTGTTACTTGACCATGATGTTTGGCTTGAGGAATGTCGGCGCCACGTTTTAGTATTGCATGCAGAAGTGTCTCCTCAAGCAACTCGGCAGAAACGCCCACGTCTATGTGGACGATGATGTGGTGAATACGGAGAAGCGTGGAACGCTGCTAGAAGACCTAAAGGAGACCTTTGAAAAGTTGCGCCGATTCCAGATCAAGCTCAACCCAGAGAAATGCATCTTTGGGGTACCAGCCGGCCAGCTTCTTGGCTTCCTGGTCTCAGAGCGCGGCATAGAATGCAACCCTGTGAAGATCAAGGCCATCGAGAGGATGGAGGCGCCCACCCGACTGCTGGATGTGCAAAAATTCACCGGCTGCTTGGCATCCATCAGCCATTTCATTAGTCGGCTGGGCGAGAAGGCTCTTCCCCTGTACCAGCTCATGAAGAAGACCACTTTTTTCGAGTGGAACGACAAGGCGGATGAAGCTTTTCTACAGCTCAAGAAAATGTTGACCACTCCGCCTGTCCTGGCGGCTCCGACTCCTAAAGTGCCCATGCTCCTCTACATCGCCGCCACCAGCCGGGTGATCAGCACAGTCATAGTTGTGGAACGCAAGGAAGAAGGCAAGGCACTACCAGTCCAGAGGCCGGTGTATTACCTGAGTGAAGTCTTTTCTGCCTCCAAGCAGAATTACCCCCACTACCATAAGATGTGCTACGGTGTGCATTTTGCCGCTAAGAAGCTGAAGCCGTATTTTCAAGAGCACCCAATCACTATGGTTTGCACTGCTCCACTTGCCGAGATCATTGGAAGCCGAGATGCTTCAGGCCGAGTGGCCAAATGGGCCTTAGATTTGACCCCCTGCACCATCTACTACCAGCCTCGCATCGCCATCAAGTCACAAGCACTGGCCGACCTCCTCGTCGACTGGGCCGAGACCCGGTACCTGCCGCCAGTGCCAGACACCACCCATTGGCGAATGCACTTTGATGGTTCCAAGATGCGCACCGGTTTGGGAGCCGGCATCATCCTCACCTCTCCCAAAGGCGACAAGCTCAAATATGTGTTGCAAGTCCATTTTGTCGCCTCTAACAACATTGCTGAATACGAAGCACTCATTCACGGGCTCCGGCTTCCCAAGGAACTCGGCATTCACCAGATCCTGTGCTATGGAGATTCCGACTTGGTGGTCCAACAGTCGTCAGGTGATTGGGACGCCAAGGATGAAAATATGGCCAGGTACCACTTCCTCGTCCAGCAACTCAGTGGATACTTTAAAGGATGCGAGTTCCTCCATGTGTCAAGAAATGACAATGAGCAAGCAGATGCCTTGGCACGAATCGGCTCCACCCGGCAAGCAATACCATCCGGCGTCGCCCTACAACGCCTCCTTAAGCCGTCTGTCAAGCCATTGCCAGAGTCGGATTCCATCTTTGTGCTAGCTCCTCCTGAAGCAGTCGGATCCGACTTGAGGACCCCAGCAGCCGGCACAGGGAATTCGGCAGGCGACCCGGGGACTGCAGCAGCCGCACCCGGCCCGGGGACTTCAGAACCCGGCCCGGGGACTGCAGCAGTCGGCCCGGGGACTTCATCAACTCAGCAAGCGGCAGCCGACTCCAACCCGCCGCCTCCCAGCCCAACCACCCTCGTGCAAGTAGCAGTCCTAGCAGTCGAAGAAATTGCAGCGCCTTCGTGGGCTCAACCCATCCTCCACTTTCTGGTGAATAAAGAGCTGCCGACTGACGAGATCTTGGCCCGGCAGGTGCAGCGTCGGGCAGCAGCATACACCATCATCAACAGAGAACTTGTGAGGCACAATGTCACTGGTGTTTACCAGCACTGCGTAGAGCCGGAGTAAGGCCAAGCAATCCTCAAAGATATCCATCAAGGCGAGTGTGGTCACCACGCGGCTTCAAGAGCACTCATGGCCAAGGCTTTCCGCCATGGTTTTTTCTGGCCGACTGCTCTAGAAGACGCCAAAGACTTGGTCCAAAAATGTAAAGGGTGCCAGAAGTTCGCTCCAGGCCACATCAGCTGGCTTCTGCACTCAAGACCATCCCCATTGCCTGGCCCTTCACGGTCTGGGGGCTGGATATGGTGGGACCATTCAAGACAGCACATGGCGGCATGACTCATCTGCTTGTCGCGGTGGACAAGTTCACCAAGTGGATAGAAGCAAAGCCAATTAAAAAATTGAATGGTCCGACTGTTGTGACTTTCATCTCTGACATCACCATCCGGCATGGCATACCACACCGCATCATCACCGACAATGACACAAACTTTGCCAAATGCGCCTTGGCCCGTTTCTGCATGACGCAGGGCATCCGACTGGAGCTAGCGTCCGTTGCCCATCTGCAGTCAAACGGCCAGGTGGAGCGAGCAAATGGCCTCATTTTGTCCGGCATCAAGCCCCGACTGGTCGAGCGTCTAGAGCATTCGGCCGGTTGTTGGCTCAATGAGCTGCCGGCCGTCCTCAGGAGCATGCGCACAACTCCGAACAAGTCAATCGGCTTCACGCCTTTCTTCCTCATTTAAGGTGCCGAAGCCGTCATCCCAACGGACATAGAATTCGACTCCCCTCGAGTCACCATGTACACCGAAGAGGAGGCAAAAGAAGCACGAGAAGACGGTGTCGATCTGCTGGAAGAGGGCCGACTGTTGGCACTCAGCCGGTCTACCATCTACCAGCAGAGCCTGCGTCGATACTACAACCGGAAGGTCAAGCCAAGATCCTTCCAAGAGGGAGACCTTGTGCTCCAGCTGATCCAGCGAACAGCCGGCCATCACAAGCTCTCGGCACCTTGGGAGGGCCCCTTCATCATCAGCAAGGTGTTGGGCAACGTCTCCTACTGCCTGATCGATGCTCAGAAGCCTCGAGCACGCATAAGAGACGACTCCGGCAAGGAGACGGAGCGACCATGGAATGCAGACCTCCATCGAAGGTTTTACCGTTGATGCAGTATGTACCACGCCAACTTTTGTATTAAGTACGAAGACTCCGGGTCCCCCAAGAAGAGCTCGGGGACTGCCCTCTTTTATCTATATGATAAGTATTATGCCTGTCATTGTGTAATTTCATTAGTCCGCCTGGCACCGGGTTCGACCAGTCGACCCGGGGACTCACCGCCTTGTACTACGTAATGCTTCCTGCAGCCGGACAAGTAATGTGTTGGCACTTAGGCCTTCTCCTGCCAGAAGCCGCAGCTCAAAGAGCGACTGTCCGGTGGGCAGGAGTGAAGGAAGAAGTTTGCATGAAAAATGGCTAAGGACCCAAAGCATGCACATAGTTCAAGCCGGCTTCCTGCTTCGCCGCCGGTTGCTGAGAAGCCGGCCGGCCGGTTTCTACTTAAACTTGCTAGAAAACTCTAATCGGCTAAGTACTTGCCTCCCCGGAAGTGGCTAAGTACTTGACCCAGCCACAGTCTGCAGAGCGGCTGTTCGGCTGGCAAGACGGCAACCGAGGGAAGGCGGCAAAGGAAAAAAGCCAAAGAGCAGAAAGCAAGGAAAGATAGAACTCGACAAAAATATTTACATTTCAAAAGACCCTTAGCCGACGTTTAACAGAAGTTGGAAATACACCCCGCGGGTGGAATTGTGCGAAGTTAACGAAGTTTGTCGAGACTGATAAGCAGGTAGAAACAAATGGTATATTGGCAGCCTAGGAAGCAGCAGATGGGTTCGGCGGAACGGTGGAGTCGGTGGTGCCGGTTGGTGGAGCGGTCGGCTGGTCGGTCTCCGCTTGGTCGCCCTCAGCAGTAGCCGGCTCGCTCGGGCGTGGCTCGTTGCTGGAGGCGCAGTCGAGCTGAGGCTAGCCGTCCGCTCCGACCTCTGGCGCCTCCTCTTCACTTTCCTCCTCCTCCCCGCCTTCTTCCTCGTCGCTGGAGTCGATCACTTCGGTCGAGTCCTCGCCGTCCTCCGGGTTCAGCCTGAACCACTCCTGCGGCGCCTCGGTGCCGTTCTCAGCCATCTCAGGAACGAAGACGCTGGTGTTGGTGTACTCGGCGAGTGCCGCGGCTCGCTGGACAAGTTCACGCTCCACCACCACCAGCTCCTCTTGGGCTTCCAATCGAAGCGTGGCCAACTGGGCTAGATTTAGCCCAGGATACCACGCCTTGACGAACTCCAAGGCCCGGCGTGCCCGGCCGGGCGATGAACCTTCCAAGCCTCAAGACGGCCGGCCGCCACCTCTAGCCAGTCGGCAGTCCGGCTGGGTGTGCGTGGAGCCGGCATGTCTGGCCACAGGGCGGCGATCGCCTGGGCACCGACATGCTGAAGTCGGCGCAACATCCGATGAGCCAGCCAAAGACGGGCCTGGATGCTGAGAAGCTGCTCACTAAGGGTCCAAGGGGCATCGGCAGCGATCTCCGCACCTGCCGCCCTTCGCTATCGGCCTCGATTGCCTGATTGGCGGCACCGGAGTGACCGGGGAAGAAGTCTGCTCAAACAGAAAGCAAAGAAGCCAAAATTAGAAACAAGAAGCCGGCTTGATCTGAAGACGGCGTCTTGAAGAAAGAGTAAAGAAGGCAGCTTACCGTCAACCATGTCTTCAATCTCGCCGAATCCGACAGTCAGCATGGCCTCCTTATCGGTCCAGGCAGAGCGTTCGGTCTCGAACTCAGCAAGGAGACCGGCCTCCTTGTCCTCTGCCTCCTTCTGGGTCTTCTTAAGAAGCTCCGCCTACTCCGGCAGTTGTGTGACCAGCCGGTGACGCTCTTTGGCCAGCTTGCTGCAGTTCGCCTCCTTGGCGCGCAACGCGGTGTTGGCTTCACCCAGCTGCTGCTGCAGGGCGGCGTTGGCTTCTACAAAAGTAGAAGAAGAAAAAGACATCAACAATCAATAAGGAGAGAAATAGTTGATGCGGAGATCCGGCCCACCGCTTTCGTGATCGGCCCAAATCTCGAGGACTACAGACTCGATGGAGTGCGCCTTACCGCCCTTGAAGAAAGAAGTTGTCACTAGCTACCAAGAAGAAGAACAGTCGCCAGAGAGATCCGGCCCGACTACTCAACAGTAGGCCCGAATCTCGGGGATTATAGCCCGTGGGTGCTCCAGCGTGCCCCCGCGGAGAAAGAAAAGAAAGACTTACTCCGGCTTCCCGACAAGTCGGCGGTCTGTTGAGTCAGCTCCTGGACTTTGGAGGTGAAGGCGGTTGCGCAAAGGTTATGATAATCCTGCAGTGAAAATATCAGACAATGTTAGTACTCGGAGCTTGCTAGTTAAAGTTCCAAGCCGCCTGCTCAGCAGCCGGCCCGAAACTTGGGATCTACCCAGCAGGTATTTGGCCTTACGAGTATAAGAAATACAAGAATAAAAAATGAAGAACCAAGAAGCATACCAGACGGCTGCTCGTGACTCCAGGAACACCTTGTTGCAATGCTTGAAAGCATCGGCTTCAGCGCGGAGCTTGGCCTGGACGTCCAGGATCTCCTTATTCAAAGGGGTCGTCCGCCTCCCCGCACCCACTCAGTGGGCGCGACGCTGGTCGCCTCGGCGTCCGGGATCGAAGATCTCGGGGCACCGGTCTCCAGCGGGCGTGGCGCCGAGGCCGCCGTTGCAAACCGGCGGCGCGATGGTGTGTGGACATCGGGAGTCGGGCCGGTTACCATCTCGTCTCCGGCTGGCGGCACCGGTGCGTCCGTCGGCTGCTCGTCTCGCGCATCTCCAGATGGCGGTGGCGGAGGCACGGCCGCGTACGGCATGACAACATCGCTGCCGTCCCTCTCCATGATCGCGTGCTCGTCGCCGCCCCCCCCGGCCGGCGCCACGAACTCTGGTGGTGGCGGCGCGGAGTTCAGGGGGATGACAAATAACACCGACTAGCGGCGCGCGGCCTCTTCGGCCTGCTCCTTCGCCACGGTAGCAGCCTCGGCCTCCGCCAGATTCTTCAAGGAGGCGGCTTCCGCCTTGTCCGCCTCCGCCTTCTCCAGGCGGGCGGCTTCCTGCTCCTCGTGTAACTCCAGTGCGTTTTGCTCCCGCACCTCCCTGAGGTCGGCGGGCGGATCGATTCGCCGGGTGGTGGTGGAGGTCTCCGCTGACCCAACGATGGAGGCGGCGGCCGACTTCTCGAGAGAGAGCGGATTCCTAAGTCAAGAAAATAAAGCAAAGGAAGTTCAGAAAGAGTCGACAAGGAAAATAAAGCACAAGGAAAGATACTTACGCCGACACCAAGGAAGGCACCTTTGGGAGCTTCTGGAACTTGGCTGCCATCGCTGAGGCCTCCTTCCGCCTGGTCGCTGTCGGTGTCAAAACCGGCGGATCTCGGGTAGGGGGTCCCGAACTGTGCGTCTAGGCGGTTGGTAACAGGAGACAAGGGACACGATGTTTTTACCCAGGTTCGGGCCCTCTCGATGGAGGTAATACCCTACTCCTGCTTGATTAATATTGATGATATGGGTAGTACAAGAGTAGATCTACCACGAGATCAAGGAGGCTAAACCCTAGAAGCTAGCCTATGGTATGATTGTTGTTAGTCCCTCACGGACTAAAACCCTCCGGTTTATATAGACACCGGATAAGTTAGGGTTACCTGAGTCGGTTACAATGGTAGGAGATCTACATATCCGTATCGCCAAGCTTGCCTTCCACGCCAAGGAAAGTCCCATCCGGACACGGGACGAAGTCTACAATCTTGTATCGTCATAGTCTTGGAGTCCGGCCGTGATGATAGTCCGGCTATCCGGACACCCCCTAGTCCAGGACTCCCTCAGTAGCCCCTGAACCAGGCTTCAATGACGACGAGTCCGACGCGCATATTTTCTTCGGCATTGCAAGGCGGGTTCCTCCTCCGAATACTCCATAGAAGGTTTTGAACACAAGGATAGTGTCCGGCTCTGCAAAACAAGTTCCACATACCACCGTAGAGAGAATAACTTTTGCACAGATCTGCTGACGTATTCCGTGGCGTGACATCACACCACGGCCAGGCCTTTATATGAATCGTTTGTTACCGTTCCACCTTAGCGCGGTTAGGGAGGCGGTTTCCTTGGCACGTCTTATCAAAGCATAGATCGTGCCCCCTTATTCTGGGATTCTCATTAATACGGACGTGGGTAACCCAACCGTGCCCGTTGGCACAACTCCTCTATCAAAGGCGAGTCCTAGTCGACCACGGGGTGGGCTCTTGGTATTCAACCTCTTTATAATGAGACCAAGGCCCTCTTCTTTTTACACCCTCCATCGAGTTCGCCTTGCGCTTCGAGTTCCAACACCCAAAGCTTCAGATTCAGGCGCTTCGGACCTTCGACGATGTCCGGCTCCGACCAGCACGGCCGATGGATGTCTTCCTCCGTTACAGAAGAAGATGTGCTAAAGCTGTGAGATGCCAGGTATCTAACCGGCGAGATCTCGCATAGGCTGCCTGCTCCAGGGCAGGTCATTCCCACTCCCGAGACCGGCGAGAATGTGGTGTTTGTGTCTCACTTCCGTCGGGGTTTAGGCTTCCCGACGGATCCCTTTGTGCGGGGGCTCATGTTTTATTATGGGCTTGATTTCCATGACTTGAATCCGGAGTCCATCCTCCATATCTCGTCATTTATTGTCGTATGTGAGGCCTTCCTCCATATTACCCCCACTTTGGATTGTGGCTCAAGACCTTCAAGGTGGAGCCAAAGATGATCGAGGGCAACAAGCGAGTCTTGGAGGGCGGTCATAAGGAAATGTCTTTGATGCTCCGTGGCCCGAGGGCTCTTTTCAAGAGGAGCTTGGTTTGTGGCAACGGGAGTGGTTTTATATCACGCTCCCGGGGGCACCAAATGGGTGGCGCTCCTGCCTTCGCTCGAGTCCACCACAGTGGCTGGCATCATGGGTCAACAAGGGGCTCTCTTGGGGGCGTCCAAGGGCGTTCCCTTCTTTGTAAAGGCCGTATTCGAGACCTCCGGAAAGAGAGATCAATCTGGTTGCGATGGTGCGGAGTTATGTTGATCCGGCGTCTTCTGCCCTTGACAAGCGTCGTCCCCTCACTTTGTGGGAATTTAATCCGGAGGGACCACGAGCTCTCAAAATTTTATGGAGTGGCGCCCGTGGAGATGTATAAACTATTCTTGGATCACAAGAGAAGTGTCCGGACTGGCCGAGGATGCAGGACTAAGCTGCAATCGCCCAGATACTCAAGTAAGTAGTCGTGTAACCGGACAAGTTGTTCATTCATTTATCATATATATATGCCATTTAAAGGAGCCGTTTCTTGAACAGGAGTGGATAGCCAAGGCAAAGTTAATTAGGTGTCCGGCTCCCCTCCCGGAGACCATGCCGGATCCCATGCTGACCAAGATGTTGAAGGTCGCGCCTTTTGAAGAAGGCGAAGGGGGGAGCGAGGAAGCAACTACCTCTACGAAGGAGGCTATCAAGGAAGGAGGGATTAAAAGTCCCGTCTTTCGAGGAGAGAAGAGGACCACTTCGGAAGAAACGGAGGTCAAGGCCTCAAAGAGGGGAAGGGAATCTTTGTCGGAGAGTCCGGCGCTGGGAAGTAACCAGCCGCACTATTTCCCCAAGGGGATCAGCCCTCCGGCGAGCCGTAAGTAAAAAGAAGGGGTCTTGTAAATAAGGAACATACCTGTATTTATTTATGAAGATAACCGAAATTGTACCTTGTAGTTCGGACCTCAGCCCTTCTCAGCAGAGCTCGTGTTCGGGGGATCTTCTTCCGGAGATGATGGAGAGCGAAATGCCTCCACCTGTCACACCCTCATGTGAAGCGGATGACCCGGAGGTGTCGTCGCGGAGGGTTCCCCCAAGTCCGGCGGGGCCGGAAGGTCCGGCGCCAAGTGGTGTGCGGTCGAAGGAGCTGAAGGATCTGCTTTCAGGCGGCTATCTCGAAGATCACCATGCTCTAATGGAGTACGGTGATTGAAAGAATTGCATCCATGAGAGAGCGGATTGCATGAAGCCGTCGAAGCTTCTTGTGACGGGTTTGAAATGCGCAAAAATGATGTACCTTCGGCGATTATGCATATAAAATCGCCCTGCATAGATAGTAGCCCCTGAGACTCGGTATGTTGTCAAAATTGACAATGTGCCGAGGATCAAATTCTCGATTATAACATATCGCCGCTCCTAAAGCGGTGGCGGGCGTCCGATGTGGCCGGATGATGAATATGCCGAACTAAAGCGGCAACTTGACGAGGCGGATGCGGACATCGCTATTTGGTCAATAAGCGGTTTAATGAGTCACAAGGTATGCGACTTCTATGCGGACACCTGGTAAGGAGCTTGACGCCCATGTCTCACTATTTGTATGCTTAATGCGAGATGGTGCCGCTAATGGAGGAGCTGCGGCGGAGCTTCGCCAGCGAAAGAGCAAGCCAAAAATAATGTCTGCCGCTTTAAAGGCGGCCGAAGAGCTAGAAGCCGAATGGGCTGCTCATTGCCGAAGCAAAGAGGAAATGGCCGATATGGCCAGAAAGTTGAGGAATACTACCGATCGCTGCGAGGTTCTTGAAAAAGAACGTCAAGAGGAACAAGAGGGCTTGAAAAAGGCCGCCGCCGAATCCAAGAATGCCCAGTCGGCTTTGAGAGCTGCCAAGGAGGAGCTGAGTCAGGCCGGGGCAATTGCGGCTGGAAAACCGTTTCAACTGTGGAGGAAATATACGGATCCAAAGTATGCTCGATTGGATAAGTTGTGGAGTTCGGAGGATGCTTATCTGGACTTGGCGTGACAGCTGCCGGAATGATTGAGCACGCCGAGGGCGAAGGGGCCACGAAGGGAAGAGCTATATTGGTCGCCAATTCCATAGTCGGGCGTCCTCTGCCGCTGACCGATCGGTTGGCCGAATGGGCGAGCTGAATCGATTGTCCAGATTTGCCATGAAGCATGTCTTGACTCACTTGTGGCGGGCGGACTCGGTAGAAGAGCTATTTTGGTTTAGTGCAGCAGTTCCTTGAGTGCGGTACCGGCGTGTCGGCGTAATGAAGCGATCGGCGTGTATTGAGGGAGCGCGGATGGCTCTTGCCCGTGTCAAGACATACTGGGCAGAGATGAAGGCCACCGACGTTGCATCCCAAGATTTGGACAGGAGCCGAGTACCTGCCGAGCATTACTTTGAAGAAGTCCTGCCGGGCGCTCGTTTAATAGAGGCGTAGTGCTCGAAGGATATTATGTTTAAATGACATGTATGATTTGTGGAAACAATGTTTCAATATAATATAAGAGCTTTTTATACTTGTGCGTTCAAGTAGTAAACTACTCCTGTCTTGACGTTTATGTATATGTATATATAACACTGAAAGATGGCAGTCCTTGGCTTCAGCCCCACGCATATAGTGCGGGGTGTTTGCAAAGAAAGCGCTTTTCACACTTAATCCAACGTCTTGGTCCTGTTAAGGAGGTGATAAGCGTAGCAAACCGAACAACCGGACTATAATGCTTTATCACTTTAACTTAGCCATAGGAGTTCGAGGGTGGGGCTACTATATAGCCCCTAGGGGCACCGCACTCTCCCGAATTCGGGGTGCATATGTGCCTGACCGAAAACCGGTCCTTCGTTAATGCGGAGGAATCCTAACATTCCAGTGAGTCATCGAGTGGTTGACCCGTCTCTCGCTATATCATGACAGTCAGTTTTCGGCTTTCTCTACTGAGCTGCTCGCCCGGCCGAACCGGGGCACAATCGCAGTAGTTCTCCACAGTGCCGCGTTAGCCGATAAAAGCGGAACATAAGGCAGCAAAACACAGGGCCGGCAAACCCAACATTTGACCAAAGACATGATTCGGAGCTGATGCATATAAGGCCTAACTCGAGACGCTGAACACTCCCTAAGCTATTCGGTCTTTATAAAAACGGGCAGAATAATGCCCTAAGCCCCTGGTTTCTAGGTACGTGCAAAAATTCTGGTGCGGCCAATGCCAAAACGCCAGCCTCCTCCCCGGTTATAGTAAGAAACCGGGGGATGTATATCAACAAGAGATAGTAAAAAAGGTTTACGCAGGGTCTTAATCTGAAAAGAAACCTTTTGCAGGTCCCTCTTGCACGTCTGCGCTGTGTCTACATTGTGCCGTATCACGGGCCAGGTGTAGCACGTTGTTCATCTGTAAAGAGAGGAACTTAGTATAAAAGAAAAAGGATCGTCACGAAAGATGTACTTAATATTAAATAAACAAAAGTGCAGTTCGAAGAAGTGAATAAAATTGAGCTTTATTGTCTCTTGTTATACATGCATGCATCCCCTCGTATGGGGGTATGCCGCTAGTAGGCGCCGGACTCGTCTAGCCGTGTCCGGGGTTTGAATGATCAATTCAGGTTTTTTGACTAGCGGAGCCGGATAGGTGTGGGGCTGTCAAGGCAGTCTCCCGTTCTTCCGTGTTAGAGTAACACTTAATACTTCCTCTTAACAAGATGATGCCGCGTGGACCGGGCATTTTAAGTGATAGAGATGGATAATGCGGTATTGCGTTAAAACGGGCGAAAGCTTCGCGTCCCAATAGTGCTTGATGGCTACTTTTAAACGGGGCGTCATGGAAGATTAACCTTTTACGACGGAAGTTGTCGGATGAACCGAACACAACTTCTAGCAGTATGGAGCCCGTACAATGGGCAGATGGGCCTGGCATTACTCCTTTAAAGGAGGTGTTGCTACGGCGAATTTTGGTTGGGTTTATCCTCATCCTGCGGATTGTGTCCTGATATATCGGGTTTATGTCATCGCCGCCATCCATGAGGACTTGTGTAAATTGGAATCCGTCGATTATAGGATCCAATATCAAAGGCAGTCCATCTTAACGTTCGGATATTTTCGAAATAGTCACGATGGTCGAAGGTGATTGGTTTTGACAACCCGATTTGTCGGCGCGCCTTTTAGTGGGCGCCGCTCAGTTTTTCCCTTTGAACACCTGAAGTGAGTTTACTGTTTTAACCACTTGTGGGAAATTCTTTTGTATTCCGGGGCGCTGCTTGTGCTGCTCGTCGTCAACTTCACTTGGTGTGTCGAGCCCCTTGTGCTCGGCGTTCGGTCTGCGGACTGTTTGAAGACCCAACAATTTACGTGGGTATGGTTAGCGAGCCTCCCGAGAAGTCTTGTGGATTTGACATATCTTGTCCAAGATTTTGTTGAAGTTGGATAGCTCATCGCTATTGTCCTTAAGGGCAGTTTTTGTTGTTCTGCCGTGAGCTTTTGAATCCGGCGTTGACCGCCGCTCTTTGGACCGTTCCCTTTAATCCGGCGTTGGTCCTTGTTGCGCCGTGGTTTCCGTTTCCATCCTCGACTTGGATGTACTTGGGTGCTGGTGCTGCATCTTGCTAGCGATTGTCCTCTCCAGCATAAAAGCGGGTCATGAGGCTTGTTAATGCGGCCATTGTTCTTGGTTTTCTTGGCCAAGGTGTCAGCGAGCCATACGTCTCGGATGTTGTGTTTGAAAGCTGCTAAGGCTTGGGTGTCCGAGACGATCGACTATTTGGTTCTTTTAGTAAGGAACCTGTTCGAGTGCAGGCTGACTCTCGGGCTGTTGAGTTATGTGACTTAGATAAATGCGCATCCGGAGGCGGACATAGGTCCCCGAAAATTTGCGAAACGCATCCTCGAGCTCTTCCCAGCTTCCAATGGTATTTTCGGGAGGCTTTTAAGCCAATGCCGAGCTGGCCTTTTGAGTTTAAGGTGTAAGTATTTTTATGGCGTGGAGATCATCTCCTCTAGCCATGTGTATGTGGAGGATGTAATCCTCGATCCGAACTCGAGTGCATTGTTCCGTCGTATGCCTCTATGTTTACGGGTTTGAATCCTTTGAAATTCATGATCCGGCACCTCATCGGTGAAACATAGGGGGTGTCTGGCGCCCTATATTTGGGTGTGCCGTGATCTTGAATTTTGGTGTGTTGCATTGCTTTGTGAGCCTGCTTTCTTGGCCCATAGATGGACCTAACTGGGCCATCCTTTTGATGTGAATCCTTATGCGGATCGCATATTGGCTTGTGTGCGGGGCCATTCGCCGCTCTCTTTTTGCCGTGGGGTCGTCCATCCGACCAGGTGGCCTTCTTACTTTTTAATTGTGGGGGCTCTAAGGCCTCCTCGTCGAATTCGGGCAGTAGCTTTCTTTTCGGGTAGCTCTTTGTTCGGCGGCTGTCGCCGTACTTGTCTGCGGTGCTGAATACTTTGCTCCATCTAATCCTGAGTGCATCTTCTGCTATTTTGAGCTTCCGCTTCTGCTTTTTCACGCTACGCGCAGTGGCGACGAGCCTTTTCTGGATGTCATTTTGCTCCAATAGTTTGTCCGGCGTGAGATTGTCCGGACTGTTGTCTTCGCTGGGGACAGATTGTTTATCCAAGTTGTCTTGTTCTGACGATTGCTCGACAGCGTGTTAAATGATCCACCGGTTCGGCCTGCTCTATGGCTGGGTCTCTGTTGAGGCAGGACTTGGTTCGGCGTTACGTTTCCGTTTGACTGCTTTTCGAGGATTTATCGCTTCGTGGCGTCCGTTGTTCCTCGTCTTCATTTCCTTTAGGTGTATCCACCATGTATACATCATGAGATGAGGTGGTTGTCCAGCATCCTATAGGTGCTGGTTCATTGTTGTCTCCTACATCGTCGTCCATACCGTCGATGTCTTCGGAGTCGAAATCGAGCATGTCGTGTAAGCTTTCGACAGTGGCTACGAAGTGGGTGATGGGTGGGCGTTGAATTTCTTCGTCGTCCGTATCCCAACCTTCCTGTCCGTAGTCCAGCCAGGGCTCTCCGAATAAAGAGAGAGACTTTAGTGAATTCAGGATGTCGCCAAAGGGCGAGTGCTGAAAGATGTCCGCGGCCGTGAACTCCATGACCGGCGCCCAATCGGGTTCGATTGGCAGGGGCGTGGAGGGTTCGGAGTCCGGAGAGGAGTCCGGCACCACAGGTCGAGGTCTTCACAAAGGACGAGGATGGAGTTTGGCTCAATCGCCCGTAGAGATCGTAGCCCCGAGGCGGTGTCCAACCACTCGTCCTCGATCGGGGAATCCGGATCCGGATTAAGGGTCGGGCGGATCTTTGATGCGGCCTCCAGGGCCTGTTGGCTGCATGAGCTAGATCATGCCCATCGAGACGGTGTGGCATGCTTAGCTGCGGCTCGAATCCGTCGAAGATCAAGTCTCCGCGGATATCGGCCGTATAGTTCAAACTTCAAATCTGACTGATGGCGGGCGTAGCTTCGATGTGCTCCGGATGGTCAAGCGAATCGGCCCGTAGTGCAAAGCCGCCCGAATCTGAAGATCTGTCTGGGAGAAAATTCTCACCACTGGACCGCGTCGTTGTTGATGATCGAAGGAGCCATCGGGCCTATCGGTGACGACACGGAGGAACTCTCAATTAAAGCACCAATGTCGGTGTCAAAACTGGCGGATCTCGGGTAGGGGTCCCGAGCGTGCGTCTAGGCGGATGGTAACAGGAGACAAGGGACACGATGTTTTTACCCAGGTTCGGGCCCTCTCGATGGAGGTAATACCCTACTCACCTTGATTAATATTGATGATATGGGTAGTACAAGAGTAGATCTACCACGAGATCAAGGAGGCTAAACCCTAGAAGCTAGCCTATGGTATGATTGTTGTTAGTCCCTACGGACTAAAACCCTCCGGTTTATATAGACACCGGATAAGTTAGGGTTACACAGAGTCGGTTACAATGGTAGGAGATCTACATATCCGTATCGCCAAGCTTGCCTTCCACGCTAAGGAAAGTCCCATCCGGACACGGGACGAAGTCTTCAATCCTGTATCTTCATAGTCTTGGTGTCCAGCCATGATGATAGTCCGGCTATCCGGACACCCCCTAGTCCAGGACTCCCTCAGTCGCGACAGTCAGATTCTTGGCCTTCTTCGGCACGCTGCCGAACAAGACGGCGCCTCGTTTATGTTGGGGAACGTAGCATAAATTCAAAATTTTCCTACGTGTCACTAAGATCTATCTATGGAGAAACTAGCAACGAGGGAAGGAGAGTGCATCTACATACCCTTGTAGATCGCTAAGCGGAAGCATTCATGAGAACAGGGTTGAAGGAGTCATTACTCATCGTGATCCAAATCACTTTGGAGATCCTAGTGTCGAGCAGACGGCACCTCCGCGTTCAACACACATACAGCCAGTGGCGTCTCCCACGCCCTGATCCAGCAAGGAGAGAGGAGAGGTTGAGGAAGACTCCATCCAGCAGCAGCACAATGGCGTGGTGGTGGTGGAGGAGCGTGGCAATCCTGCAGGGCTTCGCCAAGCACCGCGGGAGAGGAGGAGGAGGAGAGGCAGGGCTGCACCAAGAGGGAGAAGTTCTCATGTCTGTTGGGCAGCCCAAACCTCAAATATATATAGGGGAAGGGGAGGGGCTGCACCCCCACCTAGGGTTGCCTCCCCAGGGGTGGCGGCAGCCCCCAGATCCCATCTGGGTGGCGGCCACAAGGGGGAGAGGGGGAGGCGCACCTAGGGTGGGCCTTCGGGCCCATCTGCCCCTAGGGTTTGCCCCCTTCCCTCTTGGGCGCCTTGGGCCCTTGTGGGGCGCACCAGCCTACCTGGGCTGGTCCCTTCCACACTTGGCCCATGCAGCCCTCCGGGGTTAGTGGCCCCACTTGGTGGACCCGGGACCCTCCCGGTGGTCCCAGATGCGATCTGGGAAAAACCCGAAACTTTTCCGGTGACCAGAACAGGACTTCCCATATATAAATCTTTACCTCCGGACCATTCCGGAACTCCTCGTGACGTCCGGGATCTCATCCGGGACATCGAACAACATTCGGTAACCACATACAAACTTCCTTTATAACCCTAAGCGCCATCAGACCTTAAGTATGTAGACCCTACGGGTTCGGGAACCATGCGAACATGACCGAGGCGTTCTCCGTCAATAACCAACAGCGGAATCTGGATACCCATGTTGGCTCCCACATGTTCCACGATGATCTCATTGGATGAACCACGATGTCAAGGACTCAATCGATCCCGTATACAATTCCCTTTGTCTAGCGGTATTGTACTTGCCCGAGATTGGTCGTCGGTATCCCGATACCTTGTTCAATCTCGTTTCCGGCAAGTCTCTTTACTCGTTCCGTAACACATCATCCCGTGATCAACCCCTTGGTCACATTGTGCACATTATGATGATGTCCTACCGAGTGGGCCCAGAGATACCTCTCCGTTTACACAGTGACAAATCCCAGTATCGATTCGTGCCAACCCAACAGACACTTTCGGAGATACCGTAGTGCACCTTTATAGTCACCCAATTACGTTGTGACGTTTGGTACACCAAAGCATTCCTACGGTATCCGGAGTTGCACAATCTCATGGTCTAAGGAAATGATACTTGACATTAGAAAAGCTTTAGCATACGAACTACGATCTTTGTGCTAGGCTTAGGATTGGGTCTTGTCCATCACATCATTCTCCAAATGATGTGATCCCGATTATCAACGACATCCAATGTCCATGGTCGAGAAACCGTAACCATCTGTTGATCAACGAGCTAGTCAACTAGAGGCTTACTAGGGACATGGTGTTGTCTATGTACCCACACATGTATCTGAGTTTCCTATCAATACAATTATAGCATGGGTAATAAACGATTATCATGAACAAGGAAATATAATAATAACTAATTTATTATTTCCTCTAGGTCATATTTCCAACAGTCTCCCACTTGCACTAGAGTCAATAATCTAGTTCACATCGTCATGTGATTAACACAGATAGGTCACATCGCCATGTGACCAACATCCAAAGAGTTTACTAGTGTCTGTAAACTAGTTCACATCATCATGTGATTAAGACTCAATGAGTTCTGAGGTTTGATCATGTTTTGCTTGTGAGAGAGGTTTTAGTCAACGGGTCTGTAACATTCAGATCCGTATGTACTTCGCAATTCTCTATGTCATATTGTAAACGCTGCTTCCACGCTCCACTTGGAGCTATTCCAAATGGTTGCTCCACTATACGTATCCGTTTTGCTACTCAGAGTCATTCAGATAGGTGTTAAAGCTTGCATCGACGTAACCTTTTACGCCGAACTCTTTATCACCTCCATAATCGAGAAACGTGTCCTTATTTACTCCAAGGACAATTTTGACCATTTGTCCAATGATCCGTTCTGGATCATTCTTGTACCCTTTGACCGACTCATGGCAAGGCACACTTAGGTGCGGTACAGCATAGCATGCTATAGAGCCTACGTCTAAAGCATAGGGGGCGACCTTCGTCCTTTCTCTCTTTTCTACCGTGGTCGAGCTTTAAGTCTTAACTTCACACCTTACATCTCGTGCAAGAACTCCTTCTTTGGTGATCCATCTTGAACACCTTCAAGATCATGTCAAGGTATATGCTAATTTGTAAGTATTATTAAGCATTTTTTATCTATCCTTATAGATCTCGATGCTCAATGTTCAAGTAGCTTAATCCAGGTTTTCTATTGAAAAACATATTTCAAATAACCCTATATGCTTTCCAGAAATTCTACATCATTTCTGATCATCAATATGTCAACAACATATACTCATCAGAAATTATATAGTGCTCCCACTCACTTCTTTGGAAATACAAGTTTCTCATAAACTTTGTACAAACCCAAAATCTTTGATCATCTCATCAAAGCGTACATTCCAACTCTGAGATGCTTACTCCAGTCCTTAGAAAGGATCGCTGGAGCCAACATACCTTTTAGCATCCTTAGGATCGACAAAAATTTCTGATTGTATCACATACGACCATTCCTTACGAAAATTGGTAAGGAAACTCATTTTGACATCCATCTGCCAGATTTCATAAATGCAGCTTATGCTAACATGATTCCGACGGACTTAAGCATCGCTACGGATGAGAAAATCTCATCGTAGTCAAGGAGATTATCATCCACATCCGTCTTCTTCTTAAAGATCCATTTATCTCAATGGCTTGCCGATCATCGGGCAAGTCCACCAAAGTCCATGCTTTGTTATGATACATGGATCCTATCTCGGATTTCATGGCTTCTAACCATTTGTCGGAATTTTTGCCCACCATCGCTTCTCCATAGCTCGTAGGTTCATTGTTGTCTAGCAACATGACCTTCAAGACAGGATCACCGTACCACTCTGAAGCGATCGCATCCTTGTCACCCTCGAGGTGCAGTAGTGACTTGATCCAAAACTTCATGATCACTATCATAAGCTTCGACTTCAATTGGTGTAGGTGCCACAGAACAACTTCCTGTGCCCTGCTACACACTTGTTGAAGTGACGGTTCAATAACCTCATCAAGTCTCCACCATCCTCCCACTCAACTTTCGAGACAAACTTTTCCTCGAGAAAGGACCCGATTCAAGAAACAATCCCTATTGCTTCCGGATCTGAATTAGGAGGTATACCCAACTGTTTTGGGTGTCCTATGAAGATGCATTTTGTCCGCTTTGGGTTCGAGCTTATCAACTTTGAAACTTTTTCCACATAAGCGTCGCAGCCCCAAACTTTCAAGAAACGACAACTTAGGTTTCTCCAAACGGTGTCGTCTCAATGGAATAACGTGGTGCCCCATTAAAGTGAGTGCGGTTGTCTCTAATGCCTAACCCACGAACGATAGTGGTAATTCGATAAGAGACATCATGGTACGCACCATATCTAATAGGGTGCAACTATGATGTTCGGACACACCATCACACTATGGTGTTCCAGGCGGTATTAATTGTGAAACTATTTGCACAATGTCTTAATTGTGTGCCAAAACTCGTAACTCAGATATTCATCTCTATGATCATATCATAGACATTCTATCCTCTTCTCACGAAGATCTTAAACCTTACTCTGAAATTACTTGAACCATTCAATAATTCAGACTTGTGTTTCATCAAGTAAATATACTCAACATCTACTCGAATCATCTGTGAAGTAAGAACATAACGATATTCACTGCATGCCTCGGCACTCATTGGACTGCACACATCAAAATGTGTTACTTCCAACAAGTTGCTATCTAGTTCCATCTTCTTTGAAACCGAGGCTTTTCGGTCATCTTGTCCATGAGGTATGATTTGCATATCTCAAGTGATTCAAAATCAAGTGAGTCCAAAGCGATCCATCTGCATGGAGTTTACGCATGCGTATACACCAATAGACGTGGTTCACATGTCTCAAACTTTTCAAAAGCGAGTGAGTCCAAAGATCCATCAACATGGAGCTTCTTCATGCGTTTTACACCAATATGACTTACATGGCGATTGCCACAAGTAAGTGGTACTATCATTACTATCTTATATCTTTGGCATGAAAATGTGTATCACTACGATCGAGATTCAATAAACCATTCCTTTTAGGTGCTAGACCATTGAAGGTATTATTCAAATTAACAGAGTAACCATTATTCTCCTTAAATGAATAACCGTATTGCGACAGACATAATCCAATCATGTCTATGCTCAACGCATAAACACCAAATGACAATTATTCAGGTTTAATCTTGATGCTAGAGGGAGCGTGCGATGTTTGATCACATCAAACTTGGAAACACTTCCAACACATATCGTCGACTCACCTTTAGCTAGTCTCCGCTTATTCATGACTCTTTTATTTCGAGTTACTAACACTTAGCAACCGAACCGGTATCTTAATACCACTGGTGCTACTAGGAGTACTAGTAAAGTACACATTAACATAATGTATATCAAATATACTTCTATCGACCTTGCCAGCCTTCTTATCTACCAAGTATCTAGGGTAATTACGCTCCGATTATACATTCCCCTTATTACAGAAGCACTTAGTCTCGGGTTTGGGTTCAACCTTGGGTTTCTTCACTTTGGAGCAGCAGCTGATTTGCCGTTTCATGAAGTATCCTTCTTGCCCTTGCCCTTCTTGAAACTAGTGGTTTCACCAACCATCAACAATTGATGCTCCTTCTTGATTTCTACTTTCGCGGTGTCAAACATCGCGAATACCTCAAGGATCATCATATGTATCCCTGATATGTTATAGTTCATCACGAAGCTCTAGCAGCTTGGTGGCAATGACTTTGGAGAAACATCACTATCTCATCTGGAAGATCAACTCCCACTCGATTCAAGTGATTGTTGCACTCAGACAATCTGAGCACAAGCTCATTGATTGAGCTTTCTCCCTTAGTTTGTAGGCTAAGAAAATTGCCGGAGGTCTCATACCTCTTGGCGTGGGCACGAGCACGAAATCCCAATTTCAGCTCTCGTAATATCTCATATGTTCCGCGATGTTTCAAAAACGTCTTTTGGTGCCTCAATTCTAACCCGTTTAACCGAACTATCACATAGTTATCAAAAGCGTGTATGTCCGATGTTACTTAACATCGACAAAGCGACGTTCGAGTTCAACACACCGAGCGGTGCATTAAGGACATAAGCTTTCTCTTGTCCGCATAATCGCTACTTTCAACTTTCAACTATATTTTCTCTAGGAACATATCTAAGCGATTGGAACTAAAGGCGAGCTTACAACATAATTTGCAAAAGGTCTTTTGACTATGTTCAAGATAATTAAGTTCATCTTATGAACTCCCACTCAGATAGACATCCCTCTGGTCATCTAAGTGATTACATGATCCGAGTCAACTAGGCCATGTCCGATCATCACGTGAGACGGACTAGTCATCATCGGTGAACATCTTCATGTTGATCGTATCTACTATACGACTCATGCTCGACCTTTCGGTCTCCGTGTTCGAGGCCATGTCTGTACATGCTAGGCTCGTCAAGTTAACCCTAAGTGTTTGGCGTGTGTAAATCTGTCTTACACCCGTTGTATGTGAACGTAAGAATCCATCACACCCGATCATCACGTGGTGCTTAGAAGCGACGAACTTTAGCAACGGTGCACAGTTAGGGAGAACACTTCTTGAAATTGTTGTAAGGATCATCTTATTTACTACCGTCGTTCTAAGTAAACAAGATGCATAAACATAATAAACATCACATGCAATTATATAGTAGTGACATGATATGGCCAATATCATATAGCTCCATTGATCTCCATCTTCGGGGCTCCTTGATCATCATCGTCACCGGCATGACACCATGATCTCTCATCATGATCTCAATCATCGTGTCTTCATGAAGTTGTCTCGCCAACTATTACTTCTACTACTATGGCTACCGGTTAGCAATAAAGTAAAGTAATTACATGGCGTTGTTTAATGACACGCAGGTCATACAATAAATAAACACAACTCCTATGGCTCCTGCCGGTTGTCATACTCATCGACATGCAAGTCGTGAATCCTATTACAAGAACATGATCAATCTCATACATCACATATCATTCATCACATTCTTCTTGGCCATATCACATCACATAGCATACCCTGCAAATACAAGTTAGTCGTCCTCTAATTGTTGTTTGCATGTTTTACGATGGCTGCTATGGGTTTCTAGCAAGAACGTTTCTTACCTCGCAAAACCACAACGTGATATGCCAATTGCTATTTACCCTTCATAAGGACCCTTTTCATCGAATCCGTTCCGACTAAAGTGGGAGGCGGCACCCGCTAGCCACCTTATGCACCAAGTGCATGTCGATTCAGTGGAACCTGTCTCACGTGGAAATGCGTGTAAGGTCGGTCCGGGCCGCTTCATCCCACAATACCGTCGAAACAAGATTAGACTAGTAACGGTAAGCATATTGAACAAAATCAACGCCCACAACTACTTTTTGTTCTACTCGTGCAAAGAATCTATGCAATAGACCTAGCTCATGATGCCCTTTGTTGGGGAGCGTGGCAGAAATTCAAAATTTTCCTCGTGTCACCAAGATCTATCTATGGAGAAACTAGCAACGAGGGAAGGAGAGTGCATCTACATACCCTTGTAGATCGCTAAGCGGAAGCGTTCATGAGAACGGGGTTGAAGGAGTCGTGCTAAATCGTGATCCAAATCACGGAGATCCTAGTGCCGAGCAGACGGCACCTCCGCGTTCAACACACGCAGTCTGGTAGCGGTGGCGCCTCCCACGCCTGATCCAGCAA
Organism: Aegilops bicornis; assembly: GCA_021605145.1. NCBI lineage: Eukaryota > Viridiplantae > Streptophyta > Magnoliopsida > Poales > Poaceae > Aegilops > Aegilops bicornis. Next base: position 482,390,736 of record CM038673.1, on the reverse strand, counting down.
GGAGAGAGGGAGAGGTTGAGGAAGACTCCATCCAGCAGCAGCACAACGGCGTGGTGGTGGTGGAGGGCGTGGCAATCCTGCGAGCTTCGCCAAGCACCGGGAGAGGAGGAGGAGGAGGCGGGGCTGCACCAAGAGGGAGAAGTTCTCATGTCATTGGGCAGCCCAAACCTCAAATATATATAGGGGAAGGGAGGGGCTGCGCCCCACCTAGGGTTCCCTCCCGAGGGGTGGCGGCAGCCCAGATCCCATCTGGGTGGCGGCCACAAGGGGAGAGGGGAGGCGCACCTCGGTGGGCCTTGGGGCCCATCTGCCCTAGGGTTTGCCCCCTTCCCTCTTGAGGCGCCTTGGGCCCTTGTGGGGGCTCACCAGCCCACACAGGGCTGGTCCCCTTCCACACTTGGCCCATGCAGCCCTCCGGGGTTAGTGGCCCCACTTGGTGGACCCCGGGACCCTCCGGTGGTCCCGTGCGTTCTGGGAAAAACCCGAAACTTTTCCGGTGACCAAAACAGGACTTCCCATATATAAATCTTTACCTCCGGACCATTCCGGAACTCCTCGTGACGTCCGGGATCTCATCCGGGACTCGAGCGACATTCGGTAACCACATACAAACTTCCTTTATAACCCTAAGCGCCATCGAACCTTAAGTGTGTAGACCCTACGGGTTCGGGAACCATGCGGAACATGACCGAGGCGTTCTCGGTCAATAACCAACAGCGGGATATGGATACCCATGTTGGCTCCCACATGTTCCACGATGATCTCATCGAATGAACCACGATGTCAAGGACTCTATCGATCCCGTATACAATTCCCTTTGTCTAGCGGTATTGTACTTGACCGAGATTCGATCGTCGGTATCCCGATACCTTTTTCAATCTCGTTTCCGGCAAGTCTCTTTACTCGTTCCGTAACACATCATCCCGTGATCAACCCCTTGGTCACATTGTGCACATTATGATGATGTCCTACCGAGTGGGCCCAGAGATACCTCTACGTTTACATCGGGTGACAAATCCCGATCTCGATTCGTGCCAACCCAATGACACTTTCGGAGATACCAGTAGTGCACCTTTATAGTCACCCAGTTACATTGTGATGTTTGGTACACCCAAAGCATTCCTACGGTATCCGGGAGTTGCACAATCTCATGGTCTAAGGAAATGATACTTGACATTAGAAAAGCTTTAGCATACGAACTACGATCTTTGTGCTAGGCTTAGGATTGGGTCTTGTCCATCACATCATTCTCCAAATGATGTGATCCCGTTATCAACGACATCCAATGTCCATGGTCAGGAAAGCGTAACCATCTGTTGATCAACGAGCTAGTCAACTAGAGGCTTACTAGGGACATGGTGTTGTCTATGTACCCACACATGTATCTGAGTTTCCTATCAATACAATTATAGCATGGGTAATAAACGATTATCATGAACAAGGAAATATAATAATAACTAATTTATTATTGCCTCTAGGGCATATTCCCAACAGTTTACGCTTGCGGCGTGCGGCTCGGCGATCGGCTCGACGGAGGGCCAGCGTCGCCCTACTGGCGCCCGTGCGGTGGCTCTTCTTCCTCCTCATCATCGTCAGGCCAGGTCTCGATGTCGCCTTCTTCGAAGCCACCTGCTTCGTAGACGCCGCCTGTCGCGCTGTCCTCCAAGGCGGCCGCCGCCAAGTCGTGGTCGTCCACGTCGCTCACCGCCCGGTCCGGTTCGTAGTCGCCGCCCACCCCTAGGATGGCGGCCGTCGCTTACGACATGTAGATCTGTTTCAAATGGTGAGAGGCCGGCTGATCAAGACCAAGATCGAGACTAAGACGAGTATAAAAAGAAAGAATTGAAAATTTTACCGCAGGCGGCGGGTCGGCGCGGGAATATGGCCGCTTGCGGAAGCGCCCAGACCCCTCCAGCTTGAGGCCGGAGATCTCGTTCACCAAGTTTGCAACCTCGGCAGTCGGCATCTCCTTGGTACTCAGTCGGCACGGGTCGCGATGCCCGCTCATCCGGCTGATCAGGTGAGGCCGGCCTTGGAGTGGGAGAACCCGGCGCACGATGAAGGCGACCAACAAGTCGGATGCCTTGAGGCCTTTGGCGTCGGTCAGCTCCCGGAGTCGTTGGATGGCGGCGGTGCCGTCTACTGATACCGGCTTGACCCGACATGGCCCCGGTGGCCGAGGCTCAGCCGGCGGGCCGGCTTCATAAGCCGGCAGGTTGATGAAGTCGACGGCCGGGTCCATGTTCTCCACATAGAAGTAAGATTGCTGCCACATCTTGACCGATTGTGGCAGCTTGATGGTGGGGAAGGCATTCTTCGGCGATGTCCGGCGCACCGCGACGAAGGCACCACACTGGGCAGCCACCTCTCAGACGGAGGTGCCCAACTTGGTGTAGAAGAACACTCCCCACAGCTCGATGGTGGGGAGGATGCCGAGATAGCCTTCGCACATCGTGACGAAGGCGCCCAGGAGCATCACGGTGTTGGGCGTGATGTGATGAGGCTGGAGGTGATAAAGCTCGAGGAATGAGCGGAGGAAGCTGCTCACCGGCAGGCCGAAGCCGCGGATGAAGTGCGAGCGAAAGACAACCCACTCGCCCTCCCCCGGTGCCGGCCTCCCCCATCGGTGGCATGCACACTTTCATGTAGCCCGCGCCGGGAAGATGCCGCATCTCGTGGAAGAAAGTGATGTGGTCCTCGTTGACGTTCGACCCGTCCCAGTCCCCTCCCCGCTCGCGCGCCATGGAGAGCTCAACAAAGAGAATGGCGTGGCAGGGGAGCTGAGAATGGTGCGGGGCAAAGAGGGCTCGGGGCGGACGAACTCGATGGAGACGAACTGCGGCAGCGCTCTGGTGTGGCTCGGGGGCGTTGCGGCGAGAGGAATAGGAAGGAGGCAAGAGCGGGGTGAAGGGGCGCACGTGTCCGCCGGTCCCTTCCCCCCTACTTATAGCCTACGGGCTATGAAGCCGAGGGGGCGGGCATGGGATCGTGGGATTAACTATGCCCACGACCCCACATTCCCACCTTTATCGCGCGAGGGAAACTCAACCGTCCACCTTAGCCGTAGTGGATCCGCTCGCGTGCCGAGGCCCGGTGGTGGCGGGCCCAGCCTGCAGTCGCGTCCCATCACGCGCATGGGCTGGCAGGCTGGCCCGGCTGGCTGACACCACATGGCACGCCCATGACGGGCAGCAGGCCTAGAAGCTTAGTTAACACGCCACCTAGTTCCCGCCGTTGCGTTCGAAGTTTCAGACAAATCCGACTGGACGTGGCCGACTCCTACCGGGCGGCTTGTGATACGTCTCCAACGTATCTATAATTTTTTTATTGCTCCATGCTATATTATCTACTGTTTTGGAAAATATTGGGCTTCATTATGCACATTTATATTATTTTTGGGACTAACCTATTAACCGGAGGCCCAAAGACGTAATTGCTGTTTTTGCCTATTTCGGTGTTTGAAGAAAAGGAATATCAAACGGAGTCCAATTGACCTGAAACTCCACGGAACTTTTTTTTGGACCAGAAGCAGCCCACGGAGTACCGGAAGCTTACCAGGGGAGTCCCGGGCTGCCCACGAGGGCGGGGGGCGCCCCCTGCCTCGTGGACAGCCCGGAGGTCCACCGACGTACTTCTTTCACCCATATATACCCACGTACCCTAAAACTTCCGAAGACGAGAATAGATCAGGAGTTCGGCCGCTGCAAGCCTCTGTAGCCACCAAAAGTCAATCGGGACCCTGTTCTGGCACCCTGCCGGAGGGGGTATCCCTCACCAGTGGCCATCTTCACCATCCCGGTGCTCTCCATGACGAGGAGGGAGTAGTTCACCCTCGGGGTTGAGGGTATGTACCAGTAGCTATGTGTTTGATCTCTCTCTCTCTCGTGTTCTTGATTTGGCACGATCTTGATGTATCACGAGCTTTGCTATTATAGTTGGATCTTATGTTTCTTCTCCCCTCCACTCTCTTGTAATGAATTGAGTTTTCCCCCTGAAGTAATCTTATCGGATTGAGTCTTTAAAGATTTGAGAACACTTGATGTATGTCTTGCCGTGCGTATCTGTGGTGACAAGGGGATATCACGTGATTCACTTGATGTATGTTTTGGTGATCAACTTGCGGGTTCCGCCCATGAACCTATGCATAGGGATTGGCACACGTTTTCGTCGTGATTCTCTGGTAGAAACTTTGGGGCACTCTTTGAGGTTCTATGTGTTGGTTGAATAGATGAATCTGAGATTGTGTGATGCATAACGTATAATCATACCCAGGGATACTTGAGGTGACATTGGAGTATCTAGGTGACATCAGGGTTATGGTTGATTTGTGTCTTAAGGTGTTATTCTAGTACGAACTCTAGGGCTGTTTGTGACACTTATAGGAATAGCCCAACGGATTGATTGGAAAGAATAACTTTGAGGTGGTTTCGTACCCTACCATAATCTCTTCGTTTGTTCTCCACCATTAGTGACTTTGGAGTGACTCTTTGTTGCATATTGAGGGATATTTATATGATCCAATTATGTTATTATTGTTGAGGGAACTTGCACTAGTGAAAGTATGAACCCTAGGCCTTGTTTCAATGCATTGCAATACCATTTACGCTCACTTTTATCATTAGTTACCTTGCTGTTTTTATATTTTCAGATTACAAAAACCTATATCTACCATCCATATTGCGCTTGTATCACCATCTCTTCGCCGAACTAGTGCACCTATACAATTTACCATTGTATTGGGTGTGTTGGGGACACAAGAGACTCTTTGTTATTTGGTTGCAGGGTTGCTTGAGAGAGACCATCTTCAACCCACGCCTCCCATGGATTGATAAACCTTAGGTCATCCACTTGAGGGAAATTTGCTACTGTCCTACAAACCTCTGCACCTGGAGGCCCAACAATGTCTACAAGGAGAAGGTTGCATAGTAGACATCAGCTTGCCAGGAGTCGGATGAAGCTTCCGTCCAGAGCACCCGGGGAAAGAAACTGTTGAGGCTCCTCGGCCCCTCGGCCGCGGCACCTCACCAGCTTTGGGGACTTCTGTCGGAGTAATGGGCCACGGGTAGCCTAACGCCAGTCCTCGAACCATTCAAGACATCGGGGCCGGTTGCACCCCTCAAGACGTCAAGATGAAGCGCCGCCTTCTGGTGGCCGGCTGGCTGAACGGCCGACTGCCAGAAGACGACCATGCTCAGGAAGGCGGCTCCAAGATGGGTGGACTCCTAGCAGGCGGCCTCCAGAGAGGCCGGCTCCTAGCAGTCGGCCCATGGCGCCCTCAAAGTCTGCGCCCCCAATAAGAAGACAAGATGGTGCAAGGCTACAGTGTAGCCCGTCACCCCCGTATCCAAGGTCGGGCATGGCCACAGTGCTCCGTACAGGCGGAGATCTCCACCCAGTGCGGCACTGTTGCCACTCCGCCCCTGACGTCACTCCTGTCAGGCGAAGCCCTGCTCCCACGACTGCCTGTCAGTACGGCTCGAAGACGGCGGGCCCTACCAGGCAGCGAGAGCCCGGAAGACGGCGGAGGCCAAACCAGACGGACCCGAGGGAGGCCGGCTCCTAGCAGTCGGCTCGCTCCTTCCCAGGGGCCCACGCGCCATTAACCAGATAAGATGCGGAGTGGCTACAGTGATCTCCGCCCGGTGGCGGGGCTATACGCCCCCACTGCGTGCATCATTAGCGTTGCAGCTACAGTAATCAGCAACCAGCAAGACCCACGAGCGGCGGAGGCGGCCTGTCGGCTCTGTACCAGACCAGGCGGCGGGGCCCACCAGGCGGCGGGCCCCAGCGGCCGGCGACCAGAGAGACTGACAGTCGGGTCCTACACCCGGCCAAATTACCATTGTACCCCTAGGGGGTAGGCCTATATAAACCCCCCAGGGCACCCATGCAAAGGGTTCTAACCTGTTAGAATTAGACTCACACCTAGGGGGAGAGGAGAGAAAGCCCTGCCTTCTTCTACCTCTAGCATACAGCTCGAGGAGCACCATTGTACTCACTAGTGCCTTAGTGATCATGCGGAGACCCCGCAGAGCAGGACTAGGGGTGTTATCTCCTAGGAGAGCCCCGCACTTGGGTAAAGTGCGTTGGCGTTCATGTCTACGCCTCATCCCGCTTCCAGGCACCGGCGACGTTCTACTCGCTCCCACCATGATAAGCCATCCATTGGCATATGTCGCACCCAACCCCCGACACCTTCCACGCCAAGGAGAGGCCCATCCAGACACGGGTGAGAGACTTCGGTCTTGTATCTTCACAGCCCATCAGTCCGGCCCATGTCAATAGGCCGGACGCCCGAGGACCCCTTAATCCCGGACTCCCTCACTGCTGCGAGGCGGAATCTTGATGTTACTGAATGTCAGCAAGCTCGATCTGATGACTACTCGATAGTTCAGTGTGCCATTCTTTACGGCTTAGAATCGGGACTTCAAAGATGTTTTGAACGTCATGGACCATATGAGATGTTCCAGGAGTTGAAGTTAATATTTCAGGCAAATGCCCGAGTCGAGAGATATGAAGTCTCCAACAAGTTCTATAGTTGTAAGATGGAGGAGAACAGTTCTGTCAGTGAACACATACTCATAATGTCTGGATATCATAACCACTTGACTCGGCTGGGAGTTAATCTTCCAGATGATAGTGTTATTGACAGAGTTCTTTAATCACTGCCACCAAGCTACAAAGGCTTCGTGATGAACTATAATATGCAAGCGATGGACAAGACAATTCCCGAGCTCTTCGCTATTGTCGGATTTCAGGTTCCGGCAGACCCTTGAGGTTCGAACTCTGGGGTGCACACGGAGATCTTTCCCCTACCAGCTCACGCATTAATGGTTTGCAAGGGATCTAAACTAGGAATGATGAACAACACAAGAGACACAAGATTTATACTGGTTCGGGCCACTGTTGTGGTGTAATACCCTACTCCAGTGTGTGGTGTGGTGGATTGCCTCCGGGGCTGATGAAGAACAGTACAAAGGAAGAACAGCCTCGTGAGGGGCTGTTCTTGAGCTGGTGCGATGGACTGCTTGGGTGAGTCTAGTCGCTTCTCCCTCTCTCTCTCTCTCTCTCTGGTGGATTCGACCCGTCCCCTCTCTTTGTGGTGGCTATTCCTATTTATAGAGGGAGGCCCTGGGCCTCTTCCCAAATAATGAGCGGGAAGGGCGCCAACAATTGGCCATTTTGAAGGGGAACATCTAGTACACTTATCCTGACTAAAGTTGGTCTTGGCTGCCAAAGGCTCGGCGGTGACGCCGTCACAGGCTCCACGATGACCTCCGTCCTGCCGCTCTGCTGGTCTTGGTCTTGTTGCACCGAAGCGGTAACCTTTGCCTGATACCTTGGCCTGTGCTTGCCTCCTTTGCACCAAAGGGGAAACGAGGACACTGCGCAGGCTGGCGCCCGCCTAATCTTGATCATCATGGCTTGCGTCACGGGGCACCCTCGTGAGGTACCCTGCCTTGATCTCTCCGCCTCCTCATGAGCCTACCTGACGAGGCTGCTCCTGAGGAAGGTTCCTGTCGTCCGCCCCGCGAGGCTTGGCCCCTCGCGAGGGTCTTGGGCATGAGCCGATGAAGCGGGGCCCCGTTGGGCCCCCACTTGAGCCACGCCACAGGCCGCAGGCAGGCAAGTCTGGGGACCCCCGTTCCCAGAACGCCGACAGTAGCCCCCGGGCCCAAGGCGTGCCCGGACTTGGCTTAGCAGAGAAGCGAAGGGGCAAGTGCAAAGCGCCGCGGGCCCCAACAGCCTGCGGCCTTGGGCGCCGCGTGGCAATTGATTGGTTGTGGGCGTCTCCGCTTCCCCATGATGCCTCATTACACGCCCGGCTAAGCGGACCCGGGGTTGCACACAGCCATTCCCCTTTCACCGTCCGCGCACTCCCGGCCCTTCCTTCTTCCTCTGGCTCCAACTTCCACCCTTAATCCAACTCGGACTCTCACCCTTCCTCGCCATGGCGCCAACGAAGAAGGAAAAGGTGAAGAAGCCAGCGCCGTCCGCTTCGCCTCCAGCGGTGGCCCCCGCCATCGATCGATCTATCATACTCAACCCGAGGCCTTGGGCAAGGTCCGCTCTGCTCTTGCCACCATCTTCAACGAGTGCGGCAGGACCACGGCATGGCCTGCGTCCCATGCCTCCTTCGACAGGGTTGTCACGGAGGTCCGGTTCTTGATGCCACAGCCAGAGGGGTCTGGTTCCCCCCTTTTCCGCTTTCTTCAATGCGGTGCTCTCCCACTATCAGATCCACATGATGCATCTCGGGCCTGAGTCCATTACCCTCCTGGCTGTCTTCGCCTTTGTCTGTGAGGCAATGGTGGGCATCCCTCCTTCCGTTGCCCTGTTGTGTCACTTCTTCTCTTTGCGCCTGAGTGATCCTACTCAATGCTCGGGGTGTGTGAGCTTCCTTGCGGTGCCAGAGACGGCTGCTTCGGGGATCGATTTCGGACTCCCTCCCCCTGAGGCCAAGTTCAGAGAGCGGTGGTTGTATGTGGACGTTGGGGTGCCCAGCCCCCTGCTCTCGCACCCTACCTTGCTTGTTGTTCCCAACTCAGGTTGGGGTCACGAGGCCTTCGCGGACACCGGCTTGCATTAAATGCGCCCGCTTGAGAGCTTGAGGGCGCTCAACGTGGCGGTGCCCAAGGTGGTGAAGGAGTTCCTCGATGTCGCATTGATCCTCTCGGCGCCACTCTCATCGGATGTGGGACTTTGCGGGCATAAAGACCGCATCACGATTCGAGGGGGACACAGTGCACGAAGTCTTGAGGGCGGTGCTCGGGGTCCTGGTTGGCGATCCTTCCCGAGCAGCCTTCGACATGGTGGTGCCCTCTTGTATCTCTGTTGGGCAGGGCCGATTTACGTGAAGCAGATGCCCAGCTTTGTGAGTGGGGGCTGCGCCGGCTGGCCTCGGGGCCTCGCGAGAACCAGTTGCCGTGGTCGCTCTTTCGGTCGCCCAAAGTGGCTCTATCTCGAGTGATGGAAGCAGGAGACGAGAACCGTCGAGGGGTTGAAGGGGACGACGTTGAGGTGGTGACGCCTTGAGCCACGAGGCGGCATCTCCCGGAGCTCGTTCTGGAATAGTGACAGGTGAGGAGTCGCGGCCTCCGGCTCCCGAGGTTGGGGCTCCCGAGGCCCCGATCGTCCCTCATGAGGCGGCGCCTAGTGGCGTCCCCCAGGCTGGTCCCATTGGTGCTGATCACCTTACCGCCTCCTCCATGCCACAAACCGACCCCTGCGCCGAGCTCTTCGCAAGAGGAAGGAGGCCTCGGGCGGTGACGATCGCCCTTGCCGCTTGCTGAAGTGCAGGAGGTGCCGCCCGCAGACGAGTAAGTCCTCTTCTCTCTCTGCTCCTCTACTTCTCGGTTCTTGCAGCTGACCGTGTCCTTTCAGGGCCCTTCCTGCCGAATTCACGGAGACGGCCAAGGAGCCATCTCCCCAAGCTCCGTCCTTGTTGCTGATCCTTGGTGCGTCGGGTTCAAGCGGCGCCCTTATCACTCAGCCAGTCGGAGAGGTGGCCCGTTCAGCTGGGCGTCCCGAGCCTGCGCGCCTGCTGTCCTCCCTTCACGAGTTCTCCTAGGGCATAGCCAGCTTGCCACGCGCCCCTTCCTTGATCGCGGACGGTGGCTGGCTGAAGTCAATCTTGAGCTCTTCTTCTGGCGACGGACCGGCGCCAGGCCCTGCTCCTGGCGAGGCCCATTCGGCAATTGTTGGGGCGCCAGCCCCCTGCCCCGCACCAGGAGGAGGCGCGCCGCCTCTGGGCCCTCCGCATACACCAGTAGCAGAGGGTGACGCGGAAGACGTGCTCAGACGTGCTTGTGAACGTCGCGCCCTTCGTCAAGAATTTCTCCATGGGGTGACGGACGCGGTGAACCGGCTCAGGGCGGAGCTCGCCGGCGAGGATGCACGTCTCGAGGCCGAAGGTTTGCGCCTTGCTGAGGAGAGGTGCAAGCTGAAGGTAGCCGTTGCCCTCGCATGTCACCAGCGTGACCTTGACAATGCGAAGGCTGAGGCGTCGTTGGCGGCCTCGCGAGAGGCTCGCTCTCGAGCCGTCGAGGAGGCCACAGAAGCGAACCGATGGCGCGAGGGACGCGGAGGAGCGTCGTGGGAGCTCCAAGCACAGAGCAACTCTCTGGAGCAGCAGGTGGAGCTGCGCCAGGCTGCACTGGTGTCGCTGAAGGAGGCTTCCGTCGACCAGGCGGAGCTCCAGAAGCGCGAGGAAGCGCTGATGCTGGAGGCCGCCGAGCGCAACCTCGACCTTGAGCAGTTGGATACGAGGGTGCGCCTGGTGGCCCAGGTGGAGGATGATGTCCCTGCACGCGAAGCCCGAGCCCAAGAAGAGGTCGACCGCCACGTAGCGGAAGCTCGCTCAGGCCTCGAGCGCCAGTATGAGTTGAGGTTGGAGTTGGTCAGGGCCGAAGCTGAGGGCAGGACCGTGGCCCTCAAGGCCAAACTAGATGAAGTGGCAGGTGCGGACTCCTCCGCATAACCGCCCTTCTTGCGCTTGGCGGAGCTGACCTCCTCTCGCGCCGAACTGCTTCTTCTCCGACAGAGGATTGATGGCGCCAAGGCCACCGCGTGGCAGAACAAGGACGAAATTCGTCGGCGGCGGGTTCTGGAGCACGAGCACGCCCCCATGCTCCGTACGCTCGAGAGCAGGCTAACGCGCCTGGGCAACATTTGCGAGCCGCCCGGCGAGGAGCCGCATGAGACCAACTATGCGGCAACCTCCGGTATTTTCTTGGCGTGGTGGCGCTCTGGAGAACCGCTCGAGAGGTCTCGTTGGCTCGTCGAGAGAGGAAGGCGAGCCTTGCTCGGGCGTGCTTTCTCCCGTGTCTTGATTATACGTGGGACGAGGATCCCCACCTCGACTTCGATGCCGCCATCGCACGGTGCCCATAGCCGTCCGGGCGACCTGGCGCAATGGGTGGAGGATCACGTGGACGACCTTGTCAGGGCCTTCGCATCTGATGATGACGGCGTGATCGTGGCCGCCCATGAAGGCGGCGTGGTGGACGGTCCTGGTGCTGGCGGAGGTGTTGGTGGCGGCGATGATGTCAGCAACACCAGCGACGCCTCTGGAGGTGACCCAGAAGACGCGGCGAGCGATATGTCCAACTGATTGTTTGTCACCGCTGTTTACCCTGCACGAAAGAGGTTCGGGCTTGGCCCTGAAGACTGTGAGAGAATTTTGGGAGGGGAAGCCCCTCATGTAAAGGTTTGCGGTAAATGCCCTGGTAATCTTAACGCAACGTGTGAGCTTAACGGCCGACCTGGTGGTGGATCAGCTGGCTCGTTTACCTTTTGACCATGGTGAGCCCCGAGCGGGGCGACGGGGGCCATAACGCCATATGTGTCTTCTGGGTGAACCCATTGATCCTACGATAAGAACCTTCAGAGAGGGCGTGGCGACAGCCGTCCGAGCTGTGGACGTGGTTGGCCCGACCCGGCTCGCGAGGGGCTCGCGAGGGGAGGCAGCTGACGCTAGCTTTGGACGCAGTCAAACCGTAACACGAGAGATTGCTCGAATGAGACTAAACACCCCTTCCCCAAACGCACGCAAGGCTCGAACTCAAATCCAACTTCAAATCGAAGAAACTTGTCAACAGAGGAAAAGGCAAAAAAGCAAAAGGCCACGTCCGGCACCTAGTCTAGTCTTCGACGTCTTCTCACCAGCGCGGAGCTAAGTGCTGCCACTGGGCATGGGCGGGAGCCCCCGAGGCCTGAGGGCGGATCTCCGGAGACTCCGGGGCGTGTACGGCCCCACTCATTATTACGTGAGAGTGTCACAGGGCGGCGAGCTTCACAGGCACTGGGCCTTCTTCACAGGTACCGGCCTTGCTTCATATCGCCAGATGAGGGCCCCGCCATGCGCCACACTCTACCGCCACTGACGGCAGCCGGAGACCAGGGCAGCGCCAATGGGGTAGAGCGGTCGCCAGCGGTTCCCTCGACGACCACGCGTCCTCTGCCGGGGGCTGGCCCTGAGGCACCTCCCCGGCAGAGGGCCTACCTCCTGAGAATGTCTTGCGCCAAGCGCCGCGGGGACGAACCCAGATCTCGGCCCCTCTCCTGCAGCCCCCGGTACCCTCCTCCCAAGGGGTAAGAGGCTGCAGTGTTGGGGCAGCCACCTGTCGCGGCGACACAGCCTCATCATGCGGCACAGTTAGCATAAGCTTGCTCTGAGGAATTAATGGTACCAGATAGATCTTGGCCTTGGCGTGGTCGTCGAGGCCCTCTTGGGGTTCTGAAAGAGCTCAGCTTGTGGTGTCTCCTCGCCCGGCTGGCCCAAGGAACGAGCCATGGTCTTCTTCCGTGCGTACTCATGATCCATCATGCGGGGCACACAAGCCTCTGAGGGACGCTGCCCGTGGGTCTCAGTAGTGCCCACATGCCACGCCATGATTCGGCCTGGAGCGTTGTCTTGAGAGTGGTGGCGCGGTGGTCCACCGAGGCCAAAGGTCATGGCGTGCTCTCCTTCGCCGGGCGGAGATGGGGTCTGCACGGCTTGCCGCCTGGTGCTGCTGGCCAGGTTGGCGTCGAGTAGGCCCTGGAGCCTGCTTGAGGTTGCATGGGCGCGTATGGGGCCGCCATACGGCACGCTCTGGACCTGGGGTGGCAGCCGGACGCGGAAAGGAGGTGCTCTCGAGGCGGCAGCGTCCAGGAGCTCGGCCACTCGCTCTAACAGCACGCCGCGGCCGCCCTCTAGAAGTCGGCACCGTAACAGCTCTCGGGCCACCGTGAGCGCGGCCCTGGAGTTTGCCTGCTCCCGTCGGGTGTGCGGCGCCGTGGCCGCTGCGTGGCTTGAGGCTCTAGCCGCTGACCGCACCTGCCGTGGCGTGAGGGCAGCGGCGTCACAGCGCGTCACCGCCTGGCGCCTTGCGGGCCTTGAGCTGCCTGAGGTGCAAGGTTGAGGTCACCCTGGGCTGGCGGCACGGAGTGGGCGGGCCACGCCGCCCAGCGGTCGGCTTTGGCTGCCAGGTCGCTTGACATCGAATGATGAGGCGACGAAACTCGAGGTGGCGGAGGAAGGATTCCGGCGCACCCCTACCTGGCGCGCCAAATGTCGGATTTCGGGTTCCGGCAGACCCTTGAGATTCGAACTCTGGGATGCGCACAGAGATCTTTCCCCTACCAGCTCACGCGTTAATGTTTTGCAAGGGATCTAAACTAGGAACGATGAACAGCACAAGAGACACAAGATTTATACTGGTTCGGGCCACCGTTGTGGTGTAATACCCTACTCCAGTGTGTGGTGTGGTGGATTACCTCCGGGCTGATGAAGAAACGATCTGAGAGGAAGAACAGCCTCGCGAGGGGCTGTTCTTGAGCTGGTGCGATGGACTGCTTGGGTGAGTCCAGTCGCTTCTCTCTCTCACTCTCTCTCTGGTGGGTTCGACCCGTCCCCTCTCTCTGTGGTGGCTAGTCCTATTTATAGAGGGAGGCCCTGGGCCTCTTCCCAAATAATGAGCGGGAAGGGCGCCAACAATTGGCCATTTTGAAGGGGAACATCTAGTACACTTATCCTGACTAAAGTTGGTCTTCGTTGCCAAAGGCTCAGCGGTGGCCGCCGTCACAGGCTCCCACGATGACCTCCGTCCGGCCGCTCTCTTGGTCTTGGTCTTGTTGCCTTTGAAGCGGTAACCTTTGCACGATGCCTTGGCACAGGCTTGCCTCCTTTGCACCAAAGGGAAGCGAGGACAACTGCCTTGTTTGGTACCTGCCTTGATCTCTCCGCCTCCTCATGAGCACACTTTGTGAGGCTGCTCACGAGGAAGGTTCCGTTGTCCGCCCATGCAATCTGGCCCCTCGCGAGGTCTTGGGCTTGAGCCGATGAAGCGGGGCCGCGCTGGGCCCCCACTTGAGCCACGCCGCAGGCCGCAGGCAGGCAAGTCTGGGGACACCCGTTCCCAGAACGCCGACAGCTATGCTCAAAGCTGTGGAGGTAGAAATCAAGAAGGGGCATGAGGTGTTGATGGTTAACAAGACCACTAGTTTCAAGAAAAAGGGCAAGGGAAAGAAGGGGAACTTCAAGAAGAATTGCAAGCAAGTTGACACTCCTGGGAAGAAGCCCAAGTCTGGACCCAAGCCTAAAACTGAGTGCTTCCACTGCAAAGGGACTGGTTACTGGAAGCGGAACTGCCCCAAGTATTTGGCGGATAAGAAGGATGGCAAAGTGAAGAAAGGTATATGTTATATACATGTTATTGATGTGTACCTTACTAATGCTCGTAGTAGCACCTGGATATTTGATACTGGTTTCGTTGCTCATATTTGTAACTCGAAACAAGGGCTACGGATTAAACGAAGATTGGCTAAGGACGAGGTGACGATGCACGTCGAGAATGGTTCCAAGGTCGATGTGATCGCCGTCGGCACGCTACCTCTACATCTACCTCCGGGATTAGTTTTAGACCTGAATAACTGTTATTTGGTGCCAGCGTTGAGCATGAACATTATATATGGTTCTTGTTTAATGCGATAAGGTTATTCATTTAAATCAGAGAATAATGGTAGTTCTATTGATATGAGTAATATCTTTTATGGTCATGCACCCTTGAAGAGTGGTTTTGTTGAATCTCGATCGTGGTGATACACATATTCATAATATTGATGCCAAAAGATGCAAAGTTGATAATGATAGTGCAACATATTTGTGGCACTACCATTTAGGTCATATTGGTGTAAATCGCATGAAGAAACTCCATGCAGATGGACTTTTGGAATCACTTGATTATGAATCATTTGATGCTTGCGAACCATGCCTCATGGGTGATACGTCTCCAACGTATCTATAATTTTGTTTTTGTTCCATGCTATTATATTATCTATCTTGGATGTTTTATATGCATTTATATGCTATTTTATATGATTTTTGGGACTAACCTACAAACCTAGAGCCCAGTGTATGTTTCTGTTTTTTCCTTGTTTTTGAGTTTTGCAGAAAAGGAATATCAAACGGAGTCCAATTGACCAGAAAATTTACGGTGATTTTTTATGGACCAGAAGAAGCCCCCAAGTAAAAGAGTTGGGCCAGAAGAACCACGAGGCCTCTACAAGGGTGGAGGGCGCGCCCTACCCCCCCCCCCCCCTCAAGCGCGCCCTCCGACCTTGTGGGATCCTCGTGCACCCCCCTGACTTGTTCTCGACGCCAATAATTCCTATAAATACGAAAACCCCCAGAAATAATCGTAGATCAGGAGTTCCGCCGCCGCAAGCCTCTTTAGCCACCAAAAACCAACTGGGACCCTGTTCCGACACCCTCCCGAAGGGGGAAATCATCACCAGTGGCCATCTTCATCATCCCAGTGCTCTCCATGACGAGAAGGGAGTAGTTCACCCTCGGGGCTGAGGGTATGTACCATTAGCTATGTGTTTGATCTCTCTCTATCTCTATCTCTCTCTCTCTCTCTCTCTCTCTCTCTCGTGTTCTTGATTTGGCACGATCTTGATGTATTGCGAGCTTTGCTATTATAGTTGGATCTTATGATGTTTCTCCCCCTCTACCTTCTTGTAATGGATTGAGTTTTCCCTTTGAAGTTATCTTGTCGGATTGAGTCTTTTAAGGATTTGAGAACACTTGATGTATGTCTTGCATGTGCTTATCTGTGGTGACAATGGGATATTCACGTCATCTACTTGATGTATGTTTTGGTGATCAACTTGCGGGTTCTGTGACCTTGTGAACTTATGCATAGGGGTTGGCACACGTTTTCGTCTTGACTCTCCGGTAGAAACTTTGGGGCACTCTTTGAATTTCTTTGTGTTGGTTTGAATAGATGAATTTGAGATTGTGTGATGCATGTCGTATAATCAAACCCGCGGATACTTGTGGTGACATTGGAGTATCTAGGTGACATTAGGGTTTTGGTTGATGTGTATCTTAAGGTGTTATTTTAGTACGAACTCTAGGGCTGTTTGTGATACTTATAGGACTATCCCAATAGATCGATCAGAAAGAACAACTTTGAGGTGGTTTCGTACCCTACAATAATCTCTTCGTTTATCCTCCCTTATTAGTGACTTTGGGGTGACTCTTTGTTGCACGTTGAGGGATTGTTATATGATCTAATTATGTTATCATTGTTGAGAGAACTTGCACTAGTGAAAGTATGAACCTTAGGCCTTGTTTCCACGCATTGCAATACCGTTTTTGCTCACTTTCGTTACTAGTTACCTTGCTGTTTTTATATTTTTCAGATTACAAAAACCTATATCTACTATCCATATTGCAGTTGTATCACCATCTGTTTGCCAAACTAGTGCACCTATACAATTTACCTTTGTATTGGGTGTATTGGGGACACAAGAGACTCTTTGTTGTTTGGTTGCAGGGTTGTTTGAGAGAGACCATCTTCATCCTAAGCCTCCCATGGATTGATAATCCTTAGGTCATCCACTTGAGGGAAATTTGTGACTGTCCTACAGAACTCTGCACTTGGAGGCCCAACAACGTCTACCAGGATAAAGTTGCATAGTAGACATCAAGCTCTTTTCTGGCGCCATTGCCGGGGAGGTTAGTGCTTGAAGGTATATCTTTAGATCTTGCAACCGAATCTTTTAGTTTCTTGTTTTATCACTAGTTTAGTCTATAAAATAAAACTACAAAACAATGGAGTTGAGGTTGCCTCATGTGCTTCATCTTTTCAATGTCTTTCGTGAAAATAAGGATTTGGATAATTGTGCCAAAGTGCTAGAGGAAGAATGCAATAAAATGTTTGGCACTAAATCTTTGAATGATGAGCATGATTGCAATGTTGGTTGTTTGAATCCCTTGAATATCCATGATGCTAATGATGCGCAAAGCTACAAGCTTGGGGATGCTATGATTGATGAATATGATATTTGTAGTCCCCCATGTTTGGATGAGCAAAATTATTATGATGATAGCATGCCTCCTATTTATGATGATTATGTTGATGAAAGTGGTTTCGGAGAGGTCGTGACTTTATTTAGTGATGAATCCACTATTTCGGAAGAGGTTCCAATTGATTATGAGAACAAAGTTGTTATCTATGACGATTATTGTGATGACATGTATGCTATAAATAATAATGATAACCATGAAACTTGTCGTCATGATTTCAATTTTCAATTGGATTATGCCTCACATGATAGTTATTTCGTTGAGTTTGCTCATGAGAATAGATTTGCTTATGTGGAGAGTAATAAAAATTCTATGCTTATGCATCATGAAAAGAATGATTTACGTGATGGTTATATTGTTGAATTCATTCATGATGCTACTAAAAATTATTATTAGGGAGGATTATATGCTTGTAGGAATTGCAATAACATCAAGTTTCCTCTCTATGTGTTGAAAATCTTGAAGTTATGCATGTTTTTCCTTCCTATGCTAGTTGATTCTTGCTCCCATAAGTTGTTTTCTCACAAAATCCCTATGCATAGGAAGTGGGTTAGACTTAAATGTGCTTGGGATATGCTTCATGATGCTCCCGTTATGTTTCAATTCTTATCTTTTATGTGAGCATCATTGAAATCATCATGCCTAGCTAAAAAGAGATTAAAGAAAAGCGCTTGTTGGGACACAACTAAATATTTACCCCTAATGTTTTTGCGTGTTCACATGATTATGCTACTATAGTAATAATGTTTTATAGATTTTGTTTCAATAAAGTGCCAAGTAAGACCTTTGGGATGGCCTATGGTGATAGTTGATTTGATCTTGCTGAAAAACAGAAACTTTTGCACTCACGAAAAAAATTCTCATTTTTAGATTAAGAGTGATTTTAGTTTATTCTTTTTGAAGATGATTAATAGACAAATTTCCTAGGACTTCCTAATTTTTCAGATTTTTTGGAGTTATATAAGTATTCAATAGTTACAGATTACTACAGATTGTTCTGTTTTCGACAGATTCTGTTTTTGATGCATAGTTTGCTTGTTTTCTAGTTTCTATGGATTATATTGCTTAATATAAATTTTAGAAATGATAGGGTATAGTAGGAATCATGTGAGGAAAAAAATTATAAATCTTGTCTTGACAGTACCTAAGTGGTGATTTGCTTTCTTATATTAACGGAGCTTATGAGTTTTCTGTTGAGTTTTGTGTTGTGAAGTTCTCAAGTTTTGGGTAAAGTTTTGATGGACTACGAAATAAGGAGTGGAAATATCCTAAGCTTGGGGATGCCCAAGGCACCCCAAGGTAATATTCAAGGACAACCAAGAGCCTAAGCTTGGGTATGCCCCGGATGGCATCCCCTCTTTCGTCTTTGTTTATCGGTAACCTTACTTGGAGCTATATTTTTATTCACCACATGATATGTGTTTTGCTTGGAGCGTCTTCTATGATTTGAGTCTTTGCTTTTCAGTTTGCCACAATCATCCTTGCTGTACACACCTTTTGGGAGAGACACGCATGAATCGTGATTTATTAGAATGCTCTATGTGCTTCACTTATATCTTTTGAGCTAGGCAAAATTGCTCTAGTGCTTCACTTATATCTTTTTAGAGCACGGTGGTGATTTTATTTTATAGAAATTGATGAACTCTCGTACTTCACTTATATTATTTTGAGAGTCTCTAAACATCATGGTAATTTGCTTTGGTTATAAAATTAGTCCTAATATGATAGGCATCCAAGAGGGATATAATATAAACTTTCATATAAATTGCATTGAATACTATGAGAAGTTTGATTCCTTATGATTGTTTTGAGATATAAAGATGGTGATATTAGAGTCATGCTAGTGAGTAATTGTGGATTGTAGAAATACTTGTGTTAAAGTTTGTGATTCCCGCAGCATGCAAGTATGGAGAACCGTTATATAACGAAGTTGGAGCATGAGATATTTTTCGATTGTCTTCCTTATGAGTGGCGGTCGGGGACGGGCGATGATCTTTTCCTACCAATATATCCCCCTAGGAGCATGTGCGTAGTACTTTGTTTCAATGACTAATAGATTTTTGCAATAAGTATGTGAGTTCTTTATGACTAATGTTGAGTCCATGGATTATACGCACTCTCACCTTTCCGCCATTGCTAGCCTCTCTAGTACCGCGCAACTTCCGCCGATACCATAAACCCACCACATATCCTTCCTCAAAACAGCCACCATACCTTCCTATTATGGCAATTCCATAGCCATTCCTAGATATATTGCCATGCAACTTTCCATCGTTCCGTTTATTATGACACGCTCCATCATTGTCATATTGCTTTGCATGATCATGTAGTTGACATCATATTTGTGGCAAAACCACCTTTCATCATTTTACATGTCACTCTTGATTCATTGCACATACCGGTACACCGCCGGAAGCATTCATATAGAGTCATATTTTGTTCTAGCTCGAGTTGTAAGTAAATAAAAGTGTGATGATCCTCATTATTAGAGCATTGTCCCATGCAAGGAAAGGATGATGGAGACTATGATTCCCCCACAAGTCGGGATGAGACTCCAGACAAAAAAAAGAGGCCAAAAAAAT
This sequence comes from Aegilops bicornis, assembly GCA_021605145.1. Lineage (NCBI taxonomy): Eukaryota > Viridiplantae > Streptophyta > Magnoliopsida > Poales > Poaceae > Aegilops > Aegilops bicornis. Next base: position 482,371,296 of record CM038673.1, on the reverse strand, counting down.
GAAAGAAGGCCCAACAAAAAAATGAGAGAAAAGAGAGAATGGACAATGTTACTATCCTTTAACCACACTTGTGCTTCAAAGTAGCACCATGATCTTCATGATAGAGAGTCTCCTTTGTTATCACTTTCATATACTAGTGGGAATTTTCATTATAGAACTTGGCTTGTATATTCCAATGATGGGCTTCCTCAAATTGCCCTAGGTCTTCGTGAGCAAGCAAGTTGGATGCACACCCACTTAGTTTTCTTTTTGAGATTTCATAAACTTATAGCTCTAGTGCATCCGTTGCATGGCAATCCCTACCACTCGCATTGATATTTATTAAGGGGCATCTCCATAGCCCGTTGATACGCCTAGTTTATGTGAGACTATCTCCCTCTTTTTTTCTTCTCCACAACCACCGTCTATTCCATCAATAGTGTTATGTCCATGGTTCACGCTCATGTATTGCGTGAAAGTTGAAAAAGTTTGAGAACATCAAAAGTATGAAACAATTGCTTGGCTTGTCATCGGGGTTGTGCATGATTTGAATATTTTGTGTGATGAAGCTGGAGCATAGCCATACTATATGATTTTGTAGGGATAAGCTTTCTTTGGCCATGTTATTTTGAGAAGACATACTTATTTTGTTGGTATGCTTGAAGTATTATTGTTTTTATGTCAATATTAAACTTTTGATTTGAATCATACAGATCTGAACATTCATGCCACAATAAGAGAATTACATAGATAAATATGTTAGGTAGCATCCCACATCAAAAAATCTGTTTTTATCGTTTACCTACTCGAGGACGAGCAGGAATTAAGCTTGGGGATGCTTGATACGTCTCCAACGTATCTATAATTTTTGATTGTTCCATGCTATTATATTATCTATCTTGAATGTTTTATATGCATTTATATGCTATTTTATAAGATTTTTGGGACCAACCTACTAACCTAGAGCCTAGTGTCAGTTTCTATTTTTTCCTTGTTTTTGAGTTTGGCAGAAAAGGAATATCAAATGGAGTCCAATTGACCTGAAAATTTATGGTGATTTTTTATGGACCAGAAGAAGCCCCCGAAGCAAAAGAGTTGGGCCAGAAGAGCCACGAGGCCTCCACAAGGGTGGAGGGCGTGCCCTACCCCCTCGGGCACGCCCTCCGACCTTGTGGGCTCCTCGTGGACCCCCCCTGACTTGTTCTTGACGCCAATAATTCCTATAAATACAATAACCCCCTGAAATAAACCTAGATCAGGAGTTCCGCCGTTGCAAGCCTCTGTAGCCACCAAAAACCAATCCGGACCCTGTTCCTGCACCCTACCGGAGGGGGAATCATCACCGGTGGCCATCTTCATCATCCCGGTGCTCTCCATGATGAGGAGGGAGTAGTTCACCCTCAGGGCTGAGGGTATGTACCAGTAGCTATGTGTTTGATCTCTCTCTCTCTCTCTCTCTCTCTCTCTCTCTCTCTCTCTTTCTCTCTCTCTCGTGTTCTTGATTTGGCACGATCTTGATGTACCGCGACCTTTGCTATTATAGTTGGATCTTATGATGTTTCTCCCCCTCTATCTTCTTGAATGGATTGAGTTTTCCCTTTGAAGTTATCTTATCAGATTGAGTCTTTTAAGTATTTGAGAACACTTGATGTATGTCTTGCATGTGCTTATCTGTGGTGACAATGGGATATTCACGTCATCTACTTGATGTATGTTTTGGTGATCAACTTGCGGGTTCTGTGACCTTGTGAACTTATGCATATGGGTTGGCACACATTTTCGTCTTGACTCTCCGGTAGAAACTTTGGGGCACTCTTTGAAGTTCTTTGTGTTGGTTTGAATAGGTGAATCTGAGATTGTGTGATGCATGTTGTATAATCAAACCCGTGGATACTTGTGGTGACATTAGGGTATCTAGGTGACATTAGGGTTTTGGTTGATGTGTATCTTAAGGTGTTATTTTAGTACAAACTCTAGGGCTGTTTGTGACACTTATAGGAATAGCCCAATAGATCGATCAGAAAGAATAACTTTGAGGTGGTTTCGTACCCTACAATGATCCCTTCATTTATCCTTCGCTATTAGTGACTTTGGAGTGACTCTTTGTTGCACGTTGAGGGATTGTTATATGATCTAATTATGTTATCATGGTTGAGAGAACTTGCACTAGTGAAATTATGAACCTTAGGCCTTGTTTCCATGCATTGCAATACCGTCCTTGCTCACTTTCGTTACTAGTTACCTTGCTGTTTTTATATTTTCAGATTACAAAAACCTATATCTACTATCCATATTGCACTTGTATCACCATCTCTTCGCCGAACTAGTGCACCTATAAAACTTACCATTGTATTGGGTGTGTTGGGGACACAAGAGACTCTTTGTTATTTGGTTTCAGGGTTGTTTGAGAGAGACCATCTTCATCCTACGCCTCCCACGGATTCATAAACCTTAGGTCATCCACTTGAGGGAAATTTGCTACTGTCCTACAAAACTCTGCACTTGGAGGCCCAACAACGTCTACCAGGATAAAGTTACGTAGTAGACATCAAGCTCTTTTCTGGCGCCGTTGTTGGGGAGGTTAGTGCTTGAAGGTATATCTTTAGATCTTGCAATCGAATCTTTTAGTTTCTTGTTTTATCACTAGTTTAGTCTATAAAATAAAACTACAAAAAAATGGAATTGAGGTTGCCTCATATGCTTCATCTTTTCAATGTCTTTCGTGAAAATAAGGATTCGGATAATTGTGCCAAAGTGCTAGAGGAAGAATGCAATAAAATGTTTGGCACTAAATCTTTGAATGATGAGCATGATTGCAATGTTGTTAGTTTGAATTCCTTGAATATCCATGATGCTAATGATACGCAAAGCTACAAGCTTGGGGATGCTATGGTTGATGAATATGATATTTTTAGTCCCCCAAGTTTGCATGAGCAAAATTATTATGATGATAGCATGCCTCCTATTTATGATGATTATGTTCATGAAAGTGAGTGGGAGCTCTGTAGCATTTGTAATATGATATGTGGATGACATATTGTTGATTGGAAATGATATAGAATTTCTGGATAGCATAAAAGGATACTTGAATAAGAGTTGTTCAATGAAAGACCTCGGCGAAGCTACTTATATATTGGGCATCAAGACCTATAGAGATAGATCAAGACACTTAATTGGACTTTCACAAATCACATCCCTTAATAAAGTTTTGAAGAAGTTCAAAATGGATCAGTCAAAGAAAGGGTTCTTGCCTGTGTTTCAAGGTGTGAAGTTGAGTTAGACTCAATGCCCGACCACTTTAGAAGATAGAGAGAAAATTGCAAGTCATTCCATAGGCCTCAGCCATAGGTTCTATCATGTATGCTATGCTGTGTACCAGACCTGATGTGTGCCATCTATAAGTATAGCAGGGAGGTACCAAAGTAATCTAGGAGTGGACCACTGGATAGCGGTCAAGAACATCCTGAAGTACTTGAAAAGGACTAAGGATATGTTTCTCGTTTATGGAGGTGACAAAGAGATCGTCGTAAATGTTTACGTCGATGCTAGCTTTGACACTGATCTGGATGAATCTAAGTCACAAACCGGATACGTATTTATATTGAATGGTGGAGCTGTCAGTTGGTGCAGTTTCAAGCAGAGCATCGTGGCGGGATCTACATGTGAAGCGGAGTACATAGCTGCTTCGGAAGCAACAAATGAAGGATTCTAGATGAAGGAGTTCATATGCGATCTAGGTGTAATACCTAGTGCATCGGGTCCAACAAAAATCTTTTGTGACAATACTGGAGCAGTTGCCTTAGCAAAGGAATCCGTATTTCAAAAATAACCAAACACATCAAGAGACGCTTCAACTCCATCCGTGATCAAGTCAAGGAGGGAGACATAGAGATTTGCAAAATACATACGGATCTGAACGTGGCAGACCCGTTGACTAAGCCTCTTCCATGAGAAAAACATGATTAGCACCACTACAAAAAAATACACTTCCGTGATGATACATGTTTGTCATAGTAGGTCGCGTTTTTTGTCATGCATGTACATCCATGACAAATTTATGACAGAATCAAGATAGTCATACGTGTGCTGTCGTAGAAGTGTTCCATGACATTACCAAAATTATCATCACAGAAGTGCCCACTTCCATGACGATAAATCGCGGGTCACAGAAGTGCTTTCGTCAAGGGTGACCGACATGTGGCATCCACCGTAACGGAACGCCGTTAAGCTATCGGGTCGGGTTTTGGATCCGATAACCCGTTAACAGCCCCGACCAATGGGGATTTTCCACGTGTAAAATCATCATTGGTCGGAGGAAACACGATGTCGACTCATCGTTAGGGACAGATGTCATCCACTCATTGGACGTAAGGCGCCTATGATACGTCGACCGTGTACGGCCCAACAGAGGCCCATTCCTGTGAAAAGGCCGACCCGTTTGACTTGGTCAAAAGGTGGCGGGCCGGCCCATGGAAAGTCTGTTAACGGCATGTTCGCATATAGCCCATTTACGGCCCGCTAACCCAAGGCCCGTTACGCCCTATCCGAATTAGGCCCAGTAGCATCATCTGGGCCATCCAATATGATTCCAGCCCGTTTTCACTTCTGGCCCATGTATGGCCCATGACGTCTTTCGGCCCATATGAGGCCCTATGTAACTCTTGGCCTATTAACGGCCCGTGGTGAAAATGGCCCGCAATGAACAGTGTATCACTTTACACCCATTAACGGCCCATGGTGAAACTGGCCCGTAATGAACAGTATATCACTTTATACCCATTAAGGGCATGTTATTCAGTTGGGCCGTTTCCAGCAAATGTTATCTTTCGGCCTTCTCAGAGCCCATTTATTCTTGGGCTCATTTCCAGCATTCGTTTACTTACGGCCTGTTACTGTCATTTTCTGCTTGTGGGCTAAATTCAGCCCGTGGTTACATCGGCCCATTTGTGGTCCGTTAATACGTTGGGCCGTTTTCATAGTGTCATCTAATACGGCCTATTAACGATGGCCCGTTATGGTCATACGGCCCGTATAAGGCCCATTGATGATATGGCCCGTAGAAGGCCCATTGTTTCTACGGCCCGTAGAAGGCCCATTGTTTCTACGGCCCGTAGAAGGCCCATTGTTTCTACGGCCCGTAGAAGGTCTACTATTTCTACGGCCCGTAGAAGGCCCACTGTTTCTACGGCCCGTAGGAGGCCCAGTGTCACTATAGTAAATATTAGCCCATGGTCATTGTGGCCTAGTTTTAAAAATAACTGCACTGACTACAAGCAAACAAATAAACAAGACAACAAGGAAATAAATAAGCAAGCAACTTATGCTAGGCTATCACAGTTGTTACACATATTACATCCACTGGGCATCAAAGTTCGCCACCAGTGCAAAGATAGGGAACAAAGCGACATATCATATACACTTTGGTTGTCAAAGTTGGCGACCAGCGCAAATAAACACCGCAAAAAACAAATCCGAATCAAACCACTTGAAGATCTCAAGTTACAATATCCTGGGTACCCATAATGCTGGCTAGATGCTTAGCAAGCTTATTAACTTTATCTTGTTTGGCGCTTAAATCCTCCGGTAACTTCTTTGTTGCACCGAAAATATGCATCTGAATTCTGCGGGGACTTCCTCGATCCTTGACTTCCTGTCACAAAGACATCTGATCGACGTCTTTCAACTTGAAGTTGAGACTCAAGAAGATGAACTGATAGAGGTAGCGAGTTTGAAGAGCTTGTGCCAGCAGTAGTGGCCAGTAACTCGAACACTACATCAAGACAGAACTTTTGGGTTCCCTCACTGTCGTCAAGATAGTTTTTATCAGCTTTCTTGGAGACCAACAGGGATGTCTCACTATCTTGAACCTTATCTGCATTACTTCCTTTACCATTGGATAACTTTCGATCTTGTTCTCCAATATTTTGTCCGCATTCTAAAAGAGAAACAAGCAGACACATCACATGTTTACCATGTTGTATATGAAACTCATTTTGGTAAATGAGTTCAGTAGTGAAGTGGACAGGATAACAACATGAAACGAACATATATCTATGTACCATGGTCACTTTATGGTCTATATCATTCTAGTTTTTGTTGCCAAATCAAGATAGAGACATAGTTCAAATAATATTTGTTCAAGAAAAACAAGAATAGACAGAATATAAGTGTGGGTAACTATAGAGCAATAACAACACTTGTAATGTGCATGACATGAGAACATAACTGTTTATTCAATTGAAACTGAAATCAACATAGAGCAGGTTACAACAGCAAACCAGTTAAAGAAACAGGTTTAAAACATACTTGTTGCGCCATTGGAGTTTCAATTCCATCCTTCAAATTTGAAAATAGTTGGCATGAGTAAATACAGTAATGCAAGAGAAAAGGAGTATGAACCCTAGCTACAGAACCTGACCTGAGAACAAATCTTCTTCTCCTTTAAGCGTTGAGTTGGGATTCGGAGTGGTGGTCCTCATGCTTTGGGCACTGCAGTTCCCTTACTAACCGCCGTGTTTGGGTGCTCTGTGGTGGAGGCGGTCTTTGTGTCAACTGGGCTGGGTTACTATCTGTCGGGGTTGGGGTTAGAAGGGGTGTAGCTGGTTCTCTGTCCAACTGGTAGGGGTACAATCATGCGAGTCTGGGTTATGTGTGGTGGATCTGGTCCTTGGGCAAGTACAACCGTGGTTCTATCTGCATCAACTGGTAACACTATCTTTTACGAAGACCGTGTTGTTACTCCCTTAGATACTGCCATCACGCTCTCCAATTCAAATGGCTGATAAACAAGAAAAGTAATTGAAAGTATAAACATTGTATGATAGACATGTGCAATGGATAGTGGGGAATAAAAGAGGGCATGAAATAATTCATATTTATGTTGTCGGACAAAACAGGATAGCATGACACAATTTCACATATATGATGGCTAACTAAACAGGATAGCAAGACACAATTTCACATTATGATGGCTAACTAAAAAAGATGGAAAGACATAGTTCAAAATATGAGACTATGTAAACAGGATGACATGACATAACTATATAATGTGTTTATTAAATAGGTTGGCATGCCATAATTCACATACATTCATGGATAGAATGCCATAATTCTAAATATGATGACTGTAAACACTAAGCAGATGAGATAATATAACTATATGATGTCTTTATTAAATGGTTTGCCATGCCATAATTCAGATAGATGATGTGTATGTACTATGTAAACATGATGGCATGATATAATTCAAATATATGATTTATATAATAAGCAAGTAAGCAGATGGCAATCTATATATGATGTAAAAACTAAGCAATGCAAGACAACATGCATGACATGGGTAATATAACCCTGCCAAGTTTGAGCATAGACCTTAGGGGGAAATAGGACTGGTCATCGGTCTCCTCCTCCTCTGAGGAGCTCTCTGTAACCCGACAAGATGTCTGCTTGACAGTAGCATTATGCCTTTCTGAATAACTTGTTTTCACTCGAGATACTTTCATCACCGCTTCAAATGGCTGATGCACGAAGAGTAGTTGAATATACAAACATTGTCGACAAATGGAACACGTAATACAAAAAATGATAGCATGATATAATTCACATACATGATGATTGGCTAAACAGCATGGCATTGCATAATTCACATATATAATGCCTTTGCAACAAGATAGCATTGTATAATTCAAATATATAATGTCTTGCAACAAGATGGCAATGCATAATTCACATATATGGTAATTAGACACTGAACACGTGGCATTCACACAAAGCATGTCTAAACTAATCAAATGGTATAGCAATGCGAGACACCATGCACACGATATGAGCAACATAACCCTGCCAAGTTAGAGCATACACCCCGGGGGGGGGGAATAGGACTGGTCATTTGTCTCTGAATACTCCTCTGAGGAGCTTTCCGTAACCAGCGAGATATGCGCTTCGTCAGATAGCATAGTCTGCTCAGAAGACCTTGTTTTCACTCCAGAATTTGCCATCACCATGTCAAATGGCTGATGCACACGAAGAGTAGTTGAATGTACTAACATTGTTGACAAATGTAATATGTAACGAAAAAAATGGATGGCCTGATATAATTTACATATAAGATGGTGGCTAAGCGAGGATGGCATTGCAAAATTCACATATATGATGCCTGGCTAAACAAGGTGGCGTTGCATAATTCACATAAACGATGAATAAACTAAACAAATGGCATTCGCACAAAGGATGTCTAAACTAAGCAGATGACATATTTGATGTATAAAGTAAGAAATGCAAGACACCATATGCATGATATAACCAACACCAGCATGCCAAGTTAGAGCGAAGACCTCATTGGGTAAATAGGAGTTATCTTCTCCTTCTGAATCCCCCTCAGAACAGATATCTTCCTCTCGATTACAATCCGAAATGCGTGGAGGGGGCTGCCTTTGCGCCTACCATGGAGCGACGTCTGCATGAAATTATATTGCCACGCAAGGCTCGTCTCTTTTGCTCTACATGTTCAGGTCCATTGTTTACAATAACTGTCATGCATAGGAGTAAAACATAGTGAGATTATGTAAGGAGTGCATGCAGAAATCCAGTGATGGTAGCAACTGTGGATAGACCCAAAACCAATAATAGCGAGCGGATAATGGCTTTAGTCAATAAATATAGATAATGGCTTCTTTCTTTGTTTGTTTCCACCCAACATGAAACTCATAGTAGACACCGGAGATTAACCGGATAGTAGATAGATACTATTGATAGCGGCTCCGATATGTACCCCACAACCATTTAAAAACTCAAGTTTGACCATCGGTTTGGAGCTGACTCGAGTCTAATCGGTGAACGGGGCGATAAAGTAGCATGTAATATTAAGCGATGCATAACGTGGCGGAACCGCGAAAGAGTGCGACCTCTCTTGCGGACCCGTGTAGTCCTCGAGGTCGTCTGCTCGGTTGATGATGGTAATGCAGTTTTCATGGCTGCCGGCCCGGGAAGAAGATCTGGCGGCGAAAAGACAGTCTAGAGGCGGATCCTGCTATGCGGACCCTTCTATCGTTGGAGCAGCGGTGGGGTGAATGACGGCCAATGTGATGGAGCGAGACAAACCACACAAGATTTTCTTTGACAACTATCTGTAAGAGAAGTAATTCATGAGGGCTCGTTTGAATTGGAGAATTCCAACAATGCAGGGATAGGAAATAGCGGGGAATAGGATAGGAATGCACGTGCAAAAGCAGAGAATTTAAAACACAGGATTTACGCCAATCTGGGTGTTTGATTCACAACAATTGGAAGATCACATGATGCAAAGAAGCATGGTGAGATTAAGTGAAACCACAAGAAAATGTACGGTTATAATGCTATTATGCTACTATCTCTTAGTCTTGTGCTTCATGAATAGGAATTTGAAAAGGAGAACAAGTGAAAATTAAAATTCCTACATTTTTTCTTTCAAGCAGACACTAAAGGAACAAATCTGTGTGCTCAGTGGACAATATATATAACATGTAGAGTAAAAAAGAGATGCAACAAGTGTACAACCTCTTTGGCGAAGCCATGTCGATCTCAGCGTGATTGGGTTGGCCGGTGAGGATGCTTCGGCTGACTTTGCTATCGGAAGAGGGGAAAAAGATCTTAGGCGTGCGGAGATGGAGCCGAGGTACTTGCTCATTGTGATGGAGGGTTTCGTCATTGGAGCAGCTCCGGTGAGTTGTCTGACGCCGAGGTGAAGCAGGACAAGAGAGACAACGAACAACGTTAACCTGAGTGGAATTCTAATAGCATCTCCAATACATGACGTAAAATACATAACCATAAAGTGCTAGATGTAAAATACATCAGCCGCTCATCTCTGAACTTAACTGTCGAAACTAAACTTAAGCTGTCAAACCGAACCTAAGCGCCGAAAGTGAATTTTCTTTGTCGAAACTGAATTTTCTTTGTCGGCCCGAACCCACTAGCAAGGTGAGGCTGCACGTCGGTTGAATGACTTTTTCATCTCTGGTCGATCGATTTTGCAGCCGTTGGATCTGAAATCAAGGGCCTGCGGTTCATCTTCAACCTCCACCCCCACAGCCGCCACCACCACCGGCCAAACAGCAGCCCCGCCGCCCGCTGACGGCGGTCGCCGCCGCCCACCAAAACACTGCCCACCGCCCGGTCGCGCCGCCCGGCCATCCCTCTAGGCCCCCACGTGCGAGCTTGTTCTCCGGCGATCCCCACGCCACCGCCCGCCAACGCCCGCCACCGCCGACGACCACCGCCCCATCCTCGAACCCTAAGATAGATAGTGGGGTACCTCTCCGTGAGCCCCCCTCCTTTGCGGCTGGTTCTTCCTTCACCGGCGAGCCCACCCCTTGAAAATCGGATCGACCCAAAAGTCGATTCGGTCGATCAAGTGTAGCCAAATCGAGCAGCATCGCAAGCAAGAGCAAGAGCGAGAGCAGCGCGAGCAAGAGCAATAACAAGAGCGTACCGAGGGGATCGAGAGCAAGAGCGAGCAAAGCGGCGGCGAGAGCTAACGCAACAACTCCTATCGATGTGGGACGCCGCCGCCAAGGAGCGACGTCGTGGAGGAAGTGCCGGCGACGCCGCCGTGGATGGAGTCAGCGCCGTGTCGGCTCGGGACGGCGCCCGGCGGCACCGTGAGATTGAATCAAGAAGAAAATGTGGCGATTAGTGTACAACCTCTTTGGTGGCGCCGATTAGGCCTCAGCTTCATCCGAGGAAACGGTGATGATGATGCTCTTCCGGTGGTGCAGGTAAAGACGACGGTGTGGGAATGGAGGTGGCGCGAAAGACGAGGGGAACGTCGGGGCAGCTCCTTGGAGGTGGAGGACGGGGTGGCTGAACCAGCGGGACGATGAGATCAACGACGGATCCTCATCCGGTACGGTGGATGAGGGATGTCGAGGTGTTTCTATGGACGACGTCGTCGGGGAAGAGGTTCTGGCTGGGTGGCGGATGGAGCATGGTGTGGGGTTTCATCGCCGGTTTTCGCGGCCTCGGTGTACGAATGGGTGGGCGGATGGGATGGCAGTGGGGAACCATGGCTTAGAGACGCGCTTGTACGAAATGTGGGGTAAGTTATGAAAGTACCCCCCCCACCGATTTGAGGCGGTTCTTTCGGTTCAGGGGTACCACGGGCATTTCGTGTGTCGGGATTTCACATGAGGTGGGAGTTTTCGCGCGCGTTGTAATTTCGGAATAGCAAGGCGCGGGTTGAGATGGAGGGAGTTGTCGGAGCACAACGAGACAAAGATATATCTTAAATATTTCGTGCTAACAAGGCGCGGGTTGAAATTTCTGGACAAGCCTAACGTGTATTGTACCAAATCAATGCGCACTACAAATGTCATTCAAAAATTTGAATTCATGTTATGTTCAATTAAAATATTTCGCTACGTGTATAATGCATGCAACCTACTACTCAAATGAACGTTTTAGTGCATTCCAAGCGTATATACTACCGCTTAAATATGAACTAAATTTGAATAAGATCTACTGATAATGATTGTTGTGAAGTCAAAGCATTTGAATTCGTTTCTCTGTTTAATAAGATCTACAATCATCATTATTGTCAAGTTAAACCATCGTTTGTGTATTATCTTCACAGACACACCACATGATTAGTCTCGAGTTATATATGAACTATGTGTACTATATGAACTCGAACTAGATTTTGAATCCACTTTATTTTGATTTCAAATCACATTACATTTCTAGCTCTAGCTAGATCTTCATAATCTAAACCATGTCTCATATGTATAATGTGTTTATCACATTATGTATGGCGCCCCGCCCCCTATGCCTACAAGTATTTAGATGTGAGTTGCAAACACCACACATCACCACAAATTCAAATAAAATGTGAGAATGTTCGATATTTAGTATTGTTTAGATTGCTCGATATTTAGTTGTAAGCTGCAAACGCCGCACATTATCACAAATTCAAATAAATGTGAGATTGTTTGATGTATAGTATGGTTTAGATTGTTCAGCATTTAGCTGTGAGTTGCAAACGCCATGCATTATCACATTATGGTATAACATGTGCACAACACGTGTATCACCGCTATATTCATGCATGCAATGTTTAAAACACTATGATCTCCTATTCAAATATATGAATCCGCTTTCATATCAAATTATGATCTTTGTTAGTCGCTTACACCCACACAATCCTCTAGCCTTTGTAGCTACCACTAACTTTCTCTCGTGCATGCACACGCCCTCTCGCCCTCCCCTCCCTCGGCATTCTATCCACGGGCACATTCATTTTTTCTTTAGGTCCTTCTCCCAGAGTCTCCTCAACTCCTTTCCGACACACACCGATCGATAAACCTCTCCAGCGATGCCTACCTACAGCATACACACACAGCTTCAATCTCCTCCTTTATGTGTCCATGCCTCGTGTCTCTCATATGGTCGACACACGTGTAAACTCTCGCCTCTTTTCATTGATCTCACAACCGCACCTCCTCCCCTATCTAGCTAGTAGTTGGGCCTCTCGCACCACCTCCTAGCTCCATTCACTCTGTCTATCCGTCTCATTTGGGCCTTATTTGCCTCTAACAAATGGGCGTACACCGACCGATCTCTCGCTATACATATAGCCAGCTAGGTCCTTATAACTCGTTTTACCCACACATCGATCGATCTACCTCATTAGTTGTGTCTCTCCCTTCCTCCGACAAACAACAATTGATCTACCGATCTAGTTAGGTTTGCTTACCAAACACATGGTTCCCCTTCATCATCCATGGATGCGTCCCGACAGATCTATCACGCACAGGCACACACAGAAACACATCCCCACTCTTATTGATAGCATTGCAGTTCCACCCTCAGTTTGTCTAGTAGGCCTTTCCCACCATCTCCGAGAAGCAACTCCATCACCCATCCAGCACTCTACCCCTCTCCCTCCCTCTCCCGCCCTCTCTCTCTCTCTCTCTCTCCGTCCCATCATATTTCCCGTCCTTGATTATGTATGGATGTCGACCGATCTCCCTCAAGACATAGCTGGGTCTCTCCTTCTCAACACATATACTGAGTCGTTCTACCTCTATAGTTAGGCCTCTGCCTACCCCTCCCCCACCCCTCCCCCACACACACCGATACATCAAGCGCTCTAGTCATGTCTCCGTGCCACACACAAACTTGACATGTGCCCTCTAACGTTCGATGGGCCGATGCGCCCTATATCTTTGACTTGCACACACACACACACACACACACACACACACACACACAATTTCGATGGCTCTCTTCATCGATCTCGCACCCACCCACTTGATCCTAACTTCGACTCTATCGATAGCTATGACCCCTCCCTCTCTTCTCGTGGATTGCCCGACCCTCTATCTATGATATGGATAGGCCTCCATTTCACACACACTGCATGCAAAATTTTGTTTGAGATGTCATCGACACATATTCCCACAAATAATTCACGAAATCAACCCCCCACCCCACCCCCACCCCCACCATAAAACAAAAATACTCACTGAACGCGGTTTGTATCTCTCACACACACCCACGTAGGTGGGGGCGTGCACGAAGAGAAGAGGTGCATGCACGGCGCACGTACTCCGTCTCTTTCCCAACCACACCCGCGGGTACACGGTGGAGCTCATTTACGTATGAAAAAGGCAGCCCACGTGGTAATTTGGCACGATGTCTTGGTTGTCCACTTGGTGGAGGGAGGATCGTCTACCACGGGTGAACAAACAAATTGCGACTTGACGCGTTATGTTAAATTAAAAAAGAGGCAAACCATGTGGGGCCTACCTTAGAGGCAAGGCTCTATACACCGGAGTACTTTTGATGTGTCCCGTCAACTCATGAGAACAAGGAGAAGCTTGCTTAGTACGCCATCTCCCCGCCCACAGGCGCGGTGGCTCGAAGGATGAGGTGAAGCTTCCTCCTCCCTCGCCCATGCTGTGATGGCTCCACAGGGACGAAGAGAAAATTTACTACTCCCTCCGTTTACTCCTCGTCCCTACTACCTTGGTTATAGAGATTATATCATATTGTTTGGAATATATATGTCCTTTAGTAGATTTCAATATGAACTACTAGTACATAATCCAAACACTGATGTATATAGACGTATTTTAGAGTGTACATTCACTCATTTTGCTCTGTATGTAGTAGCACTCTCCCTCGCCCCTCGACCCTCGCCCATGTGGTGGACGTGCAGCAATTCATTCGATCTCATATAGCCAGAATGATATATACTTGACTACCATTATTGCTCAACTTCCCAAGAGGCGAAGAGCCACTCGCAAGGTTAATATTTTGGAGATGCCAAGCGCAAGGTTATAGGAGAACGAGTAGTAGGTGCTACGTCATTTATAAATATATTTTTTCTTCAGTGGCATGTACGCAATATGATGGGTTCATATGGAGAGAAAGGGAAACCGCTCCACTATATACATAGTCAGGACGGGCCAGCCTACACGGTTGCTTGTTGGGGTTGCTCTCTTCACACTCTCTCGCACAAAACGACTGTCGCCACATCTCTAACATCCCGGCGGATCACGTCCGCTTGGGGAAGGGGTGGATGCTTAGTGTAGATGTGGTGGCCATCGCCAACGGCGAAAACCCACTGTCGGCACGTCCCGATCAGGGGTCCCCGCCGTTCTCTCTCACAAAGCCGGTGAGGTTGCCTTCGTCCCTTGCAAACTGCCGCAATGTGGGCAGTTGCCGCCTCCCACCGCCCTCCTCAAGGTTGAGCTATGTCCCTCAGGTACAACTCCCTTTACAGTCGGCTTGCACCACTGCTCCAGCTGCCCACATCACTCCCTGTGGATATTTCTCTACTTCTTTGCCCCGCACATACCTGATACCTCTACTGGCTTCTACGTACTGTATTTGTGATGAGTTTATGTCTCATCAACTAGTCCTAGTAATCTTATTCTAATCACGCTTCTTCAATTTCTTTGCCACAGGGATGCTCATATCGATTTTGGTGAAACTGCACAAAATGATCCGATGGTCAAAAGGTTGCAAACTTCATTTATTAGGAAGCTCGAACGTTGCCAGCAAATTGAATCCTGGTCAGGGTTCACGGTTCAAGGGCTAGGGACTACATGGATCGTTTTTTCTTTAGCTGCCTCTGTTCCAAAATAAGTGTCAACTTTAGTAGTAGTACAACTTTGTACTAAAGTTTGCACAAAGTTGAGACACTTATTTTGGAGCGGAGGGAGTACATATTGCTATGATCATCAATCATTGAGATGCAATAGCATGCATGTTAGTCTCCTTTGTATTTGATGAAATGTTGCAATGGGCAACCTTGGACGCAAGATACATGTAACAGGAGCTGGAAGCTTCATAGCATTGTACAAATTTATCTCGCTGATAAATTACAGTATGTACTAGTACTATACTAGTACTTCCTCCATTCCTAAATATAAGTCTTTGTAGAGATTTCACCATTAACCACATGCGGATGTATATAGATGCATTTTAAGTGTAGATTCATTCATTTTGTTCCATATGTAGTTCACCTAGTGGAATCTCTACAAAGACTTATCTACTAGTAATAGCTAGCCCCCACTACTAGGAATTCTCTATCCTCTCCTTGAGCCACATCATCAAAATTGATGTAGTCGTTAGATGAAGTAAATCAGTCATAATAGCAAATGCGATCTAGACGTTGAGAGGCTCCTTCTAAGCCACATGCAAGCATGCGTAAATACGATGGCACATGCATGTGAGTGGGTTTTAAATCACATCAACATTTCTGCATGCAAGCATGCACCATTAGCATGCATGTAAGTGAGCTTTTAAGTCCCATTAACATGTCAAAAAGAAAAATATAATCCCATTATGGGTAGGAGTTGGCTGATCTTTTTTCCTTACGTGGGATGATCTAAATGATGATGGGAGTTTGTTTAGTTTGGCTACCACATTTGTCATGCGGTTATAGATTTTTTAGTTCTATGAAATCGATAATTTCTTGTGCAGAGAGATATACATTGTTCAT
The DNA here is from genome assembly GCA_021605145.1 of Aegilops bicornis. Classification (NCBI taxonomy): domain Eukaryota; kingdom Viridiplantae; phylum Streptophyta; class Magnoliopsida; order Poales; family Poaceae; genus Aegilops; species Aegilops bicornis. Next base: position 482,355,332 of record CM038673.1, on the reverse strand, counting down.
GAGGACTCATCTAGTAATATTTAGGAATGGAGGGAGTACTATGTAAAGAGTTAGGTGTCGACGGTGATAGTGTGAGGTGGGCCATGTAATCACCGAGCCTGCGTGTTTTCACCGCTCTTGCACTCCTCCATTGTAAGAATGGAGAAAATTGTAATCTACTACCTCCTTTCGCCAAAAGCGTGGGACATCCAGCAGTCCTACCACCTCGATAATAAAGACCAATGAGCCGTCAAATCACATAGACCCAAAGCAGAAGTTGGACAGACGAAGCAACCATCACTATTGCGCCGGTGAGAGGTCGCGTCCGCTCTGCCGGGCATGAATGCAGCACCGATTCTTTGGGCCCGGCCGACCGTTCAGGCGGGAAGCCTTGTGACGATGGAGGGGCTTTGGGTGGGCCAGGCTGGTCAGGAGCGGGCGTGGCAGCTGTCCGCATGTCCCTACCGGACACGCCCGGAAACGATAGGATGCACCGACTCTCGTGGCTAAAATCGTACACTACACACCATATCTCTGTAGGAGTAGGTCGATCTGTCGCACTCTCTAACACACACATGCTGTTAAACACACACACGCACATGCACGCACCTTGGTCCCGTTGCACCTTCTAACGTGACTTATTACACCTAGACGGAGGGAGTAGTAAGTATACGAGATACGGTGGCAACTTAAGTCGAATACAAGTGCCCAAAATCTGTGTGCACGTTATAATAAGGATTCACTTAAAATAGTACGTGAGCGAACAGAGGGATCAATTGGACAGTGTTCTCGAGCAGTAGCGAGATGTGTGAGGTAGTAAGATAACCGTTGGCGCTTTTAATTTTTCTTATTAATTTGTTTGTTTCACCCTCTGACTGGTGGGACCCAACATACTACGTGGAGAGAGGTAAGGTGACTAAGGCTGCATTATTTCTACACCACTGTGGATAGTCTTACCACCAGAGCCACATGACACGATTATGATTGAAATCCTAATGACTCCCACACACACAAAAAAACACGGCATGCCTGTCACACGAATGCAGGAATGTATAAAAGGTTATTTTCCTCTCGTTGAACATAGCAGGGAGGGTTGTATAGCTGGTTAGCCTGTTACGCTCATCAAACTTGAGGTCTCGGGTTCGATAACTACACTTGAGCATAATTTTTGCCAGGAGGATTCTTTGACTGGTCAAAATGTTTTCTAGGGTTTGCACGCTTCACACTCTCTCTCCAGTATATATATACACGCTGGAGCCTCAGCGCTTGTAGTTGATCTCTTCACACTCTCTCGCCCTCTCCCGTTGGAGCCTCAACGCTTGTAGTTGCTCTCTTCACACTCTCTCGCCCTCTCCAGATCTAAACAAGACTTCGTTGGCCTCTCTCTCCCCTCACTGCTGCTCAAAGAGTCGGCAGGATTCGTCCGCCGGGAAGGGAAGGAGGCTTAACATTGTTGCCGTCGGCGAGGGAGGGAATCCACTACCGGCGCTGCTGTTCACTTTCCACCCAGCGGTGGCGCGGGAGGGCCTCCGACCCCTTCTTCTTCGCAGCTATCCCGTCGCCCACCGAACCACGCCCCCAGAACCTTAAGGTATATTTTACTTACTCCACATGCATTGCTCTAGCTGCATCTATACCATGAATCTAGGACGTGGTTCAAAGAGGAAAGGAGTGGGGGAAAGTAGTGGGAAAAGTTGTATATAGCATGAATCTATGACGTGGTTCAAAGAGGAAATGAAGGGGGAAAGTTGTATAGCATGAATCTAGGGCGTGGTTCAAAGAGGAAAGGAATGGGGGAAAGTAGTGGGGAAAGTTGTATCGCATAAATCTAGGGCGTGGTTCAAAGAGGAAAGGAAGGGCGAAAGTACTAGTTCAAAAAGGAAAGGAAGGGACAAGGCTGTAGAGTTTGAGCAGGTATAGATTTGTTGCGCTCACATAGGGAAAGGTGTCTAAAGATAACAAAACTGGGACCAACACAAATATGCTCTTTGGTTGTTTGTTCTTTGTTGCAACAGACTGTGCATGACCACAGTACATCGGTAGATGCACATGGTGCCGGGTCGCCCTTGTCCGTGCAACTCATTAACTGTTGTTAATCTAAGGTCCTGTTTGGTTAAAAACTCCCTAGTCCCTACCTGTTTGGTTCCAGGGACTAAACATGGACTAGAGGTTATTAAATGACATGATAAAAGACCATGTTACCCCTAGTAATGAACTAATAGAAACAAGGTGTGATGCGTGGCAGGGGCAACTGTTGGAAAAGTCCCAAAAAGACTCCCTCGGGGTCTTATTTCTTTAGTCCCAAATGCCCACTTTTAGTCCCGAAAAGTCCCTCCTGTTTGGTTTAGATGTGAGTGACACGGAGTTTTTTAGTCCCTACACCAAAATGTCCCTGTAAACAAAACACCCTCTAATAATGCCGCTGGAAAACTGATGCAATGCCACAGTTAAAAGCAAATTACATTTTTAACGAATTTTATTGGTAATATAATATCTATGTTAATATTAATCAATGCCACCATTTGAGAAATGCTACTGCCTTGCTTTCTTTCCCATTTAGATAAAGTAGATGCTTCTTTTTGTTGGCTTCTGTGTCATCCATCGTTATTGACCACTAATTGTTTCCTTTGCCCCTCTGTGTAAACAGGGTTATCTACTTCACCTCGTTGCCATTGTGACCTTTTGTTGCACTGACAAAACACTTTTGTTTTAAGAGTGTTTTGTGCAGTTCAACCAAAATGTCACACCGACAACGTTAGCTTGATTGCTTGATCTTAGTGGAACTGCACAAGAGGAGATCTTACTTCCTATCCGTTAAAGGCGAATTTGGTTCAGATCTTCTTATTATGAGTTGTTTGAATTCCGCATCATGAGAGGTCAAGATTAGCCTTCTTTCACATGATTCTGCGGTGTGCTTTCATATGTTGTGCTACTTATGCGATAATGTTGCTTGATTTTAGTGAACTGCACAAATGGAGACAAGACTTCCAATATGTATGTGCACCGTAATATCCCATTGAGGTAAGATAAGGATATTTCTGGCTGCTGGCCTGTATTTTGCCACTTTCATCGAGAAAATTAAGTTTAGTATTATACTTTTGCTCCCTAATTGACATGCCAAATCTTACATTGAAGGCGAAGCTTGTGCATTATTGAACCAAGTGATGAAGGGGAAGAACAAGCGGAAGAAAAACAAAATCAACTCTCGGTGCTTTGTAATGAAGCCTTTGGGCTGTGATGACACAAGTAATGATATAGTTTTGCATCTTAATTTATTGCTATGGTTGGAACTAGCAATTCTTTTGCCACAGATTTGATGCCATACGTAATTATCTCTACTTGTGCAAACATGGATCTTCTTTGAAGATACCATATATTTTAGTGGAACTGCACAAGAAGATGTTGGAAACATTAAACTCATCGAGGTGTATATAGTAAGCATGGCCACCCCGTAGATAGCAAATGTATGGTTCGGAGAAGTGCTTCATCTGTATGCTCTACACAATCAGCCTCCTGACAAATGTTGGTACTCACCCACTGATTTCATCCATATGATTGAGCTTTGTCATCTCTATTGGTGTTGTGCTACTGTTTAGATACTGTCATGAAAAAGTGGTATTGTCCTTGAGAAGTGCTTCGTCTATGTTGTTTTAAATATTTCCTTTCCTTTTTTCCGAGAAAATAGGGATCTTCTTCCTCTGAAGAAGAATATGGAGTAAGTGAAGTGACTAGTTCCGATTATGCCAGGATGAAGAAGCCCTGTCTATCTTCTCATCAGAAGGAGCAGTTGAAGGATGGTTACATTACTCCCCACAAGACCAAACTAACTTCAGCTCAGAAGGACTGACAAATCTCCATTTTTTGGTTGTGATGCGCGAGTACAATGTTGTTCTAGGATTCTTTACGGTGAGTTCCATTTTTCTAAAAGTGTGCTGTACATGGACCATGTATGTGCCTGTTGAAACTGTCAATTCATAGTACAGTTTGCTTTATACTAATCACTTTTTTGTATTTGTGCAAACAGGGTGCTCAGCTTGATTTCAACGGGAACTGCACAAAATGTTCATGAATACATCGAATCATTCATTTCCACCACAAGAAAGGAGGTGCCCATAAGTTCAAGGTGTTTTAACATATAAGGGCGAAATCATACAAGCTACGCGCAAATTTGGTTGATTTTTGTGGAACTGCACAAAAAGAACAGCTGGTTTATTTAGCACGAGGTGCCATGTCAATGTCCGAACTGATGGCAAACCCTGCCCATTCCACAATCGTAGGCATTTGATATTTTGGAATGGGACAACCTTGTCAAATTTTGCTCATTGATTTTAGCAAGATATGTTTGATATTTTGAATGGGACGCCCTTTCTTTGTCGACATCGGCGATCAATTTTTCTTTAGTCTTTAGTTGTGAAGTAAATATTGCCTCGACATGTGAGTCATTTGAGATGCATAATCATCGATTGTTTTGAATGTTCTCTATGAATTGCCGAGGCCTGTGTGTTTGATTGCAATGTACTGAAACGCTAAAAAGCTGCTCAAACTCTTTGTACTCATACATTCCTTTTACTTAGCACATTGTGAAAGTGCATACTTTTTGTATAAGATTGGTCAAAGTAGAGATACTTTGACTGCAGATAAAACTTGTATGCAGACTAGAAAGGACCGGAGGGAGTACATGTGAAATCGCTGCAAACGTGGTGATCACCACAGGAATAATGCTACATGCGTATTGTTTTGCATGTTCATGCAATGCCAGTGATACAGGAATTCGAACTAATCAAAATAAATTCATTCATACACGGTCGGATTTCATATAAACATGCCAGATTTCATTACATTTCATACATTCTTCAACTAAAAAGGGGTGTTTGTGGCCGCATGCATCTCCCGGAATCACGAGAGGCAGAGGTCATCCTCCTTTTCAAAAAAACTAAAAAGGGTGCTTGTTGGAGGTATAATTAATTAACCGAAGGTACCCACCTGTGTCCCAGGCGAGCGAAAGCTTGGTGGCTTAGCTGCAGGTGCAGTTGCGTAACTGACATGTGGCCTATTGGGCCCACGTGTCAGTCAGCCAACTGCACCAGCAGTTAAGTAGAAATAGCATTCTTCTCTAGTGCAGCTCTCCGACTCCACATCGCCGCCAAGAAGCTAACCGGCCGTCAATGGTCAACCCGCCTAGCTTGGCTTCAACCAGAGGGTAGCAGCGGTGGCCTTACTTGGACCCGAGCGGCAGCGACCTACCGTTTTCTACTCTTCCTCGTTTTCTGTGTGGCGCGGCCTCATTGGCAGCGAGGCGGGGCCTCGGCGGAGCCGGCGATGTCCTCTGTCTCGTTGCCGGCGGGCGGCGCCTCAGCGGAGCGGTGGAAATCCTCCCCCACGTTGCCGGCATGGTAGGGCCTCGGCTAAGACGGCGATGTCCTCTGCCTCGTTGTTGGTGGGGCGGGGCCTCGGCGGAGCCGACATTGTCCTCTGCCTCGTTGTTGGCGCGCGAAACTTCGGCGGGCAGGGCGTCGTCGACGCCACGAGCGAGGACTTCGTCGAGCGGCGTTGTCCTCAGCCTGCGTCCTCGGTCTCGCCAAACAGCGCCTCGCCCGCTTCATCGCCCTCTTTGCTAGCCTCTTTGTAGGCGGCCGCAGCCTCTGCCACCCGCATGCAGTACCGCCAGCGCTCAAGGCGGCCCTTGTGGGGGGAGCGGTACGAGTTGAGCAGCGCCTCCTACTCCGCCCGCTCCGCGGCGATCTGCTCCTCCGCCTGCAGGTGCTCCTTGAGGAGATGGTGGTTGTAGGCGGCATCGGCCTGCACCTCCCGGAACTGCTCCTCACGCATCGGCCTCACCCTGTCCATATATTGGGCACGGGCCTCGCCGATGGTCATGGTGCAATGCACCGCGAGATAAGCGGAGGAGGGGTTGGAGCGGATCATCGACTACCATGTTCTCCATTAGGGCGTCGTCGTCCTCCGGCTGCCTGGCCAGCGGTCGGCAGCAATGGTTGCCATCTCCTTGTGGTCCATCGTCCGCCCGTCGAAGAGCGCTGGGCGCGAGGAAGCCATGGTGGGCGATAGTGGTGTGGACAGGAGAAAGGGAACGGATGCGGATGACTTCGGCTATGGCCGGCGCAGCAGCTTATATAGCAATGATGGGCGGGCGGAGGGACGAACGTGCGGCGCCGGAGTAGCCGCCTCGGCAACCGCGTATCATTAATGTGTGCAGCAGATGGATGGACGGACGACACTTGTGTCGTTTGAAGGCAGAGCAATCGCCTGCACCAAGCCAATGACGGTATTGGCTTTGAGGCCAAGTGGCGAGGAGATGACTTTACTTGGATAGGATGACAATGGGGACCCACCAGGTCCATAGCCTCACGTACGCAAGTGCCTCCTTATTTTATATATATATATATATATATATATATATATATAATTTATTTTTGCTTCGTCCTGGTTTCCTGACATCACGGTCCCACACCATTGTCAACCTATGTACTCCCTCCTTTCCGGTTTATAGGGTTTATCTCAAAATTTTAGTTTTTCCATTTTATAAGGCTCAATTTGGTTGTTTTCCATCACATGTTCAGATTCCAAGGTGCATTAAATCATTGCATGCAAGTATTAAGAGAAAATTGACCAATGCATGTACTTTATGCATGCATGCATGTAATTAATGCATTGATAAACATAATTTTTTGAGGATAACAAGAGCATTAATTAGGTGCTTTTGCAAAACTACAAAAAGTATTCCACCACTCGCCATCTACCTTGATTGGTGAGATTTTTGAATTGAGCATTATAAACAGGAAAGGAGGGAGTAGTCAATAAACGAGAGAATTGCACAAGAAGAGGCCGGCAATTTGGGACCAAGCAGCTCGAGCAGTATTTGTGTTTTTGAGGTGTGAGCACTGCAGAGTTTTTCGATGTTTACCTCAGATATTAATTTTTCTCCTCTGAACAACAACGAAAACATCGTTGCAGGTATTAACTGGGCGGGTTGTGGCCTGTCTAGCCCAGGCCAGATATCCAGCCCAGATATTAATTTTTTTGAAGCTGAAAATGGCTAGCCCAGCTATACTTTGTTTAGGAATACCCAGGCAAGGTCAAGTTGTTATTCTCCGCCCCGCTGGGCTGCAAATCTTTCCTAGGAGGGATGCATTAGGCTTGACAAGAAAATGGGCTTTAAGAAATAATAAATGGGATGTAATTATAAAAACTGGGTAGTAACTATAAAAAATTGCACCAAACAGTGATTACTTTATAAAATATTATTTTTGGAATATTGAAAATTTTAATTTCATTAATTTTTGCGAGCGCAATGTTTCGTTGGATTTTTACGTAATACAAATTTATATTAAAATTGTATTTAATCTGACTAGAAATTTTGGGATAAAAATATTCGGATCCCATCAAAATGTGGGAAATTTTATTGAATTCTGTTTTGAACGGTTGGTTGAAATGGGTTGTACTTTTAACAAACTGTAAATGGGTTGTAGTAAATTCCATTAGAATTCAAAAATGGGCTACACATTCTTACAAATCTCAAATGGGCTATAAGTTCTCTGCCGCACACTTCTGGTCTTACTAAGTTGACGTGTCCCCTAAAAAAACAGAGTTGACGCGTATGCAAGGCTTTGTCAACTTATAGTCAACACACGGTTCTAGCGGCGTTGGCGTTGGATGTCCATCCAACGGATGTCGTGCTTCTTCTTCAATCTCGGATATTCTAGCTTCACCCGCCCAAAAAATGATTCCTCCCCCTGACATCTGGGGCGCGCCGTTTCGGAAGCTGGCCTGTGGGCCTACTAAGTTAACGTACCAAGGGCTTTGTCAACTTAGTCAATCTAAACGATTCTAGCTGCAGTGACCGTACGATGTCCATCCAACGGCCGTCGTGCTTCTTCAACCTCTGGTCTTCTTGATCCAGCCGCCCAAAGCAGGGCCGGTCGTGCCGCTTTGCTCCTGCCTCCGTGGCCGGCTATGCTGCCGCCGGAGGCCTCACCGCCTACTACTCCCACCGCTGGCCAGGCCATCCCTCCACTCACCCACACCCCCTATTATTCTGCGGCGACGGCAGCGCAGCCAAACCAGTGAACCCTCGTACTCCTCTCTGCGTGTGCATCCACTGCCGCGTCTTCCCCGGCTCCGCGTCGGCCCTTTCCTAGGCCTCGCCGTCGTCCACCGCCGTGGTGCTTTCGGCGCGGCGTGGTCAACGTGGTCAAGGAACGACTTCCATCGGACATGGACTGTACGTGGAGAGGCTGACAGCTAGGTCCACGACAGCCGCAAGGAAGTGCCTCCTTATTACGCGCAAAATAATTATTCCTCCACCTGACAACGGGGACCCACCGGACGGGCCACCGTATTTTGCGAAAAAATGATTCACCCCTAGCTGCTGGGACCCACGAGCTACATCTTCGCGCGTAAGGAAGTGCGTCCGAAAAATAACGATTCGCCCCACATTGCTGGGACCCACCAGCTACATCTTCGCACGCAAGGAAGTGCGTCCAAAAAACGATTCGCCCCGGCTGGAACCCACCAGCTACACCTTCGCACGCAAGGAAGTGCGTCCCGGAAAAAACGATTCGCCCCACATTGCTGGGACCCAGCAGCTACACCTTCGCACGCAAGGAAGTGTGTCCGGCAAAAAAATGATTCGCCCCGACCGCTGGCACCAGCAGGTACACCTCGCACGCAAGGAAGTGCGTCCGGCAAAAAACAAAGCGATTCTCCCCACGGCGGTCGGGACCCACCTGGTCGAAGTGTGCGTGGCGTTGCCATCACTGGTCGCGAACGTATGCATACTGGTCGATGTAGAGGCGCGCACGTGTCGTAGTAGAGGCGCGCACGTAGCATGTACACGTACGTACAACGGCCAGGGTGCAAGAAAGAAAATACGGCCATGTATGTGTACATACGGGCAGGGTCTCGAACGCCTAGTCGCGCATACGTACGGCGAGCGCTCGTGTTCATGGGAGGCAACGGAATGCGTCGTGTTCATGGGGAGGCAACGGAATGCGTCGTGTTCATGGGGAGGCAACGGAATGTGTCGTGGTCATGGGGAGGCAACGGAATGCGTCGTGTTCATCGGGAGGCAACGGAATGCGTGGGAGCCAACCGGCTTGGACGGAACAGGCGATGGAAACGAGGCCTGGCGTACCGCAGAACGGAGGAAACGACCTTGTGTTCGACCGACCACGTTCGGAACAGGGTCCTGTTGATCGAGAGGGTGTGGCGTCTGCGTAAAATGGAGGAAATGGACCTCCCTACGGTCGAAGCAGGGGTCCTGTTGATCGGGAGGGTGTGGCGTGCCAAAGCGGAGGATACGGACCTCCCTACGGTCGAAAGCAGGGGTCATGTTGATCGGGAGGGGTGTGGCGTGCCGCCAAAAGCGGAGAAGCAGACCTCCTACGGTCGAAAGCAGGGGTCCTGTTCGCCGGGAGGGTGTGGCGTACCGCAAAGCGGGACTCCACGGGATACTGTTCATCTCCACCGTCGACCTCCTCCAGCCTCCATGGGCTACCGTCGACCTCCTCCAGCCTCCACGGGCTCCTGTTCATCCAGCCTCCACCGCGCGCTACTCCACCGGCTACTGTTCAATCACACCTCCACGGGCACCCCTCCGCCGTCTACTGTTCATCCAGCCCTCCACACCACGGGGTCCTATTCAACCACCCCTCCACGGCCACCCCTCCATCGTCTCATCGCTCATCCAGCCTCCACACCACGGGTCCTGTTCATCCAGAGGCAACGCCACCGCTCCTTTGTTCATCCAACCGCCCCCCCTCCCCATAGCGATCACTTTGTTCATCCAATCGATCGGCTTTAGTTAGCAGCGATGGCGAAGAATCGCTCCATCGGGTTCGATTAACAGCCATCGATCGATCGCTCGGGTTCGATAACGCGTAACTGCGGTGCAATCGCCGGGTTCGATTAGAGCCCAACGCCTCGCTTCGGGTTCGATTAGGCTAACGCCTACGCACACCGCAGCAGCGTCGTGTCACGAGAAAGCGTGCATCGCCGATCGGCCCCGACCTCCCACCATAACCGGCAACTCCCCGAAATTTTCCTACCCCTCGCTTCTACCACGGTTTTTTCCGTCATGAACGGCCCAAAGAATGTCATGCAGCTGCGTCTCCGGCCCGCCCAGGACGAAAAGCCCATTTTCTGTCATGATTTTTTGTCATAGAAGTAGGAGCCCACCACATCTATGATGATACCGGGTTCTGTCACAACTATCTTCATAGAAGTGTCATATGTATGACAGAAAAATTTCGTTCGACCCAAAATGTCACGGATGTGTCTTTTTTTTGTAGTGCACCAAGACTCCATGGCTGTTAGAATCATTACAATGTAATCAGATTACTGACTCTAGTGCAAGTGGGAGACTGAAGGAAATATGCCCTAGAGGCAATAATAAAGTTGTTATTTTATATTTCCTTATATCATGATAAATGTTTATTATTCATGCTAGAATTGTATTAACCGGAAACTTGATACATGTGTGGATACATACACAAAATACCGTGTCCCTAGTAAGCCTCAAATAGACTAGCTCGTTAATCAAAGATGGTTAAGTTTCCTAACCATAGAAATGTGCTGTCATTTGTTTAACAGGATCACATCATTAGGAGAATGAGGTGATGGACAAGACCCGTCCGTTGGCTTAACATATTGATCGTTCAGTTTTATTGCTATTGCTTTCTTCATGTCATATACATATTCCTTTGACTATGAGATTATGCAACTCCCGGATACCGAAGGAATACCTTGTGTGCTATCAAACGTCACAACGTAACTTGGTGATTATAAATATGCTCTACAGGTATCTCTGAAGGTGTTTGTTGGGTTGGCATAGATCGAGATTAGGATTTGTCACTCCGAGTATCAGAGAGGTATCTCTAGGCCCTCTCGGTAATACACATCATAAGAAGCCTTGCAAGCAATGTGACTAATGAGTTAGTTGCGGGATGATGTATTACGGAACGAGTAAAGAGACATGCCAGTAACGAGATTGAACTAGGTATGAAGATACCGATGATCGAATCCCGGGCAAGTAACATACCGATGACAAAGGGAACAACGTATGTTGTCATTACGGTACGACCGATAAAGATCTTCGTAGAATATGTGGGAACCAATATGAGCATCCAGGTTCCGCTGTTTGTTATTGACCGGAGAGGTGTCTCGATCATGTCTTCATAGTTCTCGAACCCGTAGGGTCTGCACGCTTAACGTTCAATGACGACTTTATATTATATGAGTTATGTGATTTGGTGACCGAATGTTGGTCAGAGTTCCGGATAAGATCACAAACATGAAGAGGAGTCTCGAAATGGTCGAGAGGTAAAGATTCATATATAGAACGATGATATTCCGACACCGGAAGTGTTTCGGGGTGTACCAGGTACATATCGGAGTACCGAGGGGGGGTTACTGGAACCCCCCGGGAGGTTAATGGGCCACATGGGCCAAAGGAGAGGGGGCACACCAGCCCACAAGGAGCTGGCGCACCCCTCCTAGGCCGCCGGCCAAGTGGGAGAAGGAAAGGGGGGAGTCGGCCTCCCCCTTCCTTTCCTCTCCCCTCTCCCCTTTTTCCCCTTCGATAAAAGGAAAGGGGGGCCGAATTGGACTAGGGCCCCAAGTAGGATTCCTCCTCCTTGGGGCTCCCCAAGGCTGTCACTCCCCTCCCACCTATATATACGTGGGGAGGGGGCACCTAGAACACACACCAACAATTGTTAGCCGTGTGCGGCGTCCCACTTCCACGGTTTACGCCTCCGGTAATATTCTCGTAGTGCTTAGGCGAAGCCCTGCGCGGATCACTTCACCATCACCGTCATCACGCCATCATGCTGACAGAACTCATCTACTTCCTCGACACTTTGCTGGATCAAGAGTTCGAGGGACGTCATCGAGCTGAACGTGTGCAGAACTCGGAGGTGCCGTACGTTCGGTGCTTGATCGTTCGGAACGAGAAGAAGTTCGACTACATCAACTGCGTTGTCAAACGCTTCCGCTTTCGGTCTACGAGGGTACGTGGACACACTCTCCCCCTCTCGTTGCTATGCATCTCCTAGATAGATCTTCCATTAGCGTAGGAATTTTTTTAAAATTGCACGCTACGTTTCCCAACAAGACGGCCATGCAACAGTCCTACACCCAGACCAGCGATGGCACACAACAACAACATTGGGCTGCCGGAGAGCAGCATCCGGAGCGGGAGGAGGAGGACGACGATGATGATGATTCGGATGATACAGACGGAGATCCAAAGAAGAAGGGTAGAGGAGGAAGCTTCAACATGCGGGAGGACGAGCTATTGTGTGATGCATGGTTGGCAACTAGTCTTGATCCTCTCCACGGTGCAGAGCAAAAGGGCACAACCTTTTGGAGGAACATTCACATATGGTTCCAGGAACACAAGCATTTCACACCCTACTCCGACGCGGTCATCCACAACCGTGACTGGAAGTCCCTCAACCATCAATGGTACACCATCCAAGAGGTGTCCAAGTATTGCAAGCACTTGAAGCATCTCATCGCACGATGGCTTAGCGGTGCACAAATCACCGAGCAAGTAAGTTGATCACTAGCCGAGTATGCTCTAGTTTTGTTGATCACTAGCTGGACATGTATTATTTTGCTGCTCACTACGGATATGCATTGTCGACATTGTTCCACTTTGTAGCCTACTCATGCTTGTGTGGTGTTACAAGAAGTTGGAGAAGAAGTCTTTCACCGTCATGCATTGTTGGTTAAAGTTGAATGGGCAACCGAAGTGGAACCTTTTCATCGCCAAGACCGCCAAGCCAACGAGGAAGAAATTGGTGACTCGTGCAATCCGTCCGCGGCCAGATGTTGCAACTACAGAAAGATGAGTTGGCGACGGTGAACAATGAGGTCATGACGGAGGCGGACGCAGACGCGGACGTGGAGGCTGCCTATGCGGCGGCGACAGCACCTCCTTGATCGGGGAGCAGCTTGCTGGGATTGCCGATCCGGCAGGGCAGAAATGTATGGACTGCCGGACTGATGTTCTTTTGGATTCGGGTATGTAAAAATTAAGCATATTTGCCTTTTTTTGGTTGTGATCGGGGATGCGATCCGGCACGCGTGTAATCCGGCGCGTTGTATGGATCAGTGTTTGAATTTGAATTTACTAGCGGACATATATAGCATACGGTTGGATGACGGCCTCCAACACTAGATTATATCTGTCCGTGAATGGATACATGAGAAAATTTGCGGGTCACTGTTGAAGATGCCCTTATGGGTCATTGGTCAGATATAATCTAGTGTTGCAAAAAAATGTGTAGCATAACCAAAGTCAGCCCGATTCACAGCGGAGCTTCTGCCTTTTTGTTCCATGATTCGCAATGCCAGTGAATTTTCTTGGTTCCCATTCATGGCAGCGACACATCTTCCTGATCCTTGTGTGGAGGCAATTTAGGGGTGGACATGGTTGTGCGTGCACCTGTTTATTTTGATCCCCGCAGCGTGACCCTAGGCTGCTATCTGCCTCTACGAGGCGCATGGTCAGTGGGTTTTAGCCCTAGCATTGGAGGTTCCCGGTGACACGGTTCACTAGTTGGATGCCTCCTACTCAGTGCAACGGTTTGGAGTGCTCGATATGGCCCAAGATGGCATGTGTGATAGTAGATCAGGCGAATCAACTTCTCCTTGATGTATGGGTTCCGTCCTTGTCTGAGGTGCCCCGTTTGACCAACCTTAATTTGTTGCGTGGACGGTCTGAACTCTCGGTGACATGAGATCGATGGAGATGACGAGTATCCCTATGCGTTTGTTACACACGCATATTTCTAATTGTGTTGCTAGGTCCACTCAGACTGTGCGTCTACACAACTAAGCAATGATGGATCGACCGGCGGTGGTAGCACATGACAACGTCGGTTAGATGGTGCTTTCTTAGTGGAGGCACGCCAGTTTCACGGGTGAAAACTCTAGAACCGGCCTTCTTTGGTTGAATTTGTCCCAAGATCCGGGCATAGTGGTTGGGTCCAGAGACGGTGAAGCTTGTGCACTGTTGCCTTACTAAGAGGGTCGTTGTTGGAGCACTTATCATGTTACATGGGTTGCAATGATTGATGATTTTGTCATATTTTTTTGTAATAATTTGGATGTCTACACCCTTGATGTGTTGAGTAGCTCTTGAGTCATGTTGATGCAGAGTAATTGATGTCTTTTCGATATTAATATATTCCCTTCATCGAAGAAATAACCAAAATCAGTGTGATAGATCGGGTACAGTAATTACTGTGTCACAAGAAAAACATCTCAGGTTCTAAAAGCAACTCCAATGGGCGACCCATTTCGTCAGCCGCCGTCCGTTTGGGTCGACGCAAACACAAAAAGCGACCCAACGCGCCGAACCAAACGGACGCACGTTCGCTTTTCGTCCGCCGCGACCCATTTCCGACCCATTTTTGAGCCGGATTTGCGTCGGTGCGGACCCACGACGGACGCGCGCACGCTCTCCTTCTCCTCTCACTGGGCCCGCTGGTTGGTGGCACATTGGCCTCCCCCTCCCCTTCACCTCCAGCCAGCAGCAACCCTCGTCCGCCTCCTTCGTCGCCGACGCCGACGCCCATTTTTGCCGGCGACTCTGCCAGCTGCCGCCGCCTCCACATCCGCCCAGCAACGCCGCCCACTCCCCCATCGCCCGTGACCGCCGTCTTGCCCAAGAGTCGTCCAAGAGCAAGAGAGTGCTAGGAAGGATGTCGAGCGTGCCTTTGGTGTTTTGCAATCTCGATGGCGCATCATTCGGTATCCTGCTAATACCTGAAGCACGCAGAAACTATGGGAGGTGATGACTGCTTGTGTGATCATGCACAATATGATCGTAGAAGACAAGCGCCCGGAACGTCTGTACGATCAAGGGTTTCAGTTTCAGGGTGAGAATGTTGTGCCTGAGTATGAAGTAGCGGCAACGTTTGAACAGTTCACCCAATTTCATCAAGACATGCGTGATTGGGAAACTCGCGTGCAACTGTAAAATGATTTGGTTGAGCATATGTGGGCTCATGTTGGCAACCAATAGATGTATCTTTTTTATTTGTTTGCAAAACTATGTGAAATATTTTTATTTGTATCCGGCTTGTAAAACTAGTACTATTTTATTCGATGAACTTTGTTATTTGATAATATGTTTGAATGCAAATCAATATAATATTAGACGGCCAGTAGGCCACGCCGGCACATATAGGTCGACGTGTTGGGCGCGCTGCCGAGCTATATCAAAAACAGGGCGGACACAAACAGATAAAAAACTAACAAAATCGCCGTCCATTTGGGTCGTCCCGTTAGAGTTGCTTTAACTGATCTCACGAGAGACACTCCCAGATTACCAGCAAAAAAGAGGAGAAACATCTCCGATTATCAATCAACTCAGGCAACGAGAGAGAGAAAGAGAGAGAGAGAGAGTAGAACGGTTTCTGCCCTGCGACAACGGCATGTGACCCGTCAACATGGGCTTGCGCCCAGGCACGCACCGGCGCTGCAGAAACAGGGGGACAAGCGCAAATGCCTCGGCATTTCATAAAGCGGCCGCGGGGGAGTACGTGATGTGGAGTGCGTAGCCACCACGTACGCAGGGCGCGATCAGATTAGATTAGAGCTAGATAGACATATGCTTGTCCATCTTTTCGGTTCCCGGACAGAGCTCGCAGATGATCGTCTCCGGTCGAGTCGTATCTTATCAGCGTCGCCATAGGGAGCAGCCGTCCATGCAATGCAACGTACTACCACCACCATCCTCTTCGACACAGCGTGTGAAAGAGTGAGTTAGTAAACTGCCGGCCTGTTTGCTGCATTATTGTTGTTGTTGTTGTTGTTTTGCCTGGCGGCCGACATGTGCTCGACATCTTCGTATACCAGTAAAAAATATAAAAATCTTTGTTGCGAGTTCACGTAGTATATACAATAATGCATATTCCGATGTGGCTTTTGATGCATGTAGATTTGATTTTTGTGATCGGTCTAAGTTATTGGCACGACTCGCGCGCTATGCTGGCGCCTGGTCCAGCGTGAACGCGGGGCCCCTTTGCAGTTGCAGGTAACGCGTCACTGATGGCGCACTGTTCTCGCATGCACGCAATCAGGGCCGCCAAGTACAATGCAAGCTAGACAAAGCACTGTGTGAAATATAGATAAGAGCGACACCGAGCTAATCGGCGGTGTTGATCGGTACTACTAGCTAGTACCTTTGAGCTTGGTCCAGGAACAGACAAGACATGGATTACTTCCACCTTCTCAACTACTCCTCTGTCTGAAAATACTTGTCAAAGAAATGGATATAAATATATATGGCTAGCGTGTGTTGTATCCTGTGAATCCACTTATGTTAGGGATTGACAGAGAAACGATTGGAGAGTACTGGGCTGGGGACCTTTTTAAAAAATTCACAAGGAGCTTGATACGACCCGTTGTAATAAAAACACTGAGGTTGTCGACGTTGCATCTGAAGCCGATGTTGTCCAAAAATACGAAGCATCTACACCGGAGTATCTCCGGCTAAGTAATAAAGATGAGGATACACTAGTTAATACTTGCATGCACGTTGATGCATCGCACATAATTAATATAGGCCAAAAGGAGAAACATGTCCAGGCTCAGGACAAGATGAGATTTACTTCAGGACTTGACATGCGTACAATGATGCAAGAAATAAAGAGAGAAAAACATGAGATGGAAGCCAGCCTAGAATGCTATTTTGTTCCAATTGTAGGAGGCAAAATTCATTCGGTGCATGCAACCAAGAATTATGGCTATTTACTTGGAGATATAAAAGGAGTTAAAGGAAGGTTTAAAGAAGGATTTATGTTCCTATTTTTACCACGCAAGGAACATGTACGGAAAGGAGATGTACGTGGCCATCTATCTCTCAAGGACTTGGGATGGTGTCCACCTACAGTGAAGATACATACATGATGTTTGTTGCCGAGATGTAAAAGGCAACTAATTAAATATAGTATAGAGTCTAGAATAGATTATAGTCTTAGTCTCCTTTTGACTTGTGTGTTGCATGTAGGGATAGATTACTTCTACGTGAGGGTAAGTTGATTAGTCGGGTCAGCTATAAGTAGTAGAGGATGCGATCATGTAACGGCAGGTTATATTTTGATAATAAACACGATGTGTTTTTAGGGTAAATCCCCTTATCGAGTTTTGGGGGAAGCTGTCTAAAAATCCTTAAGTTTTGGAGGAAGCTTTAGAAAACCTCTGTGTTGCGATTTCTCTGCGAGGAAATTGTTTTGCGCGTGAGTACCGTCATCGAGATTGGTTTTCTCGCGCTGAGCCGCAAGGTTCAAACCCTCTATTTAAATGTACATCGGCGTCTTGTGGCGAGAGGTTAGTACTGTTGAAGGTGGAGTGTCGTGAAAGATCGGGCCGCAACAACCGATCGGATCTCACCACGAGGTTCGGTCCCTATCAGGTGGTATTCAGAGCATCAGGTTGTTCACGACACTATGAAGAAGATGGTGAGTGCATCGTTATTCAGTAAGTTGAGCTATGGATTTCAGTTGGAGGAGGAAGGCCTTTGGACTGGGCTTTTTCACACCCGTGTGGTAGTGAGAGAGAGATCATGTGCCATGAGATCGATCACATGAATTTGATCAACGCTGCAAGCATCGAGATGGTGGAAAAGTTGAATCTACCAGTGACAGCACATCCGTAACCATACTTGTTTCGTTGGGGTCATGAAAAGCTCGCTGTCACGCACCAAACTAAGGTATCGTTTTTGTTGGGTAATTATTTTTGTGAGGTTTTGTGCAACGTGATTCCGGCAACGATGATTTCGTGTCACTTGTTATTGGGTGAGCCATGGTACAAAGATCATGATGTGGCGTATGATTGCAAAACACACACATATATTGTCAAGAGGGGTAAGAAGTGCAACCTTGTGCCTATGGGTGAGGAGCGTTTTATTTTTTGGAGGAGAAAACATCTTCAGAAGATTAAAGAGCAAAAAGAAGAAAAGAAGAAGGTTGAAGCTACTGAAATTTCCGTCGTCACCGTTCAGTATGTACATGAAAATATTGCTGAAGAGATTGAGTCGAAACTGAGGACGGTTTCCATTCAAGGGGGAGAGGATGATACGACCCGTTGTAATAAAAACACTGAGGTTGTCGACGTTTCATCCGAAGCCGATGTTGTCCGAAAATACGAAGCATCTACACCGGAGTATCTCCGGCCAAGTAATGAAGATGAGGATACACTAGTTAATACTTGCATGCACGTTGATGCATCGCACATAATTAATATAGGCCAAAAGGAGAAACATGTCCAGGCTCAGGACAAGATGAGATTTACTTCAGGACTTGACATGCGTATAATGATGCAAGAAATAAAGAGAGAAAAACATGAGATGGAAGCCAGCCTAGAATGCTATTCTGTTCCAATTGTAGGAGGCAAAATTCATTCTGTGCATGCAACCAAGAATTATAGCTATTTACATGGAGATATAAAAGGAGTTAAAGGAAGGTTTAAAGAAGGATTTATGTTCCTATTTTTACCACGCAAGGAACATGTACGGGAAGGAGATGTACGTGGCCATCTGTCTCTCAAGGACTTGGGATGGGGTCCACCTACAGTGAAGATACATACATGATGTTTGTTGCCGAGATGTAAAAGGCAACTAATTAAATGTAGTATAGAGTCTAGAATAGATTATAGACTCGCGACCGCGGACGAAGAGATCCAAGGTGAGGGCACTCGATCCACGATCCCTCGTAAGTTTGATGCGGTTTCTAGTCACTCTGGAAGGAAAGGGCCCGATGGGGAGTCGCTCGCACCAGCGGATCCATTGGGGCTGCGCGATTCTTGGATGCAAATCAGGGCGAAGATCCGAAACATATTGAGGAGAATCAACAAGAAAGATCCGCGTTCGGGGAACAAGGAAGGGAATGAACACAGGAAGGAAGGCAATGATTTGGCACAGATCCGTGACCGTTTGTTAACTATGAGGGTTAATCTGCAACAGAGATTTGGGGAAAGGAAGAATGATCTTGGGCCGATTGATATGAAAGGAGGCAGTGATTGGGATCGGATGTGTGACCATTTGTCAGCTATGAGGGTTATTCTGCAACAGAGAGTTGGGGAAATCAAGAGTGATCCCGGGCGCTTTGATAGGGATTGGACCCAAGCGGGATCCGCCAGATCAAAATTACCCGATATACAAGGGAAGGTGGATCCGGATCAAAGCGAGAGGGATGGGAGACGCGGACAGAGCTATAAAAACAAGAGACGAACCGGGGAGCGGATCACAATTCCCATACCTCGCATCCTCCCCAGACCCACCACCAGAGATGGCGAACCAAGTACCAGCAAAGAACAAGGGGCCGATGCACGTCTTTGAAGAGGTCGACTCCAATGAGGGACGGGGCGGTGGAGACCGGGTGCTGCTCAAGGCGGCTCGTCCAACAGAATGGGCGGGACACCATGGAGTTCAGATCCCCTGATTTGGTGGTCTGGACCTCTCGAGGAGAGAGCAGCGATGAAGACACGCTGGCTTCTTTGTTGGCCTGTTCTTCTCCCTCCAGGCCTTTAGCTCTGAAGGCCTGTTTGGAGAGCTCAAGGACAAGTGGGGTCTGCGGGGTAAGATGAAATATACTCAGTTGAAAAATAACAGGTATCTGCTGGAATTCGAGAGAGAGGGAGACAGGCGGTTCATCATCAACAACGGCCCTTGGTCGTACAAGGGACGCATTCACGATGGTCGCCGTGGGACGGGAGCATCCCTCCGTGTGAGGTTGAGATCGCCCATATGCCCATTTGGGTGAAGATCTTCGACATCCCTCCCGTCATGCTCTCGGAACCGGTGGCTTGGAGGCTAGGTGCTTTGCTGGGAGAAGTGCTTGAGGTAGACACAGACAGAGATGGTAATGTTTGGGGTGACTTCCTGCGGGTTAGAATTAGTCATGATGTTGATAGGCTTCTGACGAGAGATATAAAAACTCGTGAGCTAGCTATGAGTGTGGATGAGGAAAAACAGATGTATACCCTAGAGGTGAAGTATGAGAGATTGCCAAGGTTACGCATGTCTTTGTGGTAGAATAGGCCATGGACAGCGTGATTGTAAGCTGGGAGGACCTCCAAAGATGAGGTTTCTGGCTTCTTGGCTCCCCTTTAAAGAAGAAAAATGGCAGAGGTGGGTATGTCGCGCCGGATGCATGCAGTGCACGTCGCTTCATACACTTTGGGTCAGAGGTCAATTGTGGAATCAGGTCGGCCCCGGCGAGGCTTGCTGTGAGCAAGTACAACCAGATCCCTGAAGATGTGTTGGCTGATCCCCTGGTGCAAGAAGCCATCGCCGCAGTGAGTGCAATAAAGCTGGGCGAGGAGCCCAGTGCAGCTACTCTGAAGAATATTCAGTCAGGGCGGGCTCGTGAAGAGGAGTTGGTGGCGAAAACACAAGCTGAGATACAGGCTACTGTGAAGGGTGCACACGAGCAGATCAGTGGGAGTTCCACCCGGAAATTCCCTCTGGTTTTGACCCGTCGGGTGTGCTTGGCGTTGGTAACACCCCCATGGCAACAGCAGAGCGGGCGGCAGATAAGCTTGAGGTAACCACGACAAAGGATCAGGAGGAGACACGGGGGGCTGCAACTGCAGCTGGTGCGTCCCCTCGTGCAGAGAATGTTCACGGGAAGAAAAATAAAACTGACAGGAAGGGGGCTGCTATCAATGTGGAGGTCGTGCAGGTTTCAGTGCTGGGAAAAAGGAGTGACAGAAGTGAGGAAGGGATAGAGGAAATGAGGTTATGCACTTTGGATGATGGGTCTGATCAGAGTAAAAAGGTTAAGGGTTCGGCGGAAAGTAAAGGAATGAGCAAGATTGGAAAGAAGGACGAAGAGGAAGCTCGTACAGGGCTGCCAGATCCTTGGTAGGTGCCGATGGTGGCGCCTGCCGGAGACCATGACGGTGCTAAGCTGGAATCGCCGGGGCTCGAGCAACCCGGACAGTTCAGGAGCTGGTATGCCTAGTGCATACCCACAAGCCCAAGATCGTCTTCCTAGCTGAAACGAGACAGTGCGAGAATAAAAGTTAAAGATATGAAATGGAGACTAGGTTTGAAACATTGCCTTACTCAGGATGGTAAGGGCAAAGGGGCTGGTATTGCACTGTACTGGGACGATTCAATAAGAATAAAAGTTTTGTCGTATGGGCCGAGGTACTTTGATGTGATTGTATCTGAACCCCACAGCCCTAAATGGCGGGGAACATTTGTGTATGGTGAACCAAAGGGTCAGGATCGGCATCTCATGTGGAGCCAACTTAAAAACATTGCACCAAAATCAAATGAACCCTGGCTAATGGTGGGTGACTTCAATGAGACCATGTGGCAACATGAACATTTTTCCTATGCGAAGAGGTCAGAGAGGAAGATGGCTAATTTCAGAGATGCCCTCTCCTTCTGCGACCTACATGACTTGGGTTACAAAGGCCCAAGATGGACTTATGATAATAAACAAGGGGGAGCAAGAACATCAAAGCTAGATTAGACAGGGCAGTGGCCTCACAAGCTTGGTGCGACATGTTCAATGGCCACACAGTTACCCACATATGCTCAACTCGTTCGAGCCACTTTCTGTCTTGGTGGAAACGGGCACCAGCTATGGACGTAGGGAGCGAAAGCGTGGTTTCCACTATGAACAAATGTGGGAACGATTGCCCTCTCTACACACCACTATTAAGAAAACCTGGACAGGGGAAAGGAAAGCGAGGAATCTGTCTGAAGTTTCAAATAAGCTGCAGGAAATGAGGGGGTCTCTAACCCGTTGGAGTAAGAACAACTTTGGCTCGGTCCTCCGCAAAACCAAACAAATTAGGGACAGAATTAGCATCCTTTTGGAGGAGCAGCAGTCGGACTCCAGAGAAGATAGATTGAAAAAATTGTCAAGCGAGTTAGATGAGTTCTTTGCTCGGGAAGAAATAATGTGGAGGCAACGGTCGAGAGTCCAATGGCTGAGAGAAGGCGATAGAAATACCAGATATTTCGGAGGAAAGCTACTTGGAGACAGAAAAGAATGCTATTCGCAGACTAAAAAGGAAGATGGCTGCTTTGGGTCGAGAAGGGTGATGACCTAAAGAAAATGACTACTGATTTTTTCAAACTCTTGTTTCTGCGAGATAATGAAGTGGATCCTAGTACTCTGCTGAACCTTACCTCTCCCAGTGTGAAAAGAAATGAATGAATCCCTGACAAAGGCCTACACGGATGAAGAGATTGCGGATGCACTATTCCAAATAGGACCCCTAAAAGCTCCAGGAGCTGACGGTTTCCCTGCCAGATTTTATCAATGGAACTGGACCTTGGTAAAGGCGGATGTCATACCTGCAGTTAAGGACTTCTTTAAGTCGGGGCTTATGCCCCCAGGGTGAATGACACGGTTATCTGCCTAATCCCAAAAGGCAAGGACCCCCAATATTTGAAGGACTACCGGCCGATCAGTCTCTGTAACGTTTTATACAAAGTGGTGTCAAAGTGCATTGTCAATCGACTCCGACCTTTTTTGGATGAGATTGTCTCAGAATCTCAAAGCGCCTTTGTCCCAGGCAGGATGATCACGGACAATGCTATTATAGCGTTCGAGTGTTTCCACAAAATTAGCCACTCCAGGAGCAGTTTTAACACACATTGTGCCTATAAGCTAGATTTGGCAAAAGCTTATGATAGAGTTGACTGGGGGTATCTGGAGGGTGCACTCCACAAACTGGGTTTTGATCACACATGGATTAAGTGGGTGATGTGCTGTGTCAAATCCGTGACATACTCGGTCAAGCTGAATGGCGAGCTGTTGGAATCCTTCTCCCCGTCGAGAGGACTAAGACAAGGTGATCCTTTGAGTCCGTACCTGTTTCTTATGGTGGCTGATGGCCTGGTGAACATTCTTAGAAGAGAAGTAGACAGTGGTAACATAACGCCTCTCAAGGTGGCAAGAGGCAGCCCCGGGATATCAAATCTACTTTTCGCCGATGACAGCCTCCTCTTCTTCAAGGCTACAGATCAGGAAGCAAAGGTGGTCAAGGAAGCCTTGGATTTTTTCCAGAAGTGCACGGGACAACTGCTCAGCCCATCAAAATGTTAAGCTCTTGTTTAGTGAACTTTGCCCTCCCGTCACACAAGGAAAAATCAAGAACACCCTCGGGTTGTGTCCGCGACTTTTGAAAGTAAATACTTGGGGTTGCCAACTCTAGAGGGGAGAATGAAGAATGGGAGTTTCCGACCTATCATGGAAAGATTTACTAAAAGATGTTGATTGGAATGAAAGATTCATGTCGCTGCGGCAAAAGAGGTTAATGTGAAATCGGTAGCACAAGCCCTACCGATATACCCAATGGGAGTCTTTAAAATGCCAATTGGTTTCTGTGACAAGTACGAGAAGCTCATTAGAGATTTCTGGTGGGGAGATATGGAGGATCATAGGAAAGTGCACTGGATGGCTTGGGACCAAATGACCAAACCCAAAAGGAATGGAGGTCTGGGTTTCAGAGATATGCATTCTTTTAATCAAGCATTACTTGCGAGACAAGGGTGGAGATTGATCCAAAATCCGGACAGTCTATGCGCTAGGGTTTTGAAATCAAGTATTACCCAAATGGAAACCTTTTGGATACGGTATTTACATGGATGCATCGCCCTTTGGAGAGGAATTGAGTTCGGCCTAGATCTGTTGAAGGAAGGTATAGTGTGGAGGGTTGGAGATGGGAGAAGCATCCAGATCTGAGAGAGATAAGCTGGATCCCGAGGAGGAGTGGGCTAAAGGCCGCCTCTTTCACACTAAATCACAGACTGAGATGGGTAAACCAACTTATTAAAACAGAGACAAATGAGTGGGATGTGGATCTCATTCGAAAGGTGTGCCCAGCTTATGATGCGGAGGAAATTTGCAAGATCAGGCTACCCGCTAGGAAAACCAGTGACTTCATAGCCTGGAACCATGAGGATTTGGGACTATTCAGCGTCAGGAGTGCATATAAACTGGCCGAGGAGATCAAGAATAGAGACAGGCCAGGCCGCTTCTAGCTCGCTTAGCGAGACGAAACAACGATAGCATCTCGGGACTTGATTTGGAAGTGTAAGATACCCCAAAAGTTAAAATCCTAAAGCTGGAGGGTAGCTACAGGTTCCACAGCCACTACAAGAAACAAAAAGCGGAGGACCACGGAGGTCAATGCCACCTGCCCTATATGTGGGCGGGAAGATGAGAATGAATACCACGCGGTTATCAAGCGCACTAAGGCCCGAGCTCTCGTTACGAAGTTCGGAAAGTGTGGAAGATTCCAAGTGAGAAAGCCTTTGCGCACCTGGCCCTAATTGGTTGCAGTGTCTCCTTGATACTTGTGATATGAGGACCCGCGGTAGGATTCTTCTGTTGCTGTGGAGAGCGTGGTTCCTCCGTGAAGACTGCGTTCATGGCGATGGGAAAGCTTTGGTGTACGTGGTTTGGATTTCCTGCAGCGTTACGAGATGGAAATCATGCTTGCCTTGGGACCTGATCCGGATGTTGCGGGCAAAGTCAGCCTATTCCCCATGCTGCCAAGTGGGCGGGCACACACATCGAATGAGATACCCCGCTGGAACCCTCCATCGCCTGATAGTTGGAAGATGAATGTTGAGCATCGTTCTTGGGTGACAGAGACATGACATGTCTCGGGATGATTACAAGGGATTACAAGGGTTTGGTCGCGATGTCGGTATGCCGAAAGATCAATCCCAGTGCAGGGATAGAGGAAGCAGAGGCAGGCAGTGTTGATGGGACTGAAGGAGTTAAGCACTCACTATCGTGGGCCAATCATTATTGAGTCTGACTGTTTGCCCTTGATAAACCGCTTGCAGAAGAACATCCCGGACAGATCGCGTCTATTCCACTTTGTAATCGATATCAAGAACCAGGCCACTGTGTTTAGCTCAATTACCTGGTCGGCGGTCAGGAGAGACAGCAACAAGGTGGCCCACGAACTGGCAGCTTATGCGAGAAGCAAGGGAGAGAGCAAGATCTTTGCAAACGTCCCAAAGGAGCTTGCAGAATTAGTCTTAAAGGAACGTCCCAACCTGTAAGCTTGTTTAGGCCTTGTAGGCTGTTCTCAAAAAGAAAAAGAATAGATTATAGTCTTAGTCTCCTTTTGACTTGTGTGTTGCATGTAGGGATAGATTACTTCTACGTGAGGGTAAGTTGATTAGTCGGGTCAGCTATAAGTAGTAGAGGATGCGATCATGTAACGGCAGGTTATATTTTGATAATAAACACGATGTGTTTTTAGGGTAAATCCCCTTATCGAGTTTTGGGGGAAGCTGTCTAAAAATCCCTAAGTTTTGGAGGAAGCTTTAGAAAACCTCTGTGTTGCGATTTTTTTGCGAGGAAATTGTTTTGCGCGTGAGTACCGTCATCAAGATTGGTTTTCTCGTGCTGAGCCGCAAGGTTCAAACCCTTTATTTCGTGTACATCGCGTGCGCGGGTGAGAGGTTAGTGCTGTTGAAGATGGAGTGTCGTGAAAGATCGGGCCGCAACAACCGATCGGATCTCACCACGAGGTTCGGTCCCTATCAGAGCTTGGGCTGGAGGCGAGCGTCATTGTGCAAAAGAAGCCCCGGCGCATGCTAGGCACAAGATTTCCATCAAACGACTGACGAGGAGAGGATACAAGGATTCACAAACATAAATGGATTCACAGGATACGACGCCAATATATGTATCTGAAGCTAAAATATGTTTAGATACATCCATTCTTCCGACAAGTATTTTCGGACGGAGGGAGTACTTTCTCTATATAACTTTATTTCAGTAAAGCAAGAATAGGGAACCTTATCCTCAAAAAGGTTCGGATCTTGAAGTAAAGAAATGGTTCGGATAGCAGTGACCCTAGTTATCATTGATAGGAAATCCATGCTATATATATCACACTGTCATGAACTGTAAAAATGCTTTATAAAAAGTTTGCTTCGGTGAAATGCAAGACTTCGCAAGAAGGCTTAGCGGCGCTAAGCTCGATGGTCACTACTGCATTGAAGAGGAATACTGCTGCTGAACACAGCATGCAAACATGCAATGGCGCTCCGTCGACAGAGCTACTGCGATCCGTCAAAAGGCTACGTGCGTGCGTGCGTGCAACGGGCCCGGCCCGGGCAGGGGCCCTGGCCTAATCAAGGAGCGGAGCGGAGCGGAGCCGGGCCAGCGGTTGGCAGGCAGCTGAGGCTGAGGTCGCCGGAGTGGGGGAGGAGGAACAGAGGACGACAGCTAGCGCTAGAGGGCACAGGGTACAGGCGCTGCATGTGCACGTCGCCCTCTCCCCGGCCGTGGGCAGAAGCTGGGCCGGCCGCATGCACGTGCGCTCGTGACGTGCTAGCTAGCTCCTCGTGGACGCACAGTGGTGCGTGGCCTGGATCGGTACGTTTCGTCGGCCGTGATTATTGCATGCGCGCATGTCCGATCGCGCATCACCTCAAAGCGTCCGTCCACCCATCCACCATGCGTGCTGGAGTGAATGCTGCATGCAGCCGAACGCTGGCTGTAATCATTTTCCCCCTCTCGCAAGGTGACCAGAGGAAAACCTCCTTCACTCAGATCTCTGCTCTCCTTCCCCTGCCGCTTCGGTGGCTGATAGCGGGTAGTGGAACCCTGGTATCTCTGCTTCGGTTCGTAGATACGTAGAGTTTTAGTCACGCTCGAACGAACGACGGTACTTCTTTTTTAAGTCAGTCTTTCATACTCTGGTCCTCTTCAAGTTTGTTCGTCGAAATGGATTAGACGGAGCTTCGCCGTAGATTTCTGCCAACTTCTTGGAACAGTGAGGTTAGGGTTTTCAGTGAATCTTTATAACAGAGATATGTTCCTTTTCGAAAGAAAACACATGCTGGGAGTACGTACGGTACGATGCAGCCATGCATGCATGCAATCACACACACCGACTCCGGCTGCAGGTCATGTGCTGCCGATGCGTCGTTGCGTGATGGCGCCCCGGCCGGGCCACTGCCTCTGCCTGTCGCGCGCGTCTTGACGTCGCCGGTCGGTCGTGCGTGTCGAGCGCGCAGGGTGAGCAGGGGCACGCCGGTACACCGCACGTGCGGGTGGCCGGGAGAAAACGACGCCCGGCCAGCCTTGCCACCACCTTTCCTGGGCCGGCCGTCGCGTCGTCGGTCGATCGGGCAGACGCGCGCGCCCGGACACCACCTCCCGCTTGGCTAACTTCTGTCTTATATATATATATAAACGACAAAGCTAAATACCTGCCGACTGGTCATTAGCGACAGGCACGCACGACTTGCTCGACGCACGATTCACGTTCGACCTTCCGATAAATCGCTAGCTACTTTATTTTTCAAGAAAAAAAATAAAGCACCCGACGGGAATCGAACCCAGGACGGACAGGCTCCGCATGCTCCCTTCGACCAACAAGCTACAGCATCTTAGTTGTTCAAACTGGAAAACATAAGAACTTAACCTTTTATACCTTATAGCATCAAAATAAAAGTTGTGCTAATTCCAGAATTTTTTTGCTGGGAGCTAGAGTCAAACTCCAAAATCAAAGAATTGTGATGAGGGACATGAATTTTTCTCGTCAAAAATAGTGTGCCAACAGGATTCGATCCTTGTAACTTTTACAAGGTAACCCACTAGCCAACCACCTCACCTACGTTCCTCTTTTGTAAAAATGAAAGTAAATAGGCTTTTTAACCTGTCTCCTTTTCTATGTTTGCACAAAAATGAATGCAATATCCGATCTTTTCCGCACTTAAGTAGATTATTTTACCAACTCGTCTCGAGTTGATGATACCATGGTAATTTTGGTGGGGGAGGTTGATGAAATATACCGTTGGTAATTTTTGTGTGTATAGCATGGTAACTCACACATCACATACCTGATAACTTATGTACTCGGTACTGATTACTTTGGCGATCGGGAGGGAGGCGTTGATGAAATATCCTGGGTCATTTTTGTGTGAATATCATGATAAGTCACGCATCACATACCTAATAAACTTATGTACCTCGATCCTGGTAACTTTGAGGGAAGTGTTGTTGATGAAATATCCCCAGTTACTCTGATGTGAACAACATGGTAACTCAGACATCAGAGACCCGATAACTTATGCACCCCGGTCCTGATAACTTTGGCAAGAAGGGGTGCTGAAATATACCCCCAATAATTTACGCACCGCAAACATGATAACTTTTTCCTCCCCCAGAGGGAGGGGTTTTGATGAAATATACTCTCGATAACTTCTGTGTAAATATGATGATAGTTAACACATCACTGTCCTAATAACTTTTATGCAAATAACATGATAACTCATCATCATAAACATGATAAATTATGTACCGAGTCCTGGTAACTTTGTCGGTGGGGGTTGGGGTGGGGGGAGTCGTTGAAACATACCACGGTAACTTCCATGCAAATAACATGATAAATCACACATCGTAGACATGATAAATTATGTACCCAGTCCAGTAACTTTGTCGGTGGGGGTAGGGGTGGGAGGAGTTGTTGAACCATACCACGATAACTTTTATGCAAGTAACATGATAACTCACACATCGCAGACTTGATAACTTATGTACCCGATCCACGGTAATATGGCGATCGTGGCGAGGGGGTGATGCCCCGCTAATTTCTATGTAAATAACATGGTAATAGAAACATACAAAATTGATAACTCCCATACAAACGCCACTGTAACTTTTGACCTGAAACCTTTTTGTTGAAAAACATACACCCGATAATTTCTGTGTAAATAAGATGATGATGTATCATCGCAGACTTGATAACTAATATTTTACGCTTAAACACCATGGTGTCTTTCATCCAAGGAAAAAAAGTTTTTGAAACATTTCACCGGTAATTTCCTTGTTAAATTACCATACTTTCCCATGCTTTTAACCTTCTCGTCTTTGTAGTTACCAGCCTTATCATGGTATAGTTATCATGTTACTCAGACCATAGTTATCCACGCTGGTCATTGCCAAAGATACCAAGCCAAACTTTATTTTTTCTTTTGATATGGCAGAAATAAGAAAGGTTCAAATAACATTGTCATTCTACAATAGACAACAACAAAAGGTGGCTTAGTTGGTTATTAGGCTCGATAGGTATTACATAGACTTGGGTTTGAATCCTCTTTCAAGCACTTTTTTTTCATATTATGCAGCGAAAAACCAGAAAAAAAAACCACTAGCAATTTACTACGGTTTTTGAGAGAAGGAAAAAAATCAGTGGAAGCGGGAGGAACGATGCAGCGGGACGAGCGGAAGGATCGATCGAAGGTCGTGCGGATCTGTTGCTAACCACCAGTCGACTAGTGGTTAGCACAGTCCTATATAAAAAAGTTAGTTAACTCCAACGCGCCGCGCACGCGATGCTGCCGGCACTCCTCGGCCGAATCCGTTTGCTGTCGACCGCAAACTCCTTTTTACCGGAGCCGGGAGCTATCGGCATAGCATCCACCCTTCAGATGCTTTATGATTTGTGCCTAAGTAAGGCTCATCCATATGTATAACCAGGCATAATAGCAATCCATTTCTTGTATTCTCCGCTAAAAGGTACAAGTAGGTCCCAGAGACGTGCATGCATAGCAGAATAGAATATATTGATTGTCCCTCCTCTGCCTCAGTGCCACAAACATACTTTTATTCAATTCATGCCAGTTTAAATCAACTATATTTTTTAAACCATAATTTTGCGCCAAGACCTTTAGAATGAGACCTCTCTTGAATTCATTTCAAACATGTTTAAATTTGAAATTTTGAAATGAGTGAAATCAGCTTTCTGAAAGTAGTGAAATAGGTTTTTAGAATTGAGTGAAACTAGTTTTTTGAAATGAGTGAAATCTATTTTGCGTACATATGAAACAATTTTTCTGAAATAAGTGGAATAGGGTTTTTGAATTGATTGAAACCATTTTTTTAATGAGTGAAATCTGTTTTGCAATTATATGATTTTTTTTCTGAAATAAGTGAAATAGTTTTTTTTATTGTGTGAAACGAATTTTATGAAGAGAGATATCAATTTTTGAAACTCTGTTTTATGGAGTGAGCGATTTTTTTGTGAATATATAATTTTCTGAATTGAGTGAACATGTGATCTGTAGAGCAAGACCAATGTTGAATTTATTTAAACTATTTTTATTTTTTCTATTTCAATCATAGCAAAATTTTAATACGTGAACCGTTTCACGAGTGAAATAAGTGAAATCTCTTTTTTCATACACATGACACAATTTTTGGTGTGAAATACATAAACCTTGTTATTTAGAATTTTTAAACTAGTCATTTCAAACACGTGAAATTTAGATTATTTCAAAACTTTTTATGATGAGTGAAATATGTTTAATGAAGCGAATGCTTTTTAGTAATAATTGAAATCGGTTTTTGAAATTATTGAAATCAAACTTTTCAAATGATTGAAATAATTTTTCTTGCAAAACGAGTGAAATTGGTCTATTGATGGTTGAAACAAGTTTTTGGAATGAGTGAAATTATATTCTTAAATGAATGAAGCGAGTGAAATTAGTTTTTGAGTGAAATTATATTTTTAAATGAGTAAAATTATATTCTTAAAATGAGTGAAATCCATTTTTAAACATGCGTGTGTATTCAAGCAGTTAATGTTATATGAAACAAGTAAATTGGTTTTTGGAAGGAATGAAATCGGCTATGGGTGAAATATATTTTAAAAAATGCATGAAATTTGTAAATTGACATGAGTGAGTTCATATTTTTTAAATGTGTGAATTTTTATTTTTAATTGACTGGAATGATTTTTTGTAGATGAGTGAAATTTGTTTTTCAATTTGAGTGAAATATGTTTTTTGAAATCAGCGAAATTGAAACTAGTTCAAATATATCCATACTTGATCTTATTCTGAAGGTCTTCTTGCTGTGAATTCAAATATATAAAAATATTCAAAATTGGAGTTTTCATTCAAAAGATATGTATCATCCAAAATTTCACAACGAAATTAAATGAAAGTGTTCTGATGGGGAGAGAGGGAATATTTTAACATGCATGCAACCGGTCTTCTATGAACATTTTCTCTCTCTCTCCTGACAAAAGCTGACAATAGCATGCAAATGACCCATATTATATTGTATTCTGTACAAACGTGTCAGTCTCGACAGTGGTATTACCATTGTATAAAGTTGTCGCTGCAATTACTAACTTATACGGAAGGGGCAGTACAGATCTTGATGAAAGTGACCAATGGTCGATCCAACACCGGTACCTCCCGGCTCCGGTAAAATAACTTATTCGTTCGATTGACGTGGTATCTTGTGTGCGCGAACCCGGTGTGACTTCCACTCGCCAGGCCCATTAGTATTTTTTAGGGTAGGCCCATTACAAAAAACATTACAAAAATCTTGGAAAAAAAATGCTAAACATGCATTTGAAAAGTGTTGAATGTGTACAGAAAAATGTTTCACGTGTATAAGAAAAATGTGTGATCGGTACGGAAAAAAGTAGACATCCAAATATATCTTTGATAAAATGTTAATCATGTATATTAAAAATGGTAAACCCGTATAAAAATATTTTAGATGTATACCAAAAATGTAAAATGTGTATGAAAACAATAGACATCAAATAATATTTTTGAAAGAAAGTCTATCATCTATTAGATAAATGTTAAACATGTATTAAAAATGTTAAAAACTTGTATACAAGAATGTTTTGGATGCATAAGAATAATGTATGATGTGTAGTTGTGTACGAAAAAAAGTTGACATCAAACTTGCAAAAAAATCATGTATATGAAAAATGCTAAAACTGTAAAAAAAATCTTTATATGTGTAAAAAAATGTTCAATATGAACCGATAGAGATCAAAATATATATTTGAAAAAAGATATTAATCATGTATTGGAAAAATTTTAAACATGTACTTCCTCCGTCCCAAAATAAGTGACTCTACTTTGTACTAACTTTTGTACAAAGTTAGTATAAAATTGAGTCACTTATTTTGGGACAGAGGGAGTATTAAAAATGCTCTTGATGCATACGAAAAATTGACAATTTGTACGAAAAATGTACATATGTGTTGAAAAATAGAAACAAAAAAACCAAAGAAAACGAAAGAGAAAAAAACCAGAAAACTGGAGCAAAACTAGGGCAAAAAAGAAAAAGAAACAAAGAAAAGTGGAGAAAACCAAGAAAGAAACAAAAATTCAAAGTAAAATAAAAATGGAAAATTGGTGAAAACCAAGAAAAAAACAAAGAAAACCAATGAAAATACAAAAGAAAATTTTAAAACGAAGGAAACTAGACCATAGCAAACTATAGCGACATGAGCGAGTATAGCTAATGGGCCAGCCCAAATGCGCGTACGCTACAAGCGGGACAGATGCTATACTCGTTATAAGCGAGATATAGATCAGCATGAGATGACGTCCCTCATGTTAGAAAGCATGATATTACTCGTGCAATAACATTTAGATTGCGGATAAAGGTGATGTTGCAACTAATGTTTCTAAGAGCATCTCTTACCAAAATATCAGGAACAGAGGCGACGACGAAGAGCTCTGGGTACTTGGTGTAGATGGGAGGATCAAGAACCCAACTGGCTAACCAAATTTGGTGACAGCCCTGTTGCACATCTGTCACATCCCGGAATTTTCCCAAATCTGAAATGTTAAAATTTTATAGGGAATATTTTTTTTCTAGGTAAAACCTATGCTTGTCTGCATTTTAGCTAGAATTGCCTAGGATTGTTGGTTATTGACCTTGTGTATTTACATAGATGGGTTAAAGGCCCCACACAATTAGTTGGAACCCCGAGGTAGAAAAGTTGAAAGTGAAAGAAACCCTAGAGGGGAAATAAGATAGTAAATTAAAATTTCCAAAAGATTTGATAAAACAAATACTCAAAATTGACAGAAAAATAAAATAGGAGAAATTCAAAAATAAACTCATTTGTGAAAATGAAAAATATATTCGAGGAATATATTTAAACAGGGTTTAAAAATAAGTGCTAGAAAATATTAGACGAAAGGGTCCAAATAAACTTTTCATCATTCTACAAATATTCCAGAATGAATTTAGAGAAAGTTTGCAGTTGAAAGAAAATTTCAAAAAACAGAAAAGAATTTAGAAAGGAAACAAAAAATAAAAAATGAGAAAATATTTTAGAAACAAAACCAGGCGGCCAACCAGATAAGGGCGACTCAGTAGTCTAGCCATCCCACCGGTCACTTAGCGAACTGGTACCCCCATGTTATATTGCACATGTTGGATCAAGATCCAACGACCATTAGCGCCCATGACTCACTCTCTCTCTGGCATTGACAGGTGGGACCCTCACGCCAGCTTTATCTCCGTCAACTGTCCGACGCCCACACGCCCACGACCTTGCGCACACCCGTGGCCCTGACCCGCATGTCCATGCAGGCCGGCAACGCCCGAGATCACCACCTTGACCTTTAAATACCCCTCGACGTCTCGCGTGTTTTGCCCCAAACGCCCAACGACATTGCCGTCACGCTGCCTCGCCACAAAACTCCACCATCCGCTGCTGCCATAGCCACCGTCGGCTTAATTTTGATGAGTGCAAAGCCCCGCTGAAAGATCGTGGATGTCGCCTAGAGGTGGGATGAATAGGTGCTTTATAATAATTATAGTTTAGCCTTGAACAAAAGCGGAATAAAACTAGCATTTAATTTGTCAAGCACAAAACCTACAACAAATAGGCTCACCTATGTGCACCAACAACTTATGCTAAGCAAGATAAACAACTAAGTGATAGCAAGATATATTGAAAGCACAACTGCTCCCTGGGTGATTTTGGTAATTAATATCAACATATCTCTTGTTGGACTAATGGTTTCATCTAGTATATTTCAGATGAGTTCAACAATGGTGTGGCAAGGACAAGAGGATGTGGAAACCCCTTCAAAATGCAAAGGACAAATATTGATAAAAGCTCAAGACTCTTCATCTTTATTTTAGTGATCCAAGATCACATTGAGTCCATAGGAAAGCCAATACTATTAAAAGGGGATGAGGTGGGGCTTAATGGATTACTTCCTCAAAGTGCTTACTGATATTGCTTCAAAGCCCTCAACCACTTTCTCCATCCAAATATGTCCAAAACCTAAACTCCAACTCGGCCCCACCGATTCTTTCTACCCGGAGCCATCGCGTTCATATGACATCGCCACATCCAGAAATCCTAGCAATTCGGTCTCACCGATATGGATCTCGGTCTCACCGAGATGGCCTTGCTAGCGCTCTGTGACTTGTTGCATTTATTTCGGTCTCACCGAGTTTATGCAATCGGTCTCACCGAGTTGGCTTGACAGACTCTCTGTTGCTTATTGCTTCACTTTGGTCTCACCGAGTTGATGCAATCGGCGCCACGGAGATGATGTTTGCCCTAAGCCCTAGCACATTGGTCCCACCGAGTTGTTCTAGTCGGTCCCGCCGAGATTCCTAATGTTCACATTTCTGAACTAATCAGTGCCACTGAGTTTACCATTCGGTTTCATCGAGTTGAGTCAAATGTGTGTAACGGTTGGATTTTGTGTGGAGGCTATATATACCCCTCCACCCCCTCTTCATTCGTGGAGAGAGCCATCAGAACATGCCTACACTTCCATCATTCATTTTATGAGAGAGAACCACCTACTCACGTGTTAAGATCAAGATATTCCAATCCTACCATAAGATTCTTGATTTCTAGCCTTCCCCAAGTTGCTTTCCACTCAAATCATCTTTCCACCATATCCAAATCTAAGAGAGAGAGAGAGAGAGAGAGAGAGAGAGAGAGAGAGAGAGAGAGTTGAGTGTTGGGGAGACTATCATTTGAAGCATAAGAGCAAGGAGTTCATCATCAACACACTATCTATTACCTTTTGGAGAGTAGTGTCTCCTAGATTGGTTAGGTGCCGCTTGGGAGCCTCCATCAAGATGTGGAGTTGAACCAAGAAGTTTGTAAGGACAAGGAGATCGCCTACTTCGTGAAGATCTACCTGAGTGAGGCAAGTCCTTCGTGGGCGATGGCCTTGGTGGGATAGACAAGGTTGCTTCTTCGTGGCCCTTCGTGGGTGGAGCCCTCCGTGGACTCGCGCAACCATTACCCTTCGTGGGTTGAAGTCTCCATCAACGTGGACGTACGATAGCACCACCTATCGGAACCACGCCAAAAATCTCCGTGTCTCCATTGCATTTGCAAATGTTGGAAATATGCCCTAGAGGCAATAATAAATTAGTTATTATTATATTTCCTTGTTCACAATAATCGTTTATTATCCATGCTATAATTGTATTGATAAGAAACTCAGATACATGTGTGGGTACATAGACAACACCATGTCCCTAGTAAGCCTCTAGTTGACTAGCTCGTTGATCAATAGATGGTTACGGTTTCCTAACCATGGACACTGGATGTCATTGATAACGGGATCACATCATTAGGAGAATGATGTGATGGACAAGACCCAATCCTAAGCCTAGCACAAAGATCGTAGTTCGTATGCTAAAGCTTTTCTAATGTCAAGTATCATTTCCTTAGACCATGAGATTGTGCAACTCCCGGATACCGTAGGAATGCTTTGGGTGTACCAAACGTCACAACGTAATCGGGTGACTATAAAGGTGCACTACGGTATCTCTGAAAGTGTCCATTGGGTTGGCACGAATCGAGATCGATTTGTCACTCCGTGTAAACGGAGAGGTATCTCTGGGCCCACTCGGTAGGACATCATCATAATGTGCACAATGTGACCAAGGGGTTGATCACGGGATGATGTGTTACGGAACGAGTAAAGAGACTTGCCGGTAACGAGATTGAACAAGGTATCGGGATACCGACGATCGAATCTCGGGCAAGTACAATACCGCTAGACAAAGGGAATTGTATACGGGATCGATTGAGTCCTTGACATCGTGGTTCATCCGATGAGATCATCGTGGAACATGTGGGATCCAACATGGGTATCCAGATCCCGCTGTTGGTTATTGACCGGAGAACGTCTCGGTCATGTCTACATGTCTCCCGAACCCGTAGGGTCTACACACTTAAGGTTCGATGGCGCTAGGGTTATAAAGGAAGTTTGTATGTGGTTACCGAATGTTGTTGAGTCCGGATGAGATCCCGGACGTCACGAGGAGTTCCGGAATTGTCCGGAGGTAAAGATTTATATATGGAAAGTTGTTGTTCGGGTTCCGAAAAAGTTCGGGTTTTTTCGGTATTGTACGGAAGCTTCGAGAAGGTCCCGTGAGGATTCGGAGGGGTCCGGAGGTCCGGAAATTGTTCCACCACGTCCAATACAGTAGCATGGGCTGTAAGGGGGCGCCCTAGCCTTAATGGGCCAGGGGCACCAGCCCCCCCAAGGCCCATGCGCATGGGAAGGGGAAAACCCTAAGGGGGAGGGCCTCCACTTGACTTGGGAGGCACTCCTCCCCCTCTTGGCCGCCGCCCCCTCCTCAGATTGGATCTGAGGGGGCCGGCCCCCTTCTCCCTTGCCCCTATATATATGTGGGGGGTGGGAGGGCAGCCGCACCACATGTTCTGGCGCAGCCCTCCCCTCTCCCAAGTCCCTTCTCCTCTCATGGTGCTTGGCGAAGCCTGCAGATTGCCACCCTCCTCCACCACCACCACGCCCGTTGTCTGCTGCTGGATGGAGTCTTCCTCAACCTCTCCCTCTCTCCTTGCTGGATCAAGGCGTGGGAGACGTCACCGGCTGTACGTGTGTTGAACGCGGAGGTGCCGTCCATTCGACACTAGGATCTCCGGTGATTTGGATCACGACGGCAATACTCCTTCAACCCCGTTCTCTTGAACGCTTCCGCTTAGCGATCTACAAGGGTATGTAGATGCACTCTCCTTCCCCTCGTTGCTGGTTTCTCCATAGATAGATCTTGGTGACACGTGGAAAATTTTGAATTTCTGCTCGTTCCCCAACAAAGTGGCATCATGAGCTAGGTCTATTATGCGTAGATTCTTTGCACGAGTAGAACACAAAGTAGTTGTGGGCGTTGATGATGTTCAATATGCTTACCGTTACTAGTCCAATCTTGTTTCGACGGTATTGTGGGATGAAGCGGCCGGACCGACCTTACACGTACACTTACGTGAGACAGGTTCCACTGACCGACATGCACTTGGTGCATAAGGTGGCTAGCGGGTGCCGCCTCTCCCACTTTAGTCGGAACGGATTCGATGAAAAGTGTCCTTATGAAGGGTAAATAGCAATTGGCATATCACGTTGTGGTTTTTCGTAGGTAAGAAAACGTTCTTGCTAGAACCCTATTGCAGCCACGTAAAACTTGCAACAACAATTAGAGGACGTCTAACTTGTTTTTGCGAGGGTATGCTATGTGATGTGATATGGCCAAGAAGAATGTGATGAATGATATGTGATGTATGAGATTGATCATGTTCTTGTAATAGGATTCACGACTTGCATGTCGATGAGTATGACAACCGGCGAGAGCCATAGGAGTTGTCTTTATTTATTGTATGACCTGCGTGTCATTAAACAACGCCATGTAATTACTTTACTTTATTGCTAACCGGTAGCCATAGTAGTAGAAGTAATAGTTGGCGAGACAACTTCATGAAGACACGATGATGGAGATCATGATGATGGAGATCATGGTGTCATGCCGGTGACGATGATGATCATGGAGCCCGAAGATGGAGATCAATGGAGCTATATGATATTGGCCATATCATGTCACTACTATATAATTGCATGTGATGTTTATTATGTTTATGCATCTTGTTTACTTAGAACGACGGTAGTAAATAAGATGATCCCTTACAACAATTTCAAGAAGTGTTCTCCCTAAGCATGCACCATTGCTAAAGTTCGTAAGCTTCTAAGCACCACGTGATGATCGGGTGTGATGGATTCTTACGTTCACATACAACGGGTGTAAGACAGATTTACACACGCCAAACACTTAGGGTTAACTTGACGAGCCTAGCATGTACGGACATGGCCTCGGAACACGTAGACCGAAAGGTCGAGCAAGAGTCGTATAGTAGATACGATCAACATGAAGATGTTCACCGATGATGACTATTCCGACTCAAGTGATGATCTGACACCGAATAGTTGACTAGGATCATGTAATCACTTAGATGACCAGATGGAAGTCTATCTGAGTGGGAGTTCATAAGATGAACTTAATTATCTTGAACATAGTCAAAAGACCTTTTGCAAATTATGTCAGAAGCTCGCGCTTTAGTTCCACTGTTTAGATATGTTCCTAGAGAAAATATAGTTGAAAGTTGAAAGTAGCGATTATGCGGACAGAAAGCTTATGTCCTTAATGCACCGCTCGATTGTCTTTGAACCCCAATAAATGCGTCAGCTGTGGATGTTGCGAACATCGGACATACACGCTTTTGATAACTACGTGATAGTTCGGTTAAGCGGCTTAGAATTGAGGCACCAAAGATGTTTTTGAAACATCGCGGAACATATGAGATGTTCTGAGAGCTGAAATTGGGATTTCAGGCTCGTGCCCACGTCAAGAGGTATAAGACCTCCGACGATTTTCTTAGCCTGCAAACTAAGGGAGAAAAGCTCAATTGTTGAGCTTGTGCTCAGATTGTCTCAGTGCAACAATCACTTGAATCGAGTGGGAGTTGATCTTCCTGATGAGATAGTGATGTTTCTCCAAAGACATTGCCACCAAGCTGCTAGAGCTTCGTGATGAACTATAACATATCGAGGATAGATATGATGATCCTTGAAGTGTTCGCGATGTTTGACACATGAAAGTAGAAGTCAAGTAGGAGCATCAATTGTTGATGGTTGGTAAAACCACTAGTTTCAAGAAGGGCAAGGGCAACAAGGGATACTTCATGAAGCGGCAAAACAGTTCTTTGCTCTAGTGAAGAAACCCAAGGTTGAACCCAAACCCGAGACTAAGTGCTTACGTAATAAGGGAACAACCATTGGAGCAGATTTACCCTAGATACTTGGTAGATGAGAAGGTGGCAAGGTCGATAGAAGTATATTGGATATGCATTATGTTAATGTGTACTTTACTAGTACTCCTAGTAGCACCGGGGTATTAAGATACCGGTTCGGTTGCTAAGTGTTAGTAACTCGAAATAAAAGCTACGGAATAAGCGGAGACTAGCTAAAGGTGAGTGACGATATGTATTGGAAGTTTTTCCAAGCTTGATGTGATCAAGCATCGCACGCTCCCTCTACCAACGAGATTGGTGATAAACCTAAATAATTGCATTTGGTGTTTGCGTTGAGCATAGACATGATTGGATTATGTCTATCACAATACGGTTATTCATTTAAGGAGAATAATGGTTACTCTGTTTATTTGAATAATACCTTCGATGGTCTTGCACCTAAATAAATGGTTTATTGAATCTTGATCGTAGTGATACACATTTTCATGCCAAAAGTATAAGATAGTAATGATAGTACCACTTACTTGTGGCGCTGCCATGTAATTCATATTGGTGTAAAACGCATGGAGAAGCTCCATGTTGATGGATCTTTGGACTCACTCGTTTTGAAAAACTTGATACATGCGAACCATGTCTATTGGTGTGTACGCATGAAGAAACTCCATGCAGATGGATTGTTTGGACTCACTTGATTTTGAATCACTTGAGATATGCAAAACATACTACATGGGCAAGATGACCGAAAAGCCTCGGTTTCAAAGAAATGGAACAAGATAGCAACTTGTTGGAAGTAACACATTTTGATATGTGCAGTCCAATGAGTGCTTTGAGGCATGCAAAGTGAATATCGTTATGTTCTTACTTCACAGATGATTCGGTAGATGTTGAGTATATTTACTTGATGAAACACAAGTCTGAATTATTGAATGGTTCAAGTAATTTCAGAGTGAAGTTTAAGATCTTCGTGACAAGAGGATAGAATGTCTATGATATGATCATAGAGATGAATATCTGAGTTACGAGTTTTGGCACACAATTAAGACATTGTGCAAATTGTTTGACAATTAATACCGCCTGGAACACCATAGTGTGATGGTGTGTCCGAACATCATAGTTCCACTCTATTGGATATGGTGCGTACCATGATATCTCTTATCGAATTACCACTATCGTTCATGGGTTAGGCATTAGAGACAACCGCACTCACTTTAATGGGGCACCACGTAATTCCGTTGAGACGACACCGTTTGGAGAAACCTAAGTTGTCGTTTCTTAAAAGTTTGGGGCTGCGGCTTATGTGGAAAAGTTTCGGGTTGATAAGCTCGAACCCAAAGCGGAAAAATGCATCTTCATAGGACACCCAAAACAGTTGGGTATACCTCCTAATTCAGATCCGGAAGCAATAGGGATTGTTTCTTGAATCGGGTCCTTTCTCGAGGAAAAGTTCGTCTCGAAAAGTTGAGTGGGAGGATGGTGGAGACTTGATGAGGTTAGTGAACCATCACTTCAACTAGTGTGTAGCAGGGCACCGGGAGTGGTTCCCGTGGCACCTAGACCAATTGAAGTAGAAGCTTATGATAGTGATCATGAAGTTTTGGATCAAGTCACTACCGTACCTCGTACGGTGACAAGGATGCGTACTACTTCAGTGTGTTACGGTGATCCTGTCTTGAAGGTCATGTTGCTAGACAACAATGAACCTACGAGCTATGGAGAAGCGATGGTCGGCCCAAATTCTGACAAATGGTTAGAAGCCATAAAATCCGAGATAGGATCCATGTATCATAACAAAGCATGGACTTTGGTGGACTTGCCGATGATCGGCAAGCCATTGAAATAAATGGATCTTTAAGAAGAAGACGGACGTGGACGGTAATGTCACCGTCTATGAAGCTCGACTTGTGGCGAAGAGTTTTTCACAAGATCAAGGAGTTGACTACGATGAGATTTTCTCATCCGTAGCGATGCTTAAGTCCGTCGGAATCATGTTAGCATTAGCTGCATTTATGAAATCTGCAGATGGATGTCAAGACGAGTTTCCTTACCAGTTTACGTAAGGAAAGGTTGTATGTGATACAATCAGAAAAGTTTTTCGATCCTAAGGTATGCTAGCTCCAATGATCCTTCTAAGGACCGGAGTAAGCATCTCGGAGTTGGAATATGCACTTTGATAGGATGATCAAAGATTTTGGGTTTATACAAAGTTTATGAGAAACTTGTATTTCCAAAGAAGTGAGTGGGAGCACTATAGAATTTCGATGAGTATATGTTGTTGACATATTGATGATCAAATGATGTGGAATTCTGGAAAGCATATAGGGTTATTTGAAAGATGATTTTCAATAGAAAACCTGGATTAGGCTACTTGAACAATAAGCATCAAGATCTATAAGATAGATCAAAATGCTTAATAATACTTTCAAATGAGCACATACCTTGACATGATCTTGAAGGTGTTCAAGATGGATCGATCAAAGAAGGAGTTCTTGCACGAGTTGTAAGGTATGAAGTTAAGAGTTAAAAGCTCGACCACGGCAGAAGAGAGACAAAGGATTTAAGGCCGTCCCTACGCTTGCACGTAGGCTCTATAGTATGCTATCTTTGTGTACCGCACGGAAGTGTGCCTTGCCATGAGTCACTATAAGTACAAGAATGATCCAGA
Organism: Aegilops bicornis; assembly: GCA_021605145.1. Classification (NCBI taxonomy): domain Eukaryota; kingdom Viridiplantae; phylum Streptophyta; class Magnoliopsida; order Poales; family Poaceae; genus Aegilops; species Aegilops bicornis. The sequence continues at coordinate 482,313,802 of CM038673.1, read as the reverse complement.
ACGGATCATTGGACAATGATCAAAAAATTATCCTTAGAAGAATAAGGAAATATTTCGATTATGGATGTGATAAAGAGTTCGGCGTAAAGGGTTACGTCGATGCAAGCTTTAACACCTATCCGAATGACTCTGAGTAGCAAAACGGATACGTATAGTGGAGCAACCATTTGGAATAGCTCCAAGTGGAGCGTGGAAGCAACATTTACAATATGACATAGAGAATTGCGAAGTACACACGGATCTGAAAGGTTCGCACCGTTGACTAAAACCTCTCTCACAAGCAAAACATGATCAAACCTCAGAACTCATTGAGTCTTAATCACATGATGATGTGAACTAGTTTACAGACACTAGTAAACTCTTTGGATGTTGGTCACATGGAGATGTGACCTATCAGTGTTAATCACATGATGATGTGAACTAGGTTATTGACTCTAGTGCAAGTGGGAGACTGTTGGAAATATGCCCTAGAGGCAATAATAAATTAGTTATTATTATATTTCCTTGTTCACGATAATCGTTTATTATCCATGCTATAATTGTATTGATAGGAAACTCGAGATACATGTGTGGGTACATAGACAACACCATGTCCCTAGTAAGCCTCTAGTTGACTAGCTCGTTGATCAATAGATGGTTACGGTTTCACGACCATGGACACCGGATGTCATTGATAACGGGATCACATCATTAGGAGAATGATGTGATGGACAAGACCCAATCCTAAGCCTAGCACAAAGATCGTAGTTCGTATGCTAAAGCTTTTCTAATGTCAAGTATCATTTCCTTAGACCATGAGATTGTGCAACTCCCGGATACCGTAGGAATGCTTTGGGTGTACCAAACGTCACAACGTAATCGGGTGACTATAAAGGTGCACTACGGTATCTCTGAAAGTGTCATTGGGTTGGCACGAATCGAGATCGATTTGTCACTCCGTGTAAACGGAGAGGTATCTCTGGCCCACTCGGTAGGACATCATCATAATGTGCACAATGTGACCAAGGGGTTGATCACGGGATGATGTGTTACGGAACGAGTAAAGAGACTTGCCGTAACGAGATTTAACAAGGTATCGGGATACCGACGATCGAATCTCGGCAAGTACAATACCGCTAGACAAAGGGAATTGTATACGGGATCGATTGAGTCCTTGACATCGTGGTTCATCCGATGAGATCATCGTGGAACATGTGGGAGCCAACATGGGTATCCAGATCCCGCTGTTGGTTATTGACCGGAGAACGTCTCGGTCATGTCTACATGTCTCCCGAACCCGTAGGGTCTACACATAAGGTTCGATGGCGCTAGGGTTATAAAGGAAGTTTGTATATGGTTACCGAATGTTGTTGAGTCCCGGATGAGATCCGGGCGTCACGAGGAGTTCCGGAATTGTCCGGAGGTAAAGATTTATATATGGAAAGTTGTTGTTCGGGTTAGGAAAAAGTTCGGGTTTTTTCGGTATTGTACCGAAGCTTCGGAAGGTTCGGAGGATTCGGAGGGGTCCGGAGGTCCGGAAATTGTTCCACCACGTCCAATACAGTAGCATGGGCTGTAAGGGGCGCCCTAGCCTTAATGGGCCAGGGGCACCAGCCCCCAAGGCCCATGCGCATGGGAAGGGAAAACCCTAAGGGGAGGGCCTCCACTTGACTTGGGAGGCACTCCTCCCCTTCACGCCCCCTCCTCAGATTGGATCTGAGGGGGCCGGCCCCCTTCTCCCTTGCCCCTATATATATGTGGGGGGTGGGAGGGCAGCCGCACCACATGTTCTGGCGCAGCCCTCCCCTCTCCCAAGTCCCTTCTCCTCTCCCGCGGTGCTTGGCGAAGCCCTGCAGGATTGCCACCTCCTCCACCACCACCACGCCTGTTGTCTTGCTGCTGGATGGAGTCTTCCTCAACCTCTCCCTCTCTCCTTGCTGGATCAAGGCGTGGGAGACGCCACCGGCTGTACGTGTGTTGAACGCGGAGGTGCCGTCCCTTGACACTAGGATCTCCGGTGATTTGGATCACGACGAGTACGACTCCTTCAACCCCGTTCTCTTGAACGCTTCCGCTTAGCGATCTACAAGGGTATGTAGATGCACTCTCCTTCCCCTCGTTGCTGGTTTCTCCATAGATAGATCTTGGTGACACGTAGGAAAATTTTGAATTTCTGCTACATTCCCCAACAGCAAACTCTAATCCCATCCCTTTACTTTCTTGCAACTTGCATGCTTTACTCTTTCCGCCGCATATACTCTTGTCATCCTTTGCATCCTACCCCCGATGAGTATCTTGACATGGTTCGCAATCTTAGGACTATTCATCTTATCATTAGAGGATTGCCTAGAAATTTGCTTGTGTGCTTGCCTACTTTTGAATACGCATATACTATATGGAATTATCTTGAGGAACGCTTTCCGAATTATTCCTTGAAAAATCTAGATGAGATTCTTCAAAAGTCTATTACTTTTCATAATATGGAGCCTAGTGATCCCAAGTTTGATGAATGTCTATTTGAGCTCCGTGATATTATGCGTGCTAAAGGAAATGTTGGACTTATTAGTAGAATCATTTCACAAACAATTAGAATTCATAAACTTGAACATTGTCATGGTCATAAATCTAACAAATCACTTGACCCATGTGATGATCATACTGTTGATGATGTTGAGCACGGCTATTATGATGAAGACAAAGATAGTGAGACTGATCTTGAGGAGTCTATGAGGCATTTTGGTCTTACGGCTAATCTTCGTGACTATATTGCCGGAGGAAAAGAATTGATTCTTGATAGTGGATGTACTGATCACATGACTGGAGATAAAGACATGTTCCGCGAGCTTGCTAAGAATGATGGTCCACGCAAGTATGTCACTTTTGGAGACAACTCCAAGGGTAAGGTACCTGGCCTTGGTAAGGTGTCCATATCCAATTATAGCTCTATCCAAAATGTTATGCTCATTGAATCTCTTGGTTACAATCTCCTTTCTGTATCTAGACTAGCCGACTTTGGTTTCAATGTTCTATTTACCGAAGTAGATTGCCAAGTGTTTCAGAGAGATAATCATAATATGGGCTTTACCGATATTCGTAGAGGCGATCTATACATTGTTGATTTCACTAAAAGAGCCAAAGCTTGCACTTGTTTAATTGCTAAATCTTGTAAAGGATGGTTATGGCATAGACGGTTAGGTCATGTTGGCATGCGAAATCTTGATAAGCTTATTAAAGGTGATCATATCCTTGGTGTTAAAGATGTTATATTTGACAAGGATAGACTTTGTAGTGCTTGTCAAGTAGGAAAACAAGTTGGAGGAAGTCATCCCATGAAGAACATCATGACCACGAGAAGACCACTTGAACTACTTCACATGGATCTTTTTGGTCCTAATGCTTGTAAGAGCCTTGGTGGTAACTCCTTCAATTTGGTCATTGTTGATGATTTTTCAAGATTTACGTGGGTGTTCTTTATTGATGAAAAATCCCAAGTCCAAAAGATCTTCAATAATTTCTCCAAGAAGGTCCAAAACCAATTTAAAGTGAAGATCAAGAAGGTTCGAAGTGTAATGTGGATACCTTTCTTAACGAAGAGGGGATTTCACATGAGTTCTCGGCTATGTACACACTTCAACAAAATGGAGTTGTTGAGAGAAAGAACTGAACACTTATCGAGATGGCGAGAACGATGCTTGATGAATACAAGACGCCAAGACACTTTTGGGTGGAAAAAAGCGGTTGAGACAGCTTGTCATGCTACGGATCAACTACATCTTCACAAACTTCTCGGCAAGACGGCATATGAGCTACTCATCAGTAACAAACCGCAAGTTGGATACTTTCGAGTATTCGGCTCAAAGTGCTACATTCTAGATAAGCATCATCTTTCGAAATTTGCTCCTAAATCTCATGAAGGTTTCCTACTTGGTTAAGGCTCAAACTCTCACACCTACCGTGTCTACAATAATTTCACCCGAAAGGTTGAAGAGACGGTAGACGTGAAGTTTGATGAATCTAATGGCTCGCAAGTAGAGCAATTGCCAATTGATGTAGGAGACAAAGACCCATCGGAACCGATTCAATATTTGTCTATTGGCAAGATTTGTCCAACGGAGGTGAAGGAGAGAACTTCGTCCATTCAAGTGGAAGCCTCAACTTCACATCAAGGTGAACCACAAGTTGACATGGAGGCATCCACAAGTGGAACACATCAAGACGAAGGAAATGAAGAAGTACATCAAGATGATCCACCTCGACCTCTTTCTCCACCTCCACAAGCGAACGACAACACCAACAACAATTAAGAAGAAGAAGAAGAAGAAGAAGAAGAAGAAGAAGAAGAAGAAGAAGAAGAAGAAGAAGAAGAAGAAGAAGACAATGATGAGGATGTTCCACCCCAACCCAAGCAAAAGCTTCCACGAGTTAGAGCAAGAATCTCAAGAGATCATCCCGTCAAAAAATTCTTCGATGACATCTAAACTAGGAGAATTACTCGCTCTAAAACTCGTTTAGCTAACTTTTGTGAACATTGCTCATTCATCTCTAGTATTGAACCTATGAAGGTTGAAGAATCCCTTGAGGATCCGGATTGGATAAATGTTATGCATGAGGAGCTCCACAACTTCGAAAGGAACCAAGTTTGGACACTGGTTGAGAAGCCCAAGGACAAACAAAACATCATTGGTACAAAAATGGGTGTTTCAGAATAATTAAGATGAGGATGGACAAGTTGTACGCAACAAGGCATGTCTCGTTGCTCAAGGCTACACTCAAGTCGAAGGTATGGACTATGGTGAGGCATATGCCCCCGTTGCTAGACTTGAGTCCATTCACATTTTACTTGCTTATGCCAATCATCACGATATCACTTTATACCAAATGGGCATTAGGAGTGCTTTTCTAAATGGTGAAATTGAGGAGGAAGTTTATGTTAAACAACCTCCGGCTTTGTTAATCCCAAGAAACCTAATTGCTACATCCATTTTGCATCATGTTTTCCTACTGTTATTTATGATGTTTTTATGCATAATAATGCTTTTTGGAGTAATTCTAATGCCTTTTCTCTCATAATATGCAAGGTACACACAAAGAGGGAGAATTCCGGCAGCTGGAAATCTGAACCTGGAAAAGCTATGATAGGCCACCTATTCTGCACAACTCCAAACAAGCTGAAACTTTACGGAGATTTTTTATGGAATATTTGAAGAATATTGGAGCAAATAAGTACCAGAGGGGGCCCACCAGGTGGGCACAACCCACCTGGGCGCGCCAGGAGCCCAGCGCGCCAGTGGGTTGTGCTCACCCAGGCCCACCTCCGGTGCCCATCTTCTGGTATATAAGTCATTTTTCCTAGAAAAAAAATAAGGAGAGGACTTTCGGAATAGAGAACCTCCGTCTCGAGGTGGAACTTGGGCAGGAGCACTTTTGCCCTCTAGCGGAGCGATTCCGCTAGGGGAACTTCCCTCCTGGAGGGGAAATTGTTGGGGAACGTAGAATGCAATTTCAAAAAAATTCCTATGATCACGCAAGATCTTTCTAGGAGATGCGTAGCAACGAGAGGGGAAGAGTGTGTCCACGTACCCTCATAGACCGAAAGCGGAAGCATTAGGTTAATGCGGTTGATGTAGTCGAACGTGTTCACGATCCAACCGATCTAGTACCAAACGTACGGCACCTCCGAGTTCAGCACACGTTCAGCTCGATGATGTCCCTCGAACTCTTGATCTAGTAGAGGGTTGAGGGAGAGTTTCGTCAGCACGATTGTGTGGTGACGGTGATGGTGACGTGATCCGCGCAGGGCTTCGCCTAAGCACTATGACGCTATGGCAGGAGGAGTAAACTGTGGAGGGGGGCACCGCACACGGCTAAGAGAATAATTGATGTGCTTTGGGATGCCCCCTGCCCCCGTATATAAAGGAGGGGAGGAGGAGGCCGGCAACCAAGGGGCGCGCCAAGGGGGGGGAGTCCTACTAGGACTCCACTCCTAGTAGGATTCGCACCCCCTTTTTTTCCTTTCACATGGAGGGGAAAGAGGGAAGGAGAGGGGGAGGGAGAGGGAAAGAGGAAAGGGGTCCGCGCCCCTCCCCCTTGTCCAATTTAGACTCCATTTGGGGGGGGGAGCATCCTGCGGGCTCCCCTCTCTTTCTCCCCTATGGCCCATGAAGGCCCATTACTTCCCCGGGGGGTTCCGTAACCCCTCGGTACCCTGATAAATATCCGAAACGTCCCGAAACCATTCCGTTGTCCAAATACCTTCATCCAATATATCAATCTTTACCTCTTGACTATTTCGAGACTCCTCGTCATGTCTGTGATATCATCTGGGACTCCGAACAATCTTCGGTCACCAAAACACATAACTCATAATACAAATCATCATCGAACGTTAAGCGTGCAGACCCTACGGGTTCGAGAACTATGTAGACATGACCGAGACACATCTCCGGTCAATAACCAATAGCGGAACCTGGATTCTCATATTGGTTCCTACATATTCTACGAAGATCTTTATCGGTCAAACCGCAATGACAACATACATTATTCCCTTTGTCATTGGTATGTTACTTGCCCGAGATTCGATCGTCGGTATCCACATACCTAGTTCAATCTCATTACTAGCAAGTCTCTTTACTCGTTCCGTAATGCATGATCCCGTAACTAACTCATTAGTCACATTGCTTGCAAGGCTTATCATGATATGCATTGCCGAGAGGGCCCAGAGATACCTCTCCAATACTCGGAGTGATAAATCCTAATCTCGATCTATGCCAACCAAACAAACACCTTTCGAGACACCTGTAGAGCATATTTATAATCAACCAGTTATGTTGTGACGTTTGATAGCACACAAGGTGTTCCTACGACATTCGGGAGTTGCATAATCTCATAGTCAGAGGAATATGTATAATCATGAAGAAAGCAATAGCAATAAGACTTAACGATCATTATGCTAAGCTAACGGATGGGTCTTGTCCATCACATCATTCTCCTAATGATGTGATCCCATTCATCAAATGACAACTCATGTCAATGGTGAGGAAACTTAACCATCTATGATTAACGAGCTAGTCTAGTAGAGGCATATTAGGGACACTCTATTTTGTCTATGTATTCACACATGTATCAAGTTTTCGGTTTAATACAATTCTAGCATGAATAATAAACATTTATCATGATATAAGGAAATATAAATAACAACTTTATTATTGCCTCTAGGGCATATTTCCTCCAGTCTCCCACTTGCACTAGAGTCAATAATCTAGATTACATTGTAATGATTCGAACACCCATGGAGTTTTGGTGCTGATCATGTTTTGCTCATGGAAGATGCTTTGTCAACAGGTCTGCAACATTCAGATCCGTATGTATTTTGCAAATCTCTATGTCTCCCTCCTTGACTTGATCGCGGATGGAGTTGAAGCGTCTCTTGATGTGTTTGGTTCTCTTGTGAAATCGGATTCCTTCTCCAAGGCAATTGCTCTATTATTGTCACAAAAGATTTTCATTGGACCAGATGCACTAGGTATTACACCTAGATCGGATATGAACTCCTTCATCCAGACTCCTTCATTTGCTGCTTCCGAAACAGCTATGTGCTCCGCTTCACACGTAGATCCCGTCACGACGCTCTGCTTGGAACTGCACCAACTTACAGCTCCACCATTCAATATAAATATGTATCCGGTTTGCGACTTAGAGTTTGTTGACACCAGATTTTGGCACGGTCAACACTTAATTAATATGGCCTCAAATGGAGAAGTGATCTACATAAAAAAGTTTCGTATTGTCGATATCAACGTCTTTGAAGTTTGGGCCATCGCCATCCGATCTCATCCCGAAGGCCGAAGTTGTGTTCGAAATATTGATATTTTGTATATAGAACACTATTCTTCTCATTACGCCCCCAAGACTGCCTCGTATGGAAAAATGATATACACGGATTATCTTCATCTTGTCGAAATGATCAATTTTGATATAAAATTCGTTCCATTCCGAGTTCGTATGCAAAATTTAGAGCCATCGGAATGCAGCTCTGTCAGGAGGCAGAAAATGGCGGGCCCCACCAGACACCCAGTCTGCTGGGTAGCGTGAATAATAGCCTGTTTTGCGCGAGGTAGCGTGAATAATAGCCTGTTTTGTGTGAGCGATTTGACCCTCAAGATGACCACACGGATTGTCTTCATCTCGTCGAAACGATCGATTTTGATATAAAAATCGTTCCAATCCGAGTTCGTATGCAGAAGTTAGAGCCATCAGAATGTAGCTCTGTCAGGAGGCAGAAAATGGCGCGCCCCACCAGACACCCTGTCTGATGGGTAGCGCAAATAATAGCCTGTTTTGCGTGAGGTAGCGTGAATAATAGCCTGTTTTGCACGAGCGATTTGACCCTCAAGATGACCTCTGATAAAAAATGTTCAACACGAAACTTGTTCGCCTCGTCGAAACGGTCAAGAATGCTTTTGGACTCATTTTCATCCGTGGTTGTTTACTATCACAAAAAAAAACCCGCAAGGTGCAGCCAGTTTAAACCGAACAGTTTTGGAAAGTTTGGACAAAACCAATCCGAATTTGACTAGGGTTTTGGACGTGAATCCAAGCCTTTTCCTTGCACGGGAAGTCCAGCCGCCTCTTATATACCTAAGGGGTGACAGCCGATTGAACAACACACAATCGCAAAAACCCATCTACAAACTTTCATCTCCTACCCTAGTTTTCTGCTTCTCGTTCATCGGTGTTTGATAACCAACAAGTATAGGGGATCGCAACAGTTTTCGAGGGTAGAGTATTCAACCCAAATTTATTGATTCGACACAAGGGGAGCCAAAGAATATTCTCAAGTATTAGCAGTTGAGTTGTCAATTCAACCACACCTGGATGACTTAATATCTGCAGCAAAGTATTTAGTAGCAAAGTAGTATGGAAGTAACAGTAACGGTAATAAAAGTAACGGTGATAAAAGTAACAGTGATAGTTTTGTAGTGATAGTTTTGTAGTGATTATAACAGTAGCAACGAAAAAGTAAATAAGTGAAGAACAATATGTGAAAAGCTCGTAGGCATTGGATCGGTGATGGAGAATTATGTCGGATGCGGTTCATCATGTAACAGTCATAACATAGGGTGACACAGAACTAGCTCCAATTCATCAATGTAATGTATGCATGTATTCATTATTTAGTCATACGTGCTTATGGAAAAGAACTTGCATGACATCTTTTGTCCTACCCTCCCGTGGCAGCGGGGTCCTATTGGAAACTAATGGATATTAAGGCCTCCTTTTAATAGAGTACCGGACCAAAGCATTAACATATAGTGAATACATGAACTCCTCAAACTATGGTCATCACCGGGAGTGGTCCCGATTATTGTCACTTTGGGGTTGTCGGATCATAACACATAGTATGTAACTATTGACTTGCAAGATAGGATCAAGAACTCACATATATTCATGAAAACATAATAGGTTCAGATATGAAATCATGGCACTCGGGCCCTAGTGACAAGCATTAAGCGTAGCAAAGTCATAGCAACATCAATCTCGTAACATAGTGGATACTAGGGATCAAACCCTAACAAAACTAACTCGATTACATGATAAATCTCATCCAACCCATCACCGTCCAGCAAGCCTATGATGGAATTACTCACGCACAGCGGTGAGCATCATGAAATTGATGATGGAGGATGGTTGATGATGATGATGGCGACGTATTCCTCTCCCGAGTCCCGAATGCACTCTGCACCAGCCTCCCGAGAGAGATTAGGGATTGGCGGCGGCTCCATTATCATAAAAGCGCGATGAATCCTTCTCCTTGATTTTTTCTCCCGAACACGAATATATGGAGTTGGAGTTGAGGTCGGTGGAGCTCGGGGGCCACAAAGGCAGGGGCGCCACAGTCTTGATTCTTTCACCATTATTTTTTATTATTTCCAAAAATAATCTCCGTGAAGTTTCAGGTCATTACAAGAACTTTTGTTTCTGCACATAAATAACACTATGACAATTCTGCTGAAAACAGCGTCAGTCCGGGTTAGTTCCATTCAAATCATGCAAGTTAGAGTCCAAAACAAGAGCAAAAGTGTTTGGAAAAGTAGATACGACGGAGACGTATCAACTCCCCAAGCTTAAACCTTTGCTTGTCCTCAAGCAATTCAGTTGATAAACTGAAAGTGATAAAGAAAAACTTTTACAAACTCTGTTTGCTCTTGTTGTTGTAAATATGTAAAGCCAACATTCAAGTTTTCAGCAAAGATTGTGAACTAACCATATTCACAATAACACTTAGGTCTCATGTTTACTCATATCAATAGCATAATCAACTAGCGAGCAATAATAATAAATCTCGGATGACAACACTTTCTCAAAACAATCATAATATGATATAACAAGATGGTATCTCGCTAGCCCTTTCTGAGACCGCAAAACATAAATGCAGAGCACCTTTAAAGATCAAGGACTGACTAGACATTGTAATTCATGGCAAAAGAGATCCAGTCATAGTCATACCCAATATAAATTAATAGTAATGAATGCAAATGACAGCGGTGCTCTCTAGCTGGTGCTTTTTAATAAGAGGGTGAAGACTCAACATAAAAGTAATTAGATAGGCCCTTCGCAGAGGGAAGCAGGGATTTGTAGAGGTGCCAGAGCTCGATTTTGAAATAGAGATAAATAATATTTTGAGCGGTATACTTTCATTGTCAACATAACAACCAAGAGATGGCGATATCTTCCATGCTACACACATTATAGGCGGTTCCCAAACAGAATGGTAAAGTTTATACTCCCCCTCCACCAACAAGCATCAATCTATGGCTTGCTTGAAACAACGAGTGCCTCCAACTAACAACAGTCCCGAGGGAGTTTTGTTTGCAATTATTTCGATTTGATTTGCTTAAAGCATGGGACTGGGCATCCCGGTGACCAGCCATTTTCTCGTGAGTGAGGAGCGGAGTCCACTCCTCTTGAGAATAACCTGCCTAACATGGAAGATCTGTATATCCCTAGTTGATACATGAGCTATTCGAGCATACAAAACAAAATGTTTATTTGAAGATTTAGAGTTTGGCACATACAAATTTACTTGGAACGGCAGGTAAATACCGCATATAGGAAGGTATAGTGGACTCATATGGAATAACTTTGGGGTTTAAGGGATTGGATGCACAAGCAGTATTCCCGCTTAGTACAAGTGAAGGCTAGCAAAAGACTGGGAAGCGACCAACTAGAGAGCGATAGCAGTCATGAACATGCATTAAAATTAATAAACATAGGATGCAAGCATGAGTAGGATATAATCCACCATGAACATAAATATCGTGAAGGCTATGTTTATTTGTTTCAACTACATGTGTGAACATGTTCCAAGTCAAGTCACTTAAATCATTCAAAGGAGGATACCACCCTATCATACCACATCATAACCATTTTAATAGCATGTTGGCACGCAAGGTAAACCATTATAAAATCCTAGCTAATTAAGCATGGCATAAGTAACTATAATCTCTAATTGTCATTGCAAACATGTTTATTCATAATAGGCTGAATCAGGAACAATGAGCTAATCATATTTACAAAAACAAGAGAGGTCGAGTTCATACCCGCTTCTCTCATCTGAATCAATTCATCTAATATCTTCATTATTGCCTTTCACTTGCACAACCGAACGACGTGAATAACAATAATAGTGCTCGTGCATTGGACTAAGCTGGAATCTGCAAGCATTCAATAAACAGGAGAAGACAAGGCAATATGGGCTCTTGGTTAAATCAACAATAATGCATATAAGAGCCACTTCAACATTTTCATCATGGTCTTCTCCTATCGACCCCCAAAGAAAAGAAAAGAAATAAAACTATTTACATGGGAAAGCTCCCAACAAGCAAAAGAAGAACAGGACATCTTTTTGGGTTTTCTTTTTAATTACTACTACTACGAGCAAGAAAGCAAACTAGCTAAAAGCTACTACTATTTTTTTTGTTTTTCTTAAAGTTTTTCAACCATACAAGAAGAAAGCATAAAAAGGAAAATAAACTAGCCTGGATAATACAATGAAGAAGTATGAGCACCGACAACTAACAATGAGTGTGAACATAAATGTAATGTCGGTGAGAAATACGTACTCCCCCAAGCTTAGGCTTTTGGCCTAAGTTGGTCTACTGCCACGGCTGGCCTGGCGGATATCCAAAGTTGTAGTTGGGTTCCTACTGAGATGCAGCAGTTATTGCATCGTGGGCTGCAGCTTGGAGGCGAGCTATCTCCCTCCTCTCGTACTCGTTCCCCTCCTCCCTGGTTATGAAATATCTCCCCTTTGTCTGAAAGTCAAAGAAAGTGGGAGCAGGAAGAGCGACGTGATAGGTGCGTCGTCTGTCAAAGATTAGTCGGTACTGGAGAGGTTGTTCATTCCTCTCAATAAACCGATGACGAACCATAGCCTCATAACCTAAATAAACAGGAGGTAACTCAATATCATAACCACGTATGGCTACACCAGGAAAATTAGCTAGACGGGTTGCATAAATTCCACCAAAGAAATCTCCATTAAATCTATTGTTATGCAACCTACGTGCAACAATGGCTCCCAAATTATAATGTTTGTCTCCTAATATAGCACTCCTGAGAACACTTAGGTCAGGGACACACATGTGACATGCTTCATCCTTACCATTTATGCACCTACCTATGAAGAGAGCAAAATAATGTATAGCAGGAAAATGAATGCTCCCTATGGTAGCTTGTGTTATATCTCTAGACTCCCCCACAGTTATACTAGCAAGAAAATCTCTAAACTCATATTTGCGAGGCTCACTAGCGCTACCCCATTGTGGAAGTTTGCAAGCAGTGGTAAAATCCTCTAAATCCATAATATAAGAATGTTCATAAAGATCAAACATGACAGTTTGAGAATTGCGTGATGATGAAAATTCAAACCTTCTCACAAAGGAATCAGTGAGATAGTGGTACTGACGACACTTATCTGCCTCGAAGCTCACAAGATCAGCGTTACGCACATATGCGTTAAATTCTTCCTTGATTCCCGCTCGATCCATAAAGTCTTCTGAAGGCCATTCACAAGCCCGCACTTGAGCTTCCCTCAGTGGTTCATCGTCAGCATCACGCATTGCGAGCCTGGGTCCTTGCTTCCTTGAAGGACCACCTTGGTACATTTTCTTAAACATATTTCTTCCTCTGAAAAATTTCTGAAAATTTTAGTAACTTCAAATAAAGTGAACCAAACTCAACAAAATTGATAGTAACTACTCCCACAGGTGCCTAGAGACTATATCATGCATTAGAACTACTTGGGACCATATAAATTTGACATGCAAGCTCAAGAACCTGGTCACCTAAGCAGCAAAAAATTGCAATAAATAAAGCACTAGAACAAAAACTAATTGGACCATTGGAGGAGTCACATACCAAGGAACAATCTCCCATAGCATTTTGTGAGAGGTGCTTTGAGCAAGGAGATCGAAAATCGCAGCAAATGAGCTAGAACTCGTGCTTGAGTTGGTTGGTGATTTTTTTTGGAGGAAGGAGTGTGTGGTGACTGGAATAAGTGGAGGGGAGCCACCATGGGCCCACAAGGCAGGGGGCGCGCCCAGGGGGGTGGGCGTACCCTGGACCCTCGTGGCCAGGTGCTTGCTCCCCCTGCTGTGTTCTCAGTGCCAGAAATTCTCAAATATTCCAGAAAAAATCATACTTCAATTTCGGGGCATTTGGAGAACTTTTATTTTCGGGGTATTATTTTATTGCACGGATAAATCAGAAAACTGACAGAAAAAATACTATTTTACTTTATTTCAACTAAATTATAGAAAGTAAAAGGAGGGTAGAGAGAGTTGTGCTTTCTAACTTCATCCATCTCATGCTCATCAAAAGGAATCCACTAACAAGGTTGATCAGGTCTTGTTAACAAACTCATTCCGAATTGCATGAAACCGGAGAATTTTCAAATAGCACTAAGTTACCTCAACGGGGATATGCACATCCCCAATAATAAGAATATCATATCTCTTTTTGACAGTAGGAAGAGGGAATTCAAAGCCTCCAATAATAATCGATGGAAATTTTCCAATAGAGTTTATACTATGAACTTGAGGTTGTTTCCTCGGAAAGTGTACCGTATGCTCACTACTATTAACATGAAAAGTGACATTGCCTTTGTTGCAATCAATAACAGCCCCTGCATTATTCAAAAAGGGTCTTCCAAGAATAATAGACATACTATCGTCCTCGGGATTATCAAGAATAACAAAGTCTGTTAAAATAGTAACATTTGCAATCACAACAGGCACATCCTCACAAATACCGACAGGTATAGCAGTTGATTTATCAGCCATTTGCAAAGATATTTCAGTAGGTGTCAACTTATTCAAGTCAAGTCTACGATATAAAGAGAGAGGCATAACACCAACACCGGCTCCAAGATCACATAAAGCAGTTCTAACATAATTTCTTTTAATAGAGCATGGTATAGCGGGTACTCCTGGATCTCCTAACTTCTTAGGTATTCCACCCTTAAAAGTGTAATTAGCAAGCATGGTGGAAATTTCAGCTTCCGGTGTCTTTCTTTTATTAGTAACAATTTCTTTCATATACTTCGCATAAGGATTCATTTTGAGCATATCAGTTAAACGCATACGCAAAAAGATAGGTCTAACCATTTCAGCAAAACGCTCAAAATCCTCATCATCCTTTTTCTTGGATGGTTTAGGAGGAAAAGGCATGGGTTTCTGAACCCATTCCCCCCCCCCCCCGAAGCTGATCTGGCCCACGAACACCTATGGGACCGGCGGACCGAGCCCCTTTCGGTTCGGCGGGGGGCGGAGGTCGCACGAAGAGCAGATCGAGGCGAAGCACACGAGCAGTTTACCCAGCTGAGTTTCTCCGGAGAGATAACACTCCTACCGCTGCATGTCCGAGTGTATTGAGTTCTTGCTCAGAGCGCTGAGTGCTACAAAGACACACAAGCTGCTAACGAGACCGGCGTGAGTGTTCTCCGGCTTCAACCTTTCGAACCCCCCTACGCTATGCATGGGCCTCCTTTTATATGCTAAAGGGGTCTCCGACAGTGGCAACGTAGACAAGGGTAAAATGGAAAAGGAGTGGTTGGTACAGCTACTTGTACAAAGTGTATCATACCTAACCTCGACGGCGGGGACAAAGGCATTAAATGCCCGTCTCACGCCGCCCTAACAAAGGCGTAAAGGATCGCTGTCGGGCGCCAACGCTGCCACGATGGCAATCTTGTCGCCGCTTGCCACATCACTCACCGGGCCGACGGCCCTCTTGCCACGCTGCTACCGAAAGGTCCTGTGGCGACATGTTAGTGGATGTGCTGGAGCGCAGTACGTAGTAGTGGTCTGCCATGTGCAAGCGCCTTTGCCGCGGTTGTTGTCTTGTCGCGTCCAGGAAGCTTGTCGCTCATCGGGCCTTCCCGCAAGCTCCTCTTGCCGGGCCTTGTCTCCTAGGTGCCTTGGGTGGCCTTCCCGGCAAGCTCCTCTTGCCGGGCCTTGTCTCCTTGGCTTGAATACTTTGTTCTTGAATGGCTCCAAAGGAACCACGGAGGACCTTGGCGGTCACCCGTAAGCCTTGCCGCGGAGGGTCTGCAATCGCCCGTGCACAAGTTCGGGATACTAGGGTACCCCTACTCTAGTACACCGACAGAGCCCCGGGCCTGGGCCACACACGGTGCCGAAGGCCAAGGCCAGGCCCAAAACAGGCACGCACGCTGCCTGGGTTACGCCGTAACTTACCCCGGACCCACCACGCCCTCCACGAACGGCACGCATCGAATGCGGCGTCGTGTGAGAGATCGTGGGGCGCCAGGCGCAGCTGGGGATGGAGGATCTTGGATATTCCTCCGATGAGCACCTCCGACCCAGCGCCAAGCTCAGCTTGTTCTTCAAGGGCGTGGTGACGGCCCTCCAGCGACTTCGAAGAAATCCCAAAGCAAATGGCCGAGGAGTCGCGCCAGATCTGCTGGAGCTCTTCAAAAGGTCTTGATGAAGGTGGCCTTCCGCAATCCAGGCCTCAACCTCACCAACGCCCTCAAGTCCTTGCCACGGATGTCGATGTGGAAGCGCTCAAGACCCTTGTCGCACCCATCGTGGACAGGGTGAGCGGGATCAAGAGGGTTGAGGGCGATCGCGTAGATTAGGCCGCCCGCTTTCTCTTTTTCTTGCCGCTGCTGGTCATGTTATGAGAACAATCTATTAGAGCTGCGACAAGCTATCTTGTAATATAACTCTATTTCGGGTAGCAATTGCTATGTTATTTCCTTTACTTGGTTCCTTCCTTTGTATGTTTTTGCCCCTCGCTTTTAGGGAACTTGTCAACACAGGCACTGGCCATGAAGGCCGAAAAGTGACGCCGAACTGTCAAGCGGTCTTGCTACCGACAAGAAACCTTGTCGCAACTAGTCGCAGCTCACTTAAGTTGTTGAGCGGACTCGAAACAAAGTAAGGGCGCAACTAGCTACGAGTTGGTTCCTC
Organism: Aegilops bicornis; assembly: GCA_021605145.1. NCBI lineage: Eukaryota > Viridiplantae > Streptophyta > Magnoliopsida > Poales > Poaceae > Aegilops > Aegilops bicornis. The sequence goes on along the minus strand of CM038673.1, from coordinate 482,297,327 downwards.
CGTGCACAGGTTTTCCATACAAAGTACGGTCATTTGAGGAAGATAACTTAAAAATTTTAAAACTGATTGCTCAAACTTTAGCAACTTAACTTTTCTGTCGTTTGCTTCCCAGTAAGGCTAGACTTCCTTGAGCGACGCTTGGTCCACACCATTATCTTCTCCTTTCCCCCCAGCAAACTTGTGGGCGAGGGAACCTTCCTTTCTTTGAGAAAGAGAAAGAAGATAAAATAAAGATATGGAGGCTTATGGCTCGTTATTGCTTACCGGGGGTAGGTGCTGCACAAAGTGTCAGATAACGCATGCAAAAATAGAAGTAGAAAGCATGAAATTGACAAGATGTGCAAAGCACATTAGCTCTACTTATGCACGGGTCTGCGCTTGGCTTTCTACAAAGGATTACATGCAACATCGGCAAGACTTGTACAAAAGGTGGTTGCGGAACGGGTTCCGACAACCGCCTTCTGAGTAAAACTTACGAAGATGCTCAATGTTCCAGAGTTGCTCATCGAATGCCATCTTCGGTCTCAAAGCCGGACAGCGCCGGGCCTAGTGACTCGTTTCACCCGGTAAGGGCCTTCCCACTTCAAGGCCAACTTGTTGGAATTCTTGGCGGACTGAACGCGCCAAGAACAAGGTCGCCTTCCTCGAGATTTCTGGCATTAACTTTGCGGCTATGGTAGCGGCGCAAAGCTTGTCGGGTATCGAGCAGCTCGTCTGACAAGACTGAAGACGATCCTCCTCAAGGAGCGGTAGCGCCATCTTGTCGCAACTGCTCTTGCTCAAGTTCATCATAAGCGAGCACTCGAGGTGACCCGTATACGAGTTCCGTGGGGAGAACTGCCTCTGCTCCATAGACTAGAGCGAAAGGTGTCTGCCAGTGGCCCGATTTGGTGTCGTCCTGATCGACCAAAGAACCACCGGCAGCTCCTCAATCCAGTTCTTTCCGCACTTGTGCAGTCTGTCGAAAGTCCTGGTCTTGAGCCCGCCAAAGACTTCAAGATTCGCCCTCTTTGCTTGACCGTTACTTCTCGGATGAGCAATGTAAGCGGCACCTTGGCGCCAAGATCTTGGACGTCGCATGAAGGTGCGGCTCGTGAATTGCGTCTGGTTGTCGGTGATGATCCTGTTAGGGATTCCAAATGGCAAACAATCGACCTAAAGAACTTGATCACGACCGTCTTTGTCACCTTCCTCACTGCTTCCACTTCCGGCCACTTTGTGAACTTGTCGATTACAACGTACAAGTACTCAAAGCCCCCGACTTCGGGGAAAGGGGCCGAGGATGTCGAGCCCCTGCATCAAAATGGCCGGGATAAAGGGATCGTCTAGAGAGCTTGAGCTGGCTGGTGTATCTGCTTGGAATGGGCCAGCACGCTTCACACTTGGTTACTTGTGCGATTTGCATCTCGGAGGGTCTGTCGGCCAAAAGAAACCTTCTTTGGGCAGCTTTGTTGCAAGTGCTCTGCGCCAATGTGGTGACCACATATGCCTCCATGTATCTCTCGCCAACAGCTTTTGTCCGTCTTCCGGTGAATACACTTCAATTTCACACCGTTGAGTCTTCTTCTGTCTGGCGTGTTGTCGACAAACCGGTACTTACTTGATCGCCGGGCTACTCTTTCCGCTTCTTCTTGCTCTTCGGAAGTTCTCTGTCTGAAGGAAGCGGACAATCTGTTGTGCCCATCTTTGGAGCTTGCGGCTCGACAACAAGGACTAAAGGAACATCTGCTGCTGCGGGAACATCTGCTTCCACGGCGAGAACTCATGCTCACCGAGCTTGACGTTCCCGGCAAGCTTGCTAGAGCAAAACTTGTCGGGAGCGCTCGCTTCAACGGAACAAACCCTAGGGCTTGCCGGAGCAGGTACTCCTCGGCACCCTTGGTGTTGATCTTGAGGACCTTCTTGACGGCGACTTCGGAAGCTCTGCTTGGGAAAATAGTCACCAGAGACCAACTTCCTCTTCTTGCTCTGTCCGGTTGATGGCGTTACAGACGATTGAGTCAGCTTGAGCACAAAAATCCCTAGTTCCACAGGTAACTTAAGTGCAGCGCACTTCGACAGGCCATCGGCAATGTCGTTCTGAGCTCTTGGAACATGTTCCATTTGTGCCAAATGTCACCGGCAACGTGATCTTTCCCTTCGGCTTGCTCCTTCCCAGATTGATTCCTTGGAATGTGCCGGTCTCTTCGAGCTCGCCATCAGGGATCTGGAGTTTCTGGAGCACCGCGGAGGAGATCAGGTTCAAGCCGCCCCACCGTCAACTAGCATCTTAGTGACCTTGAGGTTGCGGATAGTTGGTGAAACCAACATCGGCAAGCACCGACCGCGATTCTGTGATCGTGGTGGTCCTCAATATCAAAGATGATAGGCGTCTTGGACCATTTCGGAGGCTTGCGTGACTCGGCGGATGGTTACGCCGCATTGACTTCCCGCATCCACCGCTTGAGCCGGGCGGTGTGAAGTATGCGATAAGCACCGCGTCAACACACAGGACCTCTGTGGCTTTCGAACTCCCGCTCATCGGTCTCGTCATCATCCATGTCTTCATCGTTGTCGCCGTCTTCATCCTTGTCGCGGCCGCGGAGGTCTGTCTCCTTGCCGCCGCTTGGCCTTGCCGCTGCGTCCTCCTCGGCCGGGGCGTTTCTTGCTAGCTCCTCCAGCACCTTCACGGGCTTTCTCCTTGTCGCGTCGTTCAGATTCAGCCTTCTTTGCTCGACAAGCCGCTCGACCTTTTGCAGCTCACGGAGGTCATGGCCCTTGGTGCGGTGGATCTTGCGATCTTGTTTGTTGGAGCCGTCACCTTGTCGGCGACCGCCACACCAGTAGTTGGTGCCGGTGCAACCTCCTTGCCGGAGCTACCAGCTTTGGCTTTCTTGGCGCCACCTCCGTTGCGGACCGCTCAACAACTAGCACATCTTTGCTTTTGTTCTTCTGTTGTTCTGCCACGGTTTTTTCTTTGCAGGCGGTCTCCTCACTATCGATCCTCCTGCTTGAGATTCTCTCCGGAGTCTCCTCCCTTCCTCAAGACGTGCACACTTGTCGGCCAGGCATATAGCTCACCGACGTCTCGATCTTGCACATCGCCATCTCCTCCCGCATCATGCGGTTTCGCACGCTCGATGGAACGCTACCGACATCATGCAGGTGGACATCTGAGATGTTGTGTTGTACGCTGGTGAATCTCTGAATGTACTTATGAGGGCTCTCCTTCCTTCTGGCGGCGAGATGAAGGTCGCTTTCTTGGCCATGGGGCTTGTGGTCACTGTAAAGCGCCGACAAACCGATGGCATAGATCTGCCCAAGAGGATACGGAGTTGTCCGGCAAGTGCATGAGACAGGATCTGACATTGGGCTTGAGCACCAGCGGGAAGTAGTTGGCCAGGATCTTGTCGTCTCGCCCCCCGGCAGCTTGCACCGCGATGGTGTAGATGCTGAGGAACTCCGACGGATGCGTCTTGCTGTCGTACTTCTCGATGCGTCGGCTTGAAATTCTTCTTCTTTGGGCCATCGACTTGCCGCAGCTCACGAGTGAACGCAGGGCAACCTACGTCTGACGGCAAGTCGCCTGGTTCCCCCGGGCGCATGCATGTCGACAGAGGGCCCAGCCGCTGGTCGGATTGACGCCGCTTCTCTTGATGCTCGATGCGAGTTCGAGCGTCTTCTTCTTGTCGTTCGTGAAGAACTTGGCGCTGATCACGACGAGCTCGTGGATCCGATGATGCGGTGGAGTCATTGTCGAGGTGGATCCGGCGAGTCGGCGATCTTGGCCTTCGGGGCGGAGAGTGCATGGTGGTTGCACCCCCACCGGTTTCGCCGCCACCGACTCGTGTTTGGCGATCCGCCACGGCAGCGATGCACTTTCGGCTGCCGCGAGCGTCGCCGCTGTTGGCAAAGCCGATGAGACTACGAATGGTGGCCTCCATTCATCGACCTTGTCGGCTGTTGGAGGGTATCCAGAGCAGTTGAGCTCTCGCCAAAGCTTCGCTGGAGTGGTGGGTGGCGATGGCGAACAGCGCGAGGCGGGATATGCTCGGACTTCTAACTATGTTAGAAGGAGCGATATCCGTCGAGCGACCGTGCCTCGCTTCGCGCCCGGCATGTTGGCGTGCATGCCGGTCTTGAGCATCCCGAGATCCACCGGCTCGATCTTGGTCCAACGAGCGTATGGCGTTGTGAATACCATGACGCTGTCGGTCCCGCGCCTCTGAGACGGGCGCGGTGCATGTATCGGACGCCGAGGTGCATGCAGCCTTGTCCTTGGACTTGGCGGCACCGTGGGCTCCGTCGACCTCCATTCTTCCACCGGCGTCTACCCCACCACCCGTTTGCTCCGGTGGTGGTGGGTTCGACGCGGACGGAACATCTGCCGCCGAAGCCTTCTTCTTCGGTGGCATGTCGATGAAGATGATGAAGATCTAGCTCGTGTGGACGCTGGATCAGGTTCACACAATCTCGACGCCCCCTACCTGGCGCGCCAAAGATGTCGGGGAAGCTGATCCGCCCACGAACACCTATGGGACCGGCGACCGAGCCCCTTTCGGTTCGGCGCGGGGCGGAGGTCGCGACGAAGAGCGTATCGAGGCGGCACACGAGCAGTTTACCCAGCTTCGAGCTCTCCGGAGAGATAACACTCCCTCTGCTGCATGTCCGAAAGTGTATTGAGTTCTTGCTCGGAGCGCTGAGTGCTACAAAGACACACAAGCTGCTAACGAGACCGAAGCGTGAGTGTTCTCTCGCTTCAACCTTCGAACCCCCCACGCTATGCGCATGGGCCTCCTTTTATATGCTAAAGGGTCTCCGGCGGTGGCAACGTAAACAAGGGTAAAATGGAAAAAGAGTGGTTGGTACAGCTACTTGTACGATGTATCATACCTAACCTCGACGGCAGGGACAAAGGCATTAAATGCCCGCTTCACGTCGCCCTAACGGCGAAAGGGACCGTCGGGCGCCACCGCTTGCCACGATGGCAATCTTGTCACGCCGCTTGCCGCCATGCTCACCGTCAAGACGGCCTCTTGCCACGCTGCTACCGAAAGGTCCTGTATGCGACACGTTAGTGGATGTGCTGGAGCACAAGTACAGAGTGGTGGTCTGCCACGGCAAGCGCCTTGCCGCGGTTGTTGTCTTGTCGCGTCTGGAAGCTTGTCGCTCACCGGGCCTTCCCGGCAAGCTCCTCTTGCCGGGGCCTTGTCTCCTAGGTGCCTTGGGTGGCCTTCCCGGCAAGATCCTCTTGCCGGGGCCTTGTCTCCTTGGCTTGAATACTTTGTTCTTGAATGGCTCCAAAGGAACCACGGAGGACCTTGGCGGTCACCCGGTAAGCCTTGCCGCGGAGGGCTGGAACTGCCCGTGCACAAGTTCGGGATACTAGGGTACCCCTACTCTAGTACACCGACACCATGGCTCCCTTTCTTTACCGTGCTTCCTAGCAACAAAGTTTCTCTTATCATAACGTTGATTCTTTGATTGTGGGTTATCAAGATCAACAGCAGGTTCAACCTCTACATCATTATCATTGCTAGGTTGAGCATCATCATGAACATCATTATTAATATTATCACTAGGTTCATGTTCATTACCAGATTGTGTTTCAAAGATCGTAAATACAAATATCGTTGGGATTCTCAGGTGTGTCAACAATAGGTTCACTAGAAGCATGCAAAGTCCTATCATTTTTCTCTCTCTTCCTCTTGGAAGGACTAGGTGTATCAACATTATTTCTCTGAGAATCCTGCTCAATTCTCTTAGGGTGGCCCTCGGGATACAAAGGTTCCTGAGTCACTTTACCTCCCCTAGTTGCAGCTCTAACAACAAAGTCATTATTCTTACTATTTAATTCATTGAGCAAATCATTTTGAGCTTTAAGCACTTGTTCTACTTGAGTGGTAACCATAGAAGCATGATTACTAATGAGTTTAAGTTCACCTTTAACTCTAGACATATAGTCACTCAAGTGTTCAATCATATAAGCATTGCATTTTAATTCTCTACCAAAATAAGCATTGAAGTTTTCTTGCTTAACCATAAAATCATCAAACTCATCTAGGCATTGGCTAGCAAATTTAGTAGGAGGGATTTCAGCTTTATCATATCTATAGAGAGAATTTACCTTCACTACACCGTGTCGGGTTATCAAGACCTTGTGTTTCTTCAACAGGCGGTAAATTAAGACCATGTATTTCTTCAACAGGAGGTAAATTCTTAACATCTTCAGCTTTTATACCCTTTTCCTTCATAGATTTCTTTGCCTCTTGCATATCCTTAGGACTGAGAAATAGAACACCCCTTTTCTTCGGAGTTGGCTTAGGAGTTGGTTCAGGAAGTGTCCAATTATTTTCATTTGTCAACATATTATTCAATAGAATTTCAGCTTGATCTGGTGTTCTTTCCCTGGAAACACAACCAGCACAACTATCCAGGTGGTCTCTGGAAGCATCGGTTAGTCCATTATAAAAGATATCAAGTATTTCATTTTTCTTAAGAGGATGATCAGGCAAAGCATTAAGTAATTGGAGAAGCCTCCCCCAAGCTTGTGGGAGACTCTTCTTTAATTTGCACAAAATTATATATTTCCCTTAAAGCAGCTTGTTTCTTATGAGCAGGGAAATATTTAGCAGAGAAGTAATAAATCATATCCTGGGGACTACGCACACAACCAGGATCAAGAGAGTTAAACCATGTCTTAGCATCACCCTTCAATGAGAACGGAAATATTTTAAGGATATAATAGTAGCGAGTTTTCTCATCATTAGTGAACAAGGTGGCAATATCATTTAATTTAGTAAGATGTGCCACAACAGTTTCAGATTCATAGCCATAGAAAGGATTAGATTCAACCAAAGTAATTATATCGTATTGACAGAGAATTCATAATCCTTACCAAGAATAAAGATAGGTGAAGTAGCATAAGCAGGATCATATTTCATTCTAGCATTCAGAGTTTTTGTTTCAAATTAGCTAATAATTTCTTAAGATCACTTCTATCATTGCAAGCAAGAAAGTCTCTAGCGCTTTCTTCATCCATAACATAGCCCTCGTGCACAACAGTAATTCATATTTAGGGGAGAATCTTCATCATCACTTTCATCGATATTATCGTGTTCAATAATTTCACTCTCTCTAACCCTAGCAAGTTGTTCATCAAGAAATTCACCAAGTGGCACAAAGATTATCAAGCATAGAAGTAGTTTCATCATAAGTATCATGCATAGCGTAGTGGCATCATCAATAACATGCGACATATCGTAATTAATAGCGTAAGCGAGGTTTAGGTGTCGCAAGCTTACTCAAAAGCAGAAGGTGAATCAAGTGCGAGCTAGATGGCAGTTCCTTACCTCCCCTCGTAGTTGAGGGATAAATTTTAGTTTTCTCGTCTTTCAAGTTCTTCATAGTGACAGCAGATATAAATCCCAAGTGACTCAAAGAATAGAGCTATGCTCCCCGGCAACGACGCCAGAAAATAGTCTTGATAACCCACAAGTATAGGGGATCACAACAGTTTTTGAGGGTAGAGTATTCAACCCAAATTTATTGATTCGACACAAGGGGAGCCAAAGAATATTCTCAAGTATTAGCAGTTGAGTTGTCAATTCAACCACACCTGGATGACTTAATATCTGCAGCAAAGTATTTAGTTGCAAAGTAGTATGGAAGTAACGATAACGGTGATAAAAGTAACAGTGATAGTTTTGTAGTGATTGTAACAGTAGCAACGAAAAAGTAAATAAGTGAAGAACAATATGTGAAAAGCTCGTAGGCATTGGATCGGTGATGGAGAATTATGTCAGATGCGGTTCATCATGTAACAGTCATAACATAGGGTGACACAGAACTAGCTCCAATTCATCAATGTAATGTAGGCATGTATTTCGAATATAGTCATACGAGCTTATGGAAAAGAACTGCATGACATCTTTTGTCCTGCCCTCCCGTGGCAGCGGGGTCCTATTGGAAACTAAGGGATATTAAGGCATCCTTTTAATAGATTATCGGGCCAAAGCATTAACACATAGTGAATACATGAACTCCTCAAACTATGGTCATCACCGGGAGTGGTCCCGATTATTGTCACTTTGGGGTTGCCGGATCATAACACAAAGTAGGTGACTGTTGACTTGCAAGATAGGATCAAGAATTCACATATATTCATGAAAACATATAGGTTCAGATCTGAAATCATGGCACTCGGGCCCTAGTGACAAGCATTAAGCATAGCAAAGTCATATCAACATCAATCTCAGAACATAGTGGATACTAGGGATCAAACCCTAACAAAACTAACTCGATTACATGATAAATCTCATCCAACCCATCACCGGCCCGAAATAGCCTATGATGGAATTACTCACGCACGGCAGTGAGCATCATGAAATTGGTGATGGAGGATGGTTGATGATGACGACGGCAACAGATTCCCCTCTCCGAAGCCCCGAACGGACTCCAGACCAGCCCTCCTGAGAGAGATTAGGGCTTGGCGGCGGCTCCGTATCATAAAACGCGATGAATCCTTCTCCTTGATTTTTTTCTCCCCGAACACGAATATATGGAGTTGGAGTTGAGGTCGGTGGAGCTCGAGGGGGCCCACGAGGCAGGGGGCACGCCTGGGAGAGCGCCCCCACCCTCATGAACAGGGTGTGGGCCCCCAGGTCTTGATTCTTTCGCCAGTATTTTTTATTATTTCCAAAAATAATCTCCGTGAAGTTTTAGGTCATTCCGAGAACTTTTGTTTCTGCACATAAATAACACTATGGCAATTCTGCTGAAAACAGCATCAGTCCGGGTTAGTTCCGTTCAAATCATGCAAGTTAGATTCCAAAACAAGGGCAAAAGTGTTTGGAAAAGTAGATACGACGGAGACGTATCAGTGTTCTTCGCTTCAGAGAGCTTCAATCTACGAAGTCCTAGGGGCGGGCGTACCGACCTAGGGCAGCCCATCACCACCGTGCGTCCAGACGGGGTCTCTCCCGGCCGCGTGGGTTTCAGGTCTCCAAAAGAGCTAACTGGATTGTCTTGCGTATCGTGCTTCCGGTTAGCCTTCTTCGGCGACGTTTCTTGCGTATCGCGCTCGACGCCGAGGGTACACGGTGACGTGTTCATGTGCGAACACACTTTTTGGCGACTCCACTGGGGACAAGATCAATCATCATCATCATCATCCATCATGGCTGGCAATGACAAGATTCCCAAGCCCTCGGAAATCAACGTCGATAACATAATCAAGTCCAATTTTGAGGAGTTATCGAAGGAACATCACCAAGCTTATGAGGAGTACAAGAAGGCGCGTGAAGAGAAGGAGATGCAGGAGTTCCTTGCTAAGTTCAAGAAGGACCGCCAAGGCAATATCACTCCGGTTGGAGAAATCAAGTTTCCTCCTCTTCATGATGAACATATTAAACCCTTTGTAAGTAATACCTTCTCTCCCGAGGTATGGGCTGAAATTGGTAGTCGCATTACTGATAGCAATAATCTCTTATACCAATTTTTCTTGGAAAATAGTAATGCTAAAAATAGTATGCCTCAATCATCTAGTGGTAATGTTGGTGTGCTCATACTGCAGAAATCCCTAGTCCAACTTTACCTATTTCATCGGCGCCCCCCGTGCCGATGAATTTTTATCCTAGCCCCACAAATCAAATTGTTGCTGCACCCATTAATCCTATCATGAGTATGCCAAGTTCGGTGGTGACGCCGAACCAAACCCTACCTACAAGAGCAAACACTGTTAGATCACTGTCGAATTACAATTCGGCATACATGCCACAATTCACACCTGCAACTACTAACCCTACTCCTCCTATGCTACTGCCACAAGCTTCATCGTCCACTGTGGATGACGGTCTAGCTAATATTAGAGAGGAGATGGCTAAGATGCTCCGAGAGAATTTTGGAGTTGAGTTACCAAGGAACCGTATTTACCAAAAGCCATATCCAGAATACTATGATGCAATTCAATGCCCTCCGGGATATAAAATTCCAGATTTTGTTAAGTTTAATGGAGAGGGCACGAAAACCACATGGGAGCATGTTAGTCAGTACTTGGCACAATTAGGTGAGGCAAGTTCACGACATGAGTGGAGAGTACGTTATTTTCCTTTATCTTTAACCGGTACTGCTTTCTCATGGTTTTCTGCGTTACCACCTGGTTCTATTACTACATGGTTTCACTTGGAACAAAAGTTTCATGATCATTTTTATAGTGGTGATAATGAGCTTAAGTTGTCACATCCTACATCGGTTAGACAAAAGCATGATGAATCGGTCTCCGATTACGTCAAGAGATTTAGAGATACAAAAAACCGGTGCTATAGTTTGGTGATAACCGAGAGAGATTTGGCTGATCTTGTGCTTAGTGGTTTGAGAACTCACATTAGAGAAAGGCTAGAAGGAGATGAGTTTTTAAATATCAATCAAGTCCTGCAAAGGGCTTTGGCTCAAGAAAGCCGCAACAAAGATCTTAAAGAGGTGCATAGATATAAAACGGATGGTCCTTAGATGAACATGGTTGAGTATGATAGTGACCACTCGGACGATGAGGGTGATATTCATGCTGCTGAATTTGTTTGTCCATCTAAGGCCAAACCATTTACTTGCAATGATTTAAAGCCGATTCATAAGAATCGTGATGAAGAGATGAAATTTAATTTCAACATTGCTAAGTGTGATAGAATATTTGATTAAAAAAACTTTATTGCAAGCGAAGATTATTAGAATATCTCATACTTTACCGCTGTTTGAAGAGCTGCAACAGCATGCTGATGACCCACAAGTGTAGGGGATTTATCATAGTCCTTTTGATAAGTAAGGGTGTCGAACCCAACGAAGAGCAGAAGGAAATGTCAAGCGGTTTTCAGTAAGGTATTATCTGCAAGCACTGAAATTGTTGGTAACAGATAGTTTTGTGATAAGGTAATTTGTAACGTGTAACAAGTAACGAAAGTAAATAAGGTGCAGCAAGATGGCCCAATCCTTTTTGTAGCAAAGGACAAACCTGGACAAACTCTTATATGAAGGAAAACGCTCCCGAGGACACATGGGAATTATCGTCAAGCTAGTTATCATCACGTTCATATGATTCGCGTTCGTTACTTTGATAATTTGGTATGTGGGTGGACCGGTGCTTGGGTGCTGCCCTTGCTTGGACAAGCATCCCAGTTATGATTAACCCCTATTGCAAGCAACCGCAACTACAAAAGAATTATTAAGGTAAACCTAACCATAGCATGAAACATATGGATCCAAATCAGCCCCTTACGAAGCAACTCATAAACTAGGGTTTAAGCTTCTGTCACTCTAGCAACCCATCATCTACTTATTACTTCCCAATGCCTTCCACTAGGCTCAAACAATGGTGAAGTGTCATGTAGTCGACGTTCACATAACACCACTAGAGGAAAGACAACATACATCTCATCAAAATATCGAATGAATACCAAATTCACATGACTACTAATAGCAAGACTTCTCCCATGTCCTCAGGAACAAACATAACTACTCACAAATCATATTCATGTTCATAATTAGAGGGGTATTAATATGCATAAAGGATCTAAACATATGATCTTCCACCAAATAAACCAACTAGCATCAACTACAAGGAGTAATCAACACTGCTAGTAACCCACATGTACCAATCTAAGGTTTTGATACAAAGATTGGATACAAGAGATGAACTAGGGTTTGAGAGGAGATGGTGCTGGTGAAGATGTTGATGAAGATTGACCCCCTCCCGATGATAGGATCGTTGGTGATGACGATGGCGATGATTTCCCCCTCCCGGAGGGAAGTTTCCCCGGCAAAACAGCTCCGCTGGAGCCCTATATTGGTTCCGCCAAGGTTCCGCCTCAGGCGGTGTTTCATTCCAAAGCTTGCGATGATTTTTCCAGGTAGAAGTCACCATATAGCCAAAGATGGGCACCGGAGGCTGCCAGGGGCCCACGAGGCGGGGCGCACCTGTGTAGGCGCGCCCCACCTCGTGGGCTGTGGTGTGGGCCCTCTCCGTACTTTCTTCGCTCAATATTTTTTATTAATTCCAAAAACTGCTTCCATGAAGTTTCAGGACTTTTGGAGTTGCGCAGAATAGGTTTCTAATATTTGCTCCTTTTCCAGCCCAGAATTCTAGCTGCCGGCATTCTCCCTCTTCATGTAAACCATGTAAAATAAGAGATAATAGGCATAAGTATTGTGACATAATGTGTAATAACAACCCATAATGCAATAAATATTGATATAAAAGCATGATGCAAAATGGACGTATCAACTCCCCCAAGCTTAGACCTCGCTTGTCCTCAAGCGGTAGCCGATAACGATAAATATGTCCACATGTTTAGAGATAGAGGTGTCGATAAAATAAAATACGGACATGAGGGCATCGTGATCATTCTTATAACAGCAAGATGTATGGATATTGTCATATGATTTCTTATGCTTAAGTAATAATCTATTCACAATGTCAAGTATGAATCAGAAACTTCAATGAAAACCAACAAACTATAATCTCAGTCATTGAAGCAATTGCAATTTATCATAACATCGGAAAGAGTCAATATAAGAGCTTTTCAGCAAGTCCACATACTCAACTATCATTTAGTCTTTCACAATTGCTAACACTCACGCAATACTTGTGGGTATGGAGTTTTAATTGGACACAGAGAAAGATAGGGGCTTATAGTATTGCCTCCCAACCTTTACCTCAAGGGTAATGTCAACAATAATAATTCATGCTAACTTACATCCAATTGGATATATATATATATATATATATATATATATATATCAGGATCTTTCCAACACAATGTGCTTGCCAAAGGATAAAATGTAAAAAGGAAAGGTGAAGATCACCATGACTCTTGCATAAGGAATAAGTCAAAAGTAAAAGATAGGCCCTTCGCAGAGGGAAGCAGAGGTTGTCATGGGATTTCATGGTTGGATGCACGAAATCTTAATGCAAAAGAACGTCACTTTATATTGCCACTTGTGATATGGACCTTTATTATGCAGTCCGTCGCTTTTATTTCTTCCGCATCACAAGATCGTATAAAGCTTATTTTCTCCACACTAATGAATCATACATATTTAGAGAGCAATTTTTTATTGCATGCAACGATGAGAACTTACTTAAAGGATCTTACTCAATCCATAGGTAGGTATGGTGGACTCTCATGGCAAAACTTGGTTTAAGGGTATTTGGAAGCACAAGTAGTATCTCTACTTGGTGCAAAGAATTGGCTAGCATGAGGGAGAAAGGCAAGCTCAACATGTTGGATGCTTCATGACAATATACTTTATTTCGGATATAAGAAAACCTAACCCATTACGTTGTCTTCCTTGTCCAACATCAACTCTTTAGCATGTCATATTTTAATGAGTGCTCACAATCATATTTATATGTGGAAGCTCTCTTTCTTTATTACTTCCTATTAATTGCAACGATGACCAAAACTATGTTTGTTAACTCTCAACAACTTTTTATTCCTCATACTCTTTATATGTGAAGTCATTACTTTCCATAAGATCAATATGATCGCTTTATTTATTTTTATTCTTTATTTTTATTTTATTCACTCAAGATCATAGCAAGATAATCAAGCCCTTGACTCAACACTAATCTTTGTTATATATAGCTCACTTACTCGATTACACAGAAGGATCATAAAGCAAAACTCACAACTAGATCATACTAAAATTATTCTACTATATCAAGATATTACTAAAAGGATCGAACTAAGAAATATGGTAAAGATAGGAGTGTGATGGTGATACAATACCGGGGAAACTCCCCCAAGCTTGGTAGTTGCCAAGGGGAGTGCCCATACCCATGTGATTATGTCTCCTTCCTCGGAAGTGGTGGTGATGGGGTTGTTGATGATGAAGATAACTCTGCCTTTAGCATTTTAATATTGTAATTGAGAAGAGCAATTTCCTCCTTCAAATCATCGACCTCAGATTCCAGCTTCAAAATCTTGTCACATAAATCCCCTTTGCTTTTCTACCGAAAACGAGAAGGAATAGATCGGTTGTTAGATAGTTTAGCCCTCTTAGGGAGACTAGACTTCTTGAACTTCACGTGCATATCCCCGGGTTGAGGTAGAGGAACATCCTCCTCCTCTGAACTTAAATCTTTGATCCTCCTCGAATGAGTCGAATGAGCATCCTCCTCATCATCCGTAGTTCGACCACAAGGAGAAAGACCCCCATAGGTCTTTGGGTCAACAATGAGATGTGAGACATAGCTCTCTCCGTCGGAGTCCTGAGATGACATCTTGCTCTAAATCAATGTAAACAAATTTCGAAACGAAAATAGAGGATATTTGTGTGATACTATGGTCAAAACCTTCGGGAGATTATATAATGAATTTTTACCGACCAAAAGAAGTATCGTGCAAGAAAACAAAGTCCGAAGAGCACACGAGGTGCCCAAGAGGCAGGGGCGCGCCCAGGGGGTAGGGCGCGCCCTCCACCCTCGTGGAAGCCTCGTGTCCTTCCTGGACTACTTCTTAATTTCCTATTTTCTTAAATATTCCAAAACGGAGAAACATTGCCATTAGAACTGTTTTGGAGTCGGCTTACTTACCTTACCACATACCTATTCCTTTTCGGAGTCTGAAACGTTCTGGAAAGTGTCCCTTATGTAGTCCTCTGGGGTTACGGTTTCAATAACATTAGTTTCAACATTTATAGGATTACCTGAGATATAATGTTTGATTCTTTGACCATTCACCACCTTTGGATTTGTGCCTTTGAAGTTGTTGATTTTTATGGCACCGGAACGATAGACCTCCTCGATAACGTCAGGGCCTTCCCATTTAGAGAGAAGTTTTCCTGCAAAAAATCTTAAATGAGAGTTGAATAGCAACACATAATCACCTACATTAAACTCACGCTTTTGTATCCTTTTGTCATGCCATCTTTTAACTTTTTCCTTAAACAATTTGGCATTCTCATAGGCTTGGGTTCTCCATTCGTCAAGTGAGCTGATGTCAAATAACCTCTTCTCACTGGCAAGTTTGAAATCATAATTGAGCTCTTTAATGGCCCAATATGCCTTATGTTCTAGTTCGAGAGGTAAGTGACATGCTTTTCCATAAACCATTTTATACGGAGACATACCCATAGGATTTTTATATGCAGATTCTATAGGCCCATAATGCATCATCAAGTTTCTTGGACCAATTCTTTCTAGATCTATTAACAGTCTTTTGCAAAATTAATTTGAGCTCTCTATTACTCAATTCTACTTGGCCACTAGATTGTGGGTGATAAAGAGATGCACTTCTATGATTAACATCATACTTAGCAAGCATTTTATGAAAAGCACCATGAATAAAATGTGAACCACCATCAATCATTAAATATCTAGGGACTCCAAACCTTGGAAAAATAACTTCTTTAAGCATCTTAATAGAGGCGTTATGATCAACACTACTAGTTGGAATAGCTTCTACCCACTTAGTAACGTAATCAACAACAACTAAAATATGTGTATACCCATTAGAGGAAGGAAACAGTCCCATATAATCAAAGCCCCAAACATCAAATGGTTCAATAACAAGTGAATAATTCATGGGCATTTCGTGACGTCTACTAATATTACCAATTCTTTGACATTCATCACAAGACAAGACAAACTTACGAGCATCCTTAAAGAGAGTAGGCCAATAAAAACCGGATTGCAATACCTTATGTGCAGTTCTATCTCCAGCGTGGTGCCCTCCATAAGCCTCGGAGTGACACTTGCGTAGGATCTGTTCCCGTTCATGCTCAGGTATACAATGCCTAATAACACCATCTAATCCTTCTTTATAAAGGTGTGGGTCATCCCAGAAGTAATGTCTCAAATCATAGAAAAACTTTTTCTTTTGCTGGTATGTAAAACTAGGCGGTATAAATTTAGCAACAATGTAATTAGCATAATGAGCATACCATGGAGCAAGATCACGAGAAGCATTTATGATAGCTAATTGTTCATCGTGAAAGCTATCATCAATAGGTAGTGGGTCATCAAGAACATTCTCTAACCTAGACAAGTTATGCGCAGCGGGTTCTCAGCTCCCTTTCTATCAATAATATGCAAATCAAATTCTTGTAGTAGGAGAACCCATCTAATTAGTCTAGGTTTAGCATCTCCTTTTCCATAAGATATTTAATAGCAGCATGATCAGTGTGAATAGTTACTTTAGAATCAAGAATATATGGTCTGAACTTATCACAAGCAAATACAACTGCTAAAAATTCTTTTTCAGTAGTAGCATATTTTCTTTGGGCACTATCTAGAGTTTTACTAGCATATTGGATAACATTTAACTTCTTATCAACTCTTTGTCCTAGAACAACACCTACAGCATAATCACTAGCATCACACATAATTTCGAAGGGTAAATTCCAATCAGTGGTCGAACGATAAGTGCGTAAATCAAAGCTTTCTTAAGTATTTCAAATGCTTCTACACAATCATCATCAAAGACAAAATGTATATCTTTTTGTAATAGATTAATCAAAGCCCGAGAATTTTTTGAGAAGTCCTTAATGAACCTCCTATAAAAACCGGCATGACCAAGAAAACTTCTTATACCTTTGATGTCCTTGGGACATGGCATCTTTTCAATAGCATCAACTTTAGCTTTATCAACTTCAATACCTCTTTCATAAATTTTATGCGCCAAGACAATGCCTTCATTAACCATAAAGTGGCATTTCTCCCAATTTAAGACAAGTTTAGTTTCTTCACATCTCTGCAAAACTCGATCAAGGTTGCTCAAGCAATCATCAAAAGAGGATCCATAAACGGAGAAATCATCCATGAAAACCTCACAAATCTTTTCACAAAAGTCAGTGAATATAGCCATCATGCATCTTTGAAAGGTAGCGGGTGCATTACATAAACCAAAGGCATACGTCTATAAGCAAAAGTACCGAAAGGGCAAGTAAAAGTGGTCTTTTCTTGATCCTCAGCTGACACAGGTATTTGAGAGAAACCGGAGTAACCATCTAGAAAGAAAAATTTGTATGTTTGGATAATCTTTCTAGCATTTGATCAATAAAAGGCAAGGGGTAATGATCTTTTTTAGTAGCTTTATTATTGCGGAAATCAATTACCATCCTATAACCTGTAATAATTCTTTGCGGGATCAATTCATCTTTATCATTAGGAACGATAGTAATACCTCCCTTCTTAGGGACACAATGGACAGGACTTACCCACTGACTATCAGCAACGGGATAAATTATACCTGCCTCAAGGAGCTTTAATATTTCCTTTCTTACCACTTCTTTCATCTTAGGATTTAGCCGTCGTTGGTGATCAATAACTGTTTTGGCGTCTTTCTCCAAATTTATTTTGTGTTGACATAGAGTGGGACTAATGCCCTTAAGATCATCAAGAGTATTCCAATAGCAGCACAGTGCTTCTTCAGAGTTTTCAATAATTTATCTTCCTCCTTCTCTGAAAGGTTAGCACTAATAATAACAAGATATATCTTCTTTTCATCAAGATAAACATATTTCAGAGTATTAGGTAATGGTTTAAGCTCAAACACGGGATCACCCTTGGGTGGAGGATGATCCCCTAGGATTTCAACAGGCAAGTTGTGTTTCAGAATAGGCCCCTGTTTAAAGAATACTTCATCTATTTCCCTTATTTCATTCATAAACATATCATTTTCGTGGTCGAGCAAATATTGTTCTAAAGGATCATTAGGAGGCACGACAATAGAAGCAAGACCAATAATTTCATCCTTACTAGGAAATTCCTCATCACGGGGTTGTCTACGAAATTTAGCAAAATTAAACTCATGAGTCATATCCCCTAAACCAATAGTAACAACATCCTTTTCGCAGTCTATCCTAGCATTAACAGTGTTCAAGAAGGGTCTACCAAATATAATGGGACAAAAGCTATCTTGTGGGGAACCAAGAACAAGAAAATCAGCAGGATATTTCCCACACAAGACTTCAACATCTCTAACAATCTCAATCGGTGATATAGTATCTCTACTGGCAAGCTTAATTGTAACATCAATACCTTCTAACTCAGCAGGCGCAATATCATGCATAATTTCTTTGTATAAAGAATGAGGTATTGCACTAGCACTAGCACCCATATCACATAAGCCATGATAACAATGATCTCCTATATTAAAAGAAATAACAGGCATGCCTGCAACAGTCTATGTTTATCTTTAGCATCAGGTTTAGCAATTCTAGCAGTTTTCTCACAGAAATAAATAACATGCCCATCAATATTATCAGCTAAGAGATATTTAACCATAGCAATATTAGGTTCAACTTTAATTTGTTCAGGGGGTTTGGGTGTCCTAATATTACTTTTGTTGACTACAGTTGAAGCTTTAGCATGACCCTTTATTCTAACAGGGAAAGGTGGTTTCTCAACATAAGCAGTAGGAACAATAGGATCATTAAAGTGATAGTCTTTTCTTCAACTTTAATAGGTGCGACTACTTTTACTTCAATGGGAGGATTATATTTGAACCACTTCTCCTTAGGGAGATCAACATGAGTACCAAATGATTCACAAAAATAATCTACTATCTCAGAGTCAAGTCCATATTTATTACTAAATTAACGGAAAGCATCGGTATCCATAAAAGATTTAACACAATCAAACTTAGGTGTTATACCTGACTCCTTACCTTCGTCGAGGTCCAAATCGTCAGAGTTACATTTAATTCTTTCCAATAAATCCCATTTGAATTCAATAGTCTTCATCATAAAAGAGCCAGTACAAGAAGTATCGAGCATGGAGCGATTATTGAGAGAAAGCCGAGCATAAAATTTTGAATAATCATTTATCTTGAGAGCTCATGATTGGGTCATGAATATAACATTGACTTAAGCCTCCTCCAAGCTTGAGCGATGCTTTATCCTTCGCGAGGCCAAAAATTATATATATAATTACGATCACGATGAACAAGATGCATAGGATAAAACTTCTGATGAAATTCCAATTTCAATCGGTTGTAGTTCCATGATCCCATATCATCACATAGCCTATACCATGTCAATGCCTCTCCCTTCAAAGATAAAGGGAATACCTTCTTCTTGATAACATCCTCGGGCATACCTGCGAGCTTAAATAATCCACAGACTTCATCCACATAGATTAGGTGTAAATCAGGATCCAATGTTCCATCTCCCGTAAAAGGATTAGCTAGCAGTTTCTCTACCATACCCGAAGGAATTTCAAAGTAAACATTTTCAGCAGATTTAGTGGGTTGAGGAGCAACTCTTTGCTCTACTGGACGGGGTGAAGATACCCCGAACAAGCCCCTCAAAGGATTATGTTCCATAGTAACAAGTGACAATAAATTTCAGCACACAATATAATTTTTTCCTTACCAAATTCCACCTACCAAAGGCGCTTCACTCCCCGGCAATGGTGCCAGAAAAGAGTCTTGATGACCCACAAGTGTAGGGGATCTATCGTAGTCCTTCCGATAAGTAAGAGTGTCGAACCCAACGAGGAGCAGAAGGAAATGACAAGTGGTTTTCAGCAAGGTATTATCTGCAAGCACTGAAATTGTCGGTAACAGATAGTTTTGTGATAAGGTAATTTGTAATGGGTAACAAGTAATGAAAGTAAATAAGGTGCAGCAAGATGGCCCAATCCTTTTTGTAGCAAAGGACAAGCCTGGACAAACTCTTATATGAAGGAAAACGCTCCCGAGGACACATGGGAATTATCGTCAAGCTAGTTTTCATCACGTTCATATGATTCACGTTCGTTACTTTGATAATTTGGTATGTGGGTGGACCGGTGCTTGGGTGTTGCCCTTGCTTGGACAAGCATCCCACTTATGATTAACCCCTATTGCAAGCATCCGCAACTACAAAAGAAGTATTACGGTAAACCTAACCATATCATGAAACATATGGATCCAAATCAGCCCCTTACGAAGCAACTCATAAACTAGAGTTTAAGCTTCTGTCACTCTAGCAACCCATCATCTACTTATTACTTCCCAATGCCTTCCTCTAGGCCAAACAATGGTTAAGTGTCATGTAGTCGACGTTCACATAACACCACTAGAGGAAAGACAACATACATCTCATCAAAACATCGAACGAATACCAAATTCACATGACTACTAATAGCAAGACTTCTCCCATGTCCTCAGGAACAAACGTAAATACTCAGAAATCATATTCATGTTCATAATCAGAGGGGTATTAATATGAGCAAAGGATCTGAACATATGATCTTCCACCAAATAAACCAACTAGCATCAACTACAAGGAGTAATCAACACTATTAGTAACCCACAGGTACCAATCTGAGGTTTTGATACAAAGATTGGATACAAGAGATGAACTAGGGTTTGAGAGGAGATGGTGCTAGTGAAGATGTTGATGAAGATTGACCCCCTCCCAATGAGAGGATCATTGGTGATGACGATGCCGATGATTTCCCCCTCCCGGAGGGAAGTTTCCCCGATAGAACAGCTCCGCCGGAGCTCTATATTGGTTCCGCCAAGGTTCTGCCTCGTGGCGGCGGTGTTTCGTCCCGAAAGCTTGCTTATGATTCTTTCCTGGGTAGAAGACACCATATAGCCAAAGATGGGCACCGGAGGCCTGCCAGGGGGCCCTCGAGGCAGGGGGGCGTGCCCAGGGGGTAGGGCGCGCCCCCACCCTCGTGGCTGTGGTGTGGACCCTCCGTACTTTCTTCGCTCGATTTTTTCTTAATTCCAAAACTGCCGTGAAGTTTCGGGACTTTTGGAGTTCTTGTGAGAATAGGTCTGTAATATTTGCTCCTTTTCCAAATTCTGCATTCCAAATTGTCGGCATTCTCCCTCTTCATGTAAACCTTGTAAAATAAGAGAGAATAGGCATAAGTATTGTGACGTAATGTGTAATAACAACCCATAATGCAATAAATATCGATATAAAAGCATGATGCAAAATGGACATATCACGTGCTTATTGCAAGTATCATAATTCTTTTTCTCATGCTACTGATTGTAATGTTTTTCGAGACAGATACAATCGGCCATTAATGACGGACGATTGAATTTTTCTGAGATGCAAGTTTATAAGCAGCCTTTCCCAATGAACACCATGGATTTGGAGGGGAAGAAGATGTTAATTCAGCCCAGCATAACTGAATCAGCTAATAAGATTAGTATTGTCATTGGTGGGCCCAGGAAAAGTAAGGAGAACGATAAGGTCTTGGGGAGACAAGTTGTGCTTGATAAGCAACCTGATGGCAAGGAGATAATCAAGATCACCATCAAGAATCCTACACTCGGGGGGCAACCACAAGTGCAAGAGAACACTCATGTCAAATTTGTCAAGCCCAAGAGTCCAGAGGTCGGAAAGTGGAAGACAAATGAAGCTAAAGTGCAGCGCAAGAGAATCAAGCCAACTTTTGATATGTTGGTGTCCAAATATGCCAATCAAGCAACCGGTTCTAGCTTTGACCGGTCATCAAATTTGAAGCGCTCAAGGTCACCTCCTCGGGAAGAATTTCAGCATCATGCAAGGACATATGGGTCATGGGCACTGGGACCATGGATGGCGCCACCCCCCTATGCGCCATACTACATGGGAGGCTTCAATGGAGGATGGGGCAGCCCCAATGGCCCCTTATGCTTTTCATCCGGGTTGGGCAGAACCAAGGAGGCCCGTTCATGAGAGGCTTTCTTATCCCACACGAGGCCGTTTGAACAACGGTGTCAATCGGCCAATGCAAGATAATCATGGAAGGGTTGGCAAGCAAGTGTTGCGTGCTAAATCACCAAGTCTTTGAAATTTCGTGGCCTAGCAAGCAAAAGGAGAAGAATACTAGTCTTTGAAACTATTATGATAGGCACTAAAGAATTAACAATCAAAGAGCTGATTATTGTTGATAATCCGTCTAATTCTAATAAAGATGTGGCTGCTATCTAGCAGGGTCCCATGGCTAATGATCATGAAGCTAGCACAAGCAAGGCCAAGTCGAGGGATCCAAAATATACTTAGCCTAAGTGGTGTCCTTTCATTCCACTCAAGGCACAAAAGGAGATTGCAACGCATGAGGAGCCATGAGAAGGAGGAACAAGAAGCAGAGAGGCAAAGGGATAAATTGTTCAATGAAAGTCGTCCCATGGTACCCCCAAAACAAGTGTGGAAGCTGATAAGCACATTTCCTATTCATAATTTGGCACTCAAATATACCACATATTGTGATCTGACCATCAATCCTTGCTGTGAACTGTTGCATATTTGAATGGAAATCATATAAAGGGATCATTTACTTGCGACTTGTTTATTTTGCAGAAAAGTGCGCAAAGGCACTATAATCGTCAAGATTTCTACTATGTGGCTAACGAGAAGAGAGAAGGGCATGAAAGAAATACGTCAAGGACTGGTGTGTGATGACAAAAAGTAACCAGAGGGGCTACCTAAAGAAGTGGGAGGACCTTATTGTGAAGAAAGAAGAGAAGGAGGAGGGCTAATGTGTAAAGTTTGCAGATCAGGGAGGGGATCAAAATCCCTAGATTGCCTCCATTCCCCATCGGGCCTGGCATCTCCATCTCTCTCCCCCAACACCTTCTCCACCTCCAGCCGCTGCCACGGCCAGGCCGGCGTGGTGGCCCGCCACCGCGCCAACAGCACCCCCCACCAGTAGCCACTGCTCCACCACTTCACCATCACCATCCATCACCAGCGCCATCTATCCACACCTCATCGCCATCCACACACCACTAGCACCATCACCACCTCTCCCCTCGCTGCACCCTTGCTGTCATCTTCCCGAACCTCTGCTGCTCCTCTCCTCCGATCTGAACTCTTCTGCCATTCCCTGTGATCCTTGCTGCTGCTCCATACCCATCGACTGACCAAGGACCTGAAGCCCTTCTTCCCCTTGCTGCTGCGGCTGCCTCCTCTCCGTTGCATCTCCCTGCTGCTTCTTCTCTCTCAACCTCCTGCTGTTTCCTTCTCTCTCTCTCTCTCTCTCTCTCTGAAATTTTTGTAGTATTGAGAGATGTTTAAGACTTGTAAGGTTCAGATTTGAAGAGTGCATGTAAACTGTTGTTTTCTCTGTTTAGTACTTGTATAATATAGTGTATGTGTTCTGGGATCTGACTAGTTGATGCATCTATATAAAATAAGTTCGTGAATGTTATATTTGTCACATGTGTGATACATGTATGCTTGTCACTTGCACTGAATTTACGTAATTCCAGTTCATGTATGTGTTGTCACAGTGTCTTCCCTTTTCTGCAGAAATATATTCAGTTTTGTAGTCCATGTATTAGCTCAAGTTCTTGTTTCTTCCCTCTGTTCATGTTAGATAGTTATATATATGTTCTTGTCTTTTTAATTCCCTAGCCATGTTATGTTTTCTTGTGTTAGCATTAAATTCTTTGAGTAATAAGGAAATTGCCAAAAAGACAATATATAAAATCTGAATCTCCCTTTGCTTATTTTGCATTTTCTTTGGCGATGATCTTCGGGAACTACCTTGTTTAGTTTAGGTTTATTTCCTTGCAATCATCATCCGTATTCTGTCACCTAGCTTTAGTCGAGCATAGTCGTCATCGCCTAGTCCCTGAGGAGAACACGACACTCGTAGTTTGGGCGTAAAACCCCATTGTACTTACATTCGATCATTTTGGCACCGTTGCCGGGGACTAGCGTCGAGCGACCTTGTTAGGATATAGACTAGGTTCCGCTTCTGTTTCTATCTGGTGCCATATATTTTGGATATATCTCTTACCCCTAACCACTGTTCTAGTTATCTTCTCTTTCTTTTCTTGTTCATTTTGTAGGTTGAATTGTCTTCTTGGAAATGGCATTCTGCTCAGATCATCATGCTTATGCGAGCAACACTAGAAACAACACGGAAAGTATTCAAGAACTGATAAGTAAGATTTCCCATCGGTTAGATGATTTAGCTCGGCAGCGAGAAGTAGTTTTTGAGGATAGGCCTAGATCTTATGATCCTTATTCTAGAGGTCATCCTTATGTGGCTCCTACATGCCATATTTGTGGATTTCAGGGCCATTCACCCGCTGAATGTCAGCGTGGTTACTCTCACCCTCCCGATAGTTATGGCATGAGCTTCGCCCCACAGCCTAGCTCATACCAAAACAATTACTCATATGGGTGGCCTGAAAAGCAGAATATGTCATATAGGAACAACAACCCTGAGATCTCATCGTTTGTCTCTAGTTATCCATTGCAGGGAATTAGGTACAATGAGGAGAGCAACAACTATGCACCACAACAGTTTTATTCAGCTCCTATTCATGTACCTCAACACCGAGAGATGTGTCCAATGGAGTTAAATGGTCCTCCAATTGGTCAACCAACAACTCCAGCACATGTTGAGCAATCTCATGCGCAAGTGACCACACAAGATGACTTTGATGATATAGACAAGCTCACATTGCTTAGTCTCGAGTTCACTTGGAGTGCTGAAGATGATCCAATTAGACCGGTGATACTAGAGGAAATGAAGAAGATCAAGAGTGGAAATGAGCTAGTGGAAGAAGTAAGGAAAATTGATAAGAATATCAATGCCGGGTGCACTATCTCATCCCTCCTTGAGCTGAGTGTTTCTAGGATATCCCTTGAGGTGTGTGAGGTTCCAACACCGTCACATCCAGCTGAGCAAGATAGCAAGAGCCCAGAGGAAGAGATACCTCAGATTGAAGATGATCTAGAAGACAAGGAACAAGATGACCAAGAAATCGACTACCCAAGCGGTCAAGTTGAAGACACAATCTCTATCTCTCCTAAAGAAGTACAAGAAGTTGTTGTAGATGAACTTGAAGAATTAGAGATTCAATTGCCTATTGTCATACAAGAGCATGATGTAGCAGGTTTACCCAATCCTCTTGATGACATGCTCCCTTATGATTTCTTTGCTTCTACCTTGCATTACATGATGCCATCACTTAAGGTAGATTTGGAAAAGTATTCGCTTGGACATGATCATATACACCCTGTTAGTGGCATTGCTCATATTACTGTTAATTATAGTTATGGTCCTGATGCTAGTCATTTGCTTAATGAAACATATCATTCCCATGCTAGTCTTGAGCTTAATGATAAATATCATCCTCATGTTAGTGTTGACCTTGCTAATTTCTACCATCCTAAACATGTGCTTTATAGCTATGCTTATGTAATTATATACTCGATTGATGACTTGGAGGGTATTATCCCTACCGCTTGCATTGTCTCTTTTGTGGAGTGTTCTTTCAGGTTTTTGCTACTGCACCGTTTACTACATGCTGACCAGGTTCGAGGTGACATTCCTTGGGACCCCGGTGGATTCACGGCATGGTGATGAGGAGAAGCAAAGAGCACACATGAGGAAGAGCAAAGCTGGAGCTTGCATGTGGAAGCAAAAGAAGAAGAGCAGCAGCTTAGAGAGTGATCAAGCGAGTGCAACTTCATAGTGCCCGGTGAGTTGTTTCATGACCCATTCCGAGTATATCATCCATTGATACATGCTGAAATCAAATGTTATTTGGGTTGCTTAAGCCATGTCTTAAATGTTGCCCCACTGAATTTTATTTGACATATGGTGCTTGACGAGAATATGCGAACTGATTATTGAATTCCATGTAAACTAGTGATCTACATATTGCTTGCTTTGCTGAAATTAGTGAAAGCTATTAGTTTTGCGTGCTCGAATCCCTAGTACACTCGAAACTTAATCATTTTCTCCTTTTACCTTGATACACCTAGATCATTAAGTGTCAGATGCTGAGTTTGTGCCTAATGTGTTCCCATTCAGAGCAATCACTTACCACTATGGATTAGCATGCTATGTTCTCTGGATCGGTAGCATGTGAACTAGACATGGATGAGTGATGATTCTTGTTTTTGTTCATCTGAAAAATGAAAAAATATATATATCTTATAATGAATAATAAGTCTGACTACCTACAGTAGCATGTCCTGTTCCCTGGATCGGTGTCATGTGAAATCGGGTTAGCTTGGGCAGTAATTAATAAATAAATATGTAATTGTCGAACCAGGTGTATACCATGTTCTCTGAATCGGTGGTATGTTCCTTTGGGGAGACAAACAAAAAAATTAATAATAATTGGTTGAGGTGTATACCATGTTCTCGGGATCGGTGGTACGTTCCTTCGGTGCGACTAATAAAATAATATGTGTGTTTCTTTAAAATTCAATAAGTGGTTCACAAATTCCCTTTATTCTCGGGATCATGCTCTCTTTAGGAATCTTTTGGCACAATCAACATTTGAACTTGTTGATCTTCTTTTATCATTGTAATAGTTTAGAATGATCGAGTCTACTAGTAGCCTATTGCTTTGTAGCACTCTTAACCATTAATTTTCACTAGCTAAGTCCAAAGCATGCATTGTCTGGAGATCTACTTCACTTGGCATTCTCTAGTCAGCTCACTATTCACTATCTTGCTCTTGTCATATACCTTTACTTGAGGACAAGTAAAGATTTAAGTGTGGGGGAACTTGATAAGAACATTTCCTATTCATAATTTGGCAATCAAATATACCACATATTGTGATCTGACCATCAATCCTTGCTATGAACTATTGCATATTTGAATGGAAATCATATAAAGGGATCATTTACTTGCGACTTGTTTCTTTTGTAGAAAAGTGCGCAAAGGCACTATAATCGTCAAGATTTCTACTATGTGGCTAACGAGAAGAGAGAAGGGCATGAAAGAAATACGTCAAGGACTGGTGTGCGATGACAAAAAGTAACCAGAGGGGCTAGCTAAAGAAGTGGGAGGACCTTCTTGTGAAGAATGAAGAGAAGGAGGAGGGCTAATGTGTAAAGTTTGCAGATCAGGGAGGGGATCAAAATCCCTAGATCGCCTCCATTCCCCACCGGGCCTGGCATCTCCATCTCTCCCCCGACTCCTTCTCCACCTCCGGCCACCGCCGCGGCCAGGCCGGCGTGGCAGCGCGCCACCGCGCCAACAGCATCCCCCACCAGTTGCCGCTGCTCCACCACTTCACCATCGCCATCCATCACTAGCACCATCTATCCACACCTCATCGCCATCCACCCACCACTAGCACCATCACCACCTCTCTCCTCGCTGCACCCCTGCTGTCGTCTTCCCGAACCTCTGCTGCTCCTCTCCTCTGATCTGAACTCTTCTGCCATTCCCTGTGATCCTTGCTGCTGCTCCATACCCATCGACTGACCAAGGACCTGAAGCCCTTCTTCCCCATGCTGCTGCGGCTGCCTCCTCTCCGTTGCATCTCCCTGCTGCTTCTTCTCTCTCAACCTCCTGCTGTTGCCTTCTCTCTCTCTCTCTTTGAAATTTCTGTAGTATTGAGAGATGTTTAAGACTTGTAAGGTTCAGATTTGAAGAGTACATGTAAACTGATGTTTGCTCCGTTTAATACTTGTATAATATAGTGTATGTGTTCTGGGATCTGACTAGTTGTTGCATCTATATAAAATAAGTTCGTGAATGTTATATTTGTAACCTGTGTGATACATGTATGCTTGTCACTTGCACTGAATTTACGTAATTCTAGTTCATGTATGTGTTGTCAAAGTGTCTTCCCTTTTCTACAGAAATATATTCAGTTTTGTAGTCCATGTATTAGCTCAAGTTCTTATTTATTCCCTCTGTTCATGTTAGATAGTTATATATATGTTCTTGTCTTTTTAATTCCCTATCTGTGTTATGTTTTCTTGTGTTAGCATTAAATTCTTCGAGTAATATGGAAATTGCCAAAAAGACAGTAGAGAAATTCTGAATCTCCCTTTGCTTATTTTGCATTTTCTTTGGCGATGATCTTCGGGAACTACCTTGTTTAGTTTAGGTTTATTTCCTTGCAATCATCATGTGTATTCTGTCACCTACACTACAAAAAAGGCACATCCGTGACATTTATGGCCAAATGAATTTTTTTCTGTCATACTTATGAAACTTCATGATGATAATTGTGACAAAACCTGGTATCATCATAGATGTGGTGGGCTCCTACTTCTATGAAAAAAATCATGATAGAAAATGGGCTTTTCGTCCTGGGCGGGCCGGAGACGCAGCTGCATGACATTTTTTGGGCCGTCCATGATGGAGAAAACCATGGTAGAAGCAAGGGCGAGAAAAATATCGGGGAGTTTCCGGTTACGATGGGTGGTCGGGGGCCGAGCGATGCGCTGCTTTCTCGTGACGACGCTGCAGGTAAGTAGGCATTGCGCCTAATCGAACTCCGAAGCGAGGCGTTGGGCTCTAATTGAACTCCGAGCTATTGCACCGCAGTTAAGCAAGATCAACCCGAGCGATCGATCGATCCCTTGCTGTTAACTGAACCCGAGTGATTCCTTCGCTATTGCTGCTAACTGAAGCCGGTCGAACACTGCTGC
Organism: Aegilops bicornis; assembly: GCA_021605145.1. Taxonomy (NCBI): domain Eukaryota; kingdom Viridiplantae; phylum Streptophyta; class Magnoliopsida; order Poales; family Poaceae; genus Aegilops; species Aegilops bicornis. The sequence continues at coordinate 482,268,998 of CM038673.1, read as the reverse complement.
CTCCTTCCCTTGATGAACAGTGAGCGTTGTTGGGGGGTTTGGATGAACAGTTCCCGGTGGGGGTTGGATGAACAGGACCCGTGGCGATGAGAGGCCGTTGTCATTGGATGAACAAGACCCGATCTATCGAGCCGGTGGATGAACAGGACCCCGTGGAGGGTGATACGTCTCCAACGTATCTATAAATTTTTATTGCTCCATGCTATATTATCTACTGTTTTGGACTTTATTGGGCTTTATTATCCACTTTTATATTATTTTTGGGACTAACCTATTAACCGGAGGCCCAGCCCACAATTGCTATTTTTTGCCTATTTCAGAGTTCCGCAAAAAATGAATATCAAACGGAGTCCAAACAGAATGAAACCTTCGGGAACGTGATTTTTGGAACGAACATGATCCAGGAGACTTGGACCCTAAGTCAAGGAAGCTTCGAGGAAGCCACGAGGTAGGGGGCGCGCTCAGACCTTCGGGTCCATAGTTAGTAGCTAGATGGCTTCTATTCTCTTTTTGGATCTCAATACAATGATCTCCCCCTCTCTCGTGGAGATCTATTCGATGTTATCTTCTTTTTGCGGTGTATTTGTTGAGATCGATGAATTGTGGGTTTATGATCAAGATTATCTTTGAACAATATTTGAATCTTCTCTGAATTCTTTTATGTATGATTGGTTATCTTTGCAAGTCTATTCGAATTATCAGTTTGGTTTGGCCTACTAGATTGATCTTTCTTGCAATGGGAGAAGTGCTTAGCTTTGGGTTCTATCTTGCGGTGTCCTTTCCCAGTGACAGTAGGGGCAGCAAGGCACGTATTGTATTGTTGCCATCGAGGATAACAAGATTGGGTTTTTATCATATTGCATGAATTTATCCCTCTACATCATGTCATCTTGCTTAAGGCGTTACTCTGCTTTCATGAACTTAATACTCTCGATGCATGCTGGATAGCGGTCGATGAGTGGAGTATTTGTAGTAGATGCAGGTGAGTCGGTCTACTTGTCTCGGACGTGATGCCTATATACATGATCATACCTAGATATTCTCATAACTATGCTCAATTCATCACAATTGCTCAACAAGAATTTGTTCACCCACCGTAAAATACTTATGCTCTTGAGAGAAGCCACTAGTGAAACCTATGGCCCCGGGTCTATCTTCATCATATTAATCTTCCAACACTTAGTTATTTCCTTTGCTTTTTACTTTGCTTTTATTTTACTTTACATCTTTATCATAAAAATACCAAAATATTATCCTATCATATCTATCGATCTCACCGTCAGAAGTGACCGTGAAGGGATTGACAACCCCTTATCGCGTTGGTTGCGAGGATTTATTTGTATTGTGCAGGTGCGAGGGACTCGCGCGTAGCCTCCTACTGGATTGATACCTTCGTTCTCAAAAACTGAGGAAAATACTTACGCTACTGTGCTACATCACCCTTTCCTCTTCAAGGGAAAACCAACGCAGTGCTCAAGAGGTAGCAAGAAGGATTTATGGCACCGTTGCCGGGGAGGATTACGCAAGGTCAAGTCAAGATTTGGACTCCCGACAACGAGCCATTTCTGGCGCCGTTGCCGGGGAGTCTACGCAAAAGTCAACACACCAAGTACCCATCACAATCCCTTATCTCCCGCATTACATTATTTGCTATTTGCCTCTCGTTTTCCTCTCCCCCACTTCACCCTTGCCGTTTTATTCGCCCTCTCTTTTCCGCTTGCCTCTTTTCGTTAGCTTTTCCCTCGCCATGTCAGAACCAAAAAGGGTTGGGATTTCACTCCCGAGTTTTAGCGCTTTAGACAATCCTGCTATCTTATCTAAACTCATAAATAAAAATACTATGGAAAAAATCTGCCGAGATTACCAATGAAAACCTTAGTAATCTTGATGAAGAAGATTCTGGAATATTTTGTTATTTACTTGATGAATCTTTGAAAGATGCTTGGGATATGTTCTTAAGGATCCGTGCTAGCTATGTACCTCAATACCAAATTGAGGTTTACTTAAAAAGCTTTTATGTTGGGTTGCCCGCTTCATTCAAACAAGTCTTGGATTCTATTTTTGAAGAGGGTTTTCTTGAAGGGGACCCCATAGATACCTATGAAAATATGAAAACTATGTTTGGGCACCCCATTAACGAGAAAGTTGAAATCACATCTCTTTTGCTTTCTTACCAAAACGAATCTATCAAAGAGATAAAGGCTAGCCTAGATGCCAATTTCCGCAATATACTTAATCTTTCTTCTACCATTAATGGCCATGTACTTTGTCAAAATAGAAAGATTAATTCCATAGATAATAAGTTTGCTCTCTTTTTCCCTAAAACCAAAGATGGCAATACCTAGATCTATCCCTGCTTTTATGCTTAGCTAGGGGCGTTAAACGATAGCGCTTGTTGGGAGGCAACCCAATTTTATTTTTTGCTTTTTGCTTGTGTTTAGGAATAAATATTTGTTCTAGCCTCTGGTTAGATGTGTTTTTATGTTTTAGTTAGTGTTTGTGCCAAGTTAAACCTATAGGATCTTCTTGGATGATAGTTATTTGATCTTGCAGAAATTTCCAGAAACTTTCTGTTCACGAAAACAATTGTTAAAAATCATCAGGACGTGATAAAATAGTGATTCCAATTGCTGCTGATCAATAAACAAATTTCCTAGGTCTTCCTATTTTGGCTGATTTTGTGGAGTTCCAGAAGTTTGCTTTAGTTACAGATTACTACAGACTGTTCTGTTTTTGACAGATTCTGTTTTTCGTGTATTGTTTGCTTATTTTGATGAATCTATGGCTAATAAAATAGTTTATAAACCATAGATAAGTTGGAATACAGTAGGTTTAACACCAATATAAATAAAGAATGAGTTCATTACAGTACCTTGAAGTGGTCTTTTGTTTTCTTTCGCTAACGGAGCTCACGAGATTTCTGTTGAGTTTTGTGTTGTGAAGTTTTCAAGTTTTGGGTGAAAGATTTTTGATGGACTATGGAACAAGGAGTGGCAAGAGCCTAAGCTTGGGGATGCCCATGGCACCCCAAGATAATCTAAGGACACCAAAAAGGCAAAGCTTGGGGATGCCCCGGAAGGCATCCCCTCTTTCGTCTACTTCTATCGGTAACTTTAATTGGAGCTATATTTTTATTCACCACATGATATGTGTTTTGCTTGGAGCGTCTTGTATGATTTGAGTCTTTTCTTTTTAGTTTACCACAATCATCCTTTCTGTACACACCTTTTGAGAGAGCCATACATGATTTGGAATTTGTTAGAATACTCTTTGTGCTTCACTTATATCTTTTGAGTTATATAGTTTTGCTCTAGTGCTTCACTTATATCTTTTAGAGCACGGTGGTGGATTTGTTTTATAGAAACTATTGATCTCTCAAGATTCACTTAGATTATTTTGAGATTATTAAATAGCATGGTAATTTTCTTAAATAATCTTAATATGCTAGGTATTCAAGAATAGTAAAAACTTTCTTATGAGTGTGTTGAATACTAAGAGAAGTTTGATGCTTGATGATTGTTTTGAGATATGGAGGTAATAATATCAAAGTCGTGTTAGTTGAGTAGTTGTGAATTTGAGAAATGCTGGTGTTGAAGTTTGCAAGTCCCGTAGCATGCACGTATGGTAAACGTTATGTAACAAATTTGAAACATGAGGTGTTCTTTGATTGTCCTCCTTATGAGTGGCGGTCGGGACGAGCGATGGTCTTTTCCTACCAATCTATCCCCTAGGAGCATGCGCCAGAGTGCTTGGTTTTGATGACTTGTAGATTTTTGCAATAAGTATGTGAGTTCTTCATGACTAATGTTGAGTCCATGGATTATACGCACTCTCACCCTTCCATCATTGCTAGCCTCTTGATGCAGTGCATTGCCCTTTCTCACATTGAGAGTTGGTGCAAACTTCACGTACAAGATCCAAACCCCGTTATATGATACGCTCTTTCACACATAAACCTCCTTATATCTTCCTCAAAACATCCACCATACCTACCTATTATGGCATTTCCATAGCCATTCCGAGATATATTGCCATGCAACTTTCCACCATTCCGCTTATCATGACACGCTCATCATTGTCATATTGCTAGCATGATCATGTAGTTGACATAGTATTTGTGGCAAAGCCACCATTCATAATTCTTTCATACATGTCACTCTTGGTTCATTGCATATCCTGCACATCACGAGGCATTCATATAGAGTCATACTTTGTTCTAGAATCGAGTTGTAATCATTGAGTTGTAAATAAATAGAAGTGTGATGATCATCATTTTCTAGAGCATTGTCTCGAGTGAGGAATAAAAAAAGAGAGAAAGGCCATAAAAAAAGAGAAGGCCCAAAAAATGAGAGAAAAAGAGAGAAGGGACAATGCTACTATCCTTTTCCACACTTGTGCTTCAAAGTAGCACCATAATATTCATGATAGAGAGTCTCTTGTTTTGTCACTTTCATATACTAGTGGGAATTTTTCATTATAGAACTTGGCTTGTATATTCCAACAACGGGCCTCCTCAAGTGCCCTAGGTCTTTGTGAGCAAGCAAGTTGGATGCACACCCACTTAGTTTCGTTAGTTGAGCTTGCATACATTTATAGCTCTAGTGCATTAGTTGCATGGCAATCCCTACTCCTTGCATTAACATCAAGCGATGGGCATCTCCATAGCTCATTGATTAGCCTCGTTGATGTAAGACTTTCTCCTTTTTTGTCTTCTCCACATAACCCCCATCATCATATTTTATTCCACCCATAGTTCTATTCCACCCATAGTTCTATGTCCATGGCTCGCGCTCATATATTGTGTGAAAGTTTATAGGTTTGAGATTACTAAAGTATGAAACAATTGCTTGGCTTGTCATCTGGGTTGTGCATGACGAGAGCATTCTTGTGTGATGAAAATGGAGCATGACTAAACTATATGATTTTGTAGGGATGAACTTTCTTTGGCCATGTTATTTTGAGAAGACATAATTGCTTAGTTAGTATGCTTGAAGTATTATCATTTTTATGTCAATATGAACTTTTATCTTGAATATTTCGGATCTGAATATTCATACCACAATTAAGAAGAATTACATTGAAATTATGCCAAGTAGCACTCCGCATCAAAAATTATATTTTTTATCATTTACCTACTCGAGGACGAGCATGAATTAAGCTTGGGGATGCTTGTTACGTCTCCAACGTATCTATACTTTTTGATTGCTCCATGCTATATTATCTACTATTTTGGACTTTATTGGGCTTTATTATCCACTTTTATATTATTTTTGGGACTAACATATTAACCGGAGGCCCAGCCTAGAATTGTTGTTTTTTTGCCTATTTCAGAGTTTCGCAAAAAAGGAATATCAAACGGAGTCCAAATGGAATGAAACCTTCGGGAACGTGATTTTTGCAACGAACATGATCCACGAGACTTGGACCCTAAGTCAAGGAAGCTTCGAGGAAGCCACGAGGTAGGGGGGCGCGCCCACCCCCCACGGCGTGCCCTCCACCCTTGTGGGCCCCCTGTTGCTCCACTGACGTACTCCTTCCTCTTATATATACCTACGTACCCCTAAACGATCAGATACAGAGCCAAAAACCTAATTCCACCGCCGCAACCTTCTGTACCCACGAGATCCCATCTTGGGGCCTGTTCTGGAGCTCCGTCGGAGGGGGCATCCATCACGGAGGGCTTCTACATCAACATCATAGCCTCTCCGATGAAGTGTGAGTAGTTTACTTGCACCTTCGGTCCATAGTTAGTAGCTAGATGGCTTCTTCTCTCTTTTTGGATCTCAATACAATGATCTCCCCCTCTCTCGTGGAGATATATTCGATGTAATCTTCTTTTTGCGGTGTGTTTGTTGAGATCGATGAATTGTGGCTTTATGATCAAGATTATCTATGAACAATATTTGAATCTTCTTTGAATTCTTTTATGTATGATTGGTTATCTTTGCAAGTCTCTTCGAATTAACAGTTTGGTTTGGCCTACTAGATTGATCTTTCTTGCAATGGGAGAAGTGCTTAGCTTTGGGTTCAATCTTGCGATTTCCTTTCCCAAAGGATGAGGGCCAGCAAGGCACGATTGTATTGTTGCCATCGAGGATAACAAGATGGGGTTTTTATCATATTGCATGAATTTATCCCTCTACATCATGTCATCTTGCTTAAGGCGTTACTCTGTTTTCATGAACTTAATACTCTAGATGCATGTTGGATAGCGGTCGATGAGTGGAGTAATAGTAGTAGATGCATGCAGGAGTCGGTCTACTTGTCTCGGATGTGATGCCTATATACATGATCATACCTAGATATTCTCATAACTATGCTCAATTCTGTCAATTGCTCAACAGTAATTCGTTCACCCACCGTAAAATACTTATGCTCTTGAGAGAAGCCACCAGTGAAACCTATGGCCCCCGAGTCTATCTTCATCATATTAATCTTCCAACACTTATTTATTTCCTTTGCTTTTTCCTTTGCTTTTATTTTACTTTGCATCTTTATCATAAAAATACCAAAAATACTATCCTATCATATCTATCGATCTCACTCTAAGTAAGTGACCGTGAAGGATTGACAACCCCTTATCGCGTTGGTTGCGTGGATTTATTTGTATTGTGCAAAAGTCGGGACTCATGCGTAGCCTCCTACTAGATTGATACCTTGGTTCTCAAAAACTGAGGGAAATACTTACGCTACTATGCTGCATCACCCTTTCCTCTTCAAGGGAAAACCAACGCAGTGCTCAAGAGGTAGCAGAGGGCTGGTTGAACAGTAGCCGGTGAAGGGCTGGTTGAATAGTAGCCGGTGGAGGGCTGGATGAACAGTAGCCCGTGGAGGGGTGGTTGAACAGGACCCCCGTGGAGAGGGCTGGTTGAACAGTAGCCGGTGGAGGAGCGCGCGGTGGAGGCTGGATGAACAGGAGCCCGTGGATGAACAAATGCAGTGGAGGCTGGAGGAGGTTGACGGTGGATGAACAGTAGCCCGTGGAGGCTGGAGGAGGTCGACGGTGGAGATGAACAGTATCTCGTGAAGTCCCATTTTGCGGTACGCCACATCCCTCCCGATGAACAGGACCCCCGTTTTGACCGTAGCGCTCCAACACAAGTCCGTTTCCTCCGTTTTGCGGTAAGCCACACCCCTCCCGATCAACAGGACCCCGTTTCTATCGTAGGAGGTCTGTTTCCTCTGTTTTGCGGTACGCCAGACCCCTTCCGGTGAACAGGATCCCTTTTCCACCGTGGCCGGTCGAACACAAGGCCGTTTCCTCCGTTTTGTGGTACACCAGGTGTTGGGGATATTACTACTGGGCGTAAACCGGCCAGGAGAGGCCGGGTTATCCCCATAATGAGTTATTATATTTGAAGCCCATGAAGACAAAAATGATGGCGCTTTATGAAGGCCCAGGGCCCAAAGGCGGATTAAGGCCTGTAGTCATAAACCGACATTGACATGTAAGCCTGTGTTGTAAGGCAGAAATAGTAGAGACCAGGCCGGGCACGTTTATGAGCCAGCCTCGGAATCCTGTAAACCGGCGGACGTCAACCCATGTATATTAGGGGACGACCCGGCGGCGGTTTAGGAAGAAAAAACAACAACTCGAGAGCCAGGCATAGCGAATTCGCTCGCTGGTCATCGAAACCCTAACAATTCCACAACAAGTGGACTAGGCCTTTACCTTCACCGCAAGGGGCCGAACCAGTATAAACTCTCTGCATCCCTTGTCCGCTTTAACCCCTTTAAGCTAACCCATCGCGATGGCTCCACGACTAAGTCCTTTCTCTAGGACATCTGCCGTGACAAAACGACGACAGTTGGCGCCCACCATGGGGATATCGCATGATGGTTTCGAGTTCTTAGACGGTAGCTTCGAAGGGCTCAAGGGATACGCTGTGGGCCGGATGACCAAGAGTCGTCGCGGCAAGCTTTACATCGATGACGCAGGCTGGGGCCCCGAGGCCGGCTTAATCGAGTTCGGCGGCATCCACGTTTTCATTGGCAAGATCGGCGAACCGGGCCCTGAGCCGGACATCTGCACCGACATCGTCGAGACGGCTCGGCGTGCGAGATCTGCCTGGGTTCAGCCTACCATGAAGCGTGCCTTCGTGGGAGTCATCCATGGAGCGGAATCTGAGGATAGATCGGCATCTAGTGGTGAGACCGTCGTTTATTCTGACGATGAGTCATCGACCGGAGAGACCGAGTCATTGTAACCGTTGCAAGATGGCCGGATTGGGGCTGTTCGATGGCGGCGATATTCGGACCCTTTGATCCACCAAACCGGGTTGCGATCTTCATGGCCGGTACACAGCCAGCGCTCCACTCTTCGAACGCAGCGGCGATGGTTTCCGGATCAGTAGCAGCGACAGCGGCCAGGGCAGGAGGCCCCGTGCGACCACCGGCTCAGGTTTTATCTGATTTATTTGACGCTTTGGCAACACTGATGGCGGAAGTTAACTCGACGAATCAAGATGAGTGATAACCCACAAGTATAGGGGATCAATTGTAGCCTCTTTGGATAAGTAAGATTGTCGAACCCAACGAGGAGCTAAAGGTAGAACAAATATTCCCTCAAGTTCTATCGACCACCGATACAACTCTACGCACACTTGACGTTCGCTTTACCGGAAACAAGTATAAAACTAGAAGTACTTTGTAGGTGTTTTTCGATAGGTTTGCAAGAAAATAAAGAGAGCGTAAATAAAAGCTAGGGGCTGTTTAGATGAAGACACAACTAAATTAGTAAAGAGCTTGTTGTCACGAGAAAGTTATTTGTCCCTAGGCAATCGATAACTAGACTGGTAATCATTATTGCAATTTTATTTGATGGAGAGGCATAAGCTAACATACTTTCTCTACTTGGATCATATGCACTTATGATTGGAACTCTAGCAAGCATCCACAACTACTAAAGATTCATTAAGGTAAAACCCAACCATAGCATTAAAGCATCAAGTCCCCTTTATCCCATACGCAAACAACCTACTTACTCGGGTCTGTGCTTCTGTAACCCACGCCACCCACCATAAGCAAATCATGAACATATTGCAAACCCTACAGCGGGAATCCCTCACGCTTGCGCGACACGGTGAGCACCATAGGACAGCACCAATAATAAAACATGCAACTCAAACCAATCTTGATCATCAAATAGCCCATAGGACAAAACAGATCTACTCAAACATCATAGGATAGCCATACATCATTGAGAAATAATATATAGCGTTGAGCACCATGTTTAAGTAGAGATTACAATGGGTAAGAGAGAGGTTACACCGCTGCATAGAGGGGGGAAGAGTTGGTGATGATGGCGGGGGAGTTGTTGGTGAAGATTGCGGTGATGATGATGGCCGCAGCGGTGTTCGGTGCCACCCGGAAGAGAAGGGAGAGGGCCCCTTCGTCTTCTTCTTCCTTGACCTCCTCCCTAGATGGGAGAAGGGTTTCCCCTCTGGTCCTTGGCCTCCATGGCATGGGAGGGGCGAGAGCCCCTCCGAGATTGGATCTATCTCTCTGTTTCTCTCTGTTTCTGCGTTCTCCTCTGCTGCCCTTTCACCGTTTCGTATATATATGGAGATCCGTAACTCCGATTGGACTGAAACCTTCGCCGTGATTTTTTTTACCAAAAAATAGCTTTCTTGCGGCGGAAGAAGGGCATCAAACGCCTTACGGGTGGACCACGAGGGTTAGGGGCGCGCCTAGGGGGGTAGGGCGCGCCCCTACCTCGTGCCCACCTCGGACACCGTTTCGCGTTGATCTTTCTCCCAGATTTTCCAAATATTCCAAAAATAAGCTCCGTCCATTTTTATCCCGTTTGGACTCCGTTTGATATGGATATTCCATGGAACCAAAAACATGCAATGTATGTGAACCGCACTGAGCAATCGGATCAATATGTTAGTCCCAAAAGTAGTATAAAAAGTTGCCAAAAGTATATGGAAGTTGAATAAAATTGGCGTGGAACAATAAAAAAATTATAGATACGACGGAGACGTATCAGCATCCCCAAGCTTAATTCCTGCTCGTCCTCGAGTAGGTAAATGATAAAAAAGATAATTTTTGATGTGGAATGCTACCTAGCATAATCTTGATCATATGTCTAATCATGGCATGAACATTAAGACACGAGTGATTCAAAGCAATAGTCTATCCTTTGACATAAAAACAATAATACTTCAAGCATACCAACCAAGCAATTATGTCTTATTGAAATAACATAGCCAAAGAAAGCTCATCCCTACAAAATCATATAGTATGGCTATGCTCCATCTTCACCACACAAAATATTCACATCATGCACAACCCCGATGACAAGCCAAGCAATTGTTTCATACTTTTGACGTTTCTCAAACCTTTTCAACTTTCACGCAATACATGAGCGTGAGCCATGGACATAGCACTATAGGTGGAATAGAATATGATGATGGGGGTTATGTGGAGAAGACAAAGGAGAAAGTCTCACATCGACGCGGCTAATCAATCAACGGGCTATGGAGATGCCCATCAATTGATGTCAATGTGAGGAGTAGGGATTGCCATGCAACGGATGCACTAGAGCTATAAGTGTATGAAAGCTCAAACTAGAAACTAAGTGGGTGTGCATCCAACTTGCTTGGTATAAAGACCTAGGGCATTTGAAAGCCCATCATCGGAATATACAAGCCAAGTTCTATAATGAAAATTCCCACTAGTATATGAAAGTGCTAACTCAAGAGACTCTCTATATGAAGAACATGGTGCTACTCTGAAGCACAAGTGTGGTAAAAGGATAGTAACATTTCCCCTTCTCTCGTTTCTCTCATTTTCTTATTTTCTCTTTTTTATTTTTTTATTTTTTTGGTGGGCTTCTTCGGCCTCTTTTTTTATTTGGGCTTCTTTGGCCTCTTTTATTTATTTTTAAAGTCCGGAGTCTCATCCCGACTTGTGGGGGAATCATAGTCTCCATCATCCTTTCCTCACTGGGGCAATGCTCTAATAATGATGATCATCACACTTTTATTTACTTACAACTCAATATTACAACTCGATACTAGAACAAATATATAACTCTATATGAATGCCTCCGGTGGTGTACCGGGATGTGCAATGATCTAGCGTAGCAATGACATCAAAAAACGGACAAGCCATGAAAACATCATGCTAGCTACATTACGATCATGCAAAGCAATATGACAATGAATGCTCGAGTCATGTATATGATGATGATGGAAGTTGCATGGTATCTCGGAATGGCTATGGAAATGCCATGATAGGTAGGTATGGTGGCTGTTTTGAGGAAGATATAGTAAAGCTTATGTGTGACAGAGCGTATCATATCACGGGGTTTGGATGCACCGGCGAAGTTTGCACCAACACTCGAGGTGAGAAAGGGCAATGCACGGTACCGAAGAGGCTGGCAATGATGGAAAGGTGAGAGTGCGTATAATCCATGGACTCAACATTAGTCATAAAGAACTCACATACTTATTGCGAAAATCTATTAGTCATCGAAACAAAGTACTACGCGCATGCTTCTAGGGGGATAGATTGGTCGGAAAAAACCATCGCCGTCTCCCCGACCGCCACTCATAAGGAAGACAATCAATAAATAAATCATGCTCCGACTTCATCACATAACGGTTCACGATACGTGCATGCTACGAGAATCACAAACTTCAACACAAGTATTTCTACAATCCACAACTACCCACTAGTTTGACTCTAATATCACCATCTTTATATCGCAAAACTATTGCAAGGAATCAAACATATCATATTCAGTGATCTACAAGTTTTATGTAGGATTTTATGACTAACCATGTGAATGACCAGTTCCTGTCATCTCTCTAAATAGATATAAGTGAAGCAAGAGAGTTTAATTCTTTCTACAAAAGATATGCCCACGCTCTAACAAATATAAGTGAAGCAAACGAGCATTCTACAAATGGCGGTTTTCTATGTAAAGAGAAACAGGCAATCCAAGCTTCAAATGATATAAGTGAAGCACATGAAGCATTCTATAAAGCCATACTCAAAAGATATAAGTGAAGTGCAATGAGCATTCTATAAATCAACAAAGGACTATCTCATACCAGCATGGTGCATAAAAGAAAAGTGAAAACTAAATGCAAAAGACACTCCAAGATTTGCACATATCACATGAATGAAACGAATCCGAAAACATACCGATATTTGTTGAAGAAAGAGGGGATGCCTTCCGGGGCATCCCCAAGCTTAGACGCTTGAGTCTCCTTGAATATTTACTTGGGGTGCCTCAGGCATCCCAAAGCTTGAGCTCTTGCATCTCTTCCTTCTTCTCACATCGAAACCTTCTCGATCATCGAACACTTCATCCACACAAAACTTCAACAGAAAACTCGGTAAGATCCGTTAGTATAATAAAGTAAATCACTACTCTAAGTACTGTTGCAAACCAATTAATATTTTGTTTTTGCATTATGTCTACTGTAATATAACTTTCCCATGGCTTAATCCACTGATATAAATTGATAGTTTCATCAAAACAAGCAAATTATGCATCAAAAACAGAATCTGTCTAAAACAGAACAGTCTGTAATAATCTGAACATTCACCATACTTCTGTTACTTGAAAAATTCGGCAAAAAATATGAAAAATAAAAAATTTGTAGATAAAGACAGTTCAAAAATAATCAGAACCATTTGACGTTCCAGTAAAAAACTAAAAATCACACACTACAGCCAAAGTTTCTGTCCTGCACCGTACAAACCAACAAGTATTGTAAACATCCTAAAGGCAAACCTTGGCACATTATTTTTATAATACAATGGAATTGTACAAGGGGATAATTATTTTTGTTGAAAAGTTTGTGTAATCAAGATTCACAAAGTTTCCGTGAGCATGAACAAAGTTCAAGGAGCTCTCCCACTTCAACAATGCTTGTCTTTCTCACTTTCACTTTCCTTTTTTGAAAAAGTTTTGGGTTCCCCTTTTTATTTTTTGTTGTTTTTAAACTATACGAAAGCACTCGACAGAAATAAATGACTCTGTAAAACTTCCGGGTTGTCTCCCTGGCAGCGCTTTCTTTAAAGCCATTAAGCTAGGCATATAGTGCTCAAGTAGTGAATCCACCCGGATCCCAAGGTATATCAAAGCCAAATTTAATTAGCAATGATTTGTAATTTAGTAGTGAGCACAAATTAACATATATCATGTAATGACGAAGTCTAACTCTCTTCCTATGCATCGGCATGTCATAAAAGAACAATTCATGCACACATAGTAAAGGTCAATGCATAGTATAAACAGTTTCTTGCAATTTTATCGTGTGGGAAACATAGAGAGGTGGAGATATAGTTCCTCTCTCATAATAATTGCAAGTAGGAGCAGCAAGCACATGCATATTATATCTATCAAAATCATCATGTGCAACGGTAAAAGGCAACCCATCAATGTAATCCTTAATAAGTGCAAACTTCTCCGATATAGTGTAGTTTGGAGAATTCAAAAAGATAATAGGACTATCATGTGTGGGTGCAATAGCAACAATTTCATGTTTAACATAAGGAACTATAGAAAGTTCATCTCCATAAGCATAATTCATATTGGCATCTTGGCCACAAGCATAGCAAGCATCATCAAAAAGGGACATTTCAAGAGAATCAACGGGATCATAATAGTCATCATAGCAATCATCCTTCGGTAAGCACGAAGGGGAATTAAACAATGTATGAGTTGAAGAGTTACTCTCATTAGAAGGTGGGCACGGGTGATCAATCCGCTCTTCCTCCTTTTGTTGTTCGCTCTCCTCCTCATCTTTTTCATCCAATGAGCTCACAGTTTCATCAATTTCTTCTTCCATAGACTCCTGCAAAATATTAGTCTCTTCGTGGACAGCGGGGTAATCCTCAAGATATGGTTCAACATAGGCATTATAAGCATAATTATCATAGCAATATTTAAGTATGGCAAAATTTTCAGATTTGTGAAAAGTAGCATCATACGTTTCAATCAAAGAAGCAATTTCGTAAGCACCCTTAAAAGCAACAAATTCTTCAATTTGTTGAATATCATTGTAACTATAAACACCTTTAGCATACGAAGATAAGATTCCATTATCAATAAACTCACATTGTAGGGAAGGTGTTTCTTAGGGTTTTCAGAACAGCAAGTAACATCATATATTTCGCATAAATTCCAAGCATAGCATTGCAAATGATGAATTTGACCCAATAGAATTTTCCCTTTTTCAGATATTGATTATGCACATAACAAGCATGCTCATCTAAAGATTTTCCCTCAACTAAGCTAGTTGGGGTTTCAAATGAGCACATAGGGATCGAAGATGATCCAAGTAAAAAGCTTCAGGAGTGTGATAGATTTTGAGTGGTTCTTCAACCATTGGTTCAGTAGGTACAACTAATTTTTTTGGTATTTTGTGTTTCCTACCCATAACTAAAGATAGAAAACAACTAAGAACAGCAAATAAAAATTACCTAGTGATAAAGCAAACAAGCACACACGAGAATATTTACCCCACGCTATAACTCCCCGGCAATGGCGCCACAAAAAGGTCTTGATAACCCACAAGTATAGGGGATCAATTGTAGCCTCTTTCGGTAAGTAAGAGTGTCGAACCCAACAAGGAGCTAAAGGTAGAACAAATATTCCCTCAAGTTCTATCGACCACCGATACAACTCTACGCACACTTGACGTTCGCTTTACCGGAAACAAGTATAAAACTAGAAGTACTTTGTAGGTGTTTTTGCATAGGTTTGCAAGAAAATAAAGAGAGCATAAATAAAAGCTAGGGGCTGTTTAGATGAAGACACAACTAAATTAGTAAAGAACTTGTTGTCACGAGAAAGTTATTTGTCCCTAGGCAATCGATAACTAGACTGGTAATCATTATTGCAATTTTATTTGAGGGAGAGGCATAAGCTAACATACTTTCTCTACTTGGATCATATGCACTTATGATTGGAACTCTAGCAAGCATCCGCAACTACTAAAGATTCATTAAGGTAAAACCCAACCATAGCATTAAAGCATCAGTCCCTTTATCCCATACGCAAACAACCTACTTACTCGGTCTCAGGCTTCACACTCACGCCACCCACCATAAGCAAATCATGAACATATTGCAAACCCTACAGCGGGAATCCCTCACGCTTGCGCGACACGGAGAGCATCATAGGACAACACCAATAATAAAACATGCAACTCAAACCAATCTTGATCATCAAATAGCCCATAGGACAAAACGGATCTACTCAAACATCATAGGATAGCCATACATCATTGGGAAATAATATATAGCGTTGAGCACCATGTTTAAGTAGAGATTACAGCGGGTAAGAGAGAGGTTACACAGCTGCATAGAGGAAGAGTTGGTGATGATGGCGGTGAAGTTGTTGGTGAAGATTGCGGTGATGATGATGGCCACGGCGGCGTTCCGGCGCCACCGGAAGAGAAGGGGCCCCTTCGTCTTCTTCTTCCTTGACCTCCTCCCTAGATGGGAGAAGGGTTTCCCCTCTGGTCCTTGGCCTCCATGGCGTGGGAGGGGCGAGAGCCCCTCCGAGATTGGATCTATCTCTCTGTTTCTCTCTGTTTCCGCGTTCTCCTCTGCTGCCCTTTCACCTTTTCGTATATATGGAGATCCGTAACTCCGATTGGACTGAAACCTTCGCTGTGATTTTTTACCAAAAATTAGCTTTCTTGCGGCGGAAGAAGGGCATCAACCGCCTTACGGGTGGACCACGAGGTCGTGGCGCGCCCGAGGGGGTAGCGCCCCCTACCTCGTGCCCACCTCGGACACCGTTCATGGTGATCTTTCTCCCAAATTTTCCAAATATTCCAAAAATAAGCTCCATCCGTTTTATCCCGTTTGGACTCCGTTTGATATGGATATTCCATGAAACCAAAAACATGCAATGCATGTGAACCGCACCGTAATCGGATCAATATGTTAGTCCCTAGTATAAGAAGTTGCCAAAAAGTATATGAAAGTTGAATAATATCGGCATGGAACAATCAAAAATTATAGATACGACGGAGACGTATCAATGAGCATAATGCGGAAATCGCAAAGGTGAAAGATCAGATAACTCAGGCCAAGGCCGACCTGGCAGCTGAGGATACCAGGATGGCTGCGGAATGGGACGCATTGGATGCACAGGCTTACCGGCTTATGTTGGATCAGAGCGCGTCAAATGATGTCATGAGGAGAAGGTACCAGTCTCACATGCCGCCAGTTTATGAGGCCAGGAACCTCTTTAATACCCCAGAAGTAGGGACCAGTAATCCGCCAGAGGTAAACCGGGAGGAGGCACCTGGAACGGGGGCGCCAGTTCAACCGCGTCCAACGGATCCACCTCGTCAGAACAACGTTCCGTCACAGCACGTCCCAACACCACCGGGTCACTACTCTAACCCGATGGATAACATTGTCGCTGCCGCTTCACGACTAGCGGCTCTCCTGATCGAAGGCGAGTCCCCAGTAGTGGTCGAGACGCGACGGGCTAGGGAGCTCCTTCAGACAGCTTTGGCTCAGCAGCAGGCTTATTCATATAGCCACGAATGGATCCATTCGACTCCCCGCCCAAGCCGGATTTACAGCAGGCATATGGATGAACCAACTATGTTAAGCAGTGTGCGAAACTGTAATCCGCCCCGTGGCCATAACCCGACGGGTGGCGGTGGTGATGCTCAGGATGTGGTGGATCGTGCTAGGGCACGTCGAGAGGTCGAGTTAGCGGCGCAGCATGAAGCCCGCCAACTTACTCCGGTTCGTCCAACCACGTCGGTGGAACCAGGGGTTACTTCCAGCTCTTTGGGGGTACCGTGTCTCGTCCCAGTGTTGCGCAATGTGCGGCTGCCCAAGGATTTCAAGGGCCCACGTAAGGTACCGAATTATACTACCGATTTATCCCCCGAGTCATGGGTTGAAAGCTATGAGATGGCAATGGAGATGCTGGATATGGACGATGCGGCATGTGCCAAATACTTTACCATGATGTTGGAAGGAACAACTCGCACATGGTTGGAAAACTTGCCAGCTAATTCCATTGGGTCATGGGCCGAGTTAAGGGCCCGATTTATCCAGAATTTCAAGGATACGTGCAAGCAGCCCATGTCAATTGTGGACTTAGCTGCCTGTGTCCAGGAGGAAGGAGAATCAACAACCCATTGGGTGCGCAGGGTTTCAGATACTCTGCATTTATCGGACCGCATCAACGCGGATACAACATTTTTAATGATGGAAGGCAATTGCCGGTTTGCACCTTTGAAATTGGAGTTGGGACGGCTCAAACGTCACTGCAATGACATGGGAACACTTATGGCAGCTCTGGTGAAGTATGCCGACTCTGATAGTACCAAGGATCCCGAGTCTGGCGACGACAAGACAGGGAAGGGAAAGAAGAGCGGCAGCACCAAAGGGCAGCAACATAACCCGGTGAGTCGTGGAAACAGCGGTAAGCGTAAAGCGGATAACAATTTAGATTTCGTGGCTAATACCAACGCGCAGGACAAAGGCCAGCGGCGTTAGGGTAAACCACCCCAGCGTAGTGGAGGACCAAGTCCCAATCCGGAGCGCCTGTCTTACCTGTTAAACCAGCCTTGCCCAAAGCACGGGTCGCGGGACAAACCGGCCACGCACCTCTGGAAGGATTGTTATATCATGCAGGAGTTAAAAAATCCAGATTTTTTTCGGTATGATCATGGACCGGGCGGCGGTTCAGGCCATGGACCTCATGGGCCGGGTTACGGTGGAGGCAGTTCTGGTTCAGGTTTTCACGGTAATCAGAGCAGACATGGTAATCAAGGCAATCAGGGATACCAAGGTGGTTATAATCACCAGGGGAATCAATGATAGCGGCGGTCGGGTTACCAGAGCAACCCGAAGCAGTTGAACAGTGGGCAGTATCATGTCTTCATTACTAGGCTATGCAAGCGCGATCAGATGCTTCATAAAAGGGCAGTAAATTCCGTTGTACCGGCAGTGCCCCGTTACTTACGCTAGTCTGAGCAGCCGATCGTGTGGAGTAGAGAGGATCATCCACCCCAGGTTGATAATCCGGGTCATCTGGCATTGGTGGTGGCGCCTCAGGTTGGAGGATATAAGTTCACCAAGGTACTCATGGATGGAGGGAGTAGTATCAATATCCTTTATTATGAAACCTTCCGTCGCATGGGGTTAACAGATAAAAATCTTAAACCGTCCAACACGGTCTTCCATGGGGTGGTGCCTGGAAAATCGGCATATCCAGTTGGTAAGATAGCTCTGGAGGTTGCTTTTGGTGATGAGCATGGTTCAAGATCAGAAACATTGACCTTTGAGGTGGTGAAAGTCAATAGCCCGTATCATGCCCTGTTTGGACGGCCGGCTTATATTAAGTTCATGGCAAGGCCTTGTTATGTTTATCTGCAGCTCAAGATGTCGAGTCACAAGGGGATAATCACAGTTCATGGAAGCCGTAAGATCGCCTTGGAATGTGAAGAAGGTGATGCAGCATATGCTGAGTCGGTTTGTGCAACAAAGGAGTTGAAGTTCTACAAGGACAATGTTGATTCGGCGAATATGACTTCTTTGAAAAAGCCAACTACAGAGCATGATCCGGCCTTGAAGTTTAAAATGGCTGATGAGACTAAGCTGGTTGATTTTGTTCCAGGCGACTCATCCAAGCAGTTTAGCATCAGCGCTAACTTGGATCCGAAATAGGAAAGCGCGCTCATCGAGTTCATCCGTGAGAATCGGGACATCTTTTGCGTGGAAGCCTTCTGACATGCCAGGTGTACCGAGAGAACTCGCTGAGCACACTCTCAATGTCGATCCCAAGTATAAACCGGTCAAGCAGTTTCTTCGCCGGTTCAATGAAATAAGACGCAAGGCTATTGGTGAGGAGGTAGCGAGGCTCTTGGCGGCTGGGTTCATCATTGAAGTATTTCATCCTGAATGGTTGGCTAATCCGGTGCTGGTGTTAAAGAAGAACGACACTTGGCGTATGTGTGTGGACTACACAAATTTGAACAAGGCTTGTCCGGCAGATCCTTTTGCTCTCCCTCGTATTGATCAAATCATTGATGCTACGGCGGGTTGTGAGCGTTTGAGCTGTCCGGATGCATATTCTGGTTACCATCAGATCAAAATGGCAGTTAAGGACCAGGAGAAGACAACGTTTATAACTCCTTTTGGATCCTTCTGCTATGTATCTATGCCTTTTGTTCTCAAGAGTGCCTAGGCGACTTATCAGCGTTGTGTGCAGAATTGTCTTCATGATCAGATCGGCCGCAATGTTCATGCTTATGTGGATGATATTGTGGTAAAATCCAGAAAGAAGGAGACATTCATAGATGACTTGAAGGAGACCTTTGATAACCTCCGGGTTTATAAAATGATGCTTAATCCGGCCAAGTGTGTTTTCGGTGTACCGGCAGGCAAACTCTTGGGTTTTCTGGTGTCTAACAGGGGCATTGAAGCTAATCCGGAGAAAATCAAGGATACAACTTCTTTGGCTAAACCGAAGTGTATAAATGATGTTCAACGCCTGGCAGGCCGGATTGCCGCCTTGAGCTGGTTTATCAGTCGCCTTGGTGAGAAGGCCATCCCTTTATATCGATCTTTGAAGAAGATGATGACTTCGTGCAGGTAGGACGCCGCCAATGAAGCATTTGAGGATTTAAAGTGGCAGCTGGCTAATGCGCCAGTTCTTGCTGCTCCTGTTGATAAAGAGGCATTGTTGTTATATGTGGCAGCTAACGCCCGGGCTGTTAGCGTGGCTATTGTGGTGGAGCGCAAGGAGGCCAGAAAGGAGTATCCGGTTCAACGGCCGGTTTATTATATCAGTGAGGTACTTATTGAGTCCAAGAAAAGGTACCCGCATTGGCAGAAGCTGGTGTATGGAGTTTTTATGGCAAGCCGGAAGCTTAAGCAATATTTCCAAGGTCATCCCATCACTGTGGTCAGCTCTGCTCCTTTGGGGGATAAAATTCAGAACAGGGAAGCAACTGGCTGGATTGCTAAGTGGGCTATTGAGCTTGGGCCTCACGGGTTAAAATATATGCCCCGGACGGTGATCAAATCTCAGGTACTTGTGGATTTCATCAATGAATGGACATAATTACAGGCGCCAGAATAGAAGCCGGATCATACTTATTGGACTATTCATTTTGATGGGTCCAGGCAATTGGAGGGCTCGGGGGCTGGAGTCATATTAACTTCCCCACGAGGTGATAAGTTTTGTTATGTTCTCTGTTTAATGTTCCCTTGCACTAACAATGCAGCTGAATATGAGGCTTTACTCCATGGTCTTCGGATGGCTAAAGAGATGAATCTAAGCCGAGTTAAGTGCTTCGGTGACTCGGACCTGGTGGCTCAACAAGTGTCTGGTACTTGGGATTCCAAGGACCCACTCATGGCAGCATATCGTCGAGAGGTGGATATTGTTGCAGGTCACTTCAAAGGTTATCAGGTCGATCATGTGGACCGGTGGAAGAATGAAGCATCAGACGCTTTAAGTCGCTTGGTTTCCCAATGTAAACTGGTTCCACCCAATGTCTTCCTGGATGTGGTGCATAATCCGTCTGTCAAGCTCCCTACAGAAGAGAATTTGGCTGTTCCTGATCCGGAGGCTCAGTTGGTGGCGGCTCTTCATGTTATCCTGGATTGGACGGTTCCATATTAGGTGTATATGAACCGGGGAGAGTTACCAGAGGATGAAACCTTGGCCAGCAAGATAATCCGGCGATCAAAGTCCATGACTATTGTCAATAGCGAGTTACATCATTGAAGTGTAACAGGGGCGTTTCAGCGTTTCGTGTCTTCGGAAGAAGGCCGTGAATTTTTGCGTGAGATCCACGAAGAAGATTGTGGTCATCACGCCGGTTCAAAGTCTCTGGTAGCCAAGGCTTTTCGTCACGGTTTCTATTGGCTAACGGCTCATGTTGATGCTGAGGACTTGGTCAAAAGGTGTGATGGATGTCAAAAATTCTCACGACACGCTCATGTACCGGTCAAGAGTTGAGGATGATTCCAATCACTTGGCCGTTTGCGACTTGGGGGCTGGATATGGTTGGGCCCTTTAAGAGATCTAAGGATAAGAAGACCCACCTGTTGGTGGCAGTTGACAAGTTCACTAAGTGGGTGGAGGCAGAGCCAGTCAGTAAGTGTGATGCAACTACGGCGGTTCAATTTATCAAGAAGGTGATTTTCCGGTTTGGCTTTCCACACAACATTATAACTGATAATGGTACCAATCTGTCCAAGGGTGCTATGAAGGAGTTCTGTCGACATGAGCACATCCGGCTTGACGTATCATCAGTGGCTCACCCCCAGTCTAATGGTCAAGCGGAGAGAGCCAATCAAGAGATCTTGAGAGGCATCAAGCCCCGGCTTATGGTTCCTTTGCAACAAACGCCAGGTTGTTGGGTGGAGGAGTTGCCTTCTGTGTTATGGAGCATCAATACCATGCCAAACAGATCCACAGTTTACACACCTTTTTTCATGGTTTATGGAGCGGAGGCGGTTCTCCCTAGTGACAACCATCATGACTCGCCTCGTGTGGCGGCATATGTTGAAGCTGACAATGAGAAGGCACGACAGGAAGCACTTGACCTGTTGGATGAGGAGTGTGACATTGCAGCAGCCCGTTCGGTGATTTATCAGCAAGATCTGCGCCGTTATCGCAGCCGCCAGGTTAGAACCAAATTTTTTCAAGAAGGCGATCTGGTGCTCCGACTCATCCAGGATCAGACTGATATGCACAAGTTATCCCTGTTGGGGAACGTTGCATAAAATAAATTTTACCTACGTTCACCAAGATCCATCTATGAGTTCATCTAGCAACGAGAGAGAGAGATGCATCTACATACCCTTGTAGATCGCGTGCGGAAGCGTTCAAGAGAACGGGGTTGAGGGAGTCGTTCGTCGTGATCCAAATCACCGGAGATCCTAGCGCCGAGCGGACGACACCTCCGCGTTCAACACACGTGCGGTCAGCGTGGCGTCTCCTCCGTCTTGATCCAGCAAGGGAAAGGAGAGGTTGATGAAGATCCAGCCACGACGGCGTGGTGGTGGATGCGAAGGTTCCGAGGTCTTCGCCAAGCAACTGCGGGAGGAGGAAGAGGTGTAGCAGGGGGAGGGAGGCGCCAAGACTCAGGGTGCGGCTGCCCTCCCTCCCCCCTCCTTTATATAGGCCCCCAGGGGGGGCGCCGGCCCTGGAGATTGAATCTCCCAAGGGGGCGGCGGCCAGGGGGGTGGAGTGCCCCCCAAGGCAAGTGGTGCGCCCCCCACCCTAGGGTTTCCAACCCTAGGCTAGGGGGCCCAAGTGGGCGCACCAGCCCACCAGGGGCTGGTTCCCTCCCCACTTCAGCCCACGGGGCCCTCCGGGATAGGTGGCCCCACCCGGTGGACCCCCGGGACCCTACCAGTGGTCCCGGTACAATACCGGGTGACCCCGAAACCTTCCCGATGGCCGAAACATCACTTCCTATATATAATTCTTTACCTCCGGACCATTCCAGAACTCCTCGTGACGTCTGGGATCTCATCCGGGACTCCGAACAACTTTCGGTTTGCTGCATACACATATTCATACAACCCTAACGTCACCGAACCTTAAGTGTGTAGACCCTACGGGTTCGGGAGACATGCAGACATGACCGAGACGGCTCTCCGGTCAATAACCAACAGCGGGATCTGGATACCCATGTTGGCTCCCACATACTCCTCGATGATCTCATCGGATGAACCACGATGTCGAGGATTCAAACAACCCCATATACTATTCCCTTTGTTAGTCGGTATGTTACTTGCCCGAGATTCGATCGTCGGTATCCCAATACCTCGTTCAATCTCGTTACTGCAAGTCACTTTACTCGCATCGTAATGCATGATCCTGTGACCAGACACTTGGTCACTTTGAGCTCATTATGATGATGCACTACTGAGTGGGCCCAGTGATACCTCTCCGTAATACGGAGTGACAAATCCCAGTCTCGATCCGTGTCAACCCAACAGACACTTTCGGAGATACCTGTAGTGCACCTTTATATTCACCCAGTTATGTTGTGACGTTTGGTACACCCAAAGCACTCCTACAGTATCCGGGAGTTACACGATCTCATGGTCTAAGGAAAAGATACTTGACATTGGAAAAGCTCTAGCAAAACGAACTACACGATCTTGTGCTATGCTTAGGATTGGGTCTTGTCCATCACATCATTCTCCTAATGATGTGATCCCGTTATCAATGACATCCAATGTCCATAGTCGTGAAACCATGACTATCTATTGATCAACGAGCTAGTCAACTAGAGGCTCACTAGGGACATGTTGTGGTCTATGTATTCACACGTGTATTACGATTTTCGGATAATACAATTATAGCATGAATAAAAGACAATTATCATAAACAAGGAAATATAATAATAATCCTTTAATTATTGCCTCTAGGGCATATTTCCAACAGTCTCCCAACTGCACTAGAGTCAATAATCTAGTTACATTGTGATGAATCGAACACCCATAGAGTTCTGGTGTTGATCATGTTTTGCTTTACATGGAAGAGGTTTAGTCAATGGATCTGCGAAATTCAGATCCATATGCACTTTGCAAATTTCTATGTCTCCATCTTGAACATTTTCACGAATGGAGTTGAAGCGGCGCTTGATGTGCTCGGTCTTCTTGTGAAACCTGGGCTCCTTGGCAAGTGCAATAGCTCCGGTGTTGTCACAGAAGAGTTTGATCGGCCTCGACGCATTGGGTATGACTCCTAGGTCGGTGATGAACTCCTTCACCCAAATTGCTTCACGCCGCTGCCTCCGAGGCTGCCATGTACTCCGCTTCACATGTAGATCCCGCCACGACGCTTCGCTTGCAGCTGCACCAGCTCATCGCTCCACCATTCAACATATACACGTATCCGGTTTGTGACTTAGAGTCATCCAGATCTGTGTCGAAGCTAGCGTCGACGTAACCCTTCTGACGAGCTCTTCGTCACCTCCATAAACGAGAAACATGTCCTTAGTCCTTTTCGTGCACTTCAGGATATTCTTGACCATCGTCCGGTGTTCCTTGCCGGGATTACTTTGGTACCTTCCTACCAAACTGACGGCAAGGTTTACATCAGTCTGGTACACACAGCATGGCATACATAATAGACCCTATGGCTGATGCATAGGGGATGACACTCATCTCTTCTATATCTTCTGCCGTGGTTGGACATTGAGCCGAGCTCAATTTCACACCTTGTAATACAGGCAAGAACCCTTTCTTGGACTGATCCATTTTGAACTTCTTCAATATCTTATCAAGGTATGTGCTTTGTGAAAGACCTATGAGGCGTCTCGATCTATCCCTATAGATCTTGATGCCTAATATGTAAGCAGCTTCTCCAAGGTCCTTCATTGAAAAACTCTTATTCAAGTAGGCCTTAATGCTTTCCAAAAGTTCTACATCATTTCCCATCAAAAGTATGTCATCTACATATAATATGAGAAATGCTACAGAGCTCCCACTCACTTTCTTGTAAACGCAGGCTTCTCCATAAGTCTGCATAAACCCAAACGCTTTGATCATCTCATCAAAACGAATGTTCCAACTCCGAGATGCTTGCACCAGCCCATAAATGGAGCGCTGGAGCTTGCATACCTTGTTAGCATTCTTAGGGTCAACAAAACCTTCCGGCTGCATCATATACAGTTCTTCCTAAAGATAGCCGTTAAGGAATGCCGTTTTGACGTCCATTTGCCATATCTCATAATCATAGTATGCGGCAATTGCTAACATGATTCGGACGGACTTCAGCTTCGCTACGGGAGAGAAAGTCTCATCGTAGTCAACCCCTTGAACTTGCCGATAACCTTTAGCGATAAGTCGAGTTTTATAGATGGTAACATTACCATCCGTGTCCGTCTTCTTCTTAAAGATCCATTTGTTTTCTATCGCTCGCCGATCATCGGGCAAGTCTGTCAAAGTCCATACTTTGTTTTCATAAATGGATCCTATCTCGGATTGCATGGCTTCAAGCCATTTGTTGGAATCTGGGCCCGCCATCGCTTCTTCATAGTTCGAAGGTTCACCGTTGTCCAACAACATGATTTCCAGGACAGGGTTGCCATACCACTCTGGTGTGGAACGTGTCCTGGTGGACCTACGAAGTTTAGTAGCAACTTGATCCGATGTACCTTGATCATCATCATTCATTTCCTCTCCAGTCGGTGTAGGCACCACAGGAACATTTTCCTGAGCTACACTACTTTCCGGTTCAAGAGGTAGTACTTCATCGAGTTCTACTTTCCTCCCACTTACTCCTTTCGAGAGAAACTCTTTTTCCAGAAAGGATCCGTTCTTGGCAACAAACATCTTGCCTTCGGATCTAAGGTAGAAGGTATACCCAATGGTTTCCTTAGGGTATCCTATGAAGACGCATTTTTCCGACTTGGGTTCGAGCTTTTCTGGTTGAAGTTTCTTGACATAAGCGTCGCATTCCCAAACTTTTAGAAACGACAGCTTAGGTTTCTTCCCAAACCATAATTCATACGGTGTCGTCTCAACGGATTTAGACGGTGCCCTATTTAAAGTGAATGTAGTCTGTCTCTAGAGCGTATCCCCAAAATGATAGCGGTAAATCAAGAAGAGACATCATAGATCGCACCATATCCAATAGAGTGTGATTACGACATTCGGACACACCGTTATTACCGAGGTGTTCCAGCGGCGTGAGTTGTGAAACGATTCAACATTTCCTTAAGTGTGTACCAAATTCGTGACTTAAATATTCTCCTCCACGATCTGATCAGAAGAACTTTATTTTTCGATCACGTTGATTCTCTACCTCATTCTGAAATTCCTTGAACTTTTCAAAGGTCTCAGACTTGTGGTTCATCAAGTAGACATACCCATATCTACTCAAGTCATCAGTGAGAGTGAGAACATAACGATATCCTCCACGAGCCTCAACGCTCATTGGACCGCACACATCGGTATGTATGATTTCCAATAAGTTGGTTGCTCGCTCCATTGTTCCGGAGAACGGAGTCTTGGTCATTTTGCCCATGAGGCATGGTTTGCATGTGTCAAATGATTCATAATCGAGAGACTCTAAAAGTCCATCAGAATGGAGCTTCTTCATGCGCTTGACAGCAATGTGACCAAGGCGGCAGTGCCACAAGTATGTGGGACTATCATTATCAACTTTACATCTTTTGGTATTCACACTATGAATATGTGTAATATTACGTTCGAGATTCATTAAGAATAAACCATTGACCATCGTAGCATGACCATAAAACATATCTCTCATTAAATAGAACAACCATTATTCTCGGATTTAAATGAGTAGCCATCTCGTATTAAACGAGATCCTGATACAATGTTCATGGTCAAACTTGGCACTAAATAACAATTATTGAGGTTTAAAACTAATCCCGTAGGTAAATGTAGAGGTAGCGCGCCGACGGCGATCACATCGACCTTGGAACCATTCCCGACGCGCATCGTCACCTCATCCTTCGCCAGTCTCCGCTTATTCCGCAGCTCCTGCTGTGAGTTACAAATATGAGCAACCGCACCGGTATCAAATACCCATGAGTTACTACGAGTACTGGTAAGGTACACATCAATTACATGTATATCAAATGTACCTTTAGTGTTGCCGGCCTTCTTGTCTGCTAAGTATTTGGGGCAGTTCCGCTTCCAGTGACCCTTCCCTTTGCAATAAAAGCACTCTGTCTCAGGCTTGGGTCCATTCTTTGACTTCTTCCCGGCAACTGGCTTACCGGGCGCGGCAACATCCTTGCCATCCTTCTTGAAGTTCTTCTTACCCTTGACCTTCTTGAACTTAGTGGTTTTATTGACCATCAACACTTGATGTTCTTTCTTGATTTCTACCTCTGCTGACTTCAGCATTGAAAATACTTCAGGAATAATTTTCACCATCCCCTGCATATTGTAGTTCATCATAAAGCTCTTGTAGCTTGGTGGGAGCGTCTGAAGGATTCTGTCAATGACCGCCTCGTCCGGGAGGTTAATGTCCAAATGGGACAAAGCGGTTGTGCAACCCATATTTTGAGTATGTGCTCACTGACAGAACTATTTTCCTCCATCTTACAACTATAGAATTTGTCGGAGACTTCATATCTCTCGACCCGGGCATGAGCTTGGAAAACCATTTTCAGCTCCTCGAACATCTCATATGCTCCGTGTTGCTCAAAACGCTTTTGGAGCCCCGGTTCTAAGCAGTAAAGCATGCCGCACTGAACGAGGGAGTAATCATCAGCACGAGACTGCCAAGCATTCATAACGCCTTGGTTCTCTCGATGGGTGCTTCACCTAGCGGTGCTTCTAGGACATATTGTTTCTTGGCTGCTATGAGGATGATCCTCGTGTTCGGACCCAGTCCGAATAATTGCTGCCATCGTCTTTCAGCTTGGTTTTTCTAGGAACGCGTTGAAGTTCATGGTGACATGCGCGTTGGCCATTTGATCTACAAGACATTTTGCAAAGATTTTAGACTAATGTTCATGATAATTAAGTTCATCTAATCAAATTATATAATGAACTCCCACTCAGATTTGACATCCCTCTAGTCATCTAAGTGTTACATGATCCGAGTCGACTAGGCCGTGTCCGATCATCACGTGAGACGGACTAGTCATTGTCGGTGAACATCTCCATGTTGATCGTATCTTCCATACGACTCATGTTCGACCTTTCAGTCTCTTTTGTTCCGAGGCCATGTCTGTACATGCTAGGCTCGTCAAGTTAACCTAAGTGTTTTGCATGTGTAAAACTGTCTTACACCCGTTGTATGTGAACGTAAGAATCTATCACACCCGATCATCACGTGGTGCTTCGGAACGACGAACTTTAGCAACGACGCACAGTTAGGGAGAACACTTTCTTGAAATTATTATAAGGGATCATCTTATTTACTACCGTCGTTCTAAGTAAACAAGATGCATAAACATAATAAACATCACATGCAATTATATAGTAGTGACATGATATGGCCAATATCATATAGCTCCTTTGATCTTCATCTTCGGGGCTCCATGATCATCTTGTCACCGGCATGACACCATGATCTCCATCATCGTGTCTCCATGAAGTTGCTCGCCAACTATTGCTTCTACTACTATGGCTAACACATTTAGCAATAAAGTAATGTAATTTACACGGCGTTTCTCAATGACACGCAGGTCATACAAAATAAAGACAACTCCTATGGCTCCTGCCGGTTGTCATACTCATCGACATGCAAGTCGTGATTCCTATTACAAGAACATGATCTCATACATCACATATATATCATTCATCATTCATCACAACTTTGGCCATATCACATCACAAAACACTTGCTGCAAAAACAAGTTAGACGTCCTCTAATTGTTGTTGCAAGTTTTTACGTGGCTGCAATAGAGTTCTAGCAAGAACGTTTTCTTACCTACATGAAAGCCACAACGTGATTTGTCAACTTCTATTTACCCTTCATAAGGACCCTTTTCATCGAATCCGCTCCAACTAAAGTGGGAGAGACAGACACCCGCTAGCCACCTTATGCAACTAGTGCATGTCAGTCGGTGGAACCTGTCTCACGTAAGCGTACGTGTAAGGTCAGTCCGGGACGCTTCATCCCACAATACCGCTGAAGCAAGATAAGACTAGTAGAGGCAAGAAAGTTGACAACATCTACGCCCACAACAAATTGTGTTCTACTCGTGCAATAGAGAACTACGCATAGACCTAGCTCATGATGCCACTGTTGGGGAACGTTGCATAAAATAAAATTTTCCTACGTTCACCAAGATCCATCTATGAGTTCATCTAGCAACGAGAGAGAGATGCATCTACATACCCTTGTAGATCGCGTGCGGAAGCGTTCAAGAGAACGGGGTTGAGGGAGTCGTTCTCGTCGTGATCCAAATCTCCGGAGATCCTAGCGCCGAACGGACGGCACCTTCGCGTTCAACACACGTACGGTCAGCATGACGTCTCCTCCGTCTTGATCCAGCAAGGGGAAATGAGAGGTTGATGAAGATCCAGCAGCACGACGGCGTGGTGGTGGATGCAGCAGGGCTCCGGCAGGGCTTCGCCAAGCAATCATGGGAGGAGGAAGAGGTGTAGCAGGGGAGGAGGCGCCAAGACTCAGGTGCGGCTGCCCTCCTCCCCCTCCTTTATATAGGCCCCTGTGGGGGCGCCCGGCCCCTGAGATTGAATCTCCCAAGGGGGCGGCGGCAAAGGGGGGTGGAGTGCCCCCCAAGGCAAGTGGTGCGCCCCACCCTAGGGTTTCCAACCCTAGGCGAGGGGCCCAAGTGGGGCGCACCAGCCCACCAGGGGCTGGTTCCCTCCCCACTTCAGCCCACGGGGCCCTCCGGGATAGGTGGCCCCACCCGGTGGACCCCCGAGACCCTTCCGGTGGTCCCGGTACAATACCGGGTGACCCCGGAACCTTCCAGATGGCCGACACAGCACTTCCTATATATAATTCTTTACCTCCGGAATATTCCGGAACTCCTCGTGACGTCCGGGATCTCATCCGGGACTCCGAACAACTTTCGGTTTGCTGCATACTCATATTCATACAACCCTAGCGTCACCGAACCTTAAGTGTGTAGACCCTACGGGTTCGGGAGACATGCAGACATGACCGAGACGGCTCACAGGTCAATAACCAATAGCGGGATCTGGATACCCATGTTGGCTCCCACATACTCCTCTATGATCTCATCGGATGAACCGCGATGTCGAGGATTCAAACAACCCCGTATACTATTCCCTTTGTTAGTCGGTATGTTACTTGCCCGAGATTCGATCGTCGGTATCCCAATACCTTGTTCAATCTCGTTACCGGCAAGTCACTTTACTTGTACCGTAATGCATGATCCCGTGACCAGACACTTGGTTACTTTGAGCTCATTATGATGATGCACTACCGAGTGGGCCTAGTGTACCTTTCCGTAATACGGAGTGACAAATCCGATCCGTGTCAACCCAACAGACACTTTCAGAGATACCTGTAGTGCACCTTTATAGTCACCCAGTTACGTTGTGACGTTTGGTACACCCAAAGCACTCCTACGGTATCCGGGAGTTATACGATCTCATGGTCTAAGGAAAAGATACTTGACATTGGAAAAGCTCTAGCAAAACGAACTACACGATCTTGTGCTATGCTTAGGATTGGGTCTTGTCCATCACATCATTCTCCTAATGATGTGATCCCGTTATCAATGACATCCAATGTCCATAGTCAGAAACCATGACTATCTATTGATCAACGAGCTAGTCAACTAGAGGCTCACTAGGGACATGTTGTGGTCTATGTATTCACACATGTATTACGATTTTCGGATAATACAATTATAGCATGAATAAAAGACAATTATCATAAACAAGGAAATATAATAATAATCCTTTTATTATTGCCTCTAGGGCATATTTCCAACAATCCCCGCCTTGGGAAGGACCCTTTGTGGTCAGCAAGAATCTGCATAACGGGTCATAGTACCTTATAGATGTTCGAGAGCACAAAGACTCACGTAAATCGGAGGAGGAGACCCACCGGCCGTGGAATATCGCTCATCTTCGGCCTTACTATACTTGAGCCATAGGCTCTGCTTATGTACATAGTTATGACAATGTATATATTATGATCAATATAATAAACCGGAGCCTCAGCTAAAGCGGGGTATCTGTTGTTTTTCTTACATCATATGTGGTTACATGGGGGCTTCTATTTCATAAAGTGACGTCCAGTTTACCCCTTGATTTAGCTTATAAAAGTTTTATATAAAAATCACTTGGGGGCTTGGTTGTACTTGAACCATAGCTACACCTCTTGATCGGTGCAAGGCCACCAGAAAAATCACTTGGGGGCTTGGTCGTATTCGAACCATAGTCACACCTCTTGATCGGCTCAAAGCCAAATTACTTCGGGGACAAAGAGAGTGTTGCAAAAGAACAACTCAAACATAGGCACCCACTGAGCACAACTCAAAATATTTCTTGGGGATTCTTTGCTATCACAGTGAACAAAGAATCTACACTTGTAATAGGCTATCAAGCCATTGCTTGGAAGCCTGGTGTATACACCTAAAACCCCGGGTTAGCCTGCCTTTTTTAAGTAAGTCACTTCGTCTAGGTAAACCTGGTATGACCCGCCGAACTTCGACAAGTCAATCTCATAAGACCCTGAACTTGTCAAAGTTAAAACGACGATTGGTTACTGATTGAGGACCATCTTAAAAGGCTTTGTGAAATGGTTTAACTCAGTGGCCTGGCAGCCCATGAAAAGCCTCGAATTTGGGGCCTGGCAGCCCGTGAAAAGCCTCGACTACAAGTTTTTATATGCTTTTATTTTCCAAGTTTTTTCTCTTTTGATGACATTTATAATGTTTTGGTAAACCGGCGTTCATTAACCCGGCTTGACTTTCAACTACAAGTTGTCAATACATGATCAATTATAATCTGGCGATTATTAACCCGGTCTGGTTTTGACTATAAGTCACCAGTGCTATATATGAACAATCCGGTGTTTATCACAACCCGGTACGGTTTTATCATAAACCGGCACAATATGGAAGGAGTTATCAGTACTCATGATTAGGGGTATCGCCCTTACTACAAAAGTTGGTCAACCAACGCTGTGATTCAATGTCACAGGTATCATTTATTTTCATATTTTATTAACTTTTTACAGCCTGGGTTATAAACCATGGCTATATATTTGGGCATCATGACCCGTCCGGTGGTAAACCGCCAGGACACTTTCAACTTCTTGTATGCAGGAGCAGCTATGGATTATGAATGTCTTATATCTTAAGCATGGTGAATTAACAATTATCAAGCAAAATAAATATGCACGAAGGCATAACAGACCAAGTGTTTGAACTAGCCTATTACAAGGCGTTTCAGTGCCCAAAAGAATAATTGTTTTTCAAGTATTGCAACACGCGGAAGAATAAACCGGCTTCCGGATCATGATTCGTCTCCAGGTTGACTTGACGGCTGCGGATCATCTTGCACCGGTTCATCATCCTCCTCCCTACCCAAAGGTGGAAGTCAATGGTTGCCCAAATGATCCCAGTTAGGGCTTGGAATACAGCTTCATCGCTTATAAGGGTGGACGGTTCATTGTCAGGGGCATATGTGTGCTTATGGATTGGCGGGATAAGATTTTGAGCCTCAGGAGTTGGTGCAGCGACCTTTTGTTGTTGACGTCATAACTCGCCTGATAATATGAAAGATCAGCTTCTTCAGCCAGTTGACAAGCCAGTGGACGTACTTCCCGGTTTATGGCTCAGAGGTCATCATTGCCAAACTTTGATCCGTCTTCTTTTAAGCTTGGATAGCCTTTACCCACATCCTCCGGATCAAGATCAGGCACCCATGCTTTTGCCCGGGTTAAGGCGGTCAGAGCACCAGCGCTTGCAGCAGATCTATTTAGCTCTTCTACCCGGGCAGGCAACATTGACAACCTTTTAAAGGTATCTTTGATTAAAGTTTGGGGCGGCTTTTTGTGAGAAGCAATGCAGATAATCCATTGCGCACCGGTATATAACTGCTCTATAAGAGTATAGGCAGCCTTCAGCTTTTTCTGTACATCAGAGCCTAGATGGCTAATGCGAGTTCCCGCGTCCTTACAAGTATCAGTAACCGGCGATGTATGGATGATATGTTGAAAATTTAAAGCCATGATAGTTACCAAACACAGCAGCAGTCATGGCATGTATTTGCCACTTTACACCAGTCAGCTCGTCTACCACCGGTTTAAGAGCTGCTTCTGCGTCCTCGGCTCTTCTTTGCAATGCGGATTTTTCTATCTCCCAATCCGCTCGCTCCTTGTTGAAACTCTCCTTCAGCTTTTCCATAGCGGCTAAGGCACTGGTCAGCTCATCTTTGGCTTTGGAGGTTTCTGCTTGCTGGGACTTGATGTTTTCTTGCAGATCGGCGGTTTGAGTTTCCTTTTTGCTCAGCTCGGCCTATAAGAGATAGACATATCATGAGTTGACGGTACATATTTAAAGTACCAAGCACATGGCAAGTTATGCACCTGATACTTGGGGGCTAATGCATATTTGCTTCTTCTCAGAAATTTCTACAAGTCCCAAGCACAATACAAGTATTACTCTTGGCACTTGGGGGCTAATGTATGTTTTCTCAAAAGTAACGATTATGGGAATTCTTCTAAAGTCCCGGTTCATCTTCGTAAGTTAAACCGGCCCTTGGTGGCTACACCAGCGAAAGATACAATATTACAATTCTAAAGTACCGGTTCATCTTAAAGAGATAACCTGGTCCCTGGAGGCTAAGCATGCAAATTTAAGATATTACAAAGTCCCGGTTTAGATTAACATCATAAACCGGCCCTTGGGGGCTACTGGAGTTGACATTTCAAATTGGACATAAGAGAAACAATTGTGTGGTTACCTCATATCGCTCCTTCATCAGATTTACTAAACCGGCTTCATAGTCGCGACTGGTGTACAGCCGGTTCAAGAAGCCAGAGTGAATGTCTTGGGCGTTGAGATGGGCGTAGCTGGACAAATCGGTGTTCCATTTGCCTTTGCCCATAGCAGAAAGCTCATCCTTGGCGCTATGTTTGGATAAAGCGATCGGGTTGCCAGGAGCGGTGTGGCTGACGCCTGTAATCATAATCTCATCTTCTTTATCATCATCAGCCTTCATTGGAGTGGACGGTTTATCATCAGCCTTAGCTGGACTGGCCGGTTTATCATCCGTGCGAGCCGGACTAGTTGGTTTGTCAGTGTGACCTGTGGTGTCAACTTCTACTCGGTCAACAACGAAGTCATAATCTTGTGGTGGCAGATCATCAAGCAGAGCGTCAGCATTGGTCTCTACTGGATCTGGGGTTTTCTCCGGTTCAATAACCATATTTTCGTCTGACGGTTTGTTTAACCGAGCCTTCTTGCTGGTGAAAGGACATGCGGTGCCCCCACGTGTGTTTTTGGTAATTGATGACATTCTCTATGGACTAATGGTTGCATTGAGTTATATTTGAAGGATTTGTCAATAGGCATTTCTTGAAGTCCATGTGTTGGTTTCAAGGAGTTTATGTGTTGACCAAGGTGCTATTAAGGAATTATCCAAAGATTGGTCATGTGAGTGTTGAGCTTATTGCAAGCATGTCTTGAAGAAGAAGATTGTATGATCATTCATGTTTACCTTCAAGACATCATCCAAACGAAGAGAGTTGGAAAGATTCAAGGTTGATCAAGACTAAGTCAAGAGTGAATCAAGTTGATCAACTCACAAAGCGTAGAAGATGTACCGAGAGGGATCAAGTGATCCCATGGTATGGTAAGAATTATCCATTGCACTTTGTGTACTAACCCATGGTCTATGTGAAAGTTTATGTGTGGTTAGGTACGTGTCCATGGGCTTGCGTCAATAGGAAGATATCATACAACCCATGGAAAGGATGACATCAAGTAGTGATCGTCATCAAGATTGCCGCGTGCAAGTTCAAGTGGAGCATCACGAAGAGATCAAGTGCTTGAAGATTTCCATCCATTGTGGTGTCAATGGACTTGTGAAGATGTGCCGAAGAGTGGCTCACCCATAGTGGAGTATGGGGGAGCAATCATCTAGTCTCCATCGACCCATCGCAATCAAGAAAGGTGGTCCATCTTGAGGAGGACAAGATCGTCATCATATAGCTCAAGTGGATCATGTGCAAGGCAAAGGTTTTCCCTTGATAGGTTTTCTATTTTACCGGTCTCATGGTGCTAGTTGGGAGACCGGGTTATAGGATCGATAGTCGTACTATCAAGGGGGGCTCTCAAGTGAGTAGCTTGATCGTATCGTTCGCCGAGAGCTCAAACCATTGCATACTTGCATCATGTTTCTTGGTTCTCTTTGTGAGTCTTAGAGCTTATGGTCATCTTTATGACAAGCTTGAGTTCATCGAAAATGGAGTTTGCATGCGTCTTCTATGATGTTTTTGGTGTTGGAGGTTTTACCAGTCTTTTCCGAGGAAGGGTTCTCACCTTTTTCTTTTGGGCCTTTTCTCATTTGATTATTATTGGTATTTCTCTCAAGATTGTGTTAGCCCTTGTCCCTAGCTTTCCAACAAACTTGGTTTCATCGAATTCGGAGCTCAGATGCGAAAGTTGTGGCTGTTTTGATATTGCTGTTTTACATTGAGAGGTTGTACCGCCCCATAGAGAGGTTGTACCGGTTGACCGGTACAACCGGTGTTTGAGCGGTTGTACCGCCTCCGATTGGTCCGAGGTTGTACTGCCATGTACCGCTCCACCACCGGACTAGTTTCTGTTGTGGTGCGGTTATTGGGCGGTTGTGGGCCGGTTGTACCGCTTATTGCCTGTTACTGGTTGTACCGGTGCTCATAGCGGTTGTACCGCTCCTATGTTATTCTGCACATAACGGGCAGATTCGTGGTGACCTATTTAAGGGGGCCTTCTTCCCCAATGGTTCCCTATCTCTTGAGCTCGTTTTTGCCCCCATTGGTGACCTTCTTTGAGCTTGCTAACTCTCAATCCCTCCATGGATTCTTGCTAGTTTTTGAGGGAAAAGAGAGAGGAGATCTAGATCCACATTTCCACCAATCACTTTCTCCTCTATGTGAGGGGAACCCCTTGGATCTAGTTCTTGGAGTTCTTGGTGTTCTCCTTCTTGTTCTTCCTCTCATTTTCCTCCCTAGCATTAGTTGCTTTGGTGGGATTTGAGAGAGAAGGACTTGGGCACTCTGTGTGCCCTTGCCATTGCATTTGTGCATCGGTTTGAGTTCTCCATGGTGATACGTGGAAGTTACAAGTTGAGAAGCTTATTACTCTTGGGTGCTTGGTGCCCTTGAGCTTGTTCCTCTTGGGTGCTTGGGCGCCCTAGTCGGTTGGTGGTGTTCGGAGCTCAATCATTGTGGTGTAAAGCTCCGCAAGCGTCGGGGTCTCCAATTAGGTTGTGGAGATCGCCTGAGCAATTTGACGGGTTCCGTGACCGCCCCCAAGGGTTGCCAAAGTGTACGGGTTCGGTGACCGCCCCCAAGGATTGCCATTTGTACGGGTTCGGTGACCGCCCTCAAGGGTCCCTTAGTGGAATCACGACATCTTGCATTATGCGAGGGCGTGAGGAGATTACGGTGGCCCTAGTGGCTTCTTGGGGAGCATTGTGCCTCCACACCGCTCCAAACGGAGATTAGCATCCGCAAGGGTGTGAACTTCGGGATACATCGTCGTCTCCGCGTGTCTCGGTTATCTCTTAACCGAGCCCTTTACTTATGCACTTTACTTTGTGATAGCCATATTGTTCTTTGTCATATATCTTGCTATCACATAGTTGCTTATATTGCTTAGCATAAGTTGTTGGTGCACATAGGTGAGCCTAGTTGTTTTAGGTTTTGTGCTTGACAAATTAACCGCTAGGTTTATTCCGCATTTGTTCAAGCCTATACCATAATTATTTTTAAACGCCTATTCTACCCCCTCTAGGCGACATCCTCGATCTTTCAATTGGTATCGAGCCTCGTCTCTCTTTATTAGGCTTTATCGCCTAGAGAGTAAAGATGTCGACTAGAGGATTAGGTTTCTCTGACACTCTTAGTTTCGATGGCACAAATTTTGATGTTTGGGTAATTAGCATGCTTAATCTCTTTAGGGTCATGGACCCATATTTAGAGCGAATTGTAGATATGGGTTTTTCTCCTCCAAAGGATCCCCAAAGATTATCTTTAGAGGATGAGAAAAACTCTTATCTCAATGCTCAAGCTTCTAATGTGCTTTTTGATGCTTTGAGCAATGTAGTTATATTTCAACTCATGCCGCTCCGAGATGCTCATGAGTTGTGGACTAAGCTTAAATATAAATATGGTGTGTCCAAGATTTGTGGGGATGATTGTTCTCCCTCCACCTCCGGTCGTATAGTCTTCTCAACTTCTTCTACTTCACCTACATGTGGTTTGCCACAAGGTAATGATATGGTGAGTAGTGTAGGTCATTGCAATGATGATAGTATGCTTATTGTGGATGATCCTTCATCACTATATTATTGCAATGCTCCTTCTTTGGGCTTTAACACTTTGAGCACTCCAAATGTTTCACATGCTTGTGTTGATAGTCCTTGCATATCATGTAGAAATTGCTTGACTAAATCTCATGATGATATGCTTGCTATGTCTTGTTGCCATGATAAAATGCATCTATTTCCTCGAATTGTTGTGCTAACAATGTAGAGGAAACCCAACACTCCATGGAACAAGATGTGGTGTTTAATGGTGCCTCAAGGGATCCTACACCATCATCTATTGCTTTTGCCTTATGGATAAGGCGTCAAAGGTATCTCCTACTTTGTACCCCAATATGTCTCTTGATGATGATGTTGATACTAATGATGATGAGGATAATGATGAAGAGAATGATAATGTTGCCTCCTTAAAAACTAAGGGGAAATGATTTTTAAAGCTCTTCATAAAAATAAAATTGCTCGTTCAACTTCATGGAAATAATGTCCATTGCGATTGATGGCAAGAAATACATTGAGGAGTTGGAATCTCATCTAGAGGAGCATGAGGCCACCATTGAGAAAATGGAAGCTCATGGGCGTGATTACCTGTGAGATGAGATCATGGAGCTATCTCAAGCTCTTGAACATGAACAAACCACCTCCGAATCTCTTGAGGAGACTTTTGCTCTAGAATTATCTAGAGTGAGGGAATCTCATGATAGAGCTCTTGAGGTGGCCAACGATTTCAAAACTAAAAATGCTAAGCTTGAAGTTTCTCATGCTAGACTCCTTGAGGATTTTGAGCACCTCGAATATGGCTCAAGGGTCATCAAGGGTGAGCTCATCAAACTCACCGAGTCTCATGCCCAACTTGAAGCTTCTTATTTAAAAGAGCTTGCCAAGTTGACTTCTCCTCTTGTTGTTAATGATGATGCTTGTGCTACTAATTCTATTACTTGTGAAGCATCCATTTTGAAGGAGAATGTTGAGCTACGGGCTCAACTTGAGGTGCTATCTAGCAATTATGGGAAATTGGAAGAAAGTCATGAAAAGCTCTCAAGCTCTCATGATGATCTTCTAGTATCCCATAGTGTGCTAAAGATAGCTCATGAAGGCCATGATTGCTAAGGTAACATCTAGTGAGCCTCATGTGGGTACTAGCACTACTTCTAGTCAAAATAGTATATTGCCATGTGCTAGTCCTTGTAATTCATCTACTCACAATGTTGGTACATCTTGTGATGAATTGCTTTCCTTGCCTTGTTGCTCTAACGATGAAGCTTATACTTCCTCTAGTACTTGTGTTGAGACTAACCGTGTAGAGGAAATTAAAGAGCTCAAGGCCCAAGTCACTTCTTTGAAGAAAGACTTGGAAAAGTGTCATGAAGGGAAATCCACACTCAACGATATCTTGAGTGTGCAAAAATCCCCCAATGACAAAGGTGGACTTGGATTCAACTCCAATAAGAATAAGAAGTCCAAGATGAACAAAAGGAAGGGCCAAGAACAAGTCAAGAATTCGGCCAAGATTGTTTGCTTCAAGTGCAAAGTAGAAGGGCATCATGTTAGATCTTGCCCATTGAAGAAGAAGGCCATTAGTGTCAAGCAACAAGGGAAGAGGGCACAAGTTCAATCACATGCTCAACCTCAAGTTGAAGAAAGGCCTCTTCCCAAGAAGACTCAAGTTAATGCTTCTCAAGTTGAGAAATCAAGTGAGAAGAAAGTGAAGAGTAGACATTGCTACCTATGCCGTGAGAAAGGTCACCTCGCTTCTTCATGCACTAGTGGTAACTTATCCAACCCAATTATTATTGATGATGTCTATTCTCTTGGGAAGGATAAGGTTGGCAATGTGGTTGCCAAGTTTGTTGGTACTCAAAGTGGTTTGAAGCAAAGAACCATTTGGGTAGCCAAGCCTATTGTGACTAACCTCTTAGGACCCAACTTGGTTGGGGACCAACTAGCTCAAACTTGATCAATAGGTGTTGTTGGAGGGCTTTGGAGACTTGGATAATTTATGAAGAATTAAGGGGACTTCATCACTCTTATTGTCTCAACCCAAGTCAATTGAATCATCAAGTTTATATCTTATATCCAATGTGCCTCCTTATGTAACTTGTACTTAAATTGTTTACCTTGAAAGTTACTTGCCCCTTGCATGTTTTGGTTTTGTTCCTTGCATGTGTTTGTATATGTTGCGCTTCCAACTTGCTTATCTTGAGCAATCAAGTATGTGTGTGTTGGTTTGCACATCATGTACGTAAAGGCCATGCGTTGAGCCTTTTGCTTCCTGTTTGTATCCTAGTTGGCTCATGTGAGAGATCAATGGAACATCCCATTTTGGGGGAGTGATGTGCTTTGTGCACCTCACAATCCTATAAATGTGTGTGCATGAGGAATACCATCTAGTATTGATATTACAAGATTATCTAGTCGCTAGGTGGTATATCTCTCATGAGAAATTCAAATTCTAAAATTCCATTGATTATCTCGTGTTGGATCCTCTTATTGCCTCTTGTTAAGTTCTTATTGGTATCACATTATGGGGAGTAATATGCTAAGTGCATATTACAAGCCTAGAAAATGTGTACATTTGAGATATTGTACCTAGAATTGATATTGTAAATTATCTTTTTCCTAGGTGGCATGTTAGCTCTACAAGTTGCAATTTTCTTGTGTTTGTTGTGAAGATGATGTTGGATGTCCTTGTTATCTACCACCGGGAATTATTTCCAAATACTTCTTGTCTTTTGACAATTGGTAGTCACTTATGTGTGGTAGAATTTGTTGATCATCTTTACTTTGGTTTTTGTTTTTATTTGCCTTTTCTCTTGCCAAAGTTTGTGTCAACTCCGGTGTCTTCCCTACCACTTGTGGATCTTATTTATTTCTTGTTCTTGTCTAGTGTTTTCTAGATATAGTGAAAGTAGTGATCCCACCGTGTGCATTTTGTATTCAAATGCAAATCCTATATAATGCACAACTCGTGGGGGAGCTATCCTATTTTCTTTAGAACACTCTTCTTGTGATCCTTATCAAGTGTGTTTTGGTGGAAGGCAAGCCATTTCTTTTTGGTACTTTGTGCCATCATGAAACTTTGTTGAGATGTTGGTTTGTTTGGAACCATCCTCTCTTTGGGAGTTTGACATCTTTAGTTTAGTGTGTATCAATGGACATCTCATTCCTTGATGTATCTTTAATGATATATTCCAAGTGATGATTTCTCCATTTGGTATCCTTTTCACTTGGCATTTCTCTGTCTTTTGGTATCGGTTCTTGAAAGTTTTGAGCATGCATATTTACTTCATGTATTCTATTTGGCATGCTTTCTTTCGTTGACTCAATATATAGGGAAACTCCACCTAGTCTCAATTTGGATAAGATGTGCATGAAATTCATTTTCATATCTATATGCACATATTTATGTGGAGTTTGTCCTATGTATTGGTGTTTCTAACTATTTGGTCCCGATGAGTTTGGGTACCGTTTAGTTTGTGTTGTTCTTCTAGGAACATTTGGAGATGCATTGGATGCTCGGCTCACTCAAAAGGAAGGTGTTGTCACCATGTGCATATTGGAGTCAAGTAAGGATGATCAATGAACTACTATCTACCTTCAATTGGTATCTACTACATCCTTCCAATGATATCTCGGTAACAAGTATCTATTCATGCTTTCTCCTCTTGCATTCAACCTTGTGTAGGTTGCATCTTGGCATGATATTCATTTCATATCTTGTGATACTTGTTTCCTTTCTCAATGCATCCCAACGATGATCTCTTGTTGCTAGTTGTGATGCCTTTGATGGATGTGTGTTTGGACTTCATTTATATACAATAAGACCATATCTAGCCAAGTGCTATGCTTTCAAGCAAATATCTTATTGGTATATGTATGACTTCCTTGTGGATATCTTGTTCCTTCATGTTGTAACTATTTCAGGTGTACATCCCTCTTTGTAGATATATATCATCATGATTTTGTCTACCTAGAACCTTATACACTTGAGAGAAATTACATCTCTAGTTGATATCCTTTCTTTCACGTCCACCTTGTCTTTCTTATGTTATTTCTTTGGTGGCTCCGTGAAAGCTTTTGCCTTGAGTGCGTGTCCTCTATCGTTGCATCTTGATGCACTCTTGTGTGGTGAAGATTATTTTCCTCTTTCTCATCTTTACGAGGCTTTTGCCATCTTAATTGGTACCCATCGTCTTGATGAGCCTCTCATCGTCTATCTTCACCACGGGTTGTCACAAGCATAGGTTCTCTATTTTCTTATTAGTAAGCTTGTGAACCCATTTGCTAGTTTTGTGTGAGAATGAAAGGCTTTGCACTGTATCTCATTCATTCGACACTATGTTGATGCTTATGCTCATCCGTATATTAGTCTTCTCATGTGCTTTGCCATGACTCACACACATCATTTTGGTTGAGCCTATTCTTAAGTTGCCTCTTTTACAATGTTGCTCAACCATGTGCTTGTTGCAAGCGCTTAGGCTTAGTTTCCTATATGCTCTCTTGCACTTGTTGTTAGTTTCTGTTGACTTTGGGGAGCTATGATCCTATTTTGTGCACTCTGTATCCAAATACAAAAATTCTTGATGTGCACAAATCATGGGGAGCTTCTCTAGTTTCTTTAGAACAATCCTCTGCTCATATCATAATATCTTTTTCATATGGCTCGTAGGATCTTTGGTCTAGTTGGTTTAGTTGATATCTTGTGATAGCTTGCTTCAATTGGTATATTTTGATTGCTTGATTGCTTGTTTCTCTGTTTGTTATGTCTTTGTGGCATACCATTCTTTTGCAATCTTGGTGCCTCAATATAGTTGGTCTTCCTCCAAGTATTACCTTTGGATATGTGTATGGCATTCCACTCTCTTGTTGAGAAATACACAACTTTTGGAGGAACACCTTTTATATTGGTCTTCTTAGCTTTTCGCCCATTTTGGCAATCGATGCCAATGGGGGAGAAGTTTCAGAGAGTTTTGTGGAGAATTCTTCAGAGTTTTCTCTTTGCTTTGGTTTAGTTCCTAAGCATTTGCATCTCATACGCATGCATTATTGGTTGTTGCATTGCATGGTGATGCATAATTCCTTATATAAACTCTCTTGAAAGTGATTGTCATCAATTACCAAAATGGGGAGATTGAAAGGACATGCGGTGCCCCCATGTGTGTTTTTGGTAATTGATGACATTCTCTATGGACTAATGGTTGCATTGAGTTATATTTGAAGGATTTGTCAATAGGCATTTCTTGAAGTCCATGTGTTGGTTTCAAGGAGTTTATGTGTTGACCAAGGTGCTATTAAGGAATTATCCAAAGATTGGTCATGTGAGTGTTGAGCTTATTGCAAGCATGTCTTGAAGAAGAAGATTGTGTGATCATTCATGTTTACCTTCAAGACATCATCCAAACGAAGAGAGTTGGAAAGATTCAAGGTTGATCAAGACTAAGTCAAGAGTGAATCAAGTTGATCAACTCACAAAGCGTAGAAGATGTACCGAGAGGGATCAAGTGATCCCATGGTATGGTAAGCATTATCCATTGCACTTTGTGTACTAACCCATGGTCTATGTGAGAGTCTATGTGGGGTTAGGTACGTGTCCATGGGCTTGCGTCAAGAGGAAGATATCATACAACCCATGGAAAGGATGACATCAAGTAGTGATCGTCATCAAGATTGCCGCATGCAAGTTCAAGTGAAGCATCACGAAGAGATCAAGTGCTTGAAGCTTTCCATCCATTGTCAATGTACTTGTGAAGATGTGCCGAAGAGTGGCTCACCCATAGTGGAGTATGGGGGAGCAATCATCTAGTCTCCATCGACCCATCGCAATCAAGAAAGGTGGTCCATCTTGAGGAGGACAAGATCGTCATCATCTAGCTCAAGTGGATCATGTGCAAGGCAAAGGTTTTCCCTTGATAGGTTTTCTATTTTACCGGTCTCATGGTGGTAGTTGGGAGACCGGGTTATAGGATCGATAGTCGTACTATCAAGGGGGGCTCTCAAGTGAGTAGCTTGATCGTATCGTTCGTCGAGAGCTCAAACCATTGCATCCTTGCATCATGTTTCTTGGTTATCTTTGTGAGTCTTAGAGCTTATGGTCATCTTTATGACAAGCTTGAGTTCATCGAAAACGGAGTTTGCATGCGTCTTCTATGATGTTTTCGGTGTTGGAGGTTTTACCGGTCTTTTCCGAGGAAGGGTTCTCACCTTTTTCTTTTGGGCCTTTTATCATTTGCTTATTATTGGTATTTCTCTCAAGATTGTGTTAGCCCTTGTCCCTAGCTTTCCAACAAACTTGGTTTCATCGAATTCGGAGCTCAGATGTCACGAAAGTTGTGGCTGTTTTGATATTGCTGTTTTACATTGATAGGTTGTACCGCCCCATAGAGAGGTTGTACCGGTTGACCGGTACAACCGGTGTTTGGAGCGGTTGTACCGCTCCAGAATTGGTCCGGAGGTTGTACCGGCCATGTACTGCTCCACCACCGGACTAGTTTCTGTTGTGGTGCGGTTGTTGGGCGGTTGTGGGCCGGTTGTACCGCTTATTGCCTGTTACCGGTTGTACCGGTGCTCATAGCGGTTGTACCGCTCCTATGTTATTCTGCACATAACGGGCAGATTCGTGGTGACCTATTTAAGGGGGTCTTCTTCCCTAATGGTTCCCTATCTCTTGAGCTCGTTTTTGCCCCCATTGGTGACCTTCTTTGAGCTTGCTAACTCTCAAGCCCTCCATGGATTCTTGCTAGTTTTTGAGGGAAAAGAGAGAGGAGATCTAGATCCACATTTCCACCAACCACTTTCTCCTCTATGTGAGGGGAACCCCTTGGATCTAGTTCTTGGAGTTCTTGGTGTTCTCCTTTTTGTTCTTCCTCTCATTTTCCTCCCTAGCATTAGTTGCTTTGGTGGGATTTGAGAGAGAAGGACTTGGGCACTCAGGTGCCCTTGCCATTGCATTTGTGCATCGGTTTGAGTTCTCCATGGTGATACGTGGAAGTTACAAGTTGAGAAGCTTATTACTCTTGGGTGCTTGGTGCCCTTGAGCTTGTTCCTCTTGGGTGCTTGGGCGCCCTAGTCGGTTGGTGGTGTTCGAGCTCAATCATTGTGGTGTAAAGCTCCTGGCAAGCGTCGGGGTCTCCAATTAGGTTGTGGAGATCGCCCGAGCAATTTGACGGGTTCCGTGACCGCCCCAAGGGTTGCCAAAGTGTACGGGTTCGTGACCGCCTCAAGGGTTGCCATTTGTACGGGTTCGGTGACCGCCCTCAAGGGTCCCTTTAGTGGAATCACGACATCTTGCATTATGCGAGGGCGTGAGGAGATTACGGTGGCCCTAGTGGCTTCTTGGGAGCATTGTGCCTCCACACCGCTCCAAACGGAGA
Source organism: Aegilops bicornis (assembly GCA_021605145.1). Taxonomy (NCBI): domain Eukaryota; kingdom Viridiplantae; phylum Streptophyta; class Magnoliopsida; order Poales; family Poaceae; genus Aegilops; species Aegilops bicornis. The sequence goes on along the minus strand of CM038673.1, from coordinate 482,224,680 downwards.
TTAGCATCCGCAAGGGTGTGAACTTCGATACATCGTCGTCTCGCGTGTCTCGGTTATCTCTTAACCGAGCCCTTTACTTATGCACTTTACTTTGTGATAGCCATATTGTTCTTTGTCATATATCTTGCTATCACATAGTTGCTTATATTGCTTAGCATAAGTTGTTGGTGCACATAGGTGAGCCTAGTTGTTTTAGGTTTTGTGCTTGACAAATTAACCGCTAGGTTTATTCCGCATTTGTTCAAGCCTAAACCGTAATTATTTTAAAACGCCTATTCACCCCCCCCTCTAGGCGACATCCTCGATCTTTCAGCTGGGTCTTGGCTTGGCACTGAGAAGAATAAAAATAAAGGTCAATAGATTGTGTAAAACATAAGGCATGGAAAATAAATTTAAAGGTATGACTCACCCAGGAACTGTCTTGAGGGGTGGAAGCTGTGTGGCCGATGACTCGCCAGAGGATGAGTGGGGCGTGCCCTGATAATTTGAATCAGATGGATTAAGAGGCTGATGGAAACAACCTGCCTTGGGACAAGAAGTGTCAGGAATGTTAGAGACCTCTGATTGTCGTTTCCGGACTGGAGTATTTGGTAAACCAGCTGAGGTGACTACCTGGCCACTGTGTCGGGTTGTGCGGCGAGCTTTGTGTTGCTGCGTCTTCAAAAGAAAGTTTGGGTCCAAGTGAGCAAGGGGGTGAGAAAATTTTACTTTCCGGTTTGCTCGACGGATTTTCGGTGTTGGCAGAGGATCTGACCCGGAGGAAAGGATAATTACCTCTACATCATTAGCTTGGCTGCCTTCAGCATCGTCCTGATAATGGTCATTGTCAATGATATGTATGAAAAATGAACCAAGAGAGTCAAGTTCTACCTCTGAGTCTGGATTAGCCAAATCGGCATCATCATTTAGCTCGGAAGACGCAGTGGTCCTCTTCTTGGCAGGTTTTTTAACAACCTTGGTCTTCTGGCGAAGTGGCTTTGCCGGTTTATCTTGTGGTTCTGCCGGTTTATCCAGTGGTTTTTTCTTCCAGAACGGATCATCGTCCTGTCAAAGATGGACAAAATTTTGAGAGAATATTTGAAAGAAGCAAGTTAGAGCAAACAAGTTATGTGATCCTTACAGTTGGCGGTTTGTTGGAAACACAGAAAGGACTTAATCCGGTCTGGCTATAGATAGCCTCCGGTTCATTCAGTATCTTCTTCACAGCCTCAGTAACTTCAGCATCTGTAAGCTGAATATCAACGTGTCATTGACGGTCCTTCAAATTCCAGGTGTATTCACACATTAAACCGGGGCGTCGGCTTAAGGGCAATATGCTCCAAGTTATCCAACAACGAGCAAAGTCAACACCTGTTAAACCGTTCGCCATAAAGGCTCTAAGCTTTGACAGCTAGGAGCATAGTTGGACCTTTCCTTTGCGCTAACCTCGAGGAAAGGGATGTGTATTGCTATGACGGTGAGGGCGGTAACCCAGCAAAGGGTTTTCATCAGTTGGAGATGTGTCTTTGCAATAAAACCAAGTCTGGTTCCACTCCTTGGGGTGACTGTTAAGCTTGGCATGAGGGAAGCTGACATCCTTCCTCTTTTGAACCGCCATTCCGCCGAGCTCAGTATTGGGTCCATCTGTGAACTCTGTGCGATGGTTTAAATAGAAGAAATCCCTAAACAATTCAACCGTGGGCTCAAGCCTCACAAAAGACTTGGAAATGGCAGATGTTGGACACAGAGTTTGGGCCGATGTCCTGAGGGTGGAGCTGAAAACTGACAAGCACATCTCGGAAAAAATTTGAACCGGGAGGGCTAAAGCCTTGACCCAGATGGTCAACAAAAACAACTACTTCTCCGTCCTTGGGTTCAAGAGGATTTTCCGGACCGGGGGCCCTCCAGTGGATGACCTCTTTCTTGGCTAAAGCGCCCGATGGCACATCTGTCTAATTGTTCTTCAAAGGACTGGAAGGAACCCAGTTGCACTCATAGACTTGTTTGGCCATTTCAATGGAAAGCTGAAACATGGTTATTACCGGTTTAAGGTTTATAATGGACAAGTATAAAGCGGTGCAAGAGTAGAAGAAGACAAAAGTATATACACATTGTTAAACCGGAATCAGACATGGGAGATGGTACAAAGATAAAGCGGCTTGGACGTTCAATAGGGGACTAATGGTACCTATCGAATCATAATTTTTCTATGAGATTAAACCACCTACTCTGATATAGAAGATACAGATCTGAGATGCATAAGTGAAGGAAAAAACAAGTTTCACAGCTTGGCATGGTAATTTCAGATCTGCAGTGCATTGATAAATCAAATTATATTCAGACTTAAAGCGCAAGTGCTTAAGCAAGTTTAACAGATCCAGATGAGTTTTTCTAGATGAGACAGATGATCTAAGGACGGAAAAGGGGATTGTAACTACAACTGTGTAAGAAAGTAGCAGATCTGAAGTCATCATATACGCTATGAAGAGAAACGGGGAAGAACAGTTTCAAGCCTCGAGGAACACCGAAACCCTAATGATAGATCTATAGCAAGGGAAAGGAAAACTTACTGATGTTGACAGAGCAGCGGAGGAGTGTCGCGTTTCTCTGGTGCGTTCAGGTCGATGCAGCGGCCGGAGTTGAGGTCGATGGCGAAGCTTGTCGACGGCGGCCGTGCGTGAGGGTTAGGTCGGCTCGAGGAAGAAGAAGAAGCAAAGAGGCTCAGGGGGAAAATGGAAAAGACCCTGGTCCTATTTATAAAGGCAAAGGGATAAGTGACATGCGCGAAAATCGAGGGGCCCAAAAGTTGGATATGTGGCGGAGCTGTCGCCTCGATTGTTAGAGGCTCATTAATGAAGGTGGGCCATATGCAATTTTTAATAACAAATGATGTCATGGAGGTTTATCATGGTCCTGGAAGATGACGTCATGGCGGTTTACAAGATTTATGCGAAGGTGCTGAAGAAGAAATTTTCTTAAGTATTGAAGATTGACATGAACCAGTTCAAATCAATCTGGGGCCTAATGTTGGGGATATTACTACTGGGCGTAAACCGGCCAGGAGAGGCCGTGTTATCCCCATAACGAGTTATTATATTTGAAGCCCATGAAGACAAAAATGATGGCGCTTTATGAAGGCCCAGGGCCCAAAGGCGGATTAAGGCATGTAATCATAAACCGACATTGATATGTATGCTTGTGTTGTAAGGCAGAAATAGTAGAGACCGGGCCGGACACGTTTATGAGCCGGCCTCGGAATCCTATAAACCAGCGGGCATCAACCCATGTATATATGGGGAGGACCCGGTGGCGGTTTAGGAAGAAAAAACAACAACTCGAGAGCCAGGCATAGCGAATTCGCTCCCTGGTCATCGAAACCCTAGCAATTCCACAACAACTGGAAGGCCTTTACCTTCACCGCAAGGGGCCGAACCAGTATAAACTCTTCGCGTCCCTTGTCTGCTTTAACCCCTTTAAGCTAACCGTCGCGATGGCTCCACGACTAAGTCCTTTCTCTAGGACATCTGTCGTGACAAAACCACGACACCAGGCCTCGCTTCCATCGCCTGTTCCGTCCAAGCGGGTTGGCTCCCGATGAACACCACGCATTCCGTTGCCTCCCGATGAACACGATGCATTCCGTTGCCTCCCCATGAACACGACGACAACGCAGTTTCTTCGTTCCGACCCAGCCACAGCCATGTACATGAGCCCTGGCCGTACGTATGTGCAAGTAGGCGTTCGAGACCCTGCCCGTATGTACGTACATGGCCGTATTTACTCTTTTGCACCCTGGCCGCTGTACGTACGTGTACATGCTACGTGCGTGCCTCTACTACCACACGTGCGCGCCTCTACATCGACTAATATGTACGTACACGTTCGCGACCAGAATGACAACGCTACGTACGCTTCGACCGGGTGGGTCCCGACTGTCAGGCACATTCTTGCGTGCGAAGATATAGCTGGTGGGTCCCAGCAGTCAGGGGGAGAATCGTCTTTTTTTGCCCGTAATATGGACGCACTTCCTTGCGTGCGAAGATGTAGCTGGTGGGTCCCAGCAGTCAGGGGGGAAACGTTTTTTCGTGAAATACGGTGGCCCGCCCGATGGGTCCCCGCTGTCAGGTGGAGGAGTCATTATTTTTCGCGTAATAAGGAGGCACTTCCTTGCTGCGGCCGTGGACCCAGCTGTCAGCCTCTCAACGTACAGTACTCTTCCGATGGAAGTCGTTCCTTGACCACGTTTACCACGCCGCGCCGAGAGCACCAGGGCGGTGGACGACGGCGAGGCCTAGGTAGGGGACGACGTGGAGCCAGGGAAGACGCAGCAGTGGATGCCCACGAGGAGAGGAGTACGAGGGTTCACTGGTTCGGCTGCGGTGTGAGGCTGCCGTCGCCGCAGGGCCTGGCCAGTGGTGGGAGTAGAGGGGGCGGTGAGGCCTCACGGCATCACTGATCGACCCACGAGAAGGTGAGCACGCAAGACGACCGACGCTGGTTTGTGCGGCTGGAGCAACAATACCAGAGGTTGAAGAAGCACTACTACCATTGGATGGACATCGTATGGTCACTAGAGCTAGAATCGTTCATATTGACTAAGTTGACAAAGCCCTCTGTCCCCGTCATCTTAGTAGGCCCACAAGTCAGCCTCCCACAATGGTTGGTCCCAGCTAGCAGGGGGAGTATTCATTTTTTTGTGCATAATAACGAGGCACTTCCTTGTGTGCGAAGATATAGCTGGTGGGTCCGAGTTGACAGCGGGGGGAACGTTTTTTTTCAAGAAATATAGAGGCCCTTCCGGTGGGTCCCAGCTGTCAGGTGGAGGAATCATTATTTTGCGCGTAATAAGGAGGCATTTCCTTGTGTGGACCCCTACTAATGTCCTCATCACCTACTGTCAGCCTCTTCCGATGGCTGTTGTTTGCTGACCATGTTGACCTCGCCGCGCTGAGAGCACAAACACGATGGACAAGGGCGAGGCCCAGGAAGGGAACGACCCGGGGCCGGGGAAGCCACCACAGCGGATGCCCACGCCGAGGGGTGTACAAGCGCTGACTGGTCGGCTGCGGGGTGAGGCTGACGTCGCTGGAAAATAACAGGATGTGTGGGTGTGTAGAGGGATGGCCTGGCGGCAGCACAACTAGCCACGGGAGGAGGGAGCAGGCAGTCCCGCCGGTGCTGGTTTGGGCGGCTGGAGCAAGAAGATCAGAGATTGAAGAAGCACGGCGGCCGTTGGATGGACATCAAACAGTCACTGCTCTGTGTTGACTAAGTTGACAAAGCCTTGTGTACGCGTCAAAATAATAACAATTAGGACATCGTCATCGTCAACCTAGTAGGTCCAGAATTCAGCCTCCAAATCTGTGTAAAACAACATACAACCCATTTGCCATTATTTTCAATAATTTACAGCCCATTTGCTAATTCTTAAGGATATTTGAAGCCCATATTCTTTTTATTAGCATTACAGACCATATATTCCGGGCACTGCTAAAAAATACAACAAAATTTTTCATATTTCGGTGGGGTCCGAACTCTTTTAATCACGAAATTTCGAGTCGCGTTAAAAATAATTTTTAAAAAATTATATGAAAATAAAATTCAAGAAACAATTCTCTTCAAAAAAATGAATGAAATTTTAAATCTTAAATAGCAAGATGCTCGTGCGTTGCACGGAACATGAATATGCATTTGTATGAGTAGTTTATCTTGCGGGGGAAAAGACGGTCTTTTAATGTAATTGCCAGTTGGCTTTGGTTTTTATAAGAGTAGAGAGCAGAGAAATCCAGAAAAAAAATGATATTTTAATGTAATTGCCGGTTGGCTTTGGTTTATAAATTTATGGCCCATTTCTTACAACTTATAGCCCATTTTCTGGGGAAGCCCATTTCTTACTACTTTACATCCCTCCCTCCTCGTCTTGAAATATTTGCTGCCCAGCAGGGCTGAGAAAAGCAAGTAGGCCTCGGTTTTGGTGTTCTCCAAAAAAACTGGGCTAGCCATTTTTAGAAAGAAAAAAGATATCAACTGGGCTCGTCATGTGCTTAAATAAAAGCGTAAGCCTGGGCTAGACGGACCATATCCCCCGCACAACACGCAGTTGAGCTCCGTCTCTGAAACTTAAGAAACAACTGGGCGAGCTGCTAGGTCCATGGTGTTATCCGCTCGTTGTGTAATTTTAACAAGTCCGCCGCTGCGCCGGCCTATGCATCGCCGGTGTGAGATGAGACATTGATGACTTGTCCTAGCAACATGCCGCCGTTGGTGGACTCCGTGTCCCCCTTGCTGAAGTCGACCACGTCCTCGTCCTTGTCCTCGTCGTCGGCGCCGCCCTCAAGGTTGTAGTACTCGTAGTAGTGGCTGTGCCAGAGCTCACGTTGGTACTCCACCGCCAATTCCTCGATGGACAGACTCTTCTCTACCTCGACCTCGGCCACGCGCAACTCCTCCTCTCGGCGCTCCACGATCTCCACCGCCTCGTGCATCTCCAGCTCCCGCTCGGCGACCTCATGAGGAAGCAGGTGCTCCATGGCCACCGCCTCCTTTTCAGACGTGGGTTGCATGCTGGAGTCCGAGGTGGCCTGGAATATCATGGCGTGTGAATCCTCGTTCTTGCGTGGATGGCCTTGACCCGGGCCAGGGCGACATCGGCGGCACAGACGGCAGCTCGAGCGCTCTCAGCGCTTGCAGCCGCCGTCGCAGCGGCAGCTGCCGTTTCGGCCGCGGCTACTGTCGGCGGCCGCGCTCTCGGCGGAAGCGGCGCGCTCAATCACGAATACTGTGGCGATCTCGGCATAGGCGGCCGCACTCTCGGCGCAAGCGACGGTGCTGGGGGGGGGGACGTGGCCATCGTATGGGCCTTCACGAAGCATTTCCACGACGTCATCTTTGCAAGAAGGGGGTGCGGGAATGGGGATTTGGATTCGTGGATTCGGGGGTTGTCGACACTGGAGCAGACGAGCCGGCGAAGCTTAAGGAGGGAGACCTAAATAGAACCAGATATTTTCATCGCAAACGATTCCTAGAAAACAACTGTGCGTGATGCTGTACATATTTTTTATTAGTTGTGAAAGACAAATTTGGAGTAAAGTGGCAACGGATTGTGTTTTAAATGAACGAGAAATTTTGTAGTACTAATACAACTGTCATGTCAAATTTTGGAAAATTTCAGGGGTCATTTGACCTTTTAAGACATTTAAGTGATTTTCTAGCAGTGAGGAATTAGGAGGGAGTATTTTTTTGGCTTGTATAATGAGGCACCTGCTTGCGTAATGCAATGACCCTGGTGGGTCCCTACACTACAAAAAAAGACACATTCGTGACATTTTGGGCCGAACGAAAATCTTTTCTGTCATACTTATGACACTTCTATGACGATAATTGTGACAAAATATGGTATCATCATAGATGTGGTGGGGTCCTACTTCTATGACAAAAAATCATGACAGAAAATGGGCTTTTCGTCCTGGGCGGGCCGGAGACGCAGCTGCATGACATTCTTTGGGCCGTCCATGACATAAAGAACCGTGGTTGAAGCTAGGGCGCGGAAAATATCGGGGAGTCCCCGGTTACGGTGGGTGGTCGGGGGCGGCGATGCGCTGCTTTCTCTCGTGCGTCTGCTGCGTGTGCGGCGTTGTGCTCTAATCGAACCCGAGTGAGGCGTTGGGCTCTAATCGAACCCGGCGATTGCACCTGCGAGCTACGCGTTCTGAACCCGAGCGATCAATCGATGGCTATTAATCTGAACCCGATCGGCGATTCGCCGCTATCGCCGCTAATCAAGCCGATCGATGCTGCCTCTAGAAGAATAGTGAGTGTTGCTGGGGGGGGGGGTTTGGATGAACAGTTCCCGGTGCGGGTGGATGAACAGGACCCCGTGGCGTTGCCTTTGGATGAATAGGACCCCGATCGTTTGAGCCGGTTGGGGCTGGATGAACAGGACCCTGTGGAGGGCAGGATGAACAGGACCACCCCGTGGAGGGCAGGATGAACAGTAGACGGTGGAGGGCTGGATGAACAGGAGCCCATGGAGGGGTGGTTGAATAGGAGCCCGTGGGGAGGGCTTGTTGAACAGTAGCCGGTGGAGTAGCGCACGGTGGAGGCTGGATGAATAGGAGCCCGTGGATGAACAGTCGCAGGTGGAGGCTGGAGGAGGTCGACGGTGGATGAACAGTAGCCCGTGGAGGCTGGAGGGGTCGACGGTGGAGATGAACAGTATCCCGTGGAGTCCCGTTTTGCGGTACGCCACACCCCTCCCAATGAACAGGACCCCCCGTTTCGACCGTAGCGCTCCAACACAAGTCAGTTTCCTCCGTTTTGCAGTACGCCACACCCCTCCCGATCAACATGACCTCCGTTTCGACCATAGGAGGACCGTTTCCTCCGTTTTGAGGTATGCCAGACCCCTCCCGATGAACATGATCCTGTTTCGAATGTGGCCGGTCGAACACAAGGCTGTTTCCTCCGTTCTGTGTTACGCCAGGCCTCGTTCCATTGGCTGTTTCGTCCAAGCCCTCTCGATGAACACGACGACGCGTTCCGTTCTGACCCAGCCGGTTGGCTCCCCATGAACACGACGACGACACTGTTTCTCCGTTCCGACCCAGCCATGTACACGAGCCCTGGCCGTACGTATGCGGGAGTAGGCGTTCGAGGCCCTGCCCGTATGTACGTACGTGGCCGTATTTTCTTTCTTGCACGCTGGCCGCTGTACGTACGTGTACATGCTACGTCGCGGCGCCTCTACTACGACACGTCGCGGCGCCTCTACATCGACCGGTATATGCATTGCGTTCGCGACCAGAATGACAACGCTTCGTATGCTTCGACCAGGTGGGTCCCGGTGCCGAGCACTTCCTTGCTGCGAAGATGTAGCTGGTGGTTCCCAGCCGGTCGGCGAATCGTTTTTGCCGGACGCACTTCCTTGCGTGCGAAGATGTAGCTGGTGGGTCCCAGCATCGAGGAAATGTTTTTTGCGAAATCGGTGGCCCGTCCGGTGGGTCCCCGCCTCCGTGGAGGAATAATTATTTTGTGCGTAATAAGGAGGCACTTCCTTGCTGCGGCCGTGGACCCAGCTGTCAACCTCTCCACGTACAGTCCACGTCCGATGGAAGCCGTTCCTTGACCAGGTTGACCACGCCGTGCCGAGAGCACCAAGGCGGTGGACGACGGCGAGGCCTAGGAAGGGGACAATGCTGAGCCGCGGAAGACGCGGCAGTGGATGCCCACGCGAAGAGGGTTCACTGGTTCGGCTATAGTGTGAGGCTGCCGTCGCCACAGGGCCTGGCTAGCGGTGGGACTAGTAGTGGGCGATGAGGCCTCAACGTCAGCACAGCCGGCCATTGTAGGCAGGAGCAGGCTGTCTCGCCGGCGCTGGTTTGGGCGGCTGGTGCTAGAAGAGCAGCGATTGAAGAAGCAGCACTACCGTTCGATTCAAATCCAACGGTTACTGCTGCTAGAATCATTTGTTGACTAAGTTGACAAGCCCTGTGTACACGTTAACTTAGTAGGCCCATAGGTCAGCCTCCCAACCGGTGCGCCCCAGATGTCAGTGGGAGGAATCATTTTTTCGCGTAATAAGGAGGCAGTTGATTGCGTGCGGCCAGGCCAGCCGAAGTAGAAGGGTGGGCCGGGGAAGCCTGCGCGGCATCACAGCGGGCCACAAGAGGAGGGAGAAGGCAGTCCCGCTAGCGCTAGTTTAGGCAGCTGGAGTAGGAAGATCAGATATTGAAGAAGCACGTCAGCCGTTGGATGGACATCCAACAGTCACTGCTGCTAGAAATCGTGTGTTGACTGACAAAGCCTTGCGTAAACAAGTCAGCCTCGAAATCTGTGGTGGGTACAACCCATTTGCTATTATTTTTATAATTTTTACTCATTTTATAATTCATATGGAATTTATTGCAGCCTGTTTTCCATTTTTAGAATTGCTGCCCATTTTCTGGTCAGTACCATGGTCAAAAAATTAACTAAATATGTGGGAAATTTTGAAAATTCATAAATTTTTGCTGGGGAACAAAATACTCTTAATCCAAAAATTAGTAGCCATGCTAAAACAAATTTAAAAATAAATTAGTACTATGTCATGTTAAATCCAATGAAATACATATAAGATATCAGTGAAGAACAAAAACAAAAAAAGAAACTAGTATCCCATTTGCTATAAATTTTTTTGGAATTTTCAACCCCTTTTGATATCACTTTTAACAGACATTGACCATACTCTTTGGCCAGGCGGGAATGCATACCTCATCGTCTTGAAAGATTTGCAGCCCAGTAAGTCGGAGAAAACAAATAGGCCTAGCTTGGGTATTCTTAAAAAAGAAATACTGGGCTACCTATTTTTCCAAAGAAAAAACTGCTGGGCTGGTCATGTTGTTAGACGGGCCACAGAGACCACACAACCCAGTTTATAGCCTGCTCCTCCGAATTACTACTAAAAAAAGTTGTGCAATAATGTCGTTAATTGACTATACGTTGAAAATGATGTGGGTCCCAGATATCAGCAGGGTGGATTAGAGTAAAAAACGAGGGGTTCATCTGAGTAGTAAAAGAGGCGCTTGCTTGTGTTCGGGAGTGGACCTAGTGGGTCCGTACTGTCATACTCACAACTACAGTCCTCTCCTGATTCACTATGTTGACAGGGACCGTTTTGACAAAAAACTATGTTGACAGGGCCGGACGGCGGCGCTTGTGGCACTAAGCGGAGGATAAAGTGTTGTCGCCAATGTGCTGGGCTGGGTTGGACATTCTTATTGAAAAATAAAAATGGAGAAGATCTATTTACGACGTTGTCACAACCCTAGATCTTTGTTTGTAATTAGTTGCATCTGCATCCATGTCATCATGTTTGTTTTTCAATGAACTGGAAATGCCGACATGTGAAAGCCTCAGAAATCATTTCTGAAAATGACCAAAATAAAAATTGCTTCAAATAAGTCCAAGAATATGTTCCTGTGGATCTATGGAAATATTAGCAAGGGATAAAATTCAAACCAATATTTTTAGAATCTCAGAGACAATTATTTTGGGCCTTTGAATTAATCCAATAAATATTTGAATTGGATCTATATTTATTATATAATAAATATATGTTCAATAATTCTGAAAATTGTTGTGTGGATCTGGATAAGTCCATTTAGTTCACACAATTATTTTTATGATTTTTTAAAATTATTTGGTCATAGAACTAAATCACAAATAGGCTGCAAAAATAGAAAAGAGAAAACAAAATAGAGAAAAGCAGAGAGAGAGAGAGAGAAGAACTTACCTGGCTTACCTGCAGCCCACATGTGCGGCCCAGCACTGTAGGCAGCCCAGCCCAAATCCTCCCATGTCTTCAACCTCGTGCGAGTAGGCACGAGGGCGTGTGCCCGCGGCACGCACGTGCGCGCCCGGCCACCTCCTCTCTGCCTGCTTGCCCGGACGTCTCTGGAAGACGCCACGCACCAGTCCCGTACCCCCTCACTCTCCTCCCGTGCCTTCCCTCTCCACTGCTCTCTCTCCCGCCCGGACCCGAACGTGTCAGAGAGCAGCGTCGTGCACCGCCACGGCCACAACCGCACCCTCGCTCCCTCTCCATCCCAGGCGTCTCCGCCTCGCTGTATTCGTCCTCTCCACCGGGTCACGCGGCGCCAGAAGCTCTGCTGCACCTCCAACATCGCCGTTTTCCTCCTCGGCCGTCCGAGATCGCCGCCAGCCATACGTCGCCATCTGGCCTTCCCCGAGCCCGCGTCGACACCCTCTGCAACCACTGTGAGCTTCCACGTCGAAACCCCCTCTTCCCCGAGCTCGTTACACCCTGTAGCCGCCGCCCCTTGCCGACCAAATCGCGCCGCCGCCTGAGCTCCTCACCGCCGTGGCCACGTCCAATTGAGCTCGAAACCGAGCGCGTCACCACGGGGTCGTAGCAACTACCCGTTGCTCCTGCCGTGCCCTGCAACGTCGAAACGATCGATGTCCGAACTCCGGCCGCCGCGGATGTGCTCGCCGCCGTCGTTCCCGGCCACCCCAGCACCACCCGCCACCACCACTAGAAGCGCCCCAACGCTAGGGACCCGTAGAGCCCTCCCGCGCATCAAACCGTCGCTGGAGTAGCGATTCTGGCATGCCTCCGCCGTCTGTCAAGGTCAACGGTGGCTAATCCCTGGCCGCGCCGACGTGGCCGCGTGATTAGTGCTTATCACTGCCAGCTAACCACCCCACAACCACTGACAGCGGCCTCGTAGTGAGTCAAAGCACGAGTCAACGCGGGATTAGCGCCTCTGTCACAGACCAGTGGACCCGACAGGTCAGGTTTGACCTGGAACGCGTCGGTTGACCTGCTGATGTCACTATTGACCTTGCTGACGCCATAAAGCTTTTCTGGCTTTTTCAATAACCAGGAAATTCCAGAAAATAGTTAAAACTTCTAAAAATCATAGAAAATAATCTATAACTCAGATTGAAAAGATTTATATATGAAAAATTATCAGAAAAATGCAATCTATCCATCTGTACCATTTTCATGCATGTTGGAAGAATTTGTAGTTGCTGAATAGGGCAAATCAAATGTTTGGCATTTAAATAATCACATATGGAGTTTGAATTTGAACATTTGGTTCAAACCAACTTCATTTAATATGATTGCTAGTTGCATTAGCTCAAACACTAGCATATTGCCGTGTCATGATCATGCATCATATTGTGCATTGCATTGATTGCGTATTTTCCTGTTTGCCGGTATTTGTCCCCTCTCAGTAGACGATGTTCCGGTGATGAGTTCGATGACACCGATGAAGAGCTATACTATCTTCAGAAGTGCTAGGCAAGCGAAACCCCCTTGTTCATTCTGATACAATCCCATTCTCTCGCTCCTACTCTCTTTTACTGCATTAGGACAACAACGTTTCAACAGTTACATGCTGCGGTAGCTGAACCCCTTTCCTCTGCATGACCTGTCATTGCCACAGTAAATAGATGAACCCCACTAGCATGGGTAGGAGTTGTTTGAGCCCTGATGTGCCTACTCATTCATGCTTGTTGTCATGCCTGCTACTGCTTAGAGTTGAGTCAGGTCTGGTTCATCGGGGATGAATTGGAATGTGGTGAACATGTCCTACTGTCGAGAGCTAAGTGTGTGAACACGATTTGGTAAAGGTAGAGGTGAGAGGCCATGTAGGAGTACATGGTGGGTTGTCTCATTGCAGCCGTCCTCAGGAACTGAGTTCTGTGTTTGTGATCCATGAACAGTTACTACCACACATTGGGCTCCGGGCGCTCCAAGCTCACTCGACTTATTAATCAACCTGATCTCTGTCCAGGAGTTGCAACTAGTTTCTGGTATTTGTAGGTAGTGCTAGTAGTCTACCAAGTGGCACCCGGTACAGGTGGGCTTGGGTCAGACTAGGCACCGTGGCCGGGTATGCCAAGCGCCACCAGTTTGGTGGGCTTGGAACCCTGTACACATCGTTTGGGGCCGTGAGCGACACCCCGGCCGGATCTCCTTGCGGATGGAACCCGAATAGGCGATAAACCTGGACTAGAGACTTGTGTGGTTAGTCAGGTCACTACAAAAAAAGACACATTCGTGACATTTTGGGCCGAACGAATTTTTTTCTTGTCATACATATGACACTTCTATGACGATAATTGTGACAAAACCCGGTATCATCATAGATGTGGTGGGCTCCTACTTCTATGACAAAAAATCATGACAGAAAATGGGCTTTTCGTCACTGGGTGGGCCGGAGAACCATGCTGCATGACATTCTTTGGGCCATCCATGACGGAAAAAACCGTGGTAGAAGCGTGGGGAGGAAAATTTGAGGAGTTGCGATTCTACGGTGGGAGGTCGGGGCCAAGCGATGCACGCTTTCTCTCAGACGTGCACGCTGCGTGCGAGGCGTTGTTGGGCTCTAATCGAACCCGGCGATCGCACTACGAGCTATGCGTTCTCGAACCCGAGCGATCGATAGATGGCTGTTAACTGAACCCGATGGAGCGATTCCTTCACTGCTGCTGCTAACTGAAGCCGATCGATTGGATGAACTGTGAGTGTTGCGGGGGTGGATGAACAGTGAGCATTGGCATTGCCTCTGGATGAACAGGACCCCGTGGTGTGGAGGGCTGGATGAACAGTAGACGGTGGTGGGGTGGCCGTGGAGGGGTGGTTGAACAGGACCCCGTGGTGTGGAGGGCTGGATGAACAGTAGACGGTGGAGGGGTGCCCGTGGAGGGGTGGTTGAACAGTAGCCGGTGGAGTAGCGCGCGGTGGAGGCTGGATGAATAGGAGCCCGTGGAGGCTGGAGGAGGTCAACGGTGGAGATGAACATTATCCCGTGGAGTCCCGTTTTGCGGTACGCCACACCCCTCTCGATGAACAGGACCCCCGTTTCGACCGTAGCGCTCCAACACAGGTCCGTTTCGTCCGTTTTGCGGTACGCCACACCCCTCCCGATCAACAGGACCCCCGTTTCGACCATAGGAGGTCCGTTTCCTCCGTTTTGCGGTACGCCACACCCCTCCCGATCAACAAGACCCCGCTCCGAACGTGGCCAGTCGAACACAAGGCCGTTTCCTCCGTTCTATGGTACGCCAGGCCTCATTTCTATCGCCTGTTCCATCCAAGCCCTCCCGATGAACACGACCACGCATTCTGTTCCGACCCAGCCGGTTGGCTCCCACGCGTTCCGTTGCCTCCCGATGAACACGACGCATTCCGTTGCCTCCCCATGAACACGACGACGATGTTGTTTCTCCGTTCCGACCCAACCATGTACGTATGCGCGAGTAGGCATTCGAGACCCTGACCGCATGTACGTACGTGGCCGTATTTTCTTTCTTGCACCCTTGCCGCTGTACGTACGTGTACATGCTATGTGCGCGCCTCTACTACGACACGAGCACACCTCTACAACGACCAGTATGTACGTACAAGTTCGCGACAAGAATGACAACGCTACGTACGCTTCGACCAGGTGGGTCCCGGTATCGAGCACTTCCTTACTGCGAAGATGTAGCTGGTGGGTCCCAGCGATCGAGGCGAATCGTTTTGGGTTTTTTTGCCCGGACGCACTTCCTTGCGTGCGAAGGTGTAGCTGGTGGGTCCCAGCAGTCAGGGGGGAAACATTTTTTTGTGAAATACGATGGCCGTCTGGTGGGTCCCCGCTGTCAGGTGGAGGAATAATTATTTTCCGCGTAATAAGGAGGCACTTCCTTGCTGCGGCCATGGACCCAGCTGTCAGCCTCTCCACATACAGTCCACGTCCGATGGAAGTCGTTCCTTGACCACGTTAACCACGCCGCGCCGAGAGCACCAAGGCGGTGGACGATGGCGAGGACTAGGAAGGGGACGACGGGAGCAGGAAGACGCAGCGGTGGAAGCCCGCGCCGAGAGGAATCTGAGGTTCACTGGTTCGGCTGCGGTGTGAGGCTGCCGTCGCCGCAGGGCCTGGCCAGCGGTGGGAATAGTAGGGGGCGGTGAGGCCTCCGCGGCAGCACATCCGGCCACGGGAGGCAGGAGCATGCGGCACGACCGGCGCTGCTTTGGGCGGCTGGAGCAAGAAGACCAGAGGTTGAAGAAGCACTACAGCCGTTGGATGGACATCGTCACGGTCCTTTGGAGCTAGAATCGTTTATATTGACTAAGTTGACAAAGCCCTCCGTCCCCGTCAACTTAGTAGGCCCACAACTCAGCCTCCCACCAAGGTGGGTCCCAGCTAGCAGGGGGTATTCATTTTTTTGTGCGTAATAAGGAGGCACTTCCGGTGGGTCCGAGCTGACAGCAGGGGGAACATTTTTTCGTGAATTACGGTGGCCCGTCGGGTAGGTCCCAGCAGTCAGGGGCATATGTTTTTTTTCGAGAAATACTGGTGGCCCGTCCAGTGGGTCCCTGCTGTCAGGTGGAGGAATAATTATTTTCCGCGTAATAAGGAGGCACTTCCTTGCGGCTGCCATGGACCCAGCTGTCAGCCTCTCCACGTCTGATATTCTTCCGATGGAATTGATCGTTGACCACATTGACCACGCTTGTCGAGAGCACCACGGCGGTGGGCGATGTCGAGGCCTAGGAAGGGGCGACGCGTGGCCGGGAAGACGCGGCGATGGATGCCCACGCCGGAGAAAGTACGAGGTTCCTTTGGTTAATTTGCTGTTGTCGTCGCCCTTGAGAATAACGAGGGTGTGGGTGAGTGGAGTGGAGAGATGGCCTGGCCAGCGGTGGGAGTAGTATGGGGGCGGTGAGGCCTCCGCGGCAGCACAGCCGGCCACGGGAGGCAGGAGTAGGCGGCACGATAGACGCTGCTTTGGGCGGCTGGAGCAAGAAGACCAGAGGTTGAAGAAGCACTACGGCCGTTGGATGGACATCGTACAGTCAGTCGAGCTAGAATCGTGCATATTGACTAAGTTGACAAAGCCCTTCGTCCCCTTCAACTAGTAGGCCCACTATACTGGGTCCCAACTAGCAGGGGGAGTATTCTTTTTTTTGGGCGTAATAAGGAGGCACTTCCTTGCGTGCGAAGATATAGCTGGTGGGTCCGAGCTGTGAGCGCCGGTAACGTTTTTTCGCGAAATACAGAGGCCCTTTCGGTGGGTCCCAGATGTCAGGTGGAGGAATCATTATTTTGCGCGTAATAAGGAGGCATTTCCTTGCGTGCGGCCGTGGACCCAGCTGTCAGCCTCTCCACGTACAGTCCACTTCCGATGGATGTCGTTCATTGACCATGTTGACCAGGCCGCACCGAGAGCACCAGGGCAGTGGATGACGGCGAGGCCTAGGAAGGGAACAACATGGAGCCAGGTAATACTCGGCAGTTGTTCCCCACGCGGAGGAGTACGAGGGTTTACTGGTTCGTCTGCCGTCGCCGGAGAATAACAACATGTGTGGGTGAGTAGAGGGATGGCTAGGCCAGCGATGGGGAATCTGATGGGGCGGTGAGGCCTGCTTGGCGGCAAGACCGGCAGCGAGGAGGGAGCAGGCAGTCCCGCCGGTGCTTGTTTGAGCGGCTGGAGCAGGTAGAGCAGAGATTGAATAAGCACGACGGCCGTTGGATGGACATCCAACATTATACAGGCCATCTGTGGAAAGCCTCAAATCTGTGGAAAACAGCATACAACCCATCTGCCATTATTTCAAATAGTTTACAGCCCATTTGCTAATTCTTACGGTTTTTTTGGAGCCCATATTCTTTTTGTTAGCATTACAGCCCATATTGTGGCCACGGTTAAAAAATTATACGAAATTTGCATATGTCGGTGCGGTCTGAACTGTTTTTAATCCCGAAATTTCGAGTCACATTCAGACTGATTTTAAAAATAAATGTATATCACTATAAAATCCAATAAATTGTCCACGCATAAAAATCAATGCAATTTAAAATCTCGAAATGAAAAAAAGATATTTGAAACTAATTGCCGGTTTGATGTGTTTTAAAAATGTACAACCCATTTCTCTTTACCGATAGGCCATTTTCTCGGCCAACCGAATGAAGCTCTCCTCGTCTTGAAAGATTTGCAGCCCAACAGGCCTGATAAAGTGACTTACTTGACAAATCACAAAAAAACTGGGCTAGCCATTTTCAAAAAGAAAAAAAAAACTCTTGGGCTGATGCATGGTAAACATAAAAGAAAAGGCTGTCTAGATAGCCAGAGTGTCCCGCACAGCCCAGCTTGACACCACCTTCCGTCTCAAAAACAAATTAGATAAATGCCACTCCAATTATGGCGATTCATAAAATGCCACTGCAATTTCCAAACTTTGAAAAATGCCACTTTGCAATTTTTGCAAACTTTGAAAACGCATACTGCAGTTTGCAAACTTTGAAAAACGCCACTCCAGACTTCAAAAAATGCCACTAGAAATGGCATGAAATGGCATTTTTCAAAGTTTGGAAATTGCAGTGGCATTTCTTGGAGGCATTTATCAAATTAACCCAAAACAAAAATAACTGGGCGAGCTGCTGGGTCCCTGGTGTCAGCCGCTCGTTGTGCAATTCTCTCGTTTATTGACTACGTTGACAATGGCATGGGACCCAGATGTCATAAATCCACTAGGAGGAGCCATTTTTATTGGCTTGAAATAAGGAGGCACTTGCTTGCGTAGTGCCATGACCTTAGCGGGTCCCTGCTGTCATCCTCTCCACGTACAATCATCTCCTGATTGTGTACGCGTCAACTTGCTAGGCCAACAAGTCAGCCTCTAAACCCGTGGAGGACAAATACAACCCATTTAAAAAATAACAGCCCATTCCATACGTTCAAACGGAAAGTTCAACATTCAGAGCAAAGTAACAGGTGTGATCCACATATAGAGTACCGAACTTCCACGTTGACAACCATCATAGCCAAGTTAACTATTTACTCCCACTAGACAAGTACTAACTTACTCTTAGCTAACTAGACGATGCCGGCGGTACACGTTAAACACCGGCACCGGCGTCCTGCGCCTCGCATCGGACTTGCCAGAGGTGCGATAGGGCGCGTTGCTCGCGCGTGTTGGCCCTTTCCATGCCGGCGTGGTCCACCGAAGCTTCAGCTTCCAAGCGGGAAACCCACTTGACGAGTTGGTAGTAAAAATCAGCGTCGCGAACGCGTGCGTGTCCGACAGCCTCCAGGGCTATTTGCCAGGCGCCGGCCTCCACGTAGTCGGCCCAGTTGCGGGCGCTCTGCTCGCGACTCAGAGCGTCGGTGCGCTGCTGCTCCATTTCCTGGCGGTGCAAATCGGCGATACACTGCTCCTCCGCCAGGCGGTCGCGCGTCAACAACTCCTGCTCCTCCGCCATGCGGTCGCGCTCCAACAACTCCTTGATCTGCGCATTGCCATCTAAAGACAGATAGAATGCCTCCTCCCTTCGTCTGCCTTCCGGTGAAAAACCGAACACTAGTTCCGGTGGTGACCGCCTCTGGCGTCGCCTACCGTGGACAGGCGGGGGCATGGCGGACGTGGAGAGCGACATCGGGCCGGTGGGGGCTTATGAGGATATGGCGAGTTGGGTCACGGTGGCACTGGAGAAGGCCAGGAAATAGTACTTATAAGGGGAAGGTAGCGCGACGGTCATCGAAATTCAATGCATAATGGCTTAGCACGCCGGCTTGCCGTGGAAAACTAGGGAAACTGAAATTCTGACTGTGTCGTCCCGTCCCGTCTGGGTCGCACGCCGGCATGGCGGTCAAACGAGTGCACTCGAATCATCTCCCTCCTTGTCAATAATGATTTCACATATTTAAAAAGCCCGCAAGAATTAAAGCGTATCTTTTTTCGCATCAGTTAGCTGCCTTAATTACGGCCGGCTGCATGTAGGCACTCAGAATCGCTCGCAGGCAATACGCGAAGCAGCATGGAACGAGTCGCAGCCGAGGGCACGCATGCAGCCACTTAAATCGCTGGAATTAATTAGGCTTAAACTTCTGCATGCCGTTAATTATTGCCATGCCTTAGTCTTGCTGCTTTGCTCACGGGACTAATAAACCCGGACGGAGGGAGTACCTTGGTTGGTGAGATGTTTAAATTAAGCCCTGCAAACCGGAAAGGAGGTACTAGTACATGCGTGATCCGCTATTTATTCATGTAGGATTGAGTAGGCCGTTTCTTGAATTGAGCCCTGCAAACCGGAAAGGAGGTAGTACGTGCGTGATCCGCTATTTATCCGTGTAGGATCGATAGTGTAGCTTGTCAGTTTCTTCAGAGGTAGGCATTTTTATCCGTGTAGGATCGATAGTGTAGCTTGTCGGGTTTCTTCAGAGGTAGGCATTTTATTCAAAAACTACCACTTCGCATCTTCGTCATAAATAAAACTGCCAGGAGCGCATTTGTAGCCTAGCTAGTGATCGATCAAGAACTTGTAAACACTGAGCGAACAGAAAGAAGTAACTGTTAATGCATCTCAATGATTCACAGATCATATACAAATATGTAGCTCCAAAAGCAAAGATCAGCCACTTCGGATCTTGCGTCGCAACTAAAACTAACTAGTACGATTCCCATATATAAGATCAACATGTTAATGCATCTCAATGATTCACATATCATATACAAATATGTAGCTCCAAAAGCAAAGATCTAGAAAAAACATCTGTTCTTCCTACTAACATGGATGCTTCTCTTGGCCAACATTCAGTACAGACTGAAAGACAAATTTGTTTGTGAAGTCTACAATTCCTCTTGCAAATGTAAGTGGTTTCACCAACAGCTGGAACCATGAGAATGAACCACACATGATGGAGGAACATCCATGCAATATGATTTGGTCTTCTCTCGATCACACCATGAGACTATTTTTGGAATACAAACTTTAACTTAGGTAAAATGATGCCCATTGTATAATCGGACCAAAGCAATGAAGCACCTAGTGTTGGCCAAAAATAGTACAAGATTACTTTTCTGCAGTCCATGAAGTGACTATCCAATCTTTGTGTCTATTTTCAAATGGCACTGCATGCAGTGACTATACTATTCTCTTGTGCAGTTCAACCAAAATTGCGGACACTTTGTTTGTTTGCTAAATAGCAACGGGCAGACATCTCTGTCTTTACAACTATCAAGCAGCTAGTAAACATATACCACACCATGTTCGTAGTGATGGAAGAGGTGAAACCGGTACAACCGAAATTGAGCATCCAATCATTGAATCCTGTCCTGCACCTCCAATTTAGGTCCACCCTGCCAATAAATTCACATGCAAACCACTAGTATTACTGTCTAATGACAGTACAAAAAGAGTAGCAACATAGTAGCAAACCATGTACCTTCGTAATGAACAACTCATACTGCCACCAATTGGATATAAAGGTTTGGAAAAAACATGCTCCTAATGTTGAACCAGTTGGACTTTTGTGCAGCTCCACTAAAATCGAGCATCCGTGTTTGCATAGATATTGAAAGTGTGATTACTATAAAAGTGGCACTAGTTGAAGCATAGACTCACAAATATAAGCATTCCAATTTCTTAATGGGAAAAGGTAGCAAGACTGTTTCTAACCACCTGTTTGAAGGAATAAATAAAGCAACAACGGTGATGTCGGAAGGCATACATAGTTTTTTTCAAAACTGAGCCATTCTTGACCTTTCCTCTTCTTTTATGCAAATTTTGTGCAGTTCTACTAAAATAAAATGCCATCACCGCCTTGACAATTTAGTGACACTGTACAAAAGGAAATGACTTAACATTACATCATGATGTCAGGTATGTAGTAGACAGGCATTAGAGACAAACATACAGACCTCCTCCGATAACATAATGAACATTAATTTTAACTAAGGTGTGACTAGCTTTACCGGGATCATTTGAGTGAACTCTACACCCTCTGTTCCTTAATATAAGACTTTTTCGCAGTTCAATTTAAAGTACCCAAACGTCTAGTATTTAGAAAAAACAGGTAGTAGTTTTCTTGAGCACATATCTGAGAAAGCTTGCCACACTTTATTTATGTCCATACGCTAATGCAACACCATTCGAATACTACAAATATACACTAATCCAGTGGCTAGTGCAACAGTAGAGTAGTTAGTTTATTATAGGGTACAGTACAATGGTTTTACTGAACAGATTTCAATAAACTCTAGCACTGGAAGGTTTCTATAAGAATTAACAATACAAAATGTAAAGGTAACAAGTTTCATCATTGGTATACTAGCTATGCATGAGAATTAAACCAAATACAGAAGTCTGAAGGTAACTAGCATTACTAACTAATGACAGTATAAAAAAATTGCAAACCATGTACCTCCAAGGTAAATATCATTTCGAACTCGGGGGGACCTTAAAAATTGCTATCCCAATCTTGATAATTGAGCAAACTTAAAAACTTGATCGAACGAATCAAGAGAACAGCCGGAGGAGGAGGTGCCCACTCTTGACCTTTCCTCTTGTCTTCATAATTGTCTGTGTAGTTTAACCAAAATAAAATGACATCAGCGCCTTGGCATTTTGGTGACACTGTAAAAAAAAATTAACTTATCTCATGAAAGTGAGGTATGTAATCTATTAACAGTGCAAAAATCTGAAGGTAGTAACAAGTTTCATCGTTGGTATACTGGCTGTGCAACAGCATTAGAATGCCTTAGCTGAAAAATCTTTAATACATCCACATTCAACAGCTAACCCTGAAATGATCCAGTGACATTAAATGGCGCTGCTTAAATTTATCTGTGGCATTAGATTGAGAGCGGCATTAGTTAAATGTGGCATCACTTTAGAAGTAGCATTGCTTGACTTGACTGCTGGCGTTATACTAACAACAAAAAAGTGGCAATAAGAGCATGGGCGGCCCATTCGGACAGTGGGCGCACCAGTACGATGTACCTCCACAGTCGAGCCACTCTTCGTAGACGTCGTCGACAGGGCGGCAGCGCAGGAGCTCGTTTGCCGTGATGAGTGCAGCTCGAGCCTCCATGGGCGCACGGAGCGCGCGGGACGAAGAACCAGCGGGGGCGAGTGAGGGAGTAGCTGTACGGCCGTCTCGCCTCACGGACGGATGCTGGGACGATGCTTGCTGCTCGTTCCCCGCCAGGCCGGTGGCGGCGTTGACGGCAGCCGACGGGGAACGGCGGGGCGGTCATGACCGGGCCGTCTGGGCGACGCGGGAAGCGAGAGCGGCTCGGCGCTCGGCGCGGGCCCGACGAGCGTCTGACATGGATGCGATGGTCGGCGAAGAACAGGGCGGCGGAAGACGAATTCCGGCGCACCCCTACCTGGCGCGCCAAATGTCGGATTTCGGGTTCCGGCAGACCCTCTAGGTTCGAACACTGGGGTGCGCGCGGAGATCTCGCCCTCTACCTACCTGCGCCTCGCCGCCTCGCTAGGATCTAAGCCATGAAAAGAACAACACAAGAGACACAGGGTTTATACTAGTTCGGGCCACCATTGTGGTGTAATACCCTACTCTAGTGTGTGGTGTGGTGGATTGCCTCTGGGGCTGATGATGAACAATACAAGGAAGAACAGCCTCGCGAGGGTCTGTTCTTGGCTGGTGCGATGAACTGCTAGGGGGAGTTCAGTCGCTCTCTCTCTGCTGATTCAAGATGCCTCTAGCCCTGTTCTGGATTACGGATCCTCCTACCTACCTTATGGGTGGCTAGTCCTATTTATAGGCAAGGGCCCTGGGCCTCTTCCCAAATATCGAGCGGGAAGGGCGCCAACAATTGGCCATTTGGAAGGGGAACATCTAGTACACTTATCCTGACTAAAGTTGGTCCTCGCTTTGTCAAAGGCTCGTGGTGACGCCCGGCTTGGGCTCCACGATGACTTCCTTCCGGCCGTTCTGACAGTCTTGGTCTTGTTGCACGAAGCAGATGCCTTTGCTTGATGCTCTACGCTGCGCTTGCTCCCTTTGCACCAAAGAGGAAAGGAGGACACTGCTGGGCTGGCGTCCCTGGCGCCCTTGGTCGTCATGGCTTGCGTCATGGGCACCTTGTGAGGTACCCCGCCTTGATCTCTCCACCTCCTCGCGAGCCAGCCTGACGAGGTCGTGCCTGAGGAAGCTCCCTGTCGTCCGCCCCACGTGGCTTGGCCGCTCGCGAGGGTCTTGAGCTTGTGGTGATGAAGACGGGCCATGCTGGGCCACCCCTTGAGCCACGCCGCAGGCCGCAGGCACGCAAGTCTGGGTACCCCTATTCCTAGAACACCGACAATAGCCCCGGGCCCAAGGCGCGCCTGGACTTGGCTGAGTAGAGAAGCGAAGGGGCAAGTGCGAAGCGCCGCGGGCCCTAACAGCCTACGGCCTTGGGCACCGCGTGGCAGTTGATTCGACGTAGGTGCCCCTGCTTCCCCACGACGCCTCGGCAACTGCACAAATTGACAAGTCCCTGCATGCAAAGCGGGTTATGAGTACCTGCGATCGTGGAGGCCGGCGGTTGGCCTCCTCTGGCTATAGACGACGCGTGCCCTTCCAGTCCATCTCCTCTTGCTTCCCCTTCTTCTCCGTCTTGCTCCACTTCGCGGCAATGGCTCCGATCCGCCGGTTCTCCGCGGAAGAGAAGGGAAAGGCTCCCCGAGAGGGTCCGGACCCGCTTCCGCCGAAGAAACGGCTAGCCCTATGCCGTCGAGATGAGGGTGCCCGGCAGGAGATGTCGAGGCCGTGGTGCGAGCGGCCGCCGCCAGGGTTCCCGCTGCCCTTGTACGCCCGCTTGTAGGGCCTTGGAGGAGTTGACGCCGAGCGCCATGGGCGACGCCGCCGTCGGCGTCGGCGGGTCACGGCGGTGCGCATTGTCCCTCCTGGAGTCCATGTCGAGGGCTCCTCCCGAGAGTTTGTGCTCCACGCCGCCATGCCTCCTCAGTCTTGGATTCGCCTTCCTTCTCCTTCGCCTTCGTGATGCCGCATGGGGGATACTTGGAGCTCTGGTTGCAGCACGCCGGCGCAACACCCTCGCGACCGAAACGGAGGTCGCGGCCGTCGCCCCGGGCAAGGTCTTCATGACTTGAGGCTGGGGCGAGATCGCCCGGGTCTGCAGGACGGGGGGGGGGGGGGGGGCGCCCTCGCGATCCACCTGGAGTACGATGGTGCTTCCATGATGCTCTTCAAGGTCTTCGACGCAGACGGACGCCAGCTGGAGTGCTGCCCTGAGAGAGGTGGTCGGGGCCCTGCCGCGGCGAGGACAAGGCTCGCCGATCGTTCCCTCAGTAGCTCCTCAGGCGGCGGAGGCGTCGGAGGGTCCAGCGACTCCGCTGAGCTCTTCGCGACTCCGGAGACGAGCGATGACAGCTACGAGCCCCCGAGCGTGCGCCGCTCTCGGAGCAGGACGGGCTCGTCAGGCCGCCGCCGCCTTTGATCTGGAAGAGGTTGGCGCCGGTGCCCGGCGGCCCACTGTTGATGATGGCGTCTCTTGCGGGGGCACGCGTAGTTAGCGTTCTTTAGGATCTGTTCCCTGCGAGGAATCAAAAAGCGTGCCCCGTGGGGGCTTGTAAGGTGCCTATGGTTCTGTTTGTTAATATAGTCCTTGCCATGAAGTAGTGCGAGATGCTCATTCCGTCTTAGCTTAGTCCTTCCTTTCGAACCTTACGAGGGCTTGGTGCTCTGCGCCGACAGGTTCCGGTCCCAAGGCAGGCTTCACCGTCAGCCGTATGCTGTGTCGCGATGACGTGGTCAAGGCCAGGAGGTGAGCGGCCCGGGGTCCAGTAAGAGCCCCTGAGTCGCGATGCTCAGGAGGTCCCCTGTAGCGCTCAAGCAACCATCGTTCAGTGAGAAAGGAGCACGACGTTGCTAACACGGGATCGCATTGGGTGCGGGGTAGGTGCTGCGATAGCTGTTGTTTCTGGAGGGTGACTTATCTCGAGAGTCAGGAACCGCTTCCTGGTGCGATGCTAGGTCCGCTGGCGTCAGGCGAGGGTTACTGGCGAGGTCCCCAGCGTCTTCTTCCCTCTCGCCTTTGCTCCCCTTTCTGCTCTACGTCTTCGGGTCCCGGCCCTCGAGCGGGTCTCAGCAGTCGCTGGTATGCCAGGTCGCGATGCCGTGGACAAGGCCAGAGGGTGAGGGCTGGAGAGCCAGTAGGAGCCCATGAATCGCGATGCTCAGGTACCCCCCGCTTTAATGTGCAAGCGGTTCGCACGGACGAGAGTGAAGAAGACGTCGTGAGGGCCTCGCCTGGCGCTGCTCCTTGAAGGGATCCTGCAGGCCCACCACAAGAAGAACAAGAGTCAGCTATGATAAGCGACGGTCAGCTGTTGGTTGCTTTGGAGAGGTGATGAGGCACTGAAGGCCCGACGAGGTGGCGCTGTGCGGGGCTGCCGCGGCAAGAGCTCAGCCATTCAGGTTTGTCGATGTTGCAGGGACGGACCCATGCGCAAGCGTCGTGCCGTTGGGGAGCAGCTCCATCAGTTGGCGTCAGTTGAGCGGGCAACTAGGTCAA
This sequence comes from Aegilops bicornis, assembly GCA_021605145.1. Lineage (NCBI taxonomy): Eukaryota > Viridiplantae > Streptophyta > Magnoliopsida > Poales > Poaceae > Aegilops > Aegilops bicornis. Next base: position 482,198,882 of record CM038673.1, on the reverse strand, counting down.
GCACGTTAATCACGAAGAAGCGAGTTCATTTAAATAGGTGCGGGCAAGACATACGTCGCTGGGTCTGGCCCAAGCGACTTGCGGATGAAGTAGCCCGAGGAGCGCCCCCAACAAAGTAAGCTAGGAACATGAAGCAAAAGGGGATACACGCCGCAGGGACGGACCCACGCGGCCTGGGAATAATGCAGCCCTGGGGGGCGCTCCCAGCTGGAAATGAAACTTGAAGGATGTCACCTGATAACGTTGAAGACGAAAGGATGTTAAAGTAGCGGACGTCGTGGGCTGCAGAAGCCGACCTTCATGAGCCCCCAGGCCCAGGAGCCTCGGGAGGCTCGGGAGGCGCTGGTGGCTCCTCGCAGACCATCTCCATCTCCGCCAGGACTGCGGAGCGCCTGGCCTCTTAAGCCTCCAGGATGCTCCCCATTAGGTGCTGGTACGTGACGGCCGCATTCGGCAGGCCGTAGGGCATGCGAACGTAGCTGTGGGGCGGTCCTTCGCAGCGCCCCGCGCGTGAGGGCCAGAAGCGCTCCTGAGAGGCGGCTCGGTTGAGCCCTGGTATGTCTATGCAGACGCGCAGCCCACCATCCTCGCCTGGATGGGGAGCTACGGCGGGTAAGCGGCGGCTGCCACTCATGACTCTTGACTCCTGCAGCTCCTGAATGATCTGGCTGACGAACTCCTGAGGGTTTGGCCCTCCTTGCCTTGCTCCTTCCTGAGGGAAACATGCTTTGAAGCACACCTCCAAGTGGTGCCCAAGCGCCTCCCTCGTAACCTTAGCAAGGTCGGTGGCCCTCCAGGAGAGAGCCCCCGAGCCTTGCTCGAGGAGAGCGTCGGGCGCGCCTTCCTATGCGACAGTGGGAGGTGCCCCCTGAACAGGCGCGGACCCTGAGGGGCCTGCCTCCTGAGGGGTAGGGCCTGGCGATGTCTTCTTCTTCTTCTTCTTGGGAGTGGTCTCAGGGAGCCTCACGCTCCTGCGATCTGGGTCTTCAAGTGATGCGGCTTGAAAAGCTCGCTCCAGGGAGCACACCGCGTCCCTTTCTTCACAAGGCACTGTGATGACTCCGCCGCTTCCTGGCATCTTGAGGACGTTGTAGCCGTGATGAGTCACGGCCATGAACTTGGCCAGAGCTGGGTACCCGAGGATGGCATTGTATGGCAGGCGAATGTAGGCGACATCGAAGTCGATGAGCTCGATGCGGTAGTTGTCGCGCGCCCCGAAGGTGACAGGGAGGCGGACCTGTCCAATCGGAACCGTGGAGCCATCGGTGACTCCGAAGAAAGGCTTGGTTGGCTGAAGCTGATTGTAAGGCACTTGGAGATTGTTGAATGTCTCTACGGATAGGACGTTGAGCCACCCGCCCGTCGATGAGGGTCCTGGTGACTTGCACACTGCTGATGATTGGGGAACAAAGCATCGGGAGGACTCCGGCTGTGGCCGCGCACTTGAGTTGATCCGCTGAGCTGAACGTGATGGCGCACACTGACCACCTGAGAGGGCATGTGGCTTCGAGCTTGGGGAGGACTGCATTCACTTCACGGGCGAACTGCTTGAAGATGCGTTGGGAGGCTGGGGCTTGAGCTCCACCCAGGATGCAAGCGATCGCGCGCAGCTCCTGGAAGCCCCCAACCCCCTCGTCTTGATGATGGTCCTCATTTCTCCTTGGCTGCAGCGGCAGAGGAGGGAGGCCTGCATTTCCTTGCGGACGATCCTCGTGAGGCTGGTCCCTCCAGTCTCCCTCGCGAGGCTGATCCTACCAGCGATCCCCGCGTGGTCGGTCGCGTCACCCTTGGCGAGGGCCACGGTCTTCCCAGCGTCGTGCGTTCCTTCCACCTCCTCGGCCGTAGCCTCGATCGTTGCGGTCGAGGCGTCGGCCGATCCTCCCTTCTCGCACGGCTCGGAGCTCTTGACATTCGTTGGTGTTGTGGGTGTGGAGGTCGTGGTACACACAGTATCGGCTGCCCTTGGATGACTCGGGCTGATCTCTGCCCCGCTTGGTGTCTGGTTCTGCCACGAGCACGGCAGCCCCCTTGCGCTTCACGTCCTTGGCCTTGGATTTCTTCTCTTCTGGGTCTGCGGCTGGCAGCTCGAGGAGGGAAAGGCGCCCTTCCTCAACCCTGGCACACTTGGTCGCCAAGTTGAACAGCTCCAAGGAAGTGCACAGATCTTCATGCATCGCCAGCTCCTCCTTCATCTTGACGTCACGCACACTGTTGGAGAAGGCTGAGATGATGGCCTCCTCGGTCACCTTGGGAATCTTGAGGCGTGCGTTGTTGAAGCGCTGGATGTACTTCTGCAGGTCTCCACAGTTGCTGCTTGATGCGGCGCATGTCGCTCAAGGCGGGAGGCCGATCGCGAGTACCTTGGAAGTTGGCGATGAAGTGGGTGCGCATCTCATCCTGTGAGGAGATCGTGCGAGAGCCGATTCAGAGCCAGTGCGGGCTCCGTCCTTGAGTGCCATGGGAAACCAGTTCGCCATGACCTTCTCGTCCCGTTGGCGGCTTGATGCCCAGCTCGTAGAGCTGGAGGAACTCAGCGAGGTCGGCCCGTGCCGTCGTGGCGAGGAGGCAGGTCTGGCTTGAACTTGCCGGCCACGCGACGCCACGCAGCTTGGTGGTGAAGGCGCGACGCCTGCTTTGTGTACAGGAGGCCTTTGGTGACGAAGATCCTGGTCTTGCGGGTCCCCATCTTGCAGCTGGAGCAGCAGCGAGGTCTTGGCGTGCTCGAGCAGAGGCGTGGTCGTGACGAGCGGTGCGAGGAGCACTCGGGCAGCTTCTTGGGGCGAGGACCTCTTGACAGCTCTGCTCTTGCTGCGCTGGCGCCGGACGGAGTGGGTTCCGCCCCGGGCCACGCGCCTTGGGGCCAAGGCGCCTTCTTGAGGGGGAGGCGGCTGAGGCGCCCATGGAGCTTCATCGCCAGCAGGCGGGTGCGGTGCAGAGAGAAGGCGCTGGGGAGCCTTGCGGCGCGAAGCGCTTCGGCGACGCGGTCGAGCCACTCTTCGTAGACGTCGTCGACAGGGCGGTAGCGCAGGAGCTCGTTTGCCGCGATGAGTGCAGCTCGAGCCTCCATGGGCGCGCGGAGCACGCAGGACGAAGAAGCAGCGGGGGCGAGTGAGGAAGTAGCTGTACGGCCGTCTCGACTCACGGACGGATGCTGGGACGATGCTTGCTGCTCGTTCCCCGCCGGGCCGGTGGTGGCGTTGACGGCAGGCGACGGGGAACGGCGGGGGCGGCCACCGACGGGGGCCGTCTGGGCGACACGGGAAGCGAGAGTAGCTCGGCACTCGGCACGGGCCCGACGAGCGTCTGACATGGATGCGATGGTCGGCAAAGAACAGGGCGGCGGAAGACGAATTCCGGCGCACCCCTACCTGGCTCGCCAAATGTCGGATTTCGGGTTCCGGCAGACCCTCTAGGTTAGAACACTGAGGTGCACGCGGAGATCTCGCCCTCTACCTACGTGCGCCTCGCCGCCTCGCTAGGATCTAAGGTATGAAAAGAACAACACAAGAGACACAGGGTTTCTGCTAGTTCGGGCCACCATTGTGGTGTAATACCCTACTCTAGTTTGTGGTGTGGTGGATTGCCTCTGGGGCTGATGATGAACAATACAAGGAAGAACATTCTCGCGAGGGTCTGTTCTTGGCTGGTGCGATGAACTACTAGGGGGAGTTCAATCGCTCTCTCTTTGCTGATCCAAGATGCCTCTAGCCCTGTTCTGGATTCCGGATCCTCCTACCTACCTTATGGGTGGCTAGTCCTATTTATAGGCAAGGGCCGTGGGCCTCTTCCCAAATATCAAGCGGGAAGGGCGCCAACAATTGGCCATTTTGAAGGGGAACATCTAGTACACTTATCCTGACTAAAGTTGGTCCTCGCCTGTCAAAGGCTCTGGTGGTGACGCCGGCTTGGGCTCCACGATGACTTCCTTCCAGCCGTTCTATGACGGTCTTGGTATTGTTGCACCGAAGCGGATGCCTTTGCTTGATGCTCTCGCTGCGCTTGCTCCCTTTGCACCAAAGAGGAAAGGAGGACACCTGCGTGGGCTGGCGCCCGCTGGCGCCCTTGGTCGTCATGGCTTGCGTCATGGGCACCTCGTGAGGTACCCGCCTTGATCTCTCCGCCTCCTCATGAGCCACTGACGAGGCCGTGCACGAGGAAGCTCCACAGCCGTCCGCCCCCACGAGGCTTGGCCCCTCGCGAGGGTCTTGAGCTTGTGCCGATGAAGGCGGCCGTCTTTGGGCCACCCTTGAGCCATGCCGCAGGCAGTGAGCAAGTCTGGGTACCCATGTTCCCGAACACCGACAGCCGTCTTTTTAGATCCGGAGAGGGTGGTAGTGTGAGAAGCAAGTGGGCAGCCCTTGGCAAGAAAGCGCTGAAGCTCCGGCCTATATATCTTCTTTATACTACTAGTACTGGAGGTGGAGTAGTGGTAGAGTAGTTTATATTTTCTCTGCGTACAGTACCAGTTAGTTGTGCTTCAAAACTGAATGGCACACCATTAAAAAATAAAGGTCGATAACTAATGCGGCACCTCGGGCAAATGCGGCCAGATCGCATTTTGCACGAGAAATTACACACCATGTTTTGTTGACATGTGGTCCTGTTCCACATATCAGTGAGACGACGGCGAGTAGTAGGAGTATTTCCGAAACGACATGTAGGCCGGGGCGCCCCTTCGTGAACCGTGGCAAACTGGCAACCGTCCACCGACTCTTCGCCTTTCCCTCTCGATTTGGAACTGCTGTCACACGCTCTTCCTCTCCCTCCTCCATTTTCCTTCAGCCCTTCACCCTTTCTTCTGCCATTGTTCGATCGTATTCTCCATGGAGGGAACAGGACGGAAACGACCCCATTATTCTTGCCCGATCTGAAAGATGGCGTGGTGGAGGAACTCATTGATCGGTGCGACGTCATCACCTCGGCTAGCATGGCAGGTTTGTTCAAGCCCATTCTCGACTCAACTAATAACATCATTACAAGGAACCCAAGAGTCAAGGAGCGGTTTGATCTCCCCTATCTTCTTCGCCGTGACCCTGATGACTGGCGCCGTCACGATGGAGGCCTCGCCCTGTGCAAGTTGATGCCGCTTGATAATGATATATATGATGATAAGATGCCATCGCTTGAGGGCAAGGCTTGGACATGCGGAAATGGAGATTGGGTTGTTTACATTGGGTCCAACTACGAGTGGGAACTTGTGAATGTGTACACTCGTGACCGGGTTCCACTTCCAAAAATCTCAGCAGACTGCCCAGAGGTTGAGCACACCGGTATTGTACGTACGTTCAAATACAATCATGGTGACTGTCTTCTACGGAAGATAGCAATTTCTCGAGTCCCCAACCGCTCTTGGAATTACAACAACTATGAAGTTGTTGCTATCTTCGACAAGCTTGTTGCCGTCCTCAGTGGTTTGACTGGATGGATATTGCTCAAAAATCAGTTTCTATACACGGATGAGTACTGTGATGCAATTCAATACGAGGGCCTTGTGTTTTCTGCCACCACTCGTGGCACTGTTTTTGCATGGCATCCTCGTTGTTTGATGCGTTTGTCTTCCACCGTAATTATAATTGTTTCATCCACATGCATGCGGGTTAGCAAGTTTCCCTTTAGTGCATAGTATCTTAGATTAGTATCATAGGTGGTCTCATTTATTGCCATGCATGACACATAGTAGCATCACATTTATTATGTTACGTTATCTACCTATGTTACTATAACCATCTCTTTCTTCCTTAATTGCCTGCCACATAAGCATGTTTGCGAGTCCCAAGTGCATGATACTACTTATGTTACCCCCACTATGGCCAGCCTTACTAATTAACCTTCTTCTTGTGTTTCCAAGGTCCTGTGAACATTCTACCACCTATACTTGAAGATATTTATAACCAAGGGGGAGATGATGATGGTGATGATCACGAGCATGAGGACGAGCAACGCCCATATACTATTTGGCGCCTAGCAACTAATTCCGATGGATCACCTCTTCTCGTGTGTATACAGCCCACTGATGATGTTACTGCTAAGGAAGCAGGTGTAGTCTCCCATGGTCGCACTCTCCGGACCTATTCCAACACCCGTTGCATGGTATTGAGGATGGATACTAGTGTGCTAGCGCCAACTCCTCCCTGGTACAGAATTGATAGTCTTGGAGAAAACTCGCTCTTCCTTGGACAAAACTATCCCATGATGGTGAAAGGCAATCCAACTGCTGTTGACACAACGTTACTACCATTTATGAGAAGCAACTATGTCTATACCTCGGACATTTGGGTGGTTCCCTACCCTGGTACTGATATAGTAGGCCGCTTCAGCCTGGATGATCAGTCCTGCGTTGGTCTCCAGATCGACAATGGATGGCCCATCCCAGAGAATCACTTGTGGTTCAAAGCAAGCGTTTCCAACACTGAGGAATGGTTGAGTTGAAGTTCATTTCATTGCTTGTTATTTGTTGTGTGGTGAAGACTTTAGTATTTATAATGTATCCTCGTTGTCGATGTGGGTTGATGACCTGTTGTATGTAATAAAATGATATGCCTGTGATAAAATTACTAAATTTATGAATGGATTTTGAGTTGCTTCTGTGAGTGAGTGGTGCGACGAGGCAAAAAATAATTTCCGAATACATAATTGTACGTGCATTGCAACAGGTTATCGGATGAGGCCAATCAACAATAGTAGTACACTATTTGTACTAGCTTCACATGCTTCGCGCGTCGTGCGGGTGTTTTTACTGTAGCCATATTGTACTACGTAACCAGCACCTCGAATCCTCGATACTAGTAGTACTATATAGTAAGTAGTAGGAGTAGTAGGGTGGCATGGGTCAGAACAAGCATTCACGTCCAGGAGTACGACACACGCCACCAGCACAACTTCCATCTGGCACCATATTTCTTGGAGTCCATGCTAGAGCAATCTCTTAAACCTCATTGCTTCTCTAACTCAGCCATCACGCGGCGGGCGAGGTGGGGGTTTGCTGATAGTCGGTTTTCTTAAATGCGGTCCCACTTGTAAGGCCAACTGCAACACACGACACCAAACGGACCTCCGCTTGCATTTAATTCCAACGATAATTTTGACTAGAAAAGCAAGACCAAAGAAAACAAGAACCACAAGAATACATTTTACTACTCCTGTAAGTTGGATTAGTGCCTTCTCGATGCATTCATTGTTGATCTGCGGAGGCTCGATCTTGCGTGCTTCTTTCTTCTTCGAGTGTAAAGAAGTAGACGTTGCTTCCTCGCATCTAGTCTCATGTCTAGCCTCTATTCTAGTACTCCCTCCGGTCTGTTTTTCTCTGCGTCTAAGCAGCAACACGCATACCAAATAGGAGTATCAACAAGTGCACTAGTCTCATCTATAGCCTCTGTGCTAGCTAAAAGTGATAGAACATCTACTAAATTGCGCTCTATCAATATATGGATGTACTCTTCTTCCTAATACAAAAACTTGCATCCATTCTACTCCCTCCGTTGCACAATACATGCCTTCTATTTGTCAAAATATATATGTATCTAGACATGTTTTAGTATATAGGTACATCCATTTTTGGACAAATGGAAGTCAAGTATTTTGGAACGGAGGGAGTACACAATAATTTTTTTAAGTTATCACAACTAGTCTAATCAGAGAGCACAACCAAAGATTTGGTCGGGTTCTTCCTCCTTTTGCCGACACGTGGGACATCCAGCATCCAGGTCATGTCATGAAAGAAAATAGAGTGGTAGTTGAAGCCACGAGATGTGCATCTTGGGTTAAACTATAAATAGAATCTTACTACTCTTGAGTAACTCCAAAAGCGGCCACCGAAGATCTTTCTTGGATTTGTTTTTCATCACCAGCACGTCGAGGTGAAAGATGTGCAGGTTCAGTGGGTCCGCTTGCGTTTTCACTGACATGTGGGACATCATGTGAGCAAACAGACGATACGATGGGCTCCGCGCGTCCGCTGGCTGGCTGAGAAGAGAGATACAGGAGTGCTGAGCACGGACTGCAGGAAATTTGTTCTACGTACCTCGATATGGGCTCGATATAGTGGGGTGGCATGGGCCATAACTAGCATTCACGTCTAGCAGTACGGCACACGCCACCCACACGAGTCCCATCCGACACCAATTTTCTTGGAGGCCGTGCTACAGCCATCTCTTCTCCCTCCTGTTTTCTCAGCCATTGCACGGTGGGCGGGATGGGGGTTTGCCGATAGTCGATTTGCTCAACTATGGTCCCACTTGTAAGTGAAAATGCAACACCGCACGCATTCCCGCTTGAGCGGCGTGCCGGACCAACCGTGTGGGGGTGCGACGCGAACACGGCAGGCTTTTCCTTTTGAACTCGTAACTTGTAAAATTTGGTTCTGCTCCATGGCGCGATCGGCGAGTAATGAGAAGTTTGGTTACGGCGCCATTCATGTATGGAGTACGTCTGAAAATTATGAAGTTGATGCGAAAGGTAAGATAATTACTGTAGTATCATATACTACTACATGGATTTGTGGAAAGATAAAAATACATACGGATCCATCAACGACATCCTCACGCCCTAGTGCCGGGTCACCAACCGGCGTGTGAGGAGCAGCGGCGTTGGCGGCGAGCTCAACGTGCTTACGAGCAGTGCCGTCAAGGTTGCCCTGCGGTCCAAGAAGGCCAGCGTCCTATCGTCCTCCTCTTGCATGCACGTGGGCGTGGGTGATTATGTCGATGGTGTCTTGTGCGCCAGGTATTTGCTGGCAGCGACCTCGAGGTGGACATTCTCTGGCGCGACGGTAGGCAGTCTTAGGGCCACTAGTGCGTCGAAGAGGTTGTCACCATAGTGGCCGTTGAGGGTGGCGGGCATCGCAGAGCCTGGGCGCGTCGGCTGGAGGCTTACGTCAAAGTCGTCCGCGAGCTTCTTGACGACGGTGAATTGTCAAGGAAACCGACGAGGACCTCATCGAACAAGGAGACGAAGCTGTCGTCCAAGCGGCCCCTCGCCCTGGCGGCCTCAAGCAATACTACCTGGATATGTTCCTCGTTGCTGGGCCGCATGCCGGCGTCGTGGACCATCTGGCACAGCCGGCTGATGCTCGCGCTCATCGCCTCCATGGGTCTAGCTTAGCTTCTACTACCTCCGTCCTAGTTTATTGGTCCCCATTGTAATCCGTGTCAAATTTTGACCACAGATTTAACTAACAAAATGTTTACGCATGTTACTAAAAATTTTATCACTGAAAACTATGTTCAAATACGAATCCAAAAATATAATTTTTGTTGACATGCATCAACATTTTGTTAGTTAAATCTTTGGTGAAAATTTAGCACAAATTACAATGGAGACTAATAAACTAGGACGGAGTTAGTAGTCAACTGATCTTGCGATTCGAGTGATCACTCTTGCCCTTGGTTAGCGTGCGTAGGTGCATAGGATTTCGTACTACTCCTCGGCCCTCTCTCACCTGCCTTTGGCTGTATGATAGGTGGGCCAGCCACCCCACAGGCCACGTGTCATTCACCCAAAGGCAGTTGTCGTAAGTCAATGAAGCTGCGCCCCTCCGTGCGGTGCGGGTATAGTCATCTCACGGACCTCTCGTTGGGGCCAAACGAGAGAAGTTTGATGTTTACTGGTTTATTGGTCCCCATTGCATTTTGCGCCAAGTTTTGACCTTTGATTTAACTAATAAAATGTTAATGCATGTATACAAAAATGTTGTGTAAGTCACATTACGAAAACCAAATAATCCCAAAACACTTAGGCACGGTGCATTAACTCCCTCCTTGTTTCTTATTTCGTGACATATCAACCAATGAGAGATGTGGGCCGTGCATGCTTTCAATGACTTGAGACTACCAAACATGACATGCAGTGTTTAGTTCATTGAATGTAATCCTATTAGTACTCTAGTTAGCAAAAAACATTAAGTTCTCTTGCCGATAGGAATAAAACACCATGCATTTATTTACAAAGGGAGTAGTACATTTTTTGTGACATGCATTACTAGATATTGCTAGTCAAATACTAAAATCCAGATGGACGTGGTAGTACTCCTAAATCCAGACGGTGGTGCTACTAGTAGTAGTAGTAGTACTACCTATGTAGTACTCCTAGAATTACTAACCTTTGTACTACCCATTGGTCAAATTATTACGTCTTTGCTCCTCATAGTGAAGTGACAAGACCCTGCGCCGGAGATGACACCTGAGTATAGGCGCCGTGTTCGGCATACCATAGCCAGCCTCACCATCTGCAGTCACTATCATCATGGCTGTAGAACTAGCCTGCTTACAACTAGCCATGTTCGACATAATTTCCCATGCGTATATGCCCGTGCATTGCACGGAACACCAAGATTGGTGGTGGACGGCTCCGGCAGCAGCCATCGCGCCAGATTTTTCCACGGCCTTCTAGATGTGGTGGGGAGGAGATAAGGCTGGTTGTGAGAGACAAGGAGTTGTTTGTAAATAGAGAACAAGTGCGGGCATCTTTCTGCAAAAATGGAGAAGCTTGGTTTGTATGCGTTAGATCTAGATCCGACGGCTATTGGTGAAAGATGGGAGGCACAACATCATCACCAACTCAGGACCTGTTTGATTCGCAGGATTTTGAAAACGCAGGAATAGGACACGGCAATATTACAAGTTTCAAACTGATATTACAAATGTCAGGAGTAATGCTGCACCTTGGAAGAGGGAATTACTAGGTGGATGCAGCGTTATCGTACAAACTAAAATCCACCGCCCTGACAAGTCACTAATGGGCAAATAAGTTTTCGAGTCTCTAGACACTTGATGTTTCAAAAACAAATTCAGCTTCTGCGGAGACTTTGTCATTTAGGATTAGACGCTTGCGGTGATCAGCACGCCATTCATTGTTGCGCCAGAGAACGCCAAACCTCATTACCTTGAGCACACTTGCCTCCGTAACAAAGAACTCGGCCAATTTAATCTCGGATGTGCTGCCTCGGTAGTCGATCAAATCAATTTACGTAAGATGGAGATCAAGGCATTCGATGAGATTGTTATAGTGCAGCACATTTTTCACTTTCGGGTCCTTTTTATACGCAAAAGAAGAGAACATATTAGAGCAGCTGGCTGCATAAGATTGCCGTGTCATCAAGAGGTACCAATATCATTCGCTCATACGATAGGGTTGGCTGGCTAGTGATATTTTTTCACTCTCTCTCTCCCTCTCTCTCTCTATATCTTTCTGTTTCCCCTCATTTAACTAGGAGCACGTGAAGAGCTTGGGCATTTGTTGCCTTCCACTATGTGGCCGATGTCATATTTCGCAAAAGTATGCCACATAATACGCATCGATGTCAAATCAAAAGATTTTGGCACTGCTCTCGCGATGTGAGAGAGTTGGCACCACTGTGCACACAGACCCACATGTATAAACAAATCAATCAAACCAACTACACCAGCCTCTCACTCTCCCAAACAAGTGTTTTTTATTGCCTCGGTCCTCTCTATCTCCCATGCAGTGTTTTTTCATTGCGTGAATTAATTTGGAACCGGAGCAAAGTAGATGATCCAGATTGGGGCACCAGGTGAGCAATGGAGGGGCATCGATGCCAAATGCATCACAAGTGAATTTGGCACGTGTTTTGGCCTACATAGCCCACTTTTGTACTCCCTCCGTCCCAAAATTCTTGTCTTAAATTTGTCTAAATACGGATGTATCTACTTAGATTTTAGTGTTAGATACATCCGTATCTAATCAAATGTAAGACAAGAATTTTGGGACGGAGGAATACTACCTAAATATTTAGTATAAAATTTTGACCATAGATTTACCTAAGAAAATGCCAATGCATGTCACTAAAAATTACACCATTTGAAATTATGTTCAAATCTGAAGCCAACGATATAGTTCTTAGTGACATGCATTAACATTTTGTCGATTAAATCTATGGTCAAATTCTTGATACTACAAAATTGGAAAAAGTAAACCAGACGGAGGTAGTACTTGCCCTTAGGGTAACCATAGAGTTACTTTGGAGTAGTCTAAGTTACTTTCCACTATGACTAGCCTAGGCTACTATAGTAGTACAGCATAAAAATGATGCGGTGATCACGTGAGAAAAATACTAAAAACATTTCTTTTGGTGCGGTCGTAGATGTAGTTTTGAACACTACACTTGTCATCGTAATTTGGGAAAATTACGAAAAAAATTGAGCTACGTTGTGATTACCGTTTACTAATAGGAAAGAAGTTTCACCTTGATGAGTAGCTTCTCCGTGCATGGAAAGCATGTAAGGAATCCAACAACTTGATCCAGATTAGGGCCGATAGATTTTAGCGCTAAGATATTCACTGTGCGCATGGACTGGGTCAAGCTTGTGGGAATCATTTTCTGGACGACGGTCGTAAATACATCAAGAAGAAATTTAAAAATGTGAATTTCAAGAAGACGGAGAAGAAGATGAGTGTTGTACCTGAGCGATTCTGAGATCCAATAAAGAGTTCGGAGAATTTGGCGACGAGTACACCAACACTGTCAATTTCGGTAGCGTCAATGACCACGATTTTGTTGGACCTTCTAGATCCGATACAAGCAATCTCTCAAGGAAAGGCGCATTCTCAATGACCATAACGTGGAACAGCTGGAGTGATCTCTTCCCAATTGATGTCTTATTGCGGGGCCAGCAAGACACATAAATCCATCGGAGATTCGTTGAGGCGATGTGGAGGTTAATGAACCCGTGGATCTGCTCAAGACGAAGGTACTCGAGCACAGTACAGCTGCGGAGCAGGTGCTGCATAGCCTTCTTCGAGATGACAACGTCAAAGAGGTCGAGCTGCTTGAGTTGAGGGAGAAGAAGGCGAGCGCGACATTAATCTGGGGAAAATAGCGAGGAAGCGAAGAAGCTGGCCTTGGCCTTGATGTTGGCGTGAGGCGGAGCGCGGACGGCGGCAGAGAGCGACATCGTCCAGCTTCAAAGCTGAGCTCCTCGAGCTGATCTAGGGCGGGGGATAAGAACCACTTGTCGAACTTGGGTTGGACCTTGCAGTTGGTACAGAACATGCGTATGTCAAGGCGTCTGGCTGGCCCAGGGTGCGATGAAAGGATCTTGGAGACTGCGGCCAGGCGTTTGCAGTCCCCGTCGCAGAGGCAGCTGTCGACGGTGAGGTTGAGGGGGACGCTGCGCCAGAGAGGGCGCCACAGCCGGTAGAGCAGGCGGTCCGCACGGCAGATTTTGTGGGGAGGAGGCCGATGATGACGAGCACCATGTCGTCGGGGAGGCTGCTGATGAAGTCCAGGCTCGCCGGATGCGGTTTTGGCTCGAGCCGCCTCCGCTTGTTGGCTGCCTTGCCGTCCATCTCAACCGGCGGCGACGCCGGTGTACACGTGTCTTTGGTGTGTGTTGTGTGCGGGTGTCTTGTGAGTCGTCCTTACATGCATGCCGTCGCCTTGATGGTGAATTGTCTTGAAAAGTGTCCTTCGCACGCAAGAAGTTTGCCCTCTAGTTTACTTATTTTCACCCACTGCCACATGGGCCGACACCAAGATACATAACACGAGCTGACAACGCAGCATGTGGATTGGTTGACCGGTCAACTAAACAATATCTGAGCTATACGCTAACACGGTGGCGTATAATCCGTCGGTATAGAGAGTTCGAGTGAGAGGGAGGCCCGTGAGAGATAGCGAGAGAGAGAGAAAGAGCTCTGCCTCCGTTCGATAATGTAGTTACAACATTTTTTAAGTCAAACTTTTGAAACTTTGACCAAGTTTATAAAGAAATTACTTATATACGCAATACCAAAGATAAATGATAGTATGAAGTAAGTACATGTTGTGATGAATCTAATGATCGTTCAGAGATGTAAATGTTGTTCTCCACATATACCTAGTCAAACTTTTCCGAGGTTTGACTTTTCAAAACATCCATATGCTTATGGACGTGACAGAGTCCCTAACGAGAGAGAGAGAGAGAGAGAGTGAAAAAAGTGTGTGCGCGTGTGTGAAAGAGACATGGACAACACACTATGAAAGTGGAGAAAAGGCGTGCGTGTCTTATGCAAACATATCACACATGCATCTTCGACAACGGAGGCAAGGTGAGGAGATAGTGTGTGGTTGTTTGGAATCGAGAGAGGAAGACCCCTAGCACGTGGCCAAGAGGGTCGACAAACAAGGGAGAGAGGTCGAGAGAGGCGTCTGGAGAAAATGCAGACATGGGGAGGAGAGAGTGTACGTTTGTCATAGAGAGATCGTGATGGGACTACATGGGTGGGAGATCGAGTGACAAGGTGTGTGCGCGATAGAAGATGCCCCGAGAGATATCGAGATAGACGTATGGATGGAAGGAGACAATACGTGTGTTCCTGATGGCTAGTAAGAGATAATCATACTTAGGAGGGGGGGAGTGCTTGCGCCTATGGCCCTGTTTGGATACTCTAACTTTGCAGTTAGAGGTTAGAGTTAGATTCTAACCTGAACTAACTCTAAGTAAAGAGGTGTTTGGATGGCAGGGTTAGATGGAGCACTGATACGGCGAGGCACCTTCACAGGCGGTGCGAGAGGGAGGGAGGAGAGAGGGCGAAGCTTCGAGGAAGTGGGGAGGGATCTGCTGTGGGGAGAGCGAGAGAAAAATGTGTTTATTAGTGGTCCCGAGAAGAACTAACCCAAATAAGCACCTCTTGGATGGGTTAGTTTTTTTTGGATGGGTTAGATGCATCTAACCTAAACTAACCCTCCTGTTGGGATCTTTTTGGGTTAGTCGACTCCAAACTAACCCAAACTAACTCTAACCCATGGATCCAAAGCAGGCCGATGATGGAGTGAGGGATTATGGTACTTAGGGGGTGTGTGTCACATGGAGAGAGAACAAGGGAGGAGAGTGTTGATCATGGCGAGACATGTGTATGTGTGAATCGAGGGAGATATAAGGCCAGTTTGGCTTGCGTCGTGAGCATCTTTTGCGTGGCACAGGGTTGTGGCTGGATTTCATGCATGCTTGTTTGGTTGCTACCTGTGAAAAAGAAAGCCCGCTGGGCTGGGTTCCTTGCACTTTAATTAGCCTTTGGCTGAACTCCGGACACGCAAGTAGCACAGCCCAAGCGACGGTTTCGAGCCTTTGGCCGTGCTCAGTGCGTGCGACCCACGAGGCTAACAGCAACATGGATGGATATTAGCATTAAATAATTGATGCATGGACTGATTGATGGAGTCGTTGATGCTTTGCACTGGCCCGGGCATGAACGAAATGCTTGACACCACACAAGCCTGGCCAGGCAGAAATATTTTACATCTCACGTCCACACCAGGCAGTACCGGCCATCAAGGCATGAGGGTCAGGTCACAAACCAAACTGAACAATAAAGTTTGAGAGAGATTTAGGTGCCCCGATAAGGCTGAGTGGTGCGTCAGATAGCTGAGAGGGGTAAAGAGATATTCCATCCGCTCGATAATGCAGTGCATGTAAATTTTTTAGAAGTCAAACTTTTGAAACTTTGATCAGGTTTACGCAAATGTTATTTATATCTACAATACCAAAGATGGCTAGTAAGAGATAATCATACTTAGGAGGGGGGGGGGAGTGCGCGATAGAAGATGCCCCGAGAGATATCGAGATAGACGTATGGATGGAAGGAGACAATACGTGTGTTCTTGATGGCTAGTAAGAGATAATCATACTTAGGAGGGGGGGGGGGAGTGCTTGCGCCTATGGCCCTGTTTGGATACTCTAACTCAGTTAGAGGTTAGAGTTAGATTCTAACCCTGAACTAACTCTAAGTAAAGAGGTGTTTGGATGGCAGGGTTAGATGGAGCAACGATACGTGAGGCACCTTCACGGGCGGTCGAGAGGGAGGGAGGAGAGGACGAGAAGCTTGAGGAAGTGGGGAGGGATCTGCTGCGGGGAGGCGAGAGAAAATGTGTTTATTAGTGGTCCGAGAAGAACTAACCCAAATAAGCACCTCTTGGATGGGTTAGTTTTTTTTGGATGGGTTAGATGCATCTAACCTAAACTAACCCTCCTGTTGGGATCTTTTTGGGTTAGTCGACTCCAAACTAACCCAAACTAACTCTAACCCATGGATCCAAACAGAGCCGATGATGGAGTGAGGGATTATGGTACTTAGGGGGGTGTGTGTCACATGGAGAGAGAACAAGGGAGGAGAGTGTTGATCATGGCCAGAGACATGTGTATGTGAATCGAGGAGATATAAGGCCGATTTGGCTTGCGTCGTGAGCATCTTTTGCGTGGCACTGGGGTTGTGGCTGGATTTCATGCATGCTTGTTTGGTTGCTACCTCGAAAAAGAAAGCCCGCTGGGCTGGGTTCCTGCACTTTAATTAGCTGGCTGAACTCCGGACAACTGCAAGTAGCCTGGCCCAAGCGACCGGTTTGAGCGCTTTGGCCGTGCCTGGTCGTGCGGCCACGAGGCTAACAACAACATGGATGGATATTAGCATTAAATAATTGATGCATGGACTGATTGATGGGACGTTGATGCTTTGCCTGGCCGAGGCATGAACGAAATGCTTCAGCACCACACAAGCCTGGCCAGGCAGAAATATTTTACATCTCACGTCCACACCAGGCAGTACCGGCCATCAAGGCATGAGGGTCAGGTCACAAACCAAACTGAACAATAAAGTTTGAGAGAGATTTAGGTGCCCCGATAAGGCTGAGTGGTGCGTCAGATAGCTGAGAGGGGTAAAGAGATATTCCATCCGCTCGATAATGCAGTGCATGTAAATTTTTTAGAAGTCAAACTTTTGAAACTTTGATCAGGTTTACGCAAATGTTATTTATATCTACAATACCAAAGATACATCATACAAAACTACATCTCATGGTGAATCTAATGGTATAGTTAGCCATACTAGATGTAATTCTTTTTCTCCACGTACATGGTCAAACTTTTTGATGTTTGACTTTTCAATAAATCTATGTGCTATGGACGGGGGAGAGTGCCTCAGTCGAGACAGATCAAGTGTGTGTGAGGGAGAATGAGTAAGTGTGCAAAAAGAGTATGTGTGTGAAAGAGAAAGTGACAACAAACGATAAATTAGAGAGAGTGTGTGTTTTTTCGTTTCTTATGCGAACATATCGCGCATGCATCTCCGAGATGGAAAAGCGAGGCGAGGAGATACACGAAGATAGCTAGTGTGTGATTGTTTGCAGCGGAGAGACACCCACAGCAGCACATGTCCAATAGAGGTCCGGCCAACAAGGAAAAAAGGTCGAGAGGGACACATGGATGGCATGGGCGCATGGGGAGGGAGAGGCGTGTGTTTGTGATAGAGAGATACCCTCGAGATCGTGAGGGGACTATATGGGTGGGAGATTGAGGGAGTGCGTCTTGCGATAGAAAGATGCCCGAGAGAAATCGAGATAGACCATGCACATGTTTGTGATGGAGACTAAGATTAGCTAGTCATATACATATAGGGGGGACTGCGTGTGCCTACAATTGAGTGAGAGACCATCATACTTGGCTAGCTGGGCATGAGATTGTGTGTGTGTGTGTGTGTGTGCGTGTGAGATGGAGAGAGAACGAGGGAGAGAGATAGAGTTTTAGATGGGCCTATCGAGTGCGAGTGAGATATGCATGTGTATGTGTGACCCAGTGGATGGAGAGTTTGAGAGAGGGGGGTGAGCTCTGAGGCGACATAGTGGTGCGTGAGAGAGTTACGGGCAAAGAGCCAAGGAATTTTTTGTGCGTCACGATGAGTGCACCCAAGATATCTAGCTTGGACTAGCTAGAGTATCATACATAGTGTCTTGAGAGAGATCTATAGATGGTTTATATATTACTGCTAAATATAAACACCCCCCCCCCCACACACACACACAAAGAGAGAGAGAGAGAGAGAGAGAGAGAGAGAGAGAGAGATAAAGAGAGAGAGATAAAGGGAGAGAGACCAACAAGCTTTTTGTGTCGGATGCGTGTGACAGAATTGAAGATTGTCGGTGAGAGAGTGAGTGAGAGAGAGAGAGAGAGAGAGAGAGAGAACAAGAGTCCGGGAGAGGGGGAGGTCGCGTTTTATGCATCATAGACTGATATAAACCATGTTTCGATATAAACTTGCATTCAAATATTTAAATTGGAGAACATGTTATGCAATCCACACATGAGCGGATATATGCGTATATCAAACAAGTTCATTAATTTGACTTTCAACATGTTCATGGAGTACTATAACACTTTGTACAACATGCTACTCGATTGAGGTGTTCAATTTTGGATTTAGTTCACTATTTTGACCCTCTTGAGCGAGCTAGTTCATTGAATCGAGATATTTCATTTTGGGTTTGATTCGCGTTTTTTGAGTGGGTCAACTATTTGTCATATAGTAAATCGCTAGCAACGAGCATGTAAAAACACATTACTCCCGAGCATCATCTATCCATCTAAAAAAGAAGTGGCAAGCTAATATTTCAAAATTTGATTCGTATCGACTTGCTAAGGTAGACGTGGATGCTCGTTCTCCCAAAATTTGAACGAACTGTTAAACATCCTCTCTGCTCGGTGGAATTCGCTCGAGCAAATAAATGGGAGACGCGAAATTACCGTCCTATGTGGGACACGCATCAATTGGCCCGTTGTACATCGAGGGTAGGTTCGTAACTTCATCCAAGCGCGCGTTCTCCTCGGCCAAAATGACATGTGCCAAATAATTTATAAACCATGGTCGGCAAAACACGCTCTCCTCGCCCGAAATAGCTCGCGCCCACTATTTCAAAACACGCTCTCCTCGCCCGAAATAGCTCGCGCCCACTATTTCAAAACACGCTCTCCTCGCCCGAAATCGCTCGCGCCCACTATAGTTCAAAACACGCCCTCCTCGCTCGAAATCGCTCCTGCCCACTATTTGGGGAGAAGCAAAGTTACTCTACTATCCCCGACCCTCAGTACACAGACCCAGGCCGAGAAGCCTATAGGCAAGGGTAGAACTATAACTCCCCCTCACATTTCGGACAAATGCGTCAGAAGACATGGTTCCACTCCTCCTAATCCCCCCCGCCGCCCCCATTCATACCTCTTGGGCGCCAGATCACCTTCTCCCAGGAAGCTCCCTTCTCCCGAGCATGAAACCTCAGCCCCACCTCCATGGCGCCCCACCGCACCAATTTCACAGCCGCCCTCCTCCCTAATGCCGGAGACGCTGTCCAATTGCCGTCGTGCACTGGGCCATGTACCTCTTACTCCGTGCTGCTGGTGCTGCCTCGACGACGGCCGCGTGAACCGTACCAGAGCCGATTTACCCCCGCCGTTGTTCACGGCGCCGGCCAACTCCAACCGGATCCGTCGAGTCTGGCGCTGCTTCCACGTAGCCGTCGACCGTGGCGACATCGCTCTTTCCACCGCCGGTCGCCACCGCAACCGCGCCGGCCTCACCGACTCGGCAGCTGGACCTGCCTACTTCACCATGCCGCCAGATAGGTCGCACCCACATCTGAAATCACTTTATGTAGGCGTCAGTTGTTTGAATTTTTATTCTGGGCCAATCGATTCCCAATGGGAAGCAGCACCCCTCGAGGCGACGGAGCTCCTAGGCTGCCGGTTGGCTGGTGTCTAACGTAAGGGTGCGGGGCCGCAAGTTCACCGTGGAAGCAGCTCTTAGATGACTATCTTTTAGAGTTGCGTGGGTTGAAAAATCTTGCCGCCGCCGGATCTGGATGACGGGAGTCTTTGTGGATTGGCCAGGCGGCGCAACCACTGGCGATCGCGGTGGGGCGAGGCGGGGTTTTGGCGGGGAGCCACGGACGGCGGAGGCGGTTGCTTTCTGCCGTTGGTCGGCTGGCTCTTGAGGAAGATTACGAGCGATGTCGGCCAGAGGCACAAGGCGGCCATCAAGCCATCCGGCATAGATCGGACAGTACCAAAATAAAATAAAATCGTGTGACCCCAATTTAGTCTTCAGTCAACAGACGTGTGACCACTCTCGTACCTTGTTGTTGATCTCTTAGTGTATTTCTTCGGATCAAAGAGATATGTCATCCTTAACATTATGCGTTATCTGCATCTCCAGACACATTGTCTTCCGACTCACCGCAGCTGCTCCAACAAGGGAAGCATACACCAGAAGGGAGCTACAGTCCCCACTCAACAGTTCCCTGCATCGAATGCGCGTGCCCGACATGGACAACCACAACAACTGCAGGGCCATCGACAAGTCAGCACATGATGCTCACTCCTATGAATGGCAGCCAGATTTGTGTGCAACATTTATGGCTTTGTTATTCATTTAAGCACGGAAAATAGATCATCACATTTCACTGTATGTTCATGCTAATCTCTTACGGGTCTTGTTCAGGAGTTCACGTTGTTCCATAGTTCAGCTAAGATACTTGTTCTTTAGGTAACGCTATTCCATAGTTATCATCCATCAGCCAATGCTATCCCACAGGCTGGTGATTATAGTATTATACCACTTCTAGTATTACCTATGTTGTTCTTTAATACTTTTGTGTGCCATCTAGTTAAATCTCGAGTACAAACGATACATATTCTGTAGCTTTCATCTGTGTTCTCCCTTTAGTTTATGAGACCTGTTGCTGCTAGTTAACCCCAGTCCTACTATTTATGTCGTCTCCTACATGCACTCATTTACATAAATCTAACTACTAGTTGTCTTCCATGCATGTCAGATATAATTGCACACACTGATATATCCACAAGAACCCCACGGAGCAATGTAAAGGCCAATAAACTTGATGTCAATGATACCCAATATGATGGAACATGTAAAGGCATTTCTTCAGAAGACTTGCAGAAAGTTGATGAATCCTCTTCACCCCACAAGGTCCTTGCTCTAACTTGGCCTGTGATATGGGTACACCATGCATATAATATCCTGGAGTGTATCTACTCTGTTGCATTGCCATGTGCTTAGCATGCTGAT
The DNA here is from genome assembly GCA_021605145.1 of Aegilops bicornis. NCBI lineage: Eukaryota > Viridiplantae > Streptophyta > Magnoliopsida > Poales > Poaceae > Aegilops > Aegilops bicornis. The sequence goes on along the minus strand of CM038673.1, from coordinate 482,178,041 downwards.
CATACATGTAAATATGTCATGCCTTCCTGTTTTTCAGTACCTATTCCATTCATGATAACATGTTTTCAAATTCAAGTACTGTCATTCTACTCTATCGCAATGCCATCTGCTTAATTTGGACATCATGCTTGAATATCTTATGCATTGTTATTCATCGGTATGTAATTCATCCATACGCCATACCATGTTTTTTACCTTTGAAGTCTTTGTTCTAGTGCTTTGTTGCAATGCCATCTTATTTTCCCAATCATACACATGTATGTTGCCTTAGTTATTTCTGTACGTATTTCGCTAGCATATAGTTTTACATTCAACTAGTTTTTTTTTTGCTGTGTTGTCATGTTGTATCCCTAGCTCTTACACCATACTCCCTCCGTCCGGATTACATGTTGCCGAAATGGATAAAAAAGGATGTATCTAGAACTAAAATACGCCTAGACCCATCCATTTTTTCCGGATGGAGGAATACATGTCAATATGTCATGCCTTTCTATTCCTCGGTACCTATTCCATCTCTCTCTTTGTCGCATGTTTTATAATTAAAGCACCATTCTTCTATACAAGGCATGCAAGGGGAAGGCGACTATGTTAGAATCTAAAGGGTTACAAACAAGGCCTTTGCAAAAGATCCAAACTCAGGAGATAATAAACCAACTCCGGTTTTATGAATCGCTCCAAAGACAGAGAAACCCAACTCCCTCCGATAATAAGCGATTCCAGTGGCCAAAGAACTAGTCCGCTCGGTCAAGAAAAATATGTCAACTCAATTCTAAGAAGCGTGTGCGTATCCTTGCATCATGAAATTTTATAGCATGCTGATCATATTTTCTACATGTTTCTTACCCATCTCTCTTTTAGAAAATAAGCTTAATAGATAGAAGAATTTCTGCAATGGTATCGTTTATGAGGAAAGATTCTTGCAGGAATTCTCTGTGCTCCAATGTAGATGTAAGTACCTGTATATCACTATATTTTTACATCAGCATGTATTTTGTTAATCGGCGTGAATCCAACCTTTATCTGATCTAAATTTAGTTGTAGCAAAATGTATGATTAAAGGACACAATGTTGATTTTTGTAAGGAAAACTGCTTGGTAGTTTTGCATCTTGAGCTGCATGAGTGTACTATCTCATATCAGTGGGTTTGAATACTTTGGTTCTGCTGTGGGTTTTTCAGTGTTTTTTCCTGTGTTGTCCTGTCGTATCCCTAGCTCTTACATCATACTCCCTCCATCCGGATTAAATGTCGCAGAAATGGATAAAACTGGATGTATCTAGAACTTAAATACGCCTAGACCCGTCCATTTATTTCCGGATGGAGGGAATACATGTCAATATGTCATGCCTTTCTATTCTTCAGTACCTATTCCATCTCTGCTGTAGCATGTTTTATAACTGAATCACCATTCTTCTATATAAGGCATGCAAGGGAAGATGGCTATGTTAGAATCTGAAGGGTTACAAACCAGGTCTTTGCAAAAGATCTAAACGCCAGGAGATAATAAACCAACTCCAGTTTTCATAGATACTGCTCCAGGACAGAAAAACCCAACTACCACTGATAATAAGCGATTCCGGTGGCCAAAGAACTAGTCCGCTCGATCCGGCAAAAGAATGTCAACTCCATTCTAAGAAGCGTGTGCGTATCCTCCCATCATGAAATTTTATAGCATTCTGATCATATTTTCTACATGTTTCTTACCCATCTCTCTTTTAGAAAATAAGGTTAAGCGATAGAAGACTTCCTCCATTGGGATCGTATTCGAGGAAAATATCTTGCAGAATTCTCTGTACTCCAATGCTGATGTAAGTACCTGTTGTATATCACTATATTTTTACATCAACATGTATTTTCTTAATCGGCATGAATCTAACCTTTATCTGATCTAAAATTAGTTGTAGCAAAATGTTAAAGGCGCCAATGTTGATTTTTGTAAGGAAAAGCGCCGTAGTTTTGCATACTGAGTTGCATGAATGTACTATCTCATATCACGCACATTACTGAATTGTAGTGCTTCTCTGGTTGCCCATTCATTCATTGTGTCAATGTTGCTTTCGTACTACCTTACCTGGCTGATGATAGCTATGCCATATTGTGTTAATTTGGAGTAGGCTAGTTGCCCAAACGTTCGTTGTGTCAATGTTGCTTTCCTATTATCTGACTTGGCCAATGATAGCAATGCTAGTGTGTTAATTTTGTGCAGCCGAAGATAAGAAGAGAAACTACGAAAACAGCAAGGCAACCCCATTGTTTCTTTCCGGTAAATGTAGGCCAGGTAATATGGCAATAACTCATGATTAGTCTGTTTGGTTCCCGTCCTAATTTATGTTATGATGCGATTGGTCGAGACACTCTCCACTATCAATAATACAAGCCTGCCAAAATCGCCATCCGAATCATCCAAAGATCCTCTCGCGGAATGCAACGAAATAAATGTATGTTCGTGAACCAATTAATGGCTGAAGCAATGATGGAAATGGTGGATGAATCAGAGGTGCAGAGTCGTGCGACACAACAACTGATCAATGTTTTCAGAGAAAGTGAAAGAACTTGCCAACATGCTTATGGGCATCATCTGTGCCGAGGTTGCAGATTGTGACGTTGTAGATGGTTAGGTTCTGCTCATTTATTTGCACTGGCATCAATCTTTGATTGCCCAGTGGATGTAATTTCCTGTAGTATATGCTGGATGTGCAATGTTATTCCCTGTATGTCGTACCTTTGCGTGATCAGTTTTGGTCCTGTGCATAATTACTCGTCGTAATGGGCTCAAATTATCTAATTTGGCCTAAAGACATGTAGGAACTTTAGCGGGCCCATTAAGTTAATGGGCCGTTACTAGGCTGAAAGTTAATGGTCGGCCCTCTTACCTCCCGGGTCGTTAACAGGCGGACATCAAAGCGGGCAACAGGTGGCCCCAGTTTATTTCACGGGCCGTTAACAGGTCGTTACTAAGTTTGGGCTACATATGGCCCAACTATACTGTAGGCCTTTAGCAGGCCGAAAGAGACAATGAGCTTGTCTTTGGACCATGAAGACCATGGGCCGCTAAGAGGCCGAAAAGTCGTCGTATTGTAAATGGCCCAAGCGTGTTGTGGGCCTTTAGCAGGCCGAAAGAGAAACCGGGCTGGTATTGGACCATGAAGGGCATGGGCCATTAAGAGGCCAAAACTAAGGTCCGACTACAAATGGCCCAACTCATTTATGGTCCGTTAACAGGGCGAAAGGCACACAGGGCCGGGAATTGGCCCAACACTTAAATGGGTCGCTAAAAGGCCAAAACTCAGGTCCGACTACAAATGGCCCAACTGATTTATGGGCCGTCAATAGCTGAAAGTGACACCGGGCTAGAAAATTGGCCCAACACCTAAATGGGCCGCTGAAAGGCCGAAACTCAGGTCCGACAACAAATGGCCCATCAGATTTATGGGCCGTCAACAGGCTGAAAGACACACCGGGCCGTAAACTAGCCCAACATTTAAATGGGTCACTAAAAGGTCGAAAGTTGTACATCCTGAAAATTGGCCCATCCATTAAATGGGCCGTTAACAGGCCGAAATCTCATCGGGCCGATATTGAGCCCAAATATATAGCGGGCTGTTAACGGGCTCGAACTGACGATGGGCTGCAATGGTGTCAAATCTTTAAGGGGCCGTTGACGGGTCGAATTGGCACATCTCGTATGGGCCGTGGGCTTAAATGGACCTGACACAAGTAGGCCTTATATGGGCTGGCACGCTAATTTTTCTTTGGGCGGCCTTTTCACAAGAATGGGCCTCTGTTGGGCCGTGCCACGTGTCGACGTATCATAGGTGCCTTCCGTCCAATGAGTGGATGACATCTGTCCCAACGATGAGCCGACACGTGTTTCCTCCACCCAAAGATGATTTTACACGTGGAAAATCCCCATTAGTCGGGGCTGTTAACGGGTTGTCGGATCCAAAACCCGACCCGATAGCTTAACGGTGTTCCGTTACGGTGGATGCCACGTGTGTCACCCTTGATGAAAGCACTTCTGTGACACGCGATTTATCGTCATGGAAGTGGACACTTCCGTGATGATAATTTTGGTAATGTCATGGAACACTTCTACGACAGCACATGTATGACTATCTTGATTCTGTCACAAATTTGTCAAGGATGTACATGCATGACAAAAAACGCGACCTACTATGACAAACACGTATCATCACGGAAGTGTATTTTTTTGTAGTGGGTCGTGGCCGAGTCCCTCGCCAGGCTTCCGCTTGAAGGTTGCCGAGATACACGATGTGTACATGGTGGTAAGTGGCGAGAGCGTGTGTGAAGAAGTACATCCCTGCAGGGTTAACATCATCTATTCGAATAGCCGTGTCGGCGGTAAAGGACTTCTGGGTTGCCTGTACAGTTCATAGATAACTTAAAGTGGATACTCTAAAACTCGCAAGGTAAGCGTGAGTGCTGTGGATGGCCTTCTCGTAGGGAGACGGGAGCGGATCCATAGTGGTGTATTGACATGGTGAATATGTGGACTCATGTGCGCCCCCTCAAAAGAGTTATTTGCAGTCATAGTTTAGGATAGCCACCAAGTCAAAGCTGGCTTGCTGCAGTTAAACTCCACTACCCCCTTTGTTGATACCAATGCATATGTAGTTAGTTCTGATGTAAGTCTTGCTGGGTACATTTGTACTCACGTTTGCCTATTTTATGTTTTTGCAGAGAGACGTTAGTCTTGCTAGTAGTTCCGCGTGGACTTCGACGTTTAGCTTGTTACCTCAACTACGATCTTGTGCCCTCGACATGGTCTTATAGATAGTCAGGCTTCTCAGCCTTCTTCATTTGTATTTGTATGTACTCAGACAAGTTAAGATTCCGCATGTGCTTGTTGCTTGTATGCTCTGTATGTTGGGTCATGAGACCCATGTTTGTAATACTTGGCTCCTCGGAGCCTAATGAATAAGTACTTGAGTCGTAGAGTTATGCTGTGATGCCATGTTGTAATTACACATATCGAGCATATTGTGTGTACGATTGAAATGCTTGGTATGTGTGGGATCCGACAACCTAGTTGTTTATCCTTGGTAGCCTCTCTTATGGGGAAATGTAGTCTTGTGCTTCCATGAGCCATAGTAGTCCGCTAGAGCCTGGTTCACCGGAGTCCTGCTAGCCCAGCACTACTGCTCCGGAACACTTGACTGGACGGCATGTGATTCACCTCGTTCATGTGTCCGTCCCTTCGGGGAAATGTCACGCGGTGACATCCGGAGTCCTACCTAGCCTGCTACAGCCCGATTCACCGGAGTCATGTTAGCCCAGTGCTACAGCTCGGATTCAAGACGTCGACCGACATGCTCGATGTTGATTCATGTATACTGTCCCGTAAGTTAGTGCCACTTTGGGTTCCACGACTAGTCATGTCGTCCGGGTTCTCTGTCATATGAATGCTAGCGACACTATCATATCGTGAGCCAAAAGGCGCAAACGGTCCCGGGCCATGGTAAGGTGACACCCGTGGGAATATCGTGCGTGAGGCCGCAAAGTGATATGAGGTGTTACCAGCTAGATCGATGTGACTTGGAATCGGGGTCCTGATAGACGTTGACTGCGATTTGCATGGGTCTGATGGTTGCAGGAAGAAAATGCTAGGAGAAAGAAGACTAGTCGCTATCTTTGCCGAAGAATAATATCGACTGAATGTAACGACACTATCATAGGAAATAATATCCTCCTATTAAATCATGAATTTAAAGAACTGGTGCATGAGCATTTAGCTTTATTTATTTATTTACTTACTTATTTATATTTAGGGGACCATGAGCATGTACCTGGGCCGGATTCATGTGAGAGCCTCCCTTCCAGTTAATTGTGGGCTTCTGATGTTGGCCCAATAGAGATATGTGCAACATCAGTGGGCTACATCAGTTAATTGGGCCTTCATCAGTGGGCTACATATTATCAACAAGCGGAAAATGTGTTCTGTACGAAAAATAGTATGCGCTACGTACGGTACGGGGCACTAAAGGATCGAACCGTGCAACAACTTCCAAAACATTGTGTTTGTCATTCTAACAACACATTTATTCAACCAATGTATTTAAATATACTACTGATTGTACATTGAAAACAGCAGCGGCAACAACCAGGGCTGGGGGTGCAGCGAAGCGATAGCAGGCGTAAGAGTGAAGACGCAGCTCTCTCTTCCAAACCAAACATCAGCCATCATTACAAAAGGGCTACCAAAAAGAACAAGTGTATGCATCAAACTAAATAAAGATCCTACTACACCAAGTGTACACATCTAACTAAGCGGCTCGGTTAGGCGTTACTATTTATTAAAGCTGTGGAGATTGGTGGCGGCTTGAACCACATGGGTGCTGACGGGGAAACTCCAGCCGGCGGTCGAAGTATGATACTTGCGACCCTCTCTCCTACTTTGGGCTGCAGGCGTGGCGGCACATATCGGTATGGTGCATGCGAGAGATGCATGGTATGCAGCTGTGTACACACAATTTCGCACGATGAACGAAACCGCGCTGCCATCATGATCCTTGCCGTTGGTTATCTCACGGTTAATCGGATAATTCAGTCCGACAAAGCGAGAGCGTGTACCAAGGCTACTTACCAACCTCCGGTCAAAAATTCACGAAGGCCCGGAGAAGCTGGGATCCTACTCAAAGACAACTGCGGTGGATCGTGATTGTATTCCACGAAAGCAACCGTCCGATACGTGCGACGATCATCAATCGTTTGCCGTCGTCGATCGAGCCAGAACCACCAAAGCAACTGCCATGCCACTTTTCTTTGAAAGGTTACGGGATTAGGAAGGGTAGGGACACCGAGTGACCTACAACATCATATCAAGTTGGAGTCAAATAAGCCTAAAAAAGTTGGAGTCAAATAAAAAGGGCTCTTGATGTAGTCAATCTTAAGAACATCATGTTATGAGCAGGAATATTTTTTCAAGAAATGTCGACGATAATATAAGCAAGCCATCATGATATCATAGGAAAGTAACATACTTCTTTGTAACAACCGTTTGTAGCGATGACTGGAGTAGGCCAGCAATACGTCCAGCCATAGAAGGAGTCGACAGTGTAAATGAAGCCCTTGTGTTCAATGACATCAGAGAACCATGGAGGATGTATGATCCTGCGGTGGACGTGCAGATTTATCCACTTACCGCAATGACCTGTCAGATAGGCGAGACTGCGGTTGAAGAACGCAATTAGCCTGAAGTATTTATAATTCACAGATCTTGTGGGCACTTGGAAGATTACAACCTTGAGCAAATCAAACTTGGTATCATTCCGAGTATTCTGGGCCGCGGTGCCAAAGCAGTGCAGTGTTAATCGAAGGAAGGGGGATCAATCGCTGTATTAGACCTCCACGAGCATCCAGCTGCCGCGACCGTCGACGAGCACCATCCAAGACGTGTTCATGCCGACCCAGTACATACCGTTAATGTAGTTGAGGGTGACGGGGATCAGATCGCAGTCAAGGGGGTTGATGCTTGCCACCCTACAATTGTTATGCTGCGTGACACGCCGTTTCTGAAGATCAGGCGGCATCAGCAAGCAAGGAGATGGCTTAAAAATCTCCGGCCTGAGGGCTTTGAGTAAACGGTACAGCCCCGACGAGCACGCGGCGAGCGGCATGGTACTGAGATTGTCCACACGCGAAACAATGAGCTTGATTACCTCTGTGGGGAGCGAATTCCAGCCACTCTTTTGGCAGACACTGCTCGGTTCTGCCATTGTTAGTGCTTGGGTTTCGGACGAGGGGTGGAGGCGCCTTAGCGGGGATGGAAGATTGGACGAGGGGTGGGGGAGGCGCCTTATCGGGGATGGAAGAGCGGACAAAGATGGAGAAGCGAATATGTGCTGCGGGAAGTGGACAGGTGATGATGACTACAGCATGCCGCTTGACTTACGAGACACATACCGGCAGCGTAGGGTCATACCGAAGTCAGACAACTTGCTTGAGTGATCACAGTATTAGTACTCCCTACAGTACCTGCTACTATGCCCTAACTTCCTTGAGTAGAGTAATAGTGGAGTAGGACTCTGCTCTACTACTAGCACCGGAGGAGTAGTATGTTCTAATCTAAAATAGTTACAAACTTCAGTGCCCGAGCGTGGAACGACTACGAACCGCCATCGTTGCTAACTCCAATCCTGTAAGTCATGGATTTGTTTCTTTTTAACTTTCTGTATGAATCTGTAGCCAGCCTGCAAATCATGTACACTTTGTCTTGTGATGGAACCCACAGAGTACTTAGAATAAAAGATTAAGGATGCAATTAACTTTTTATAGAGGGAGAATCATACACGCAATTAACTCAAATGGATTGGACGTGACTCTATTATTCTCCAACGGCAACCGACAAATTTCCTTCCGCGGGCCGGAGTAGGTTTCTCGATTTGCATGCGGGTTTAACGGAGGGGTTTGATGGAGGCGAGGAGGCGTGTTCGGCCGGACGTGCAGTGGACGGTGCAGTACTATTCGATTTGACAACTACAACTAGTATATTATAAAAAACAAAGAAGAGTAGTGGAGATAGAGATAAGAATAGAGACTAGTGAGGAGCACCATCTACTGCTTCATGGGCTACTCCTGCGCTCCATTCGGGCGGTCAAGAACATCCCCTACAACCACTCCCTCCTGCGTTCCATTCGTGGTATTTGTTGAAATTTGGGGAGCACACTCTCACGACTGCTAGCAGCGACGACTTCAACGACAACAACTTCTTCCCCGACCTCGGCAACCTCTTCCTCAGCGACATGGGCGACAACCTCAACGCCAATGGTGCTGCTCCCGTTGCACCATATGTGTTTCTGTCCTTCCTGTTCGAAATCGTGGTAGAATTCATTTTTCTAGTCTGTGTCCTAGATTAGATTTGTTCATCTACTATGCTAGTCCGCATGATTAGTTTAATATCTGTTATAGCCGTCATGATTTATTTTGTGCTTATTCGGACTAAATCTCGTAGTAACTTGCTCATATATTCAACTGTCGGAACGTCCCGGTCGGTGTCAAAACCGGCGGATCTCGGGTAGGGGGTCCCGAACTATGCATCTAGGCGGATGGTAACAGGAGACGAGGGCATGATGTTTTACCCAGGTTCGGGCCCTCTTGATGGAGGTAAAACCCTACGTCCTGCTAGATTAATATTGATGATGTGTGTTACAAGAGTGGATCTACCACGAGATCAAATAGGCTAAACCCTAGAAGCTAGCCTATGGTATGATTGTTGTTCGTCCTACGGACTAAAACCCTCCGGTTTATAATCGGATAGGGTTAGGGTTACACAGAGTCGGTTACAAAGGTAGGAGATCTACATATCCGTATCACCAAGCTTGCCTTCCACGCCAAGGAAAGTCCCATCCGGACACGGGACGAAGTCTTCAATCTTGTATCTTCATAGTCTTGGAGTCCGGCCGATGATGATAGTTCGGCTATCCGGACACCCCCTAGTCCGGAACTCCCTCAGTAGCCCCTGAACCAGGCTTCAATGACGATGAGTCCGACGCGTATATTGTCTTCGGCATTGCAAGGCGGGTTCTTCTTCCGAATAATTCATAGAAGATTGTGAACACCAGGATAGTGTCCGGTTCTTTAATCTTGTATCTTCATAGAAGATTGTGAACACCAGGATAAATTCCACATACCACCGTAGCGAGAATAATATTACCCAAGATCAATCTGCTGACGTATTTTGTGGCGTGACGTCGCACCACTACCAAGCCTTTATTCAAATTGTTTTTACTCTTCTACCTCAGCGCGTTTAGCAAAGCGGTTTCCTTGGCACGTCTTGTCGAGGCAGAGATCGTGTTTCCCTTATTCCGGGATTCCCATCAATACGGACGTGGGTAACCCAACCGCGCCCGTTGGCATGCCTTCTCTATCAAAGGCGAGTCCTAATCGACCACGGGGTGGGCTCTTGGTATTCAACCTCTTTATAACGAGACCAAGGCCCTCTCCTTTTTACACCCTCTATCGAGTTCGCCTTGCGCTTCGAATTCCAACACCCCAAAGCTTCAGATTCAGGCGCTTCGGACTTTCGACGATGTCCGGCTCCGACCAGCATGGCCGATGGGTGTCTTCCTCCGTTACAGAAGAAGACGTGCTAAAGCTGTGAGGCGCCAGTATCTAATCGGGCGAGATCTCGCATAGGCTGCCTGCTCGGGCAGGTCATTCCCACTCCTGAGCCGGCGAGAACGTGGTGTTCAGTGTCTCACTTCCGTCGGGGTTTAGGCTTCCACCGGACCCCTTTGTGCGGGGGCTCATGTTTTATTATGGGCTTGATTTCCATGACTTGAATCCGAGTCCATCCTCCATATCTCGTCATTCGTTGTTGTATGTGAGGCCTTCCTCCATATTACCCTCACTTTGGATTGTGGCTCAAGACCTTCAAGGTGGAGCCAAAGGCGATCAAGGGGCAGCAAACAGAAAAGTGAGGGGCGGTCATAAGCAAATGTGCTGGTGCTCCGTGGCCGAGGGCTCTTTTCAAGAGGAGCTTGGTTTATGGCAACGGAGTGGTTTTATATCACCGCCTCGGGGGCACCAAATGGGCGGCGCTCCTCGCCTTCCGCTCATGTCCACCACATCGGCTAGCGTCATGGGTCAACAAGGCTCGACCGGGGTCGCCCAAGGACGGTCCTCGCTGCAGGCCGTATTCGAGATCTCCAGAAAGAGGGATCAATCTGGTTGTAGTGGCGCAGTTATTGTGATCCGGCGTCTTCAGCCCTGCAAACGCCCCCTCCGCCTGTGGGAATTCAATCCGGAGGGACCACGAGCTCTCAAAATTTTATGGGCACGACGCCCGTGGAGATGTATAAACTGTTCTTCGGATCACGAGAGAAGTGTCCGGACTTGACCGAGGACGCAGGACTAAGCTGCAATCGCCCAGATGCTCAAGTAAGTAGTCCTGTAACCGGACAAGCTGTTCATTCATTTATTATATATATATGCCCTTTAAAGGAGTCGTTTCTTGAACAGGAGTGGATAGCCAAGGCAAAGTTGAAAGGGTGTCCGGCTCCCCTCCCAGAGACCGCGCCGGATCCCATGTTGACCAATATGTTGAAGCTCGCGCCCTTTGAAGAAGGTGAAGGGAGGAGCGAGGGAGCAACTGCCTCTGCGAAGGAGGCTATCAAGGAAGGAGGGATTAAGAGTCCCACCTTCCGAGGAGAGAAGAGGACCGCTTCAGAAGATCCGGAGGTCAAGGCCTCAAAGAAAGGAAGGGAATCTTGGCAGAGAGTCCGTGACTGGGAAGTAACCTAGCCGCATTATTTCCCCAAGGGGATCAGCCCTCCAATGAGCCGTAAGTAGAAAGAAGGGGTCTTGTAAATAAGGAGCATCCCGTATTTATTTATGAAGATAACCGTAATTGTACCTTGTAGTTCGGACCTCAGCCCTTCTCAGAAGAGATCGTCTTCGGGTAATCTTCTTCCGGAGATGATGGAGAGCGAAACGCCTCCACCTGTCGCACCCTCATGTGAGGCAGACGAACCGGAGGTGTCGTCGCGGAGGGTTCCCCCAAGTCCGGCGGGGGCGGAAGGTCCAGCGCCAAGTGGTGTGCGGTCGGAGGATCTGAAGGATCTGCTCGGGCGAGCGGCTATCTCAGAAGATCACCGTGCTCTAATGGGTACGGTGATTGAAAGAATTGCATCCGCGGAGAGCAGATTGCATGAAGCCGTCAGAAGCTTACTGACGGGGTTTGAGGTACGCAAAAATGATGTACCTTCTGACAGTTATGCATATAAAATGCGCCTTGTATAGATAGTAGCCCCTGAGACTCGGTATGTTGTCAAAATTGACTACGTGCCGAGGATCAAATTCTCAGTTTTAACATATCACCGCTTCTAAACAGGTGGCGGAGCGTCCGGAGGCCAGCCGCCGGACTGATGAATATGCCAAACTGAAGCGGCAACTTGACGAGGCAGATGCGGACGTCGCGCTTGTCAATAAATGGTTTGACGAGTCACAAGGTATGCGACTTCTATGCAGACACCTGTTAAGGGAGCTTGACGCCCATGTCTTACTGTGTGTATGCTTTAATGCAGATGGTGCCGCTGCCATGGAGGAGCTGCGGGCAGAACTTGCCCGAGCGAAAGAGCAAGCCAGGAGTAGTAATGCGGCTGCTTTAAAGGCGGCCGAAGAGCTAGAAGCTGAACGGGCTGCTCACTGCCGAAGCAAAGAGGAGATGGCCGAGATGGCCAAAAAGTTAAGGAATGCTACCGATCGCTGCGAGGTTCTTGAAAAAGAGCGTCAAGTGGAACAGGAGGGCCTAAAGAAGGCGCCGCCGAATCCAAGAATGCCCAATCGGCTTTGAGAGCTGCCAAGGAGGAGCTGAGTCAGGCCAGGCAATTTGCGGTGGAAAACCGTTTACTGCTGCGGAGGAAATATACAGATCCAAAGTATGCTCCGTTGGATAAATTATGGAGTTCGAGAGGATGCTTATCTGGATTTGGCGGCGAAGCGCCAGGACGCGGTTGAGCACTTCCGGGGCCGGAAAGGCGCATGAAGGGAAGAGCTATATTGGTCGCAAATCCATAGTCCGGGCGTCCTCCGCCACGACCGATCGGTTGGCCGAATGGGCCGAGCTGAATCGATTGTCCGGATTGGCCATGAAGCATGTCTTGACTCACTTGTGGCCGGATAGACCCCAGCCGAAGAGCTATTTTGGTGTAGTGCAGCAGTTTCTTGGTGCGGTGCCGCGTATCGACGCAATGAAGCGATTGGCGTGTATTGAGGGAGCGCGGATGGCTCTTTCCCGTGTCAAGACATACTGGGCAGAGATGAAGGCCACCGACGTTGCATCCCAAGACTCGACGAGCCGAGTACATTGCCGAGCACTACTTTGAAGAAGTCCTGCCGGGCGCTCGTTTAATAGAGACGCAGTGCTCGAAGGATATTATGTTGGAATGACATGTATGATTTGTGAAAACAATGTTTCAATGTAATATGAGTGCTTTTTATACTTGTGCGTTCAAGTAGTAAACTACTCCCTGTGCGGCCGTTTATGCATATGTGTATATAACTCGAAGATGGCAGTCCTTGGCTTCAGCCCCCACGCACATAGTGCGGGGGTGTTTGCAAAAAGAAGCGCTTTTCACTCTTAATCCAACGTCTTGGTCCTGTTAAGGAGGTGACAGCGTAGCAAACTAGGCAACCGGACTATAATGCTTTATCACTTTCACTTAGCCATAGGAGTTCGAGGGTGGGGCTACTATATAGCCCTGGGGCACCGCACTCTCCCGGAATTCGGGTGCGTATGTGCACGACCGAAACCGGTCCTTCGTTAATGCGGAGGAATTCTAAACATTCCTGTGAGTCATCGAGTGGTTGACCAGCCTCTCGCTATATCATGACAATCAGTTTTCGGCTTTCTCTCTTGAGGTGCTCGCCTGCCGAACCGGGCACAATCGCAGAGTTCTCATGGTGCCGCGTTAGCCGTGAAAACGGAACGTAAAGCAGCAAAACACAGGAGCCGGGCAACCCAACATTTGACCAAAGACATGATTCGGAGCTGATGCATATAAGGCCTAACTCGAGACGCCGAATACTCCCTAAGGTATTCGGTCTTTATGAAAATGGACAGAATAATGCCCTAAGCCCCTGGTGTCTAGGTACGCGCAAAAATTCTGGTGCGGCCAATGCCAAAGCACCAGCCTCCTCCTCGGTTATATTAAGGAACCGGGGGATGTGTATCAACAAGAGACAGTGAAAAAAGGTTTACGCAGGGTCTTAATCTGAAAAGAATCCTTGCAACGGGTCCCTACTGCACGTCTGCGCCCGTGTCTCCGTTGTGTCGTATCCTGGACGGGTGTAGCACGTTGTTCATCTGTAAAAGAGAGGAACTTAGTTTAAAAGAAAAAGGATCGTGCGAAGATGTACTTAATATTTAAATAAACAAAGTATGGTTCGAAGAAGTGAATAAAATTTGAGCTTTATTGTCTCTTGTTATAAATGCATGCAGCCCCTTGTATGGGGGTATGCCGCTAGTGGGCGCCGGACTCGTCTAGCCGTATCCGGGGTTTGAATGACCTATTGCAGGTTCTTTGCCTAGTGGAGCTGTCGATGCAGTGTCCCCTTCTTCGGCGCTCGAGTAACACTTAATACTTCCTTTCAACGAGATGATGCCGTGTGGCCCGGGCATTTTAAGTGTTAGAGATGCATAATGCGGTATTGCGTTAAAGTGGGCGAAAGCTTCGCGTCCCAATAGTTCTTGATGGCTACTTTTAAACGGGGCGACATGGAAGAGTAACCTTTCGCGACGGAAGTTGTCGGATGAACCAAACACAACTTCTAGCAGTATGGAGCCCGTGCAAAGGGCGTATGGGCATGGCAGTACTCCTTTAAAGGAGGTGTTGCTATGGCGAATTTTGGTTGGGTTTATCCCCATCCTGCGGATTGTGTCCTGATATATCAGGTTTATGTCACTGCCGCCATCCATGAGGACATGTGTAAATTGGAATCCGTCGATTATAGGATCCAATATCAAGGCAGTCCATCCTGCGTTCCGGATATTATCAGAATAGTCCTGATGGTCGAAGGTGATTGGTTTTGACAACCAGCAGCGGCGCGCTTTTTAGGGGCGCCGCTTTGTTTTTCCCTTTGATCACGTGAAGTGGGTTTACTGTTTTAACCTCCTGTGGGAAAGTTTTTCGTTTTCCGGAGGGCTGCTTTTGGGTTTCGTCACTCGCATTTGGTGTGTCGAGCCCCTTGTGTTCGGCGTTAAGTCGGCCGGACTGCTTGAAGACCCAGCAATCTCTGTGGGTATGGTTTGTAGGCTTCCCGGAGGTACCATGTATTTAACACAGTCTATCCAAAATCTTGTTTAGGTTGGATAGCTCGTCACTGTTATCCTTTAGGGGCAGTGTTTTGTTGTTTGGCCGAGCTTTTGAATCCGGCGTTGACCGCCGTACTATTTGGGCCATTTTCCTTATTCCGGCGCTGATCTTTTCTGCGTCGTGATTTCCCATTTCCATCCCTGATTTCGGATGTACTCGGGTCACTGGTGCTGCATCTAGCCAGCCAGCTGTCCTCTCCCGCGCAAAAGCGGGTCATGAGGCTTGTTAATGCGGCCATTGTTCTTGGCTTTTCTTGGCCGAGGTGTCTGGCGAGCCATTCGTCTCGGACGTTGTGTTTGAAAAATACTAAGGCTTCGGCGTCCGGACAGTCGACTATTTGGTTCTTTTTAGTAAGGAACCTGTTCTAGAATTTCCGGGCTGACTCTCCGGGCTGTTGAGTTATGTGACTTAGATAAATCGTGCATCCGAAGGGCGGACATAAGTCCCCTGAAAATTTGCCCGAAATGCATCCTCGAGCTCTCCCCAGCTTCCAATGGTATTTTCGGGGAGGCTTTTAAGCCAATGCCAAGCTGGGCCTTTGAGTTTAAGGGGTAAGTATTTTATGGCGTGGAGATCGTCTCCTCTAACCATGTGTATGTGGAGGATGTAGTCCTCGATCCGCACTCAGTGGTCTGTTGTTCCGTCAGATGCCTCTATGTTTACGGGTTTGAATCCGCTGGAAATTCATGATCCAGCACCTCATCGGTGAAACATAGGGGGTGTGCGGCGCCCCTATATTTGGGTGTGCCATGATCTTCGGAATTTTAGCATATTGCATTGCTTTGACGAGCCTGCTTTCTTGGCCCATAGATGGGCCTAACTGGGTCATCCTCTTGATGTGAATCCTTATGCGGATCGCATATTGGCTTGTGTCTTGGCGCCATTCACCGCTCTCTTTTTGCCATGAGGTCGTCCATCCGACCGGGTGGCCTTCTTGCTTTTTAATTGTGGGGGCTCTAAGGCCTCCTCGTCGAATTCGGGCAGTAGCTTTCTTTTCAGGTAGCTCTTTGTTCGGCGACTGTCGCCGTACTTGTCTGCGGTGCTGAATACTTTGCTCCATCTGATCCTGAGTGCATCTTCCGCTGTTTTGAGCTTCCGCTTCTGCTTTTTCAGGCTACGCAGCGATGGCGAGCCTTTTCTGGAGGTCATTTTGCTCCGGTGGTTTGTCCGGTGTGAGCTCGTCCGGACTGTTGTCTTCGCCGGGGACAGATTGTTTATCCAAGTTGTCTTGTTCGGGCGACTGCTCGATAGCTTGTTCGTTGTCCACCGGTTCGCCCTGCTCTATGGCTGGGTCTTTGTTAAGGCGGGAATTTGTTCGGCGTTTACGTTGCCGTTTTGACTGCTTTTCGAGGGATTTATCCTTTGTAGCGTCCCGGTGCTCCTCGTCTTCATTTGCTTTAGGTGTATCCACCATGTATACATCATGGGGTGAGGTTGTCCAGCATCCTATAGGTGCTGGTTCATTGTTGTCTCCTACATCGTTGTCCATACCGTCGATGTCTTCGGAGTCGAAATCGAGCACGCCGTGTAGGCTATCGACAGTGGCTACGAAGTGGGTGGTGGGTGGGCGTTGACTTTCTTCATCGTCCGTATCCCAACCTTCCTGACCATAGTCCGGCCAGGGCTCTCCGGATAAAGAGAGAGACTTTAGCGAATTCAGGATGTCGCCAAAAGGCGAGTGCTGAAAGATGTCCGCGGCCGTGAACTCCATAACGGGCGCCCAATCGGATTCGACCGGCAAGGGCGTGGATGGTTCGGAGTCCGGAGAAGAGTCCGGCACCCTGGAGTCGAGGTCTTCGCAAAGGACAGGGATGGAGTTCGGCTCGATCGCCGTAGAGATTAAAGCCCCTGAGGCGGTGTCCAACCACTCGTCCCCGATCGGGGAGTCCGGCTCCGGATTAAGGGTCGGAGCGGATCCTGGTGCGGCCTCCAGGGCACTGTTCGGCTGCAGAGCTAGATCATGCCCATCGAGACAGTGCGGCGCGCTTGGCTGTGGCTCGAATCCGTTAAAGATCAAGTCCCCGCGGATATCGGCCGTATAGTTTAAACTTCCGAATCTGACCTGACGGTCAGGGGCGCAGCTTTCGATCTGCTCTAGATGGCTGCGAATTGGCCCAAGGTGCAAAGCCGCTGACCACGAAGATCTGTCTGGGAGAGAAGTCTCACCACTGGACCGCGTCGTTGTTGATGATCGAAGGAGCCATCGGGCCTATCGGTGACGACACAGAGGAACTCTCAATGAAAGCACCAATGTCGTTGTCAAAACCGGCAGATCTCGGGTAGGGGGTCCCGAACTGTGCGTCTAGGCGGATGGTAACAGGAGACGAGTGACACGATGTTTTACCCAGGTTCGGGCCCTCTTGATGGAGCTAAAACCCTACGTCCTGCTAGATTAATATTGATGATGTGTGTTACAAGAGTGGATCTACCACGAGATCAAAGAGGCTAAACCCTAGAAGCTAGTCTATGGTATGATTGTTGTTCGATCCCACGGACTAAAACCCTCCGGTTTATATAGACACCGGATAGGGTTAGGGTTACACAGAGTCGGTTACAAAGGTAGGAGATCTACATTTCCGTATCGCCAAGCTTGCCTTCCACGCCAAGGAAAGTCCCATCCGGACACGGGACGAAGTCTTCAATCTTGTATCTTCATAGTCTTGAGTCCGGCCGATGATGATAGTTCAGCTATCCGGACACCCCCTAGTCCGGAACTCCCTCAGTCCCCTACAGCCACTCCCGTTTCATGGATGGCCTGCTCGATGCCTCCAAGAGCCCTTCGTCTACTGCTATGAGTGCCCGATGCCGTTTTGGGGCTCGCCGGCGGACATCGTGCATCACCTAACGCAGGCGTGCGGCTATCATTACTGTCCCTTGGCGAAGAACATCAAGCACGAGACGTGCTACCCGTTCACCGTGTCGGAGTCGCTGGAGGATCAGCGCCACCTGCTAGTCTTGGTGGAGGATGGCAGCGTCTTCCTCTTGATCGTGGCCACCGGCGAGGCCCGCGCAGGCTGCCGCCACATCTCTGTAGTGTGCGCTAGGGGCGACGCCGCTGACGCTAACATTGACACAAGACCGATGTACTCGTGCGTGCTCACTATTACTACCCCTCAGAGGTATGTGGGCGGTGACACTGGCTATGCCAAGCATACTTGGACTCTGCCGAGCTGGGACCTTCCCGCCGATGTGGACATGGAAAACCCATGGTGTTATTTGAACTCCAACGATGTGCACGGGGACTCCAAGGAGGTTCACCTGGACATCTGCATTTTCAAGTTAAATGTTGATCATTAGTCTTCGCTCAATGTAATCCGCTGTCTAAGCATGTGGAGACTTCCATGCATGATGTTGCTCTATTGGAGTATCGTGCATGAATAAAAGTGTATCCATTTATGGTTTTGTCTAGAATCTTCCATGTATGAATTTTTACTACAGTACTGGTGAAAGACTTATGATGAACCATTTCTTACATATCCTCTGCCCCCTTCCAGGTCATCCTGATTTAATCCCTCTCTCTAGGTGTATAAGGGCATGGTTAATACTTTAATAGTATAGCCAAATGTTGACTATAAGAAAGTGCCATGTCATCTGTAGCCAACATGTATAACAATGGATACTCAAAAACTAATTCTTGAATATCATTTCATGCAAAGCACAATAAGAGTTATTTCTTCACAAGTTTTGGATGCAGGTTGAACAGTTGAAGGCTTTTGTTTGCAAAAGATACTTTTTTATCTATTTCACTCGGATGTTTTTGAGCTCTAGTGATGAAATAATATCCGAACAAACCTATCGATACCTGTTACACATGAGATGACCCCCACATCCTTTGTCAAAATAAACAACTCCCCGATCAATGCATTTCACTCTTCCGTGCAACGCACGAGCACCTTACTATAGATTAGTACGACCAAAAATTGTACTAACATTATATATAGTACGATAAATGATGATGCATGTCACCTAAAATTATAGGAGTATCATTGAAAACTATGTTCAAATACGAATCCAACGATATTGTTTTTGTTGACATGCACTAACATTTTGTCAGTTAAATATTCAGTCAAATTCAATGGGGGATAAACCACGACCGATGTAGTTGTACTAGTGTAGAGGGCGGCGCTGCACTAGTGTAGAGGGCGGCGCTGCATGGGAGTCTCACCCCCCTCGTGGCGCGGCAGTAAAGCTGTCATATCACAAAACCCAACCACACCCAGTAATAAGTGGCCTGGTAAAATAAACGGACAAGCAACCATCACATCCCTCCGTCTTTTTTGCATTTCATCTCTCTGCATTTACTTTCTCCGGTTCATCTCGCACACTCGATCCCTAGCTACTACTCCTAGTATCCCTAGCTGCTACTCCTAGGGCCAGTCCTTTTGGCGGCTTCCCCAGCTTTTCCCATAAGACTAGTCACAGTGGACAGTAACATTAAGGCGCCTCACTCATTTATTTGGGCTTCTAAACTACTACTACTAGTAGTACCTCCGTCCTCGTTTATTCCTCACCATTGTAATTTGTGCTAATTTTTTACCGAAGATTTAACTTGTAAAATATTAGTGCATGTGACATGCACTAACATTTCATTAGTTAAATTTATGATCAAAATATAACACAAATTACAATGGGGACCAACACTAGGACAGAGGTAGTAGTTATGGGATTACTAATCTAGAAGCCTAAAAGAACTAGCCCCTGGTACTCCTACTAGTAGTAGTACTCAAGTTGGAATTACAATTGCACGACACAACTTGTTAGGCAAAAAATTCGATACAGGGTGTAGGAAGCGGTTTGGGAATTTGCATGCCTTTCCAACGGTGAGATACTCCGTACATAAAGTACGAGAGAAATAACCACAAAGAAGGAAGCTAAAAGTAAACAATCAAACGAGCATTTTTGCATTTGTTTTGCATTGAATCATTTCACAAGCTTGACTAGTGTTGTTTTTCTACTTTTACAAAAACCGCATCTTAATGTTAAAACGTGCATTTGCATGTACATAAGTAATAGTAGTACTCCCTCCGTCTAGGTGTATATGTCTTCCCTCCTTCTTGGTCATGGTGCACAACCAAAGATGACTTATTGACCTGGACAGAGGGAGTAGCATAGTCTGCAAGCATATATCGAGAGAGACGTGTAGTGTGATAGTATATAGTAAAGTTTGTGCTATATGCACGTACTTGCAAAATGCGTACGAATACACAAGGTTTCCAAACTTTCCCTTTTACATACTTAATTAAGGACGCTAAAAATTCCTGAACGTTTGGGATTTATCATTTGCGTCCCAAAACTAATGAGATCGCCTTACGAAACAAAAATTATACTCCTCCTAAAAGCCACGGCGCTCGCAGGAGCGCTTGCGGCGCGCCACGAGTGCCCACAGTGCGTGGCCGTTTCAGCGTGCCCACAACGCCTCTTCCTCGGCCGCGCAACTCGCGAGGTGCTGATTGGCGGCTTGCCGGCGGGCGAGCGTGATCTCACCGGTGTGGTGATCCGGCGCCAACAGGTACTCCTCCTCGCTGGAAGAGTACACCCGGTCCATGTACCGCCAAGCGTAGATGAGGCGCTTGGGCCCGACTGCACTCAGGGTGTCGGCACGGGCGTCCTTCTGCCAAAGAGCCAATTGCCTAACTCTCTCGGACACGACATAGGCCTCCCAGGCAGCTTGTTCCGTGGTGCGCTTCTCTTCCTTGGCCTTCTTCTCCGCCTCTATTTTGGCGCGCTCTGCTGGAGGCAAAGCCTCCCACAAGGCGACATCCATTTCTTTCCAAAGCTCCTCAAGGCTGGGGGGCTCGGCGGGCGGCGCGGTGTTCTCCTCGTAGCAGGGAGCCAACGCGTCCTCCGATGTGCGTGCTGGCGAGATTGGGAACACCGACGCGTCCACCTCGACGCGTTGTAGCGAGGAGCGGAACACCGACGCGTCCTCCTCGACTAGTGGCGGCGAGGAACGGAACGACGACATATCGTGTCGCGGTGAGGAGCGGAACACCGATGCGTCCTCCTCGACTAGTGGCGGCGAGGAACAGAACGGTGATGCGTCGCGTCGTGGCGAGGAGCAGAACGCCGACGCGTCCTTCTCGACTAGTGGCAGCGAGGAACGGAACAGCGACGTGTGACTGTCCGCGTGGTGCAGCGAGGGGTGCCTAGGGCTTGGGAGGGGCGACGCCATGTTGGTCGACGTGAGAGGGAGGGGGAGGAGATAGTGATGAACGTGAGGGGGAGGAGATAGCGATGTCGTGGGAGGCGCAGTATTTATAGCGAGCAATGGCACACCTACGTAAGATATGGACTGAGCTGCACTGACTTAACTGCAGGTCCAGTTGCGTCACTGACATGTGGGCCAGACCCCTGTTGGGCCCATATGTCAGTGAACCAATGCACCTGCAGTTAAGTAACAACTACGTGGGCATATTTGTTGGACTAAACTATGGGGGAGGGAAGGGGTGGAAATATTGTTGGTCACAACGGATTGGACGAGCGCGGGGGGAAGAGAGTCATGCATGCGGATTTTTTACACACGGGGTGGAGTGGTGGGACCGTCGGAGGGAGAAGGAGAGTCTGGCAGGCATATTGTTTCCACACATGGAGAGGAAAAGATTTGGAGACAAACGAGCTTCCTGCAGGTATGGGGAACGGTGCATAATAAATCTCATCTTGCATGCCGGGCTAGGTATAGTCTCATGTCATTAAAAACATACACGCCCCACACATGTTTATATTTCAAGGTGCACTAAATTATTGCATGCGATGATTAAGGCTGGCCATAAAGGTGGTATCTTAGCTGGTATCATGCACATGGGAATGGCAAACATGCTGATGTGGCAAAGAATTAAAGAAGAGAGGGGGGTTAGAGTAACTAGTGTTCATGCATGCATTGGTAAACACATTTTTTGTGAAGAACTACAAAAACTATTCCACCGCCTCTATCTTGCTAAGAGTAGGTCAAAATTTTGTATCGAGCCCTTTAAACTAGAAGGGAGGTAGTAGTACTCTAATAGCTAACCTTGGCCCTCTTTGGATCCATGTGTTAGAGTTAGTTTGGGTTAGTTTGAACTCAACTAACCCAAAAAATCTAACCCACCCAAGAGGTGCTTTATACTACTCATTATAATCAGTATTGTAGATATTGATATTTTTGGTATAAACGGTTGACGGAAGTCAAAAGGACCAGAGGGAGTATCATGCATGCTAATCACGCAAAAATTTGCTCATTTATAGCTGCTCGAAGTCTCAAAGGGCGCGACCGCGCGAGGGAGGTGAAGGTCGTGGGAGGCGCGACGGTTGACGGAATTAATTGAAGTTACACACAAGCCGGCATGGCGTGCGAACAGGCAGAAGCTATACCTCCAGGCCTATGATATGGGTCTAGTAGACATGACATCTAGTGGGTCCCGCATAGTTCTCGAGAACTCTTTGGGGCCTTGCAGCCGTTTATCCACTGGGCAAGCCAACAACCCCATGCCGTTCGCACGCCCTACTCGTCCCCGTCTTCTACTAGTACAGTACCTTACAACAGTTCGCTCCCAGTCGTCCCGTCCTTCCACATTACGGCACTTCCACTAATCCTAACCCTCCTCCCAAATCCATGACGTCCCAAATCTCCATGATCGGCGGTGAGTACAACGTTAGAACCATCACCGGCGATGAGTTCGACGTCATCTACACCCATTCTTCCGCAACGGTGAAAGAATGCCTTGCTCGCTTCAAACGCATGTTCGAAAACTCAAATGATGAGTTGGTCGCTGGGCTAGATGTTGAGTACACCACAGTCCTGGGAAGCGAGAAGAAACTAAAGGAGGCAGAGAATAAGAAGCCCGCCGTGATCTAGGTCTGCGTGCATGACTTATGCTTGGTCTACCACATATGTCATGCCGCCGTTGAGTGCGAGGAATTTAAGAAGTTCCTCAAGGGCGGCTGAGTCAAATTTGTTACTTTAGACTTTAGAAACGACAAGGAAATCCTGGGTCGAATAGGCCTCGTTGTAGGCGACCCCTTCGAACTCGAGAAGGAAGGGCTGGTGTCCTCCTCTCAGCCTTCAATTCTGACCCTCGCAGCAGCCATGATTGATTGTTCGTACGCTAAACTGAAGAAACCTCATCACGAGTTTCATCATGCATGGCAGTCGAAGACATTAGATGAAGATCGCATCCTGTACGCAGCAATGGATGCCTACCTTTGTTTAAATATCT
The DNA here is from genome assembly GCA_021605145.1 of Aegilops bicornis. Lineage (NCBI taxonomy): Eukaryota > Viridiplantae > Streptophyta > Magnoliopsida > Poales > Poaceae > Aegilops > Aegilops bicornis. Next base: position 482,155,017 of record CM038673.1, on the reverse strand, counting down.
ACAAGGGTTGGATGAAGAAGCAGAGCCTATTGTCCGGTTCAAGCAAATAAGCGTCGCCGAAGAGGAAGAGGGACGAGGACAAAGTCGAGGACGTGGAATCGGACTCCGAGTAGGTGGTAGTGCCGTCGCTCATGCTGGTTCTACTGCAGTGTCAAGCAGACTAGTTGCTTAGTTTATTTTCAAGGTTGTGTTGTGCTGAGGCCCCAGCAGAACTATGTTTATGTTCTTTCTTGTTATTTGAACTCTTTAGTATGTAGTATAGTAGTACTAGTACTATGTCTTACTACTAATCTTATTGCAGTTGGTACTACTGCTCGTATCTTCGTGTTCCTACTGTAGTTAATACGTTCATACTAGTAGTATAATTTGGGTCAGTCGATTTGTGAAAGAAGTTTGACGGAGTGAAGGAAGAAGACGGCAGGGTGCCCATGATCTATCTTATGAGTGTTGGGTGTGGAATGCAGTTCACCGGAAAAAAATGGATCGTGCCCGGGGTTAAACGAATGGCGGGTGTGGGGGGAGCATGGCGGTGGTAGGCAGTTAAGGGGAGGGCGCGGCGGCGGCAGGCGGTTAGGCGTGGGGGGGGGCTGAGAAGATGAACCGTGCATCTATTTCGGATGTTAAAGAAGCCCTTCTATCCATCCATGTTGCATCAAACGGCTCACAAGAGTCGACTGACCCAAATTGCTTCTTCAAATTGCAGGATCCACGTGGCATTCAAGGTCTCGAAGGTAGATTCCGCGTCCGCACCCGGTTTGCGGGCTCGATGCGCGTGCGACCAGCTTCCGCGACAGCCACCATGCGCGCCTCCTCCGCGCGGGCGGAGACGACAATGACACGCTAGTTCCTCCTCGCCGGCATGCTGGACCAAGCGCCCGTCCACCTCTTCGTACGCTGCGTGCATAGACGCGGCTCCACCAGCTGCTCGCGTGCTTGGCAGCGTGGCGGCATCGCGAGGAGGGACTGCAGATGACGTGAGCGGGCGAGCCTTCGGCTTGGCGGCGACACGGCGGTGATGGGCGAGAAATTGTTGGCCGGAGCAGGCGGGCACCGGCATGCGCACGGCATATTGATGAGTGCACGTATGGGGGCTTAGTTTAGTTTTATATAGGGTTGGTCAAACTTAAAAAAAACATACTAGTACACGTAAACATTTGACTTAGGCAGCGCTTTTATTAGTTACCACAGCCATGATACAGAATCCTGTGCAAGCGCGTGAACCGCGGCCGCGCGGTCGATTGAACGGTGCGTCACCATGTCGTGCTCGAAGGACATCCACCGAACCTTTTTGTGTGTGTGAAAACAATCCCCGAATATTACTCAACTTTTTTTGCAGGAAAAGTTCTTGACGCTACAATATTTCCATATATTTGAATTTAGCTCCAGTTCGTGTTTATTTGGATTTGGACGTTTTAGGTGCGCCCCAGTTTTTTTAATACTGATTTTGGGGCTGTTTGGTTCCTAGCCACCGTTTGCCAAGCCAAAATTTGGCAGCCACAGTTTAGTTGGCATGTGTTTTGTTTTTGCCGCACTTTGGCTTGCCACACTTTATTGCCCCTATGGCCCACTTGTCATAGAGACAATGTTGCCACACTTGCCTAAGGTTAGTTCTTCAAAATGAGAGCCAGAAGTTGGCAAGCCTAAGGGAATCTTGCCACACTTTTTGAGTGTATGTAATGTGGGACCCTAATGTGGCTTGCCTAAGGTGTGGCTTGAACCAAACACCCACCTAAGTTGGTCAAACTTGCCTAACCTTAGGTGTGCCAACCTTAGGCAAACTTACGGGCTGTTTGGTTTTAGGCCTAGGAATGCCACATTTTGCCACACAATTTTTTCCACACTTTCCTAAGGTTAGTTCTTTAAAATGAGGGGTTGTTTGGTTTGTGACTAACTTTGCCAAAGGTTGCCACACCTAAGGTTAGGCAAGTTTTACTAACTTAGGTGAGTGTTTGGTTCAAGCCATACCTTAGGCAAGCCACACTTGAGCCCCACATGGCATGCACACAAAAAGTGTGGCAAGTTTCCCTTAGGCTTGCCAACTTGTGGCTCTGATTTTAATGAACTAAGCTTAGGCAAGGTTGGCAAAAAAGTGTGGCAAAGTGTGGCAATGCTAGGCCTAGAACCAAACAGACCCTGAGAGCCACAAGTTGGCAAGCCTAAGGGAATCTTGCCACACTTTGTGAGTGTATGTCATGCGGGGCCCTAGTGTGGCAAAAAGTATATTGCCTAAGGTAAGGCTTGAACCAAACACCATCCTAAATTGTTCAAAGTTGCCTAACCTTAGGTGTGGCAAGATGTGGCAACCATAGTCACAAACCAAACAACCCCTTTAGTCTCAAACCAAACTGCCCCTGTGTGTGTGACTGAGAGAACGTGTGTATGTGTCCATATGTGTGTTGTGGCGGAAGGGCAATGTGGAGACGGTGTGCGTGTGATAGAGACATAGAGAGGTGTGAATGTGCAAATGATCATGCATGAGTGAGACATAGACAGATGTCGATACATTGTGTATACATGAGAGAACGGTCTTCTATTTTACTTGTGTGTGTGTGAGAGAGAGAGAGGAGCATCCGTAACACAACAATCATCTCTCTCGATTCGTCCGTCCCTCGCACGATCGCATGTAACACATGCATCAACGCGCACATTTTGACACCCTCAGTCGGCCCCTACCCACCTCAAGGCCCACACATCGCTCTCTATCTCGCATGCACAATCTCTTCGTGAATACCCTGTTTAGCAAGTAGCTTTCCGTCACATACACACACATTTCTCTCCTTAGGTTTGTTTTCTCTCAATATCTGACACACACACACACACACAAACACACACACACACACACACACAGAGACAACACACATCACACACACACACCCTCCCCCGAGCACACAATTCATCCCCATCCAAGGTTATATGGCGACCACTCTCGCTTGTGTGTGCTTCTTCGCACCCCAGCATGCACAACACCTCAATTTTCAAAGAGGGCATCGAGGAGATCGAAGATGACGACCACACTGCGCTAGAGAATGTGGGGCCATTTGGAAGCAGGATGATGTGACGACGGCTGAATCCCCCCACCCTCTCTCTCTCTCTTCGCACAAAATTACCAATCCCTCTCTCCCCCGCACAAATTTATCAATCCCTCAACCCACGAGATCCTTCCCCTCTCGTCCTTGTTTTTTCAGCTCTCTCATCAAACCTGTCGTCTCTTCTCCTTCCACGTCGATTTGGAACTGCTGTCGCACGCTCTTCCTCTCCCTCCTCCACTTTCCTTCAGCCCTTCACCCTTTCTTCTGCCATTGTTTGATCGTCTTCTCCATGGAGGGAACAGGACAGAAACGAGCCCGTTATTCTTGCCCCAATCTGAAAGATGACGTGGTGGAGGAACTCATTGATCGGTGCGACGTCATCACCTCGGCTAGCATGGCAGGTTCGTTCAAGCCCATTCTTGACTCAACTAATAACATCATTACAAGAAACCCAAGAGTCAAGGAGCAATTTGATCTCCCCTATCTTCTTCGCCGTGACCCTGATGACTGGCGCCGACACGACGGAGGCCTCGCCCTGTGCAAGTTGATGCCTCTTGATAATGATACGTATGATGTTAAGATGCCATCGCTTGAGGGCAAGGCTTGGGCAGGCGCAAATGGAGATTGGGTTGTTTACATTGGGTCCAACTACGAGTGGGAACTTGTGAATGTGTACACTCGTGACCGGGTTCCACTTCCAAAAATCTCAGCAGACTGCCCAGAGGTTGAGCACACCAGTATTGTATGCACGTTCAAATACAATCATGGTGACTGTCTTCTATGGAAGATAGCAATTTCTCGAGTTCCCAATCGCTCTTGGAATTACAACAACTATGAAGTTGTTGCTATCTTCGACAAGCTTGTTGCCGTCCTCAGTGGTTTGACTCGATGGACATTTCTCAAAAATCAGTTTCTGTACACGCATGAGTACTGTGATGCAATTCAATACGAGGGCCTTGTGTTTGCTGCCACCACTCGTGGCACTATTTTTGCATGGAATCATTATGATTTTGGTACGTTTGTCTTCCACTGTAATTATAATTGTTTCATCCACATGCATGCAGGTTAGCAAGTTTCCCTTTACTAATTAACCTTCTTCTTGTGTTTCCAAGGTCCTGTGAACATTCCACCACCTATACTTGAAGATTTTTATAACCAAGGGGGAGATGATGATGGTGATGATCACGAGCATGAGGACGAGCAGCGCCCATATACTCTATGGCGCCTGGCAACTAATTCCGATGGATCACCTCTTCTCGTGTGTATACAACCCACTGATGATGTTACTGCTAAGGAAGATGGTGTAGTCTCCCATGGTTGCACTCTCCGGACCTATTCCAACACCCGATGCATGGTATTCGGGGTGGATACTAGTGTGCTAGCGCCAACACCTTCTCCCTGGTACAGAATTGATAGTCTTGGAGAAAACTCGCTCTTCCTTGGAGAAAACTATCCGATGATAGCGAAAGGCGATCCAACTGCTGTTGACACAACATTACTAGCACCATTTATGAAAAGCAACTGTGTCTATAACTCGGACATTAGCGTGGTTCCCTACCCTGGTACTGATATAGTAGGCCGCTTCAGCCTGGATGATCAGTCCTGCGTTGGTCTCAAGATCGACAATAGATGCCCCGTCCCAGAGAATCACTTGTGGTTCAAAGCAAGCGTTTCCAACACCGAGGACTGGTTGAGTTGAAGTTCATTTCATTGCTTGTTATTTGTTGTGTGGTGAAAACTTTAGTATTCATAATGTATCCTCGTTGTCGATGTGGGTTGATGACCTGTTGTATGTAATAAAATGATATGCCTGTGATAAACTTACTAAATTTATGAATGGCTTTCGAGTTGCTTCTATGAGTGAGTAATGTGACGAGGCAAAAAAATATTTTCCGAATACATAATTGTACGTGCATTGCAGCAGGTTATCGGATGAGGCCAATCAACAATAGTAGTACTCTATTTGTACTAGCTTCACATGCTTCGCGCGTCATGCGTGTGTTTTTACTATAGCCATATTGTACGTAACCAGCACCTCGAATCCTCGATACTAGTACTATATAGTAAGTAGTAGGAGTAGTAGGGTGGCATGGGCCAGAACAAGCATTCACGTCCAGGAGTACGGCACACGCCACCCGCAAGACTTCCATCTGACACCATATTTCTTGGAGTCCGTGCTAGAGCAATATCTTCAACCTCATTGTTTCTCTAACTCAGCCATCGCGCGGCGGGCGAGATGGGGGTTTGCCGATAGTTGGTTTACTCAACCTCGGTCCCACTTGTAAGGCCAACTCCAACGCTCTATCAATATATGGATGTACTCTTCTTCCCAATACAAAAACTTGCATCCATTCTACTCCCTCCGTTTCACAATACATGCCTTCTACTACCTCCGTCCTGGTTTATAGGTCCCCTTTGTAGTTTGTGTCAAATTTTGACTAAAGATTTAACTAACAAAATGTTAATGCATGTCAAGAAAAATTATCTCATTGGATTCGTATTTGAACATAGTTTTCAAAAATATAATGTTTGGTGGCATGCGTAAACATTTTGTTAGTTTAATCTATGGTCAAAATTTGGCACCTAAATATAATGGGGACCAATAAACCCAGACGGAGGTAGTATTTGTCAAAATATATATGTATCTAGACATGTTTTAGTATATAGGCACATCCATTTTTGGACAAATGGAAGTCAAGTATTTTGGAACGGAGGGATACACAATAAATTTTTTAAGTTAGCACAACTAGTCTAATCCGAGAGCACAACTGAACATTTGGTCGGGTTCTTCCTCCTTTTGCCGACATGTGGGACATCCAGCATCCAGGTCGTGTCATGAAAGAAAATAGAGTGGTACTAGTAGTTGATAAGTTGAAGCCACGAGATGTGCATCTTGGGTTAAACTGTAAATATAATCTTACTACTCTTGAGTAACTCCAAAAGCGGCCACCGAAGATCTTTATTGGATTTGTTTTTCATCGCCAGCACGTCGAGGTGAAAGATGTGCATGTTCAGTGGGTCCTCTTGCGTTTTCACTGACATGTGGGGCCGCACGTGAGCAAACAGACGATGGCCTCCGCGCGTCCGCTGGCTGGCTGAGAAGAGAGATAGAGGAGGGCTGAGCACGGACTGCAGGAAATTTGTTCTACGTAACCAGCACCTTGATATTCGCGTGTGGTTGTTTCTAGAATAAAAAAAGGAGGTACCCCTACTTATGCTACTCCCACTACGCCTAGCCTAAGGTTAGTAGGTGACCTTGCACTTGGCTCTTTGCCTCTTCGGGAAGTCGATGGTTCTATAGTGGTGCTTCTGGCAATCTGACACCAAATGAACTGCTGCACGTCCACCGCTTGTAAGCAGAAGTTTCTCCTCGTGCTGCGAGCACCGCGCACGCGTTGGCGAGGGAGAAGGCATAATCAAGCTTCTCATCATTCTGCGAGTTAACGGGACACATCAAAGTTATTTACTAGTAGTACGTACTCTCTCAAAAAAAGGGCTGACCATGTCATTGCTACCATCCCGTGCTCCGTCGTTGAGTATGTGCACTATTCACGTGCCATCGAGGAGAAAAATATTGCGTAGGTGCCATCGAAGTGCACTACTCACTTACGAAAAAGGGTTCCCCCCCGCTTCCCCCCTGCCCCCCAAGACGACTCACTTACGCTGCTTATCGATTATCTCCATTTTCTTGCATGACACGTGCACCTTGATGCTAGATGTCTCGCGTGTTGGGAAAAGAATGAACAAAGCTCACGTAAAAGAAAAGAGTTGAAGAGCATAGAATCCCGACGACCGAGGAGGAGCAAGGAACCTTGCACGTTTTCCCCTATTTTTTGCCGCCTGCCCACCTATAAACAACTAAAAGAACATGAACTTTTCGCTAACCACTAGAAACGGTACATCAGGATGCTAAGTTGAAGATGTTTTATACTCCCTCCCTTCCCAAATATAAGTCTTTTTTAGATATTTCAATAAGGGACTACATACGAAACAAAATGAGTGAATCTACACTCTAAAATATCTCTGCATATATCCGTCTATTGTAGTCTATTTGAAATGGCTAGAAAGACTTATATTTAGGAATGGAGGGAGTAGTTTATATTGAATTATTGATAACCACGCAACAAGCCACGCATGTACACAAGCCAACGCACTAACTCCATCCGATCCAACTCATGCACATACGCTTTAGCATGGAGCACACAACGCACATACACAAGGCGTGCATGCACACACGCTCGGTCCCGAATGCACGTGAATAACACATGCATGCGCACACACTCGGCTGCATGGAGGCGTGCGCCATCCGCGGCGACGGCGTCCGGTTTGCGTGCTACGGCGGCTTCGCCGCAACATAAGCGCATGCGCATCTCTTGCAGCACCTCTTTGCCGTCGTTGCTCAACTACTAGTCGGAGACGAAGACGACCGCAGCCTCAGCCTTAGAGCTAGCACCGATGGAAAAACACGCACGCTGCACGCACACGAGCACATACGGAGTGCCCACGACGTGGTGGTGGTGCGTCCCCAGTCGCCTCTACTCCTTCTGCGCACGTTGTCTATCAAGGCGGCTGCATGCTAATGATGATGTGGGTGAGATCTTCTAGGACTCAGATGATGACGAGGAAAATTATGAGACACAAGGTGGCGTACACCGTCAAGGTCCACGGTCAAGGGGGTGCTAGTAAGTGCTTAGATGTGCTTAGAGCAAGTACAATAGAGCTGAGTCAATGGGCTATAAGACATAAACTATAGTATATTTCTGCTTAGTTGGAGGAAAGAGAAGAGGAGAGAAGGTAAGCGGGCTCTTCGTGAAGAGCCAGCTCTAGCACTTGCTCCTAGGCACTTTGTGAGAATGAAAGGTGGGCCACAGAACAAAAAAGTACTAGTACACTCTTTTGATCTACTATTGTACATGTTGACTATAAGATGGGCTGTAGATGACATGGCACTAGCTTATAGCCAGCAGCTGGCTATACTATTAATGCTCTTTAGATGAGGTGCTAAGTGCATTAAATGGTTTAGTAACTCAAGTCTTCAATGCATAGGTCCTTAGTTTATTGGTGCCACATCATATTTTATGCCTACGTGGCAGGCTTAGCAGCTATACATGGTGGAGCACTGGGAGAGGCCAAGGCTGGTCATAGTGGGGAGTAACTTGTACTGTAACATATTACTATGTTACTCTAAACATCTCTATAAACCGGAAAGGAGGGAGTAGTAACATAGACTAGTGTCATATGCAGAGTATGGGAGCACATGATATTTCCCCGTCCGGACCGATCCCAAGTTTGCTTCTCACCTTCTTGGCCCAACAAAACCCCTCCCCCGTCCCGCGCGCGCTTCCCGCCCGGCGCCAGCTGAGCCCGCCGCTCCACATTGATGGCAAGTCAGGGCGACGAGACCTCTCACTGCTTCCGCCGTTGAAGCGGCGCGTCGACCGAGGGAACCGCCCGCTGCACGCCCGACATTTCACACTACACAGTGGATAGTAACTTTTAGAGCAAGTACTACAATTAGATGACATAAGCAGGCTATAAGGATTTAAATATAGTATTTGTGCTTAGTTGAAGGAGAGAGAAGAGGAGAGAGAAGAGGAGAGAGAAGAGAAGCGGATTGTAAACGTGTAGCCGGTTGTACTCCAACATACTTTGTGAGACAAAAGGTGGGGCCATTATTAATGATATTGTATTTATACTAAAGGGACTAACAGACGCCTTAATTACTCCGTTTTTTGAGACAAACCTTGGTGGGGCTATTATTGACTTTTTTGAGCTATTATTGACTTGGGCGTGGGGTTTGGGGCCAAAGGCCTACTATTATACTCCGACCTGACATGCTCTACCCTAGCCGCCGCTGTATCATATGGTTTCGCACCATTCCAGATCTTAGCACCGCCACGCAATTCTTCTCCAGCCCTCCTTCTGGCGTGCACCGCGAGAAGGGACAGCAGTCCTCCGAACCCCGCCTTTCGTGATCCTGTACGGGAGAGGGGTGATCAGGTTTTTCGGGAGCACACTCCTGTGACTGCTGCCAGCGACGACTTCCTCAACGACAGCCTTCTTCCCCGACCTCGGTAACCTCTTCATCAACGACATGAGTGACAACATCAACCACATCGATTCTGCTCCATTTACAAGATGTGATTCTGTCCTCCTGGTTTAGTACGCATCATTAATTTGATGTTTGCAATTGTCGTCATGATCTATTTACTGCTGTTTCGGATTAAATCTCACACGAAATTGCTTATATATTCAACAATCCAATCCAAAAACATGATCACAGGCAATTTACTCCGAGTGGTTTTGTTGCGCTTTTGAAGCCGCCTACTTTTAAGGGGGTGCTATATAAAAGGTGGCGCACAAGAGCAGTATATTGGTTTCAGATCATGTACTGCTATGACGCCACTAAGGGTAAGCCTGAGGGCGATCTTAATCCTACACAGCAGGAAGATTTTCAAAACATGGATACCCTCTTCAAAGCCGCCCTGCTGAGTGTTCTTGACGATTCCATTGTGGATTCATATATGTCGTTTGATAGTGGCAAAGACATGTGGGCTGCGCTCGAGGCCACGTTTGGGCCCTCGGGCGCCGCAACGAGTTGTACGTCATGGAGCAATTCTGTGACTACAAGATGACTGATGAGCACTCTGTTGTTCAGCAGACTCATGAGATGCAGTCACTCTCTAAGGAACTTGAGTACTTTAAGTGTGTGTTGCCGGAAAAATTTGTTGCTGGGACCATCATTGCCAAGCTTCCACTCGTGGAACGATTTTGCTACTTCTCTGAAAAACAAGAGACATGAGTTTTCTGTTTTGGATCTCATTAGCACTCTTGATTTTGAGGAGAAGGCAAGAGCAAAAGACACACGTGCTCGGTCATTTGAGGGAGCTTCTAGTGCCCACATGGTACACGAGAAGAACTTCCAGCCCAACCAGCCCCAAAACAACAAGAACAAATCTCAGGGGAAAGGCAAGTTTGATGCAAAGAACAAGTCGTCACATTCTACCAAATTCAAGAAGAATTCTCATAACGGGAAGGGATACAAACCTCAATTTTGGTAGCACCGCACAAATTTTATATGGCTGCATCTACCTACTGTCAGCTAACCTCATGGTGCTCCAGGTATTCCTACATTCGTAACTAGGAACAATGACCACCGCAAGATGAAATTAGCTTATTCGTACATTGACTTGCTGAATGCAGTGCGGAACGATCCTGTCATGTGTGGAGGAGCAAACAGGCAGTGCAGCCGAAGGTGGAAATCAACCAAGGACTTATGAAATTATATGTAATCTTCCTCAGGCAGGTCAGTATCCCCTTCGTCCAGATGATCGTGTTTTGTCATGCCGAGCTATTGACATGTGCTACTGTTTTGCAACACCGTTTAAGTATAGCTACTGTTTTCCTATCTTTTCAGATTCAGTACAATGAATATGATATCAGGGGAACTGCACAATATGGACCCATGTTGAGTCATCTCTATTGCCTCATGTGTTTGGTGCAAATGTGTCAGCATCAATTGCAAGATGAGGCAGCTAGCTAGCTGTGGAGTTGCCAACATGCTCAAAGTGCTCGCAACATTGAGTAGACACAAGCATGCCCTGGAAATTAATGCGTGCACAGGGAGGCCTTTTGCTCAGAGAAGCATCGACCGATTTTCTTTATTTCCACACCTTCTCACAGCTTTGTATATTGGTTATAGTATGGTGAATCATTGAGATGCATAGACATGCTGAACTTTTGTTCTTCCTGAATGTTAGTTTAATGTGAGTGTTCAGATCCAAAGATTCAAGCATCCTCTAATTTGGTGGATGCACACAGAGAAAATAAATCTCCTTAATTTACTCCATAACCACCCTATTAAATAGGCCTAGTAACAAACCAGATGCATGCAGTGGCCGGCGGGCACATGCATCCTGCATGCATGGCGAGTAAGCCAAGCCCATGCACCAGCTCCAATGCAGCAACGCAAAAGAAGAGAGCGGTTCTTGGGAAAAGGCGAGTAGTTAGTGCAGCGGGCCTTATAAACACAAACAGCTCACTTTCCCGCTTCCGTGTCCCCACCCAATTCCCCCCGCTCCCCAATCTTTCTCACTCGTCCAGAAAACCCCGCTCACCTTCTTCCTCAATCGTACAGAAAACGCCTGCTCCTCTTCTTCCACTCCTACAGAAATCCCCAGCCCTCCTTCTTCCCCACTCGCACTGCCACTAGGCTCGTCTCTAGCTACTCTGCTCAAACCCGTGAGCTCGGCGTGACGCCCACAAGGAAAATGGAGTCGGCTGGCCCCAGCGCCAAGAAGATGAGGTTCCCTTGCCAGCGACGCCGGGTTGTAGATCCCTTTGCAGATGGCGCGGGGATAAGCGGCGAGCCCCCCCCCCCCACCCGGATCTGAGGAACCGGTAGAATCTCTGGTGGACCGCATCAACGATCTCCCGGGTGTCATCCTTGAGGAGATCATCTCGCTTCTCCCCACCAAGTATTGCTGCCGCACACAAGTCCTCTCAACTCGGTGGCGCCCTCTATGGCGCACCGCACCCCCCAATCTCGACTGACGTCAGATATCTGTCCTTCCTGAATTTGACCTCATCAAAGCCATCGTCTCTTCTCACCAGCAGGGCCCCGTTCAATGCCTCTGCATCCTGACAAGCTACCTGCTACCTATACCCGGCAAGGTGGACGCTTGGCTGACATCCCCTGAATTCGAAAAACTCCAGCAGTTTGAGTTCTACCATTAGCACGAAAGTTTCATACCACGAACATACCAAAAATTCGTGCCTACACCATCGTTGTCCTTCTCCCGGTTTTCCTCCTCTCTCCACACCGCCACCTTCGCCCGGTGCCATCTACCAGACGATCTGGTACAAATGCTTCGACTCCCACTGCTAAAAAAACTTTCGCTTGTGGTGGTTTATCTGTCGGAGGCCTCACTGCACAGCATCATCCACTCCAGTTGCCCTACCCTGGAGCGCTTGCTGATTGTTTTGGGAATAGAAATCGGTATCAGTTGTCTCCAAATAAAGTCGCCTCACCTTAAAAGCACTGGAATTTGTTTTAAAGACAGCAGCTCATCATCGAAGATGCCCCTTCACGTGAAAGGTTGCTCCTTCATAGTTGTTATACACCTTCAGAAATAACTGACGTCTCTGCGCCCAAACTGGAGACCTTGGGTGTAATTCGTGACCCGTTTAATAATCACAAGGAGTTGGTGTTTGGCTCCTCACTTTTTCAGGTACCGTATATTATCATCTAAACATTTATCATCATATGCTGCATTTTTCATTTGTGCGCATAAGTTTTATATCATCTTGGAGTACACTTTGGGTACTAATATTATGTTATATGCTCAATGAAGAGTTCGCCATTGACAGCCTATCAATGCTGCTGGATTCTGTCAAGATCATATATATCAGAATGTATAGTTTTGATATGGACATAATTATTGGCTTGCTGCGATGCTTTCGATCTCTGGAGAATTTATACATAGAGGTGATGATTTCATGCACATTGAAAGCCCGTACATATTGTACTAGAATTAGCTGTTCAGCTGTCGTTCTTTCGACATACTCTTTTTTCAGACCTTAACTGTTTTCAATCTTCATGTCTACTTAGGGAGAACCACATGGAGAAAAACATATAACCAATCGTTGGCGTAATAAGCACAAGGATTTTCTCAGTTCTCATGACATTCGTTTGACGACAATAACGATGGGACGATATGCATCCAACCAGGCAAACAGAAGCTTTGTCACATTCTTCCCGTTGAACGCGAGGTTACTTTTGTCCATGAGGCTTAATTTTTACAGCAAGAGATTTCTCACAGACGAACATGTTGAACAGCAAAAAAAGAAGTTTCAGGTGGACAAATGGGCTTCTAAACGTGCTTGGCTTATATTTACAATAAGTTATAGACATCCTGAAATAAATTTTTTTGCACAAGATGTTGATTTTATGGATCAGACCGATCCATTTGTTTGTGACTGCAAAAGAGAGTGGTTGGGTTAGATGTTACTATCATGTTCAATCTGGGTTTTGTCATAGAATTTGATGAACAATTAATCCTTGGGCTTTTTGTACCATTTGTATGCTTGACTTGCATGTTGTTGCCCTCGTACTCCCCTCCACCTGCCACTACACTGCCGCATCTTCCATGGCTGTTGTCCGTTCCCGTCCGAGGCCTTGCCGTCGTTCTCCGCCTTGGTTAGCTCGCTGTGCCCGCCGCCGTCTGGTGTTGTCAACATGGTCAACAACCAAGAGGAATCAGGAGATGATTTGCGTGGAGAGGCCGATGAGGGACCCACCGTGGTCATTGCATTTATGGCAAAGGTGTGCCTCGTTATTACAAGCCAAAAAATACTTCCTCCTAATTGTTTGACAACTAGGTTCCACGCCATTGTCAATGTAGTCAATAAACAAGAAATTAGACAACGGCGGATAACACCAGGGACCCAAAGAGCTCGCCCGATTGTTTTCGGTTTAGGACGGAGCTCAATCAAGCATCTTTGTCACGGGGCTATGGCCCGTCTAGCCCACGCTTATGCTTTTATTAAGCACATGACGAGCCCAGTTGATATATTTTTTCTTTCTGGAATTGGCTAGCCCAGTTCTTTTTTTCTTTTGGAGAATACCAAAACCAAGGCCTACTTGCTTTTCTCAGCCCTGCTGGGCTGCAAATCTTTCAAGACGAGGAGGGATGTAAGTAGTAAGAAATGGGCTTCCCCAGAAAACAGGCTATAAGTTGTAAGAAATGGGCTGTAAATTTTTAAACCAAAGCCAACCGGCAATTGCATTAAAATATCATTTTTTTCAGGATTTCTCTACTCTCTACTCTTATAAAAACCAAAGCCAACTGGCAAATGGATTAAAATATCATCTTTTCTCCCACAAGATAAACTACTCATACAAATGCATCTTCATGTTCCGTGCAACGAACGGGCATCTTGCTAGTTAAGATTCTAGATTTCATTCATTTTTTTGCGGAGAATTGTTGTTTGAATTTTATTTTGATATAATTTTTCAAAAACTATTTTTAACGTGACTCAAAATTTTGTGATTAAAAGAGTTCGGACCCCACCGAAATATGCAAAATTTTGTTGAATTTTTTAGCAGTGCCCAGAATATATGGTCTGTAATGCTAATAAAAAGAATATGGGCTTCAAATATCCTTGAGAATTAGCAAATGGGCTGTAAATTATTGAAAATAATGGCTAATGGGTTGTATGATGTTTTCCACAGATTTGGAGGCTGACTTATGGGCCTACTAGGTTGACGATCACGCTGTCCTAAATTTTTTTGGCGTGTGCAAGGCTTTGTCAACTTAGTCAACACACAGCGATGTTGTTGGATGTCCATCCAACGGCCGTCGTCTTCTTCAATCTCTGATCTTCCTGCTCCGGCCGCCCAAACCAGCGCCGGCCAGGGACTGCTGCTTCCTCCTCCCGGTGGTGGCTGTCTTTGCCAGCCATCCCTCTAACCACCCACACATCCCGTTATTTTCCGGCGATGTCAGCCTCACCCCGCAGCCGACCAGTCAGTGCTCGTTCTCTCCTCAGCGTGGGCATCCGCTGCGGTGGCTTCGCCGGCTCTGGGTGGTTCTCTTCCTGGGCCTCTCCCTCGTCCACCCCGTTTGTGCTCTCGGCGCGGCGAGGTCAACATGGTCAACAAACAACAGCCATCGGAAGAGGCTGACTGTAGGGACCCACAAAGGAAAATGCCTCCTTATTACACGCAAAATAATGATTCCTCCACCTGATAGCTGGGACCCACCGGAAGGGTCTCTGTATTTTGCAAAAAAAATGTTCCCCTAACATCCTTTCGGACCCACCGAAATGCCTCCTTATTACGCACAAAAAATGAATACTCCCCACGCTAGCTGGGACTCACCTTGGTGGGAGGCTGACTTGTGGGCCTACTAAGTTCTGAGGGGACGGAGGGCTTTGTCAACTTAGTCAATATGAACGACTCGACTCCGGTGACCATCGATGTCCATCCAACGGCCGTAGTGCTTCTTCAACCTCTCGGTCTTCGTGCTCCGGCCGCCCAAAGCGGCCGGTCGTGCAGCGTGCTCCTGCCTCCCGTGGCTGGCTGTGATGTCGCGGAGGCCTCACCGCCTACTACTCCCACCGCTGGCGGGCCATCCCTCTACTCACCCACACCCCTGTTATTCTGCGGCGGCGGCAGCCTCACCTCGTACTCCTCTTGGCGTGGGCATCCACTGCGTCTTCCCGGCTCCGTCGTCCCCTTCCTAGGCCTCGCCGTCGTCCACCGCCGTGGTGCTCTCGGCGTGGCGTGGTCAATTTGGTTAACGACCGACTTCCATCGGAAGAGTATCTTGTCGCGTGGAGAGGCCGACATTTGGGTCCACGGCGGCCTCAAGGAAGTGCCTCCTTATTACGCAGCAAAATAATTATTCCTCCACGGACAGAGGACCCACCGGACGGGCCACCAGTATTTCGCGAAAAAAGTTTCCCCGACCTGGCTGGGACCCACCAGCTACATCTTCGCACGCAAGGAAGTGCGTCCGGGCAAAAAAAAATGATTCGCCCCCCTGACTGCTGGGACCCACCAGCTACATCTTCGCAGGCAAGGAAGTGCCTGACAGTCGGGACCCACCTAGTCGAAGCGTACATTGCGTTGTCATTCTGGTCGCGAACGTGTACGTACATAATGGTTGATGTAGAGGCACGCACGTGTCGTTGTAGAGGCGCGCATGTGTCGTAGTAGAGGCGCGCACGTAGCATGTACACGTACGTACAGCGGCGAGGGTGCAAGAAAGAAAATCTGACCACGCGTCGTACATACGGGCAGGGTCTCGAACGCCTACTCGCGCATATGTACATGGCTGGGTCGGAACGGAGAAACAGCGTCGTCGTCGTGTTCATGGGGAGCCAACCGGCTGGGTCGGAACGGAATGCGTGGTCATGTTCATCGCAAGGGCTTGGACGGAACAGGCGATGGAAACGAGGCCTGGCGTATCGCTGGCGGAGGAAACGGACCTCCTATGTTCGGAGCAGGGTCCTGTTGATCGGGAGGGTGTGGCGTACCGCAAAAGCGGAGGAAACGGACCTCCCACGGTCGAAGAAGGGGTCCTGTTGATCGGGAGGGTGTGGCGTACCGCCAAAGCGGATGAAACAGACTTGTGTTGGGCGCTACGGTCGAAAGCAGGGTCCTGTTCGCCGGGAGGGTGTGGAGTACCGCAAAGCAGGACTCCACGGATACTGTTCATCTCCACCGTCGACCTCCTCCAGCCTCCACGGGCTACCGTCGACCTCCTCCAGCCTCCATGGGCTCCTGTTCATCCAGCCTCCACCGCGCTACTCCACCGGCTACTGTTCAACCACCCCTCCACGGGCACCCCTCCACCGTCTCATGCTCATCCAGCCCTCCACACCACGGGTCCTGTTCAACCACCCTCCACGACCACCCCTCCACCGTCTCATCGTTCTTCCGGCCCTCCACACCACGGGGTCCTGTTCATCCAGAGGCAACGCCACCGCTCACTGTTCATCCAACCCCCCCCCCCCCAACGCTCACTGTTCATCCAATCAATCGGCTTCAGTTAGCAGCAGTAGCGAAGGAATCGCTCCATCGGGTTCAGTTAACAGCCATCAATCGATCGCTCAGGTTCAGTAACGCGTAGCCTGCAGTGCAATCGCTCGGGTTCAGTTAGAGCCCAACGCCTCGCTCGGGTTCAGTTAGAGCCAACGCCTCGCACACACGCATGCGTCGTGTCTGAGAAAGCAGCGCATCGCTCGGCCCCGACCTCCCACCGTAACCGGCAACTCCCGAAATTTTCCTCCCCTCGCTTCTACCACGGTTTTTCCGTAATGGGCCGGCCCAAAGAATGTCATGCAGCTGCGTCTCCGGCCCATACGGGACGAAAAGCCCATTTTACATCATGATTTTTTGTCATAGAAGTAGGAGCCCACCACATCTATGATGATACCGGGTTTTGTCACAATTATCGTCATAGAAGTGTCATATGTATGACAGAAAAAAAAATTATTCGGCCCAAAATGTCACGGATGTGTCTTTTTTGTAGTGAAAACAGCCACCATACCTACCTATTATGGCATTTCCATAGCCATCGAGATATATTGCCATGCAACTTCCATCATCATCATATACATGACTTGAGCATTTATTGTCATATTGCTTTGCATGATCGTAAGATAGCTAGCATGATGTTTTCATGGCTTGTCTGTTTTTTGATGTCATTGCACGCTAGATCATTGCACACCCGGTACACACGGAGGCATTCATATAGAGTCATATTTTTGTTCTAGATATCGAGTTGTAATATTGAGTTGTAGGTAAATAAAAGTGTGATGATCATCATTATTAGAGCATTGCCCCAGTGAGGAAAGGATGATGGAGACTATGATTCCCCCACAAGTCAGGATGAGACTCCGGACGAAAAATATATAAAAGAAAGCGAAAGGCAAAAAAAAGAGAAGGCCTAAAAAAACAGAAAAAAAGGGAAAACAAAAAAAATGAGAGAAAAAGAGAGAAGGGGCAATGTTACTATCCTTTTACCACACTTGTGCTTCAAAGTAGCACCATGTTCTTCATATAGAGAGTCTCTTGAGTTATCACTTTCATATACTAGTGGGAATTTTCATTATAGAACTTGGCTTGTATATTCCAACGATGGGCTTCCTCAAATGCCCTAGGTCTTCATGAGCAAGCAAGTTGGATGCACACCCACTTAGTTTCAGTTTGAGCTTTCATATACTTATAGCTCTAGTGCATCCGTTGCATGGCAATCCCTACTCCTCACATTGACATCAATTGATGGGCATCTCCATAGCCCGTTGATTAGCCGCGTCGATGTGAGACTTTCTCCTTTTTTGTCTTCTCCACATAACCCCCCTCATCATATTCTATTCCACCTATAGTGCTATGTCCATGGCTCACGCTCATGTATTGCATGAAAGTTGAAAAGGTTTGACAAACGTCAAAAGTATGAAACAATTGCTTGGCTTGTCATCAGGGTTGTGCATGATGTGAATATTTTGTGTGGTGAAGATGGAGCATAGCAGCACTATATGATTTTGTAGGGATGAGCTTTCTTTGGCTATGTTATTTCGATAAGACATAATTGCTTGGTTGGTATGCTTGAAGTATTATTGTTTTTATGTCAAAGGATAGACTAGTGCTTTGAATCACTCGTGTCTTAATATTCATGCCATGATTAGACATATGATCAAGATTATGCTAGGTAGCATTCCACATCAAAAATTATCTTTTTTATCATTTACCTACTCGAGGACGAGTAGGAATTAAGCTTGGGGATGCTGATGCGTCTCCGTCATTTCTATAATTTTTTATTGTTCCACGCCAATATTATTCAACTTTCATATACTTTTTGGCAACTTTTTATACTGTTTTTGGGACTAACATATTGATCCAGTGCCCAGTGCCAGTTCCTTTCTGTTGCATGTATTTGGTTTCGCAGAATATCCATATCAAACGGAGTCCAAACGGGATAAAAACGTTCGGAGCTTATTTTTGGAATATTTGGAAAATCTAGGAGAATATCAACACGAAACGGTGTCCGAGGTGGCCACGAGGCAGGGGCCCACGCCCTCCCTAGGAGGGTGCGCCCCCACCCTCGTGGGCCACCCGTAAGGCGGTTGATGCCCTTCTTCGGCCGCAAGAAGCTAATTTTTGGTAAAAAATCATGGCGAAGGTTTCAACCCAATCGGAGTTACGGATCTCCGGATATAAAAGAAACGGTGAAAGGCGTGAGCGAGAATGCGTAAAGCAGAGAGACAGAGAGACAGATCCAATCTCGGAGGGGCTCTCACCCCTCCCATGCCATGGAGGCCAAGGATCAGAGGGGAAACCCTTCTCCCATCTAAGGAGGAGGTCAAGGAAGAAGAGGAAGAAGGGGGCCCCTCTCCCCCTCTCCTCCGGTGGCGCCGGAATGCTGTAGTGGCCATCATCATCATCATTGCGATCTTCACCAACACCTCCGCCATCTTCACCAACATCTCCATCACCTTCCCCCCTCTATCTACAGCGGTCCACTCCCCGCAACCCGCTATACCCGCGGTCCACTCTCGGATGCTTGCTAATAGTTCCAACCATAAGTGCATAGAATTCCAAGTCAGGGATGACATGCTAGCAGTGGCCTCTCCCACATAATACTTGCTATCGGTCTAGTAAAGTAGTCAATTGCTTAAGGGACAATTTCGCAACTCCTACCACCACTTTTACACACATGCTATATTTAATTTTTTGCTTCTTTACTTACAACAGCCAATAGCTTTTATTTACGTGCTCTTTATTATCTTGCAAACCTATCCAACAACACCTACATAGTACTTCTAGTTTTATACTTGTTCTAGGTAAAGCGGACGTCAAGCGTGCGTAGAGTTGTATCGGTGGTCGATAGAACTTTAGGGAATATTTGTTCTACCTTTAGCTCCTCGTTGGGTTCGACACTCTTACTTATCGATAACTGTTGCGATCCCCTATACTTGTGGGTTATCACAATCGATACCCAAAAACTAATTCTTGAAGATCATTTCTTGCAAAGCACAATAAGTGTTATTTCTTCACAAGTTTTGGATGCAGGTTGAACGCTTTTGTTTGCAAAAGATACCTTTTTATCTATTTCACCCGGATGTTTGTGAGCTCTAGAGATGAAATAATATTCAAAGAACAGTGTTGCTATGTCTCAGTCGACTGATACTTCGTTATGTCTTTGTCGATGATATAGTCCTTTCATTTTGCATGGAGATTAGTACAAAAAATTTATTTTCAGTTTTTTATTTTTCTTCTTATACTATATCATTTGACTGAGACTTGGACTGACACCTAGCCACACCCTTTGAAGAAACCTATCGATACCCGTTACACATGAGATGACCCCCACATCCTTTGTCAAAATAAACAACTCCCCGATCAATGCATTTCACTGTTCCTTGCAACGCACGGGCACCTTAGGCTGGCCATAGTGGGGGTAACATAAGTAGTAACATGCACTTGGGACTCGCAAACATGCTTATGTGGCAGGCAATTAAAGAAGAGAGAGATGGTTATAGTAACATAGGTAGATACCGTAACATAATAAATGTTATGCTACTATGTGTAATGCATGGCAATAAATGAGACTGCCTATGATACTAATCTATGATACTATGCACTACGGATGTATATCATACACTAGTATCATATGCATGATACTAGTATATGATAATCCCCACTATGACCAGCCTTACTATAGATTAGTACGACCAAAAATTGAACTAACATTATATATAGTACGATAAATGCTGATGCATGTCACCTAAAATTATATCATTGAAAACTATGTTCAAATACTAATCCAACGATATAGTTTTTGTTGACATGCACTAACATTTTGTCAGTTAAATCTTCAGTCAAATTCAATGGGGGGCTAATAAACCATGACCGAGGTAGTACTAGTGTAGAGGGCGGCGCTGCACACGGGTCTTGCGGCAGTAAAGCCGTCATATCACAAAACCCAACCACTAATAAGTGGCCTGGTAAAATAAATGGACAAGCAACCATCACATCCCTCCGTCTTGATTGTTCTAGAACACAGGTGAGGTAGCAGCAGTGTACTGTTCATGCGAATCCTACTGATATTGGCCGTTAGATTTAGAAGATCAACGGTTATGATTGATGTTCTTAGTCCTACTTAAAATTGGCACACTATATAGTAATATATAGTAGTATAGATATAGATATAGATATAGATATAGAAACACGCATGGAATGCAAGAAACCAACTCCGGCGACACACGTCCGTTCAGGAGTAGGACGCCAGACAAGCTCCTCCTTCCACCATTTTGTCCACTCTTTCGGCGGCATCCGACGAGCAAGAAGAGCACTTCTCCGGCATAAAAGCTGTCTGGGTGGCCCGCCGAGCCCGGCAGCTCGCTTCTCCACCAACCTAGCCTAGCCCGTCGGAGGTGGTTGCCGCACTAAGCTAGCGCGTGGTTCCGCAGCTGGCCTCTCCAATACTGTCGGAGTAATGGGCCACGGGTAGGCAAGCCCGAGCCCCCGGACCTTTCAATACATCAGGGCAGGTTGCGCCCCTCAAGACCCCAAGACGAAGAGCCGCTTTCTGAGAGTCGGCGGCAGAGCCGCCGACTGCCCCTCACGGCCGAGTCCCAGAGACGGCTTAGAGATAAGCCGACACCCCACGGGCGGCTTCGGAGAAGCCGGCTATGGAGACGACGCGACTCCCTCCACTTCCTGCCTCACATAGCGTGGGCCGGGATGGGGTACGGCCGCCGCGCGGCCCATCCCTACCCCGTTCACGAAGGGCAGGCATGGCCACAGGCGGGTCCTGCCGTCTCGGGGCACCGCCCAGGGGGCTGATGTCAGGGCCGGCAGACGGCAGGACCCGCCTGTCGGCGGAGGTGCAGAAGACGGCGAGAGCGCCACAGGTCGGATCCGTTGGGAGTCGGCCCCCAGGAGTCGGCCGGCCCCTCCCACGGGCCCCGCACGCCATTAACCAGACGAGACAGGGAGTGGCAACAGTGATCGCCCGTCAGGCGGCGGCACTGTTGCCATGACCCCATGACCAAGCCAGCGTCATTTGAGGCACGGCTACAGTAATCCAGGCCGGGCAAGACTCCGCCCATGGGCGGACAGGGCCTGTCGGCCCCACGCTGGGCTCGGCTGACGGGCCCACTAGTTGGCGGGCCCAAGCGATGCGGTGGAGAAGGCGGCGACTGAGAGATGACAGGTGGGACCCGCGCCACCAGATTACCATTGTACCCCGGGTAGGCCTATATAAACCCCCCGGGGCACCCATGCAAGAGGTTGGACCCTAGTAGTTTTAGACACACATAGAGGGAAGAGAAGAGCTAGCCGTGCCCTTCTCCTTCCTCACCCCGAACCACACACATAGAGGGAAGAGAAGAGCTAGCCGTGCCCTTCTCCTTCCTCACCCCGAACCACACACATAGAGGGAAGAGAAGAGCTAGCCGTGCCCTTCTCCTTCCTCACCCCGAACCACTCAAGGAGCAACCTTGTACCCACTTTGCCATAGTGATCATGCGGAGACCCCGCAGAGCGATGGGGTATTATCTCCACGGAGAGCCCTGAAGCTGGGTAAGATCCGCCGGCGTGCATGCCTTCGCCTCATCCCGTTTCCAGGCACCGGCGATGTTCTACTCGCCCCCACCATGATAAGCAATCCTTTGGCATATGTCGCACCCAACCCCCGACATTTGGCGCCCACCGTGGGGCTAGGTGCACCGTCGTCCGGAGACCTGCTCTGGACGGGAACCCTTCTCCTCCCTGGCGAGCGCAGCCAGCCCGGCACGCCAGACGGAGTTTGCGCTGACGCGCTGCACGGCGCTGAGATCGCCTGCGCGGCCAGCTGCCTCGCCGAACTTGTCGGCGAGGTTCGCCTCTCCGACGAGCCTGCATCCGACGCAGGCACAGGCGGCCCCGAGAGCCTCCTCGCGGGCATTCTCGACCAACTCCACATCGCCGGCGAGCCTGCCACGGACTTGGAGTCCGTAGGCTCCACCGACCCGATGTTGGTCGACTCCGACACCGCGTCGCTCGACGCGTTCCCCACCAACGTGGTGGTCTACGACGAGCCGCTCCCTCGCGCGGAGAGCGGCGGAAGCACTGTCACAGAAGTGCTCGTCGTTGTTCATGGTGAGCATTCCGGCGAAGGAGCTCATGACCCCCTCGACGCGGCTCTGCAAGACCTGACCGCGCCTATTCCGGAAGACGCTGAAGCCGAGATGCTGGAGGCACGCCGCCTTCAGCTCGTCGAAGGCGCGAGGAAGCTGGCAAGCATGAGACGCTTGTCAGAAGCCTACCAGCGGGAGATGGATCGCGCTGGCGGCTCGCCGGCCGGCCCCGGGCCTAGCCGCCTAGGCGGCGGTCAACGACGGGCGTGGCTATCGCCAACCTGTTCGGGCCAATCGCCTGTGTACGCCACGCTGCGGAGAACATCCACGCCGCCAGCGGCGGCGGACGAGCTGGACAACCGAGGTGAAGAGCGCCGCCGATGACAGAGCGAGTCCAGCAGCTCCTCGGCAGCTGCTGCGTAGAAACGAGACCGATGCCGCGCCTGAGGCGCCCGCAACGACAAAACGACGACCTGCCTCCCCGCCGAGATCAAGGCGCGACGTCTCGGACACCGACTGGCGGTGTTCGCGGAAGAAAAAACAAGGATCCGGCTGTCAGCCACAGTCGGACTCACATCTCCATCGAGCGCGACCAAGACGGCCGCCCAAGAACAGTGGAACGGCGGGACGACTATCTGCCTCCTCTTCCTCACAAAGAAAGGCGAGTCTCCCCGCCACCCATCGAGCATCCGACTCTCGGCGACCGCCCTGTCCGCCGAGAGGGAGTCGGAGAAAACGACGCCCGCCACCGGATCGACCGACTCCACCGATCTCTGGCGCTGGAAGAAGAAGACGAGTTGGGCCCGCCCTGTTTCGTACCCCGCATCCGAGACGAGCCCTTTCCCAAAGGGTTCACGCTCCCGCGAGATACGCCCAAGTACACCGGCTCCGTTAAGCCGGAAGACTGGCTGGTCGACTACTCCACGGCCGTCAACATAGTGAACGGCAACAAGCGTGTTGCCGTAAAGTATGTTCCGCTCATGCTCTGTGGCACGCCCGGACATGGTTGAACAGCCTGAAGCCCCGCATCATCAACAGCTGGGTCGACTTCACCGAAGCCTTCGTCCGCAACTTCGCAAGCACGTACAAGCGACCTCCCAAGCCTCGCCAGCTTTCCTTGTGCGTGCAAGGCCCGAACGAGTTGACTCGCGACTACCTCACGCGCTGGGCCGAGCTTCGGAACTCCTGCGAGATCGTGCACGAGGTGCAAGCCATCGAGTACTTCGCCGTCGGGTGCAGAGAAGGCACCCTCCTCAAGCACAAGCTCCTTTGCGACGAGCCGGAGACCCTCGACGAGCTGCTGATCATAGCAGACATAAGCACGCTGATGGCTCCTCCATGAAGGCGGAGATTGAAGTCGGTCACGACCGCAAAGTGGCTCCTCGGGCTCCCGAGAACTCCGGCCGAGACACCACCGGCGGCAACAAAGAATAACGATCACAAGAGCAGCAGGCCCCACAGCCGCTTCCAGCAGCCGGCAGGTTGCGGCTTGAAGACCAGCAATGGAGGGGCAGCCTCCGCCAAGCGGCTGAAAAGGCAACAAGTCCAACTGGTTGCCGGCCTTCTCTTAGTGTAGACTCTAGATGGTCCCTGCAAGTTCCATAGCGGCGCCCGTCCAAACCACACCACCCGGAAGTGCCACCGCTCACCAGATCGCCAAGAGACGGCCTCCTCCTCCCCGCTGCAGGGTCCGCCTCCACCGCCGCGCCCAGAGCTGTCGGTGCCGGTCGGCCTTGATGCAAGACGAGTACCGTAAGAGCACAGGCCTATGTGGTGTTCACTAGTGTGGCCGATGATCGACGCAGCGGTAAGCATCGGCAAGAGGTGAATGCAAGAGCATCGGATACTCGAGTTCATGCACCGGGTCCGAGGCCTATCGGTTGGAGCATAACCGATCACCCGTAGGTGATGCGAATCCGGGCTCCTACACCTGGTCTTGGGAGCCACCCTTGCCGCGGATAGGTGGGCCGCCGCTTCGTGGAGTGCCGATAGACGGAGGCAAGAGCATCAACATCCTGCATAAGGACACGATGGAGAAGTTAGGAATCAAGCAAAGACAGCTTCAGAACAGCCGGACCGTGTTCCACGGCATTGTACCTGGCCTTTCCTGCTCACCGATCGGCAAGATCCTGATAGATGTCCTCTTTGGGGACAAAGATCATTTCCGCCGAGAGCCAGTTTGGTTTGAAGTGGTGGACCTCGAAAGTCCGTACCACGCTCTGCTTGGCCGACCTGCTTTGGCCAAGTTCATGGCGGTCTCCCACTACGCCTACCTCAAGATGAAGATTCCGATTTCCAAGGGGATTCTGACCGTAGCCGGCGACTACAGAAAGTCGTTCATTGGCGCTGGCCGAAAGCCGGCTAGCCGAGTCCCTGGTGATTGCGGCTGAGAAGCGGCTCCTTGATCGGGTTGTGGCGATGGCCGGCAAGCAGCCCGAGATATCACCCAACCCCAAGGAGTCGGAAGATGAGGGCTCGTTCAAGCCGGCCAAAGAAACAAAGAAGATACCCTTGGACCCGGAGCACCCGGAGAGGTACTCTGTCATAGGTGCAAACCTTGACAGCAAATAGGAAGGCGAGCTCGTGAATTTCCTCCATGAGAATCGGGACATTTTCGCATGATCCCCTAAAGACATGCCAGGTGTACCGACGGAATTCGCCGAGCACAAGTTACATGTCCGATCTGATGTGAAGCCTGTCAGGCAGCCCTTGCACCGCCTGTCAGAAGAGAAGAGAAGATTTGTTGGAGAAGAGATAGCCCGGCTCCTAGTAGCCGGTTTCATTATGGAAGTGTTTTTCCAGAATGGTTAGCAAACCCGGTCCTGGTACTGAAGAAGAACAAGCAGTGGTGGATGTGTATTGACTACACGAGCCTCAACAAAGCTTGCCCCAAGGACCCGTTCGCTCTGCCGAGAATTGACCAGGTGATAGACTCCACAGCCGGATGCGAGCTGTTGAGCTTCTTAGATGCATATTCAGGATATCACCGGATCAAAATCGAACCCGGTGACAGATCAAGACCGCCTTCATCACGCCGTTCGGAGCCTTCTGCTACCTGACCATGACGCTCGGCTGAAGGAATGTCGGCGCCACCTTTCAGCGTTGCATGCAGAAGTGCCTCCTCAAGCAGCTCGGCAGAAACGCCCACGTCTACGTGGATGATGTGGTGGTGAAGACGAAAAAGCGAGGGACACTTTGGAGGACCTTAAGGAAACCTTTGAGAACTGCGCCGATTCCGGATCAAGCTCAACCTCGAGAAGTGCGTCTTCGAGTAACAACCGCCAACTCCTTGGTTTCCTGGTCTCTGAACGCGGCATAGAGTGCAACCACTGTGAAGATCAAGGCCATCGAGAGGATGGAAGTACCCACGACCGCTAGATGTGCAAAAGTTCACCGGCTGCTTGGCGTCCATCACCGATTCATCGATCGGTTGGGCGAAAGCTCTCCTTTATACCAGCTCATGAAGAAGACCACCTTCTTCGAATGGAACCACAAGGCGGACGAAGCTTTTCTCCAGTTGAAGAAAATGCTGACTACTCCCCCTATGCTGGTGGCCCCGACTCCTAAAGAGCCCATGCTCCTATACATTGCCGCCACCAGCCGGGTAGTCAGCACGGTCATTGTAGTTGAGCGCAAGGAGGAAGGCAAGGCGCTACCTGTCCAGAGACCAGTATATGACCTGAACGAAGTACTGTCGACCTCCAAGCAGAACTACCCCCACTACCAGAAGATATGCTACGGCGTGCACTTTGCCGCCAAGAAGTTGAAGCCTTACTTTCAAGAGCATCCAATTACTGTGGTTTGCACAGCCCCACTAGCCGAGATCATCGGAAGCCGAGATGCTTACGGCGAGTGGCCAAATGGGCCATAGAGCTGGCCCCCTACACCATCTATTACCAGCCCCGCACCACCATCAAGTCGCAAGCACTGGCCGACTTCCTTGTCGACTGGGCCGAGACCCAGTACCTGCCGCCAGCGCCCGACTCCACCCATTGGCGGATGCATTTAGATGGCTCCAAGATGCGCACCGGCTTAGTAGCCGGCGTTGTCCTCACTTCCCCCAAAGGCGACAAGCTCAAGTATGCGCTGCAGATCCATTTCGCCGCCTCCAACAACGTCGCCCGAATCTGGCGCTCATTCACGGGCTCCGGCTTGCCAAAGAACTTGGCATTCACCGGATCCTGTGTTATGGCGACTCCGACTTGGTGGTCCAATAGTCATCTGGCGATTGGGACGCCAAAGATGCAAACATGGCGAGCTACCGTTTCCTGGTACAGCAACTCAGTGGATATTTTGAGGGTGCGAAGTTCCTTCACGTGCCAAGAAATGACAACGACCAAGCAGACACCCTGGCACGAATTGGCTCCACCCACCAGGCAATACCATCCGGTGTCGCCCTTCAACGCCTCCTCAAGCCATCTGTCAAGCCTTCACAAGAATCAGATTCCATTTTTGTGCCGGCTCCCCCTGAGGAGGTCGGATCCGACTCAAGAGCCTCAGCAGACGGCACGAGAATTCTTACAGACGGCTCCAAGAATGCTGCAGTCGAGGCCGGCCCGGGACTTCGTGAACCCGCCCGGATCGCATCAACCGCTATGAAGACCCTCAGAGCTCGCCCGGGACTGCACCGGCCGGGGACTTCATCAACCCAAGAAGCGGCCGCGGACTCCAGCCGCCGCCTCCCAGCCCAGCCGCCCTCGTCCAAGTAGCAAGATCGGGAGTTGAAGAAATAGCAGCACCCTCATGGGCCCAGCCCATTCTGAAGTTCCTAGTAAGCAGAGAGCTACCAACCGACGAAATCTTGGCTCGGCAAGTACAACGCTGAGCGGCAGCCTACACCATAGTCAACAGAGAGCTGGTCAGGCGCAGTGTTACTGGTGTCTACCAGCGTTGCGTCGAGCCAGAGCAAGGCCAAGCGATTCTCGAAGACATTCATCAAGGCGAGTGCGGCCACCATGCGGCCTCAAGAGCACTCGTCGCCAAAGCCTTCCGACATGGTTTCTTCTGGCCAACTGCCCTAGAAGAGGCCAAGGAATTAGTGCAAAAATGCAAGGGGTGCCAGATGTTCCGCTCCAAGCCGTATCAGCCGGCTTCCGCACTCAAGACTATCCCCGTCGCCTGGCCCTTTGGTGTTTGGGGCCTGGACATGGTGGGACCATTCAAAGCAGCACGAGGTGGCCTAACTCATTTACTTGTCGCGGTGGACAAGTTCACCAAGTGGATAGAAGTAAAGCCCATCAAGAAGTTGAATGGTCCAACTGCAGTGACTTTCATCGCCGACATCACGACTCGATGCACGCGTACCACACAAAGCATCATCATCGACAATGGCACAAATTTTGCCAAAGGCGCCTCGCCCGTTCTTTCGCCGACACAAGGCATCCGACTGGACTTAGCGTTCGTTGCCCATCCGCAGTCAAACGGCCAGGTGGAGCAAGCAAACGGCCTCATCCTGTCTGGCATCAAGCCTCGACTGGTCGAACCACTAGAGCGTTTGGCCGGCTGTTGGCTTGAGGAGTTGCTACCGCCCTTCTGGAGTCTGCGCCACGACTCCAAACAAGTTAACCGCTTCACACCCTTCTTCCTCGCTTCACGGTGCTGAAGCCGCCATCCCAACGGACATAGAGTTTGACTTCGCGAGTCACCATGTAGAGTGAGGAGGAAGCGAAGAAGCACGCCAAGACGGTGTCGATCTCTCTGCTGGAAGAGGGCTGTTGGCACTCAGCCGGTCCAGATTCTACCAGCGAGCCTGCGCCGCTACTACAACAGGAAGGTCAAGCGAGATCTTTCCAAGAGGGCGACCTTGTGCTCCGCTGATCCAGCGAATGAACAGCCGCCAGCACAAGCTGTCGGCACCTTGGGAAGGCCCCTTCATTATCGCAAGCGTTAGCTGGCGACTCCTACTACCGATCGACGCCGAAGCCCCGAGCACGCAAGAGGGACGACTCCGGCAAAGAGACGGAACAGCCATGGAATGCGAATCTTCTTCGAAGGTTTTACAGTTGATGCAGTATGTACCACGCTATCTTTTGTGTTAAAGTACCAAGACTTTCAGGGCCCGAGACGCAGCTCGGGACTGCCCTTTTTGTTATCTCAGATGATAAGAATTATTCCTTCGAGTATGTTACTCTTTGTTATGCCGCTTGGCACCGGTTTCACTAGTCGACCCGAGGACTCGCCCGCCTCGCGCTATGGAATGCTTCCTGCAATGGACAAGTAGTGTGTGGTGCCTAAGCCATCTATTGTCGGTCGCAGCTCAGCAAAGCGGCTGTTTGGTGGGCAGGAGTAAGGAAGAATGGGCGCCCACATGAAAAATGGCTAATGATCCAAAGCATAAACATAGCTTAAGCCGGCTTCCAGCCTCTCTTCACAAAGCCGACTCTTGAGTAGTCGGCTTGCCGCTTTCTATCCAACTTGTTAAAAAGACTCTAAAAAATGGCCAAGTACTTGCCTTCCTAAGAGTAGCCAAGCACTTGATCCAAACGGCAGTCCGCAGAACGGTTGTCCGACTGGCAAGGCGGCGACTAAGGGAAGGCGGCAAAGGAAAAAGCCATAGGAGCAATGAGCAAGGAAAGATAGAATTAGGATAATATTTACACAGCATAGGCCCTTGGGCCGAATCTTGAGCAGAAGTTCAAAATACACCCCAGGTGGAATTGTGCGAATTAACAAGTTTTTTTCAAAGACTACTAAAGCAGATAAAATAAAGGCAAGACGGCAGCCTAGGAAGCGGCAGACGGGTTTGGAGGGCCGGAGGAAACGGCGGTGTCAGGCGCCGGGGCGGCAGGCTGGGCAGTCTCGGCTTGATCATCTCCGGCAGCAGCCAGCCCAGTCGGGCGCGGCTCGTTGCTGGAGGCGCGGTTGAGCTGAGGCTGGTCGCCCGCTCCGTCTTTTGGCGCCTCCGTCTCGCCTCCGTCCTCCGCCTCGTCTTCCTCCTCGGCACTGGAGCCGATCACCTCCACCGAGTCCTCTTCATAATCCGGGTTCATCCCGAACCACTCCGGCGGCGCCTCCCCGCCTTCCTCAGCCCGCTCAGGGACGAAGACGCTGGTGTCCGTGTAGTCGGCAATCGCCGCCGCACGCTCGACGAGGGCGTCTTCCGCAGCCAGCAGCTTCGCCTGGGCCTCTGACCGGAATGCAGCTAGCCGGTCCAGATCCAGCCCTGGATACCACACCTTGACAAATTCCAAGGCCCGGCGCGCTCCAGCTCGGGCCGAGGAACTCTTCCAGGCCTCAAGACGGCCAGCCGAGACCTCCAGCCAGTCGGCGGTCCGACCGAGTCTGCAGAATCGCATGTCTGGCCATAGGGCAGTGATTGCCTGGGCGCCGACACATTGAAGCTGGCGCAGCATCCGATGGGCCGGCCGCAGACGGGCCTCGATGCTCAGAAGCTGCTCGTCAAGGGTCCGGGGGCGTTGGAAGCAATCTCCGCACCATTTGCCCTTCGCGCCTCGCGATCAGCCTCGATGGCTTGATTGGCCGCCTGCGTGTGGCCGGGGAAGAAGTCTGCCAAGACGAAAAAGAAGCAAGTCAAAAAACCAGGAGTCAGCCCGACCTATAGTCAGCGGCTCAAAGAAGGAAAGTAAAGAAACTCACCGTCGACGATGTCCTCAATTTCATGGAAGCCGGAGGTCGGCTGTGCCTCCTTGTCGGTCCAGGAAGAGCGCTCGCTTTCGAACTCGGCCAAGAGAGCAGCCTCTTTCTTCTCCGCCTCGTCCTGCGCCTTCTTAAGCAGCTCCCTTTGCTCCGCCACTTGACCCGCGTAGCCAGCAGAGTCGCCCTGCGGCGAGCTTGCTGCACCTCCCTTGGCCCGCAAGGCGATGTCGGCTGCGCCAGCTGCCTTCGGAGAGTGGCGCTGGCCTCTCAAGAATAAAAAGGAAAAGGCGTTAAGTCACAACTAAGAAGGTCGCTGAAGATCCGGACCGCTCAGCGTGATCGCCCAAATCTCGAGGACTACAGCCCGGGTCCAGCGCGCCCAAGAAGAAAGAAGACTCACCCCGGCTCCTCGACAAATCGGCGGTCCGCTTCCCCAGCTCTTCAACATTGCGGTTGAAGGAAGTGACGCGGAGGTTGTGATACTCCTGTGATAAGCATTTCAGACAAAGGTAAATATTTGGAATTAGCCAGATAGAGTTCCGAGCCGCCTGCTCAGCAGCCGGCCCTAAACTCGGGGACTACACCCAGTGGGTGCGCTGGCGCTTCACAGAGAAGAACAAGAAAAACTCAAAGAAGAAAACATACCCGAGCGGCGGTTCGCGACGCCAGTGCGCCTTTTGCGTGCAGTTCTGGCGTCGGCGTCGGCCCTCGCAGCTTCGCCTGAGCGTCCGAAGTGCACAGTTCGGTTCGGGCACTGTGCCGCCTCCTCGCACTCCACCAGAACGGCACGGCGCTTGTCGCCTCGGCATCTGGGATGGCCGGTGGCGGCGCCGGTTTCAAAGCGTGGCGCCAATCGCCTTCTCAAGACGGCGGCGCTACCGGGCAAGGCGACTGAAGGAGCAACCGCCATCGCTCGTCTTCGATCGCCCGGCACCGGCGGGTCCGCCTGCTGTTTACCTCGTGTGCTCCCAAACGGCGGCGGAGGCGGCGGTGGCGGCACGGTCGTGCCCGACATGGAGGCCTCGCCGCCTTCCTTCTCCATGATGGGGTGCTCGCCGCCGGCTCCCTCAGTCTGCCCCCTGAACTCCGGGGGCGGAGGCGCGGAGCTCAGCGGGGTGACGAGCAACGCCGATTGGAGGCGCGCGGCCTCCTTGGCTCGCCGTTTCGCCGTGACGGCGGCTTCGGCCTCATCCAGCTTCCGCTGGGAGAGGCCGCCGCCTTCTCGGCCTCCGCCTTCTTCAGACGGGCGGCCTCCTCCTTGTCGCGCTTCTCATGCGCGTTCCGGTCCGTCGCCTCCCGGAGGTCGGCGGCGGGGTCAATCCGCCGATTATTGGCGGACGTCTCTGCCGACCCCATGACGGAGGCGGCGGCGACCCTCTCTAAAGTAAGGGGAGCCCTGATGCGAAGAAGACGTGTAAAAGATTCGGACAAGATTCACCGGAAGAAAACAAGACAAAAGCAGAAGTACTTACGCGGAGACCAGTGGCGGCTTTTTCACTTCCTTGCGGAAGCGGTTAGCCTTTGCGACCGCCTCTTCCCGCTTGGTCGCGGCGGCCATCCCCTTAAACTTATTCGACCGGCTGCCAAGCAAGCTCGGCCCGGCCCAGCGCTTCTTCGCGCCGCCTCGACCACCCAAGCCGGTGGAGGAACTCGCGCCCGGCTGGCCGACCTTCGGTTGGCGGCGTGGGACGACTTCCCTCGCCCGTCATCTTGAGCGGTCGGCGAAGGTAGCCGAGGGCACGAAGTCGTCGATCCCTCCTCCTCCTCCTTGGCGCCGGCCTCCGCCGCGCCGCCCCCAAGTCAGGGTCGTCGACGTCTCTCTCCGCCCGGTCGGGGACGAACTCACGGGCCGGCCCCGTGGTGCCAGCTGAGGGCTGCATGAGGGGGTTCTAACTCGAAAAAACCAAAAAAGATCAGAGGTAGGATTCGGCTGAAAAAGAAAACAGAAAAGGAAGAGAGACGACTTACCACAGGCGGGGGGTTGGCGCGCGAGTACGGCTCCTTGCCGAACTGCCAATCCGCGATGAGTTTGCAGTTCGCCATGTAGTTCACCGTGTCCGCCACCTCCGCATGGGGCATGTCCTTGGAACACAGCCGACTAGGGTCCCGATGGCCGCTCATTTGACAGATCAGATGAGGTCGGCCTTGGAGTGGAAGGACTCGGCGCGCCACGAAGGCGGCCAGCAGGTCGGCCCCGGTCAAGCCCTCCGATCGCCACAAGACTCGGAGTCGCGGACGGGCGGCGGCGCCAGCGAGTCAGCGTCTGGCCTGGTGGGACCAGCTGGGAGCCTCCCGCCAAGATCGGCTTCGTAAGGCGGCAGATTGACCCAGTCGCCTTCTGGAGCGACGTTCTTCACATAGAAGTAGGATCGCTGCCACATCTTCACCGACTTGATCAGCGGAATGGTGGGAAACGGGTTGTCGGCCACCGGTCTCCGCATCGCGATGAAGGTGCCGCACAGAGCCGGCACGCCGGCGACGTGCGTCGAGCTTGATCGAACAATTTCCCCACAGCTCGATGGTGGGGAGAACGCCGAGGAAGCCTTCGCACAAGGCGGCGAAGGCAGCCAGCAACACCACCGTATTCGGAGTGAGGTGGTGCGGCTGGAGCCCGTGGAACTCCAAGAAGGCGCGAAAGAAGCCGCACGCCGGCAGCCCTAGGCCGCGCATGAGGTGCGAGCGGAATACGACCCGCTCGCCCTCCTCCGGCGCCGGCGTTATTTCACCGGCCGGCGCGGCGCGGGTCCGCACTAGGCTCTTGCCGGGGAGGCGGTGCGTCTGGCGGAGGAATCCAATGTGGTCGTCGTCCACCTCGGAGCCGTCCCACACGCCGGAGCGTGCGGCAGGAGGTGCAGCGGCGGAGGAAGAGCTCATCGCCGCGGCGTGGCGTGGTTTGGCTCGGCGGCGGCAAGAGGAAGAAGAAGTAAGAGGGAGAAGAAGCAAGAGGAAGCGGTGGAAGCAGGGAGATGGGTGCGCGTGCTTCGCCGCCCCCCCCCCTCCTCCCGCCTACTTATAGGCTCATGGGCTGAGAAGCCGATGGGACGGGAGTGGGATTAACTGCGCCCAGGACCCCACACCCCCCACGATTTAACCCACGAAGTTACTGCGCGCAGTAACGACGTGGGAACCCCAACCGCCCGCACGGCCGCAACGGATCCGTTCGCGTGCCGAGGCGCGGTAGTGGCGGGTCCCGCCTGACGGCCTGTCTGCCACGCTGCGTGGGTGGGCAGATCGACCTGCCAAGCGTGGCGTCACGCGACGGGCCCACAACGGGCAGCTGCCTGGAAGCTTATCAGGCACGCTGCCTGGATCCCACTACGACTTTCAAACCCTTTAAGGAGCAAGACGGCCTCCTGCGAGTCCGACTCCAGCTAGTCGGCCTAGAGGAAGACGGCGAGCAAGGCCCAGATTCTTCCACCGGAGGGATGAAACTGTTGAGGCTCCTCGACATGTTGCCCTCGGCGCCTCACCAGCTTCGGGGACTACTGTCGAAGTAATGGGCCACGGGTAGGCAAACCCGAGCCCCCGGACCTTTCAAGACATCGGGGCAGGCTGTGCCCCTCAAGACCCCAAGACGAAGAGCCGCTTCCTGAGAGTCAGCGGCAGAGCCGCCGACTGCCCCTCACGGTCGAGTCCCAAAGACGGCTTCGAGAGAAGCCGGCTATGGGGAGACGGCCCGCCGCGCGGCCCATCCCTGCCCCATTCATGAAGGGCAGGCATGGCCACAGTGGGCCGTACCGACGGAGATCTCTGTCCGGCGCGGCACTGTTGCCATGCCGGCCCTGACATCATCCCCATGAGCGGCGCCCTGAGCCCACGACGGCCTGTCTGTACGACCCCGAGACGGCGGGACCCGCCTGTCGGCGGGGATGCAGAAGACGGCGAGAGCGCCACAGGTCGGATCCGTTGGGAGTCGGCCCCCAGGAGTCGGCCAGCCCCTCCCACGGGCCCCGCACGCCATTAACCAGACGAGACAGGGAGTGGCAACAGTGATCGCCCGTCAGGCGGCGGCACTATTGCCATGACCCCATGACCAAGCCAGCGTCATTTGAGGCACGGCGACAGTAATCCGCGGCCGGCAAGACCCGCCCGCGGCGGACAGGGCCTGTCGGCCCCATGCTGGGCCCGTCGACGGGGCCCACTAGTCGGCGGGCCCAGCAGTCGGCGGAGAAGACGGCGACCTGAGAGACAGACGGCTCGGACCCGCGCCCAGCCAGATTACCATTGTACCCCCAGGGGGTAGGCCTATATAAACCCCCCGGGGCACCCATGCAAGAGGTTGGACCCTAGTAGTGTTAGACACACATAGAGGGAAGAGAAGAACTAGCCGTGCCCTTCTCCTTCCTCACCCTGAACCGCTCAAGGAGCAACCTTGTATCCACTTTGCCATAGTGATCATGCAGAGACCCCGCAGAGCAGCAGTAGGGGTATTATCTCCTTGGAGAGCCCTGAAGCTGGGTAAGATCCGCCGGCGTGCATGCCTTTGCCTCATCCCGTTTCCAGGCACCGGCGACGTTCTACTCGCCCCCACCATGATAAGCCATCCTTTGGCATATGTCGCACCCAACCCCCAACATATATAGCTCGAGGAAGAGTGTCGACTTGCTCCAAGCCGGCTTGTCGGGGAGCATGGCGGCACGGGCATCGTCGCTGCCCTCGACGTCGCCGCATCGTACAGCGCCTCCAGTGTCTGCGACTGCACCATCTGACGTCGACGCGCGCGTAGTCGCGACATGCAGGCAGAGAAAGAAGCCGCCGCGGATGTGGACGAGGTGACGGGCAACACGTCCCCGCCCGCTGCCATCATCGAGCAAAAGTAGAACACGTGAGGCCGCCGCTGATTGTATCCCATGAAGGCTACCGCCGAGGCGACGCCGGCGAATACAGCCTGTGTCTTGCTCGATTCTTCTTCTGCCGGATGCTGGAAGAGGACAAAGAGATCAGGCGGCGACCATTTAGATTATGTATTTTAATTCTACCAGGCTGGTTGTAATGGGAGTATTATAGGTAGTATCATGCATGCCAACTACTCCCTCCGTTCCTAAATATAGGAGTATTATAAGAGCATGGTTAATAGTATAACCAACTGATGGCTACATGACATTGCCACGTCATCTATAGCCAACCTTGTAGCCTTCAAGTATAATACTCCCTCTGTCTAGGTGTCATCTTACGAAAACCAAATAATCCCAAAATACTTAGGCGCGGTGCATTTACTTCTACCTCGTTTCTTGTTTCTTGACATATCAACCAAAGAGATGTGGGTGTGCATGCTTTTAATGACTTGAGACTAGCAAACACGACATGCAGGGGTTAGTTCATTGCATGCAATGCTATTACTTAGCAAATAAACATTAAGTTCTCCCATCTCCTCCAAAACTCGAACAATGATGATGGTACTACAGTCGATAGTGTACTACTAGTAAGCAAAGCTTCTCCTCGTTTGTGAGTAGACCGGATACATCAAAAGTAGTGCATTGTCTCCAAAAAGGGTTGACCATGTCCATGGCTACCATCTCGTGCTTCGTCATTCAGTGTGTGCTTCTCGTCGTTCTGCGAGTTGACGGGACACATCAGATTTAATATGTATTCAGTACTCTCTCCAAAAAGGGACGACCATGTCCATCAGTCCATGGCTACCATCCCGTGCTCCGTCATTGAGTATGTGCAGTATTCATGTGCCATCGAGGAGGAAAAATATTACTACATAGTACTAGGTGCCATCGTAGTGCACGATTCACTTATGCACTGCTTATCTCCATTTTCTTGCATGACACGTGCACCTTGATGCTAGATGTCCCGCGTGTTGGCAAAAGAATGAACAAAGCTCATGTAAAAAAAGAGTGGAAAAACATAGATCCCGACGACCTACAAGGAGCAAGAAACCTCGTGGTGGAGAGTCTGCACTCATAGTATTTTATATTATTTAGCGATATAAAATCAACCAATCATGTCCACAGTAGACCTGAAGAGTATGAAACACGGCAGCCCAGTGTAGTTACATCATACTATACGTGGCCAACCCATGCTATCACCATATTTCTTGGCCTCCTTACGACACCTGGCTCTAGTAATCCACCAGCCCGTATCGCTTCTCACTCCTCGTCTCTCTCAAAGTGCAGCGGGCTGGCGTTTTTTGCCGTCTATTGAGGTCGGTTAGCTCATCACATGTTAGCGACATGCCAAGAGCATTCTAAAAAAATTACTGTACTCTATTGTTATGACAAGAAGAGGAAGCGCTTTGACCGATGGACCAAACGAGAGAGGCGGGTCGTGCCGTGAGTGGGTCCAGTTTCTTGTTTTGAACTTGTTTGGTGTAGTAGTAACACTTGGTTTTGACTATTGGTAAGATTTTATATACTCCCTCCATCTAGTGAATAAGTCATCTTAGATTGTGCACCGAGATAAAGGAAGAGGGGAAAACGAGAGAAATTAATATTTATTTGCTAATTAATAGTATTGCATGTGTTTGGTAGTCTAAGTCATTGAAAACTTGCACGCCCCACATCTCTTATTGGTGGATATGTCAAGAAACAAGAAACATGGTGGGAGTTAATGCACCGCGCCTAAGTATTTCGGGATTATTTGGTTTTCGTAAGGTGACTTATACACCTAGACAGAGGGAGTAGGGCCTATGTATTCTTCGAGGATGCCTTTGACTATTGATAAGATTTTATATAATTTGAAAATTATATCATTCGAAGATCCTTTCACGTTCCGTTTAAAAAAAAGATCCTTTCACGTACGAATTTGACTGTATGCTTTGAGCAACTTGCATGTCCTATACTGCTCCTGTTTGGATACTCTAACTTAGCTAGAGGTTAGACTAACTCATGACTAACCCTGAACTAACTGTAGCCAAAGAGGTGTTTCGGTGACAGGGTTAGTTTGACCATAAGAGCACTTGATGGAGAGATAAAAGTGATTTTTCAGTGGGCCCAAGGAGGTACTTATTGTGGGAAAGGTGAAGTGATGGTTGCTTCGCCCGAGCAACTTATTACTCTGGGAATATGGGAGTACCAATGGATTCGAGGAACAAAGAAATGATGGTTGCTTCTTCCGAGCAACTTACTATGGCGAAGGTGGGGCTCTGTGATTTGACTGCTGCGGCGCAACGACTAGGGTGAATCTTTCCCTGTAGTTGTGCACTCAATATTGCTCCATGGCAGGTGGAGCCGGATGAAGGATGTCCCACATGTCGGCGAAACGAAGTTGAATTGTTTCTGGCATTGCTATCAATCCTTTAGGATTTGTTTATATGTACGCATAATTTTAATGAAATTGTACTGTGATGATATGAAGGTTTCAACTTTGGTTCCCGCAGGAAAAAAAGGTTTCAACTTAGGATTCATGTGTCCTCTTGCCTCCAGATTATCTCGGTCCAACATTCCATCAAATACAAATGAAACTACTACCATGGTTGCTACTGCATCTCACTGGGTCGCAGATCAGCGTAATATTCACATTACAACTGAAGACAAAGTTGTGAGAAGGTGTACAAATAAAGAAAAATATATAATTGATCGATGTTGTTCGTAGGCATGGGTCCATTTCCTGGGCACAGTGTTCATTGCTTGGCAGCTAGTTTCACCTAGCGTTGTAGCCAAAAAGGGCGTGTATGGAGGACACCACAATCCGATCATTTTGTGCAGCTCCACTAAAAACGAGCTAACCATCCCTGTTTGCAAAGATATCCAGTCAGTGTGATTACAATAATAGTGGAACTAGATGATGAAACATAACACACACAAATAGAAGCCGATCACCTCTGCGATCTCTCTTTAGGACTAAATACTTGTTGGAGAAGATTAGGTAGGAGTTGGATGAGGAGGATAGCGAAACCAATCTCCCTTTCTGTAGTCCCACGGAAATGTAAAAATGTTGCCCGTGTGACATTTTGGCAGAACTGCACAAAACACTCTTAAGAAAAAAGTGATTTGTGCAGTTCACCAAAAGGTCGCAATAGCAACGAGGTGAAATGGCTAGCCCTGTTTGCCAAAAAGAGGTAGAAAGGAAACAATTACCGGCGAATAACACGAGTTGAAGACACATACGCCGACAAAAAAGAAGCATATTCCATGTAATAAGGGAAAATAGCAGCATGGTGGTTTATCAAGAATGGTCTG
The DNA here is from genome assembly GCA_021605145.1 of Aegilops bicornis. NCBI lineage: Eukaryota > Viridiplantae > Streptophyta > Magnoliopsida > Poales > Poaceae > Aegilops > Aegilops bicornis. Next base: position 482,116,637 of record CM038673.1, on the reverse strand, counting down.
AGGACGAGATTGCAAGATGGAAAGTACGCCGTCCGAGATACGTTTTATGCAAACAACTAAAGAAGATCCACATGCAGCAACGTGGGAAGATGGGCAGTGGAGCAAGGCCGGAGGAAGTTGTACCTGAGGGTCGTCGGGATGTTACTAGGAGGGCGCCGGCGGCCGGGATCTGCCCATACTGCGGCAGCGAGCAAGTGGTGAAGGCCCTACCGCGCCAGACCTTGGTCAAAGAGAACGGCGGGTACCGCAGATCGGTCAACGCCGTCAAACGGAGAAATGATGCACATCCTCCCTTTCCGCCGACGGACGGGATGCGGCCGGATCACTGACCAACCATGAGAGAGAGAGAGGCCACCGCCGCCTTGTGTGAGATGGTGTGATGAGAGACAAAACCCGTCAGGCAGGCTCCGTTGTATATAGTGGAGCGGATTTTTCCATTTTCCCCACGGCAATCATTTTATATTCTGTACTATGCACCATTGAGGAGGAATATATGACAGTATTTAATACAAACGCGTCAAGCCAAACTTTGTTCCGTCTATGCATGGTACCCGACCCTCCTTCGATTAAACAACCACTACACGCATCAAATTATCACGTGGGCTGCCTTTTCGTACAGAAATGAACTCCACCGTGTACCCGCGCGGGTGTGGCCAGGAACAAGACGTGAGTACATGCGTCCTGCGTGCACCTCTTCTTTAGGTGCAGGTACGTACGTGGGTGGGTGTGAGAGAGAAGGTTTGTGCGAAACCAAGGCAATGTGTCGATGATATCTCAAACAAAAAATGTAACATATGCAATGTGTGTGAAACATAGTCATGGATATATCATATATAGAGGGAGCGATCCACGAGAAGAGAGTGGAGGGATCATCAGCGTGAGATATCGATAGAATCATAAACATGGATGAAGTGTGTGGTTGCGCGATCGATAAAGAGTGCCATCGAATTTGTGTTTGCCCACGTCAAAGATACAGGGCGGCTGGCCTACGGGAATTTCAGAGGGCAGAGGTGCAGTTTTTCTCTGTGGCATGGATACCTACCTACAATGTTCGACTATCGGTGGGGGCGGGGGGAGGGGGCAGAGACCTAACTATACAGAGGTAGATCGACTATTATATGTGTGGAGAAGGAGAGAGACCTAGCTATGTATCGAGGGAGATCGATGGGCATCCATGGATATGTGTAGTAGAGGAATAAGTTTGGGAGAAAGACAAAGGTAGAGTGTCGAAGGGTTGGTGGTGGAGTGGCGTCTCACAAATGGTGGGTGAGGCGTGCTAGACAAACGGAGAATGCAGTGCAATATCAATAAGAGAGGGCGGGGATGTCTGTCTGTCTATGCACGTGCGTGTGAGAGATGGGTCGGGAGGTATGCAAGGATTATCAGGGGAGACGATATGGTTGTGTTAAGCATACGTAACTACATAGGAAGATCAACTGTCGTGTGTCCGAGAAAGGGAGAGACATAACTAGTGAGGTAAGTCTATCGGTGCGTGGGGAAAAGAATTATAGTTGACCTAGCTATATGTAGGGAGATTAGTATGTATACACGCATGCATGTGTTAGAAGCAAATAAGGTCCGGAGAGACAAATAGGGGGAAAGGGGTGCGGCTAGGAGGTCGTGCGAGAGGCCTACTATGTCGAGGGGGGAGGAGTGTGCGACTACGAGATCGATGAAAAGAGGGGCGGGAGTGTGCACCTGCACGGAACCGTATTGGACATAGGGGGCATGGACGGTGAGAAGAGAAGAGGGGAAGTATGTGTTTGTGGTAGGAACACTTGGCTAGAGAGGTATATCGACCGGTGTGTGCCGGAAAGAAGGAGTCGGGGGGCCTACACACACCATGGGTGAACGACCTAAAGGGAAATAACGAACATGCGCGATGGAGGGGAAACTGAGTTAGGGTGAGAGGGGTGCGGGCGTGTGCATGCACGATAGAAAATTAGCGCTAGCTAGCTACAAAGAGAAGAGGATCGTGAAGGTGCTAACGACGAACATAGATCATAATTCATTATAAAAAAGTGGATACGGATACACGAAGAAGATATCATAATTTAGAACATTGATTATAATTTGGGCTAATGTGTGGCTTTTGCAGCACAGGGCTAAATACTTGTCATAATGTAGGGGGCGGGGCACTATACATTGTGTGATAAACATGGTGTATGTCGGGGGTTGGGTGCGACATATGCCAAAGGATGGCTTATCATGGTGGGAGCGAGTAGAACGTCGCCGGTGCCTGGAAGCGGGATGAGGCGTAGACACGTACGCCGGCGAACTTTACCCATGTTCGGGGCTCTCCGTGGAGATAACACCCCTAGTCCTGCTCTGCGGGGTCTCCGCATGATCACTAAGGCACTAGTGGTACAACGGTGCTCCTTGAGCTGTTTGCTAGAGGCTGAAGAAGGCAGGCATGCTCTCTCCTCCTCTAGGTGTGAGTCTAGTCCTAACAGGTCCGAACCCTTTGCATGGGTGCCCTGGGGTTTATATAGGCCTACCCTCCAGGGGTACAATGGTAATCTGGCCGGATGTAGGACCCGGTTGTCAGTCTCTCTGGTCGTCGGCTTCTCCGCCGGCTGCTGGGGCCCGCCGCCTGGTGGGCCCTGCCGACTGGTCTGGTACAGAGCCGACAGGCCACCTCCATCGCTCGCGGGTCTTATCGGCTGCTGATTACTGTAGCCGTGATGCTAATGACGGAGGCTTGGCCAGGGGGGCGTGGCTACAGTCCCGCCGCCTGGTGGGAGATCACTGTAGCAACACCATGTCTTATCTGGTTGATGGCGTGTGGGGCCCCGAGGAAGGAACGGGCCGCCTGCTGGAGGCCGGCCTCCCTCGGGTCCGACTGGCCAGGCATCCGCCGTCTTCCGGGCTCTCGCTGCCTGGTAGGGCCCGCCGTCTTCGGGCCATACGGACATGCGGTCGTGGGAGCAGGGCTCCGCCTGACACGGATGACGTCAGGGGCTGAGTGGCAACAGTGCCGCGCCGGGCGGAGATCTCCGCCTGTACGGTGCACTGTGGCCACGCCCGGCCATGGATATTTGGGTGATGGGATACACTGTAGCCTCACCCTGTCTTGTCTTCCTAATGGGGGCGCAGACTCTGAGGGCACCGTGGGCCGACTGCTTAGGAGCCGGCCTCTCTGGAGGTTGCCCGCCAGGAGTCGGCCCGTCTCGGAGCCTTCTTCTTAAGCGCGGTCGTCTTCCAGCAGTCGGTCGTTTGTCCACCCGGCTACCAGAAAGTGACGCTTCATCTTGACATATTGAGGGGCGCAGCCGGCCCCGATGCCTTGAAAGGTTCTCGGGCTCGGGTTAGGCTACCCGTGGCCCATTACTCCGATAGTAGTCCTCGAAACTGGTGAGGTGTCGCGGCTGAGGAGCCGAGGAGCCTCGACAGTTTCTTCCTCCGGGTGCTCTGAAGGAAGCTTCATCCGGCTCTTGGGAAGCCGGTTGGCGGGAGTCAGGTACGTCCAGTCGGAGCTTTCTGGAATTTCGAACGCTCCGGCGGGATCGGGTGGTGTGCTTGCTAAGCTTCTCGGCCCGCCGCCCGTCATGGGAATGCCACGTGGCACCAGCCAGCCGGGTCGGCCTGCCAGCCCACGCGCGTGATGGGGCGCGAACGCAGGCCGGGCCCGCCACCACCGGGCCTTGGCCTATGAGCGGATCCGTCGTGGCCGAAGCGGGCGGTTGGGTTTCCCCACGGAGTTACTGCTCGCAGTAACATACGCGGTAAAGGCGGGAGCATGGGGTCGTGGGCACAGTTAATCCCACAATCCCACGCCCACCCCCTCGGCTTCGTAGCCCGTAGGCTATAAGTAGGGGTAGGAGAGGGAGCGGCAAAGCTCACGCGCCTCTCCACCCCACTTTCCCTCCTCCTTCGTCTTCTCGCTGCAGCGCTTCCGAGCTCTACCGGAGTGCCGTCGCCGCTCGTCTCCGTCAAGCTTTTCCTTCCCGCCGCGCCGCTCTTTTCGTCGAGCTTTCCATGGCGTGCGAGCATGGAGGGGACTGGGATGGGTCGAATGTCCATGAGGACCATATCGCATTCCTCCGCGACACATGGCGTCTCCCCGGCGCGGGACACGTGAAGGCGCTCGTGCCGCCAGAGGGAGAGATCTCGCCGGCGCCGGGGGAGGGCGAGCGGGTTGTCTTCCGCTCGCACTTCATCCGCGGCTTCGGCCTGCCGGCGAGCGGCTTCCTCCGCTCGTTCCTCGAATTCTACCATCTTCAGCCTCATCACCTTACGCCCAACACGGTGATGCTCCTGGCCGCCTTCGTCACGCTGTGCGAAGGCTACCTTGGCATCCTCCCCACCATCGAGCTGTGGGGAGCCTTCTTCTACACCAAGCTGGGCACCTCTATCCGAGAGGTGGCCGCCTAGTGCGGTGCCTTCATCGCGGTGCGCCGGCCATCTCCGAAGAATGCCTTCCCCACTGTCAAGCTAGCAGTCGGTCAAGATGTGGCAGCAGTCCTATTTTTACGTGGAGAACGTCGACCCGGCTGCCAACTTCCTCAACCTGCCGGCTTACATAGCCGGCCCACCGGCCGAGCCTCGGGCCAGCTGGGGCTACAAGCCGAAGCCGGTATCGGCAGATGGCGCCGCCGCCATCAAACGACTCTGGGAGCTGACTGACGCCGAGGGCCTCAAGGCAACCGCTTATTGGTTGCCTTCGTCGTGTGCCGGGTTCTCCCGCTCCAAGGCCAGCCTCACCTGATTAGCCGAATGAGTGGGCATCACGACCCATGTCGGCTGAGCACCAAGGAGATGTCGGCTGCCGATGTGGCCAATTTGGTGAACGAAATCTCCAGCTTCAAGCTCGAGGAGTCCTGGCAGTTCGGCAAGCCGTCGTACTCTCGCGCAGACCCGCCACCCGCCGTAAGTCTTTTCAGTCTCTCCTTTCTTTAATACTTCATCTTTATTCCGTCTGGTGATCTTTGAGCAATCGGACTTGGAATGCAGATATACATATCTCCGGCGACGGCCGCGGTCGTGGGGCCGGGTGGCGACTACGCGCCGGACCGGGCCATAAGCGACATGGATGACCCCGACTTGGGGGCAGCCGCCCTGGAGGACACCGCAACAGTCAGCGTCTACGGAGCCGGAGGCTCCGAGGAAGGCGGCATCGAGACCTAGCCCGACGACGATGATGAGGAAGATGACCTGTGCCCTTCATGAGGCGCGGGCAAGGCAGACGCGGGCCCCTCCGCTGAGCCGACTGCTCGAGGCGGCACACGGAAACACAAACAAGGCGCTGTCTTATTCGGCAGCGTGCCGAAAAAGGCTAAGAACCCGACTGCCGCAACCCGGTGGAAGGAGGCCGCCGCAAAGGCGGCCAAATTTTGGAAGCTCCTGAAAGCGCCTCCCATGGTGTCGGCGTAAGTATCCTTTCCTTGTGTTCTTCATTCTCATTGATTCCTTCTGAATTTCCTTTGCTTTAATCTCTTGATTTTAGGGCTCCGCTTTCTCTTGAGAAGTCGACTGCCGCCTCCATCGTTGGTTTGGCGGAGACCTCCTCCGCCACCCGGCGAATCGATCCGGCCACCGACCTCCGGGAGGCAACGGAGCGGAACGCGCGGGAGGCGCGCGAGGAGAAGGAAGCCGCCCGCTTGGAGAAGGCAGAAGCGGAGAAGGCGGAGGATGCCACCCTGAAGAAACTGGCGGAGGCCGAGGCAGCCGCCGCGGCGAAGAAGCAGGCCGAGGGGGTCGCGCGCCGCCAGTCGGCGATATTCGTCACCCCCTTGAACTCCGCGCCGCCGCCACCAGAATTCTTAACGCCAACTGGGGGAGCCGGCGACGAGCACCCGATCATGGAGAGGGACAGCGGCGATGCCGTCATGTCAGACGTAATCGTGCCCCCGCCGCCGCCTTCTGAGGAGGCGCGGGACAAGCAGCCGGCTGATCCACCAGTGCCACCAGCCGGAGACGAGATGGCGACAGACCCTACTCCTGAAGTCCGCACCTCAACGCGTCGCCGTCTTGCAAAGGCGGCTTCGGTGCCACGCCCGCAGGAGACCGCCGCCGCGAGCTCTTCAATCCCGGATGCCGAGGCGACCATCGCCGCGCCCACTGGGTGGGTGCGGGGAGGCGGGATGGGCCCTTTGAACACGGCGATCTTGGACGCCCAAGACAAGCTTCAGGTCGAAGCCGACGCCCTTAAGCGTTGCAACAATGCATTCATCGAGTCCCGAGTAGCCGTCCGGGTATACTTCTTGCTTTTTTGACTTTATGCTTCTTCGTGGGGGCGCTCCAGCGCACCCACTGGGTGTAGTCCCCGAGTTTCGGGCCGGCTGCTGAGCAGGCGGCTCGGAACTTTAAACTGGCAAGCTCCAAGTACTAATGTTATCTGATATCTTCATTGCAGGATTATCACAACCTCTGTGCGACTGACCTCAACTCCAAGGTCCAGGAGCTAACTCAACGGACCACCGACTTGTCGGAAAGCCGAAGTAAGTCTTTGTTTCTTTCTCTGCAGGGGCGCGCTGGCGCACTTGCGGGTTGTAGTCCCCGAGATTCGGGGCGACTGCTGAGCAGTCGGGCCGGATCTCCCCGGCAACTGTTCTTCTTTTTGTTGATATTGACGACTTCTTTCTCTGCGGGGGCGCGCTGGCGCACCCATGGGTTGTAGTCCCCGAGATCCGGGCCGACTGCTGGGCAGTCGGGCCAGATCTTCCTGGCAACTATATCTCTCTGTTGATTGTTGATGTTCTTTCTTTTTCCACTTTTGCAGAGGCCAATGCCACCCTGCAGCAGCAGCTGGATGAAACCAACACCGCGCTTTGTGCCAAGGAGACGGAGTGCAGCAAGCTGGCCGGAGAGTGTGACCGGCTGGTTACGCAACTGGCGGAGCAGGCAGAGCTTCTCAAGAAGGCTTAGAAGGAGGCGAAGGACAAGGAGACCAGCCTCCTTGCCAAGTTCGCGACCGAACGCTCCGCCTGGACCGATAAGGAGGCGATGCTGACTGCCGCCTTTGGCGAGATTGAAGACATAGTCGATGGTGAGCTTCCCTATTTTTCCTTCTTTGAGCTGCCGGCTGGTGACCGAGCCGGCCTCTCGTTTCTAACTTTGGCTCTTCGCTTTCTGTTTTGGCAGACTTTTCCACTAGCCATTCTGGCGCCGCCAATCTGGCCATCGAAGCTGATCGCGAAGGACGGAGGGCGAAAGGTGCGCAGATTGCTGCCAACGCCCCTGGACCCTTAGCGAGCAGCTCCTGAGCATCGAGGCCCGCCTTCGGCCGGCTCATCGGATGTTGTGCCGTATTCAGCGTGTCGGCGCCCAGGCGATCGCCGCCCTGTGGCCGAACATGCCGGCACCGCGCACTCCCAGTCGGACTGCCGACTGGCTGGATGTGGAGGTCGGCCGTTTTGAGGCCTGGAAGGGCTCCTCGGCCTGAGCTGGAGCGCGCCGAGCCTTGGAGTTTATTAAGGCGTGGTACCCTGGGCTAAATCTAGCCCAGCTGACCACGTTTCCGCAGGAGGCCGAGGAGGAGCTGGTGGCAGTAGAGGATGACCTTGTAAAGCGTGCGGCGGCAATCGCCGAGTACACCAACACCAGCGTCTTCATCCCGGAGCAGGCCGAGAACGGCGCCGAGGCGCCACCAGAATGGTTCGGGCTGAACCCGGAGGATGGCGAGGACTCAGCCGAGGTGATCGACTCCAGTGGCGAGGAAGAAGAAGAGGAGGAGGAAGGTGGGGAGGAGGTGCCAGAGGTTGGAGCGGACGACTAGCCTCAACTCGACCGCGCCTCCAGCAAAGAGCCACGCCCGAGCGAGCCGGCTGCTGCTGAAGGCGACCAAGCGGTGACTGACCAGCCGGCCGCTCCACCAACCGGCGCCACCGACTCCTCCGCTCCCCCGAAGCCTTCTGCTGCTTCCTAGGCCGCCAGTTTTATCTTTGTTTTTACCTGTCTATCAGTCTCGACAAACTTTGTTAATTTCGCACAATTCCACCCGCGGAGTGTATTTCATACTTATGTTGAATGTCGGCCAAGGGCCTTTTGACGTGTAAATATATTTGCGGAGTTCTATCTTTCCTTGCTTTCTACTCTTTTGGCTTTTTTCCTTTGTCGCCTTCCCTTGGTTGCCGTCTTGCCAGCCAAATAGCTGCTCTGCGGACTGTGGCTGGGTCAAGTACTTAGCCTCTTTCGGGATAGCAAGTACTTAGCCAATTTAGAGCTTTCTTAGCAAGTAGAAGCCGGCCGGCCGTCTGCTTGACAACCGGTCGATGAGGCGGGAGGCCGGCTTGGACTATGTGTATGCTTTAGGTCCTTAGCCATTTTTCATGTGGACACCCTTTCTACCTTGACTCCTGCCGACCGAACAGTCGCTCTGCGAGCTGCGGTTTCTGGCAGGAGAAAACTTAAGTGCGAACACATTACTTGTTCGGCTGCAGGAAGCATTTCATAGTACAAGGCGGCAAGTCCCCAGGTCGACTGGTTGAACCCAGTGCCGGACGGACTAATGGGATAACACAAATGGCAGGCGTAATACTTATCATATAGATAAAAGAGGGCAGTCCCCGAGCTCTTCTCGGGGGACCCGGAGTCTTCGTACTTAATACAAAAGTTGGTGTGGTACATACTGCATCAACTGTAAAACCTTCGAAGGAGGTTTGCATTCCATGGTCGCTCCGTCTCCTTGCCGGAATCATCTCTTTTGCGTGCTCGAGGCTTCTGAGCGTTGATGAGTTAGTAGGAGTTGTTGCCCAACACCTTGCGGATGATGAAGGGGCCTTCCCAAGGTGTTGAGAGCTTGTGTTGGCCAGCTGTTCGCTGGATCAGCCGGAGCACAAGGTGTCCCTCTTGGAAGGATCTTGGCTTGACCTTTCGGTTGTAGTGTCGGCGCAGATTCTGCTGGTAGATGGTGGACCGGCTGAGTGCCAACAGCCGGCCCTCTTCTAGCAGATCGACGCCGTCTTGTCGTGCTTCTTCTGCCTCCTCTTCGGTGTACATGGTGACTCGAGGGGAGTCGAATTCTATGTCCGTCGGGATGATGGCTTCGGCACCATAGACGAGGAAGAAAGGATTGAAGCCGGTTGACTTGTTCGGGGTTGTGCGTAGACTCTAGAGGACGGACGGTAGCTTGTCGAGCCAGCAGTCGGCCGAACGCTCCAGAGGCTCGACAAATCGGGCCTTGATGCCGGACAAAATAAGGTTGTTTGCTCGCTCCACTTGGCCGTTTGACTGCGGATGGGTTATAGATGCTAAATCCAGTCGGATGCCCTGTGTCGCGCAAAAGCGAGCCAAGGCGCCTTTGGTGAAGTTGGTGCCATTGTCGGTGATGATGCTGTGTGGTATGCCATACCAGATGGTGATGTCAGAGATGAAAGTCACAGCAGTCGGACCATTCAATTTCTTGATTGGTTTTGCTTCTATCCACTTGGTGAACTTGTCCACCGCGACAAGTAGGTGAGTCATGCCATCTCGTGCTGTTTTGAATGGTCCCACCATGTCCAGGCCCCATACAGCAAAGGGCCAGGCAATGGGGATAGTCTTGAGTGCAGAAGCCGGCTGATGAGGCTTGGAGCGGAACTTCTGGCACCCTTTGCATTTCTGGACCAGGTCTTTGGCGTCTTCTAGAGCATTCGGCCAGAAGAACCCATGGCGGAAAGCTTTAGCAACGAGTTCTCTTGAAGCTGCATGGTGTCCATACTCGCCTTGATGGATATCTTTGAGGATTGCTTGGCCTTCCTCCAGCTCCATGCAGCGCTGGTAGACACCAGTGACACTGCGCCTTACAAGCTCTCTGTTGACTATGGTATATGCTATTGCCCGGCGTTGCACTTGTCGGGCCGAGATCTCGTCAGTCGGCAGCTCTTTGTTCACCAGGAAGTTGAGGATGGGCTTGGCCCATGAAGGTGCTGCAATTTCTTCAATTGCTAAGATTGCTACTTGCACGAGGGCGGTTGGGCCGGGAGGCGGCGGGTTGGAGTCGGTTGTCGCTTGCTGAGTTGACGAAGTTCCCGCGCCGACTGCCGCAGTCCCCGGGTCGGGCTCTGAAGTCCCCGAACCGGGTGCGGCTGCTGCAGTCCCCGGGTCGCCTGCCGAATCTCTCGTGCCGGCTGCTGGGATCCTCAAGTCAGATCCGACTGCTTCAGGAGGAGCTGGCACGAAGATGGAATCCGACTCTGGCGATGGCTTGACAGACGGCTTGAGGAGGCGTTGTAGGGCGACGCCGGTTGGTATTGCTTGCCGGGTGGAGCCGATTCGTGCCAAGGCATCTGCTTGCTCATTGTCATTCCTTGGCACATGGAGAAACTCGCACCCCTCGAAGTATCCACTAAGTTGCTGCATGAGGAAACGGTAACTCGCCATATTTGCATCCTTGGCGTCCCAGTCGCCTAACGACTGCTGGACCACCAAATCAGAATCACCATAGCACAGGATCCGGCGAATGCCGAGTTCCTTGGCAAGCCGGAGCCCATGAATGAGTGCTTCGTACTCAGCGACGTTGTTGGAGGCGGGAAAGTGAATTTGCAGCACGTATCTGAGTTTGTCACCTTTGGGAGAGGTGAGCATGACGCCGGCTCCCAAACTGGTGCGCATCTTTGAACCATCAAAATGCATTCGCCAATGGGTGGAGTCTGGCGTAGGTGGCGGGTACTGGGTCTCGGCCCAATCAATGAGGAAGTCGGCCAGTGCTTGTGACTTGATGGCGGTGCGAGGCTGATAGTAGATGGTGTAGGGGGGCAAATCTATGGCCCATTTGGCCAGTCGGCCTGAGGCATCTCGGCTTCCAATGATTTCGGCAAGCAGAGCTGTGCAGACCATGGTGATTGGGTGCTCTTGGAAGTATGGCTTCAGTTTCTTGGCGGCAAAGTGTACGCCGTAGCACATCTTCTGGTAGTGGGGGTAGTTTTGCTTGGAGGCAGACAACACTTCGCTAAGGTAATACACCGGCCTCTAGACTGGTAGTGCTTTGCCCTCTTCCTTTCGTTCCACCACCATGACTGTGCTGACCACCCGGCTGGTAGCGGCGATATAGAGGAGCATGGGCTCCTTAGGAGTCGGAGCCACAAGGACTGGCGAATTGGTCAACATCTTCTTGAGCTGGAGAAAAACTTCATCTGCCTTGTCATTCCACTCGAAAAAAGTGGTCTTCTTCATGAGCTGGTACAGGGGAAGAGCCTTCTCGCCCAGCCGACTGATGAAACGGCTGATGGATGCCAAGCAGCCGGTGAATTTTTGCACGTCCAGCAGTCGGGTGGGCACTTCCATCCTCTCAATGGCCTTGATCTTCACGGGGTTGCACTCTATGCCGCGCTCTGAGACCAGAAAGCCAAGAAGCTTGCCAGCGGGTACTCCAAAGACGCATTTCTCTGGGTTGAGCTTGATCTAAAATCGGCGCAAATTCTCAAAGGTCTCCTTGAGATCTTCTAGTAGCGCCCCATGCTTCTCCGTCTTCACCCCGACATCATCCACATAGACATGGATGTTTTTGCCGAGTTGCTTGAGGAGACACGTCTGCATGCAACGCTGGAACGTGGCGCCGGCATTCCTCAAGCCAAACATCATGGTTAGGTAGCAGAAGGCTCCGATGGCGTGCTGAAGGAGGTCTTCAGCCTATCGGCCGGGTTTAGCTTGATCTGATGATACCCTGAGTATGCATCCAAAAATCTCAATAGCTCGCATCCGGCTGTGGAGTCTATCACCTGGTCAATCCTTGGTAAGGTGAAGGGGTCTTTGGGGCATGCTTTGTTGAGGCTGGTGTAATCAATACACATGCTCCACTGCTTGTTCTTCTTCAGCACTAGGACCGGGTTGGCTAACCACTCTGGAAAGAATACCTCCATGATGAAGCCGGCAGCTAGAAGCCGGGCTATCTCTTCTCCGACAACTCTTCTCTTATCCTCTGACAGACGGTGCAAGGGCTGCCTAACTGGTTTGGCATCTGACCAGACGTGTAGCTTGTGCTCGGCGAACTTCGTCGGAACACCCGGTATGTCCTTGGGGGACCATGCAAAGATGTCCCGATTCTCACGGAGGAAATCGACGAGCTCGCCTTCCTATTTTCTGTCAAGGTTTGCACCTATAACAGCGTACCTCTCCGGGTGCTCCGGGTCCAAGGGTATCTTCTTTGTCTCTTTGGCCGGCTTGAACGAGCCCTCGGCTTCCGACTCCTTGGGGTCGGGTGACATTTCCGGCTGCTTGCCGGCCATTGCCACAACTCGGTCAAGGAGCCGCTTCTCAGCTGTGATCACGAGGGACTCGGCTAACCGGCTGCTCTCTGCCGCGCAGGCGGACGACTTCTTGTAGTCTCCTGCTATGGTCAGGATTCCCTTGGAGCTTGGCATCTTCATCTTGAGGTAGGCATAGTGGGGGACCGCCATGAACTTGGCCAGAGCAGGCCGGCCAAGCAGTGCATGATAGGGGCTCTCAAGGTCCACCACCTCAAACCAGACTGGCTCTCCGCGGAAATGATTTTTGTCCCCGAAGAGGACATCTATCTGAGTCTTGCCGATTAGTGAGCAGGAAAGGCCAGGAACTATGCCGTGAAAGACAGTCCGGCTGGGCTGAAGATGTCTCTGCTTGATCCCCAACTTCTCCATGGTATCTTTGTACACAGTTGATACTGCTGCCGCCATCTATCAAGACTCAGGAGAAATGAGAAGCTCGCCTCTCTGTGGCAAACGTGGCATCCAATACCAAGGCATAAGAGCCAGGATTTGGCATCACCTCCGGGTGGTCGGCTCTGCTCCAGCTGATGGGCTTCTCAGACCAGTGCATGAACTCGGGGGTCTCTGATGCTACTGCATTCACTTCCAGCTGTTGCTACCGTCTGTTGTGCCTGTAGTCAACCACGCTAGTGAACACGATGTAGGCCCCATGCTCCTCGGGATAATCATCTTGTATGGCACCGACTGGCCGGGCCACCGGCTTCTGAGGAGGAGGAGGCGGCGGGCCGGCCGCCGGGGGAGGCTAGAGTCCGTCGCCCTTGGCGGTCCTGGTGAGCCAGTGGCACTTCCGAGTAGTGTGATTGGACGGCTTCGCACCGCAATGGAACTTGCATGGCGCATCGAGGGTCTGCTTGTACGAGAAAGCGGGCAGCCAGTTGGGCATGCGGCCCTTCTGGCGCTTGGGAGGAGGCGGCCCTTCTGGCTACTGATCTTCGGCTGTTGCCACCTGCGGGCTCGAGGAAGCCGGCTGCATGGCCTTGCGCTTGTTGTCGTTTGGTTGCTACCTCCGACTGGTGTCGCCAGCCGGGGTTCGAGGAGCTTGACGGTCCACCTTGCCCGACACGTTGACTTGAATCTCCACCTTCATGGAGGAGTCGGCCATGGCGTACTTGTCTGCTATGATTAGCAGTTCGTTGAGGGTTGCCGACACGGCGCAAAGAAGCTTGTGCTTGAGGAGGGTGCCCTCTCGGCACCCGGCAGTGAAGTACCCAATAGCCTGCACCTCGTGCACGCCCTCGCAAGAGTTGCGCTGCTCAGCCCAGCGCGTGAGGTAGTCGTGAGTCGACTCGTTGGGTCCTAGAACGCATAACGAGAGCTGGCGGGGCTTCGGCGGCCGCTTGTACCTGCGGGTGAAATTGCGAATGAATGCTTCGGTGAAATCAACCCAGCTGTTGATGCTGCGGGGCTTCAGGTTGTTCATCCATGTCCGGGCCGTGCCCTGGAGCATGAGCTGAACGTACTTCACGGCAACACGCTTGTTGCCGTTCGCGATGCTGATGGCGGTGGAGTAGTCGACCAGCCAGTCCTCCGGCTTCATGGAGCCGGTGTACTTGGGTGTATCTCTCGGGAGCGTGAACCCCTTGGGGAAAGGTTCGTCTCGGATGCGGGGGCCGAAGCAAGGCGGGCCCAGCTCATCTTCTTCTTCTAGCGCTAGGGATCAATTGAGGCGGTCGATCCGGTGGCGGGCGTCGTTTTCTCCGATTCCTTCTCGGCGGCCAAGGCAGTGGCCGAGTGATGGGTGATCAACAGGCGGCGGGGAAATGCGCCTCTCCCTACGGGTAGGAGGAGGCAGACAATCGTCTCGTCGCTGCACCGCTATTGGGCGGCCGTCTTGGTCGCGCTCGATGGTGATGCGAGTCCGGCTGCGGCTAGCAGCCGACTCCTTGTATCTTCTGTCGTGGACGCCACCAGTCGGCATCCGGGATGTCGCGCCTTGGTCTCGTCAAGGAGGCGGATCGTTGTTTTGCCGGTTGGGCGCTTTGGTCCGGCATCCGGCATCCTGCTGCTCAGCAGCCACGTCGAGGAGCTGCTGAACTCGCTCCGTCATGTGGCGACGCTCGTCGCCCTCGAGCTTGTCTAACTCGTCCGCCGCCGCTTGGGCGGCTCGTATGTTCTCCGCAGGCGTGGCATAGACAGGATGATCTGTCCCGAATAAGCTGGCGATGGTCACGCCACGCTGCCGGATCTGGCCAATGCGGCTAGGCCCACCAGGAGCCGGTGTGCCACCGATGGCTCGGTCCATGTCACGCTGGTAGGCCTCCGAAAGGTGTCTCATGTTGGCCAACCGGTTGGCGCTCTCGACGAGCTGGACGCGGCGTCCCTCCAGCGTCTCGGCGTCAGCGTCCTCCGGGATGGGCGCAGCCAGGTCTTGTATCGCCGGCTGCAACGAATCTTGGCCACCTCTGCCAGAGTGCTCACCGTGGCTGATGACGAGCACTTCCGTGGCGGTGCTGCCGCCGCTGTCCGCGCGAGGAAGCGGCTCATCGTAGACCACCACATTGGTGGGGAACGCGTCAAGCGACACCGTGTCGGAGTCGACCAACATCGGGTCGATGGAGCCAATCGACTCCAAATCGGCAGCAGGCTCGCTGGTGACGTGGAGCTGATCGAGGAGGCTCACAAGGCGGCTCTCAGGGCCATCGGTGCCCGCATCAGACGCGGGCTCGTCGGAGAGGCGAATCTTGCCAACAAGATCGGCGAGGCGGCTCGCAGTGCAGGCGACCTCTGCGCCGTGCAGCGCATTGGCGCAGACGCCATCTGGCGTGCCGGGCTGGTTGCACTCGCCTGGAAGGAACAAGGTTCCCATCTAGAGCAGGTCTCTGGGAGACGGTGGACCTCACCCCACGGTGGGCGCCAAATGTCGGGGGTTGGGTGCGACATATGCCAAAGGATGGCTTATCATGGTGGGAGCGAGTAGAACGTCGCCGGTGCCTGGAAGAGGTATGAGGCGTAGGCATGTACACCGGCGAACTTTACCCAGGTTCGGGGCTCTCCGTGGAGATAACACCCCTAGTCCTGCTCTGCGGGGTCTCCGCATGATCACTAAGGCACTAGTGGAACAATGGTGCTCCTTGAGCTGTTTGCTAGAGGTGGAAGAAGGCAGGCACGCTCTCTCCTCCTCTAGGTGTGAGTCTAGTCCTAACAGGTCCGAACCCTTTGCATGGGTGACCTGGGGGTTTTATATAGGCCTACCCCCAGGGGTACAATGGTAATCTGGCCGGGTGTAGGACCCGGCTGTCAGTCTCTCTGGTCGCCGGCTTCTCTGCCGGCTGTTGGGGCCGGCCGCCTAGTGGGCCCCGCCGGGCTGATGCACGAACCCGACAGGCCGCCTCCGTCGCTCGCGGGTCTTGTCGGCTGCTGATTACTGTATCCGTGATGCTAATGACGCAAGCTTGGTCTGGGGGGCGTGGCTACAGTCCCGCCGCCTGGTGGGAGATCACTGTAGCCACACCGCGTCTTATCTGGTTGATGGCGTGTGGGCCCCGAGGAAGGAACGGGCCGCGTGCTGGAGGCCGGCCTCCCTCGGGTCCGACTGGCCAGGCTTCCGCCGTCTTCGGGCCGTACCGACAGGCGGTCGTGGGAGCAGGGCTCCGCCTGACAGGGATGACGTCAGGGGCTGAGTGGCAATAGTGCCGCGCCGGGCGGAGATCTCCGCCTGTACGGTGCACTATGGCCACGCCCGGCCCTGGATATGGGGGTGATGGGCTACACTATAGCCTCACCCTGTCTTGTCTTCTTAATGGGGGCGCAGACTCTGAGGGCACTGTGGGCCGACTGCTTAGGAGCCGGCCTCTCTGGAGGTCGCCCACCAGGAGTCGGCCCGTCTCAGAGCCATCTTCTTAAGCGCGGCCGTCTTCCAGCAGTCGGTCATTTGTCCAGCCGGCTACCAGAAAGCGGCGCTTCATCTTGACATCTTGAGGGGCGCAGCCGGCCCTGATGCCTTGAAAGGTCCTGGGCTCGGGTTAGGCTACCCGTGGTCCATTACTCTGACAGTGTACGTATGGAACATGGTTTAGATTATGAATATATAGTTATTACATCAAATGTACTATTATTTGGAATCAACATCAAGCGTATTCAAAAAATTGAATTCGAGTTCATATAGTACACATAGTTCATATCTATCTCTATAGTAATCATGTAGTGTGTTGTTAATGTAATACAAGAATGATGGTTGAAGTTGGCAATAATCATGATTCTAGATTCTTATTGAAATAGAGAAACAAATTCAAATTCAGTTCGAATTGCAACGGTAGTATAGACATTTGGAATGCACTAAAATGTTGGCATGAGTAGGTTACATGCATTATACAGCCACCAAAAATATTTAATTGGACATAACATGGATCCATACTCCCTCCTTCCATCTATAGAGGGCCTAATGCGTTTTTAATACCACCTTTGACTATTGACAAGATTAATAGTACATGACATGCACAATGTGAAAATTATATCATTGAAAGCTCCTTTCACCCACGAATTTAACGGTGTGCTTTTGTAAGTTGCATGTCATATATTATTGCTCTAATATTTGGTTGGTCAAATTTAGCCTCGAAAAACACATTAGGCCCTATATAGATGGAAGGAGGGAGTAGCTTTGAATAGCATTTGTATAGTAAAACGGGACAAGACTCTCTCTTTGTGTGGTGTGAATAGTTTTTATTTTTTTGTTTTTTTTTCGTTGAGGGAAGTGCGAATTGATTTGGTACGTACAAGTACAATATTACACGTTAGGCTTGTCCCTAAAATTCAACCCGTGCCTTTTTATATCCAGAAAATTCAGATATCGTGCTCCCAAAACTGGCGCCTTCACAACCCGCGCCTTGCTATCCCGAAATTACAATGCGCGCGAAAACTCCCTCCAGCTCCCAAATCCCGACACATGAAATCCCCCTTCTAACCCTGAGCCGAAAGGGCCGCTAGTTCAAATCAGTGGGGGTACTTTTGTAACACACCCTACATTTTGGACAAGCACGTCCCTAAGTCATGGTTCCCCCCTCTCATCGCCTCCTTTTCGCCATTTGAAATCTGGCAGCCATAACCTCTCTGCTCCAGTCGCGAAACCCCACCCTCCTCCGTCCGCCACCTCATCGTTGCCCAGCTTGAGCCTCTTCCCCGACGATGTCATCCACCGCAACAGCTTGACGTCCCTCATCCGCCTCCCCGATGAGGATCCATCGTCCATCCCGTCGTCCCGCCGGTTCATCCGCCCCGTCCTCCACCTCCAAGGAGCTGCTCCGACGATCGCCTCGTCTATCGCGGCTGCTCCATCCCCATAGTGCCGCCTTAACCTGCTCCACCAGAACCGCAGCATCCTCACCAACTCCTCGGACGAAGCCGAGGACTACTTGGCGCCACCAAAGAGGTTGTACACTAATCGCATCGCACCTTCTCCTTAACTCGAACTCCCGACGCCGACGGTGCTCCATCCCGCACCCCCATGGAGCAGCTACCTCGAAGCCGGCGCCGCGGGCGACATCTCCACAGCGGTTCTCCCGAGTGCGAGGCCCCTTCAGCGACGACGTCCATACTAGCTGGATCTACTGCTGCTGCTCCGGCTCTCGCTCGCTCGCTTGCGATGTTGCTGCTGCCCGGGCTCTCGCTCGCTCGCACTGCTGCTGCTCCGGCTCTCGCACGCTCGCGATGCTGCTCTCCCCCTCGCTCGTGCTGCTGCTTTGCTCCAATTTAGCTACACTTTAGTCGACTGAATCGACTTTTGGGTCAGTCGATTTTCAAGGGGTGGTGGGTCTTGCCGGAGTTAAGGAAGAACCACTCGCAGCAGGGAGGGGGGCTCGCCGGAGAGGTACCCCACTATCTATCGTAGGGTTCTGGGTGGGTTGTTGCTCGCCGATGGTGGGGGCGCGGTGGTGGGGCAGTGGCGTGGGTATTGCCGAAGAAAAAGCTTGGCGCGGGGGGGGGGGGCTAGAGGGCTGGCCGGGGCGGCGGCAGACCGTCGAGGCGGCGGCGGACCGGCGGTGGGAAGTTGTTTCGGGGCGGCGAGGCGGCGGTGGACCGGCGGTTGGTAGTTGTTTCAGGGCCGCAAGGCGGCGTGGGGTTCGGCCGGTGGTGGCTGGCGGCTCAAGGGGGTGCAGGTTGAAGATGAATCGCAGGCCCTCCCTAAACTATCCCATGTGAAGTGACTCTCTGCTACAATTGCATTCAGTTTCGACAGTAACATTCAGATTCCATAGTAAATTTTAGTTTCAACAGTTAAGTTCAGAGTCAACAGTTTTTACGTCATCTGTTGTAGTCAGGTGCTTTTTGGTGATGTAAATTTTACATCTATCACTTTTTGGTAATGCATTTTACATCATCTATTGGAGATGCTATTAGAATCCCACTTGAGATTAACGAATTATGTCTTGTGCTGCTTCAGCCTTGACGTCTTCTGACTCACGGAGCTGCTCCAAGGACGTAACGATCCATCACAACAAAGCGATTGCCCTAGACACCGCCTCTGATTCCTCAGATCTTCCTCCACACCTCCGACAGCCACCTCTGCCACACCTTCTTCAGCGACCAACCCAATGATGCTGAGGTCGACACGGCTACGACAAAGAGGTTGTACACTTGTCACATCACTAATTACTCTACATTCATGTCAATCCATTAGGGCTATTGTGGTTCAACGGAAAAACATAGCAATAGGAAATTTTCCCATGGCACTCTACTATTCACTTCTTCATGCATTTTGTTGAAAGGAATGGAGCAACATCCACCTGGACCTACTTTTCAAAATCCTATGCATGAAAATAACTCCAAGTGCATTAGTGGCAGAATAACATTCTAACTGTACACACTTTCATATGGTTTCACTTTATTTTGGCCATGTTTCTTTGCATTCCTCTGCTCCTCCTTTTCCTGTGAACCAAACACCCAAGTTGATGTAAATCCTGTGTTCACAAATTCTCCGCTTCCCATGTGCATTCCTATCCTATTCCGTGTTTTTCCTCCTATCCCTGAGTTTTAGAATCATGCAAGCCAAATGAGCCCTTACAGAATTACTTGATTCTGGTAGGTGTCGAAGAAAACTTTGTGTGGTTTGTCCTGCTCCTGTCGCGACGTCGTCCACCTCACCTGAGCTGCTCCATCAACAGAAGCATCCACCAAACCAAACATCACGACTCCTGACCATCTCTCGCCGCCTCAGATCTCCTTCCCTGCCGCCGGCACCCACCGCAACGGCATCACCATCATCGACTCAGCAGATGAACCTGAGGAGTACACGGGTCCACAAGAGAGGCCGCACTCTTTTGTTTCTGCTTATGTTATGCATTTCTTAATATTACCTGCTACTTTATTGTCCTGTTCACCTCTTAGACTCCAAGTCAGGTCCAAATTGATGTTCAAACTTGAGTTCTAAATTAGTTGTGGGGCACATATCTAGGCAGCAATGAATAGTATCGTTGTCTAATATCTAGTTCACCTAGAGTATGCCTATGTTGTTCATCTTGGGTGGGAAACAAATACTAAAGCAATCATCATCTGTTTTTTTATTAAATTAAAGCAATCATAAGCCTGCTATCATTATTTTTGGATCCATCCACTGGTTGTTACCACTACTCTAGATTTCTGCATGCTCTCCTTACATAATCTCACTATATTTTTTGTGTATGCATGTCAGATATTGTACACAGTCATGCTGAACATGTAGAGAAAAAGAGAAGAGTTTTACGTGGCAATACAATGTCATGCAGGCATCGCTCCATGGTGGGTTCAATGGCAAACCCTCCCCCCTCTCCAGATTGTAATCCAGAGGAAGATATCTGCTCGAGGCGTATTGCACGCAGCCTAGCCACTCCTATTTACTCCCGTGGTGTTTGCTCTAACTTGGCATGATGATGTTAGTCATATCATGCATATGTTGCCTTGCGATTGCCTACTTTCGACATCATATATGTCATCTGCTTAGTTTAGACATCTTCTGTAATGCCACCTGTTTAGTTTCAATATCATATATGGGAATTATGCAGTCTCATGTCTTTTAACCAGCCATAATATATGTGAAATGTGCAATGCCATCCTGTTTAACCAGGCATCATATATTTGAATGATATCTAGCCCATCCTTCTCTTCATTAAATTTCCATTTGTCGACAATGTTTGTACATTAAACTACTCTTCCTGTGAATCAGCCATTTGAGTGGGTGATGGAAATATCTGGACTGAAAATAAGGCCTTCATAGCAGACAGTGCTACCTGTCAAAGCAGATCTCTTGCTGGGTCCCGATAGCTCCTCGGAGATGGATTCAGAGACATATGACTAGTCCTATTCCCCCACCGAGGTGTATGCACTAACTTGGCACGGTTCTACTGCTCATATCATGCATATGGTGTCATGCATTGCATAGTTTAGACATCATATACACAATATTCAACACCATGTTCTTAGTTCATACATCATCTATGCGAATGCCCTCCGCTTAGCATATAAATCACATATGCGAATTAAATCATGTGATCCTGGTTACTTAAATAACATGTATGTGAATTATGTCATGCGATCCTGTTTAGTTAGTCATCATAACCTTGAATTATGTCATGCTATGCTATCCAGTTTAGATAGACATCATATATGTGAAATAGGTCATGCTATCTGCTTTAGTTAAACAATATACATGTCAATTATTTAATGCCCTCTTTTTCCCACACTATCTATTGCATCTTTCTCTCATACAATGTATGTACATTCAATTCTGTTTCATGTTTATCAGCCATTTGAATTGGAGCGGGTGATGGCAGTATCTAGCGGAGTAAAAACACGGTCTTCAAATAAAACAGTGCTACCTCTTGGTGGAGATAGCACCCGGTTGTACATGCACGAGAACCAGCCTTACCACACATAACCCAGACTCTCACAGATTTTACCCCTACTGCAATGGATAGAGAACCAGCTTCACCCAATCTAACCCCAACCCCAGCAGATAGTAACCCTGTTCCTGTTGACACAGCACCATCTCCACCACAGAGCTCCCAAACAAGAGCAGTTAGTAAGGTAGCCGTCGGTGTCAAAACCGGTGGATCTCAGGTAGGGGGTCCCAAACTGTGCGTCTAAGGTCGATGGTAACAGGAGACGGGGGACACGATGTTTACCCAGGTTCAGGCCCTCTCTATGGAGGTAATACCCTACTTCCTGCTTGATTGATCTTGATGAATATGAGTGTTTACAAGAGTTGATCTACCACGAGATCGTAATGGCTAAAACCCTCGAAGTCTAGCCTGTATGACTATGGTAATGAGTATCTATCCTCTCCGGACTGTGCCCTCCGGTTTATATAGACACCGGAGGGATCTAGGTTTACATAGAGTCGGTTTCATAAGAATGAATCTTCATAGTTGGTCACCAAGCTTGCCTTCCACGCCAAGGAGAGTCCAATCCGGACACGGGTACAGTCTTCGGCCTTCACGTCTTCACAGCCCATCAGTCTGACCCATGGATAGCAGGCCGGACGCCCAAGGACCCCTTAGTCCAGGACTCCCTCAGTAGCCCCTGAACCTGGCTTCAATGACGAGGAGTCCGGCGGGCAGATTGTCTTCGGCATTGCAAGGCGGGTTCCCCTTTCCGTACTCCAAGATAGTCTTCGGTTGTAATGATCGTATCCGGACTTGTATACACAACTGCGGAGGATATAATATTTCACGAGTCCAATCTGCTGACAACTTTTTGGTAATATGACATCATGTGTGCTCGTCCATTATTTTTGAACCGTTAGCTGGCTCGTCGTCCCACGTCTCGTGACGTGGTTTTATTGGCATGTCTCATCCAAGCGGAGATCGTGTCTCCCTTTTTAAGGGATTCTTATCAACTCGGACATGGGTAACCCAACCGTCGCGTGGGTACAACTCCTTGGGAACAGGCAGGTTTTGAGGCCCAGGAGGGGACGTTCGATATTCGCGGCCTTTATATAGGGGTTCAGACCCGTCTTTTTCTTTCACGCTTGCTTCTTCCTCAACCCTTGCCACCCCGAGTTCCAACACCAGGGTCCAAGCGCCCCAAGCTCCAATCATGTCCGGATCTAGCCGTCAAGGCCGGTGGGTGGCTTCTTCTGTCACGGAGGGAGATATTGCAAAGCTTCGCGCGGCGAGATATCTGACCGCAGAAATCCTTCATTGGCTTCTTGCCGAGGGGTAGGTCATTCCCACCCCTAGATCCGGCGATAGGGTCGTGTTCGTGTCCCACTTCCTCCGCGGGTTAGGTTTTGCACTTAATCCCTTAGTTCGAGGGCTCATGTTTTATTATGGGCTAGATTGTCACGATCTGGCCCCAGACTCTATTCTTCTTATCTCGGCATTTATCGTCACGTGCGAAGCCTTCCTCCGAACTCCTCCGCACTTCGGCTTGTGGCTCAAGACCTTCGATGTGAAGCCGCAAGTGATAGAGGGGGAACAGGCAGAGTGCGGTGTGCCTTAGTGAGCAAGCTTGCTAGTGTTGTTTGGCTGGAGGGATCCTTTGCCAAATCTTCCGATTTATGGCAGCAGGGGTGGTTCTATATCACCGAGCCCCGTGGCTCCAAGTGGGCAGCTGCGCCCGTATTTTGATCCAGCCCTCCAATTCAGCTTGCATCGTGGATTAATAAGGGTCTGGACTGGGGATCAACGGACAAGGTGCGAGCTTTGCAAAGTCGCATCCGAAGCCTCATTAAGAGGGACATCGATATCTTCAACGTTGTTCAAGTGATGCTAGTCCGCCGGACCCTGCCGTGCCTGCGACGGCCTCTCCGCATGTGGGAGTTCAATCTAGAAGGGTCGCGGACTCTTCAGCATTTCTTCGGCACTACGCACGAAGGAATGTGGAAATTATTTTTCGGGAAACAAAAGTAATGGTCGGACACCATCGAAGATATCGGCTTAGACTGCAACCATCCGGACACCACGGTAAGTACTCGTTCGCCGAACACCTCATAATCAGACACTCAGTGGTACTGACAAAATCATCCTTTTTCAGGGCTGGATAAAGGAAGTGGAACGGATCAGGTGTCCGGCTCCCCTCCCCGAAGACTCAGCTAGTCCTTTGTTAACAAGGATGCTGGCCTCGGCACCATACCAGGCGCCGGCAAGGGAGGGTAAAGAGGAGAGCGAGAAGACCCGAGAGGGCCTTTGTCCCGGGGGTAAGTTGGAGACTGAGTCCAGAGAAGTCGACCTTTCCTCGCTTGAAGATAGAGGCGAAAGGGGGCCCAGTTTCCCTTCTCCAAGCAGGAGGAAAAGGGCCGCCTCCGAAGGTGGGGAGGGGCGGTCACCCAAGAGGGGAAAGATGCCCCTGTTGAGCGGCTTGGGTTTGGAAAGTGACGTCGTTGAACAGCTCCAACATGAGGACAAGCCTTCAACCAAACCGTAAGTGAATTCGGTGCACTTTAATAGTGTCCCACTCCTTCGCCATTTACCGAAGATATACGTAACGTGTCTGTGCATTTTTACAGGTCGGCACCAAGTTTTTCTAGGCAATCCTCTTCTTCGGGAGGTCTCCCCCCAGAGATGATGGAGAGCGAGACGCCTCCCCCAATCTCCTCGCCAATAAGGCAGACGACTCTGAAGTGTCATCGCGGAGGGTTTTTCTTGATCAACAAGCCCTGCTGGGGATAATAGAGGTAGTACCCGAAGGTGGATCTCCGCCCATCCGGGATGCCGATAATAAAGCACTACTAGGGAAAACCCTAGTAGTAGCGCGGGTTTTGAGGCTATCAGCAGCGCGGGCAGCCGCGCTACCAATAAGGCGCTACAGCTAACTGTTAGTAGTGGCGCGGTCAGTACCCGTGCTATTACTATGGACTATATCAGCAGCAGCGTTCTGAACGCAACTACTATTAATTAGTATGTAGCGATTTCGCCCCCAGCTTACGCTATATCTTTCATCATTTCCCCCCGGCTTCCTGCCCCGTTTTAGCTTCAATAAACTGCAATTTCCAGATACTAGGTACTACTAGATATTAATTTCATAAAGCATTATAGGTACTAGGTAGTACTCCCTCGGTTCCAAATTACTCATCGTGGTTTTAGTTCAAATTTGAACTAAAACCACGACGAGCAATTTGGAATGGAGGGAGTACTAGATAACAATTTCATATATACTCAACATGCATCCTCAAGCAGTACAAGGTGATATCGACGACGATCATCATATGTAGTTCTAGATGATATCGACGACGATCATCATATGTAGTTCTACATGATATCGACAACGATCATCATATGTAGTTCTAGATGATATAGCCACACACACATATGTAGTGCTAGATGATATTGACGACGATCATCATCCTCAAGCCTGGGCGGTGGGTGTTCCTGATAGTAATTAAGATGGCCTATCCAACACGAAGATTCTTGCCAACGAGGAATCTCTTCAACCCAACCGAGTTTAAGTGTGTGTGACCGTCTGTGTCCATGCAGTAAGTACAGGTGGTGACGGAGCCCCTTGCGGTAAGGCGTAGTCCAGTTGAGCCTTCTTCACCATGCTCGACACCACAACTCACAGATAGGTTCTTTGGCAATTTTTGAATAAGAAAACATATCAATTAATAAATAGCCTCGCACATACTCTTGCAAATATATTTCTATTAAGTCTATATTTCTACACTATCAAAAGACACAGTACTATGCATTTGTACTAACTAATCATGAATTCTACTAATAAGTATATATGGATTATCTACATTATTAATAGTTCCTTGGATTCTACACTAATAAGAGCATGTGATCAGACTCTACACTAAAGCATATCATCGACTAGATTCCACAAAGCATATCATTGGACTCTACACTAAGCATATCATCAGATTCACTAAGCATATCATTGAATAACTTGCATTTGTAAGTATAACAATAAAGCATATATATATATATATCATCAAATTACTACAGGCAGTATGTATAACATACCATTTCATGCCGACCGACCATGGTACTTGTCAAGTAGGTCACGAATGGCACCCCGACAAATTCATCACGTGGCGGAATTATGTCCCATAGGTTGCACACCACCTCCTCGCTCAGCCTCATTCTTTGAGCTATGATGGCTTCATGAAGTGGGTTCTCATCATCTTCATCGAGTGGGTCCTCATTATCTTCATCATCTTTGTTATCTTCATCATCTTCATCATCTTCCACCAGGTTGAGATAAATGACAGCCAGCTTGGGTCTTTCTGCTCTGAAGGAGAAGCTGATCAACTCACCACCAGTAAGACACATGTGGGCAAGGAAACGGGCCCATCCATCTCCTCCAATCTGCGACATATTACGTCCTTTCTCGACCTTCATAGTGTACGGCCCCCCAGAAGCCTCAAATGTCACAGTATCTCCTTTCAGCATGTTGAATTTCAACCTCACATTGCATGGGATGATCTGTGTAAAAAAAGCAAAATGACACAATGCAGTAATGCCAACACTAAAAATAAAACAGTTGTTACATTTCATCTAATTTCTTACCGCCGCATGACGAAAACTCGGCTGGAAGTAGATGCTGAATGATACGTCTCCACCGTATCTACTTTTCCAAACACTTTTGGACTCTAACTTGCATGATTTGAATGGAACTAACCCGGACTGACGTTGTTTTCAGCAGACTTTCCATGGTGTTATTTATGTGCAGAAACAAAAGTTCTCAGAATGACCTGAAACACCACGGAACATCTATTTGGAAAATAAGAAAAATACCAGAAGAAAAATCCATGTCAGGAGGCCCACACCCTGCCCACGAGGGTGGGGGGCACGCCTGCCCCCCTAGGGCGCTCCCCCTACCTCATGGGCCCCCTGACGCTCCACCGACCTCAACTCCAACTCCATATATTCACATTCGGGGAGAAAAATATCAGAGAGAAGGATTCATCGCGTTTTATGATACAGAGCCGCCGCCAAGCCCTAAAACCTCTTGAGAGGGCTGATCTAGAGTCCGTTCGGGGCTCCGAAGAGGGGGATTCGTCGCCATCGTCATCATCAACCATCCTCCATCACCAATTTCATGATGCTCACCGCCGTGCGTGAGTAATTCCATCGTGAAGCTTGCTGGACGGTGATGGGTTGGATGAGATTTATCATGTAATCGAGTTAGTTTTGTTAGGGTTTGATCCCTAGTATCCATTATGTTCTGAGATTGATGTTGCTTTGACTTTGCTATGCTTAATGCTTGTCACTAGGGCCCGAGTGCTATGATTTCAGATCTGAACCTATTATGTTTTCATGAATATATGTGAGTTCATGATCCTATCTTGCAAGTCTATAGTCACCTACTATGTGTTATGATCTCGCAACCCCAGTGACAATAATCGGGACCACTCCGGTGATGACCGTAGTTTGAGGAGTTCATGTATTCACTATGTGTTAATGCTTTGGTCGGTACTCTATTAAAAGGAGGCCTTAATATCCCTTAGTTTCCATTAGGACCCCGCTGCCACGGGAGGGTAGGACAAAAGATGTCATGCAAGTTCTTTTCCATAAGCACGTACGACTATATTCGGAATACATGCCTACATTACATTGATGAATTGGAGTTAGTTACATGTCACCCTATGTTATGATTGTTACATGATGAACCACATCCGCATAATTCTCCATCACCGATCCAATGCCTCTGAGCTTTTCACATATTGTTCTTCGCTTATTTACTTTTCCGTTACTCTTTGTTACAATCACTACAAAACACCAAAAATATTACTTTTGCTACCGTTACTTTTGTTACCGTTACCACTACTATCATATTACTCTGCTACTAAATACTTTGCTGCAGATACTAAGTTATCCAGGTGTGGTTGAATTGACAGCTCAACTGCTAATACTTGAGAATATTCTTTGGCTCCCCTTGTGTCGAATCAATAAAATTGGTTTGAATATTGTACCCTCGAAAACATTTGCGATCCCCTATACTTGTGGTCTATCAAGACTATTTTCTGGCGCCGTTGCCGCGGAGCATAGCTCTATTCTTTGAGTCACTTGGGATTTATATCTGCTGGTCACTATGAAGAACTTGAAAGACGCTAAGACAACAATTTATCCCTCAACTACAAGGGGAGGTAAGGAACTGCCATCTAGCTCGCACTTGATTCACCTTCATTTTGAGTAAGCTTGCGACACCTAAACACTGCTTCGCTATTCGCTCGATATGTCGCATGTTATTGATGATGCCACTACGCTATGCATGATACTTATGATGAGACTACTTCTATGCTTGATACTATTGTGCCACTTGGTGAATTTCTTGATGAACAAATTGCTAGGGTTAGAGAGAAAGAAATTATTGAAACTGATTATATTGATGAAAGTGATGATGAAGACTTGCATGTTATTCCTGAGGGTTATGTTTTTGATAAAGAAGCTACTTTAGCTATTTTAGCTTGCAAAGATAGATATGAACTCAAGAGGTTATTAGCTAAATGGAAGCAGCAATCTCTTAATGATAGAATGAAACCTGACCCTGCTTTTGCTACTTCACCTATCTGTGTTACTGATAAGGATTATGAATTCTCTGTTGATCGTGATATAATTACTTTGGTTGAATCTGGTCCTTTTCATGGCTATGAATCTGAAACTGTTGTGGCACATCTTACTAAATTAAATGATATAGCCACCCTGTTCACTAATGATGAGAAATCTCGCTACCTATATATCCTTAAAATATTTCCGTTCTCATTAAAGGGTGATGCTAAGATATGGTTTAATTCTCTTGATCTTGGTTGTGTGCGTAGTCCCCAGGATATGATTAATTACTTCTCTGCTAAATATTTCCCTGCTCATAAGAAACAAGCTGCTTTGAGGGAAATATACAATTTTGTGCAAATTTAAGAAGAGAGTCTCCCACAAGCTTGGGGGAGGCTTCTCAAGTTACTTAATGCTTTGCCTGATCATCCTCTTAAGAAAAATGAAATACTTGATATCTTTTATAATGGACTAATCGATGCTTGCAGAGATTACCTGGATAGTTGTGATGGTTCTGTTTTCAGGGAAAGAACACCGGATGAAGCTAAAATTCTATTGAATAATATGTTGACAAATGAAAATAATTTGTCACCTCCTGAGCCAGCTCCTGAGCCAATTCCTGAGCCTATTCCTAAACCAACTCCGAAGAAGAGAGGTGTTCTATTTCTCAGTCCTGAAGATATGCAAGAGGCAAAGAAATCTATGAAAGAAAAGGGTATTAAAGCTGAAGATGTTATGAATTTACCTCCTATTGAAGAAATACACGGTCTTAATTTACCGCCTGTTGAAGAATCATATGATCTTAATCCTTTACCTATTGAAGAAACTCATGGTCTTAATAACCCGACACAGGTAGTAAAGGTAAATTCTCTCTATAGATATGATAAAGGTGAAATCCCTCCTACTAAAATTGCTAGCCAATGCTTGGATGAGTTTTATAACTTTATGGTTAAGCAAGAAGATTTCAATGCTTATTTTGGTAGACAATTAAAACAAAATGCTTATATGATTAAACACTTGGGTGATTATATGGCTAATGTTAAAGGTGAACTTAAACTCATTAGTAAACATGCTTCTATGGTTACCACTCAAGTAGAACAAGTACTTAAGGCTCAAAATGATTTGCTCAATGAAATGAATAGTAAGAAAAATGATTATGCTTTGTTAGAGTGGCTACTAGAACTGGTAGAATGACTCACGAACCTTTGTATCCTGAAGGCCACCCTAAGAGAATTGAGCAAGATTCTCGGAGAAATAATATTGATGCACCTAGTCCTTCTAAAAAGAAGAAAAGAAAAATGATAGGACTTTGCATGCTTATAGTGAACCTATTGCTGAACCACACGAGAATCCAAATGATATTTCTATTTCGATCTTTGAAACACAATCTGGTAATGAACATGAACCCAATGAAAATGTTAATGATGATGTTCATGATGATGCTCAACCTAGTAATGACAAGATGTAGAAATTGAACCTGTTGTTGATCTTGATAACCCACAATCAAAGAATCAACGTTATGATAAGAGAGACTTTGTTGCTAGGAAACATGGTAAAGAAAGGGAACCATGGGTTCAGAAACCTATGCATTTTCCTCCCAAACCATCCAAGAAAAAGGATGATGAGGATTTTGAGCGCTTTGTGAAATGATTAGACCTATCTTTTTGCGTATGTGATTAACTGATATGCTCAAAATGAATCCTTATGCTAAGTATATGAAATATATTGTTACAAATAAGAGAAAGATACCCGAAGCTGAGATTTCCACCATGCTTGATAATTATGCTTTTAAGGATGGAATACCTAAGAAACTAGGAGATCCAGGAGTACCCACTATACCATGCTCCATTAAAAGAAACTATGTTAAAACTGCTTTATGTGATCTTGGAGCCGGTGTTAGTGTTATGCCTCTCTCTTTATATCATAGACTTGATTTGAATAAGTTGACACCTACTGAAATATCTTTGCAAATGGCTGATAAATCAACTGCTATACATGTCGGTATTTGTGAGGATGTGCCTGTTGTGGTTGCAAACGTTACTATTTTAACGGACTTTGTTATTCTTGATATTCCCGAGGATGATAGTATGTCTATTATTCTTGGAAGACCCTTTTTGAATACTGTAGGGGCTGTTATTGATTGCAACAAAGGCAATGTCACTTTCCATGTTAATGGTAACGAGCATACGGTACACTTTCCGAGGAAACAACCTCAAGTTCATAGTATCAATTCTATTGGAAAAATTCCATCGATTATATTTGGAGGTTTTGAATTTCCTCTTCCTACTGTCAAGAAGAAATATGATATTCTTATTGTTGGGAATGTGCATATCCCCGTTGAGGTAACATGGTGTTATTCGAAATTTCTCCGGTTTCATGTTATTCGCAATGAGTTTGTTAACAAGACTTGATCAACCTTGTTAGTGGATTCCTTTTGATGAGCATGAGATGGATGAAACTAGAAGGACAACCTTCTGTACCCCCTCTCTACTTTCTGTTATTTAGTTGAAATAAAGTAAAATAGTATTTTTTATCTATTTTCTGATTTATCTATGCAATATAAAAATACCCCAAAAATAAAAGTTCTCCAAATGCCCTGAATATGGAATATGATTTTTTCTGGAATATTTGAGAATATCTGGCACTGAGAACACAACAGGAGGGGCAAGCACCTGGCCACGAGGGTGGAGGGCGCGCCCTACCTCTGGGCGCGCCCCCTGCCTCATGGGCCCACGGTAGCCCTCCTCCACTTATTCCTACACCCACACACTCCTTCCTCCCACAAACACCAATATCCAGCTCAAGCACGATTTCTAGCTCATTTTGCTGCGATTTTCGATCTCCTTGCTCAAAGCGCCTCTCACGAAACTGCTTGGGGGAGATTGTTCCTTGGTATGTGACTCCTCCATTGGTCCAATTAGATTTTGTTCTAGTGCTCTATTCATTGCAAATTTGTGCTACCTAGGTGACCATGTTCTTGAGCTTGCATGTCAAATTTATATGGTTCCAAGTAGTTCTAATGCTTTATATAGGCTCTAGGCACTTGTAGGAGTAGTTGCTATCAATTTTGTTGAGTTTGGTTCACTTTTATTTGAAGTTACTAAAAATTTCAGAATTTGTTCAGAAAATAATGAAGAGATTTTTGAGGGGCTCATCGAGCCGAAGCTCGAAGGAAAAGCAAATTGAGGAAGCACAGAGGCCCAAATATAATTTGCCTCGCACCACGGAGGTCCGGCCGTGTGAATGGCCTTCTGATGATTTCTTGAGAGAAGCCGAGATTTATGATGATTTCTATTCATTGGCTGAGAATGCTGGCCTCACCGACTTCCTCCGCGACCAACGTCATCAGTATCTCTTACTCACCAATACTTTTGTGCAAAACTTCTACTATTTTCCTAAAGAAACACCTCATTCAGTAGAGTTTCATTTATATGATGTTGTTAAGAAGATGCCACTAGATGAATTTTGCAAAGTTTGCAAAATACCCTTCGAGGGTACCTTAGATGAACCACGTCGTAAAGATGTGGACGGGTTTATTGACACCATTACTGTGGGGGAAACGAGGAAGGTTTCTGATGCAAGAATCACTAGCATACATTTTCCTGTTTTACGCTGCTTTGCCATATGTGCTAGTCGTTGCTTGATTGGTCGCGGAAACTGTGGAAACCTTAGTGTTCCTAATATTATCATTTTGTTCCATGGTTTATTTTCCGATAACACTGTTAGTATGGCGGTATTATTGCTAAACGGTTAAGTTTGAACCGTACTAAGGGTCCCATCTTTGGAGGTATTTATGCTTCACGCCTTGCTGCACATTATAACATACCTATTAGGCTCTATGAGAAAGAAGAAAAATTGCTGCCCAATGCTTATTTAGATTATAAGAGTATGTTAGCGCATGACTTTATTGTTAAGAACAAGGAAGGGGAGCTTAAATACAAATTGTTCTTTGATAAACATCACCCTGAGACTATTACCTTTTCTGCTCCTTCCTTGTTTAATTTATCTGAAGGTCCGCATCTCGTTCCGTGGGCGGCCATTTACGCTTACCGGAACCCTACACCAGCCCCGGAGCCAGAACCATAATTTGAGCCTCCACGACAGTCTGATTACTTTTGGGATCCTGAGATGACTGCCAGCCATTGGCAGTCAGAGTCCTCTTCATCTCAGTACGACCCCAGCTACACCTATGGGTACCCGCTAGACCATCCGTGGCAATAAACCAACTTAGGACAAAAGCCTAAGCTTGGGGGAGTACGTATTTCTCACCGACATTACATTTATGTTTACATACACTCATTGCTAGATGTCGGTGCTCATACTCTTTCGCTGTAATATCCATGCTAGTTTATTTTTTTCTTTTTCCTGCTTTATTCTTGTGTGTTTAATAAACTTTAAGGAAAACAAAAAAATTAGTGTAACTTTTAGTTAGTTTACTTTTCTTGCTGTAGTAGTAATAATAA
Source organism: Aegilops bicornis (assembly GCA_021605145.1). Taxonomy (NCBI): domain Eukaryota; kingdom Viridiplantae; phylum Streptophyta; class Magnoliopsida; order Poales; family Poaceae; genus Aegilops; species Aegilops bicornis. The sequence goes on along the minus strand of CM038673.1, from coordinate 482,084,609 downwards.
AAAAGAAAACCCAAAAAGATTTCATGTTTTTCTTTTGCTCGTTGGGAGCTTTCCCGTGTAAATAGTTTTATTTCTTTTCTTTTCTTTGGGGGTCGATAGGAGAAGACCATGATTAAATTGTTGAAGTGGCTCTTATATGCATTATTGTTGATTTAACCAAGAGCCCATATTGCCTTGTCTTCTCCTGTTTATTGAATGCTCGTAGATCCCAGCTTAGTCCAATGCACGTGCACTCTTATTATTATTCACGTCGTTCGGTCGTGCAAGTGAAAGGCAATTATGACGATATATGAGGGACTGACTGAGATGTGAAAAGCTAGTATGAACTCGACCTCTCTTGTTTTTGTAAATATGATGAGTTCATCGTTCCTGATTCAGCCTATTATAAATAAACATGTTTGCAATGACAATTAGAGATCATAGTTGCTCGTGCCATGCTTGATTAGCTATGAGTTATAATGGTTTACCTTATGTACAACATGCTATTAAAATGGTTGTGATGTGGTATGATGGGGTGGTATCCTCCTTTGAATGATTTAAGTGACTCGGCTTGGCACATGTTCACACATGTAGTTGAAACAAAATCAATATAGCCTTCACGATATTTATGTTCATGGTGGATTATATCCTACTCATGCTTGCACTCAATGTTTATTAATTTTAATGCATGTTCATGACTGTTGTCGCTCTCTAGTTGGTCACTTCCCAGTATTTTGCTAGCCTTCACTTGTACTAAGCGGGAATACTGCTTGTGCATCCAATCCCTTAAACCCCAAAGTTATTCCATATGAGTCCACTATACCTTCCTATATGCGGTATCTACCTGCCGTTCCAAATAAATTTGTATGTGCCAAACTCTAAACCTTCAAATAAACATTCTGTTTTGTATGCTCGAATAGTTCATGTATCAACTAGGGCTGCCCTTATCTTCCATGCTAGGCGGGTTATTCTCAAGAGGAGTGGACTCCGCTCCTCACTCATGAGAAACTGGCTGGTCAACGGGATGCCCAGTCCCATGCTTTATGCAAACTAAATCAAAATAATTGCAAACAAAACTCCCCCTGGGACTATTGCTTATTGGAGGCACTTGTTGTTTCGAGCAAGCCATGGATTGATGCTTGTTGGTGGAGGGGGAGTATAAACTTTACCATTCTGTTTGGGAACCGCCTATAATGTGTGTAGCATGGAAGATATCGACATCTCTTGGTTCTTATGTTGACAATGAAAGTATGCCGCTCAAAGTATTATTTATCTCTATTTTTCAAAACCGAGCTCTGGCACTTCTACAAATCCCTGCTTCCCTCTGCGAAGGGCCTATCTATTTACTTTTATGTTGAGTCATCACCCTCTTATTAAAAAGCACTAGCTGGAGAGCGCAGCTGTCATTTGCATTGATTACTATTAATTTATATTGGGTATGGCTATGATTGGATCTCTTTTAACATGAATTACAATGTCTAGTCAGTCCTTGATCTTTAAAGTTGCTCTGCATTTATGTTTTGCGGTCTCAGAAAGGGCTAGCGAGATACCATCTTGTTATATCATATTATGATTGTTTTGAGAAAGTGTTGTCATTCGAGATTTATTATTATGGCTCACTAGTTGATTATGCCATTGATATGAGTAAACATGAGACCTAAGAGTTATTATGAATGTGGTTAGTCATGATCTTTGCTGAAAACTTGAATGCTGACTTTACATATTTACAACAACAAAAGCAAACAAAGTTTGTAAAAGTTTTTCTTTATCACTTTCAGTTTATCAACTGAATTGCTTGAGGACAAGCGAAGGTTTCAGCTTGGGGGAGTTGATACGTCTCCGTCGTATTTACTTTTCCAAACACTTTTGCCCTTGTTTTGGACTCTAACTTGCATGATTTGAATGGAACTAACCTGGACTGACGTTGTTTTCAACTGACTTTCCATGGTGTTATTTATGTGCAGAAACAAAAGTTCTCGGAATGACCTGAAACTCCACGGAACATCTACTTGGAAAATAAGAAAAATACTGGAAGAAAAATCCATGTCAGGGGGCCCATACCCTGCCCACGAGGGTGGGGGCACGCCTGCCCCCCTACCTCGTGGGCCCCCTGACGCTCCACCGACCTCAACTCCAACTCCATATATTCACTTCAGGGGAGAAAAAAATCAGAGAGAAGGATTCATCGCGTTTTATGATACGGAGCCGCCGCCAAGCCCTAAAACCTCTCGGGAGGGCTGATCTAGAGTCCGTTCGGGGCTCCGGAGAGGGGGATTCGTCGCCATCGTCATCATCAACCATCCTTCATCACCAATTTGATGATGCTCACCGCCGTGCGTGAGTAATTCCATCGTAGGCTTGTTGGACGGTGATGGGTTGGATGAGTTTTATCATGTAATCAAGTTAGTTTTGTTAGGGTTTGATCCCTAGTATCCACTATGTTCTGAGATTGATGTTGCTATGACTTTGCTATGCTTAATGCTTGTCACTTGGGCCCAAGTGCCATGATTTTAGATCTGAACCTATTACGTTTTCATGAATATATGTGAGTTCTTGATCCTATCTTGCAAGTCTATAGTCACCTACTATGCGTTATGATCCGGTAACCCCGAAGTGACAATAATTGGGACCACTCCCGGTGATGACCATAGTTTGAGGAGTTCATGTATTCACTATGTGTTAATGCTTTGGTCCGGTACTCTATTAAAGGGAGGCCTTAATATCCCTTAGTTTCAATTAGGATCCCGCTGCCACGAGAGGGTAGGACAAAAGATGTCATGCAAGTTCTTTTCCATAAGCATGTATGACTATATTAGGAATACATGCCTACATTACATTGATGAATTGGAGCTAGTTCTGCGTCACCCTATGTTATGATTGTTACATGATGAACCGCTGATGTCTACTACACAACCTTCTTCTTGTAGACGTTGTTGGGCCTGCAAGTGCACAGGTTTGTAGGACAGTAGCAAATTTCCCTCAAGTGGATGACCTAAGGTTTATCAATCCGTGGGAGGCGTAGGATGAAGATGGTCTCTCTCAAGCAACCCTGCAACCAAATAACAAAGAGTCTCTTGTGTCCCCAACACACCCAATACAATGGTAAATTGTATAGGTGCACTAGTTCGGCAAAGAGATGGTGAAACAAGTGCAATATGGATGGTAGATAAAGGTTTTTGTAATCTGAAAATATAAAATCAGCAAGGTAACTAATGATAAAAGTGAGCGTAAACGGTATTGCAATGATAGCAAACAAGGCCTAGGGTTCATACTTTCGCTAGTGCAAGTTCTCTCAACAATAATAACATAGATAGATCATATAACAAGCCCTCAACATGCAACAAAGAGTCACTCCAAAGCCACTAATAGCGGAGAACAAACGTAGAGATTATGGTAGGTACGCAACCACCTCAAAGCTATTCTTTCGGATCGATCTATAAAAGAGTTCGTACTAGAATAACACCTTAAGACACAAATCAATCAAAACCCTAATGTCACCTAGATACTCCATTGTCACCTCAAGTATCCGTGGGCATGATTATACGATATGCATCACACAATCTCAGATTCATCCAACCAACATAAAAGTACTTCAAAGAGTGCCCCAAAGTTTCTACCGGAGAGTCGTGTGCCAACCCCTATGCATAGGTTCATGGGCGGAACCCGCAAGTTGGTCACCAAAGCATACATCAAGTGGCACATGATATCCCATTGTCACCACGGATAAACACGGCAAGACATACATCAAGTGTTCATAAAAGACTCAATCTGATAAGATAACTTCAAAGGGGAAACTCAACTCATCACAAGAGAATAGAGGGGGAGAAACATCATAAGATCCAACTATAATAACAAAGCTCGGGATACATCAAGATCGTGCCATAGAGGGAACACGAGAGAGAACACGAGAGAGAGAGATCAAACACATAGCTACTGGTACATACCCTCAGCCCCGAGGGTGAACTACCCCCTCCTCGTCATGGAGAGCGTCGGGATGATGAAGATGGCCAGCGGTGATGGGTTCCCCCTCCGGCAGGGTGCCGGAACGGGCTCCCGAGAGGTTTTTGGTGGCTACAGAGGCTTGCGGCAGCGGAACTCCCGATCTATTTTCTGTTATGGAAGTTTTAGGGCACGTAGGTATATATGGGTGAAAGGAGTATGTCGGTGGACCGAAGGGGGGGCCACGAGGCAGGGGGTGCGCCCCAGGGGGGTGGGCGCGCCCCCCACCCTCGTGAGCACCTCCCTTATTTCCTGACATGCACTCCAAGTCCATCGGGTGGCTTTCCTTCCAAAAATAACTTCTCCAGTTGATTTCGTTCCGTTTCGACTCCGTCTGATATTCCTTTTCCTCGAAACACTAAAATAGGCATAAAACAAAAAATCAGGTTGGGCCTCCGGTTAATAGGTTAGTCCCAAAAGTAATATAAAAGTGGAAAATAAAGCCCAATATTGCCTAAAACAGTAGATAATATAGCATGGAGCAATCAAAAATTATAGATACGTTGGAGACGTATCAAGCATCCCCAAGCTTAATTCATGCTCGTCCTCGAGTAGGTAAATGATAAAAAAGATAATTTTTGATGTGGAATGCTAGTTGGCATAATTTCAATGTAATTCTTCTTACTTGTGATATGAATATTAAGATCCGAATGAATACAAAATAAAAGTTCATATTGATAAAAGAAATAGTAATACTTCAAGCATACTAATCAAAGTAATCATGCCTTCTCAAAATAGCATGCCAAAAGAAAGTTCATCCCTACAAAATCATATAGTTAGGCTATGCTTCATTTTAAATCACACAAAGATGTTCCCAACTTCTATACCCCGATGACAAGCCAAGCAATTGTTTCATACTTAAATAATCTCAAACTTTTTCAACCTTCACGCAATACATGAGCGTGAGCCATGGATATAGCACTATGGGTGGAATATAATATGATGATGGGGATTGTGTGGAGAAGACAAAAGGAGAAAGTCTCATATTGACGAGGATAATCAACGGGCTATGGAGATGCCCATCAATTGATGTCAACATGAGGAGTAGGGATTGCCATGCAACGGATGCACTAGAGCTATAAATGAATGCTCAACAAAAGAAAACTAGTGGGTGTGCATCCAACTTGCTTGCTCACGAAGACCTAGGGCATTTGAGGAAGCCCATCGTAGGAATATACAAGCCAAGTTCTATAATGAAAAATTCCCACTAGTATGAAAAAGACAACTTATGAGACTCACTATATGAAAAGCATGGTGCTACTTCGAAGCACAATATCTGAGACTCACTACATGAAGAACTAGGTGCTACTTTGAAGCACGAGTGTGGAAAAAGAGATAGTAACATTGCCCTTTTTATTTATTTTTTCTTCTTTTTCTTTTTTTTGGGCCTTCTTTTTTTTCCTTTTTGGCCTTTCTCTCTTTTTTTGGGCAATGCTCTAATAATGATGATCATCACACTTCTATTGATTACAACATAAGGATTACAACTCGAAACTAGAACAAGATATGACTCTATATGAATGCCTCTGGTGGTGTACCGGGATGGTGCAATGAATCAAGAGTGACATGTATGAAAAATAATGCATGGTGGCTTTGCCACAAATACGATGTCAACTACATGATCATGCAATGGCAATATGACAAAAGTAAAGTATGTCATGATGATGATGAGCGGAACGGTGGAAAGTTGCATGGCAATATATCTCGGAATGGCTATGGAAATGCCATAATAGGTAGGTATGGTGGCTGTTTTGAGGAAGATGTAAGGAGGTTTATGTGTGATAGAGCGTATCACATCACGGGTTTGGATGCACCGTGAAGTTTGCACCAACTCTCAAGGTGAGAAAGGGCAATGCACGGCAGAAGAGGCTAGCAAAGGCGGAAAGGTAAAAGTGTGTATAATCCATGGACTCAACATTAGTCAAAAGAACTCATATACTTATTGCAAAAATTTAGAAGTCACCAAAATCAAGTACTACGTGCATGCTCCTAGGGGGATAGATTGGTAGGAAAAGACCATCGCTCGTCCCGACCGCCACTCATAAGGATGCACAAGCCAGGTACACTTCATGTTTCAAATTTGTTACACAACTTTAACCATACGTGCATGCTACGGGACTTCCTAAGTTCAACACAAGCATTCTTTAAATTCATAATTACCCAACTAGCATGACTTTAATATCACTACCTCCATATCTCAAAACAATTATCAAGTATCAAACTTTTCTTAGTATTCAACACACTCATAAGAATCCTTACAAATCTTGTATGCTTAGCATATTAGAATTAAGCACATTACCATGATATTTAAGACTCTAAAAATAATCTAAGTGAAGCATGACAGGTCATCTATTTATTCAAAATAAAACTACCACCATGCTCTAAAAGATATAAGTGAAGTACTAGAGCAATAACAAAAACTACTCCGAAAGATATAAGTGAAGATTAATAAGTAGTCGAATAATTATGCAACTATGTGAAGACTCTCCCATTTAATAATTTCAGATCTTGATACTTTATTCAAACAGAAAGCAAAGCTAAAGAAAACTACATTGCAAGGATAACACAACTCATGTGAAGAAGCAAAAACTTAGGCTCAACCGATACTAACTGATAGTTGTTGTAGAAGATAGGTGGGATGCCTTTCGGGGAATTACCAAGATTAGATGCTTGAGACTTCTTGAAATATTATATGTGGGTGCCTTGGGCATCACCATGCTTGAACTTTTGTGTCTCCCTAATTCCTCTCATATCATGGTTTCTCTTTTATCAAAAGCTTCATTCACAACAAACTCAACAAGAACTCGTGAGATAGGTTAGTATAAACCAATGCAAAACCTTATCATTTTCTACTGTAACAAATCACTAACATTATTATTCAATATTGCATATTAAATGCCTCTGCATATTTAATACTCCTATCCTTAAATAGAATCATTAAACAAGCAAACATATGCAAACAATGCAAACATAACAGCAATCTGCCAAAACAGTACAGTCTGTAAAGAATGCAAGAGTATCAATACTTCCCTGACTCCAAAAATTAGGAACTAAAATTCCCACTGTAATAAATTTATCAGAGCTCAATATGCAAAAGGATTCAACATTATACGACTCTCTGACTTTTCTAGGGAATTTTTGCAACAGCGGAAAACTTTCTGTTTTGAAACAGCAACATGTATACTTGCAAAATAAGCATGGTAAAGGCTATCCTTGACATTTTTTTAATTGAAACTAAAGATGCAAAACATTATTATAAATAACAGCAAGCAAAAACTAACAAGAGAAAATGACGCTCCAAGCAAAACACATATCATGTGGTGAATAAAAATATAGCTCCATGTAAAGTTACCGATGAACGAAGATTTAAAGAGGATGCCTTCCGGGCATCCCCAAGCTTAAACTCTTGGTTGTCCTTGAATATTACCTTGGGGTGCCTTGGGCATCCCCAATCTTAGGCTCTCGCCACTCCTTATTCCATAGTACATCGAATCTTTACCCAAAACTTGAAAACTTCACAACACAAAACTTAACAGAAAACTCGTGAGCTCCGTTAGCGAAAGAAAACAAAACACCACTTCAAGGTACTGTAGTGAACTCCTTATTTATTTATATTGGTGTTAAACCTACTGTATTCCAACTTCTCTATGGTTTATAAACTATTTTACTAGCCATAGGTTCATCAAAATAAGCAACCAACACAATGAAAACAGAATCTGTCAAAAACAGAACAGTCTGTAGTAATCTGTACTAACGCAAACTTATGGAGCTCCAAAACTTCTAAAATAAATTGGTGGACCTGAGTAATTTGTCTAGTAATCATATTCAAAAAGAATCAAATAAATAGCATTCTCCAGTAAAAATTTGAAGCTAATCTCGTGAGCGCTAAAGTTTCTGTTTTTTACAGCATGATCATAAAGACTTCACCCAAGTCTTCCCAAAGGTTCTACTTGGCACAAACACTAATTAAAACATGAAAACACATCTATCCAGAAGCTAGATGGATTATTTATTCCTAAACAGAACCAAAAAGCAAGAAACTAAAATAAAATTGGGTTGCCTCCCAACAAAGCGCTATCGTTTAACGCCCTAGCTAGGCATGATGATTTCAATGATGCTCACAAAAAGATAAGAATTGAAACATAAAGAGAGCATCATGAATAATATGACTAGCACATTTAAGTCTAACCCACTTCCTATGCATAGGGATTTTGTGAGAAAACAACTTATGTCAAAACAAACCTAACTTCAAAACTTTAAGCACATACAGAGGAAACTTGATATTATTGCAATTCCTACAAGCATATGTTCCTCCCTCATAATAATTTTCAGTAGCATCATGAATGAACTCAACAATATAACCAGCACCTAAAGCATTATTTTCATGATCTACTAGCATAGAAAATTTACTACTCTCCACATAAGCAAAATTCTTCTCATCAATAGTAGTGGGAGCAAACTCAACAAAATAGCTATCATGTGATTGAAAATTAAGATCAAGATGACAAGTTTCATGGTTATCATTATTATTTAAATCATACGTGTCATCACAATAATCATCATAGATAGGAGGCATGCTTTCATCATAGTAAATTTGCTCATCAAAGCTTGGGGGACAAAAAATATCATCTTCATCAAATATAGCTTCCCCAAGCTTGTGGCTTTGCATATCATTAGCATCATGGATATTCAAGGAATTCATACTAACAACATTGCAATCATGCTCATCATTCAAATATTTAGTGCCAAATATTTTAATGCATTCTTCTTCTAACACTTTGGCACAATTTTCCTTTCCATCATACTCACGAAAGATATTAAAAAGATGAAGCGTATGAGACAAACTCAATTCCATTTTTTTGTAGTTTTCTTTTATAAATTAGACTAGTGCTAAAACAAGAAACAAAAAGATTCAATTGCAAGATCTAGAAATATACCTTCACTTACCTAGCCTCCCCGGCAACGGCGCCAGAAAAGAGCTTGATGTCTACTACACAACCTTCTATTTATAGACGTTGTTGGGCCTGCAAGTGCACAGGTTTGTAGGATAGTAGCAAATTTCCCTCAAGTGGATGACCTAAGGTTTATCAATCCGTGGGAGGTGTAGGATGAAGATGGTCTCTCTCAAGCAACCCTGCAACCAAATAACAAAGAGTCTCTTGTGTCCCCAACACACCCAATACAATGGTAAATTGTATAGGTGCACTAGTTCGGTGAAGAGATGGTGAAACAAGTGCAATATGGATGGTAGATAAAGGTTTTTGTAATCTGAAAATATAAAAACAGCAAGGTAACTAATGATAAAAGTGAGCGTAAACGGTATTGCAATGATAGGAAACAAGGCCTAGGTTTCATACTTTCGCTAGTGCAAGTTCTCTCAACAATAATAACATAGATAGATCATATAACAAGCCCTCAACATGCAACAAAGAGTCACTCCAAAGCCACTAATAGCAGAGAACAAACGTAGAGATATGGTAGGGTACGAAACCACCTCAAAGCTATTCTTTCGGATCGATCTATAAAAGAGTTTGTACTAGAATAACACCTTAAGACACAAATCAATCAAAACCCTAATGTCACCTAGATACTCCATTGTCACCTCAAGTATCCGTGGGCATGATTATACGATATGCATCACACAATCTCATATTCATCCAACCAACATAAAAGTACTTCAAAGAGTGCCCCAAATTTTCTACCGGAGAGTCAAGAACGTGTGCCAACTCCTATGCATAGGTTCATGGGCGGAACCCGCAAGTTGGTCACCAAAACATACATCAAGTGGCACATGATATCCCATTGTCACCACGGATAAACACGGCAAGACATACATCAAGTGTTCATAAAAGACTCAATCGATAAGATAACTTCAAAGGGGAAACTCAATTCATCACAAGAGAATAGAGGGGGAGAAACATCATAAGATCCAACTACAATAGCAAAGCTCGGGATACATCAAGATCGTGCTATAGAGGGAACTCGAGAGAGAACACGAGAGAGAGAGAGAGATCAAACACATAGCTACTGGTGCATACCCTCAGCCCCGAGGGTGAACTACTCCCTCCTCGTCATGGAGAGCGTCAGGATGATGAAGATGGCCACCGGTGATGGGTTCCCCCCCTCGTGAAGTCTTTGGAACGGGCTCCCGAGAGGTTTTTGGTGGCTACAGAGGCTTGCGGCGGTGGAACTCCCGATCTATTTTCTGTTCTGGAAGTTTTAGGGCACGTAGGTATATATGGGTGAAAGGAGTACGTCGGTGGACCGAAGGGGGTCCCACGAGGCAGGGGGCGCGCCCCCCACCCTCGTGAGCACCTCCTTTCTTTCGTGACGTGCACTCCAAGTCCATCGGGTGGCTTTCCTTCCAAAATAACTTCTCCAGTTGATTTCGTTCCGTTTTGACTCCGTCTGATCTTCCTTTTCCTCGAAACACTGAAATAGGCATAAAACAGCAAATCTGGGTTGGGCCTCCGGTTAATAGGTTAGTCTCAAAAGTAATATAAAAGTGGAAACTAAAGCCCAATATTGCCTAAAACAGTAGATAATATAGCATGGAGCAATCAAAAATTATAGATACGTTGGAGACGTATCAACCGCATCCGGCATAATTCTCCATCACCGATCCAAAGCCTACGAGCTTTTCACATATTGTTCTTCGCTTATTTACTTTTCCGTTGCTGCTGTTACAATCACTACAAAACACCAAAAATATTACTTTTGCTACCGTTACTTTTGTTACCGTTACCACTACTATCATATTACTCTGCTACTAGATACTTTGCTGCAGATACTAAGTTATCCAGGTGTGGTTGAATTGACAACTCAACTGCTAATACTTGAGAATATTCTTTGGCTCCCCTTGTGTCGAATCAATAAATTTGGGTTGAATACTCTACCCTCGAAAACTTTTGCGATCCCCTATACTTGTGGGTTATCACCGAACAGCTCGCCAGTTGCAAGGCTGCTGGCGCACCTTGACTTGCACAGTCGACATAGTGGTGGTGGTGGTGGCGCCATTTTCCTAAAGCAATATGAGCAAAGGATTAACGATTCACTTCACATGAAATAAAAACAGTAGCATGTGATATTTTTGGTTCTTCCGCGAGAAGCAATTTTATGGACAAAGCATTTCGGTGGCACCTATTGCCGAAAAAACTTTTCACAAATATCTACCAAATAAGGGTACCACCTACCAAGTCATTTCATCTCATTTGGCCCCTATTGCCTAAGATAATTGATTAAAAAACAAGTGGCCAATTTAACTAAATTGGCACCTACATTTTTCCAAAAAATAACTTATTACAAAAAAAGCAAAAGCATCTACCTATCCATGTACAGAAAAAATAACAATAAAATGGTGCATACTAAATCAACTAGCCTATTAAATCCACTAGTATACTAAATCAACTAAATCAAAATGTTCTAAATCAACTAAATCAACTAGCCTACTAAATCAACTAAATCAAGATGTTCTAAATCAACTAAATCAACTACATTCTAAATCAACTAAATCAAAATGTTCTAAATCAACTAAATAAACTAGCCTACTAAATCAACTAGCCTACTAAAAGAAAATGTAGCAGGGGGGAGGGGTTGTGGATGGAGGAGGGAGGTGGGAGAAGGAGGGGCGACTCGAGGAGGGAGAAGAGAGTATGACCGAGGAGGAAGACGGAGCGAGGAAGGGCCAGCCGACAGCGAGTGGAGGGAGGACGGAGGAGGAAGGCAGAGCGAGGAGGGGCCGGCCAGCGGCGACTAGAGGGAGGAAGGAGGAGGAGGCCGGTACCGAGTGCAGCAAGGAGGAGGAGGTGGCGGTGGCGCAGATCGGAGGAGGTGGCGGCGGCGCAGATCGGAGGACCGGCGTGGGGGTTGAGGGCGAGATCGAGTGAGTGTGAGTGTGAGTGGATCGGATAGATCGGAGAGTGGGGGAGATGGAATGGCTTAGCGATGGCCCGCTGCGGCAAAAGGCGCCATCGCTAAGCGACCTAGCGATGGCGCCTTTCACAAAGAGCGCTCTTTGCTATGTGTCAAAGATGTAAAATAGACATCAAAAATACATTGATCATCAATGATCTTTTTGTTTACAATCTGATTTGTCAATATGAGTCCTCACCAGTTTAGGAACTGTTGAAGACTCATATTGTGGCCACAAATTCTACACATAGAGTTCAATGAAGACCATGTGCTTGTGAAAGTTTGAGAAGTAACATATTTAAGGTGGTACAAACTCTCTTCATGGAGCGAGGTGGGACTAAATTGTTTAGTAAACTTAGCAGTAGCGGTTATTGTGTAAATGCGCTCTTTGCTATGGTCCCGTGATGGCGCTCTTCATATTAACACGCTGCTGCTAGAACTAGCCTCGCGGCGGCGTCCTGGCAAGTATAGCAGTAGCGCGTCTTAGAGGGGGCGCGCTAATGATACATTTATTTCAGCAGCGAGTTTTGTGCGCGCGCGCTCCTTCTAGTTAGCAGCAGCGCCTTATTTTAAAGCGCGTTGCTGGTAAGATTCTATGTATAGGCTTTTCCCTAGTAGTGAAGGCCCCGGACTGTCTGGCTCGCGGCCGACGGTGAGTCTGGAGACAGGAGAACGGATTCCTCCAAAGGATGGTTGTGCTCTTAGAGCGGCTTCCGGAGACCCGGAGGCTCCGGATATATTGTGAGACCTGTTGCGAAAAGCATCTGTCTCGGGGGAACCGCATACCTTAATGGGTATAGTTGTTGAGAAGATTTTGTCCGTGAAGAGCAGATTGAATGAAGCATTCATGAGCCTGCTAAAAGGCTTTGAGGTTTGTGATATAATGTTTTCCGCTATGTTTTATTTGCAAAAACGCACCTGTGTATAGGTAGTAGCCCCTGGGACTCGGGTCGTCTTCCCTTGGGAAGCGAACAGAGGATCAAAAAGAATTACTCAAGGACTAATCTGATGAACTTGAACATAGGCTGCTTCCCCCTTGGCTACTTCTCGGACTATGGATATTGCCGAGCTGCAGCGGAAGCTTGATGTAGCGGGGGATGACCTTGCGTTAATAAATATGCGTCTTCACAAGTCGCAAGGTATGTATTCGGGGCAATCCCCATACATTTTTATGGTATAAGCATGATGCCAAGATTTATATGTTGGCATATGCATGGCTTTAGATGGTGCTGCCGCCGTTGAAGTTCTTCGAGCGGAGCTGGCCCGGGCCAAGGAGCAGGCCCGGTGTAGCAATGCGGCTGCCGAAAAGGCATCGGCTGAGTTAAAAGCCAAACAAGCTGCGCGGCGCCAAGACGAGGAGAAGATATCCCTGATGGCGCTTGAACTAAAAAATGCTACTAGCCGCTGTGAAATTCTGGAGAAGGAGAATAAAGCCGAACGGCTGAATTTGACAAGGCCTTACAAGAGGCGAGAGAAGTGCGGTCGGAATCCAGAGCAGCCCGTGAGGAGATCCAACAAGCTGGGGAGATTGCGGCTGGTAGACCTTTTTTGCTACAAACTAAGTTCGGCGATCCGAACTATGCTCAGCTGGACCGAGTGTGGAGTTCTTTGGATGAGTTTTTAGACATGCCGAAGAGTTCTTCCGATGCGACGCAGTATTATCAATAGCAAGAGGGGTACGCAACGGAGAAGCTTTTCTGGTCGCAGTTTGGCGCATCGAAGCGCCCTCTGTTGCTGAATGAACAGATGTCCCAATGGGCTGAGCTTCATAGGATATCCAGCGCTGCCATGAAGAACGCCATAATCCGGTTATGGCCGATCGAGCCTGTTCCGAAGAGCTACTTCGGTATGGTGCGAAGGCTTGGTGACGTGGTGCCGCGTATCGACGCTGTGAAGCGGTCGACGTGCATTGAGGGTGCACGGATGGCTTTTGCCCGAGTCAAGACATTCTGGGGGAAGATGAAGGCCATTGATGTTGCGGCGAAGAGTCCACCCAAGGGCAAGGACCGTCCTGAACCGAAGCATTATTTTGAAGACGTCCTAGAAGCTACCCGCTTGATAGAGGGTCAGTGCTCGAAAGACATAATGTTCGAGTGAGGTGTATGAGAATTGTAAAAGACAATTTTATAGTTTAATCTATTTTTATGTTTTGCTTGAAAGCTTGTATTCCTCCTATGCGGCCGTTTTAATATAATCTGAAAGTTTTCCAGTCGTCGGCTTCAGCCCCCTTGTAGGAAGTACGGGGGTGTTTGGAAAAGCATTTAATCACTCTTTATCCAACGTCTTGGTCCATGAAGGAGGTGATAATGCGGTGAACCAGGAAATCGGACTATAGGGCATTAACACCTTCACTTAGCCATAGGAGTTTTATTGCGGGGCTACGACATAGCCCCTGGTATGTATGTGGCATATGGTGCCTGACATATTTGATCTAAAAAAGATCCCTCGTGTGACACGGAGAATCGCTAAAGATTCCAATAAGTCGTCAAGTGGTTGACCAGCTCTCGCCGCATCATGACAGTCAGTTTTCGGCTTTCTCTACTAAGGTGCTCATCGGGGTTAGACCAGGGCACAATCACAGTAGTTCTCCCTTTACTACCCTAGCCGATAGAGCGGAACGTAGGGTAGCAAGCACAGGAGCCGGCCAACCCAACTATTGACTCAAGACAATGATTCGGAGCTGATGCATATAAGGCCAAACTTATGCGGCCTTGAAACGCTTATAGAGCTTTTCGGACTTTTACTGGCAACTCATTTGTTCCCATACCGAGCCCCTGGCAGGTTATGCCAAGGTATATCTATGAAATAACCATAGGGGCCATATTCATTGGCGAAACAACACGGATGATTAATTCGGACACTGTTTACTGGGACCTGAGCAATACGCCAATGACTGCTTTATATATATAAATACCACAACCCCGGCTACTTGACATGCTCGGAGTCGGAGGCGGAGGAAGAGGCATAGTACAGGCTCGAAATAAAGAGTGTGGTCTACAAAAAGTTATTTTGGACCTCCTATCGCACGTATGCGCCACCTGTCCTCGGTGAGGGGAATCCTTGATGGAAGTAGCCCCTTAGGTGAGTGTACGGGTCCGGACTCCGATAGAGTAAGTTTTGGATGTTTCCCTGTTCGTCACCAATTTCTAAGAGATAGTGAGAAATAAAAATAAAATAAATGAAAAGTGGTACGGGAATGTTTGCAGTATTGTTCGTAGTGTGCTTCCGCCGATGCCCATGGTATCTTAAGTGCGTAGTGATGTATGCACGATACAAATATTGCAGGTGTACGCGGCGGACGGCGGAAGCCGGACTGCTATTTCTGCTCCGGCAGTAGTCGATCCTTGGGTGGTAATTGCTTCTGACCCCCGGTATTTCGTTGGTGAACCTCTCCGTCGTCCCTGTCACCTGGCGGCCTCCTCCCCTTATGTTCGGCGTTAAGCTTGCCGGCCTGCTTAAAGACCCAGCAATTTCTCTTAGTGTGATTAGCTGGTTTATCGGGGTGGCCGTGAATCTGGCAGGGTCGGTCCAATATCCTGTCTAGGTTGGATGGTTCGTCTCTGTGCGCCTTGAATGGCTTCTTCCATTGACCGGGTCTGGTGTTGCTGAATCCTGCGTTGACCCTGTGTCGCTTGATCCTTCATTATCATTGCGACTGTTGTGATTACTTCGTCGTGGCTTGCCGTTGCCATCTCGGATTTCGGAAGTGCCCGGATTGCTGGTGCTATTGCTTCTATGAGCGGGCCAGCTGTCTTCACCTGCGCAAAAGCGGGTCATTAGAGTAGTAAGGGTTGTCATGGATTTAGGTCCTTCTTGACCGAGGTGGCGTGCAAGCCATTCATCCCGGACGCTGTGTCCGAAGGCTGCGAGGGCTTACGCGTCCTGACAGTCGACGATTTGGTTCTTTTTGACTAAGAACCGAGTCCAGAGCTTCCTGGCTGACTCTCCGGGCTGCTGGACAATGTGACTTAGGTCATCGTCATCTGGTGGCCGGACATATGTTCCTTGGAAGTTGTGAAGGAAGGCTTCTTCCAAGTCTTCCCAGCTGCCTATGGAATTTTCAGGCAGGCTGTTTAACCAGTGCCGAGCTGGTCCTTTTAGCTTTAGTGGGAGGTATTTAATGGCGTGGAGGTCATCTCCACGGGCCATATGGATGTGGAGAATAAAACCTTCTATCCATACCGCGGGATCGGTTGTTCTGTCGTATGATTCGATATTGACGGGTTTGAATCCTTCCGGGAATTCATGGTCCATTACTTCATCAGTGAAGCAAAGAGGGTGTGCGGCGCCTCTATGGAGAGCCACACTACGGCGTAACTTGGAAGGAGTGCCTTTGCGGTTTTCGGCTCGGGCATGGCTAGGTTTGTCACGTCCGAATAGCTAGCCGTCGTCGCGCGTCACGGCATGCCCTCGCGATCCGTAGATCGATCTTGCGTGTCCTGTTCTACTTGCAAGTCCCGTCGAAGGTCGTCTGTACAACCATGAGCTGTGTTATTCTTGCCTTTACGGCGATGTGGGCGGTATGGTGTTCGGCTTGAGTTGCCTCTTCATCCGGACAGAGTTGTCAATGATATGACGCATTGTGTGATGATGGTACGGGCTCCAACGCCTCGTCATCAAACTGAGGTAGCAATCTACGCTTCGGGCAGCTTTTGGCTGGGCCACTAAGGCCGTATTCCTCGGCGGCCAGGAGTTTGGTCTATCGTTGAGTAGGTCCGGGTCAGCTTGAAGCTGTTGCTGCTTCTTTTTCACGCTCCTTGTTGTGGCTATTAGCCTGCGCTTGAAGCGCTCCTGCTCGAGGGGTTCTTCGGGTATGATGAAGTCTTCGTCGCCGAGGCTCACCTCATCTTCGGAGAGCGGAAGGTAGTTGTCGTCCTCCAAATTGTCACTGGGCAGGGCCTGTTCATTGGGGCTGGCTTGCCCGTTTTCTTGTTCCTCCTGTTCGGATCTTACTCCAACTGGGTCTTCATTGTTTTCGGCATCGTCCGGAGTACTATTTTCTCTGGTGTCAGCGTTTCTGCGATGTGACTTAGAGCGGCGTTTAGGGCGTCGGTGCTTAAACTGTGTCTCGGGAAGTGTATTCTCGACTGGATCTTCTTTGTCATCATCGCTAGCCTTGTCAGTTGTATCGACCATGTATACGTTGTACTTAGAGGTGGCCGTCCCACGTCCCGTGAGTGGCGGGTCTTGGCCTTGCTCCTTGTCAGCATCATTGTCTATACCGTCGATGTCTTCAGAGCCATAATTAAGCATATCGGTTGAATCCTCGACAGTGGCTATAAAGTGGGTGGCGGGTGGGAGGCCAAATTCTCCATTGTCAGCCTCTAGCTCGAACCGGACATAGTTCGGCTGTGAGTCCCCCACCAAGGACAGGCTTTTTAATGAATTTAGAACATCGCCTAAGGGCGAGTGTTGAAACATGTCTGTCGCGCCAAACTCGAAGATCGACAACTGATCCAGCTCTGTGCACACATGCGTGCGTGGTTTGGAACTTGTAGCCGGAGACGAGTCCGGAATTCCGTCGATGCAGACATTGCAAGGTGTCGAGTCCGTGTGCGGCTCCAACGCCGCGGATTCAGCAGTTTTGGATGGCGCAATCTGCTCCGGATCTAAGGCCGTAGCAGTTATAGGAACCATCTCCTGAGTATGGTCCGATGACTGATTTAGGTCATGTTCATCAAAGCGAGGGGGAGCGATCGCCGTGGTCTCAAATCCATCGAAGATCAAGTCTCCGCGGATATTGGCGATGTAGTTCAGGCTTCCGAATCTGACCTAGTGGCCAGGGGCGTAGCTATTGATCTGCTCCAGATGGCCAAGCGAGTTGGCCCGAAGTACGAAGCCGCCAAATACGAAAATCTGTCCGGGGAGGAAGGTTTCTCCTTGGACAGCGTCACTATCGATGATTGAAGGGGCCATCGAACCTTTCATCGACAGCACAGTGGAACTCTCAATGAAAGCACCAATGTCGGTGTCAAAACCGGCGGATCTCGGGTAGGGGGTCCCGAACTGTGCGTCTAAGGTCGATCGTAACAGGAGACGGGGGGACACGATGTTTACCCAGGTTCGGGCCCTTTCTATGGAGGTAATACCCTACTTCCTGCTTGATTGATCTTGATGAATATGAGTGTTTACAAGAGTTGATCTACCACGAGATCGTAATGGCTAAAACCCTAGAAGTCTAGCTTGTATGACTATGTGAGTATATATCCTCTCTGGACTACGCCCTCCGGTTTATATAGACACCGGAGGGATCTAGGTTTACATAGAGTCGGTTACATAAGAAGGAATCTTCATCGTTGGTCGCCAAGCTTGCCTTCCATGCCAAGGAGAGTCCAATCCGGACATGGGTACAGTCTTCGGCCTTCACGTCTTCACAGCCCATCAGTCCGGCCCATGGATAGCAGATCGGACGCCCGAGGACCCCTTAGTCCAGGACTCCCTTAGCAGCTCCAGTGCCCAAAGCGCCAGTACTATCACGGCGAACCCCAACTCCACCAGTTAGTACACCTATTCATGTGGAGGAAGCACAACCAGCCATTCATAGTTTAGCATATATCTCATTTGATGTTGTTAAATCCTATGTGCGTATCTTCCCATCATGGAAATATTATACTGAAGATGAAGGAAAATGCCGATTCTGGTGTTTGTCCAGGAGTTATGTGTAAGTAATGTTATTCATGGCAATTACTTTGCTTCGTCCCATACATTCTACCTCCATGATGGTTATAATACAGCAAATTTTCCCATTTTTCTCTATAGAGAAGGACCGATTTGGAAACTCGGGATGAGGTAACTTTGTGCTAATACCTCTACTATCTTCAAGAATGCTTGGTGGCAGTATCGGAATTACCTGAAGAAAATGTATTTCACTGGCAAAGAAACTCATCAAATTCCCTTACGTTCTCCTGAGACACATTTACTGGACAATGACTGGGAACACCTTGTTCTTTACTGGTCCCGAACCAAGAATATGGTAAGGTCTATGAGCTCATTTAATTTTAAGTACTATATGCTTGCGTCTTATTGTACTCTGTTCATGTAGAACAAGTGCTTAAACTTGAAGAACAACTGTTGTCTTTTAAGATTCCATTGCTATCGTGCATACTGCTTTCTCTTGTATCACTGTATTTACTCATACAAACTTATTTTTAAATTGAACTATCCAATGGCACAACAGGTATGTTTACGCATGTTTCTTTAACAGGTTTGCTCTTATAAATAGCTCTGTTGATTTCAATTTCAATTGTGTATACTGATTGACTTCTCATATCATGCACATTACTAGCATCATAACAGGGCCAATAGTGTTGTTGTACATGTAGACCCGTGGTACCCATCTGAAATCTTGTTGTGCCATTTAGTTTCCCACGCTTTGTATTATTTCAGTGCTGCTTTCTCTTGAACTGATATGATTTGAACCGTGTCTCTATTTTGATTTGGAAAGACAATGCAGTGACCATAGGATATAGATATATGTTTGTTTGATGCTTTTATAATGTACTACTTGGCAATAGAAGACTTGGTAGTTTAATCTTGTCCACCTTACTAATGAACTGGTTCACCGAAATGAGTTTCATATACTAGTACATGCTAAACCTGTTATGTGTCTGCTTGTTTCTTCTTTTAGAATGCTGACGGAATATTGGAGAAGAGTGCCTTATTAAGCAATGATAAAGGAAGTAATGCAGATAAGGTTCAGGATCGTCAGACATCCTTGTTGGTCTCCAACAAAGCTGATAAAACAGCTAAGGAAAACTATCTTAAAGACAGTGAGGCAACCCCAAAGTCCTATCTTGGTTTACTATTCGAGTTACTCGCCACTACCGCTTGCACAAGCTATTCAAACTCACTGTCTGAATCAGTTCGGTTTCTTGAGTCTCAACTACAAGCTGAAACACATCGATCAGTTGTGCTGCGACAAGAAGCGAAAGGACTACGGAAGTCCCTGGAGCATTCAAATGCATACTTTCTGGTGCAACAGCAAGCGTTGGAGGATTTTAGCACCAAACAGGACAAAGCTAATAAGCTTGCTAAGCTTATTGCCAGCATGGTGGATACCGGGATAACGTTCTTGAGCTCTTACGAAGTTGTTTCAATTATGGACTTGTTTTCTTTGCTGCGTTGATTTACCTTTGGTGGCCAATTTTGACGGCCAGTGTATGTAATATGCTGCTTTGTTTCCTATATTTGCACTGGTGGCGAACTTTGATGCCCAGTGGATGTAATATGTGTAATAGCTGTAATACGCTAGCGTTAGTTGCTTTCTTCTTCATTTCCTTATTGTCTTGTTTAGTTGTTTGCTTGTAGTCACTGCAGTTCTTTTTCCTTGTTTTTTTGGTGGCCACAATAACCTAGTTTTGGTAACTAGGCCACAATAATCATGGCAACACACGGACTGTTGTAACCATGGGCCTCCTACAGGCCGTAGGATCCGTGGGCCTTCTACGGGCCACAGGATCCATAGGCCTTTTACGGGCCGTAGGATCCATGGACTTCCTATGGGCCGTATGATCCATGGGCCTTCTACGGGCCGTAGGATCCATTGGTGATCTTCTACGGGCCGTAGGATCCATGGGCCTTCTACGGGGCGTATAATCATTTCGCAAGACATGAGTCGTACTATTTGTGGACCATAATGGGCCGTTAATAGGCCGTATTTGATAACGCTATGAAAACAGCCCAACGGGTTAACGGGCCTAAGCGGGCGAATGTAACCAGTACATGTATTTGGCCCACAAACGGAACAAGCTAGTAACGGACCGTATCTAACCGAATTCTAGAAATGAGCCCAAGAATAAATGGGAACTTAGAAGGCCGAAAGTTAACACGGGCTGGAAACGGACGATGGAATAATGGGTAGTTAATGGTTATAAAGCGATATACTATTTATTATGGGCCAGTTTCATCTCGGGCCTTTAATGGGCCGAGAGTTACAAAGGGCCTCAAATGGGCCGAAAGACATCATGGGCCATACATGGGCTGGAAGTTACAACGGGCTGGAATCATATTTGACGGCCCAGATGAAGCTACTGGTCTTAATTCCGATAGGCCGTAACGGGCCGATAGTAAGCGGGCCGTAAATGGGCTATATTCGAATAGGCCGTTAACAGGCTTTCCGTGGGCTGGCCCATTACCTTTTGACCAAGTCAAACGGGCCGACCTTTTCACTGGAATGGGCCTCTATTGGGCCGTGCCACGTGTCGACGTATCATAGGCTCCTCCTGTCCAATGAGTGGATGACATCTGTCCGAACGTTGAGCCGACACGTGTTTCCTCTGCCCAATGAGAATTTTACACGTGGAAAATTCCCATTTGTCCGGCCTGTTAACGGGTTATCGGAACCAAAACCGGACCCAATAGCTTAACGGCGTCCCGTTACGGTGGATGCCACGTGTCGGTCGCCCTTGACGAAAGCACTTCTATGACACACGATTTATCATCATGGAAGTGGACACTTACGTGATGATAATTTTGGTAATGTCATGGAACACTTCTACGATAGCACAGGTATGACTATCTTGATTCTGTCATAAATTTGTCATGGATGTACATGCATGACTGTAACATCCCAAATTTTCAATTTGGAATGTTATACATAGATCATTCATGCATATCATATTTTAGTGCATTTCGTTTCGCGATCCTTTCGCGATCCTCGAAATCCTAAGCAACTCAAGGACCCTCGGAGAGAGTTGGGGATTTCTTTCTTTTCATATTTGAATTTCATCAAATATAGAAACGAGGATTTTGATTTTAATTATTTTTCTCTCCGAAAATATTTCATATTAAAATATATGAGAGGAGATAATATGACTTCTCCAACATAATTTAAATATTGGAGGAAAAATATTAAAATCAAATATTTGATTTTATTCGGATTTTATTGCTATTTTATTTGCATTATAAAAATTGCACGTTTTTCAAAATTGCATTTAGGGCCAAGAAAATTTGACGGTGAAAATTTGTTTTAGTATTTTTAGATTTTTATTTTATTTTTTAGGATTTATTTAAGTTCCGGCGAAATTATTTAAAAAAATCTCGGCCGACCGGGCAAAGTCCAGAGGCCCGCTAGCCCCGCGCCGCCTTCTCCTTCCAGGAGACCGGGAGGCCGCCGCCGCCCGACACCGAGTCCGGCCGGGACTCCTCTCCCGCGCCGCCTTGCCCCTCCCCCAAGCAAGCCCCCCTCCTTAAATACCCCACCCCGGAGCCCCCAACCACCACATACCCCGCTGCCTGCCTCGCCCCGCCTCGCAGCGCCGCCGCCGCCGCCCTTTACCTTGCCGCCGCTTCGCCGTTGCTGCCCATGCCCGCGCACCCACCGCCGCAGCCCCACCTCTCCGGAGCTCGCCGGAGCCTCGCCGGAGGTATACGCCACCCCGCCGCCATTCTGTTTTATTCTAAAACCGATCCAGTTTTTTTTTTAAAAACCCTAGTTCATTTTTTTAGATCGGTTCGCCGGTTTTCTCGATTTAGTTTATATAGCGGACGTTCGTCCATACGTTTATTTTAATGAACGGTTTTCGCTCATTAGTTACAGACAATGAACGTTCGTTTGTTAGCCTGTTCGTCTGTTTTCTTTTTCTCGGATTTTCTGCGATTATTTTCGATCGCGATTTCTGATCCGATTTTCGTTTCAGTTTATCTTTTCACTCGTTTAACGGAATCAGGCGATTCAAGCGCCTAGATCTTCGTCTCGAAACCCTCTTTCTGTTTAATCAACTTGAACAAGATTTTGGTACTGTAAAATTTGACTTTAGTTCAGATTAGTAAATGGGTCTTGTTTCTTTCGCAGTTTGAGTTTCGTTGCTCTGTTTGATTTGATTCTTTTTGCAAACCAGAGTTCTTAAGTTGAACTTTCTGGTCAATTCTTCTTATTTGGGTTTTGCCCGTGCATCTTTGCTTTATTTCTTATGTATGCTATTGTTTGTTTGCGATAGAATTCCCGGAGTGCGAAGCGTGCTACTACGAGTCCCTACGTTTTGCGGATCGTCAGCAAGGCAAGTAACACGTTGATCATACTCCTTCCATACCCAGTTTTTATGCATTAGTTTCAATCCTCAAACATTGCATGATTAGGATGTGATTAACATGTGGGTTGGGAAGTAGTTGATGAGGTAGAACCTATTGCCCTGTTATGTTCAAACCTTGGGAGTTACTTCTGCATATTGCTTATATTGCTATGCTATGCTCGTAGACGTGGATTGGGTTTGAGTGTATCCATGACAGATGTGAGATTGTTAATTAATGGTTCAACTTAAGGTGGCAACTTTAATACACATCTGGGTGGATTGCTTGTCGGGCACCTGGAGAATCCAGTGTTGTCCTAGGATATCCCGGAGTACCCGAGTGATCATCCTAAGGTCCGCCACCCAGGCTCAAAGGGAACTGAGATATTTTCATGCTAGAAACTTCCGTGTGCAGCCACAAGCTATTATGGGCTCTAGCATAGTTGAGTAACTTGCATGAGCTCTTGAAGAGGTGGATCGGCATGTAGAGGGATGTAGGTTTGGTATGGTCTGCCAGGAGTAAAGAGTTAATGTTTCTGAAAGACTGTGTCTCGGTCATCCGTTTCTCAAACACCTTGTAGTGCGAGAAATTCAACGGAGGAGATCGAGCCTTGTGGGGAAAAGTGTGCAAATCTCTGCAGAGTGTACAATCTAATCATGTTTAGTCGTGTCCCCGGTTATGGACAATCTTGAGTATCTAGTACTTGGAGTATCCTAAGTATCTCATCACTCCAAATTAATATTGTTGGGTTGATAATTACTTTAATTGGAATTGAGTTGGAGAAACCTTCTCAATGATGTTTCAACTACCATGATAGTTAAATAAAACTTATTCCTTTGTTGTAGGGAAAAATTGGTTTTCACAAAAAAAACTGTAACCATATAGCTTTCCACCAGCCAAATATGCATGTAGTGGTAGCATTATTCTGTTCTTGGTCTACTGTGTTATATTGCCAGCATATTTCATGTGCTGACCCATTTTCCGGCTGCAACGTATTATGTTACAGACTTTTCAGATGAGGAGTAAGGATCGTTAGGTCGTTGCCGTGCAGCTCAGCTATGCGTTGAAGTTGATGGACTCACTTTATCTTCCAAGCCTTCCGCTGTTATCGTATTAGATGGCCTTAAGCCATATTTATCTATTATATATAAAAAGTATTTGACGGGTTAACCAGAAAAAAGATAAATAAATTAGAAATTACCACAAAAATTAGAAACATCTAACCGTTAATTTAATAGACTAAATTTTTACGGCCATTAGATAAGATTTAAGTTTAGAAAATTACCACCAATGCCATTATAGTGGGAGAAAACGTTTCGCTTCCTTCAGGCTAATAAAAGGAGAGGAAAAAAGGGACGTGGGAGAAAACGTTTCGCTTCCTTCAGCCTAATAAAGGGAAAGGAAAAAACGTGCGCTCATTTGAGATAAAAAAAGAGGATGTGCGCTGATCTACTTTTAGAAAGTAGGATGTGCACCGATCAGTTAAAAAAGGATGCAATCATGCAATTGGCTAGAACTTCAAACGTGTGAGCTGAGCAAATAAAAAAAACAGGACATGCGCTGATTTCAGTTTATAAAAAAAATATGTTGGCTGATCAAGTTGGAAAAAAAAGACACACGCTGAGCCCTAGCTCTGTTATATGCCTATATGCATGCATGCAATTAGCTTGAACAAAAAATCGTGTGCATGTGCGCCTTGGATATATGCATGCATGCATATCTAGGTTGCTATGTATACGTGCATGCATTTAGCTGGAACGAAAAGCGTGCATATAGGCATGCGTGCATGCATGATGTGTGTGCATTGCCTGTTTGAAAAGATGTCTGAAGGCAAGTCTTTAATATATGCGTGTAGGTTTGCCCCAAACCTTCTCATGCTAAACCTTTCTGGATGTTCATTTGCCAGTAGTGGTTGCTCAGATATTCTCCACTGGTTGTCAAATATATTAATTGGAGATTTTAGACGTTTTTATTGGTAGCGTAGCAGCCAAGAGCTCGCATAGGCACGACGAAATTTTGTAGCTCTTTGACTGTGGACAAGTTCAATTGCAACCGTACGTCATGGAAATGAGGTAACAAATGCTAAAAACTTGGCAGCACCTAAACTCTCTAATTAATTCAACAATAGTCAATCAACGAGAGGGACCAGACATGTAGATCTAGGTTTCAATTAGTGGCGCCTACGGTATAGATGATGGGTCAGTGAGCCTGAATCCATGAGCTCCCAATTATTTTCTTATTTAGGTTGTCTTTTTCATCGTTCTTTGAATTCCCACTGGAACCATTAATCTCACATATGGAGGAAAGTTGATGTTAGAACGAGACTCACTGGATGCTGCGAGGAGCAGCTCAAGCAGATGGACAAATGCAACTGGTCTGGCCGGCTCCATGTAGCTCTTACCCGCCGTCCATCCTTGGCAAGCCGGAGCATTTCATCAACTAGGTAGGAAGTGCGGCTTGCCGCACCCGACAACGGTGCTGTCGGGTATAGTCATATCCAAACCGATAATACAGTCATTGAAGCATTACAAATACAAAAAATAGCATAATATAGTTGTGTTTATCAATCTAATATATTAATTTTATATCAGAATCATTGCATCGATACATACACATTCAGCACATAGGAATTGGTTCAGGAAAGAACAAAAGGCTTCAGTCCAAAATCAAGCTATACATAGGCCAAAAGGCTTTAGTCCAAAAGCAAGCCAAGACTATCCATTGTAATATAACAAATACAATAACCAGGTCGTGGCATGTGTTGATCAAGCAAGACGCAATGCGAGATAATAAAACTTCTTAGTTAGGTTATAGCCTAATACTTGATAGCTCGACCGGGTTGTCTCGTTGATTAAATCGTTACACGTCATGACCTTTGCGCTTTCGTGCCTCTCCGAAGAAAGACACAGAATACCTCATGTTCGCGCCCTTGACTCTGCCTTCTCAACACGAAAGAAATGACAGAAGCACTTGCCGTGGCTAGTTAACCTGAAGGAAGAATGGTGTTGCGGGGTGACCAGTCCGTCGCCGCCGCCGCTTGCCTGGTATGACTCATGAGATAGGATACATGAATTAAGCCACAATCAACATCACTGTTTTGCTTTCAAATTCAGGGGCAGCAAGGAAGCAAAGCAATATTAATTCTCTCCGAGATGGACATGTTCTCATGTTCTATCTATTAGTATAGTTATCCAAGGAAATCCTAGGAATAACAGATGGACATGGATAATTTAATAAACAACAATGAACAATGAATTTATGAACAAAGTGGAGCAGTATTACTGAGCAATAAATTTCTTGAAAAAACAAAGTGAAGGTACTGAGAAAGAACTCTAACATCACAGTAAGCCAAAACTGCTTGAATTGAACATATTTAATTAACTGAAAAAATATAAAGGCATGTCTGATCCTACTACTATCCAATTGAGGAACTGACACTATTTCCCTAGTCCCCACAGCAAACACAACACCCACATCCAATTCTGGAAGATTTATTTTAATTATTTTTCATGCTTTATCCCTTAAATATACTAAAAAGATGAGAACTGGAGAAGTCCCTGCTGTTGGGGAACGTTGCAGAAAATTAAAAAAAATTCCTACAGTTTCACCAAGATCTATCTATGAATTCATATAAGCAACGAGTCAAGAGAGAGAGTTTGCATCTACATACCACTTGTAGATCGAGTGCAGGCGTTAGAGGAGTGGTGATGATGAAGACGGACCCAACGTGATTCCGATCACCGATGAACAAGTGCTGATCGGACAGCACCTCCGCGTTCAACACACGGACGGGTCGATGGCGTCTCCTCCGTCTTGATCCAGCAAGGATGAAGGAGAGGTTGAGGAAGACAACTCCAATGGCAGCACGACGGCGTGGTGCAGTTGGTCCGACAGTTCTCCGGCAGGGCCCATGCCAAGCTCGCGTGGAGAAAGAGAGGTGTTGGGGAGGGGAGGGGCTGCGCCTTCAATGGTGTGTGCAGCCTCCCCCACCCCTCTATTTATAGGAGGAAGGGAGGGGCGGCCCCTCTAGATGGCATCTAGAGGCGGCGGCTGACAAGGGAGGAGGAAGCGGGTGGCTTGCCCCCCAAGCCGGCGCCCCTTTGCCCCTTTAGGGTTTCCCTCCCAAGCCCTAGTCATGGGCCTAGGTGGGGCGCGCCCAGCCCACCGAGGCTGGCTCCTCTCCCACTTAGCCCATGTGGCCCCCGAGGAATGGCCCCTCAGTGGACCTCGGAACTCTCCAGTGGCCCCGGTACATTGCCAGTATGCCCCGAAACTTTCCGAGTCCGTTTAACCACTTTCCATATATAAATCTTTACCTCCGGACCATTCCGGAACTCCTCGTGACGTCAGGAATCTCATCCGGACTCAGAACAACATTCGGTAATCACATACTTGTCTTCCTATTAACCCTAAGCGTCACCGAACCTTAAGTGTGTAGACCCTACGGGTTCGGGAGGCATCTTGAACATGACCGAGGCGCTCTCGGTCAATAACCAACGGCGGGATCTCGGATACCCATGTTGGTTCCCTACGTTCCTCGATGTTGTCATCGGATGAACCCACGATGTCGAGGTTCAATCAACCCCGTATGCTATTCCCTTTGTCGAGACGGTATGTTACTTGCGAGACTCGATCGTCGGTATCCCAATACCTCGTTTAGTCTCGTTACGGCAAGTCACTTTACTCGTGCCGTAATGCATGATCCCGTGACCGGACACTTGGTCACTTTGAGCTCATTATGATGATGCACTACCGAGTGGGCCCGGTGATACCTCTCCGTCATACGGAGTGACAAATCCACTGTCTCGATCCGTGTCAACCAGCAGACACTTTCGGAGATACGTAATGCACCTTTATAGTCACCCGGTTACGTTGTGACGTTTGGTACACCAAGGCATTCCTCACGGTATCCGGAGTTACCACGATCTCACGGTCTAAGGAAGAGATACTTGACATTGGAAAAGCTCTAGCAAAAGCGAACTACACGATCTTTGTGCTATGCTTAGGATTGGGTCTTGTCCATCACGTCATTCTCCTAATGGCGTGATCCCGTTATCAATGACATCGATGTCCATAGTCAGGAAACCATGACTATCTGTCGACCAACGAGCTAGTCAACTAGAGGCTCACTAAGGACGTATTGTGGTCTATGTATTCACAAGTGTATTACGATTTTCGGATAATACAGTTATAGCATGAATAAAGACAATTATCATGAACAAGAAAATATAATAATAATGCTTTTATTATTGCCTCTAGGGCATATTTCCAACACCTGCTCCATCAGTCAGGATCTCAAGTTCTTTTTGTTGCTGTCGGGATCCTAAGTTAGGTGGTAGTACTTCTGTACCATCCAATTGGCTCGCTCAGCTTGAATAATCAATATTTGTATAAAGATTTTGCTATATACTGCTCGACTAAAATATCGAACGGTGGTGTTCATACAGGTTTTGTTTTTCGTTCATAAATGGTTAAGAAAGAAAGTAACATATGTGGCTAATCATATCCTTGGTTATTTTTTAAAATCATCTGGGAGACATATATTTCACTGGATCAGACCTACACTCGGTTCAATCAACATCAAAACAATAGAAGCACACAAATAAGCAGACATTATTTAAGATCTACACTCATGCCTGGAAAATATAGTGTTGCAATTATGGCCAAAGACGGAAGTGAAGTCTCATGCAACTGACCAACTCATAATTGCTTTGCTTTGCATTTCCTATTGCATTGGCATCTGCCTTGACTCTTAAACCATATGAAAAATCTTTCAGAGGGCCAACATTGATCAACTTATCTCTCAAGACTCGTGCTTTCCTGTTGCCTTTGACTTCATCAAATGCCTGCAAAGAAGCAACAAAGAACCACATTAGTGGCTAGATAAGCGAGTAAAATCTTTCAGAGGGCCAACACACGATAATTTCAAAGTAGATCAAAGTCTGACGGGATTTGGCCTCATATCAATATAAGAAAAACACAGAAAATGCCATTATAAGAAACATCAAGCATATAGTATACATTTCACATCAAAGAGAAACATCAAATAGGATACTCTAATTATTTTTTGTAAGAATGTTGCATCATGGCAAAGAATGTATCAGTTAACACAACTCGGTAAATTATATTGCTTGCAACTTGAGGAAGATATATCAGATTACTTGCTACATGCGCACACACAAACAGACCTAAACTCGTGTAAATAATAAATGAATAACTGCTCAGAAATTCTCCCAAGTCGTCACAATTATTTCAGCGCTCACATGAACCTAACAAATGTGGTGGTCAACATTTGCATCTTTTAGAACATAAGTAGTCAAGTTTGATTTATACTTACTATTTTCATAGATCAACGTGGACGTGAGACCATCTTCTTCAAGCTCTGAAAGCTGTCTCCTGCAGGGCTCCTTCCTCATCATCACTTTGCGGGTGCCCTCCATTCTTTTCATCACCAGCTTCATTTTTCAACCTCATCCCCTCTTCCCAAATATGAAGAAAAATGCCCGCGATGCTAGCACAACCTGCGCAGAATCAACTGAAATGTATGAGCAAGATACAGTACTGTTGAACCGATATGGGCCCAAGCCCATCATATGTATCACTTAGGGCCCAAGCCCATGAGGATAAGCTGACCTAGAAGGGGCATCCAGTCCTCCCGTTCCAAGGGAGAGCCGCCACACACACTCACACTCAAGCTGCAGGTACTCCTCTCTCCTGAATCAACATGGTATCGAGAGGCCAGGTTCGGCGGGGCTGACGGCGGCGCCGCCGGGCGAGGCGGCGAGGATCCGCGAGGCGCTGGCGCCGGTGCTCTGGCGGCAACAGGCTGACGCGGCGGCAGAGGACGGAGGGACTCGCGACTGAAGGCTCTTGCAGTGCTGTCCATGCGAAGGAGGAGTGCTTGCGTGAGTGCTTGAGGTGCTGCTGGAGTTTACGTGCTGCTGCTGCTGCGGAGGCGGCGGGAGGAGGTAGGAGAGGTGGTCCTGGAGCTGCCGTTGCTGCTGCTGTTCCTTGGGAGGAAGAGGTGTTGCTTGCTGCTACTGGTGGTGGTCAGTGCTACTGCTGCTGTGGGCTGCTGTTGTTGGGTGTGTAGAGGCTGTATCTGTTGCTGCTACTGAGTGTTGCTACTTCCACTCCTCCCGACCGAAGATGGCTGAGCCAACAGGCCTTGTTGAGGCTTTCGAGAAGCTTGCTAAGATCTTGAGGAGTCGAAATCTGGGGCCATCGTTCCTCGACAGAAGTGGCTCGGAAAGATCGAACTGTCGCCCATGGACATGAAGTTAGAGGGGCTACCAATTATCCGAGCTGGTCCCGGAGGCGTTCTTTGGCTGTGGAGCAGAAGGAGCTTGATGGGCACTTGTTGGGTGTTGTTGCTGAACCAGAGACAAGACTACTGTGGAGGAAAAAGATGGAAGGTCATAAACTCTGTGCTCATTGGCTGGTTGTTGAACTCGGTGGTGCCCCCATTGGGCCTTCTGTGGAGGCTATCCACATCCGCTGCGATATGGACGACTCTGTCCACCTTGTACTCGAGTAAGGGCAATGTCATGCTAATTGCTCAAATTGAGGGAAGATCGGTCATTTGCATCAAAGCGGCGACATGTCGATGATGACATATGTGGCGAGCTGCAGGCTTTGTGGGCGAGAGCGGGATAACTGCGACCCTCTGGAACTCTACGATGCGGCTTGCATCGAGTCGAGCGCAAGTGGATTGCACGCAGCGTGTCTGAAACTGTTGGAGGGCTTAGAGGTTGTTTTCATGGCGGAGGGCATCCTGTTGCACCAACCTCTCACGCCCTCTATTGAGGAGACTATTGCTGCCATGTCTCAAGAGGAGGTGCGGCTATCTCTTGAGCATGCAGACATGAAAAACTGTCTTGCCGTCTTCGACATTCTGCGATCCTTGGCGCATGGAGTGGGCGATCCCAACAAATGTCATATCTGTGGGGAGGCAGTCACTTTGGAAGTGGGCGTGTCCAACTCGTGGCGAGGCGGGGGATACAACGGAGGGGGAACTGGCGAGGCGGAGTCTTTGGAGGCGAGGTGGATACTCGGGGACCTCAAGGGTCGAGGCTTCTAGGCGAGAGGTGGCTACTCGGGACACTCGAGGATCGGAGGCTCACATGGCGGTGGTAGGAGACACTTTGGGACGTCGAAAGGCAAAGATGCGAGATGATGTTGACTATGGAGACTTTGCTCTCGGGCCTCCAGCGATGAAGGTAATCCGAGCAGGCATCTCTTGCTTCTAATGGGAGTGCTCGAGTGGGTTCTCGACTCTGGAGCATCTAAGCATGTTGCTAGTAAATCTTGCGTGTTTGAGTCTTACACTAAGCACCCTCCGTCTCACACGGGCACTATGCAAACTGCCGATGGCACAAACCAGCCTGTCATAGGGGTTGGCACGATCAAGTGCACTCCGACTATCTCCCTATCCTCGGTTTACATGTGCCGGCTTTTCCTGTCAATTTGGTCTCAGCCGGTGCCCTAATTGATCAAATTATTTGTCGTGTGATCCTTGACAAATTTGGTTGCGTGATTCGGGAGGCAGGCAGGCGAGCCAATTGGGACCGCACCCAGCGTAGGGGCTCTGGTACATGGACCAGGAGGTGCAGCCGGACTTGGTGTGTCTTTGCGACCATGGAGGACAAGGAGAAGGAGGCGATGATCCATCACTGTAGGATGGGACATGTATCTTTTGATAAGATGAGTAGAATCTTTCCGGATGTTATGTGTGGGATAGGCAAGGGCAAGTTGACATGTGATGCTTGCGAATATGCAAACACACACGAGCCTCATATGTGAGTAAGGGGCTTAGGAGCATATCTCCTTTTATGCTTATTCATTCGGATGTATGGAAGAGCCCAGTTGTATCAATGAATGGAATGAAATACTTTGTGACATTCATCGATTGCTATTCTCGTATGACCTGGATTTATTTGATGCGTCACAAAGATGAGGTGTTTATCTGTTTCGAATTTCCATGCCTTGGTGAAGAATCGAGTTTGATGCAGTGCGGTGATCGGGGTGACAATGGGACAGAGTATGTGAACAACACATTTGGGGCCTACTTGTCTGATCAAGGTATTCTTCATCAAACTTCATGCCCAGACACCCCTCCTCAAAATGGAGTGGCGGAAAGGAAAAATCGGCATATTCTTGAGATTGCTCGGTCATTGATGTTTACGATGAATGTGCCCAAATTCTTGTGGAGTGAAGCAGTTATGACAGCCACATACCTGATCAACCGGACACCATCAAGAATACTAAGCATGAAGTCTCCGTGTGAGCTAGTATATGGAGAAACTAAGTTTGTTGTTCCCCCAAAATTGTTTGGCGATTACTGTTTTGTTACGTGATCACCGTCCTTACATTTGGAAAACTTGATCCATGACGGTGAAGTGCATTTTTCTAGGCTATTCTTCTAGTCGTGAGGA
This sequence comes from Aegilops bicornis, assembly GCA_021605145.1. NCBI lineage: Eukaryota > Viridiplantae > Streptophyta > Magnoliopsida > Poales > Poaceae > Aegilops > Aegilops bicornis. Next base: position 482,052,279 of record CM038673.1, on the reverse strand, counting down.
TATAAATGTTGGTGTCCCTCGGAGAAACGCAGGTTTGTCGGTATGGATGTAACCTTCAGTGGAGTCTGAGCCATTCTATGGTGAGCCAACAGATCTAAGTGTGTTGTTTCAAGAGCTTGACCATTTTACACTCTGTGCGGGATGGTCGAGAGGGGAGAAAGGCTGTGTCTCACACTCGGGAGGATTACGTGGGCACTAACATTGATGATGATGTGCGGGTTCAAGTCCAGCCAATCGTGGGTACAATTCCGGTTGGTACTCTCACCGATGGTGATGTGCGAGTTCGAGTCCAATAGCGGTGGGTTCCATTCAGATTGGTAATCTCCGGCTCCTGTTCGGATCGGTGTGAGAATATTCCCCTAGTGTACTCTCGACGGCAGCCACAAGTGCCACAAGTGCATAGCTCATCCGACACACATCTGGTCTATTCACGGCGGCAACCACTTGTGCGGGAGGAGCAGCAAGTGCGAGGGGAGCAATTAGTGCGAGGGGAGCAACAAAGGCGGTGGTGCAAGCTCATCCGACACGGTGGAACTGCCTATTGCGTTGCGAAAGGGGACACGTGAAGCGGCACGAAGGCTTTACCACGAAGTTTTTGATGATCATGACATTGGAAATTGTGTGTCTTATGAGGCTTTGTCTCCTTCCTATAGAGTGTTTGTTGCCTCTCTTCAAAGCGTGTCAATCCCAAAGGATTGGAAGGCTGCAAAACAAGATCCGAAGTGGCATGAAGCGATGATAGAAGAGTTGGAAGCACCGAGGAAAAACAAGACGTGGGTGCTAACCACATTGCGGCGAGGAAAGAAAGCGATGAGTTGTAAGTGGGTCTATACGGTGAAGCGAGAATCACGAGGGGAAGGTGGAGCGGTATAAGGCCAGATTGGTCGCCAGAGGATATAGTCAAACTTATGGAATGGACTATGACGAGGCGTTTGCTCGATGGCAAAGATGAACACGATGGGATATTGGTTTCTGTCTTTGCAAACTTTGGGTGGAAGTTGCATCAATTAGATGTCAAGAATGCCTTCTTGCATGGTGAGTTGAGGGAAGAAGTGTACATGGAGATACCACCAGGTTTTGGTACTTCACAGACCACGGGGAAGGTATGCAGGCTGAAGAAATCCTTGTATGGACTCAAGCAATCGCCGAGGGCTTGGTTCGATAGGTTCAGATGTGCTGTCCGTGCTATGGGGTATGGTCAATGTAATGGTGACCACACGGTGTTCTACAAACACTCACTCTCTAATCGGAAGATCACCATCCTTGCAGTTTATGTGGATGACATTATCATCACTGGAGATGATAAGGAGGAAATAGAGAGATTGAAGGGGTGTCTAAGCAAGGAGTTTGAGGTAAAGGATTTGGGCAACCTAAAATACTTCCTTGGCATTGAAGTGGCTCGAGACGAGAGAAGGGAATATCTTTGTGCCAACGGAAATACACCTTGGATCTCTTGAGTGACATGGGCATGATGGGATGTCGTGCAGCCCCCTACCGATTGAACAAAATCATCAAGTGACATGACTCAATCGGTGAGCTGGTGAATAAGGAAGATTATCGAAATTAGTTGGGAGGTTATTGTACTTGTGTCATACCAGGGCTGACATTACGTATGCCGTGGGTGTGGTGGCGGAATACATGCATGAACCAAGGAGTGGGCATCTTGATATTGTGCATGCATTACGAGATACTTGAAGGGGACTCGGGTAAAGGGTTGTGGTTTGGGAAGAGTGGACATCTTGAGGTGGATGGCTATAGTGACTCTGATTGGGCGAGTTGTCAAGATGATAGAAGATCAACTTCAGCTCTTGTGTGTTTGTGGGAGGAAATTTGGTGTCATGGAGAAGCAAGAAAGCAGACAGTTGTGTCTAGATCAACAGAAGCTGAGTACTGAGCATTATCTCAAGGGTTGTGTGAGATGCTCGTGAAGTACCCTCTTGGCGAGTTGAAACTTCGAGGAAGGGCCCTTGAAGGTGTGGTGTGACAATCGATCGGCTATAGCCATTGCTAATAACCCGATTCAACATGATAGGACAAAGCATGTGGAAATTGATCGCTTCTTCATTAAGGAGAAACTTGATCTTTGGGATCATCGGCCTTGGTCATGTCGATTACGGGCAGCAGTTTGCAGATTGCTTGACAAAGGGACTAGGAACAAAGGACTGTAACTTGGCATGTGACAAGATGGGAATGATAGATATCTACCACCCATCTTGAGGGGGAGTGTTGAACCGGTATGGGCCAAGCCCATCATATGTATCACTTAGGGCCCAAGCCCATGAGGATAAGCTGGCCTAGAAGGGGCATCCAGTCCTCCCGTTCCAAGGGAGAGCCGCCACACACACTCACACTCAAGCTGCAGGTACTCCTCTCTCCCTGAATCAACAAGTACACCCAAGTTTTAGTAAGCTAAGAATAAAATAATGTATTTTTTGTCAAGCTAGCAAAAAGAGTAAATCATTCCAGCTAGTGTTTTTATTTCGATTCATGAGTAGTTGACACCAAGTTATCTTTTCTCTTTCTTGGTGTGAGACTGCACCTACATATTCAATTTTCTGTCGAGCTCATGTAGATGTAGGAATCTGAGTATGTAGGTAACTAACACCAAGACTATCTTTTCTCTTTCTTTGTTTGAGACTGCACCTACATATGGGATGCTGCCTTAATGTTTGGTCAAGTGATGTACACACTAAATTTGTTTGCTGAAGCCACTACCGAAGCTCACTATTCGATAATATGAACAGAAAGAATCATATAGTTCAAATTATGTTTCGACTGGATTAGGAAGCAGCATATATCATATTGAGGGAATGTAAAAGCATTACTTGCACGATGGAAGCGATGAAGAAATACTTGCTAGTGTTTGCAAAACCAGTTCAACTTCGCTGCCATCTATTTTCACTTATCCAGAGACAGAATCAAGCACCCAGAGTTGTTCTGCATCAAAGGAAATAAATGACATAGTGATACAGATTTTGTATCCCCTTGACCCAGTACTTCGACGAAAAGCATACAGATGTGGATAGTAATCTGACATTGAAAAAATTCATAGAAATTAAGCAGGTAAAGAATAATATGGGAAACCAAACATAATCTTTGCGTGTGTTTTCTATAATAAATGGCTAAAAATTCATAGCAATTAACAGTGAGGGATACACTAATGGGGGAACTCTTAAAATGGATAAATCACCTCACATAATCTTTACTTGTGTGTTTCTATAAAAAACAATCTGTACTTATTAGTTAAAGGCCTTCACAATATAGTCCATTTCATGTTGAGCTCCTATCCCTTCCCATCTACACTGATGATAGCAGAAATATTTAAAATTAGCAAAAAAATCAAAACTAATAAGTTTTGTCTAGGACAGAAAGGATTGATAGCACAAATATTTTAAACCGGCAAATTTAACTCATTATATAATGCGCAGACCTGAGCTAGGGACTAAAATGAATGTATATATTCATAAAAGGGTTACTATCACCTACACTATACAGGGGAAGAACTAATTAAGGACATATATTTTGGCCCCTAACATTAAAAAATCAAGGAATGCACATCAAGGATATTCTGATTTACATGGAATATTATAAAACATATAAGTCGTAACAAATTATAGCAAGTACACAATCTGCAGTTACGCATCAAGATGTTATAGCTTGCAATAAACTCCCAAATGACTGGTTTATGGAAAAAGATTAAACGACACCAGGTTTACATCATCAAGTTACATGAACTAATGATCAGGGAGAAATGGTATGCATTTCAAATAAATAAATTCAATTTCCACCGTTGTCTTGATAGAATTTGAGCAAATCATAGTGTAAGAATTATAAAAGCAAGATGAACTGATCAATCAACAGAACAGGACATGCCTTGTTTACTGGTGGCGCCATGGACACAAAAGCTTGTGCGCTTGTCGCCGGAGTAGCGGAGAAAAGCTTCCTCCGTGTGAGTGAATCCATCACACGTCGAGACACCATGCCGTCATGAAAATAAGACGACAACGCTGCATCAAATTGATAGATACACATCAGATCAGCAAGATGGGTACGATGGCGAAAGAAGAGAAAAGAAAGGAGCCAACTACCAACACAATACACCAGCAAAAATATAGGAAAGCTATAAATGAGTCAGTAGAATACAAAGAATGTAGGATAACATACATTCTTTCTTCTTGCAAGAACCCTTCACTTTGCCAGCACGCTGTTCAGTTGCCTTCATCTCTTCTTCAGTTCCAAAAAGGTCAACATTGTTGTCAACGTCATTACCAGCTGCAGGAGCCTGCAAAATACAGAATTCACGATGTTATACTTGTGATAATGAAATAGTAAAAAAAGACAAATGCCCAATAACAACAAGGCACATGCATCAGTTCAGTAGTTGGCACACTTATGCAACAGAAATTATAAGATATATCCAAAGCAAGAGGGTCATGGATGTAACCTCAGCAGAGGGCCATGCACTCAGAAGCATAAATTAGAATAAAGCACATACATCTCAAGGGGACGTAGTCGGTAAGCTTATTTTTTATGCTGGCAGTGACAGGTGTTTGTTCAACCACTACCTTTAATCGATGGTATTTCTGTGTGAAACCATCATAGCAAAGAATAAAATTGTCTGACTAATGTACCCCCAACCCACTATTGGAATAGTCCTGCTATCTAAGGGAATATGATGGCTACAGTACAATGTTTATCAGAGGCATCCTAGTTATTTTGTTCCAAGCCTGTCACTGGGTGCATCCAGAGGAAGAAGCTAATCTATGACGAGAGCAGCGGGAATCAACCAAATAAAACAAGAACCTCACCCTAGCAAAACGCAACAGCAGAACTCCAGCTCGTCTAGACTGTGGCCAGCAGCTCCCCCACCAGAGAACGAGAACTCGGGGAGGTCGAGGCTGCACAAGGCGGAGGCGGAGCCGGCCGGAGGGAGCCGGCGACCGCGCGGGGGCGCTGCGGGCGGCCCGTGGGCGCGCAGCCGTTGTAGGGGCGCAGTCAGGGGCGGCGGAGCCGGCGTGGCGCAGGAGGAGGCGGCGCGGCGCGGCGCGGCCCGGATGAAGTGGAACCGGTGCAAGTGCGCGCGGGAGGGCCGACGAACTTGGCGCACGCGGACTCGGGCGCGTCCGCAGAGAGGTGGAGCGGGCGGGCCGCCAGTCCTCGGGGCGGGGCGGAGCAAAGGACGCGCGGCCGCGCGAGGGGAAGACGGGTCGTCGATGGGTGCCCAGGCGAGCGGCAGCGGCCGGCGGCGGGGCAGGGAGGTGGGCGCGGGCTAGGGTTTGGAGGGGGAGAGAGAGGCGGGGCGTGAGGAAGAGGACAGGGAGCGGCGCGAGTGGGAGCAGGAGCCGCCCCTTTTATACCTCCGGTGCGTGAAATGATGAAAATGCCCCCGGCGGGGCAGGCTATTTACGCGCGGTGGCACGACCGGGGCATTGCAGCGGTCTCGTTTTTTATCGGACGGCGAGGATCAAACGCCGGCTTGATCGGACGGCCAGTACCAGTCCACCAGGAGATCCGACGGCCATTACGCGTCAGGGAGATCGATCGAACGGTCCAGAATCCAAACGAACGGGAGAGCTCCATTTTGGTTCAGACTCTAACAAGGGGATGATGAACATTGTTGCTCCAGATCTTGGCTGTTAACTAAGACCTAACTTGGCCGCACCAAAACCACACTTTGATATTTTTGTTTACTTTGCTTCACAAGGGTGCTTCATGTCAAGATGGGTCTAATTGACGAAGAAAAATAACTAATCTTTCAAAACGGCATTCAATTAAAAATATCATAATTCAAATATCCTGATATCCTCACACATATAATAAGTGAGTGAGTTTGCCCCAAACATTTATTACATTCTTCATGGGTATATATATAGGTTTGTGCAACTTCAAGCCTCCATTCTGAAAATCAACACAATTTAGAAAATGTAATTTTGACCAAGTTATTATTCTAACATTTTTGTAAAACCTAATTCTAATGTAATATATGTTTATTTGATAGGTCGTTAACATATTAAGTTCCTAACCAAAAAAGTATTTTTAGTCAAAGATCCAAAAGTATACCACTTAATATGCAAAAAAGAAATCTTTTAGCGAATTAGAGGGAGTACTTGGTACAGTATATCATTTGATTTCATTTCTGTTGTGTATTGGATCTGATTTCATCATTATTGATGCAAAATCATACTTTTTGGTATGTGACCATGACGCACATAGAACCTTTGTTCAATCCCTTTTCTATTTTATCCAAGCAAGACACCCTTGAATCCATCAATTTTCCATCTGAATGAATGCGGTCAAATTTTCCAAAGTTGTGGTCAACTTGCAACACCTTTCTATTATTTCAGGTTTTATGGATCACATTTGGGCCTTGGCAAGTTTTCCCACTTGGTATCACTGATTAATTGGGAACAATTTTTTACTTATAAAAATTGAAAACCTAATTTTCATGAAAAATAGGTTGATGCTATATATCTGATGAATTATGGAAGTTGTGACACAGTATGCAAATCAACAATGTTAAATTGTGAAATAAAAATGGTTATATCCAACGGAATTCTCAAACAACTAACGCTTCACTAGCTAAGACCATATGTAGGCCTGCCGGTGATGCACCTATGTAGTATCAACCAAGGTGATGAGTTACGTCATGGATAAGAAGACTAACGTCTATACGCTAACATGACTGTTATGGATGGCATGATGGATATGGCCTGCTACTTACTTAAAATATCAAATCAAGAATCAATACTAGATGGAGATCACTAAAAGAAAAGGGTACACGCTTTAGATACGTCTCAGCTTGTAGTTCAAAGAAGGATAAAACCTTTAGACCCTTTTAGGCATCAACAACAAATGGAAGAATCCGACGCTGAAGTCGGGTGCCACTCTCGAGGATGAAAACGATTTTCTCGAACTGCCACACAAAGAGCCACTGTCACCCCTTCACCTAAGCAAACATCCAGTATACATAACAAGAACATACATGATTATCGCATCTATACATATATATATATTGGTAAAACACTCATATGTGCAAATGTTACGACATTTGGTTCTAATTTTTCTTTAAGGAAATAAAATAATATCTTATCATGATAAAAGGTAAAAACATAACAATGTAACTTTGCATTCTTAAATGATGAATTGATACCATACATGTTTCTAAGTAAATGAGAAAACCAAACACACCTAAGGCCAAACTAAGTTATGAAAAGTCTTATATTTACAACATCATCATATTTGGTCCCAAATTGTTCTTTAAAAAATTAAATAATATATCTCATTATTAAACTTTCTAAAGTTCTAGCCCGCGCATCGAGTGGGACACTTTGCTAGTTGTAATAAGTTCTCTTTTGAGACATCGATGTAATAAGTGTGTGATTGCTACTCTGTTATAAATCATTCGAGTACTGTGTGTGTCAAAGATTACCGATCCGAGGATGACACCGGAAGCACGAGACTTGACCGCTTGAGGTCGAATTAAGCTACAAGATGGTATCGAGAGCATACCGAGTGTAGGACACGACCACTAAGATAAGCCATAGATCACTCTTCTCTACTCATTTCTGACTCCTCTCCATTTTCTACTCTTTAGGATGGCGGAATTGAAGAACAAGTTTGCACAACCGGATGAAGACACACCCTTTGGACGCCACTTGAAAGAAGTCTCTAGGTACTTGAACATCGGAATATCAAGCTTCACCGGGACATACAACGCCACCTTACCAGAAGAGGAGCGTTGGATGATTCAAGTTCAAGTTCCAGGAAGGACGTTCTCGCCAATCACTAAGCCCATAGATTTTTCTTTTGAAGCACCCACCTGGAGTCTAGGCAAGAGCATGGCAGCCCACATTACCATGGGACGCATTGGAGAAGTCTACAACAAGGATCTTAAGGACACTATCTATCAGATATGTGGGCGCCGAGATGAGTAATGGGAGATGATCAGCACCAAGAAGGACGGGTCCATTGCAGCTTTCATCCAGGAGTTAAACCAGCACATTCGACGCCAGGAGAATCAGATGTGTGCAGACATGATAGATTTGAAGAAGGCGAAGAAAAGGATCATCGAGCTAGAATAAGAACTCAAGTCTACACGCGATGGATATGAGGAGGAAATTGCAACACTATTGGAGAAGAATGATGACCTGATAAAGAAGATCGGAGTATTCATGGGAGATCCCGCGCCAGGAGGAGAGGATGACGATTCAACTTGCCCGGAGAACTACATCATCATCGACGACACCGACTCCGACCCCAGTGATGATGACTTTGAAGACGAAGCTGGAGCACACATCATGGAGTCCTCTACCGATCAAAATTTCTAGATGACCACCAAATGATAGTAATATTCCCCCACGTATATAGTAGTAGTTGAGCATTTTTACGATAGTTCTAGACCATTTGTATGCCCTTGCTTGATTGATTGAGTGAGATTGTGTTTGTCTCATGTGCATATGGGTAGTGCTTTCTCACTAGACCCCTTTTCTATTCTAATCTCTCCCCTCTAAACCCGCCAGATGCCTTCGAGACGTGACACCGGATTTGCCTTCCGCCGGTAACTTACCCGGTTGATCCAAAGACGAGAATGCCTTGATGCAATTGTTAGTCCGTAACCAAGGCAACAACAACAACAACAACAACAACAACAACAACAACGCATTTACTTTAATGCATTTACAACAACAACAACAACAACAACAACAACAAAGAATAACAACAAGAATAAAGAATAAAGAAGAAGAAGAAAGAAGAAGAATAAAGAATAACAAAGAATAAAGAAGACTAAAGAAGAATAAAGAAGAATAAAGAATAAAGAACAACAACAACAACAACAACAACAACAACAACAACAACAACAACAATGACGAATAAAGAATAAAGAATAAAGAATAAAGAATAGCGACAGCGAATAAAGAATAAAGAATAAAGCGACAAAGAATAAAGCGACAAAGAATAAAGAATAAAGACATAAAGAATAACGACCAGCAACAACAGCAACATCTACACCAGCAACATCAACAACAGCAACATCAACAGCAGCAACAACAGCAACAACAACAACAACAACAACAACAACAACAACAACAACAACAACAACAACAACAACAACAACAACAACAACAAGAATAAAGAATAAAGAAGAAGAAGAAGAAGAAGAAGAAGAATAAAGAATAAAGAATAAAGAATAAAGAATAAAGAATAAATAATAACAAGAAGAAGCAAAGAAAGAACAACAACAACAACAACAACAACAACAACAACAACAACAACAACAACAACAACAACAACAACAACAACAACAACAACAACAACAACAACAACAACAACAACAACAACAACAACAACAACCCGCCTCCAATTGACAACTTAGCTCGCTTTCTGAGGTTGCGTACCACGGTATTTTCCAAGAGCACCGAGCCTATAGTTGCAGATGATTGGCTACGCCGTATTGGAAGGAGTTGACCACCGCAGTTGCACTCGATCTTTGGGAAGGTGCGCTTTGCCGACATCGATTGGATGGACCAATGACCTCATGGTGGGAGAATTATACGGCCACTTTCCCCATAGCCAACGTCACTTGGGATCGGTTTGAAGCTTTCCGCACAGCCCATGTCTCAACTGGAGCTATGAATATGAAGAAGCGTGAGTTTCACAACTTACGCCAGGGGAACCGTACTGTGGCTCAGTACGTGTATGAGTTTAGCAAGTTATCTCGCCATGCCCCCGATGATGTGACCACGGATGCCGCGAAGCAGGAGAAGTTTATGGAAGGGCTGAATGATGAGATGAGCATGGAGTTGATGGTAGCAACATTCAACAACTACCAGGAGTTGGTAGATAAGGCTCTTATGATTGAAGGAAGCGGCTGACAAATTGAGAGCCATAAGAGGAAGTATGGGCAAGGGAGGTATAACTCGGGAGCTCGTGAAGCCTCGCCTAACCTCGAACTCGGGAGGACTTGTTCATAACCATGGAGGTCATAACCACACCGGAGGAAGTTCGCATAACCACAATGGTTCCAAGAATGGGACTGGGAACGGAACAAACAACAATCAGAACCGCCCCAATCCAGCCACACCCGCCAAGAGAGATCTAAGTCACATTACTTGCTTTAAGTGCGGGAAGATCGACACTATGCCTGAGTGCCACTGAAGCAAAGAATGGAAAGCTTGGCAATGGGAAGCGGGAAGAAGCCCAATCCATTCAACAAATGGCAAGTGAACCACGTTAACGTGGAGGAGGTTGAAAAGAGCGACGCAGACGGTTATAGGTAAGTTTTTGGTTAAGTCTTTTACCGCCCTTGTTCTTTCTGATACTCATGCATCGCATTCATACATATCAAGGGGATTCGTGGATAAGTTTAAACTACCAACCCAAACCCTTAGGACCCCTCTGTTAGTGAGTTCACCTGGAGCAAAGCATATGGCTAGTCGATGGTGCGACCAGATACCCTTAACCATTGGTAGCCATGTTTTTCCGTCCGACCTAATAATCTTGGAGTCACAAGGATTGGATGTGATATTAGGCATGGACTGGATGTCAAAATATGGAGGAAGCATTGACTGTGCTAGTAAGTCGATTTATCTCACCACCCCGGAGGGAAAAAGGATTAAGTATGTATATAGGCATGTGCCTAGGAGGAGCCAAGTAAATACACTCACGGGAGTTGTTCAGGAGGAAGTGCTTGTAGTGAAGGATTACCCGGATGTTTTTCCAGACGAGTTACCAGGCATGCCACGGGATCGAGACATCGAGTTTTTTATAGAGCTATTGCCAGGTACAGGGCCAATATCAAAGAGACCCTATCGGATGCCCGCAAATGATCTGGAGTAGATTAAGAAGCAGATCAAGGAGTTATTGGAGAAAGGTTACATTCGACGGAGTTCATCACCATGGGGAGCCCAGTGCTTTTGGTTGAGAAGAAGGATAAGTCTCTAAGAATGGTTGTTGATTATCTTGCGTAAAATGAGGTGACGATCAAGAACAAATACCCACTGCCGATGATCAATGATTTGTTTAACCAACTGCAAGGAGCTAAGCTGTTTTCAAAGATCTATCTGCGATCAGGATATCACCAGTTGAAGATCCGAGAGAAGGATATACCAAAGACAACATTCACCACACGGTACGGGTTGTATGAATATACGGTCATGTCATTTGGACTGACTAACGCCCATGCCTACTTCATGAGCATGATGAACAAAGTGTTCATGGAATATTTGGATAAGTTTCTAGTGGTGTTCATTGATGATATAATGGTATACTCGAAGAATGAGGAGGAGCACAAAGAGCATTTGTGTTTAGTTCTCGAGAAACTCAGGGAACACCAGTTGTATGCCAAGTTCAGCAAATGCGAGTTTTGGTTGAAGGAAGTCGGATTCCTTAGACATGTTATATAAGGAGAAGGTATAGCGGTAGACCCCACCAAGGTTCAGTCAGTCACTGAATGGTTGGCACCCACTTCAGTTAACGAGATCCGCAGTTTTCTTGGACTCGCGGGATACTACCAAAGATTCATTGAGAATTTTTCCAAGATTGTGAAGCCAATGACGGAGTTATTGAAGAAGGATACCAAGTTTAAATGGAAGGAAGAATGTGAGGCAAGCTTTCAGGAGTTAAAGAAATGTTTGACTACAGCCCAGTGTTGATTCTGCCGGATATACGCAAGGATTTCCAAGTGTATTGCGACGCTTCTCGCCTAGGACTTGGAAATGTGCTTATGCAGGACGAAAGAGTTGTTTCGTATGCCTCACGACAACTAAAACCGCACGAATTGAATTATGCCATGCATGATTTGGAGTTAGCAGCAGTAGTGCATGCACTCAAGACTTGGAGACATTACCTTATTGGAAACTGATGTGATGTGTACACGGATCATAAGAGTTTGAAGTACATTTTCACACAGAAGGAGCTGAACCTCAGGCAGAGGAGATGGTTGGAGCTTATAAAGTATTATGACATGAAGCTTCACTATCATCCAGGCAAGGCCAATGTCGTAGCAGACGCTTTGAGTCGGAAGAGTTATGCCAACACCCTAGTGAGCACGGGATTGCCAAAGGGGTTAGCAGAGGATCTCAGCGAACTTCGATTAGAGATTATTCCTAGAGGTTTTTTTTGCAACAATGGAGGTTCAGTCTACCTTGTTAGGAAAGATTCGAGAAGCTCAAAAGGATGACAAAGAGATTGCCGAGATAAAAGAGAGAATGAGCAAAGGAAAGGCCAAAGGTTCTCGTGAGGATGAGCACGACACCTTATGGTTTGAGGACCGTGTTTATGTGCCCAATAACACGAGAGATCGTGAAGTTAATACTTCAGAGGCTCATGACTCACCATACTCGATACACCGGAAACACCAAGATGTATTGGGATTTGAAGGAACGTTTACGGTGGATGGTATGAAGAAGGATATCGCCGAGTATGTAGCCGTATGTGATGTATGTCGGAGAGTGAAGGCGTAACATCAAAAAGCGGCAGGATTGTTACGAGCCTATGCCGATACCCGAATGGAAGTGGGATAAACTTGCCATGGATTTTCTCACGGATTGCCCGAGGACCAAATCAGATATGATTCTATATGGGTAGTAGTTGATCGCTTGACCAAAGTAGCTCACTTTATCCCGGTGAAAACAACCTATACAAGTGCGAAGTTGGCCAAGATATATATGACCAGGATCGTATATGCGCATGGAGTTCCGAGGACCATCGTGTCGAGATAGAGGAACACAGTTTACCTCAAAGTTTTGGCATCACCGCACTGGACTTTGGGAACGAGATTGGAGTTTAGTATAGCATTTCACCCGCAGACGGATGGACAGACCGAGAGAGTCAACCAGATTCTGGAGGACATGTTGAGGGCATGTGCACTAGATTATGGATCTAGTTGGGATGACAATTTGCCTTGCGCAGAGTTCTCATACAATAATAGCTACCAAGCCAGTTTGAAGATGGCACCGTTCGAAGCCCTGTATGGACGAAGGTGCAGAACACCGTTGATGTGGGATGAAGTTGGAGACCGGCAGGTTGTTTGGACCAGACTTGATCAAGGAGTCTGAAGAGAAAGTTAAGTTGATCCGAGATAGACTGAAGGTAGCTCAGTCTAGGCAGAAGAGTTATGCAGATTCAAAATGCAAGAAGGTAACCTATGAAATTGGAGATAGAGCATATCTGCGAGTATCACCCTTGCTAGGAGTGAAACGTTTTGGAGTTAAGGGAAAGTTAGCCCTGAGATTTGTAGGACCGTATCGTGTTTTGGAACGTATGGGAGAAGTTGCCTACAAGTTGGAGTTACCTGAAGGACTGTCAGGAGTTCATGATGTATTTCATGTTTCACAGCTAAAGAAGTGTCATGCTGATATGGCCGATATACCGTTAAGAGATCTGATTACTTTGGAGGCGACCAGTTGGGATGTTGATTTGACCTATGAGGAGAAGCCGGTCGAGATTCTTGAAGTTGTCACCGAGTCACCCGCAAAGAAGGTGATCAAGTTTTGCAAAGTTCAGTGGAGCCACCATACCGAGGATGAAGGCACCTAGGAACAAGAGGATGATCTTCGCAAAGACCACCCACACCTATTTTCTAGCCAACCCGAATCTCGAGGGCGAGATTCATCTTAAGTGGGGTAGGTTTGTAACATCCCAAATTTTCAATTTGGAATGTTATACATAGATCATTCATGCATATCATATTTTAGTGCATTTCGTCTCGCGATCCTCGAAATCCTAAGCAACTCAAGGACCCTCGGAGAGAGTTGGGGATTTCTTTGTTTTCATATTTGAATTTTATCAAATATATAAACGAGGATTTTGATTTTAATTATTTTTCTCTCAGAAAATATTTCATATTAAAATATATGAGAGGAGATAATATGACTTCTCCAACATAATTGAAATATTGGAGGAAAAATATTAAAATCAAATATTTGATTTTATTAGGATTTTATTGCTATTTTATTTGCATTAGAAAAATTGCACGTTTTTCAAAATTGCGTTTTAGGGTCAAGAAAATGTTCATCTCGTTCTAAATATTGTATTTAGACGGTGAAAATGTGTTTTGGTATTTTTAGATTTTTATTTTATTTTCTAGGATTTACTTAAGTTCCGGCGAAATTATTAAAAAAATCTCGGCCTCGACCGGGCCGAAGCCACCGAGCCATGGCTCCTTCAACCTCATGCCGTCTCCTTCCAGAGACCGGAGGCTGCAATCACCGACCCGAGTCCGTGGGACTCCTCTCCGCCGCCTTGCCCTCCCAAGCAAGCCCCCACCTCCCTAAATACCCGCCCGGACCCCCCCACCACCACCAACCTCGCCGCTTTGCCTCGCCCAGTCATCGCCGCCTTTGCCTTGTGTTCGCCACGCCGCGCCCGCCCACAAGCGCCAGTAGTCCCACCTCGCCGGAGCTGCCCCGCCTCGCCGGAGGTATACGCCGCCCCACCGCCGTTCGGTTTTATTCTAAAACCGATCCGGCTTTTTAAAAACCCTAGTTCATTTTTCTAGATCGGTTCACCGGTTTTCTCGATTTAGTTTATATAGCGGACGTTCGTCCATACGTTCGTCCGTACGTTCGTTTTAACGAACGGTTTTCGCTCGTTACTTACAGACAACGAACGTTCATTCGTTAGCCTGTTCGTCAGTTTTCCTTTTCTCGGATTTTCTGCGATTATTTTCGATCGCGATTTGTGATCCGATTTTCGTTTCAGTTTATCTTTTCGCTCGTTTATCGGAATCAGGTGATTCAAGCGCCTAGATCTTCGTCTCGAAACCCTCTTTCTGTTTAATCAACTTGAACAAGATTTTGGTACTGTAAAATTTTACTTTAGTTCAGATTAGTAAACGGTTCTTGTTTCTTTCGCAGTTTGAGTTTCGTTGCTCCGTTTGATTTGATTCTTTTTGCAAACCGGAGTTCTTAAGTTGAACTTTTTGGTCAACTCGTCTTATTTGATTTTTGCCCATGCATCTTTGCTTGATTGCTTATGTATTCTATTGTTTGTTTGTGATAGAATTCCCGGAGTGCGAAGCATGCTACTATGAGTCCCTACGTTTTGCAGATCGTCAGCAAGGCAAGTAACACATTGATCATACTCCTTCTATACCCAGTTTTTATGCATTAGTTTCAATCCTCAAACATTGGATGATTAGGATGTGATTAACATGTGGGTTGGGAAGTAGTTGATGAGGTAGAACCTATTGCCCTGTTATGTTCAAACCTTGGGAGTTACTTCTGCGTATTGCTTATATTGCTATGCTATGCTCGTAGACGTGGATTGAGTTTGAGTGTATCCATGACAGATGTGAGATTGTTAATTAATGGTTCAACTTAAGGTGACAACTTTAATACACATCTGGGTGGATTGCTTGTCGGGCACCTGGAGAATCCAGTGTTGTCCTAGGATATCCCGGAGTACCCGAAAGTGATCATCCTAAGGTCCGCCACCCAGGCTCAAAGGGAACTGAGATATTTTCATGCTAGAAACTTCCGTGTGCAGCCACAAGCTATTATGGGCTCTAGCATAGTTGAGTAAGTTGCATGAGCTCTTGAAGAGGTGGATCGGCAGGTAGAGGGATGTAGGTTTGGTATGGTCTGCCAGGAGTAAAGAGTTAATGTTTCTGAAAGACTGTGTCTCGGTGATCCGTTTCTCAAACACCTTGTAGTGCGAGAAATCCAACGGAGGAGATCGAGTCTTGTGGGGAAAAGTGCGCAAACCTCTGCAGAGTGTACAATCTAATCATGTTTAGCCGTGTCCCCGGTTATGGACAATCTTGAGTATCTAGTACTTGGAGTATCCTAAGTATCTCATCACTCTAAATCAATATTGTTGGGTTGATAATTACTTTAATTGGGATTGAGTTGGAGGAACCTTCTCAATGATGTTTCAACTACCATCATAGTTAAATAAAACTTATTCCTTTGTTGTAGGGAAAAATTGGTTTTCGCAAAAAAACTGTAACCATAGAGCTTTCCACCAGCCAAATATGCATGTAGTGATAGCATTATTCTGTTCTTGCTCTACAGTGTTATATTGCCAGCATATTCCATGTGTCAATTCGCTTTTTGGGCTGCAGCAACGTATTATGTTACGCACTTTTCGTGATGAGGAGTAAGGATCGTTAGGTCGTTGCCGTGTAGCTCAGCTATGCCGTTGGAGTTGATGGACTCACTTTATCTTCCAAGCCTTCCGCTGTTATCGTATTAAATGGCCTTAAGCCATATTTATTGTAATAAGTTCTCTTTTGAGACATTGATGTAATAAGTGTGTGATTGCTACTCTGTTATAAATCCTTCGAGTAATCGTATGTGTCGGCATTCTTGATCCGAGGATGACACACACGAGACTTGACCGCTTGAGGTCGGGTCGCTATAATGATGTAAAACGTGACCCATCATGACAAACACGTATCATCACGGAAGTGTCTTTTTTTGTAGTGCTAGCTTTAGTCGAGCATAGTCATCATCGCCTAGTCCCTGAGGAGAACACGACACTCGCAGTTTGGGCGTAAAAACCCCACTGTACTTACATTCGATCAGAAGCCTAAGAGAAAGGAAAACGTAGCAACTTCTGCATTGATCATAGTAACACCTACACTACCAATGGAGGACAATGCGGCTGCCATTACATCATCCACTTCACCTATTAATTCCTCTTCACTTGGAGATATTCCAGAGCCAGGGGACATGCTTGAGGATGGAGATGATATGCTTGATTATGAGTCTACACCGGTTCATGAAGGTATGGATATTAATATGGTGTATTACTTACCCACTGAATTACGTGCTATAGATGAACAAGGGGAAGTAGCTCAGTTGGATTTTGGTCCTAAAAATGCTATATTCGAGAAGCCAAAAGAACTGGTGACGCACTTCAAGCCATTGTTCCTTAAAGGTCATATTAATGGATCGCCGGTTGCTAGAATGCTTGTTGATGGTGGTGTTGTGGTGAATCTTATGCCATGTTCGGTCTCCAAGAAATTGGGGCTGCGTGATGAAGGGTTGATAAAGACCAACATGGTGCTCAATGGATTTGAAGGCAAAGAAAAAACTGAAGCCAAAGGTGTGATGTATGTGGAGCTCACGGTGGGAAGTAAAACTTTGGCTACCGCATTCTTTGTCGCCGAGGTGCAAGGTAACTACAATGTGACATTCGGTCGTGATTGGGTTCATGCAAACCAGTGCGTGCCATCTACTATGCACCAGTTTTTAATTCAGTGGGTTGATGATGAAGTAGAAGTCATTCATGCGGATAATTAAACGGCTTCGTTGCTTTACTTGCGATGCATCGGTGGATTGGCAACATCCCAATGCTACTTGCTTGACGGGGCGCGACTTATCAGAATTTGATTTTCTTAGCGCCACAAAAATGTTGGAAATATGCCCTAGAGGCAATAATAAATTGGTTATTATTATATTTCCTTGTTCATGATAATCGTTTATTATCCATGCTATAATTGTATTGATAGGAAACTCAGATACATGTGTGGATACATAGACAACACCATGTCCCTAGTAAGCCTCTAGTTGACTAGCTCGTTGATCAACAGATGGTTACGGTTTCGACCATGGACATTGGATGTCGTTGATAATCGGATCACATCATTTGGAGAATGATGTGATGGACAAGACCCAATCCTAAGCCTAGCACAAAGATCGTAGTTCGTATGCTAAAGCTTTTCTAATGTCAAGTATCATTTCCTTATACCATGAGATTGTGCAACTCCGGATACCGTAGGAATGCTTTGGGTGTACCAAACGTCACAACGTAACTGGGTGGCTATAAAGGTGCACTACAGGTATCTCCGAAAGTGTCTGTTGGGTTGGCACGAATCGAGACTGGGATTTGTCACTCCGTGTAAACGGAGAGGTATCTCTGGGCCCACTCGGTAGTACATCATCATAATGTGCACAATGTGACCAAGGGGTTGATCACGGGATGATGTGTTACGAAGCGAGTAAATAGACTTGCCGGTAACGAGATTGAACAAGGTATCGGCATACCGACGATCGAATCTCGGGCAAGTGCAATACCGCTAGACAAAGGGAATTGTATATACGGATCGATTGAGTCCTTGACATCGTGGTTCATCCGATGAGATCGTCGTGGAACATGTGGGAGCCAACATGGGTATCCGGATCCGGCCGATGGTTATTGACCGTAGAACGCCCTTGGCCATGTCTCAAGATGGTTCCCGAACCCGTAGGGTCTACACACTTAAGGTTCGATGGCGCTAGGGTTATAAAGGAAGTTTGTATGTGGTTACCAAATGTTGTTCGAGTCCGGATGAGATCCGGACGTCACGAGGAGTTAGGAATGGTCTGGAGGTAAAGATTTATAAATGGGAAGTCCTGTTTTGGTCACCGGAAAAGTTCGGGGTTTATCGATAACGTCTGGGACCACCGGGAGGGTCCTGGTCCACCAAGTGGGGCCACCGGCCCCGGAGGGCTGCATGGGCCGAGTGTGGGAGGGGACCAGCCCCAGGTGGTCTGGTGTGCCCCCCCCCCCCACAAGGGCCCAAGGCGCCTAGGGTTGGGGGAGCGGGCGCACCCACCTAACTTGGGGGGGCAAGTTTCCCCTCTCCCCCCCTTGGCCGCCACCCATAGATGGGATTGGGGCTGCCGCACCCCTTGGGGTGGAAACCCTAGAGGGGGCGCACCCCCCTCCCTCTCCCTATATATAGTTGAGGTCTTGAGGGCTGCCAACACATGAGTTTCACCTCTCCCTGGCGCAGCCCTACCTCTCTCCCTTCTCCTCTCCCGCGGTGCTTGGCGAAGCCTGCAGGATTGCCACGCTCCTCCATCACCACCAAGCCGTTGTCTTTGCTTCTGGGCCGGAGTCTTCCTCAACCTCTCCTCTCTCCTTGCCGGATCAAGGCGTGGGAGACATCACCGGCTGTACGTGTGTTGAGCAGCGGGGTGCCGTTCGTTCGACACTAGGATCTCCGGTGATTTGGATCACGACGAGTACGACTCCTTCAACCCCGTTCTCTTGAACGCTTCCGCTTAGCGATCTACAAGGGTATGTATATGCACTCTCCTTCCCCTCGTTGCTAGTTTCTCCTTAGATAGATCTTGGTGACACGTAGGAAAATTTTGAATTTCTGCTACGTTCCCCAACAGTGGCATCATGAGCTAGGTCTATTGCGTAGATTCTCTGCACGAGTAGAACACAAAGTAGTTGTGGGCGTTGATTTTTTTCAATATGCTTACCGTTACTAGTCCAATCTTGTTTCGACGGTATTGTGGGATGAAGCGGCCGGACCGACCTTACACGTACACTTACGTGAGGCAGGTTCCACCGGTGACATGCACTTGGTGCATAAGGTGGCTAGCGGGTGCCGCTCTCCCACTTTAGTCTGAACGGATTCGATGAAAAGGGTCCTTATGAAGGGTAAATAGCAATTGGCATATCACGTTGTGGTTTTGCGTGAGGTAAGAAAGCGTTCTTGCTAGAAACCCATAGCAGCCATCGTAAAACATGCAAACAACAATTAGAGGACGTCTAACTTGTTTTTGCGGGGTATGCTATGTGATGTGATATGGCCAAGAAGAATGTGATGAATGATATGTGATGTATGAGATTGATCATGTTCTTGTAATAAGAATCACGACTTGCATGTCGATGAGTATGACAACCGGCGAGCCATAGGAGTTGTCTTTATTTATTGTATGACTGCGTGTCATTGAACAACGCCATGTAATTACTTTACTTTATTGCTAACCGGTAGCCATAGTAGTAGAAGTAATAAGTTGGCGAGACAACTTCATGGAGGCACGATGATGGAGATCATGATGATGGAGATCATGGTGTCATGCCGGTGACGATGATGATCATGGAGCGCCGGAGATGGAGATCAAAAGGAGCAAAATGATATTGGCCATATCATGTCACTATTTGATTGCATGTGATGTTTATCATGATTATACATCTTATTTGCTTAGAACGACGGTAGTAAATAAGATGATCCCTCATTAAAATTTCAAGAAAGTGTTCCCCCTAACTGTGCACCATTGCGAAAGTTAAATGCGTTTTGAAGCACCACGTGATGATCGGGTGTGATAGATTCTTACGTTCACATACAACGGGTGTAAGCCAGATTTACACCATGAAACACTTAGGTTAACTTGACGAGCCTAGCATGTACAGACATGGCCTCGGAACGCAAGAGACCGAAAGGTCGAGCATGAGTCGTATGGAGGATACGATCAACATGAAGATGTTCACCGATGATGACTAGTCCGTCTCACGTGATGATCGGACACGACCTAGTTGACTCGGATCATGTAATCACTTAGATGACTAGAGGGATGTCTATCTGAGTGGGAGTTCATAAGATGAACTCAATTATCCCGAACATAGTCAAAAGGTTTTTGCAAATTATGTCGTAAGCTCGCGCTTTAGTTCTACTATTTTAGATATGTTCCTAGAGAAAATATAGTTGAAAGTTGATGATGGCGATTATGCGCATGTAAGAAAGCTTATGTCCTTAATGCAATGCCTTTGCTCGGTGTCTTTGAACCCCAAACGTCGTTTGTGGATGTTGCGTAACATCGCACATACACGCTTTTGATAACTACGTGATAGTTCGGGCTTAAACGGTTTTAGAGTTGAGGCACCAAAGACGTTTTTGAAACGTCATGAACATATGAGATGTTTCGAGGGCTGAAATTGGGATTTCAGGCTCGTGCCCACGTCAAGAGGTATAAGACCTCCGACGATTTTCTTAGCCTGCAAACTAAGGGAGAAAAGCTCAGTCGTTGAGCTTGTGCTCAGATGGTCTGAGTACAACAATCACTTGAATCGAATGGGAGTTGATCTTCCAGGTGAGATAGTGATGTTTCTCCAAAGTCATTGCCACCAAGCTGCTAGAGCTTCGTGATGAACTATAACATATCAGGGATAGATATAATGATCCTTGAAATATTCGCGATGTTTGACACCGCGAAAGTAGAAATCAAGAAGGAGCATCAATTGTTGATGGTTAGTGAAACCACTAGTTTCAAGAAGGGCAAGGGCAAGAAGGGATACTTCATGAAGCGGCAAATCAGGCTTTGCTCTAGTGAAGAAACCCAAGGTTGAACCCAAACCCGAGACTAAGTACTTACGTAATAAGGGGAACAACCACTTTGGAGCGTAATTACCCTAGATACTTGGTAGATGAGAAGGTGGCAAAGTCGATAGAAGTATATTGATATACATTAAGTTATTGTGTACTTTACTAGTACTCCTAGTAGCACCAGGGTATTAGATACCGGTTCGGTTGCTAAGTGTTAGTAACTCGAAATAAAAGGCTACGGAATAAACGGAGACTAGCTAAAGGTGAGATGACGATATGTGTTGGAAGTGTTTCCAAGTTTGATGTGATCAAACATCGCACGCTCCCTCTACCATCAAGATTAGTATTAAACCAGACTAATTGTCATTTGGTGTTTGCGTTGAGCATAGACATGATTGGGTTATGTCTATCGCAATACGGTTATTCATTTAAGGAGAATAATGGTTACTCTATTTATTTGAATAATACCTTCAATGGTCTTGCACCTAAAATGAATGGTTTATTGAATCTTGATCGTAGTGATACACATGTTCATGCCAAAAGATATAAGATAGTAATGATAGTACCACTTACTTGTGGCAATCGCCATGTAAGTCATATTGGTGTAAAATGCATGAAGAAGCTCCATGTTGATTGATCTTTGGAATCACTCGTTTTTGAAAAGTTTGAGACATGCGAACCATGTCTATTGGTGTATACGCATGAAGAAGCTCCATGTTGATGGATCTTTGGACTCACTCGTTTTGAAAAGTTTGAGACATGTGAACCATGTCTATTGGTGTATACGCATGAAGAAACTCCATGCGGATGGATCGTTTGGACTCACTTGATTTTAAATCACTTGAGATATGCAAATCATACCACATGGACAAGATGGTGAAAAGCCTCGGTTTCGAGAAGATGGAACAAGATAGCAACTTGTTGGAAGTAACACATTTTGATGTGTGCGGTCAATAAGTGCCGAGGCATGCAGTGAATATCGTTATGTTCTTACTTCACGGATGATTTAAGTAGATACTGAGTGTATTTACTTAATGAAACACAAGTCTGAATTATTGAATGGTTCAAGTAATTTCAGAGTGAAGTTAAAAATCATCGTGACAAGAGGATAAAATGTCTATGATATGATCATAGAGATGAGTATCTGAGTTACGAGCTTTGGCACACAATTAAGACATTGTGGAAATTGTTTCACAATAAATACCGTCTGGAACACCATAGTGTGATGGTGTGTCCGAACATCATAGTTGCACCCTATTGGATATGGTGCGTGCCATGATGTCTCTTATCAAATTACCATTCATGGGTTAGGCATTAGAGACAACCGCACTCACTTTAATAGGGCACCACGTAATTCCGTTGAGACGACACCGTTTGAACTATGGTTTGGAGAAACCTAAATTGTCGTTTCTTAAAAGTTTGGGGCTGTGGCGCTTATGTGAAAAAGTTTCGAGGTTGATAAGCTCGAACCCAAAGCGGATAAAATGCATCTTCATAGGACACCCAAAACAGTTCGGTATACCTCCGGTCTCGATTAGGAAGCAAAAGGATTGTTTCTAGAATTAGGTCATTTCGAGGAAAAGTTTCTCTCGAAAGAATTGAGTGGGAGGATGGTGGAGACTTTATGAGGTTATTGAACCGTCACTTCAACAAGTGTGTAGCAGGCACGTGAAGTTGTTCTGTGGGCGCCTACACCAATTGAAGTAGAAGCTTATGATAGTGATCATGAAGTTTTGGATCAAGTCACTACCGTACCTCGTAGGGTGACAAGGATGCGTACTACTTGAGTGGTACAAGAATCCTGTCTTGAAGGTCATGTTGCTAGACAACAATGAACCTCTGAGCTATGGGGAAGCGATGGTGGGCTCATATTCCGACAAATGGTTAGAAGCCATGAAATACGAGATAGGATCCATGTATCAGAACAAAGCATGGACTTTGGTGGACTTGCCCGATGATCGGCAAGCCATTGAGATAAGTGGATCTTTAAGAAGAAGACGGACGTGGACGGTAATTTCACCGTCTATGAAGCTCGACTTGTGGCGAAGAGTTTTTCACAAGTTCAAGGAGTTGACTACGATGAGATTTTCTCATCCGTAGCGATGCTTAAGTCCATCTGAATCATGTTAGCATTAGCTGCATTTATGAAATCTGGCGGATGGATGTCAAAACGAGTTTCCTTACCGGTCTTCGTAAGGAAAGGTTGTATGTGATACAATCGGAAAGTTTTTGTCGATCCTAAGGATGCTAAAAGGTATCTTTGGCTCCAAATGATCCTTCTAAGGACCGGAGTAAGCATCTCGGAGTTGGAATGTGCGCTTTGATGAGATGATCAAAGATTTTGGGTTTATACAAAGTTTATGAGAAACTTGTATTTCCAAAGAAGTGAGTGGGAGCACTATAGAATTTCTGATGAGTATATGTTGTTGACATATTGTTGATCAGAAATGATGTAGAATTTCTGGAAAGCATATAGGGTTATTTGAAAAGTGTTTTCCAATGGAAAACCTGGATTAGGCTACTTGAACAATAAGCATCAAGATCTATAGGATAGATCAAAATGTTTAATAATACTTTCAAATGAGCACATACCTTGACATAATCTTGAAGGTGTTCAAGATGGATCACCAAAGAAGGAGTTCTTGCACGAGTTGTAAGGTATGAAGTTAAGAGTTAACGCTCGACCACGACAGAAAAGAGAGAAAGGACGAAGGTCGTCCCTATGCCTTAGACGTAGGCTCTACAGTATGCTATGTTGTGTACCGCACCTGATGTGTGCCTTGCTACGTATCTGGCAAGAGGGTACAAAGGTGATCAAGGATTGGATCACCAGATAGCGGTCAAAATTATCCTTAGAGGAGTAAGGATATGTTTCTCGGTTATGGAGGTGATAAAGAGTTCGACGTAAAGAGTTGCGTCGATGCAAGCTTAACACCTATCCGGATAGCTCTGAGTAGATATATCGGATACGTATAATGGAGCAACAATTTGGAATAGCTCCAAGTGGAGCGTGGAAGCAGCATTTACAATATGACATAGAGATTTGTTAAGTACATACGGATCTGAATGTTGCAGACCCGTTGACTAAAACCTCTCTCACAAGCAAAACATGATCAAACCCCGTAACTCATTGAGTCTTAATCACATGATGATGTGAACTAGTTTAGTGACACTAGTAAACTCTTGGATGTTGGTCACATGGAGATGTGACCTATGAGTGTTGATCACATAGCGATGTGAACTAGATTATTGACTCTAGTGCAAGTGGGAGACTGTTGGAAATATGCCCTAGAGGCAATAATAAATTGGTTATTATTATATTTCCTTGTTCATGATAATCGTTTATTATCCATGTTATAATTGTATTGATAGGAAACTCAGATACATGTGTGGATACATAGACAACACCATGTCCCTAGTAAGCCTCTAGTTGACTAGCTCGTTGATTAACAGATGGTTACGGTTTCACGACCATGGACATTGGATGTCGTTGATAACGGATCACATCATTTGGAGAATGATGTGATGGACAAGACCCAATCCTAAGCCTAGCACAAAGATCGTAGTTTGTATGCTAAAGCTTTTCTAATGTCAAGTATCATTTCCTTAGACCATGAGATTGTGCAACTCCGGATACCGTAGGAATACTTTGGGTGTACCAAACGTCACAACGTAATCGGGTGGCTATAAAGGTGCACTACGGTATCTCCAAAAGTGTCATTGGGTTGGCACGAATCGAGATCGATTTGTCACTCCGTGTAAACGGAGAGGTATCTTTGGGCCCACTCGGTAGTACATCATCATAATGTGCACAATGTGACCAAGGGGTTGATCACGGGATGATGTGTTACGGAACGAGTAAATAGACTTGCCAGTAACGAGATTGAACAAGGTATCGGCATACCGATGATCGAATCTCGGGCAAGTGCAATACCGCTAGACAAAGGGAATTGTATACGGGATCGATTGAGTCCTTGACATCATGGTTCATCCGATGAGATCATCATGGAACATGTGGGAGCCAACATGGGTATCCAGATCCGCCGATGGTTTTGACCGTAGAACGTCTCGGTCATGTCTCAAGCATGGTTCCCGAACCCGTAGGGTCTACACACTTAAGGTTCGATGGCGCTTAGGGTTATAAAGGAAGTTTGTATGTGGTTACCGAATGTTGTTCGGAGTCCGGATGAGATCCCGAACGTCACGAGGAGTTCCGGAATGGTCCAGAGGTAAAGATTTATATATAGGAAGTCTGTTTTGGTCACGGAAAAGTTCCGGTTTTATCGATAACGTCTGGGACCACGGGAGGGTCCGGGGTCCACCAAGTGGGGCCACCGGCCGAGGGGCTGCATGGGCCGAGTGTGGGAGGGACCAGCCCTGTGGTGGTGCGCCCCCACAAGGGCCCAAGGCGCCTAGGGTTTGGGAGGGGGCGCACCCACCTAACTTGGGGGGCAAGTTTCCCCTCTCCCCCCCCTTGGCCGCCACCCATAGATGGGATTGGGGCTGCCGCACCCCTTGGGGTGGAAACCCTAGAGGGGGCGCACCCCCTCCCTCTCCCCTATATATAGTTGAGGTCTTGAGGGCTGCCAACACATGAGTTTCACCTCTCCCTGGCGCAGCCCTACCTCTCTCCCTTCTCCTCTCCCTTGGTGCTTGGCGAAGCCTGCAGGATGCCACGCTCCTCCATCACCACCAAGCCGTTGTCTTTGCTGCTGGGCCGGAGTCTTCTTCAACCTCTCCCTCTCTCCTTGCCGGATCAAGGCGTGGGAGACGCCACCGGCTGTACGTGTGTTGAACGCGGAGGTGCCGTCTGTTCGTGCACTAGGATCTCCGGTGATTTGGATCACGACGATTACGCCTCCTTCAACCCCGTTCTCTTGAACGCTTCCGCTTAGCGATCTACAAGGGTATGTAGATGCACTCTCCTTCCCCTCGTTGGTGGTTTCTCCTTAGATAGATCTTGGTGACACGTAGGAAAATTTTGAATTTCTGCTACGTTCCCCAACAAAAAAGTGGTTTCGTGCCCATTTCTTTAAAGCCGGTTGGCGATAATCGGCTCCAAGGTATGATGTATTTAAATGGATCCTAACTCAGAGTGGTTACAAAAGCGTCTTCTAAAATATCGGTCCAATGAGAATGATATGTATGAGTCCATAGAAGAGTTAGATGATATGGATAAATTAGAACATGGTTTTACATTGGTCGATCCATTAGAATAGATAGATATAGGAGATGGTTCAATTCCTAGGCCGAAATTTGTAAACAAAAATTTAAGAGCCGACAATAAGGCTAAGTTGATCGAGCTGTTGAAAGAATATGTTTGTTGCTTTGCATGGGAATATCATTAGATGCCAGGTTTAAGCCGAGAGCTAGTGGAGCATCGGTTACCTATAATGGCCGGTTTTAGACCATACAAGCAATCTTTGTCGCCGAGGTGCAAGGTAACTACAATGTGACATTAGGTCGCGATTGGGTTCATGCAAACTAGTGCGTGCCATCTACTATGCACCAGTTTTTAATTCAGTGGGTTGATGATGAAGTAGAAGTCATTCATGCGGATAATTCAACTTGTGTTGCTTTGACCGATGCATCAGTGGATTGGCAACATCCCAATGCTACTTGCTTGACGGGGCACGACTTACCAGAATTTGATTTTCTTAGCGCCACAAAAAGTGGTTTCGTGCCCGTTTCTTTAAAGCCGGTTGGCAATAATCGGCTCCAAGGTATGATGTATTTAAATGGATCCTAACTCAGAGTGGTTACAAAAGCGTCTTGTAAAGTATCGATCCAATGAGAATGATATGTATGAGTCCATAGAAGAGTTAGATGATATGGATAAATTAGGACAAGGTTTTACATCGGCCGATCCATTAGAAGTGATAGATATAGGAGATGGTTCAATTCCTAGGCCGACATTTGTATACGAAAATTTAAGAGCCGATCATAAAGCTAAGTTGATCGAGCTGTTGAAAGAATATGTTTGTTGCTTTGCATGGGAATATCATGAGATGCCAGGTTTAAGCCGAGAGCTAGTGGAGCATCGGTTACCTATAATGGCCGGTTTTAGACCATACAAGCAATCAGCCAGAAAGTTTAATCCAAAAACGTATGACCAGATCAAGGAAGAGATCGGTCGTTTGCTTAAAGCTAACTTTATTAGGCCTTGCAGGTATGCCGAGTGGATTTCTAACATTGTGCTAGTAGAGAAGAAAGGCTCTGGCAAGTTGAGGGTCTGCATGATTTCAGATATTTGAATAGAGCTACACCTAAAGATGAGTATCCCATGCCAATAGCCGATATGCTTATTAATGATGCTTCTGGACATAAGGTCGTTAGATTTCTTGATGGCAATGCGGGGTATAATCAGGTTTTTATGGCCGAAGAGGACATGTCCAAAACAGCTTTTCGATGCCCGGTTTCCCTGGTTTATTTGAGTGGACGACGATGACCTTTGGATTAAAGAATGCCGGTGCCACGTATCAAAGGGCTATGAATTTAATTTTTCATGATTTACTTGGTGTTATACTTGAGGTCTATCTTGATGATATTGTTGTCAAATCGGATGCTTTTGAATCTCACTTAGCCGATTTGTGTTTGGCTTTTGAAAGAATGAAGAAATATGGGCTGAAAATGAATCCTTTGAAGTGTGCCTTTGATGTATCATTTGGGAAGTTTCGGTTTCGTTATTCATGAAGATGGCGTGGAAATTGATCCCAAAAAGATAGAAGCTATACAGAAAGTAGAGGCTCCAACATGCAAGAGATATATGCAAAAATTCCTTGGCAAGGTCAATTATTTGAGGAGGTTCATAGCCAATATATCAGGGAAGGTTGATGCATTTACTCCTATCCTTCGGTTAAAGAATGATGTTGATTTTACTTGGGGGGCAAAACAGCAAGAGGCATTCGATATGATTAAGAAATATTTGTGCACTCCTCCGGTTATGAAAGCGCCCAAGCACAGGGAGCCATTTAGACTTTAAATTGCAGCGGAGGAAGGTGTTATTGGTGCTGTTTTGACTCAAGACACCGAAGGAAAGGAGCATGCTATTACTTATTTGAGCCGACACTTATTGGATGCCGAGACAAGGTATACATTTTTTGAGAAATTATGCTTATGCTTATATTATGCTTGCACAAAAATGAGACATTATCTAGTGCCTAGTACTGGCATTATAGCTTGTCAAACCGATGTCATAAAATACATGTTGCATAGGCCAATTCTTAGTGGTAGAATTGGCAAGTGGGCTTATGCTTTAATTGAATATGATTTGGCTTATGAATCTCTGAAATCCATGAAAGGGCAAATTGTTGCTAATTTTATTGTTGAGCATCGGATTGATGACAAGCATGATATTGATATAAACCTTGTCTCATTAGTACCATGGAGATTATATTTTGATGGTTCAGTTTGTAGCAACGGCCAAGGTGTCGGTGTTGTTTACATATCTCCTCATGGTGCTATTTTTGAAGCCTCGTGCCGCTTAGAATATTTTTGCACAAATAATCAAGCCGAATATGAAGCATTGTTATTCGGCTTAGAGATGTTGCTTACCATAGGTGTTACACATATTGAGGCTTTTGGTGATTCGTTATTAGTAGTGCAGCAAATATCCAAAGTTTTTCAATGTTTTGACGAATCACTTAATGTTTATCTTGATAAATGTCTAGATATAATTTCTGTTTTGGATTATTTTAGCATTGCTCATATATCAAGACATGACAATTGAAGACCAAATGAGTTGGCACAACAAGCATCCGGCTATCATGTTGATCATGGCATGTTTCATATTTCTGAAAGACCGATGTCTAGTCTTGCCAACATAGAGGAGGCTGAACCGGAGCCCACCGTTTCGGCCACTAATGAAATATTTAATGCAGGAGAAAATCAAGACTAGAGGAAACCCATTGTTGATTATTTGTGTGATCCTAGTAAATGGGTGGACAGGACTGTTCGGTGTATGGCTTTCAAATACGAAATGAGAGATGATGATCTCTATCGTCGAACGGTTGATGATGTTCTTTTAAAGTGCTTGGACGAGATTCATCCTTCTTCTTCAAAAGGGCATCGGTTCGTGTTGGTGGCAACTGATTATTTCACTAAATGGTCTGAAGCAATACCGCTCAAAAGTATGACGCATATAGAGGTAACTCAATTCATAACTGAGCACATTATACATAGATTCAACATTTCTCAAACATTAACTATGTACCAAGGTTCATCCTTTATGTCACATCAAGTTAGAGAATTTGCCGAATCATATAATATAAAGTTGCTCAATTCCTCCCCATATTATGCCCAAGCCAATGGACAAGCTGAGTCTAGCAATAAAATATTAATCAAGATCATCAAGAAGAAGATTGAGGATAATCCAAGGAGATGGCATGAGGTACTGTCCGAAGCTTTGAGGGCACACAGAATCTCTTGGCATGGTGCTACAAAGGTAACTTCATATGAGCTCGTATATGGTCAAGAGGTCGTTTTACCAGTGGAAGTGAATTTGAATGCTTTGAGAATAGCCAAACAAAATGATTTATCGGCGGTAGACTTTTATAACTTGATGATGGACAATATTGATGAAGTCACTGATAAACGTTTGGCTGCTTTGAAGGCCATAGAGAGAGAGATAAGTTGAGGGTGGCAAGAGCTTACAATAAGAAGGTCAAGTTGAAGAATTTCCAAGTTGAAGATCTGGTGTGGAAGGTGATTATACCAATTGGTTCAAAAGATAGAAAATTCGGGAAGTGGCCTCCTAGTTGGGAAGGTCCTTTTCAGATTACAAGAGTAGTTCCCGGAAACTCATATTTTGTGGAATCCGTACAAGGCACATTGTTACCTCGAGCCCTCAATGGCAAGTATTAAAAGAAGTATCACTCAAGTGTGTGGCAAGAAGCCTAGATAGCCAACGGCCAATATATAACTACCGCCCTAAGCAAAGACATGGCCGATATATGACTATCGCCCTTAGCATAAATCATGGCCGATATATAATTATCGCCCTAAGCACATATAAATGGACGATGGAGTGTTGACATCGTCCTTAGAACAAACTCTAGGCAAATTATTTTTCGGCATCCAAGTTTTGCCGAAAAACAGGGGGGCATGTGTTGACACCAGATTTTGGCATGGTCAAGAACTTAATTAATACGGCCTCAAATGGAGAAGTGATATACATAAAGAAGTTTCGTATTGTCGATATGAACGTCTTTGAATTTTGGGCCATCGCCATCTGATCTTATCTGGAAGGCCGAAGTTGTGTTCGAAATACTGATATTTTGTATTCAGAACACTATTCGGCTCATTACGCCCCCAAGACTGCCTCGTATGGAAAAATGATCTACACAGATTGTCTTCGTCTCGTCGAAACGATTGATTTCGATATAAAAATCGTTCCAATCCGAGTTAGTATTTCAAAAGTTAGAGCCATCGGAATGCAGCTCTGTCAGGAGGCAGAAAATGGCGCGCCCCACCAGACACCGTGTGTGATGGGTAGCGCGAATAATAGCCTGTTTTGCGCGAGGTAGCGCGAATAATAGCATGTTTTGAGCGAGCGATTTGACCCTCAAGATGACCTCTGATCAAAAAAGTTAAACATGAAAGTTGTTTGCCTCGTCGAAACGGTCAAGATGGCTTTTTGACTCATTTTCATCCGAGGTCGTTTACTATCACAAAAAGGACTCGCAAGGTACAACCAGTTTAAACCGAACAGTTTTGGAAAGTTTGGACAAAACCAATCCGAATTTGACTAGGGTTTTGGACGTGAATCCAAGCCTTTTCCTCACACGGGAAGTCTAGCCGCCTCTTATATACCTAAGGGACGATGGCCCATTGAACAACACACAATGGCAAAAACCCATCTACAAACTTTCATCTCCTACCCTAGTTTTCTGCTTCTTGTTCATCGATGTTCTTCGCTTCGGAGAGCTCAATCTACGAAGTCCTAGGGGCGAGCGAACCGACCTAGGGCAGACCATCACCTCCGTGCATCCAGATGGGGTATCTCCCGACCACGTGGGGTTTCGGGTCTTCAAAAGAGCTCGCTGGATTGTCTTGCTTTTCGTGCTCCCGATGAGCCTCCTTCGGCAATGTGTCTTGCGTATCGCGCTCGACGCAAGGGTACACGGTGACGTGTTCGTGTGCAAATAGAGTCATCTGTTTCAGTGTCAAAGCTAGCATTGACGTAACATTTTACGACAAGCTCTTTGTCACCTCCATAATTGAGAAGCATATCCTTAGTCCTTTTCAGGTATTTTAGGATGCTCTTAACCGTTGTCCAGTGATCCACTCCTGGATTACTTTGGTACCTCCCTGCTAAACTTATAGCAAGGCACACATCAGGTCTGGTACACAGCATTGCATACATGATAGAACCTATGGTTGAGGCATAGGGAATGACTTTCATTTTCTCTCTATCTTCTGCAGTGGTCGGGCATTGAGTCTGACTCAACTTCACACCTTGTAACACAGGCAAGAACCCTTCCTTTGACTGATCCATTTTGAACTTCTTCAAAACTTTATCAAGGTATGTGCTTTGTGAATGTCCAATTAAGCGTCTTGATCTATCTCTATAGATCTTGATGCCCAATATAAAAGCAGCTTCACCGAGGTCTTTCATTGAAAAATTCTTATTCAAGTATCCTTTTATGCTATCCAGAAATTCTATATCATTTCCAATCAACAATATGTCATCCGCGTACAATATTAGAAATGCTACAGAGCTCCTACTCACTTTCTTGTAAATACAGGCTTCTCCAAAAGTCTGTATAAAACCATATGCTTTGATCACACTATCAAAGTGCATGTTCCAACTCCGAGAGGCTTGCACTAGTCCATTAATGGATCGCTGGAGCTTGCACACTTTGTTAGCACCTTTAGGGTCGACAAAATCTTCTGGTTGCATCATATACAACTCTTCTTTAAGAAATCCATTAAGGAATGCAGTTTTGACATCCATTTGCCAAATTTCATAATCATAAATTGCGGTAATTGCTAACATGATTCAGACAGACTTAAGCATCGCTACGGGTGAGAAGGTCTCATCATAGTTTACTCCTTGAACTTGTCGAAAACCTTTCGCAACAAGTCGAGCTTTGTAGACAGTAACATTACCATCAGCATCAGTCTTCTTCTTGAAGATCCATTTATTTCCTATGGCTTGCCGATCATCGGGCAAGTCAACCAAAGTCCATACTTTGTTCTCATACATGGATCCCATCTCAGATTTCATGGCCTCAAGCCATTTTGCGGAATCTGGGCTCATCATCGCTTCCTCGTAGTTCGTAGGTTCGTCGTGGTCTAGTAACATGACTTCCAGAATAGGATTACCGTACCACTCTGGTGCGGAACGTACTCTAGTTGACCTACGAGGTTTGGTAGTAACTTGATCTGAAGTTTGATGATCATCATCATTAACTTCCTCAATAATTGGTGTAGGCATCACTGGATATAATTTTTGTGATGAATTACTTTCCAATTCGAGAGAAGGTACAATTACCTCATCAAGTTCTACTTTCCTCCCACTCACTTCTTTCAAGAGAAACTCCTTCTCTAGAAAGGATCCATTGTTAGCAACAAATATCTTGCCTTCGGATCTGTGATAGAAGATGTACCCAACAGTTTCTTTTGGGTATCCTACGAAGACGCACTTCTCCGATTTGGGTTTGAGCTTATCAGGCTGAAGCTTTTTCACATAAGCATCGCAACCCCAAACTTTAAGAAACGACAGCTTAGGTTTCTTGCCAAACCATAGTACATACAGTGTCGTCTTAAAGGATTTAGATGGTGCCCTATATAACGTGAATGCAGTTGTCTCTAATGCATAACCCCAAAACGGTAGTGGTAAATCGGACACACCATATTTAATAAAGTACGGTATGACGTTCGGACACACCATTATGCTATGGTGTTCCAGGTGGCGTGAGTTGCGAAACTATTCCACATTGTTTCAAATGAAGACCAAACTCGTAACTCAAATATTCTCCTCCGTGATCAGATCATAGAAACTTTATTTTCTTGTTACGATGATTTTCCACTTTAGTTTGAAATTCTTTGAACTTTTCAAATGTTTTGGACTTATGTTTCATTAAGTAGATATACCCATATCTGCTCAAATCATCTATGAAGGTCAGAAAATAACGATACCCGCCGCGAGCTTGAACACTCATCGGACCACATACATCAGTATGTATTATTTCCAAGAAGTCAGTGGCTCGCTCCATTGTTCCGGAAAACGGAGTTTTAGTCATCTTGCCCATGAGGCATGGTTTGCAAGCATCAAGTGATTTATAATCAAGTGATTCCAAAAGCCCATCTGCATGGAGTTTCTTCATGCGCTTTACACCAATATGACCTAAACGGCAGTGCCACAAATATGTTGCACTTTCATTATTAACGTTGCATCTTTTGGCATCAATATTATGAATATGTGTATTACCACAATCGAGATTCAACAAAAATAGACCACTCATCAAGGGTGCATGACCATAAAAGATATTACTCATATAAATAGAACAACCATCATTTTCCGATTTAAATGAACAACGCATATCTTGCTAAAATCAATGAGAAAAATTTGACAAGCTTGTCCCATTCCAAAATATCAAATGCCTACGACTGTGGAATGGGTAGGGTTTGCCATCAGTTCGGACATTGACATGGCACCTCGTGCTAAATAAACCAGCTGTTCTTTTTGTGCAGTTCCACCAAAATCAACCAAATTTGCGCGTAGCTTGTATGATTCCGCCCTTATATGTTGCAACGCCTTGAACTTATGGGCACCTCCTTTATTGTGGTGGAAATGAATGATTCAATGTATTCATGTACATTTTGTGCAGTTCCCATTGAAATCAAGCTGAGCACCCCTGTTTGCACAAATACAAAAAAGTGATTAGTATAAAGCAAACTATACTATGAATTGACAGTTTCAACAGGCACATACATGGTCCATGTAGAGCACACTTTTAGAAAAATGGAACTCACCGGAAAGAATCCTAGAACAACATTGTACTCAAGATCACAAAGAAAAATGGAGATTTGTCGGTCCTTCCGAAATTTGAAGTTAGTTTGGTCTTGTGGGGAGTAATGTAACCATCCTTCAATTGCTCCTTCCGATGAGAAGATAGACAGGGCTTCTTCATCCCGCATAATCGGAACTAGTCACTTCACGTACTTCATATTCTTCTTGAGAGGAAGATGATCCCTGTTTGCTCGAAAAAAGGAAAGGAAATATTTAAAACAACACGGATGAAGCACTTCTCAAGGACAATACCACTTTTTCATGACAAGATCTAAACAGTAGCACAACACCAATAGAGATGACAAAGCTCAATCATATGGATGAAATCGGTGGGTGAGTACCAAAATTTGTCGAGGAGGCTGATTGTGTAGAGCATACAGATGAAGCACTTCTCCTAACCATCTGTTGCTATCTACGGGTGGTCATGCTTACTATATACTCCTCGATTAGTTTAATGTTTCCAACATCTTCTTGTGCAGTTCCACTAAAATATATGGTATCTTCAAAGAAGATCCCTGTTTGCACAAGTAGAGATAATTACGTATGGCATCAAATCAAGGCAAAACAATTGCTCGTTCCAGCCATAGCAATAAATTAATATGCAAAACTATATCATTACTTGTGTCATCACAGTTCCGATTGCTTCATTACAAAGACCGGAGTTGACTTTTGTTTTCTTCCGCTTGTTCTTCCCCTTCATCACTTGGTTCAATAATGCATAAGCTTCGCCTTCAATGTAAGATTTGGCATGTCAATTAGGGAGCAAAAGTATAGTACTAAACTTAATTTTACGATGAAAGTGGCAAAATACAGGCCAGCAGTTGTGAAATATCCTTATCTTACCTCAATGGGATATTACGGTGCACATAGAGATTGGAAGTCTTGTCTCCATTTGTGCAGTTCACTAAAATCAAGCAACATTATCGTACAAGTAGCACAACATATGAAAGCACACTACAGAATCATGTGAAAGAAGGCTAATCTTGACCTCGATGATGCGGAATTCAAACAACTCACAAGAAGAAGATCTCAACCAAATTCACCTTAACGGATAGGAAGTAAGATCTCCTCTTGTGCAGTTCCACTAAGATCAAGCAATCAAGCAACATTGTCGGTGTGACATTTTGGTTGAACTGCACAAAACACTCTTAAAACAAAAGTGTTTTTGCAGTGCAACAAAAGGTCACAATGGCAACGAGGTGAAGTAGATAACCCTATTTACACAGAGGTGCAAAGGAAACAATTAGTGGTCAATAACGGTGGATGACACAGAAGCCAACAAAAAGAAGCATCTACCTTATCTAAATGGGAAAGAAAGCAAGATAGTAGCATTTCTCAAACGGTGGCATTGATTAATATTAACATAGAGATTATATTAACAATAAAATTCGTTAAACATGTAATTTGCTTTTAACTGTGGCATTACATCAATTTTCCAGCGGCATTATTAAAGAGTGTTTGTTTACAGGGACATTTTGGTGTAGGGACTAAAAAAACTCCGTGTCAGTCACATCTAAACCAAACAGGAGGGACTTTTTGGGACTAAAAGTGGGCATTTGGGACTAAAGAAAGAAGACCTCGAGGGAGTCTTTTTGGGACTTTTTCCAACGATTGCCCCGCCATGCATCGCACCTTGTTTCTATTAGTTCATTACTAGGGGTAACATGGTCTTTTATCATGTCATTTAATAACCTCTAGTCCATGTTTAGTCCACGGAACCAAGCGGTAGGGACTAGGGAGTTTTTAACCAAACAGGGCCTTAGATTAACAACAGCTAATGAGTTGCAGGGGACGGTGGGCCTTTTCAAAGCACCATGTGCATCTACCGATGTATCTTGTGGTCATGCATAGTCTGTTGCAACAAAGAACAAACAACCAAGGAGCATATTTGTGTTGGTCCCGGTTTTGTTATCTTTAGACACCTTTCCCTATGTGAGCACAACAAATCTAGTCCTGCTCAAACTCTACAGCCTTGTCCCTTCCTTTCCTTTTTGAACTAGTACTTTTGCCCCTTCCTTTCCTCTTTGAACCACGTCCTAGATTTATGCGATACAACTTTCCCCACTACTTTCCCCCATTCCTTTCCTCTTTGAACCACGTCGTAGATTCATGCTATACAACTTTCCCCCTTCATTTCCTCTTTGAACCACGTCCTAGATTCATGCTATATACAACTTTTCCCACTACTTTTCCCACTCCTTTCCTCTTTGAACCACGTCCTAGATTCATGGTATACATGTAGCTAGAGCAATGCATGTGGAGTAAGTAAAATATACCTTAAGGTTCTTGGGGCGTGGTTAGGTGGGCGACGGGACGGCTGGGTGGAAAGTGAACAGCATCGCCGGTAGTGGATTCCCTCCCTCGCCGACGGTGACAGCGTTAAGCCTCCTTCCCTTCCCGGCGGACGGATCCTGCCAGCTCTTTGAGTAGCAGTGAGGGGAGAGAGAGGCCAACGAAGTCTTGTTTAGATTTGGAGAGGGCGAGAGAGTGTGAAGAGAGCAACTACAAGCCTACCGAGGCTCCAGTGAGAGGGCGAGAGAGTGTGAAGAGAGCAACTACAAGCGCTGAGGCTCCAGCGTGTATATATATACTAGAGAGAGAGTGTGAAGTGTGCAAACCCTAGAAAACATTTTGACCAGTCAAAGAATCCTCCGGGCAAAATTTATGCTCAAGTGTAGTTATCGAACCCGAGACCTCAAGTTTTTTTTCGAGAGTACGCCAAAGGCGTACCATATCTTTATAGAAGGCAGAAGATATAGTGTACAAGAGATGGCGCTAGCTAGATGCGAACATCCGAGCTAGTCCAAACACCCTTGACACCCGACACAACACTCTAGGGCTACTCTCTCACAAAATGCGTCAAACTACCAACTCCAAACCTAGCTAGGCACCATTGCTTTACTTGAAAGATATCGCTCACCAGCTCCATTGGGGTCCTCTGTTTACGCACCTTGTTGAATACGCGGGCGTTCCTTTGCTTCCAAAGGTCCCAGGCTACTAGGATGACAAAGGTATCATATCCTCTCTTCAACCTACTAGGCATACTCCTCCTAGTCTCGATCCACCACTCCAGAAAAGTGTCCTCGACAACCGATGCCCTAATGGTTAGATGTAGAGTGTCAAAGCAGGTGTGCCACACCTGCCGGGCATATCCACACTTTACCAAGATGTGCTCGGCGTTGTCTTCATCCTGCAGGCACGTGTAGCAGCTCGAGGGATGATCTTGTAGACCATGCTTTGCCCTCCGATCCGAAGTCCAAATGCGGTGCTAGACCGCCAACCAAATGAAAATTTTGCACTTCAAGAGTGCCCAGCTCTTCCAGATACACGAAGCATAGGGAGCGTGCTCGTCACCAAGGCATAACCGCTGATAGGTCGACCTCGCAGTGTACATCCCGGATGGATCAGCGGGCCAAGCGAAGGTGTTCGGACCGGTAGGATCTCTTTGCACCGTGCTAATGGCGTGGTTGAGGTGCACAAGTTGCAGATGTCCCGTAAATGTGAGCTCCCCCTCGACATCATGCAGCCGACGGCCCTCGTCCAGGCCTTCCCTGACAGTGCGCCTATTCCTAGTGCGCACATTCACCATTTTATGGATCATAGGAGCAATGTCAGTGATGGCGAAACCATGGATCCAACGATCTCTCTAGAACAGGACCTTCGTGCCCTCCCCAACTTTGATTTTAACCATGCTGTCAAAAACTGCTCGAGCATCTTCATCTTTGATCAAGCTCAAACCCTGCCATGGGCGCTCCGGATCCGTGCGTTTCAACCACTCCCACCTGACTCTTAAATCAAGTCCCTGCAACTTAAGATTCCTGATCCCCAGCCCTCCAAAGCACGTCGGCTTACACACCGTGTTCCAAGCGACCATGCATTGACCACCCGAGGCCTTCTCCTTGCCAGCCCAGAAAAAGGCCCTCATCCACTTGTTCAACTCCTCGAAGACCAAGCTGGCGCATCTGTGACCATGAAATGATGAATGGGCTTCGCAGCAACCACAGACTTAACCAAAACTAGCCGTCCCGATCTCTGCAGCAGGCCACATTGCCATCCCGGGGCGCACTTCTTTGCACTATCCAACATAGGCTGCCAATCTGTCCTCTTTAGTTGGTGAATGACAAGCTGGAGGCCTAGATATTTGCAAGGGAACGTAGCAAGGTTGCAATTCAGCAGACTGTTAACTCTAATCCGGTCCTCCTCGTCTCCATGGATCAAGATGGCAGAAGATTTTGCATAGTTCACTCGCAACCCTGATGCATCACCAAAGGCTTTGAGGGCCATGGTGACGAACCGAAGATCCACCTCATTAGGTCTGACAAAGAGTGCCATGTCATCCGCATAGATAGATACACTCTGGTTAGGTTTTACTCCAGTGAAAGGTCGCAACACTCCCAGCTCAGCTGCCTTGACCATAATGCAGGATAGAGCATCCATAGCGATGATGAACAATAGGGGGGAAACCGGATCGCCTTGTCGTAACCCTTTTGCTAACACAAAACTTCTGCCCGGCACACCATTGACCACCACCTTAGTGGATGTCGTCCCTAAGCGAATAGCAACCCACGTCCTCCATTTCTGACCAAAACCTTTGGTCCTCATCACCTCAAACAGAAAAGGCCAAGCTATGGAGTCGAACGCCCTCGAGATGTCCAACTTCAGGAACACCCCAGCCTCCTTGCGGGAGTGTATCTTCCTTGCCACTTGTCTAACCAAGAGAAAATTGTCGTGAAGGTGCCTGCTGCAAATGAAGGCGGATTGATTAGCCGTGACAATCTCCTTCATCCTTCTCCTCACACGGTTGGCTAACATTTTGGCGAACAACTTGGCGGCGCTGTGGGTGAGACTAATAGGACGGAAGTCGCCTACCACCTCAGCGCCCGGCTTTTTCGGTATGAGAACAATGTGCGCTTTGTTTAGCTTCCCAAAACCCCTCCCGTCCTCCACATAAAGCTTCAACATCATGGCCATAACATCGTTTTTAATGATCGCCCATGCTTTTTGGAAGAAAGCAGCCACAAAACCATATGGTCCCGGGGCTCGATCCGGAGGCAACTCCTTAATGGTGTTCCAAACTTCCTCCTTAGTAAAAATTGCTTCAAGGTCTGTCAGGTCATGCGTCTCCATCCCCAAAAAGTTCAGATCAATGTCGGCCTCTCTAGACACCGCGTGTCCCAGCAAGTTTTCGTAGGCCTCCGTGAAAATCTCTCCCTTCCTCTCTTGCTCCGTGACAAACTCATCATTGTGCCTGATGTGGGGTATGAAGTTTTTAGAGCGTCTCCCGTTTGCCACAGCTTGAAACAGCTTGGTATTAGCATCCCCTTCCCGTATCCAGCGCAGCCTCGAGCGCTGTCGCTCAATGGTGCGTTGTAGCGAAGATAGCCCCAGCAACGCAAGTTTGATCGTTCTTCTAAGCCACTGCTCCAGAGGGGTAAGCGCTCTAACTTCCATGGCGCGATCGAACCTGAGGATGACATAGTTCGCCACTGCGATTTGGATTTTGATGTTTCCGGTCTTCCTTTGTCCCCAAGCTTGTAGAGCCACCGCAGTGTTCCTAAGCAAGGCGTCCATCCTCTTAAAGGGATCCACAATATTGTCATCACACACCCAGGCATCTCGGACGGCCTGCTCAAACCCATCTAACTTGATCCAATACATCTCAAAATGAAATCTTCGCTTAGGGCAGAAAGGGGCGGAGGTAGATAAGTGTAGAGGTGTGTGATCCGAGATGTTGGTGGAGAGAGCTTGAAGGATAACATCCGGGTGGCTAAGCTCCCAATCCACCGAAACAAGTACACGATCAATCTTTGTCATTACCGGATGATCCCTTTCGTTCGTCCACGTAAATCTCCTTCCATGCATGTAAACTTCCTTGAGCTCATTGTTGTCAACAAACTCCTTGAATCTCCTCATGATGCGCCTGTTGATGTTGTTGTTACTTTTGTTCGCTGCCCTAAGAATCATATTGAAGTCCCCCAAAATCATCCAAGGCCCTAGGCAATTTGCTCTTGAGGCGTGTAGGTCACAAAGAAACTGCATTTTAGGGCCTTCACCTTGCGGTCCATACACCACCGTCACCCACCACTCGTGCCCACCCTTGTCATGGACCAGACCGGTGATGGAGTTAGCATTGCGCACGAAATTGTCAACTGTCAGAGCGGAACTATCCCAAGCAATGAGGATGCCCCCATGAGTCTCCTCTGCCGGCACATAATCAAAACCATCATAAGATGGTCCAATGCATTGCAAAACTGTGAAGTGATCGATTACATCGAGCTTAGTCTCTTGCAGACACACAAGATTCACCTTAGCCGCCATCACAAACTCCCTAACGGCATGCTTCTTTGCAGGGCTGTTTTGGCCCCTCACGTTCCAGCACAAGACATGTGGATTATGATCCATGGATCCAATGCCACCCAACCATCAAACGCAAGCTCTCAAGCTGAGCTTGCCACGGCTGTGGGACCTGCCAAAAGATCACCGGTGGGAGGGACCGCCTTCCCAAACAGCACTGCAATCACCTTAACGTGCTGCTCCCGAAGAGGGGAATCGAAAATCTCCGCGAGCTCTGCTATGGTGTCTTCATTCCCTTCAAGATCCTCCGGAACGAGACCGAGTGCTCTCATGAGCACGTTCTCTACTTCATGTAGCCTTGGAAGAATTGGACGTCAAGGCTTTCTTAGCTCCCCTGGCCGTGCGTCGAGGAGTAAATGGTTCTGCTTCCGGACGAAGAGATGATTGCACTTCCAAAAGCAGAGGAGGGGGAAGCTTGCGGATGAGCGCATTGCAAAACCACTTCATCTTACCAAACGCAGCCACCTCCAGCGGCTTCATACCAACAGTGCATGTAGCGTCCAGCCATACACAACTAAACGAGACCTCAAGACCTCAAGTTTGATGAGCGAACAGGCTAACCAGCTACACAACCCTCCCGTTATGTCCAACGAGAGGAAAATAACCTTTTATACATTCCTGCATTCGTGTGACAGGCATGCCATGTTTTTTTTGTGTGTGTGGGAGTCATTAGGATTTCAATCATAATCGTGTCATGTGGCTTTGGTGGTATGACTATCCACAGTGGTGTAGAAATAATGCGGCCTTAGTCACCTTACCTCTCTCCACGTAGTACGTTGGGCCCCACCAGTCAGAGGGTGAAACAAACAAATTAATAAGAAAAATTAAAAGCGCCAGCGGTGTATCTTACTACCTCACACATCTCGCTACTGGTCGGGAACACTGTCCAATTGATCCCTCTATTCGCTCACGTACTATTTTAAGTGAATCCTTATTATAACATGCACACAAATTTTGGGCACTTGTATTCGACTTAAGTCAGTGTGCCACCGTATCTCATATACCTGCTACTCCCTCCGTCTAGGTGTAATAAGTCACGTTAGAAGGTGCAACGGGACCAAGGTGCGTGCGTGTGCGTGTGTGTGTTTAACAGCATGTGTGTGTTAGAGAGTGCGACAGATCGACCTACTCTCTACAGAGATATGGTGTGTGATTTTAGCCGCGAGTCGGTGCATCCTCTCGCTTCCGGGCATGTCCGTAGGGACATCTTGAGACAGCTGCCACGCCCGCTCGACCAACTGGCCCACCCAAAGCCCTCCATCGCCCATGCCAGCGATTCTCGCTCAAACAGTTAGCGCCGCTCCAAAGAATCGGTCTGCATTCATGCCGGGCAGAAGCGGACGCGACCTCTCACCGGGCGCAAGAGTGATGGTTGCTTCGTCCGTCCAACTTATCTTTGGGTCTATGTGATTTTACGGCTCATTGGTCTTTATTATCGAGGTGGTAGGATCTTTGGATGTCCCACGCTTTCGTGAAAGGAGGTAGTAGATTACAATTTTCTCCATTCTTACAAGCGGAGGAGTGCAAGAGCGGTGAAAACCACGCAGGCTCGGTGATTACATGGCCCACCTCACACTATCACCGCTGTGACACCTAACTCTTTACATAGTACTCCCTCCGCTCCTAAATATTACTAGATGAGTCCCAGCGTTGCCATGAACAACGGTATATCTCTCTCATGCATAAAATTATCGATTTCATAGAACTAAAAAATCTATAACCGCATGACAAATGTGGTAGCCAAACTAAATAAACTCCCATCATCATTTAGATCATCCCATGTAAGGAAAAAAGATCAGCCAACTCCTACTGCATGTTAATGGGACTTAAAAGCTCACTTACATGCATGCTACCGGTGCATGCTTGCATGCAAACATATTGATGTGATTTAAAACCCACTCACATGCATGTGCCAAGGTATTTCTGCATGCTTGCATGTGGCTTAGTGCGGAGCCTCTCAATGTCTAGATCAGACGGCTATTATGACTGATTTACTTCATCTAACGGCTACGTCAATTTTGATGATGTGGCTCAAGGAGAGGATAGAGAATTCCTAGTAGTGGGGCTAGCTATTACTAGTAGATAAGTCTTTGTAGAGATTCCACTAGGTGAACTACATACGGAACAAAATGAATGAATCTACACTTAAAATGCATCTATATACATCCGCATGTGGTTAATGGTGAAATCTCTACAAAGACTTGTATTTAGGAACGGAGGAAGTACTAGTATAGTACTAGTATGTACTGTAATTTATCGTGAGATAAATTTGTACAATGCTATGAAGCTTCCAAATTCCTGTTACATGTATCTTGCGTCCACGGTTGCCCGTTGCAACATTTCATCAAATACAAAGGAGACTAACATGCATGCTATTGCATCTCAATGATTGACAGATCATAGCAAATATGTACTCCCTCCGTTCCAAAATAAGTGTCTCAACTTTGTGCAAACTTTAGTACAAAGTTGTACTACTACTAAAATTGGCACTTATTTTGGAACAGGCGCCTAAAGAAAAAACAATCCATGCAGTCCCTAGCCCTTGAACTGTGAACCCGACTGTGCTTCAATTTCTTGGCAACGTTCGAGCTTCCTAATAAATGAAGTTTGCAACCTTTTGACCATCGGATCATTTTGTGCAGTTTCACCAAAATCGAGATGAGCATCCATGTGGCAAAGAAATTGAAGAAGCGTGATTAGAATAAGATTACTAGGACTAGTTGATGAGACATAAACTCATCACAAATACAGTACGTAGAAGCTAGTAGAGGTATCAAGTATGTGCGGGGCAAAGAAGTAGAGAAATATCCACATGGAGTGATGTGGGCAGCTGGAGCAGTGGTGCAAGCCTACAGAAGGGAGTTGTACACGAGGGACGTAGCTCAACCTTGAGGAGGGCGGCGGAGGCGGCAATCGCCCACGTCATGGCAAAGTGAGCAAGGGACGAAGGCAACCTCACCGGCTTTGTGAGAGAGAACGGCAGGGATCCCTGATCGGGACGTGCCGACAGTGGGTTTTCGCCGTCGGCGACGGCCACCGCATCTACACTAAGCATCCACTCCTTCCCCAAGCGGACATGATCCGCCGGGATGTTAGAGATGTGGCCACAGTCGTTTTGTGTGAGAGAGTGTGAAGAGAGCAACCCAGCAAGCAACCGTGTAGGCTGGCCCGTCCTGACTATGTAAAAAGTGGAGCGGTTTCCTTTTCTCTCCATATGAACCTATCATATTACGTGACGTGCCTTTGAAGAAAAAATTATTTATAAATGACGCGACACCTACTAACCTTGGCGCTTGGCATCTCCAAAATATTAACCTTGCGATTGGCTCTTCGCCTCTTGAAGTCGAGCAATAATGGTAGTGCAAGATATATCGTTACGCTAT
The DNA here is from genome assembly GCA_021605145.1 of Aegilops bicornis. NCBI lineage: Eukaryota > Viridiplantae > Streptophyta > Magnoliopsida > Poales > Poaceae > Aegilops > Aegilops bicornis. The sequence continues at coordinate 482,008,481 of CM038673.1, read as the reverse complement.
ATGAGACCGAATGAATTGCTGCTTGTCCACCATGTGGGCGAGGGTCGAGGGGCGAGGGAGAGTGCTACTACATACGGAGCAAAATGAGTGAATTTACACTCTAAAATACATCTATATACATCATGTTTGGAGTATGTACTAGTAGTTCATATTGAAATCTACTAAAGGACATATATATTCCAAACAATATGATATAATCTCTATAACCAAGGTAGTAGGGACGAGGAGTAAAAGGAGGGAGTAGTAAATTTTTCTCCTCGTCCTGCGAGCCACCGCGCGCATGGGCGAGGGAGGAGCAAGCTTCACCTCATCCTGCGAGCCACCGCGCCCGTGGGCGGGGGAGACGGCATACTAAGCAAGCTTCTCCTTGTTCTGCGAGTTGACGGGACACATCAAAAGTACTCCAGTGTATAGAGCCTTGCCTCTATGGTAGGCCCCACATGGTTTGCCTCTTTTTTTTAATTTAAATAACGCGTCAAGTCGCAGTTTGTTTGTTCACCCGTGGTAGACGATCCTCCCTCCACCAAGTGGACAACCAGTACACATGCAAAATTACCATGTGGGCTGCCTTTTAAATCTGAGAAATGAGCTCCACCGTGTGCAGTGCGGGTGTGGTTGGGAAAGAGACGGGAGTACGTGCGCCGTGCATGCACCTCTTCTCTTCGTGCACGTCCCCCACCTACGTGGGTGTGTGTGAGAGATACAAACCGCGTTCATGAGTGTTTTTTGTTTTGTGGTGGGGGTGGGGGTGGGGTGGGGGTTGATTTCGTGAATTATTTGTGGGAATATGTGTCGATGATATCTCAAACAAAATTTTGCATGCAATGTGTGTGAAATGGAGGCCTATCCATATCATACATAGAGGGTCGGGCAATCCACGAGAAGAGAGGGAGGGGTCATAGCTATCGATAGAGTTGAAGAGAGGATCAAGTGGGTGGGTGCGAGATCGATGAAGAGAGCCATCGAAATTGTGTGTGTGTGTGTGTGCAACTCAAAGATATAGGGTGACTGGCCTACTGGAACGTTAGAGGACACATGTCAAGTTTGTGTGTGGCAGGGAGACATGACTAGAGCGCTTGATGTATCGGGGTGTGTGGGGGAGGGGGTGGGGAGGGGTAGGCGGAGGCCTAACTATAGAGGTAGAACGACTTCGTATATGTGTTGAGAAGGAGAGACCCAACTATGTCTTGAGGGAGATCGGTCGACATCCATACATAAGCGAAGGACGGGAAATATGATGGGACAGAGAGAGAGAGGAGAGGGAGAGGGAGGGAGAGGGGTAGAGTCTTTGGATGGGTGATGGAGGTGCTTCTCGGAGATGTTGGGAGAGGCCTACTAGACAAACTGAGGGTGGAACTGCAATGTTATCAATAAGAGTGGGGATGTGTTTCTGTGTGTGCATGTGTGTTGATAGATCTGTCGGGACGCATCCATGGATGATGAAGGGGAACCATGTGTTTGGTAAGCAAACCTAACTAGATCGGTAGATCAATTGTTGTTTGTCGGAGGAAGGGAGAGACACAACTAATGAGGTAGATCGATCGATGTGTGGGTAAAAACGAGTTATAAGGACCTAGCTGGCTATATGTATAGCGAGAGATCGGTCGGTGTACGTCCATTTGTTAGAGGGAGGTGGTGCGAGAGGCCCAACTACTAGCTAGATAGGGGGAGGAGTGTGCGGTTGTGAGATCGATGAAAAGAGGGGCGAGAGTTTACACGTGTGTCTGACCATATGAGAGACACGAGGCAAGGACACATAAAGGAGGAGATTGAAGTTGTGTGTGTATGCTTTGTGGCGAGCATCATTTGGAGAGGTTTATCTATCGGTGTGTGTCGGAAAGGAGTTGTGGAGACTACGGGAGAACGACCTAACGAAAAAATGAATGTGCCCGGTGGATAGAATGCCGAGGGGAGGCGAGGAGGGCGTGTGCATGCACGAGAGAAAGTTAGTGGTAGCTACAGAGGCTAGAGGATTGTGTGGGTGTAAGAGACTAACAAAGATCATAATTTGATATGAAAGCGGATTCATATATTTAAATAGGAGATCATAGTGTTTTAAACATTGCATGCATGAATATAGCGGTGATACACGTGTTGTGCACATGTTATACCATAATGTGATAATGCATGGCGTTTGCAACTCACAACTAAATGCCGAACAATCTAAACCATACTATACATCAAACAATCTCACATTTTATTTGAATTTGTGATAATGTGTGGCGTTTGCAGCTTACAACTAGATATCGAACATTCTCACATTTTAGTTGAATTTGTGGTAATGTGTGGTGTTTGCAACTCACATCTAAATACTTGTAGGCGTAAGGGGCGGGGCACCATACATAATGTGATAAACACATTATACATATGAGACATGGTTTAGATTATGAAGATCTAGCTAGAGCTAGAAATGTAATGTGATTTGAAATCAAAATAAAGTGGATTCAAAAAATCTAGTTCGAGTTCATATAGTACATATAGTTCATATGTAACTCGAGACTAATCATGTGGTGTCTTTGTGAAGATAATACACAAACGATGGTTTAACTTGACAATAATGATGATTGTAGATCTTATTAAAAGCAGAGAAACGAATTCAAATGCTTTGACTTCACAACAATCATTCAGTAGATCTTATTCAAATTTAGTTCATATTGAAGCGGTAGTATATACGTTTGGAATGCACTAAAACGTTCATTTGAGTAGTAGGTTGCATGCATTATACACGTAGCAAAATATTTTAATTGAACATAACATGAATTCAAAATTTTGAATGACATTTGTAGTGCGCATTGATTTGGTACTGTATACGTTAGGCTTGTCCAGAAATTTCAACCTGCGCCTTGTTAGCCCGAAATATTTAAGATATATCTTTGTCTCGTTGTGCTCCGACAACTCCCTCCGTCTCAAACGCGCCTTGCTATTCCGAAATTACAACGCGCGCGAAAACTCCCACCTCATGTGAAATCTCGACACGCGAAATGCCCGTGGTACCCCTGAACCGAAAGAACCGCCTCAAATCGGTGGGGGGGGGGTACTTTCGTAACTTACCCCACATTTCAGACAAGCGCCTCTCTAAGCCATGGTTCCCCACTGCCATCCCATCCGCCCACCCATTCGTACACCGAGGCCGCGAAAACCCGCGACGAAACCCTACACCCTGCTCCGTCCGCCACCCAGCCGGAGCCTCTTCACCGACGACGTCGTCCACAGCAACACCTCGACGTCCCTCATCCTTCATACCGGATGAGGATCTGTCGTCGATCTCATCGTCCCGCCGGTTCAGCCACCCCATCCTCCACCTCCAAGGAGCTGCCCCGATGTTCCCCTCGTCTTTCGCGCCACCTCCATTCCCACACCGCCATCTTCACCTGCACCACCGGAAGAGCATCATCATCACCGTTTCCTCAGATGAAGTTGTGGCCTAATCGGCGCCACCAAAGAGGTTGTACACTAATCGCCGCATTTTCTGCTTGATTCGATCTCACGATGCTGTCGGCGCTCGGTCCCGAGCCGACACGGCGAGGCTCCATCCACGGCGGCGTCGTCGGCCACTTCCTCCATGGCGTTGCTCCCTCGGCGGTGACGTCCACATCGATGGAGTTCTTTCTTTGCTTTAGCTCTCGCTTCATCTTTGCTCTGCTCTTGCTCTCGGTCCCTGCCTGATGCGCTCTTGCTATTGCTCTTGCTTTCATGTTCTTTGCTCTCGCTCTTGCTCTTGCTTGCGATCTTTGCTCGGTTAGCTACACTTGATCGGTAGATCGACTTTTGGGTCGATCGATTTTCAAGGGGTGGGCTCGCCGGGTGAAGGAAGAACCAGCCGCGGGAGGGGGCTCATGGGAGTGGTACCCCACTATCTATCTTAGGGTTCTGGATGGGGGCGGTGGTCGCCGGCGGTGGCGGGGCGTTGGCGGGGCGGTGGCGTGGGGATCGCCGGAGAAAAAGCTCGGCACATGGGGGCCTAGAGGGATGGCCGGGGCGGCGGCGGACCGGCGGTGGGGAGTGTTTTGGCGAGGCGGCGGCTGCTTTGTTTGGCCGGTGGTGGTGGCGGCTCGAAGGGGTGGAGGTTGAAGATGAATCGCGGGCCCTTGATTTTGTATCCAACGGTACCGCAAAATCGATCGACGAAGATGAAAAAGTCAGTCGACCGACGTGTAGCCTCACCTTGCTAGTGCGTTCAATTTCGACAGCAAAATTCAATTTCGACGGCAAAATTCAGTTTCGACAGTTAGGTTTAGTTTCGACAGTTAAGTTCAGTTTCGACAGCTAAGTTCAGTTTCGACAGTTAAGTTCAGAGATGAGCGGCTGATGTATTTTACATCTAGCACTTTGTGGTTATGTATTTTACGTCATTTATTGGAGATGCTATTAGAATTCCACTCAGGTTAACGTTGTTCGTTGTCTCTCTTGTCCTACGCTTGCCAAGGCGTCGTACAACTCACGGAGCTGCTCCAACGATGAAACCCTCCATCACAGCGGAGCGATACCTCGGGCTCCATCTCCAGACGCCTAAGATCTTCTTCCTCCTCCGACAAAGAAAGTCAGCCGGAGCATCGTCACCGGCCAACCCAATCACGCTGAGATCGACATGGCTTCGCCAAAGAGGTTGTACACTTGTTGCATCTCTTTTTTACTCTACATGTTATATATATTGTCCACCGAGCACACGGATTTGTTCCTTTAGTGTCTCCTTGAAAGAAAAAATCGTAGGAATTTTAATTTTCACTTGTCCTCCTTTTCAAATTCCTATTCATGAAGCACAAGACTAAGAGATAGTAGCATAATAGCATTATAACCGTACATTTTCTTGTGGTTTGACTTAATCTCACCATGCTTCTTTGCATCCTGTGATCTTCCAATTGTTGTGAATCAAACACCCAGTTGGCGTAAATCCTGTGTTTTTAAATTCTCTGTTTTGCACGTGCATTCCTATCCTATACATGTCTATTTCCTATCCCTGCATTGTTGGAATCCTCCAATTCAAACGAGCCCTTACAGAATTACTTCTCTTATAGATAGTTGTCAAAGAAAATCTTGCGTGGTTTGTCCCGCTCCTGTTGCGCCGCTGTAAGGGCATATTTATCCCGTAAGTGTTTTGGTGATTGATGACGATACTTTTGCGGACTAGTCGTATGCTTTGAGTTCCTCAGATGGTTCATCTCTAGGCTCGAGACGATTCGGTGCCCCTCGGAGACTATTGAAGACGGTGTCGCCCCTCGTTTCTTTTGGTGGATTTGAGTCGTAGGAGAGCCGTACTATTAAGAGGGGTCCGCGTCCGGAAGGTTAGGGCGGAATCAACATGTACACTTGTCCCTCCTTTCCTCGCACTTTGGAGCTTCCCTTCGTTATCTTGGTTGTGCGGAAATCGACATTTGCCTCTGTACATGCGGTAGTACCCATGGTACCTGTGATAATACCCTTGAGATACCTGTGATAGTACTGCGCGCCACGGTAGTACCGCCTCCCAGAGTGGTAGTACCGCGGCTCCTAGGCCTAGTGCCGCTCCGGTCTTGATAGTAGGGCGGATGTAATTTTTACATCCGCGCCCACCACGGATAGTACCGCCTAAATGCAGCGATAGTACTGCTGGGCGCCACGATAGTACCGCTCCCGAGAGTGGTAGTACCGCTGACTCCTAGGCCTAGTGCCGCTCGGTCTTGATAGTAGGGCGGATGTAATTTTTACATCCGCGCCCACCTGATAGTACCGCTAAATGCAGGCGGTAGTCTGTGAGAATACGGTAATCTTGCTCCTGAGCCGTAGTACCGTGGTGCTCCTACCAAATCGTAGTATCACGGTAGTAGGCACGTGCTTCTGATAGTACCGCTCTGAGGCGGTAGTACCGCGTCGGATTTTCGCACTACCGCGGTTTCGGGAAGTTGGCACGGATGTAATTTATTTCGTCTGCCCTTCTCAATCGTGACTCCCACCTTGCGGTAATGCGTAAGGGGAAGTGAGTACCATGTGAGCGGTAGTATCGCCCCTAGTCGCTGGTTCCACTGTCTTTGTGGCTCTTGTAGTCTTGACCTCATGCGGTAATCTGGCGCCCACAGGCGATAGTACCGCTTCTGGCTGACTAAGTGGATAACGGTTGGATTTTTCCATGACTATATAAGGGCTTCTTCAACCTCTAGTTGAGCATCTCTTCCCTCTCTAAGCTCCATTGTTGCTCCAAGCTCCATTTTGGCCCGATCTCTCTCCCTAGCCAATCAAACTTGTTGATTTGCTCGGGATTGGGTGACAAGGGCCCGATCTACACTTCCACCACAAGATATTTGATTCCCCCACTTATCCCTTGCGGATCTTGTTACTCTTGGGTGTTTGAGCATCCTAGACGGTTGAGGTCACCGTGGAGCCATATTCCATTGTGGTGAAGCTTCGTGGTGTTGTTGGGAGCCTCCAATTAAGTTGTGGAGATTGCCCCAACCTTGTTTGTAAAGGTTGGTCGCCGCCTTCAAGGGCACCAATAGTGGAATCACGGCTCTTGCATTGTGCTTGTAGGGCGTGAGGAGATTACGGTGGCCCTAGTGGCTTCTTGGGGAGCATTGTGCCTCCACACCGCTCTAACGGAGACGTACTTCCTCAAAAGGAAGGAACTTGGTAACACATCCTCGTCTCCACCGGCTCCACTCTTGGTTATCTTATCCCTTTACTTGCAAGCTTATTTGTGTTCCTATCCTTGCTTGCTCGTAATGCGTGTGTTGTTGCATCATATAGGTTGTCCACCTAGTTGCACATCTAGACAACCTTTATTAGTGCAAAGTTTAAATTGGTAAAGAAAAGCTTAAAATTGTTAGTTGCCTATTCACCCCCCCCTCTAGTCAACCATATCGATCCTTTCAATTGGTATCAGAGCCTCGTCTCTTTTTAAGGACTTCACCGTCCGTAGAGTATGGTTGACGTCGTAGATGATGTGGGGGAGCACTCCGATGCGAATCCGACATCATCTACGGGAGATGGGAGTACCTCGATCTCTCGTGAGGAATTCAATGTGGCGTTGGACACATTGAAAAATTCCATGACGAGCGAGGTCAAGGACATGTTTAAGGAATTCCTAGAAGGGCTTAAACTTTCCACCGCACTCCGTGAAAGTGGGTGATCCCGCCAACACGGAGCGGATGCTAACTCGATAAGGGGAAGCTACTAGTGAGAAAGCCCCTCGTCTAGTGGTAAGAATGGCACCGCATCTTCGCCCATGTGCAACCTCCCGTTTATGGTGGACCGATTCCTTCCACTCATTTGAATCATGCCGGTCCACCACCTAAGATTGATAAAAGGAGGATTTTGATTCTTGGGTTTATCGTTTTAAGCGTCATTTAAATCATGTGAACACTAACCTTTGGAGAATCATTGAAGAAGGTTTCTATCCGCATGATCCGAGCAATTTCTCTCCTAGAGAGGTCGTGGACCATCAATTCAATGAGAATGCTCTCTTCATCATCCAAGAAGCAATCCTTCCGAAGACCTCCCTCATCTCCGGCCTTACACCCGTGCCAAAGATGCTTGGCTCTAGGTGGTTTCCTTGTATCGAGGAAGAGCAATCATTCTACGTTCATATTATGTAGTTGTCCAAGATGAAGCCGATGAGTTTGCAATGAAGGTAGAAGAAGAACCTCGTGAGCTCTATCGGAGAGTTACCAAGCTTGCCGTCTCCCTCGGGATCATGGAAGTAAGGACACAGATGACAACCGGATCAAGCGCCAAATTTCTCAAGGCAATGATGCCCTACCACAAAGCCATGTCCTCCGTCATCCGTCAATCGACCGGACTTCCACACCTTGTCCTCAAGTGATGTGTTGGATGAGTTTGTGGCTATGAGCATATTGGACAAGACCGCCGACAATGCGGTGCTTCGCTCTCAAAGAGCAAAGAAGCCCAACCTCGCTTTGAAGGCCAAGATTTGTGTCGAAGAAGATGGAGAGGAGGAACAAGAAGAGAGCAACCTCGAAGATACTAAGTATGATTATCATGAACACATGGCCCTTGCTTCAAGACAATTTTGGAGCAAGAAGAACTCAAGGCCCAACTTCAACAAGAGCAATTCAAGTGGCTCTAAGGGCAAGCAACGAGTGAGGACGTGTTTCAATTGTGGAAATGTGAGTCACTTTGTTGCGGAGTGTCCATATGAGAAGAGGGAAGACAATGGTGGCAAGCTCATCCGTAAGGACAAGGCCAAGTCTTTTCGAACAAGAGCAACTTCCCAAAGAAGACTCCTCACAAAGCTTTGGTGGTTCAAGAAGAGTACAATGAGGATGATGATGATGATGAGGATGGTGAACCGGTTGCCATGGCCTCCGTGGCCATTGCAATGACTCGTCGGGTGTCTCTCTTCGGTTCACCCAATGAAAGCATCACCGCCAAGTGCCTCATGGCTAAAGCCACCAATAAGGTAACCCCCAACATCAAAACTACCATCGTCAATCATTCTTCGTTAACGGATTGCATTGATGAACATGAGGGGACTAGTGTAGAGGAAAATGAATTTGAGATCTTTATGAGTAAACTCAAAGGGAAATCCAAGATGGACTTCGTTGCTCTCTTGGAACAACTTGGTGAAGCCAATGTCATGATCGAGACTCATGAAGAAACCATTTCTAAGATGGAAGGGCATAGTCGTGACTATGCCGATGAGATTTCGGATCTTTCCAATGCTCTTGAGGAAGAGCGTGGTCTTCGCTTGGCTCTTGAGGAGTCACTAACGATGATCACGCTAAATTAAAGAAAGACCTTGATCATGCTCTTGTTGTGTCTCGTGTGCTTAGTTCCGAGAAGGCAAAGCTTGGAGTTGATCTTGCTAGACTCAACGAGGACCTTGACACTCTCGACAAGGCTCACAAAGTCTTGAAGGGTGCTCATGCTAGTATCAAAGAGTCTCATGATCAACTCCAAGTGAAGCTAACCAAGGAGAAAGCCACCTTTCCTCATATGATATTGATTGATAATGCAAATGCTACTAACCCTTGTTGTGAGCATGTGCATCTTGTTGAGGAGAATGCTAAGTTGAAGGAGCAACTTGAAAAGGGCCTTGTCACATGCATTCAAGGTGAGAAGAACCTTAACGACCTTTTGAGTAATCAAAAGGAAGTTATGGCCAAGGAGGGATTGGGTTCGCGCCCAAGCCCAAGAGCAAGAAGAAGAATGACAAGACCAAGCAACCTCCCCTCTCAAGCAAACTTTTGTGAGGGAGGGAGAGGGTGCTTCAAGAAGAAGAAGAACCGTGCAAAGGGTGGCAATGTCAAGAAGGACAACGTCATCCCCATGAACATAGCCGGCGACTTTAACCCCTCTTATGTGTTGTGCCGTGCTAGTGATGGGCATGTTTATGCTAAATTTGTTGGTTCTTCTTATGAGCACATTGAATGGTCTATTTGGGTTCCTAAGACCCTCGTTACTAACATCAAAGGACCCATTACCAAATGGGTACCTAAAACCAAGCATTGATCTCTTGTAGGGGTTTGCTTCGGTGGGGGATCATGGTTGCTCGATAGTGGAGCAACAAATCATATGACCGGAGCAAGGACATGGTGGTGGACGTGCAAGAGATTCCATCTATGCCCACCGATGTCGAGTGGGGTGATGCATCACATTCTAAGGTATTGGGTCTCGGCAAGGTTGTCATTTCTCATGATCTTACGATCGAGAAAGTCATGCTTGTTGAGTCCCTTGCATACAATTTTCTTTCCGTTCGTCAACTTGCAGTCATGGGTTATGCTACTTTCTTTGACATTGATACCGTGGCCCTCTTGTGGAGCAAGACTCTTAAAGTAGCCTTTGTTGGGCATGTCGAAAACGGTCTCTATGTGATTAACTTTTGAGCGACCCACTAAGACCGCGACATGCCTAATGGCTAAAGTTGGCGTGGGATGGCTTTGGCATCGCCGTTTAGCCCATGTCAATATGAGATCTTTGCAAAGTATTCTCAAGGGGGACCATGTCCGTGGACTAACAAATGTTAGTTTTGCCAAAGACCGTGCTTGCAGTGCTTGTATTGAAGGAAACCTTCATGAGAAGGCTCACCCTCCCACGACTATCATATACTCAAAGAGACCCTTGGAGCTCCTTCACATGGATCTCTTTGGGCCACCATCATTTGATAGTCTTGGAGGAAGAAAGTATTGCTTGGTGATCGTGGATGACTATTCGAGATACACTTGGGTATATTTCTTCAAGAGGAAGAGTGAGACCCAACAAACCGTCATCGACTTTGCAAATGAAGCTCAACGTCAACATAATGCAAAGATCTTGACTATAAGAAGTGACAACGGCACCGAGTTCAAGAACTACACTTTGGATGAGTTTCTTAGTGATGAGGGATCAAGCATCAATATTCGGCACCATATACCCCTCAACAAAATGGTGTGGCGGAGAGAAAGAACCGGACGTTGATGGATGCGGCAAGGACCATGATGGCGGAGTTCAAGTCTCCATACAACTTTTGGGCGAAGCCATCAACACCGCTTGTCATGCATCCAATCGGCTTTATCTCCGCAAAGGCTTGAACAAGACTCCTTATGAGATACTCACCGGCAACAAGCCCAACCTCAAGTACTTCCAGGTGTTCGGGTGTAAGTGTTTCATTCTCAAGAAAGGTGTTCGTTTGTCTAAATTTGAAACTAGAGCTCATGAGGGCATATTTGTTGGTTATGCTACAAACTCTCATGCTTACCGTGTCCTCAATAAATCCACGGGACTTATTGAGGAGACGTGTAACGTGGAGTTTGATGAGAATAACGGCTCCCAAGTGGAGCAAAGTGGCACTTGTGATGTAGGTGATGAAATTCCTCCCCAAGCCATAAGAAGAATGGGGGTTGGCTTTATCCAACCCATTGAGGAACCCATTATGGCCGAAGGAGAAGGACAATGCTTCACTCAAGTGGAGCCATCACCAACCCAAAGCCCACACGCTTCCGAAGAACAAAGTGAAGGCCCTCAACCTCATGAACAAGACCAAGGGCAAGATCGTGCTCAAGATGAAGGTCATGCTCAAGACGGCGCTCAAGATGATCAAGTGACCTCTCCTCATCGCACTTCCGAGGAGGATTTAGAGCGTCGTGCCGCCAAGATTGCTTCCAAACTCACTACCAAAGGCCATCTCATGGAGAATGTGGTTGGAAGCCTAAGAAAAGGGGTAAGCACTCGTAGACAATTGGCAAACTATTGTGAACATCACGCGTTTGTCTCTTGTGTTGAACCTCAAAAGGTCTATGAGGCGCTAGAAGACTCAGATTGGCTAAATGCCATGCATGAAGAACTCAACAACTTTGAGTACAACAAGGTGTGGAGATTGGTGCCAAGGCCATCGGAGAACCACAACGTCATTGGAACCAAGTGGATTTTCAAGAACAAGCAAGATGCTCATGGGAACATCATTACGCAACAAGGCAAGATTGGTAGCACAAGGCTACTCCCAAGTCGAGGGTATCGACTATGGTGAAACCTTTGCTCCCGTTGCTCGTCTTGAATCCATTCGCTTGTTGATTGCTTATGCTTTCCATCACAACTTTAAGTTGCAACAAATGGATGTATAAGGTACTTTTCTTACTTGTACAATTAATGAGTTTGTCTATGTCAAGCAACCACCCTGGTTCTAGTACCCCTACTTCCCGTATCATGTTTATCAACTCGATAAGGCACTCTATGGACTTAAACAAGCCCCACGTGCTTGGTATGACCACCTTACCGAAGTTGTTACAAGATCGTGGTTTTGAAGTGGGGCAAATCGATCCCACTCTTTTTACTAAGAAGGTCAATGGGGAGTTGTTTGTATGCCAACTATATGTTGATGATATTATCTTTGGTTCTCCTAACAAAGCTTTCAATGAGGAATTTGCCGCTCTCATGACCTCCAAGTTCAAGATGTCTTCAATGGGAGAGTTGAAGTTCTTTCTTGGTTTCGATATCAAACAAAGAAGAGAAGGAACCTTCATCAACCAAGCCAAATACACTCAAGACATGCTCAAAAGATTCAAGCTAAGTGATGTCAAGCCGGCTACTACACCAATGCCCACCAAGTGCCAACTTGACATTGATCCCAATGGTAAGCGGTGGATCAAAAGGTATATCGCTCCATGATTGGATCCCTGCTTTACCTTTGTGCATCTAGACCGGATATCATGTTGAGTGTGGGAATGTGTGCACGGTTTCAAGCCGCACCAAAGGAAAGTCATTTTGTGGCGGTCAAGCAAATCTTTCGATATTTGGCTCATACCCCAAACTTTGGCTTATGGTACCCAAGAGGAGCAAACTTCAAGCTTGAAGGATTTACGGATTCGATTGGGCGGAGACAAAGTGGATAGGAAGTCCACTAGGAGGGTGCCAATTTCTTGGTTGCTCCTTGGTAAGTTAGTCTTCCAAGAAGCAAAGTTGTGTGTCACTCTCTCGTCCACCGAAGCGGAATATGTGGCGGTAGGTAGTTGTTGTGCTCAACTCCTATGGATGAGGCAAACTTTAAAGGAGTACGGTGTCATTTGTGAAAAAGTGCCTCTTTGGTGTGATAATGAAAGTGCCATCAAGATTTCTCTCAACCCGGTGCAACACTTCAAGACGAAGCACATCGAGATTCGGTATCACTTCATCCGGGATCACATTAGGCGAGGAGAGATCGAGCTCAAGTATGTCAACACTCGGGATAACCTTGCGGATATATTCACGAAGCCCTTAGATGAAGCAAGATTTAGCGAGTTAAGGCATGAGCTAAATATCATTGATTTGAGCTATGTGACTTTAGACCTTGCACTCCCCACCACAATCAACTTGCTGTCTAGTTTAGGTGTAGGCATGGACATAGGGGGAGTATTGTTCTCTCAATGAACTCTCCCTCCCCCCCTTTATGCGTAAATCGATCACCTCTTTCACATTAGCCATTTTTATGGTACTTGTGTTCCAAAGACGAGTTTTGGTCATGGGCCCAAGGATAATTCTTCGCGGTGCCATACCATCCTACTCAAAAATAGGTGGCTTCGGCCACCGCCCTCTCCCCTTGAGAGGCCTTGTCGTTTGGTGGTTTCTTGTTGTCTTTTGCCTCTAGTTTGCGGTTGAGTTTGTGGTTTCTTGTGTGTAAACAAAAAAAAAGGAAAAAAAATTTCATTGCAAAGGCCTTTTTTCGTTTTTGAATCATGCGGTGACTTGAGATTCATGGTACTACCGCGGCCAGCTGCGGTACTACCGCAGCCAGCCACGGTACTACCGCTTGCGGGAGCACGGTACTACCGCAACCTCACGGCAGTAATTTTTTCTTGCCGCCGGTCAGCAGTACTACCGCCTCGGTGCGTAACTTCCGCCCGGCGGTACTACATGATGAGACGCGGTACTACATGACGGTTCATGAGCGAGGGATAAGGGCAGGCGGGGAGTTCCAACTCCCCCATACCCATTCGTTACCTTCTCCCACATCGCCTCCTTCTCTCCCTTGCTCAAGAACGGGCGGCGTCTCGCCGGATCTCTCCTTCACCGGCTGCCCTCCCGTGATTCCGACCGTGGGATCGTTCTCCACCGCGTGCTCTTGACATGGACCTGTGTTTTTCCCCAATTCCCTCTCCTTGTTGTTGGTGTTTGGCGTTTCTAGGTTTTGGGGAGGCTTGTGTGTTCTTGAGATTGATAGGCCTAATCTCCGCAAGAATAGGATGAAGGAGTGTAGTATTGCATAGGATTTATATGTGTATTGATGTCATCGCTAGATCTCGATCACCATGCACCGCCATTGTTTCAGCGGTTCTTTTGAGATTCAAATCGGTAGTTGGATCCGCTAGCGGTACTACCGCCCTCGTGTGCGGTACTACCGGCGGCACTACAGTGACTTTACTTCCGCTCCGACCACGGTACTACCGTGACCCGCATGGTACTACTGCGTGCAGGCAGATATTATCGCTTTAGTACCGCAGCGTTGGCCGTCCCACCGTGCCTCACACCTATCGCATGCCAACTTTCTCATATGTCTCCTATGTTTTTCCTGCTTTTTTCGTGGCCTTTGCATTGATCTTCTTGCGTTTTGGTGCTTTGCGTGTGTGGTTCGGTGGTGGCTCTCGCCATCCAATCCCAGCCGTGACACCGACTCAAGCGTCTGCACAAGAACCCCGATTACACTGTAGGGCTCCTCTTACGCCCCCAAGCGCCATGTCAAGACAAGCGCCCCCAAGGTCAAGGAGCCTCCAAGAGCATGGATGAGATGCCCCATTACGACTACGTCCGCCTCCTAACATGGATCCGTGACCCCTCGTTCCTCGGTCGGGGCTGTGAGCTGTTCGGAACAAGCATCAAACCAACATCTATCTGGGCGTCATTAAGAACAAGCGAGAACACCTATGTGGATGTGAAGTGGATTGACATGCATCACTTGAGGAAGGAGAAGTTACATGCCTACTTTGGAGAGGCTCTGGACTTGGTGGAGCAGTTTGGCATTGAGCATATCATCTCTTTTCACCTTGACTATGATCCCGAGCTCATTGGTCAGTTCTTTGCTTCGCCTACTTTCACCCCAATGAGGAAAGGAGAATGACCTGGATGACAAATGGCCATAAGTCGATGCTACTGGAAGGAGTTCATGGATCTGCTCCAAGTTCCCGATGACGGGCTTGACTCCCGTAGGTGTTAGTCCCCATGCCAACCCCTGACTCGCCAACAAGGACAGGCTTGCACCATTCTATGTTGAGAAGACACTTCCAAGTGGCAAGATAGGTTTGGTGCTCAACTCCTTTTGGATATCATGTACCGCATCTTCCGCAACTCCTTGTTCCCCGCATTGGCGACAAGGACAAGGTTCATGCCTATATGGTGGATATGATGCTCATCTGCGAGGAGGCTCGTGTGTCTCAGACTCACCACTTGATATCTCACACATCATGTGGATTGAGCTTCGGTTTGCCGTGTACAACCGCAAGGTGCCTATATACGGTCCATATCTATTTCTGCGATCTCGAGGACTTGGGACAAGATGTTCCACAGTGAGGAGTTCCTTGCCCTGTTGGATTCGCCATGACCCCATCTGCTCAAGTGTCAAACCCAACTGGGCCAACACTACTACTCGTCTTTGGCGTCTGCAGCCTAGGGCTGCTGTTGGAGAGGAGGATCTTTGGCGCCGAGCATGTTGATGAAGGCCATGCCGCTAGGCCTTCCTGTAGCTCCTCTATGCCTTCTTGGGCCCACGTGAAGGACAAGATGAAGACTCTTTTTACGCATGCAAGCCAAGGGGCGATCTGAGGACTCATGTGGCATCCAAGGAGAGTAAATCGGCCCGGACAGGGAAGATCTTGAAGCTCTATGGTGAGGATGTGTGCGGAGGATCTGAGGAGCACATCACCCCGGAGGCCGAGTGGATGGCGAAGCAAGGCTACAAGTGGGTGATTACGAGGAGGACGTCGAGGAGTCCATCCTGCTGGCCGAGGAGTCTGGCGACGAGGGTTGGGACGAGTTCCCTGCCGCTTGAGCCACCGCTTGTGTGTAGGTGTCCTCTCTGCCTTTTGGCGTCTCGATGCCAAAGGGGAGAAGGCGTGAGATTTATGCGAGTCTTGTGTCGTGTTCGCGTTCGTTTGGTGTGTTTATTGCGTTCTCGGTTGAATCTCGTTTGAACCACGTTTTAGTTGCTTTTCCTTCTTATGGTGTAAGACATATGCACTCTATCTATCTTAGCAAGCTTATGTTATTTCGTGCTATATGTTGTTTAGATGTTATTCTTGGACTTTTGTCTCTAAAATATAGGGGAGTGGTGATCCTAGATCGTGTGCTATGCAGTCCAAAGCATTCATCCCGAGTGCACACATCTAGGGGGAGTCCGCCTATATTTTGGAGAGGAGGGGTTTGCTTTTGCTCTATATTATTGTATCCTTGTACAAATCCGTATTGTCATCAATCCACCAAAAGGGGAGATTGTAAGGGCATATTTATCCGTAAGTGTTTTGGTGATTGATGACGATACTTTTGCGGACTAATCGTATGCTTTGAGTTCCTCAGATGGTTCATCTCTAGGCTCGAGACGATTCGGTGCCCCTCGGAGACTATTGAAGACGGCGTCGTCCTACGTTTCTTTTTGGTGGATTTGAGTCGTAGGAGAGCCGTACTATTAAGAGGGGGTCCGCGTCGGAAAGGTTAGGGCGGAATCAACACGTACACTTGTCCCTCCTTTCCCTGCACTTTGGAGCTTCCCTTCGTTATCTTGGTTGTGCGGAAATCTGACAATTGCCACTGTACTTGCGGTAGTACCGCAGTACACGCCGTAGTATCTTGCAGATACACGCAGTAGTACCTGGTGGCGCCACGGTAGTACCGCCTCCCAGTGGTAGTACCGCGGCTCCTAGGCCTAGTGCCGCTCGGTCTTGATAGTAGGGCGGATGTAATTTTACATCCGCGCCCACCACGGTAGTACCGCTCGTCTGAGCGGTAGTACCCTGGGCGCCACGGTAGTACCGCTCCCGAGTGGTAGTACCCGCTGACTCCTAGGCCTAGTGCCGCTCGGTCTTGATAGTAGGGCGGATGTAATTTTTACATCCGCGCCACCACGGTAGTACCGCCGCGAGCGGTAGTACGCGGGGCTCACGGTAATCTTGCTCCCGAGCCGTAGTACCGTGGCGCTCCTACCAAGCACCGTAGTATCACGGTAGTAGGCACGCCGCTACGGTAGTACCGCTCTCGAGGAGCGGTAGTACCGCCGGATTTTCGCACTACCGCAGCTTTGCCGAAGTTGGCACGGATGTAATTTATTTCGTCTGCGTTCTTCTCGTGTCGTGACTCCCTGCCTTGCGGTAGTACCGTAAGGGGAGCGGTAGTACCGCCATGAGCGGTAGTATCGCCCTAGTCATTTGGTTCCGCTGGCTGTGGCTGTAGTATCATATGCGTCTCACAGTAGTACCGCTACCGAGCGGTAGTAATCAAGGCTCATGAAATGACTAAGTGGATAACGGTTGGATTTTTCCATGACTATATAAGGGGCTTCTTCAACCTCTAGTTGAGCATCTCTTCCCTCTCTAAGCTCCATTGTTGCTCCAAGCTCCATTTTGGCCCGACCTCTCTCCCTAGCCAATCAAACTTGTTGATTTGCTCGGGATTGGGTGACAAGGGCCCGATCTACACTTCCACCACAAGATATTTGATTCCCCCACTTATCCCTTGCGGATCTTGTTACTCTTGGGTGTTTGAGCATCCTAGACGGTTGAGGTCACCGTGGAGCCATATTCCATTGTGGTGAAGCTTCGTGGTGTTGTTGGGAGCCTCCAATTAAGTTGTGGAGATTGCCCCAACCTTGTTTGTAAAGGTTCGGTCGCCGCCTTCAAGGGCACCAATAGTGGAATCACGGCTCTTGCATTGTGCGAGGGCGTGAGGAGATTACGGTGGCCCTAGTGGCTTCTTGGGGAGCATTGTGCCTCCACACCGCTCTAACGGAGACGTACTTCCCCTCAAAAGGAAGGAACTTGTAACACATCCTCGTCTCCACCGGCTCCACTCTTGGTTATCTTATCCCTTTACTTGCAAGCTTATTTGTGTTCCTATCCTTGCTTGCTCGTGTAAGCGTGTGTTGTTGCATCATATAGGTTGTCCACCTAGTTGCACATCTAGACAACCTTTATTAGTGCAAAGTTTAAATTGGTAAAGAAAAGCTTAAAATTGTTAGTTGCCTATTCACCCCCCCCCTCTAGTCAACCATATCGATCCTTTCAGCCGCCGTCCACCCATTTCATTTGCTCCAGCAACGAAGGGTCCGGCCATGAGGGATCCGGCCTCCGATCATCTTCGCCGCCTCGAGATCTTCTTCTCGTCACCGGCAAATTCTCAAAACTGCATTACCATCATCAACCGAGCAGATGACCTCGAGGGCTACACGGTCCGCAAGAGAGGTCGCACTCTTCGTGTCCGATTACGTTATTCATCGCTTAATATTACATGCTACTTTATCGTCTCTGCTCACCGATTAGACTCGAGTCACTCCAAACTAATGGTCAAACTTGAGTTTTTAAATGGTTGTGGGGTACATATCGGGGCCTCTATCAATAGTATCTATCTACTATCTGGTTGATCTCCGGTGTCTACTATGAGTTTCATGTTGGGTGGGAAACAAACAATAAAGAAGCCATTATCTGTATTTATTAACCAAGCCATTATCTGCTCGCTATTATTGATTTTGGGTCTATCCACGAGTTGCTACCATCACTCTGGATTTACGCATGCACTCCTTACATAATCTCACTATGTTTTATTCCTATGCATGACAGTTCTTGTAAACAATGGAACTGAACATGTAGAGCAAAAGAGACGAGCCTTGTGTGGCAATATAATTTCATGCAGACGTCGCTCCATGGTAGGCGCAAAGGCAGACCCTCCTCCACGCATTTCGGATTGTAATCGAGAGGAAGATATCTGCTCGAGGGGATTCGTATGAGAAGATAACTCCTATTTACCCCCTGAGGTCTTCGCTCTAACTTGGCATGCTGATGTTGGTTATATCATGCATATGTTGTCTTGCATTGCTTACTTTATACATCAAATATGTCATCTGCTTAGTTTAGACATCCTTTGTGCGAATGCCATCTGTTTAGTTTATTCATCGTTTATGTGAATTATGCAACGCCACCTTGTTTAGCCAGGCATCATATATGTGAATTTTGCAATGCCGTCCTTCTTAGCCAGTCATCTCATATGTAAATTATATCAGGCCATCCTTTTTTTCGTTACATATTACATTTGTCAACAATGTTAGTACATTCAATTGCTCTTCGTGTGCATCAGCCATTTGACACGGTGATGGCAAATTCTCGAGTGAAAACAAGGTCTTCGAGCGCACTATGCTATCTCGATGAAGCGCACATCTCGCTGGTTACGGATAGCTCCTCGCAGGAGGATTCAGAGATGTATGACCAGTCCTATCCCCGAGGTGTATGCTCTAACTTGGCGGGGTTATGTTGCTCATATCGTGTGTATGGTGCCTCGCATTGCTATGCCATTTGATTAGTTTAGACATGCTTTGTGTGAATGCCAATTGCTCAAAGGTCTAATTACCATATATGTGAATTATGCATTGCCATCTTGTTGCAAGACATTATATATGTGAATTATGCAATGCTATCTTGTTGCAAAGGCATTATATATGTGAATTATGCAATGCCATGTCAGTTTAGCCAATCATCAAGTATGTGAATTATATCATGCTATCATTTTTTGTATTACGTGTTCCATTTGTCGGACAACGTTTGTATATTCAACTACTCTTCCTGTGCATCAGCCATTTGAAGCGGTGATGGAAGTATCTGGAGTGAAAACAAGGTATTCAGAAAGCGCATAATGCTACTGAAGCGTACATCTTCTTTGGCTACAGAGCTCCTCGGAGGAGAATTCGTAGACCGATGACCAGTCCTATTTCCCCCCTGAGGTCTATGCTCAAACTTGGCAGGATTATATTACCCATGTCATGCATGTTGTCTTGCATTGCTTAGTTTTTACATCATATATAGATTGCCATCTGCTTACTTGCTTACTATATAAATCATATATTTGAATTATATCATGCCATCATGTTTACATAGTACATACACATCATCTATCTCAATTATGGCATGGCAACCCATTTAATAAAGACATCATATAGTTATATCATCTCATCCTGCTTAGTGTTTACAGTCATCATATTTAGAATTATGGCATTCTATCCATGAATGTATGTGAATTATGGCATGCCAACCTATTTAATAAACACATTATATAGTTATGTCATGTCATCCTATTTACATAGTCTCATATTTTGAACTATGTCTTTCCATCTTTTTTAGTTAGCCATCATAATGTGAAATTATGTCATGCTATCCTATTTAGTTAGCCATCATATATGTGAAATTGTGTCATGCTATCATGTTTGGTTAGACAACATAAATATGAATTATTTCATGCCCTCTTTTATTCCCCACTATCCATTGCACCTGTCTATCATACAATGTCTATACTTTTAATTACTTTTCTTGTTTATCGACCATTTGAATTGGAGAGCGTGATGGCGATATCTAAGGGAGTAACAACACGGTCTTCAGAAAAGATAGTGCTACCAATTGATGCAGATAGAACCACGGTTGTACTTGCCCAAGGACTAGATCCACCACACATAACCCAGACTCTCGCAGATTGTACCCCCTACCCAGTTGGACAGAGAACCAGCTACACCCCTTCTAACCGCAACCCCGGCAGATAGTAACCCAGTTCCAGTTGACACATCACCGTCTCCAACACAGAGCACCCAAACACGAGCGGTTAGTAAGGGAACTGCAGTGCACAAAGCACGAGGACCACCACTCCGAATCCCAACTCAACGCTTAAAGGAGAAGAAGATTTGTTCTCGTGTCGTTCTCAGTAGCTATGGTTCATACTCCTTTGCTCTTGCATTACTGTATTTACTCATACCAACTATTTTCAAATTTGAAGGATGGAATTGAAACTCCAATGGCGCATAGCAGTATGTTTTAAACCTGTTTCTTTAACTGGTTTGTCGTTGTAACCTGCTCTATGTTGATTTCAGTTTCAATTGAATAAACAGTTATGTTCTCATGTCATGCACATTACAAGTGTTGTTATTGCTCTATAGTTACCCACACTTATATTCTATCTATTCTACTTTGTCTTGAACAAATATTATTTGAACTGTGTCTCTATCTTGATTTGGCAACAAAAACTAGAATGATATAGACCATAAAGTGACCACGGTACATAGATATATGTTTGTTTCATCTTTGTTATCCCGTCCACTTTACTCTTGAACTCATTTACCAAAATGAGTTTCATATACAACATGGTAAACATGTGATGTGTCTCGCTTGTTTCTCTTTTAGAATGCGGACAAAATATTGGAGAACAAGATCATGCGTTATCCAATGATAAAGGAAGTAATGCGAGATAAGGTTCAAGATAGTGAGACATCCCTGTTGGTCTCCAAGAAAGTCGATAAAAACTATCTTGACGACGGTGAGGGAACCCAAAAGTCCTGTCTTGATGTAGTGTTCGATTCGCCACTCTGGCCGCACAAGCTCTTCGAACTCATTGCTGAATCAGTTCGTCTTCTTGAGTCTCAACTTCAAATTGAAAGACATCGATCGGATGTCATGACAGAAGTCAAGGACCGAGGAAGTCCCCGCAGAATTCAGATGCATATTTTACGGTGCAACAAAGAAGTTACTGGAGGATTTAAGCGCCAAACAAGAGAAAGCTAATAAGCTTGCTAAGCATCTTGCCAAAGATTATGGGTACCTGTGATATTGTTTCTTGAGATCTTCTCAAGTGGTTTCAGCCTGGATTTGTTTTCTTGTATGCGTTTATTTGCGCCGGTCGCCAACTTTGACAACCAAAGGTATATGATATGTCGCTTTGTTCCCTATATTTGTACCTTTGGTGGCGAACTTTGATGCCCAGTGGATGTAATATGTGTAATGTACCGTGATAGCCTAGCATAAGTTGCTTGCTTATTTATTTCCTTGTTGTCTTGTTTATTTGTTTGCTTGTAGTCGGTGCAGTTCTTTTTAAAACTAGGCCACAATAACCATGGGCTAATATTTCTTTGTAGTGACCTTGGGCCTTCTACGGGTCAGAGAACAATGGGCCTTCTACGGGCCGTAGAAACAGTAGACCTTCTACGGACCGTAGAAACAATGGGCCTTCTACGGGCCGTAGAAACAATAGGCCTTCTACGGGCCGTAGAAACAATGGGGCTTCTACGGGCCGTATCATCAATGGGCCTTATACGGGCCGTATGACCATAACGGGCCATCGTTAATAGGTCGTATTTGATGACGCTATGAAAACGGCCCAACGTATTAACGGACCACAAACGGGCCGATGTAACCACGGGCTGAATTTGGCCCACAAGCAGAAAATGACAGTAACGGGCCATAAGTAAACGAATGCTAGAAATGAGCCCAAGAATAAATGGGCTCTGAGAAGGCCGAAGATAACATTTCTTTGAAACGCCCAACCGAATAACAGGCCCTTAATGGGTATAAAGTGATATATCGTTCATTACGGGCCGTTCACCACGGGCCGTTAATGGGTGTAAAGTGATACCTTTGTTCATTGCGGGCCGGTTTCACCACGGGCCATTAATAGGCCAAGAGTTACATATGGCCTCATATGGGTCGAAGACGCCATGGGCCATACATGGGCCGAAGTGAAAACGGGGAATCATATTGGATGGCCCAGATGACGCCATCGGGCCTAATTCGGATAGGGCGAACGGGCCCTGGGTTAGCGGGCTGTAAATGGGCTATATGCGAACAGGCCGTTCACAGGCTTGCCGTGGGCCGGCCCGCCACCTTTTGACCAAGTCAAACGGGCCGGCCTTTTCACAAGAATGGGCCTCTGTTGGGTCGTGCCACATGTCGACATATCATAGGCGCCTTCGTCCAATGAGTGGATGACATCCGTCCCAATGATGAGTCGACACGCAGTTTTCCTCCACCAATGATGATTTTACACGTGGAAAATCCCCATTGGTCGGGGCTGTTAACGGGTTATCGGATCCAAAATCCGACCCGATAGCTTAACGGCGTTCCATTACGGTGGATGCCACGTGTCGATCACCCTTGACGAAAGGACTTCTGTGACGCGCGATTTATCGTCATGGAAGTGGACACTTCCGTGATGATAATTTTGGTAATGTCATGGAACACTTCTACGACAACACAGGTATGACTATCTTGATTCTGTCATAAATTTGTCATGGATGTACATTGTGACGCCCCCGATTCAATCATACACTAATCATGCACGCAAATGTGTACGATCAAGATCAGGGACTCACGGGAAGATATCACAACACAACTCTAAAACATAAATAAGTCATACAAGCATCATAATACAAGCCAGGGCCTCGAGGGCTCGAATACAAGTGCTCGATCATAGACGAAGTCACGGAAGCAACAATATCTGAGTACGTACATAAGTTAAACAAGTTTGCCTTAAGAAGGCTAGCACAAACTGGGATACAGATCGAAAGAGGCGCAGGCCTCCCGCCTCGATCCTCCTAAACTACTCCCGGTCGTCGGTAGGTGCACGTAGTAGTAGGCACCTCCAGCAGTAGTATTCATCATCGACGGTGGCGTCGGCCCTGGCTCCATCGTCTGCTGCAGCAATCGAGTAGAGATAGGGGGAAAAGGGGAACAAGGCAACCGTGAGTACTCATCCAAAGTACTGCAAGCAAGGAGCTACACTACATATGCATGGATATATGTGTAAAGGGCCATATCGATTGGACTGAATCGCAGAATGCCGTAATAAAGGGGATAGCTAGTCTTATCAAGACTACGCTCCGGTCACCTTCGCCTTGCAAATGTAGAAGAGGGTAGGTTGAAGTCCTCCAATGTAACATCACATAGCAATAATCCTACCCGCGATCCCTCCTCGTATCCCCAAGAGAGAGCGACCACCGGTTGTATCCGCACTTGGAAGGGTGTGTTTTATTAAGTATCCGGTTTTAGTTGTCATAAGGTCAAGGTACAACTCCAAGTCGTCCCTGCTCATCAAGATCACGGCTATTCGAATAGATTAACTTCACAGGGTGCACCAACTTACCCAACACGTTTGATCCCATTTGGCCGGACACACTTTCCCGGTCATGCCCGGCCGCTGAAGATCAACACGCCGCAGCCCCACCTAGGCACAACAGAGAGGCCAAGACGCCGGTCTAAACCTAAGCGCACAGGGTCCGCCCATCGCCCAATGCACACTCAAGACGTTAAGTAGGGCGGCCGAAAGCGCACCTAGCCTAGTGGCGTTCCCACCAATTCGCTACCGCTCCGTCGCAGACGTCTGAAGTGCTTCGGCTGATACCACGATGCCGAGTGCCCATATCTTTCCCACGTAGTTGGTTAGTGCGTATAAGCTCGTAGCCAACTCAGATCAAATACCAAGATCTCGTTAAGCGTGTTAAGTATCCGCGAACGCCCGAGCAGGCTGTGCCCACCTCTCTCCTAGGCGGTCCCAACCTGCCTGTCGCTCCGCCACAAGGATCCACTCATGGGTGCTCCACCACCAATTCGACTTTAGTCTCCACATGTATCATGTACAAGTATATAGTATATACCCGTGATCACCTCCCGAGTGATCACGGCCCGATAGTATAGCACAGCAGAGGGACAAGAATGTAGGGCCACAGATGAAAATACTAGCATCCTATACTAAGCATATAGGATTGCGGTAAAGGTAACAACAGAGTAGCAAGGACATGCTATGCATCGGGATAGGTATAATGTAGCAAGAACATGCTACACTACTCTAATGCAAGCAAGATAGAGTAGAATAGGCGATATCCGTGATCAAGGCGGGGCTTGCCCGGTTGCTCTGGCAAGAGAGAGGGGTCGCTAACTCCAGACGAACCGGGCAGCAGCAGCGGCTTGGCCTCGTGGTCTACGGAGAGAAGAGGGGGAAGAAACAATAAATACCATGTAAACAGATGCATATCGATGCATGACATGACAAGTAACGATGCTAGGCGTGCCCTAACGTGGTATGAGATGGTACCGGTTAAGGGGGGAAACATCCGGGAAAGTATTCCCGGTGTTTCGCGTTTTCGGGCAGAGGGGCCGGAGGGGGAAAGTTGCGGGTTCAATAGGTTAGGGGTGTGTGGTGGACGAACGGACTGCGTATCCGGATTCGTCTCGTCGTTCTGAGCAACTTTCATGTTGAAAATATTTTAATCCGAGTTACGGATTAAAAGATATGATTTTCTAAAGATTTTATTAATTTCTGGAATTTAATTAATTATTTAATTAATTTGAAAATGGATTTATGACATCAGCATGATGTCATCTTGGCGTCGGCGATCAACGTTGACCGGCTGACTGGTCAACCCGACATGTGGGTCCAAAGTGGGACCCACTGCCGCCTCTCTTAGGTTAATTACATATTAGTTAATTTAATTAGTGATTAGGTTAATCTAATCAGATTAATTAACTTAATTAATTACTTAATTAACTAATTAATATTTTAATTATTTTAATTATTATTTATTTATTTATTTAATATTTTTTTATTCCTTTTTGAAAAAAACGTTATGGGGCGGGGCCCCTTTGTCAGCGGGCCAAAGGCCTATGCGGGCATGCGCGCCAAGGCAAGACCACATGGGGCCGAGCCCGACCGGGAAGGCGAGGCAAGGCGAGGCCACCGGGAGCAATGCGCACCCGAGGCCGAGGAGGTAGAGGGAGGGCTGCCACCACCATGAAGCGGCGGGTCAAGCCATGAGCGCTCTGGGCACAAGGTCGCATGCGAAGGGGGAAGAGGCCCCTGGCGCTGTATGCCACGGGAGGCCGGGCGATGCGGGCCGACGCGGCGGACGAAGGGAGAAAGAGCATGGGCGCGACCGGAGCCGAGCGACGGCAGGATGGGCGCCGGGCGGAGAAGGGCGCGCGCCCGCCGCAGAGGAGCCGCACGGGATGCGGGAGGGGCTGGGCGGAACAGCTGGGCGCCGCAGGGCGCGGGCGACGGCGCGAGCGCTGAGCGGCGACGGCCGAGGCGACCTAGGGGGAGAGGGGGGCGAAGGGGGGAGCTCACGGGGGGGAAGTAGGGGACGAGGCAGCATGCTCAGGGGCGGTCGAGGAGGACCGGCGAGGCGGAGGTCGAGGCGGCGGCGCTCGTGGAGGGGCCGGGACGACGACGCAGGGCAGCAGCCGGGAGGCGGACGGCGACGAGTTCAAGCGGCAAGAAGGCGGGTCGGCGCGCATCCACGGCGTGAGGAGGAGAGGAGGGGTGAGGACGAGCGGCGGTGGTCGGGTCGTTGGCCGATCCGATCCGAATCGGATCGGGAGGAGGGAAGGGATCGTGGGGGAGTGGGGTGTCGGCGCCTAGGGTTTTGCGGGGGGATAAGGAGAGGGAGTGGGGCGGATGGGCGATGGGCTGGCCGGTGAGCCTGCTTGGCCCCAGTTAGGCGAGAATCGGGGGGCTTCTCCCCCTTTTGTTTTGTTTTTTGTACTTTCTTTCTTTTATTTATTTTCTTTCTGCTTTTAATTCGTTTAAACATATTTAGGCATTTTATAAAATGGGTTTGTTGCACCATAATTAACTTTGTAATATTTGACAACCAATTTAACTTTTTAGTTTTAAATTTTTGAAAACTTTTATTGTCATCATAATTTGAATTTGAATTTTGAAACAGTTTTGAATTAACCCGAGATTAACTACAGTGACAGAGGTGACGTGGCACCATCAACGTGAGTTTACTATGGCATGATTATCCGGGCGTTACAAATCTCCTCCACTACAAGAAATCTCGTCCCGAGATTTAGGAGGTAGAAGGAAAGAGTGCGGGGTATTCATCATGCAGGCGATCCTCGCGTTCCCAGGTGGCTTCATCTTCAGAGTGATTCGACCACTGGACCTTGAGGAACTTGATCGCCTTCTGACGTGTGCGGCGTTCAGCTTGGTCGAGAATGCGGACCGGATGCTCTTTATAGGAGAGGTCCTGTTGCAATTCGAGCACTTCATGGTCCATCGCCGGATTGGGTCCTTGAAGCGGCGTCGGAGTTGTGACACGTGGAACACATCGTGAACTCCGAGACAGGTACGACGGAAGCTCCAGTTGATATGCCACTTTTCCACGCCTTTCCAGAAGAGTGAATGGGCCAATATAGCGAGGAGCTAGCTTGCCCTTGATCCCGAAGCGGTGAGCACCCTTCATTGGTGTAACGCGAAGATAGGCCTTTTCGCCAGGTTGATAGACCATGTCTTTATGATGACGGTCATAATTACTCTTTTGAAGAGACCGAGCAGCCTTGAGATTCTCGCGAATAATGCGGACTTGTTCTTCGGCATGTTGGATAATATCCGGACCGAAGAGTGGACGTTCCCGCTTCGACCCGATTCGGAGGGGTTCGCACTTTCGTCCATATAACACTTCAAGGGGGCCATCTTCGCACTAGCTTGATAGCTATTATTATAAGAGAACTCAAAGATACGGGAGAGATTCCTCCCATTTCTTGCCGAAGGAAATAACACAAGCTCGAAGCATGTCTTCGAGAACTTGGTTGACACGCTCAACTTGCCCTTGTGATCATGCGGATGAAACGCAGATCGAAGATAAGTGAGTACCCATAGCTTCTTGAAAACTTGCCTGTAATCTTGAAGTGAATAAGCCGCCGCGGTCCGAACCGATAACCAATGGAATACCGTGAAGTGAAACAATTTCGACATATAGAGAGTTGCAAGTCGACTAGCGGTGATCGCTTCTTTGACCGCCGTAAAATGTGCAACTTTAGAAAGCCGGTCAATGACGACAAGAATAGCATCATAACCATTCTGAGAATTGGGAAATCAAGTGACGAAGTCCATTTCAACATGGTCCCATTTCCATTCGTGAATAGAGATAGGTTGCGAGTTCCAAAGCAGGCCTTTGATGTTCTCGCTTTGATATGACAAAGAACGTCACATTCAAAGAACATAACGAGCAATGTCTCGCTTCATATTAGACCACCGTAATCTCTCGATTTAATGTCTTGGTACATCTTGGTGCTACCTGGATGAATAGACAAAGGCGTATCATGAGCCTCTTTCATAACCTTTGGAGTCGATTCAGGTTTTCCTCTTACTCGGTACCACTAGGCGACCTTTGAAGAATAGGGTGCCTCGTGATCATCCACAAAGTTGAAGAATGAGGGCTTTCCTTCTGCGAGATAAAGTTTAATCCTCTCGACTTCATCATCACATTTCAGATCCATTTGATGGTGTCCACCAGATCTGGTTTCGCAACTGTGGTATTGAGAGAACCCCGAAACAACATGGAGGTTCATCTTGCGTAACTCTGAGGAGGGGGAGCGAGTGCACCGGAGGAACAATATGGAGGTTCAGCTTTCAATTCTTCAACGAGTGAGGACTGAACTTTGTGAACTTGGAGGTGGTTGCAGTAAGACTTGCGGCTCAAGGCATCAGCCATTACATTAGCCTTGCCTGGTGTATAGGAAATACCCAAGTCAAAGTCTGCAACAGTCTCCATCCATCTCTGGCCGACGGAGGTTCAGTGTCCGGCCGAGTAAATGATACTTCAGACTTTGGTGGTCGGTGAAGATCTCGCAACGATTACCGAGAAGGTATTGTCGCCACCGCTTCAAAGGCATGAATGACAAAGAAGAAGTTCGAGGTCGTGAACTGGGTAGTTCTCTTCGTGAGGGCGTAATTGTCGAGAGGCATAAGCAACCACTTTGCGCTCTTGCATTAGGACACGCCCTAATCCTTGACGGAAGCGTCGCGATAAATGACGAAGTCCTTCTTAGTATCGGGAGGAGCTAGTATCGCGTAAGTCAACTTGTCTTTGAGTGCCCGGAAACTTCCGACATTTATCATCCATTGGAACTTGACGCCTTATGCAAAGCAAAGTTAGTCGAGGCACGGCAATCTTGGAGAAGTTCTCGGCGAATCGACGGCAATAGTCGGCGAGACCGAGAAAACTTCCGACTTGCTTAACATTCTTCGGAGGAGTCCAATCGAGAATAGCCTGAACTCGTTCGGGGTTGACGGAATACCATCCTTAGAGATGACATGCCCGAGATAGGTTACTTCGGAAGCCGTAATTCACATTTGGAGAACTTGGCATAAAGTTGATGCTCTCGTAGCTTTTCCAAAGACAAGACGAAGATGTTCAAGATGTTCTTCTTCATTCTTGGAAAATATCGGGATATCATCCGGATAAACCACGATTTAACTTGTCGAGGTAATCCATGAATATATAGTTCATCAAAGTAGAGAAGGTGGTCGGAGCATTGGTTAAGCCGAAAGACATGACGGTGTACTCGTATGAACCATAATGAGTCACAAAGGCGGTCTTGGGGATATCCTCCTCACGAACACGGATCTGGTGATAACCCAACCTCAAGTCGAGTTTAGAGAACATTGATGAACCAGCCAGTTGATCATACAGATCATTGATCCGAAGAAGAGGATACTTATTCTGAATGGTAGCTTGATTTATAGGACGGTAGTCTTGGACCAATCGGTTTGTCCCATCCTTCTTCTTGACAAAGAGAGAAGGTGCTCCCCAAGGAGAGCAATTTGGGCGAATGAAACCATCGCGAAGAGACTTGTCGATTTCCTCCTTAAGCTCAAGGAGTTCATGCGGCGGCATCTTGTAGGGTCGCTTGGCTATAGGAGTGGTGCACTGGTTTCAAGTCGATGACGAATTCGACAGCTCTAGCAGGGGAATCCACAGGAGTTCTTCAGAAAGACGTCGAGGAATTCACGCATGACAGAATGTTTTCAATACCCTCGAGTGGTGCAGCGTTCAATGCATTCAATGCATAGAGCCTTGCCTCGGCATTTTGCACCGTATGAGCTTGGTAAGTGACTATTTCATCTCAAGGGTGTAGCAGATGGACGGTCTTAGTGGCGCAAACTATAGAAGCAGATGCGCCTTTAACCAATTCATTCCTGCAATGAGGTCAATGCCGCAAGACTTCAAAGACGATGGGTGAGACAAGGAATTCCAAGTCCTTCGATTTCAACGGGGACTTCGTTGCAAATCATGGATGTTCGACATTGGCCAGCAGGGGTGTGTACTAATAGTGAAGCATTCATGTCTTCACTTTTAATGCCATGCATGAATGCAAAATCTTCGTACATGAATGAATGCGATGCCTCAGATCAAATAAAACGCATGCCGGTAATCGAATTTACGAGGAGTGTACCCATCACAAGAGCAGTGTTGGTCTTGAGCTTCGCTCGGATCAACGTGGTTGGCATGAACTCGACCATAAGGCTTGGCATTGTTGTTGCGGGGCTGGTTGCTTCATGACCCGTCATTGGAAGGGCCACCGATTCTCGTTCTCGTTGCATTCTCTAGCACGGTGTTCGTTGTCCACACTCAAGCACAACCCATTATTGGGAATGGGAACAGAGCTTGGGGTGGTGGAGCTGGAAGCTTTGGCTGCCTAGTTGGAGTAGGCGGGCGAGGTGCAAGATAGCTCTCGCCTTGGGGCGGTGCATTAATTTGGTACATGCCGTTGGGAATCCATATCTTGCGCTCGAGAGGACGGGCTCAAGATGAGCCCGTGTCACGTTGCCATACCGTTAGAGCTCGTATTCCCCGCAAACCAGTTTCGACATTGATAGCTTTGTTCACCAAGGTGGCGAAATCAAGAAAGTCGTGCACTAGAAGTGCGAGCTTGATGTCGCCTTGAAGGCCGCCACGAAACTTCTCTTATGCGCATGCATCGGTTGCAATATCCTCTTCAAAGATAGCGAGACAAGTCCAGAACTCTCACGATAAGCTTCAACAGCCTTTGTTGCCTTGGGTGAGGTTATGAACTCACGCTTCTTCCGTCCATGACTCCTTGAGGGATGAAACGGCACGTAAAGCAGCCTGAAGTCTCGCCAGTGACGATTGTTCCAATCGGGCGAGTACGCTGTGGCTGTCCCACCATTGAGCTACGAGTCCCTTCAGAAGAAGGAAGCAAAAGTGACATAGTGGCGGGGCTACATCAGCAGACTCCATCTCATAGGTGATGTCATGGAGCCGCCATCGCATCCGTGGGCCGGGTTGAGCTGCGGTACACACTTGGGTTGAGGCGTATGAAATCCTGCAGAGTTGTTGTGTTTGGTCACCGGTTCATATTGGGGCGAGGAAATCGAGCCATCATGTTCTCCATGAACTGGCGATTCATCTCAAGTCGTTGGATCATACCAGCCATGTACTCAAAGCGGTGGTGGGAAGTTGCCACCACGACCACGACCGGTTCTAACCATCCTGCTATTATATAACAGGTAGTTCAAGACTTGAGAAATTATGCAAAGGACAAGAATCATTCATGATGAAACATGCATAATGAAAGCAAAGACGATAGAAACTACATAGTAGTCGGCATATCTTACAAAAGGGATCACGCATAGAGTTCGGTACACGTAGTTCAATACATAGACTAAGACATCATAGGCGGCACGCAGTTCTCATGCGAATGCATCTAACACTAACAAGCAAGCCTACATCAGTCCCACGCTGCATCATGGAGGTAGTCAGAGCCCTAAAGTCGGTAGTGTGGCAGCGGATAGTCCTCCACGTCAGTGACCTGGGGGCCGCGGATACTCTGGTGCATAACCCGACGACCAAGTGGCAGGAGAGGACCAAGTGCGGGAGAGTAGCCTCCCACCTCTAGCCAACCGACACCCTGGGGCATCACGGTCTTGGCTGGGTAGATCGCAGAACGCGGCAGCTCTCTGGATCGGACAAAGGGGTGCAACAGCGTCAGAGCACGGTAAAGGTGCTGACGGGTGATGTACAACTCGTGGCGAAGAGCTCGGTTAGCTCGATCCAAATTTATCGCATGTAGAACAAAGTTCGATGGTAGAAGGGCTCTCTGGTGTGACAATGGAGTAGGCAGCGGTGTAG
Source organism: Aegilops bicornis (assembly GCA_021605145.1). Lineage (NCBI taxonomy): Eukaryota > Viridiplantae > Streptophyta > Magnoliopsida > Poales > Poaceae > Aegilops > Aegilops bicornis. Next base: position 481,977,163 of record CM038673.1, on the reverse strand, counting down.
TAACCCTCCTCACCAACATCGACGCGATAGCAATGTGCTCAAGGGGAGGTGTCCAACTCCGATACTCTCCACGAAGACGTGTCGAGCAGCGTGGCAAGATCGTGGATCGCCATATCGATAGTCACCCCAACACCATGTGCGATTATGCGGCCAAAGAGTGGAGTCATACTCCCGAGAGTAGAGGTGGACGATGGCATGGTATCGCTCTCGGTTAAAGTCCCGGTACTCCTCAAAGACGGTGTACTCAGGTGCCAAATGATAACCCGGATAGGTCATCATCTCTGCTAGCACCGCAGTGATCCCGAGGCACCAATGGCCGTCGTGGTGGCATTTAATTCGCCTCGTGGGTTCCATCTGAAAACAAAGATGTTTCAAAGGAGTCAAATGACAAGTGTGGAAATTGATCAAAATACAATTCCAAAGAATAACTATGGCTTTATCCAACTTTGGGGTGAATGTGGTCACGGGATCCTAGTGTTAGTTAGTAAATTCGTTTAACCCGAGTAGAAGAGAGTTCAGAGTCCCGAGTAAAGGTCGAGGAGTAAAAGATCCTAGTACCACCCGATGGCGACGTGGGCCCGTAAGGCACACAGCCAAGTTAGTAAAAGTTTTGCAATGTCTAGACTCGACTTCGCCAAGGAGTGTGGAAGGGGATTCCTACAGCAGTTGGCTCGATACCAACTTGTGACGCCCCGATTCAATCATACACTAATCATGCACGCAAATGTGTACGATCAAGATCGTGGACTCACGGAAGATATCACAACACAACTCTAAAACATAAATAAGTCATACAAGCATCATAATACAAGCCAGGCCTTGAGGGCTCGAATACAAGTGCTCGATCATAGACGAAGTCACGGAAGCAACAATATCTGAGTACGTATATAAGTTAAAACAAGTTTGCCTTAAGAAGGCTAGCACAAACCGGGATACAGATCGAAGAGGCGCAGGCCTCCCGCCTGGGATCCTCCTAAACTACTCCCCGGTCGCCGCCGGGCCGCACGTAGTAGTAGGCACCTCCAAAGTAGTAGTCATCATCGACGGTGGCGTCGGCTCTGGGCTCCATCGTATGGTTGCGACAATCGAGTAGAGATAGGGGGGAAAAGGGGAACAAGGCAACCGTGAGTACTCATCCAAAGTACTGCAAGCAAGGAGCTACACTACATATGCATGGATATATGTGTAAAGGGCCATATCAGGACCGAATCGCAGAATGCCGTAATAAAAGGGGATAGCTAGTCTTATCGAAGACTACGCTCCTGGTCACCTTCGCCTTGCAAATGTAGAAGAGGGTAGGTTGAAGTCCTCCAATGTAACATCACATAGCAATAATCCTACCGGCCGATCCTCCTCGTATCCCCGAGAGAGAGCGACCACCGGTTGTATCCGCACTTGGAAGGGTGTGTTTTATTAAGTATCCGGTTTTAGTTGTCATAAGGTCAAGGTACAACTCCAAGTCGCCCTGTTATCAAGATCACGGCTATTCAATAGATTAACTTCCTGCAGGGTGCACCAACTTACCCAACACGCTTGATCCCATTTGGCCGGACACACTTTCCCGGTCATGCCCGGCCGCGGAAGATCAACACGCCGCAGCCCCACCTAGGCACAACAGAGAGGCCAAGACACCGGTTCTAAACCTAAGCGCACAAGGGTCCGGGCCCATCGCCCAATGCACACCAAGACGCTATAGGCGGCCGAAAGCAGACCTAGCCTAGTGGCGTTCCAGTCCAATTCGGCGCGCGCCGCTCCGTCGCTGACGTCTGAAGTGCTTCGGCTGATACCGCGACGCCGAGTGCCCATATCTTTCCCACGTAGTTGGTTAGTGCGTATAAGCTTGTAGCCAACTCAGATCAAATACCAAGATCTCGTTAAGCGTGTTAAGTATCCATGAACGCCCGAGCAGGGCCAGCCCACCTCTCTCCTAGGCGGTCCCAACTCCGCCTGTCAGCCCGCCACAAGGATCCACTCATGGTGGTCCACCACCGACCCGACTTTAGTCTCCACATGTATCATGTACAAGTATATAGTATATACCCGTGATCACCTCCCGAGTGATCACGGCCCGATAGTATATAGCAATGACGGACAAGAATGTAGGGCCACAGATGAAAATACTAGCATCCTATACTAAGCATATAGGATTGCGGTAAAGGTAACAACGGTAGTAGCAAGGACAAAGCTATGCATCGTGATAGGTATAATGTAGCAAGAACATGCTACACTACTCTAATGCAAGCGGTATAGAGTAGAATAGGCGATATCTGGTGATCAAGGGGGGCTTGCACTGGTTGCTCGCAAGAGAGAGGGTCGCCAACTCCGTAGGATTTAACCGGGCAAAGATTAGCATCGGTCTCGTGGTCTCTACGGAGAAGAGGGGAAGAAACAATAAATACCATGTAAACAGATGCATATCGATGCATGACATGACAAGTAACGATGTTAGGGCGTGCCCTAACGTGGTATGAGATGGTACGGTTAAGGGGAACATCCGGAAAGTATTCGGTGTTTCACGTTTTAGCGAGAGGGCCGGAGGAAAGTTGCGGGTTCGATAGGTTAGGGGTGTGCGGCGGACGAGCAGATCGCGTATCCGGATTCGCCTCGTCGCTCGAGCAACTTTCATGTTGAAAATATTTTAATCGAAAGTTACGGATTAAAAGATATGATTTTCTAAAGATTTTATTAATTTCGGAATTTAAATAATTATTTAATTAATTCGAAAAATGGATTTATGATGTCAAGATGATGTCATCTTTGGCGTCGGCAGTCAATGTTGACCGTTGACTGGTCAACTGACATGTGGGTCGATGGGACCCACACGCCGATCTCTGTTTAGGTTAATTACATATTAGTTAATTTGATTAGTGAGAAGATAGCATCAAACTGGAGATAATAAACCTAACTCTCCGTGCTTTAATCGAGAATGGATACAGGGTCGTCGAGCGAAACCTTTATTAGGGGGTAGACCTACCTTGTTTTGAGCAACGAACCTCCAATCACTTTTTCAGGAATACACACAGAGAACCATCCGGCTGCACTCAACTGCAAACTAAAGGAACTCCTAACAAGCGATTAGGTTAATCTAATCAGGATTAATTAACTTAATTAATTACTTAATTAACTAATTAATATTTTAATTATTATTTATTTATTTATTTAATATATTTTTTATTCCTTTTAAAAAAACGTTATGGGGCGGGGCCCCTTTGTCAGCGGGCCAAAGGCCTATAAGCGTCTGGCGCCCAGTGCGCAAGACCGGGCCGAGCCCGACCGAAGGCGAGGCAAGGCGAGGCCACCGGGAGCAAGGCGCACCCGAGGCCGCGGTGAGGTAGAGGGAGGCCGGCCACCACGACGAGCGGGCGGGCAAGCCGAGTCTGCGGCACAAGGTACGCGAAGGGAAGAGGCCCGGCGCGCCAGGCGTCACGGGAGGCCAGCGATGGCGATGCGGGACGACGCAGCGGACGCAGAAACGCGGCGGGCCGACCGAGCCGGAGCGGCGACGGGATGGGCGCCAAGGAGAAGGGCGCGGCGTCCATGGCAGAGGAGCCGCAGACGGATGCGGGAGGGCCGGACTAACGGTCACCGCGCCGGCAGGGCGCGGCGACGGCGCCGAGCTGCCGAGCGCGACGGCCGAGGCGACCTAGGGGAGAGGGGGCAAGGGGAGCTCACGGGGGAGTAGGGGACGGGCAATGGGACTCGGAGAGGACCGACGAGGAGGAGGTCGAGGCGCGCGGCGCCAGTGGGGCCGGATGACGACGACAGTGGCAGCCGGGCGGGAGGAGGCGGCGACGAGTTCGGCACGGGGCAGGACACGCTGCCCACGTCCCATGAGGAGGAGGGGGTGAGGACGAGCGGTGGTTTGGTCGTCGGCGATCCGATCCGTAATGGATCGGGGAGGAAGGGATCGTGGGGAGTGGGGGTGTCGACGCCAAGGGTTTGCAGGGGGAATAAGGAGAGGGAGTGAGGGGGGCGGATGGGCGGTGGGGTGGCCAGTGGGCCGTTGGCCTAGGCGAGTCCAAGAGGGCTTCTCCCCCCTTTTGTTTTTTGTACTTTCTTTCTTTTATCTATTTTATTTTCTGTTTTAATTCATTTAAACATATTTAGGCATTTTATAAAAATGGGTTTGTTGCACCATAATTAACTTTGTAATATTTGACAACCACCGAACTTTTTAGTTTTAAATTTTTGAAAACTTTTATTGTCATCATAATTTGAATTTGAAATTGAAACAGTTTTGAATTAACCCGAGATTAACTACAGTGACAGAGGTGACGTGGCACCATCAACGTGAGTTTACTGTGGCATGATTATCCGGGCGTTACATACATGCATGACAAAAAACGCGACCTACTGTGACAAACACGTATCATCACGGAAGTGTATTTTTTTATAGTTAACGTATGTTGTTATGCGGTTTGACCGATAAAGATCTTCGTAGAATATGTAGGAACCAATATGAGCATCCATGTTTCGCTATTGGTTATTGACCGAATACGAGTCTCGGTCATGTCTACATAGTTCTCGAACCCGTAGGGTCCGCACGCTTAACGTTCGGTGACGATCGATAATATGAGTTTGTGTGTTTTGATGTACCGAAGGTGGTTCGGAGTCCCGGATGAGATCGGGGACATGACAAGGAGTCTCGAAATGGTCGAGACGTAAAGATCGATATATTGGGCGACTATATTCGGACATCGGAAAGGTCCCGAGTGATTCGGGTATTTTTCGGAGTACCGGAGAGTTACGGGAATTCGCCGGGGAGTATATGGGCCTTACTGGGCTTTAGGGGAAAGAGAGAGGGGAGGCTGCGTGCCCCCCAAGGCTTAGTACAAATTGGACTAGGGAGGCGGCGCCTCCTTCCTTCTTCTCTTTTCCCTTTCCTTCTCTCCTACTCCTACTACTTGGAAGGGCTCCTAGTTCTACTAGGAAGGGGAATCCTACTCCCGGTGGGAGTAGGACTCCCCTAGGGCGCGCCATAGAGAGGGCCGGCCCTCCCCCTCCTCCACTCCTTTATATACGGGAGAGGAGGGCACCCCATAGACACAACAATTGATCATTGATCTCTTAGCCGTGTGCGGTGCCCCCCTCCAGCATAATCCACCTCGATCATATCGTAGCGGTGCTTAGGCGAAGCCTGCGTCGGTAGCATCATCATCACCATCATCACGCCATCGTGCTGATGGAACTCTCCCTCGAAGCTCTGCTGGATCGGAGTTCGTGGGACGTCATCGAGCTGAACGTGTCTTTGAACTTCGGAGGTGCCGTGCGTTTGGTACTTGGATTGGTCGGATCGTGAAGACGTACGACTACATCAACCGCGTTGTGCTAACGCTTCCGCTTTTGGTCTACGAGGGTACGTGGACACACTCCCTCCTCTCGTTGCTATGCATCACCATGATCCAGTGTGTGCGTAGGAATTTTTTTGAAATTACTACGTTCCCCAACACTACGAGGGAGGCTGATGGGCCTAAAATCCTTAACCTCCAAGGCCTCCGCGGTTTTAGGAATAAGCACAATATGTGCCTTATTAAGCTTGCTGAAACCTCTGCCGTCCCCCACGTACAGCTTTAGCAGAGCCACCATAATGTCGTGCTTAATCACCGGCCAGGCTTTATGATAGAACAGTCCAATGAAACCATCGGGGCCGGGCGCTCTGTCTGGTGGGAGCTCCATGATCACGCTCCAAACCTCCTCCTCTGTAAAGATCTCCTCCATGTCCGCGAGGTCGAGTTGAGGCAAACCCAGCACGTCGAGGTTCAGGGAGTGCGCGCGTGTGCTTGCCGTGCCCAACAACCTGTCGTAGGCCTCAGCGAACACCTCCTCAATTTTTTCCTTGGTCTGTGAAGATCTCCTCCTCGTGCTTGACCCGTGTGATGTAGTTCTTGGCTCTTCTGTCGTTGGCCACAACCTGGAACAACTTCGTGTTGGCGTCCCCTTCTTTCAGCCACCTAATCATGGATCTCTGGCGATCGATGGTCCGCTGCAGGGAGGCAAGACCAAGCAGCGCCACCTTGAGAGTCTTCCTCAACCACCATTCCATGTCCGAGAGCCGGCGAGCTTCAGAGGCTTGGTCAAACCTGTGTATGAGCCAGTTGGCCACCACCATGAGGGTTTTGATGTTGCCAGCTTTGCGTTGGCCCCAAGCCTGAAGGTAGACAGCCGTATTTCTGTAGAGAGCATCCAAACGCTTGAACGGGTCCACAATCTCGTCGCTGCAGGTCCAGGCCTCCCTGTTTGCCTCATCGAATCCTTCCAAATTGGTCCAGAAGATCTCGAACCGAAATCGCTTCTTGTGATGAAGAAGAGCGTTTGTCGACAGATGCAAGGGAGCGTGGTCGCAAACACCCGTGGAGAGGGCTTGGAGCAGGTGATCCGGGTGCGATAACTCCCACTCGACCGACACCAGCACCCGGTCTATCTTAGTGAAGGTGGGGGCATTTCTCTCGTTAGACCAAGTAAACATCCGCCCATGCATATAGAGCTCCTTCAGCTCGTGATCATCCACGAAACTACGAAATCTGTTCATCATCGTACGATTGATATGATCATTGCTCTTCTCCGACGCCCGTAGGATCATGTTAAAATCGCCTAGCCCCTATTTTATCGAGGGGTACACAGCCCCTAATGGGCCACGAGAAAAGCAGGGGTTATGTTTTTTTCAGGGGTAGCAGGGGGTTTATAGTCGGGCCCATTGCCCCAGAGAACCTAAGCCCAGCCCATATTACCCCAAGCACAACAGCAACCCAGCCTGCCAAAAGTCTAGCGTGCCACCCAAAGAATCCAAGCAAACCCTAGCCTCTCCATCTCCACCTCCATCCTCCGCGCCCCCGCTCTGCACGCCGCCGGTCCCTCAACACCCTCCATTCTCGTCCGCCGTCAGCCGCTGAGCGCGCGGCCGCACCCGTCTACTCCGCCGCTCCAAGCCTCCGTTCCCCGCTGGATCTGAGCCTCATCCGCTCCACGGCCGCGACTCAAGGCAAGTTTAACCGACCTGATTGATTCTCTATCAGACTTGTCGTTGCAATCTCGCCGCGCACCAGGCCTAGGTTCCAGCTCTAGCCGCCGACGAGCAGGCTACTGCTGCGCCGAGTCCCGGGGATCTCACTGACCCGACGTCAGGTCGAGGTCTCTTGCTTGGGTTGCGCCCTTGCCTGTCGTATCTCACAATTTTTCTCAGTTTATTAGTTGGTTTGTTATGTTTAGGGTATAGGTCTAGCTCTCTGCTCATACACGCGAACTTACATCTTCTGCCGGTATTGTTTAACTGCCTTCGATGAGCTATTTTTTCTTTATGGGGTTTGATTCCTTTCCTTCATATGAGTCATTCCGTAAGCATTGTTTACCTTATTGTTAGTGTGTCCATTTATGTGTTCCGAGGGTAGTTTTCCCTCCTTGTTTAATTGCCTGTGATGCAATTTCTCGTGCTTCCTTCTGTGTGTATTGATGATATCTTTCTTACTTGTGTACTTTGCATAGCTCGAAGACAGTTGAAGGTAATTTGCAAGCAGCAGCCATGGCGTCTCGTTTTTGGGGACAGGTACTTGCTTTCTCTCTTGCACTGAGCTGCTGAATCAGACTCTATGTTGCATAAGTGTAGTATAGTATGCATATATGTTGTCCTTGTCAAATGCAATTACTTAGTACCTTTATCTTTTTCTACCCAACACCAGGGAGACAGTGACTCTGAGGAGGAGGTGGACGAGATCGAGTCAGAACAAGGGAGTGATAGCGAGAAATCAGAAGCTGGTGATGGGGGACGTGATGGGTCCAAGAACCGCTATCTGAACAAATATACACAAGACAGTGACGACTCTGATACTGAGAGCCACCGCGTGATTCGCTCCTTGAAGGACAAGCGCAATGATGAGATGAAAGCTACTGCCGACCAGATGCGCAATGCAATGAAGATCAATGACTGGATTAGCTTGCAGGAGTGTTTTGACAAGTTAAACAAGCAGCTTGACAAAGTTGTTCGTGTCAATGAATCTGCGAAAATTCCAAATGGTTATATCACAACTCTTGTGCTACTGGAGGACTTCCTTGCAGAGGCTCTTGCAAACAAGGAAGCCAAGAAGAAGATGAGCAGCAGCAACGCGAAGGCGCTAAATGCTGTCAAGCAAAAACTTAAGAAGAACAACAAGCAGTATGAAGACTTGATCCAGAAGTGCAGAGAGAATCCAGAGAGCTTTGAAGATGATGTTGCAGATGATAAGGATGTGGATGATGATGATGATGAGAGTGGTGACGATGTCGTGGATCCGGATAAGATGGCCTCTGACTCAGAAGATTCAGGGAATGAGGACGATGTGAGTCAAGATGGTGGAGCCTGGGAAAAGAAGTTGAGCAAGAAAGATAAGATTATGGACAAGCAGTTCTTGAAGGACCCGAGTGAGATTACATGGGATATTGTTGATAAAAAGCTGAAGGAGATTGTGGCGTCGAGGGGTAAGAAGGGCACTGGGAGAGTTGAACGTGTGGAGCAGCTAACATTTTTGACACGGGTGGCAAAAACGCCTGCCCAGAAGCTTGAAATTCTTTTTCATGTGATTTCTGCCCAGTTTGATGTCAACCCTAGCTTACTTGGTCATATGCCAGTCAATGTGTGGAAGAAGTGTGTTAACAATATGCTTCTTGTGCTTGATATTCTGCAACAGTATCCTAATATTGTAGTGGACACCTCAGTGGAGGTTGATGAGAAGGAAACTCAGAAGGGTGCCGACTATGATGGAACAATCCATGTCACTGGTGACCTGGTTGCATTCCTGGAGAGAATTGACTCGGAGTTTTTTAAGAGTTTGCAGTGCAGTGATCCATATACCAAAGATTATGTTCAGAGGCTTAGAGATGAACCCTTGTTTTTGGTGCTTGCACAAAATGTGCAAGAGTATCAGGAAAGGGTTGAGAATCATAAGGCTGCTGCGAAGGTTGCATTGCGTCGTGTTGAACTAGTCTACTACAAACCTCAAGAAGTATATGATGCAATGAGAAAGCTGGCTGAGCAAACTGAGGTTGTCATGGAGGATGGAGATATTGAGGCCGGCGATGAGCATCAAGCAGCTGATGACAATAGAGGACCACCACCATTTATTGTGATTCCGGAGGTTGTACCTAGGAAGCCTACTTTCCCTGAGAGTGGCAGAGCTTTGATGGATGGATTGATGTCTCTAATTTACAAGTATGGAGATGAAAGGACCAAAGCCCGGGCAATGCTGTGTCACATATATCACTATGCAATCTCTGATGAATTTTCAGTTGCTCGTGACTTGCTCTTAATGAGTCGTTTACAAGATGGGATTCAACTTATGGACATCTCATCTCAGATTTTATACAACCGGGTCATGGCCCAACTGGGGTTATGCGCCTTCCGAGCTGGTTTGATAGCTGATGCTCATGGTTGCCTGTCTGAGCTATATGCAACTGGAAGAGTGAAAGAGTTGCTTGCACAAGGTGTCCAGTATAGTCGATACCACGAGAGAACTCCTGAACAGGTGAGCCTCCCTCTTGTCTATCATGTGGATGCCTGCACACATGGCAGCTAGTTTCCTATCTAGTTTCCTATGCAACAATGACACAACACATAAACAGGGATCCACCATTTTCCAAGAGATACATATATATATTTATTTAATCAGCAATAATTTTCACTTATGTTTTTGACACATGCTTAGGGGACGGTGCTGCCCATTGGTAGGATAGGTTAAGTTTATATTGTGTTATTGAGGGGTAGGTTGTATTGTTATGTATTGCTGCCCTGTTGAAATGGAACCACCAGTCCAGTTGATTTAAATGAATTTTGCTATTTACCCGAGCCTTACTGGTACATATTGGTGGTGTTTAGATGGCACATCGGCATCAGATACGACTACACTGTCTAGCTCTGTCATCATTATATCTGAGCTAGTCTGACGGAAATTTATTTGTAGTTGCAAAATGTCACTGTTAGTCATAATTGTATCTTAGCTTTTTTTCTTTTCTTTTTGCGAATGGATATCTTAGCTAGTCTAATACTCGCTCCGTTCCTAAATATTTGTCTTTCTAGAGATTTCAACAAATGAGTACATACGGAGCAAAATGAGTGAATCTACACTGAAATATGTCTATATACATTCGTATGTGGTAGTCCATTTAAAATCTCTAAAAAGACAAATATTTAGGAACGGCGGGAGTAGAAGAACCTGTCATTCTGGCCATATTCTTTCATTTAGTTTTATTTTTTTAGGTGTGAAAGTTCAAATGCTTAATGCATAGTTTCTACAAAGTACCCCTGGTTGCATTTACAATGACATCTTCTCCTTTCTTGAGCTCCTTTGGTATTTTATTTATCTAGATAAGGTCCTTCAAGAGTATCCGCTCTTTCTCTTGGTTTTCCCAGAATTGACTTGCAGGCTTCAACTCTTCATTTTAGCAATACGATCTAATTGATATGATGTTGACAATGGAAATACAACATACATATTTTCTGCTCATGATGTATTTACATGCTACTGCAGGAACGACTTGAGAGGAGAAGGATGATGCCTTACCATATGCATATAAACCTTGAACTTTTGGAAGCCACACACTTGATCTGTGCAATGCTAATTGAGGTCCCGTATATGGCTTCCAGTACTTATGACAAGCGGAGGCCTATGAGCAAAACATTCCGCAGGCTTCTTGAAATGAGTGAGAGGCAGACTTTTGTTGGACCTCCAGAAACGGTGAGGGATCATGTAATGGCTGCCACGAGGGCCCTCAATAAGGGTGACCATGAAAAGGCTTTCAGTGTCATCAGTTCTCTGGATACCTGGAAACTTTTGAGGAATAAGGAGCATATCCTTGAGATGCTGAAGCTTAAAATCAAGGAAGAGGCTCTTAGAACCTATCTCTTCTCTTACTCGTCTTGCTACGAGTCCCTGAGCCTTGACCAGCTCACTACTATGTTTGACCTCAGCGAGGCACACGCTCACAGCGTTGTTAGCAAGATGATGATGCACGATGAGCTTCATGCAAGCTGGGACCAGCCAACCAAGTGCATTGTATTCCAGAACGTGGATCAAACCAGGCTGCAGGGACTAATCTTCCAGATGACTGATAGGCTCTCTGTCCTTGTGGAGAGCAACGAGAGGGCGTATGAGGCCAGGACTGGTGGTGCCCTTGAGGGTGCACCGCCCAGGCGCAGGGGTGATCAAGACTCGTCCAATATGGGAAAGTGGCAGGAGAACTTCGTATCGTCACAAGGAGGCCGCCGCGGCGGTGGGAGGTCTGGTTACGCTGGCAGAGGAGGCTCTGGGCAGGGCGGTGGGTACCAAAATGACAGGGGTGGCCAGGGTTCCCGTGGGGGCTATGGTGGTGGTTCTCGGTTCCAGGATGGAAGGGCTCGCAACCAGTCTGGTTCCTCGTCTAGAGGGGATGGCAATGGACGCATGGTGAACCTAAACAGGCCTGGTAGAAATTAGAAGTCTGATAGATTGAGATAAAATTCCGAGCAAGGTTGCCTTGAAGCATTGTTTCCGCACCGTTCAGAACTTGAGTCGTTGTTTGCTCTATTTTTGTAGCTACTGTTGTCTGTCATAAATCTACCAAGAAGTCTTGAGTAATAGTTGTCTGGTTTGTATCATGGGAGTGAGGACTACATATTCACTCCTTTATAATATCAAGTTACTATTTTCCACATTTCCTGTTTTCTGCAAGTTAGTTTTGCCATCTTCCAGTCATGTCATGAATGTTTTTTTGGAGTGCAAGTTAATCTTTTATCTCTGCAAGCTGCTTGTGACAGCGTAGAGCCACAAAAGAAGCACGATTTTACTGTTGATCTTCAAAACTGTTGGTCCTGGTTGAGAAAAGCAATTCTCCCATGCACGGGAGGTACCGTGCATGGGAGGGCCGTTGATATTTCTTGAAGATCCGATGCCATGCATTGATGGTTTAATGCTGCTGATACTTGCTACATCTTTCTCTGAGACATGAAAGCACACTGTCCCGGCTAGGCTCCACCATCCCATACTTTTTTTTATTCTATTTCCAAGTTAAAATCTACTTCATTTTTTGAATCAAAAGTATAATTTATGACCCGTTTGCATATTTGTGTTTATGACAACGAGAACTTTAAAACGAGACCACTTTTGAATATATTTTAACAAGTTTGAAAATTCATATTCTGAAACATGGTGAAAACAAAGTGAAACACTGTAAAATTAAGAAGAATCAATTTGATACACATCAGCAGACAATGTAACATTATTATACACAACAGAACACGGCGAACCATAGTGTAATAGTTAGATTTTTTTCTTTATGAAATAGAATGCAACATTATTAAAAAAATTGCATGGAATTAAAACAATTGTACGAAACAAGTTTGAAGCATGGTTATTTATGAATCTGAATATAATTTTTATTATTTCTGGTATTTATTGTACTGCCATGATTGAAGATGAATATATTTTTGGAAACTAGTGCATTGCTACGAAGCTATAAAAAGTTATGTCATTGCTTAAGAGCATAATTTTGAGTTGGAGTTATATGTTTGCATTTGTTATTTGTGCATCGTATGAAAGTAGTAGTGTATTTGTTTATTTGTTTTAGATCCTGCATGTAAGCAAGGGCGGAGCCAGGCTAGCGCTGGGCCCCGGGCCTTCTTCGTTGCTACAATAATGTACAGTGACCAATAGTAACAATACCAATACAGCCAACGAAGAATACTCCTGCCATGACCCGGGCCAGGCCCCCCAGGCCTGGGGTGTAGCTCCGTCACTGCATGTAAGTAAAAATGCATTTGTTTATTTATGTGTCTTGAAAGGTTGCTAGTCTCACATGTGGTAAAGGTATATTTTTTATTGATGAATGTTGGTTTCACATGTGAACTCACTATCAACTCTAACTTTTATAAGAAAAAAGATATGAGTGTCTGGATCACTACAGTAGTGATCTAAACGCTTTTATATTTCTTTACAGAGGGAGTAAGTTATCAGTTTTTTTTGGCGAAGATAGTTTTGTGCATTTTTTGGCGGAGATCGTTTTGTGCAAGGTAGCTTCATAAATCTATGAAGTCTAAGTAATACTTCTTCCGTTCCGAATTACTTGTCTTAGATTTGTCTAGTACATATGTATCTAGGCACGTTACAAGTAATTTGGGGGAGGAGATAATAATAGTTATCAGGGGAGTGAGGACTACGGTATTCACTACATCAAGTTGTCATTACTTTCAACTTCACCTGTTTTCTTCCATCGTGTCATGAAAGAAATTGATTCTTGTTTAAGTTACTCCCTCTGTAAATAACTATAAGAGCTCGTGAGGGACGGGCACACGGTTTTATAATTATTTACAGAGTAAGTAATATTCTATCACGACAAGCTGCTTGTAACAGTGTAGAACCATGAAAAGGGGAGAATCTTAGAATTGATCTTCAAAACCGTTTCATCAAGTGGTCGAATCTAGCATGTGATCAATTTAAGCGATACCATTGTTCTTCCGGTCCCCTAAAAGCACCAATAGATGATGTAAAACAATAGTAGTATAAAAAACCTGTTCCAACAGATGGTGTATGTCCAGATTTTTTTTACATAACGCTTAAATTTTTGCCACAAGTGATGCAAATATACACCACCTCTAACTTCTGCCCTAACACCTTGGCCGGAACCCAACCGCCATGGTATACCTTTGATCAACCACGACAAAACCAAAAACGTCTTGGCAGCCTCCATAACTCATATGAAGTGTGCTTCATATGCATTTGAAGGATGTGGTGGCGCAAACACATACTCTTCATAGTGTCGTGTCTATATTTTCCATGCAAGTAGGACCCGTCTGTCATTGGATCATAGGTTCTTCCCAGTCCAAAATTCAAAAGAACACATTTAGAAAATTAGTCACACTATAATTTACATTGTTAGAACAACTAACAATTAGTTAATCTAGTAGCTAACTAGTTGTGACCAGGGCCATGACCACCATGATGGTGGCAGCTGAATTCCCCCACGGGGTCGGGGTCAGCGTAGAATGCAGCAATGCGGACCCCGATGGCCCGATAACTCGCTTCTGCGGCCTCATCGGACTCCGCCCATCCGTTGACACGGACGATAACATTGTCCTAGACCAACCACGCGTCGTCAACAACGGCGTGGTTGAGGGAGGGGCGGACACACATTTCCAAATCTATTGCCCCCTTTCCTCATCCTGCTTCCGACCCTCCTCCATGGCCATGACATACAACTCTCAAAAGAGGGCCAGGTGATCCGATTTCTTCTCCTCCTCCCCCAGAATTCGGGGAAGAGGTTGTGCCATTTAATAGTCGGGTGGTTGACGGTCACGTCTCTCCCCTTACACGTGGTGCATGGGAGGCCGCACTGCTTCAAATTCCGCCGGTGGAGCGAGTAGGAAGAAGATAATTTTTTTTCTCATACACAGTTAGGTTTGGACTAAGCTCCAAACGAGGCCTTCATACCCTCCTTTAAATATAGAGTCAAAGAGGCCACGTATGGAAGGAGCTAAAAATATGGCGACTGGAGGACAGATGACGGCTCCGCTCGACTTTTTTTGTCCGTACTCCATGGGATAGTTACTAGAGCATCTACAATTGGGCTCCACAAACGCCCCATAAGGCCAGGCAGACGACCGGGTGAAAGTGCTATTTGTCGACTAGAGGGGGGGGGTGTGAATAGGCGATTTTTATGAAAGTCTTCAAAACATGGAAGTTTCAAAGACAAACAATAGAAACGAACCTATTAACATGCAGCGGAAGGTAGACTACACTAGGCAAGCCATAGTCAAGTATTCAAAGAAGTGAAAGCACGACGGCTATGAGCAACTAGGTAGTAAAGATCAGGATGGAAGATAGTATGAAGCCAATCAGAACAAGTAGTTACACAAAGGAAGTCAAACAGAGATAGTGCAAGGTGCAATGACTTCATGAAGACAAACTGTAAGTAAAGAGAGGGAGAAGATATAACCAGTATCTTGGTGCGCATAAGGATTTGTTGGACCAGTTCGATTCTTTGTGACAATCAGACGTCTCGTTAGGGAGCACGAGATTCAACTCGAAGACCACGTCTTCACCTTATTCCCCTTGAGCTAAGGACACCCAGTCCTCGCCCAATCACTCTGGTAAGTCTTCAAGGTAGACTTCGGAACCTTCACAGAATTCGTTCACCGGCGATCCACAATGACTCTTGGATGCTCAGAACGCGACGCCAACCGGCTGGAGGATTCACGGTCCTCAAGTGTAACAAGTCTTCAGGTCACGCAGACAGAAAGACTTCGGTGATGCCTAACACTCTTTGGCTCTGGGTGTTTTGTGTCCTCGCAAGGATTTCTCTCTCTCAAAAGCTTCGAGGTGGGTTGCTCTCAAACGACAAAAGCCGTGCACTAACTCTAAGCAGCCACCAATTTATGGTGTAGGTGGTGGGCTATTTATAGCCACTAGGCAACCCGACCTGATTTGTCCGAAATGACCCTGGGTCACTAAGGAACTGACACGTGTTCCAACGGTCAGATTTCAAACACACGCGGCAGCTTGATTTGGGCTACAAGTAAAGCCGACTCATCCAACTCTGGATAAGATTTGCTCTTATTGTCTTCGCTCGAAGACATATGATTTGGTTGAGCATCACTTCAGTCACTCTGACTTTGTTCACTTGGACCCCACTTAACAGTACGGTGGTTCATATGACTCAACAAAGAAGAAAAGGAAACTATGAAACAACTATGTCTTCACACTCCATAGTCTTCACGTGAATGTCTTCTCGAGTCATAAGCTTCGATGTGATTGTCTTCACATACCACCATTGTCTTCAATGTCTTCATACATTTTTGGGGGTCATCTCCGGTAGGTAAACCGTATTAATGAGGGACAACTACTGTGTTATCCTGCAATTCTCACAAACACATTAGTCCCTCAACCAGGTTTGTCGTCAATACTCCAAAACCAACTAGGGGTGGCACTAGATGCACTTACAGTCTCCCCCTTTTTGGTGATTGATGACAAACTGGTTGAAGTTTTCAACGGGAATAAAAGTATGTGAAATTGTGAGGAATTTAGGTATTGTCTTCATAAGTAGCAAAAGGCCCCCCCTGAAGATGTGCATATAAGTATTTTGCTTTTGGAATGCAAATGCACATGGCAAGTTGTGCTTGTGGAGATCCTCTTCAACTTATGAAGGCAATTCATCATGCATGAAAAGATATAACGAAGATAATGACATGCATAATGAAAAATGGACGTCTGCAATATGACCTCGTGCGGTATTTATCATCACACATGCGGAATTTATCATCGCATCACAGAATAGAAGAAAAAGTAGCAGACGACCATCAAGTTTAAGTGTTAGAACTCAAAGAACCAAATGTATCGAAAGCGAGAGTTGTAAACACTTGGCAAAAGTATAGCAACCACCCATATGGACCCGCTTGAAGACTATCAACTCATATGCTTCTCCCCTTTTGTCGATGAAGGACCAAAAGGTTTGAAGACATAGAGCCTCTACTCGTTCCCATGAGGAGTAGGTGAAGCGGCAGGGTCGTCGTTGAGGTTCGGTGGTGCGGAAGAACTTGGTGCAAGGTCGTCTGGCTACCAAGTTGGAGGTGGTGAAGTAACATCATCTTCGTCATCAATGACTCTGGCATTAAGAGTTGCAGCTGAGGATGAATAGTCAGAGTCTTCAAGTGAGGGAGTCCAACGCAAGACAACATTCCTGGGAGGAGTGGAATCAAACTTGAATCTCTCTGTGAAGCCATCGTCTTGAAGATCAGCTTCAGCACTGAGCAATGCCAGACTCTTCCACGATCTCCGACAGGTTTCGTGAGTGACAAATGCATTCTTGGTGGCAAGGTTGCGAATGCGGTTGACATCCACCAAGAGGCTTTGCATCTGACGCTTCAGCCACTAGTGATGCTTATCTTGCTTTTGATGCAAGGCAACGAGAAGCTCTCGGTCATTGAGAACACGAGAACACTTTCGAGGCCTTTGAGCTATTGTGCTTTCAGTGGCTTCATTATGGGCACAATGAGGTGCACGTGTATTGCCAGCCAAAGGATAAACACGAGTGGCAGCTGCTACGTCTTGAGCTTGCGTTGGTTTTCCTCGAAGAGGAGAGGGTGATGCAGCAAAGTGTAGCGTAAGTATTTCCCTCAGTTTTGAGAACCAAGGTATCAATCCAAAGAGGAGGCTCCTCAAAAGTCCCACGCACCTACACAAACAAACTGAGAACTCGCAACCAATGCAATAAAGGGGTTGTCAATCCCTTCACGGCCACTTGCAAAGTGAGATCTAATAAAGATAGTAAATAATATTTTTGGTATTTTTGGTATAGATGCAAAAAGTAAAGATGCAAATAAAAGTAGATTGAAAGCAAATATGATAAGAGATAGACCCGGGGGCCATAGGTTTCACTAGAGGCTTTTCTCGAGATAGCATAAGTATTACAGTGGGTGAACAAATTACTGTCGAGCAAT
The DNA here is from genome assembly GCA_021605145.1 of Aegilops bicornis. Classification (NCBI taxonomy): domain Eukaryota; kingdom Viridiplantae; phylum Streptophyta; class Magnoliopsida; order Poales; family Poaceae; genus Aegilops; species Aegilops bicornis. Next base: position 481,959,732 of record CM038673.1, on the reverse strand, counting down.
TGATAGAAAAGCGCATAGTTATGAGATTATCTAGGCATGATCATGTATATAGGCATCACGTACAAAACAAGTAGACCGACTCACCTTTGCATCTACTTTGTTACTCCACACATCGACCGCTATCCAAAGCATGCATCTAGAGTATTAAGTTCATAAGAACAGAGTAACGCATTAAGCAAGATGACATGATGTAGAGGATAAACTCATGCAATATGATATAAACCCCATCTTGTTATCCTCGATGGCAAAAATACAATACGTGCCTTGCAACCCTTTACATCCTTTGGGTAAGGACACCGCAATATTGAACCAAAAGCTAAGCACTTATAACATTGCAAGAAAGATCAATCTAGTAGGCCAAACTAAACCGATAATTATAAGAGGCTTGCAAAGATAACTCAATCATACATAAAAGAATTCAGAGAAGATTCAAATATTATTCATAGATAAACTTAATCATAAACCCACAATTCATCGGATCTCGACAAACACACCGCAAAAAGAGATTAGATCGAATAGATCTCCACAAGAGAGGGGGAGAACATTGTATTGAGATCCAAAAAGAGAGAATAAGCCATCTAGCTAATAACTATGGACCCGTAGGTCTGTGGTAAACTACTCACAACTCATCGGAGGGGCAAGCATGTTGATGTAGAGCCCCCCCGTGCTTGATTCCCCCTCCGGCAGAGTGCCGATGAAGGCTCCAAGATGGGATCTCGCGGATCTGAGAAGGTTCTGGCGGTGGAAATTGTGTTTCGTGGTGCCCTGGATGTTTTCGAGTGCGTGGGTATATATAGGAAGAAGAAATGCGTCGGTGGCCACCGAAGGGCCCACGAGACAGGCGCGCCCTATGGGGGGGGGGGGCGCCCTCCTATCTCGTGGAGGCTCCGGATGCTTCTTGACTTGCACTCCAAGTTCTCTGGATCACGTTCGGCGAGAAAATCATGTTCCCGAAGGTTTCATTCCGTTTGGACTCCGTTTGATATTCCTTTTATTCGAAATACTGAAATAGGCAAAAAAACAACAATTCTGGGCTGGGCCACCGGTTAATAGGTTAGTCCCAAAAGTAATATAAAAGTGGAAAATAAAGCCCAATAAAGCCTAAAACAGTAGATAAAGTAGCATGGAGAAATAAAAAATTATAGATACGTTGGAGACGTATCATGCATCCCCAAGCTTAATTCCTGGTCGTCCTCGAGTAGGTAAATGATAAAAAGAGAATTTTTGATGCGGAGTGATAGTTTGGCATAATTTCAATGTAAATCTTCTTAATTGTGGTATGAATATTCAGATCCGAAACATTCAAGACAAAAGTTCATATTGACATAAAAATAATAATACTTCAAGCATACTAACTAAGCAATCATGTCTTCTCAAAATAACATGGCCAAAGAAAGTTATCCCTACAAAATCATATAGTCTAGCTATGCTCCATCTTCCCCATACAAAATATTTAAATCATGCACAACCCCGATGACAAGCCAAGCAATTGTTTCATACTTTAACATTTTCAAAACTTTTTCAATCTTCACGCAATACATGAGCGTGAGCCATGGATATAGCACTATATGTGGAATAGAATGGTGGTTGTGGAGAAGACAAAAAGGGAGAAGACAGTCTCACATCAACTAGGCGTATCAACGGGCTATGAAGATTCCCATCAATAGATATCAATGCGAGTGAGTAGGGATTTCCATGCAACGGATGCACTAGAGCTATAAGTGTATGAAAGCTCAACAAAATAAACTAAGTGGGTGTGCATCCAACTCGCTTGCTCACGAAGACCTAGGGCATTTGAGGAAGCCCATCATTGGAATATACAAGTCAAGTTCTATAATGAAAAATTCCCACTAGTATATGAAAGTGACAAAATGAGAGACTCTCTATCATGAAGATCTTGGTGCTACTTTGAAGCACAAGTGTGGTAAAACGATAGTAGCATTGCCCCTTCTCTCTTATTCTCTCATTTTTTATGGCCTCTTTTTTCTCCTTTTTTTTATTTTTCGTCCGGAGTCTCATCCCGATTTGTGGGGGGAATCATAGTCTCCATCATCCTTTCCTCACTTGGGACAATGCTCCAATAATGATGATCATCACACTTTTATTTTCTTACAACTCAAGAATTACAACTCAATACTTAGAACAAACTATGACTCTATATGAATGCCTCCGGCGGTGTACCGGGACATGCAATGAAACACGAGTGACATGTATGAAAGAATTATGAACGGTGGATTTGCCACAAATACGATGTCAACTACATGATCATGCTAGCAATATGACAATGATGGAGCGTGTCATAATAAACGGAACGGTGGAAAGTTGCATGGCAATATATCTCGGAATGGCTATGGAAATGCCATAATAGGTAGGTATGGTGGCTGTTTTGAGGAAAATATATGGTGGGTGTATGATACCGACGAAAAGTGCGCGGTATTAGAGAGGCTAGCAATGGTGGAAGGATGGGGAAAAGTGCGTATAATCCATGGACTCAACATTAGTCATAAAGAACTCATATACTTATTGCAAAAATCTAGAAGTTATCAAAGCAAAGTATTACGCGCATGCTCCTAGGGGGATAGATTGGTAGGAAAAGACCATCGCTCGTCCCCGACCGCCATTCATATGGAAGACAATCAATAAATAAATCATGCTCCGAGTTCATCACATAACGGTTCACCATATGTGCATGCTACAGGAATCACAAACTTCAACACAAGTATTCTTTAAATTCACAACTACTCAACTAGCATGACTCTAATATCACCATCTTCATATCTCAAAAGAATTATCAAGTATCAAACTTTTCTTAGTATTCAACGCACTCAAAAGAAAGTTTCACATATCTTGAATACCAAGTATATTAACATTAAGCAAATTACCATGCTACTAACGACTCTCAAAATAATCTAAGTGAAGCATGAGAGATCAATAGTTTTTTTAAAACAAATATACCACCGTGCTCTAAAAGATCTAAGTGAAGCACTAGAGCAAAAATTATCACGCTCGAAAGATATAAGTGAAGCACTATGAGCAAAACTATCGAGCTCAAAAGATATAAGTGAAGCACATAGAGTATTCTATCAAATTCTAATTCATGTATGGCTTTCTAAAAAGGTGTGTACAGCAAGGATGATTGTAGTAAACTAAAAATCAAAGACTAATATAACACACGACGCTCCAAGCAAAACACTTATCATGTGGTGAATAAAAATATAGCCCCAAGTAAAGTTACCAATGAACGAAGACGAAAGAGAGGATGCCTTCCCGAGGCATCCCCAAGCTTAGGCTTTTGGCTATTCTTGAATATATTGGGGTGCCATGGGAATCCCCAAGCTTAGGCTCTTGCCACCCTTTATTCCATAGTCCATAAAAGCTTTGCCCAAAACTTGAGAACTTCACAACACAAAACTCAATAGAAATCTCGTGAGCTCCGTTAAAGAAAAAAAATAAAAGACTATTTTAAGGTACTGTAATGAACTAATTATTTATTTATATTGATGTTAAACCTACTGTATTCCAACTTCTCTATGGATTATAAACTATTTTACTAGCCATAGATTCATCAAAATAAGCAAACAACACACGAAAAACAGAATCTGTCAAAAACAAGACTGTTTGTAGTAATCTGTAACTAACGCAAACTTCTGGAACTCCAAAAAATCAGAAAAAATAGGACGACCTAAGGAATTTGTTTATTGATCAGAAGCAATTGGAATCACTATTTTATCACGTTCTGGCGATTTTTAACAATTCGGGCACTGAGCGCAAAGGTTCTGGAAATTACAGCAAGATCAAATAACTATCATCCAAGAATATCCAAGAGGTTTAACTTGGCACAAAAACTAATTAAAAGATAAAACCACATCTAAACAGAGGCTAGATGGATTATTTATTCCTAAACAGAAACAAAAACAAAAAACATAAAATAAATTGGGTTGCCTCCCAACTAGCGCTATCGTTTAACGCCCCTAGCTAGGCATAAAAGCGAGGATAGATCTAACGAGTGCTATCTTTGGCACTAAACTCATAAGTAGCACGTATGATAGATTCATAAGGTAATTTAACTTTCTTTCTTGGAAAGTGCTCCATGCCTTTCTTTAAGGGAAATTGGAATCTAATATTCCCTTCCTTCATATCAATAATCGCACCAATCATTCTAAGGAAAGGTCTACCAAGAATAATAGGACAAGAAAGATTGCAATGTATATCGAGAATGATAAAATCTACGGGCACCAAATTTCTATTTGCAACGATAAGAACATCATTGATCCTTCCCATAGGCTTTTTAATGGTGGAATCCGCAAGGTGCAAATTTAACGAACAATCATCAAGATCATGGAAACCTAGAATATCACATAAAGTTTTGAATCGTGGAAACACTAGCACCCAAATCACACAAAGCAAAACACTCATAATCTTTTAATTCTAATCTTTATAGTAGGTTCCCACTCATCATTAAGCTTTCTAGGTATAGAAATTTCCAAATTAAGTTTCTCATCATAAGATTGCATCAAGGCATCAACAATATGCTTAGTAAAAGCTTTATTTTGACTATAAGCATGAGGAGAATTAACAACAGCTTGCAACAAGGAAATACAAACTTTTAAAGAACAATTATCATAATTAAATTCCTTGAAGTCCGAGATAGTGGGTTCAACATTATTAGAGGCTGAGGATTCTCCAATCTCACTTTTACCAAATTTATCATTAAGATCTAAAGATTCCGAATTCTTGGGACGCCTTCTAGGCAAAGTTGATTCATCATGAATCCCATAATCATCAAAATTCATATTGCAAAACATAGATGCATCAATAACTTTAAGATCCTCATCATTATTTTCATGGAAACTAGAGGAACGCGCTTTTATAAAGCTTTCTTTCTTAGCACGCAATCTAGCGGTTCTTTCCTTGCACTCGTCAATGGAAATTCTCATTACTTTGAGAGACTCATTGATATCATGCTTAGGAGAAGAAGATCCAAGTTTAAGAGAATTAACATCAAGCGAAAGTCTATCAACGTTCCTAGCTAAATCATCAACTTTGAGCAATTTTTCTTCAAGCATAGCATTAAAATTCTTTTGAGAGATCATAAATTCTTTCACACTATTCTCAAAATAAGAGGGCATCTTATTAAAATTACCATAATAATTGTTGTAGGAATTTCCATAATTATTATAGGAATTACTAGGAATCGGTCTAGCATTAAAATCTCCTCTATAAGCATTGTTTCCAAAACAATTCCTACCAACAAAATTCACATCCATAGATTAATTATTATTCTCAATCAAGGAAGACAAAGGCGTATCATTGGGATCACGAGGAGTATTTTTAGTAGCAAGCATCTTCATAAGTTCATCCATCTTTCCACTCAAAACATTGATTTCTTCTATAGCATGCACATTTTACTAGAAGATCTTTCGGTGTGCCATTGAGAATAATTAGCCATAATATTATCAAGTAATTTTGTAGCATATCCTAACGTGATTTCCATAAAGGTCCCGCGGCCGAATCTAAGAGATTTCTAGAAGCAAAGTTCAAACCGGCATAAACTTTTTGTATGATCATCCATAAATTCAAACCATGAGTAGGGCAATTATGAAGCATCAATTTCATTATTTCCCAAGATTGGGCAACATGCTCATGATCAAGTTGTTTAAAATTCATAATATCGTTCCTAAGAGTGATGATCTTAGCGGGAGGAAAATACTTAGAGATAAAAGCATCTTTGCACTTGTTCCAAGAATCAATACTATTTTTAGGAAAAGACGAGAACCAAACTTTAGCACGATCTCTAAGTGAAAACGGAAATAACTTCAATTTGACAACATTGTTATCTGTATCTTTCTTCTTTTGCATATCACACAAATCAACAAAGTTGTTTAGATGAGTAGCGACATCTTCGCTAGGAAGGCCGGCGAATTGATCTTTCATAACAAGATTCAACAAAGCGGTATTGATTTCACAAGACTCATCATTATTAAGAGGAGCGATCGAAGTACTAAGGAAATCACTGTTATTGGTACTCGAGAAGTCACACAATTTGGTATTATCTTGCGCCATGGCAACAAGTAATCCAACACACAAGCAAACAGAAAAACGGCAAGCGAAAAGAGAGGAGGAGATTGGGAAAGAGAGGGCGAATAAAACGACAAGGGTGAAGTGGGGGAGAGGAAAACGAGAGGCAAATGGCAAATAATGTAAATGCGAGGGAGATAGGTTTGTGATGGGTACTTGGTATGTCTTGACTTGAGCGAAGACCTCCCCGGCAACGGCGCCAAAAATCCTTCTTGCTACGTCTTGAGCTTGCGTTGGTTTTCCTCGAAGAGGAGAGGGTGATGCACCAAAGTGTAGCGTAAGTATTTCCCTCAGTTTTGAAAACCAAGGTATGAATCCAGTAGGAGGCTCCTCAAAAGTCCCACGCACCTACACAAACAAGCGAGAACTCGCAACCAACGCAATAAAGGGGTTGTCAATCCCTTCACGGCCACTTCATGTAAAGTGAGATCTAATAAAGATAGTAAATAATATTTTTGGTATTTTTGGTATAGATGCAAAAAGTAAAGATGCAAATAAAAGTAGATTGAAAGCAAATATGATAAGAGATAGACCCGGGGCCATAGGTTTCACTAGAGGCTTCTCTCGAGATAGCATAAGTATTACGGTGGGTGAATAAATTCTTTGTCGAGCAATTGATAGAAAAGCACATGGTTATGAGATTATCTAGGCATGATCATGTATATAGGCATCACGTCCATAACAAGTAGACCGACTCACCGTGCATCTACTACTATTACTCCACACATCAACCGCTATCCAAAGATGCATCTAGAGTATTAAGTTCATAAGAAGTAGTAATGCATTAAGCAAGATGACATGATGTAGAGGGATAAACTCATGCAATATGATATAAACCCCATCTTGTTATCCTCGATGGCAACAATACAATACGTGCCTTGCAACCCTTTACATCCTTTGGGTAAGGACACCGCAAGATTGAACCCAAAGCTAAGCACTTCTCCCATGGCAAGAAAGATCAATCTAGTAGGCCAAACTAAACCGATAATTCGAAGAGGCTTGCAAAGATAACTCAATCATACATAAAAGAATTCAGAGAAGATTCAAATATTATTCATAGATAAACTTAATCATAAACCCACAATTCATCGGATCTCGACAAACACACCGCACAAAGAGATTACATCGAATAGATCTCCACAAGAGAGGGGGAGAACATTGTATTGAGATCCAAAAAGAGAGAAGAAGCCATCTAGCTAATAACTATGGACCCGTAGGTCTGTGGTAAACTACTCACAACTCATCGGAGGGGTAAGCATGTTGATGTAGAGGCCCCCCGTGCTCGATTCCCCCTCCGGCAGAGTGCCGGCGAAGGCTCCAAGATGGGATCTCGCGGATACATAAGGTTACGGCGGTGGAAATTGTGTTTCATGGTGCCCCTGGATGTTTTCGGGGTACGTAGGTATATATAGGAAGAAGAAGAACGTCGGTGGCCGCCCGAAGGGCCCATGAGACAGGGGGCGCGCCCTATAGGGGGGGGGGGCGCCCTCCTATCTCGTGGATGCTCCGGTTGCTTCTTGACTTGCACTCCAAGTTATCTGGAACACGTTCAAGAGAAAATCATGTTCCGAAGGTTTCATTCCGTTTGGACTCCATTTGATATTCCTTTTCTTCGAAATACTGAAATAGGCAAAAAACAACAATTATGGGCTGGGCCTCCGGTTAATAGGTTAGTCTCAAAAGTAATATAAAAGTGGAAAATAAAGCCCAATAAAGCCTAAAACAGTAGATAAAGTAGCATGGGGCAATAAAAAATTATAGAAACGTTGGAGACGTATCAGCAGCCAGAACTCCTTCAATGGGCTGAGTGAAGCTTTGGTGATCGGCATTGTGAAGATAAATGGGCTCCTTGGAAGGGTCTGGGTATATGGCTTCGACAGACAGATCAACCTCTGGCAAGAATATCAGATGGTTGCCCACAGACGGCTGATAGTTGACAGCAGAGTGAAGCTTGATAAGGCGCATAACCCATGGAGCGTAGAACTTCGCACCAAAGAGATCGAGCGGATGCAGCCAATTGCCTGATGAATAAATCTTGAGCATTGAAGCTGATGCCATTGAAGATATAGAAAACCAATGTCTTCATTGCTCCTTCAAGCTTCGCTGCACGAGAATGTCCCTTGATAGGCCATAGAGTTCGCCTGATAATATGATAAATAGTGCGGGGCAGATACTCTAGGTCTTCAACAAAGAATTCCCTTGGATATTCAGCGTCGCGTGGCAGTGGCTTCATCATGCTCAGCATTTGGCTCATGTTGGGCTCAGGCTTCTGGAAGATGCTCTCCAAAGCATTGCGGTGAAGCTGACAACCAGGTTCAAAGAGTTCACCTGGAGTGGGCAGGCCAGTGAGCTCAATAATATCAAGAGCTTTGGCTTCGTGATGTACATTGCCTGTCATCCACTCAAGGATCCATGTCTTCGGATCCCTGTTGTAGCCGCGAATGTGGAGGGTGGCATAGAATTGCAGCAGAAACTCTTCGTTCCAGTGTTCTTTATCAGTCACAAATTGCAGCAGACCAGCATCCCGGAAACAGTCAAGGGCTTCTTCTAGGCAGGGCAGTCCAGCAAAAGCTTCATAGTCTAGGCGCATATGGGGAAAGATGCACCCTTGATCATAAAGAACACAAGAGTAGTAACTGTGTTGCTGATAGCTCCAGAACCGATCAGATGAAATTCTTAGCCTTGAGTATGGGTTCTTGTCACTGTCAAAGAAGGTGTTGTGTGCAATGAAGCCATTCACATTGAAAGATCCTGGTGAAGTTGCAGTACCTGGAAACCTTGGCAGCCTCGGTTTTGGCTTCTGGACCTGGGGCCTGTGCTCCACATGATAATCAAATTGAGGCTCGGGAGCAGGAGGAGGAACCAAAATGGGCCAGCGAACCATGACAGGTTGGCCGCGATCAAATGCTAGCTCGATAGTGTGTGGCCTTGGAGGCGGTACAGGAGCATCGGCATTGACGTGAGCTGCAAGTGGTATAATGGCTTCAGGTGGAATATTGACTTTAGGTGCATTGGAAGCTTCAGGCTCATTAATTTCTGGCGCCACATTTGCTTCTGGCGCCACATTTGCTTCAGCCATGACAACGTCATTGGCTTCAGTATTGGTGTTGGTGGCCGCCTCAATGTTATCAACCTCCACTTGAGTAGCTGGAGGGTCGGACACGTTCTCCTCGAGAATAACTTCTTGGTTGGACGGGGGTGTAGCAACACGTTCTTCTTCTTGACGGGGTTCTTCTTGTTCATCGGCTGATGCAGCCGGAATGTCTTCAGCAGCTTTGGCTTCAGACTCTGAGATGTTCACAGTTGAAGTGGCTTCAGGAAACACTTGGCGTGATACTGAGTGGTGGTGCTCTTCTTCTTCTGGAACACTCGAAATCGTGACTTGGGGCCTTGGTCCTTTGCGAAGCCTGTGAAAACGGGCGACGCTTGTGGAGAGGGAGTTGGCTGGGCCTCAAAGTCGTCATCATCAAGCACCGGAGTGGTGACTTGAGTTGGGGGAGTACTTGGTGATTCTTCTTCACGGGGGGAGTCTTGAGGGTGATCAGCGCATGAATCATCCTGAGCAGTTGGCGTGAGAGGACCACCAATGCTGATGAGTTCGTTGTTCGTTAGAACAGGCGATGATACCATTTTGTGCTCAGTCTAAGGAAGGACTTCATCATCATCTACAATGTCTTGGGGAACAATGTCTTCAGCTGCGGTGTGGTCAACAGCTGGATCTTCTTGAGCTTCAGGAGCCTCTGTGGTAGCAGGCTCGTGAACTATCAACTGACGCTCTTGGTGTGTGGACGCAGGACGAGCAACTGAGATTGGCTCGACGAAAAGGGGCTCTGTGTGAGCAGCCCGATCTTTCTTCTTTGTTTTTCTTTTCTTGGTTGGTGGAGCATCGTCAGTGGTGTTCTTGGAGTTGCGCTTTACGGCCTTGGCTTGGCTGTCCTTGTTTTCTTGAGTTCCAGCTCTGTGGGGACCTTTGGCTTCACGCTTGTCATCTTGGCGGGGAAGACAATGCGAGGTTCTTCCGCTGGATGCTTCACCGGGTCCACAAAGAGCTTCTTCTTCTTCTTCTTGGCAGCCATCTTGGGGTCGATGCCGGGACGCCCAAGTGCCTTGTGCTTCTCAGCCTCATTGTAAGCTTGAACACATTTGGCAGCGAAGAGTTTCATGCGCTCGCGTGAACCTTTAGCTTCGTCACTTTTTTGTGAAACGCCTCCTTGAGCTCATGCATTATTTGCTTGAAGTTTTAGACATCAGTCACACTGAGCTTGGCCATATGCTTCTTGAACTGGGCTTTCTATAGTCAATCTTGTTCTTTAGTTCAACAATTTTCTGAGCTAGAGCCAGCTCAGGAGCAATGGCTCCGTGGAAGGAGACATTGAGGCCAATTGGGAGCTGAAGATCATCAAAACTGAGGTTTGGACTGTCAAACCACTCATCAATGAACTTGTTCAGGATGTCCACATCGAAAAGGGGAAGATCGTTGAAGATTTCCGCCTCTTGCTTGCTCTTTATTAGTAGCTCGAGAGCATCGTCGCCAAGGTCGTCATCACTTGGCAGATCAATGGCATCGTTCTCATTCCTCGAGCGGCGGTGGGGTCGGTGCTTGACCGATGTCTGCATGGGCTTCTTTTTCTTCTCAGTCTTGGAGATGCGAGAAAGATCTTCAGAATGCACACTTGCTGCAGGAGGAGCAATGGCCAGAGGCTTCGCACGCGAAGCTCTTGGTGCAGTGGAGGGCTTCGAAGCCTTGGGTTTCTTCTGCTTCTATGGTTTTGGTAGAGCAGGCGCTTCATCAGAATTAGTGTCATCTGCAGAGTGATCCACTATGGCTCTCTGCGCGGCGATGTAGAGGAGGAGACCATCGAAGTTGTTGAAGGGGCCGATGACATTGGGATTGGCATCACGTGTGCCATCAGCCCGAGGAGCAGAAGGACCGGGGTTGAAGTCTATTCCCAGCGATTTCTTGTTCTCTTTGGCCGATGCCTTTGCAGTCTGAAAGTTGTGCTTGAAAAGATTATCGTCACGACACCATAGCAATGATGATGGGTCGGCATTGGCAGGCTGTGGTCCATGGACCATACAGGGGTAGAAATCCCGAGCAATAGCTTCAGCTCTGTTCTTGGGTTGAAGATTTTGAAAGAGAATATCACCCCATGGACACTTGATGGCATTCTTCTAAGGATACTCCTGGGTCATGAACCTGTATTTGAACCATTGTTCGGCCCAATATCTTCGAATCCACTGGATTCGAGTTTTGCGCTGATTGTAATCCTCTTCTAGATCAGTCTTGTACAACTCATAGAGATCTGGTGGCAAATCCCTTGATGTGCCCCCACGGCGCTGTCTGCCGCCCTTCCTTGCAGACTTTTCTGTGGCCATGAAGTTTAGACTGAATGGCTTCAAAACTGTCAAAGTCTTTCGTCTGCTGGTCAGACAAGAACTAGCTTCGGGAGAATTGATGTGATGCTGTAAGAACTCTGCAAATGAATGCAGACTATGAGAACCAAGGGATTCTCCCACGGACATGTACCTGTGACAGCATTAGAGATGCGAGGGAAGGGAGGAGGTCATATGCATTCTCGTAAGATTTTGAAGATAAATCAGTTTGAAGACATTGACCTCATAGCGCGAAGACATTCACTTATATGTTGAGAGTTGGTTCCAGATTTGTACGAATCCAAGAATAGGTACAAGTGAGGAATCTAACTATGTGTGAAGCATAAGTGAATATACTAGGCATATTATGAGATGCAAAACAGGATAGATCCAAATTTGTGGCCTCAGAAACCACTTTTGGTGAAAAAAGATGAATCTATCGGATCAAAAAGGCAGTAAAAAGTGAGTTTGAATTACCACGAAGAACTGCTAGACGGAGTAGAGAGGAGGCCGAGCAGTTTAATCTTCCGTGCCCTAACTTGGCGACGGAGGACACCTACGGCGGCGGCGGAGAAGATGAGGTCCGCGGCCGGCGTGAGGACGGCGTCGGTGAGGTCGCGACAGCTAAGTGCTTCGTCGCCGGCGTCGTCGAGAGCTAGCGGTGGCGCTAGGGTTTGTCGAGGTGGAGAGGTGGAAGAAAGATTTTGACCGTGATTTGATGTGCATTTATAGGGAGAGGGACAGCATAGCGCAATTACGCAGGTGCCCCTGGCGGTTCACATCTGAGGGACACATGGCAAACATGCAACACATTGGAAGTTGTTCCATGTTCCCACACACGCCTAGTCTGTCGGGTGGTCGTTCCGGCTTCTCCGGGTTTCAGACAATAAGGATTGAGCATTTAAAACACAATGTTTGTCTCTGTATCTTCTGCTGACAAGGACGCAGAGAAGACATTCAACGGTTTCAATAGAATGCATATGATTTGGATAGATAGAATTTGAGGAAGAAGCATAGAAGAGGTTAGGGTCCGATCACATTCACTTAGTTCAAAAGATTCAAACGAGAAGACATAGCTATAAGTGAATGCTGTAGAGGACAGAACACAAATATATGTATATATCCGAGTGAGACTAAATCATCAAAGTGAAGATCATCATGAAGACAAATCAATGTTGAAGATAAATCAAATGCGAAGACTTAGCAAATGTAACACCAAGAAAAACACTCCAAATACGAATTTGGTGGTGGCGTTACCCACCATATAGGAAGTATTAGACCCAGACACGGCGCACAATTATCGTGGCGCTCTGAAGTCAAATTCCACATTAATGTATTCACACTCAGAGTGTAAGTTTTCATTGATTGAAGATACAAATTACTTCGTGTGTTGCACATCTAAGTCATCAACATGCATAAGTGTTAGGATGTGTGCCTAATTACAGGACATTCGAGGATTCCAAGATATTTAGCTCACACCGCAACTTGCACAACCTTTTCTCATCCAAGGGCTTTGTGAAGATATCTGTCAATTGCTCTTCAGTGTTGACATGAATGATATCAATATCTTCCTTCATGACATGATCTCTGAGAAAATGATGACGAATTTCAATGTGCTTTGTCTTCGAGTGCTGAACTGGGTTGTTGGCAATCTTGATGGCGCTTTCATTGTCGCGATGAGAGTGGTACTTGCTTCGGATGGATGCCATAGTCCTTGAGTGTTTGCTTCATCCATAGAAGCTGAGCGCAGAAGATCCAAAGACAAAGTATTCAGATTCAAAGGTGGAGAGAGATACATAGTTACGCTTCTTTGAAGACCAACGAGACAAGTGATCGTCCCAAAAAGTAACATGTGCTCGATGTAGACTTGCGATCCACCTTGTCACCAAAGATAATCAACATCCGAGAATCCAACTAGATCAAACTCGAGCCCTTTGGATACCATAATCCTAGTGTTGGGGTGTAAGCCAAATATTGAAGAATTAAACTTCACACCTAAGTGATGCGATTCCTTTGGTGTCGCTTGGAATCGGGCACATATGCAAACACTAAGCATGATATCTGGCCTAGATGCACATAAATAAAGTAAAGAACCAATCATGGAGCGGTATACCTTTTGATCGAACTCTTTACCATTGGCGTCAGGACCCAGATGACTTTTGGTTGGCATTGGCGTCGTGTAACCTTTGCAGTCTTGCATTCCAAACTTCTTCAGGCAGTCTTTGAGGTATTTCTCTTGAGATATGAAGATGTCGTTGCTCTGTTGACGAATTTGAAGACCAAGGAAGAACTTCAGCTCACCCATCATGAACATCTGATATTGCTCTTGCATCATGTGTCCAAACTCATCACTGTATTTCTGGTTAGTGCAGCCGAAGATAATGTCATCCACATATATTTGGCATACAAACAGTTCACCATCATATGTCTTCGTGAAGAGTGTGGGATCCAGGGAACCAGGTTTGAAGCCTTTGCACTTCAGGAAGTCTTTGAGTGTGTCATACCAAGCGCGAGGGGCTTGTTTGAGGCCATACAATGCCTTGTTAAGCTTGTATACCATATCAGGATGTTTTGGATCTTCAAAGCCAGGTGGTTGTGCAACATACACTTCTTCTTCAATCTTGCCATTGAGGAAAGCACTCTTCACATCCATTTGATACAAAAGGATGTTGTGATGATTTGCGTAGGCTAGTAGTATGCGAATGGCTTTAAGCCTAGCCACAGGAGCAAACGTTTCATCAAAGTCAATCCCTTCAACTTGAGTGTATCCTTGAGCAACGAAACGAGCCTTGTTTCTGAAAACTTGACCATGCTCATCTTGTTTGTTGCAATATATCCATTTGGTGCCTATTATGTTGTGCTTGCGAGGGTCAGGACGCTTGACTAGTTCCCACACATTGTTCAGCTTGAACTGTTGAAGCTCTTCTTGCATTGCTTGAATCCATTCAGGTTCCATGAAGGCTTCAAAGAACTTTCTTGGGTTCTGATATTGAGACAAATGCAAAGTGCCCACAGAAATTTGCTAGCTGTGTTGCTTTTGAACGAGTGAGTGGACCTGGTGCATTGATGCTATCAATTATCTTCTCAATCTGTACTTCATTTGCAACACGAGAATGAACTGGACGAAGATTTTGCTCTTGTTGATAATTGTCATCATTTGGAGGATTGTCTTCAGGCCGAGCATTGGCTTCAGGTTGATTAGGTGCAGAAATGATGAGTTCCTCTTCAGCCTGTGCCTCAGAAGGTATGATCTCTCCAGTTCCCATGAGCTTGATGGATTCACTAGGTGGATCTTCATCTAGCACATTTGGCAGGTGCTCTCTTTGCGAGCCGTTAGTCTCATCGAACCGCACATCTACAGTTTCAACCACTTTATAGTGAAAGAGGTTGAAGACTTTGTAGGAGTGCGGATCCTTTCCATAACTAAGCATAAAACCTTCATGTGCTTCCGGTGCAAATTTTTAAGTGTGATGTGGATCCTTGATCCGGCACCTTGCACCAAATACTCCGAAGTAACTGACATTCTTACCAGTCAGGATTCATAGGATGTCTTCCTCAGAAGCTTGTGAAGATAAACATGGTTGCTGACATGGCATGCAGTATCAATGGCTTCGGGCCAGAACTTTCTTGGAGTCTTGTATTCATCAAGCATCGTCCGAGCCATCTCAATGAGTGTTCGGTTCTTGTGCTCCACGATGCCATTCTGCTGAGGAGTGTACGGAGAGGAGAACTCATGAGTGATGCCCAATGTATCCAGGTAAAGGTCGAGGCCGGTGTTCTTGAACTCTGTGCTGTTGTCACTTCTGATATGCTTGATCTTGACGCCATAGTTATTCATGGCACATTGGCGAAGCGTCTGAAGACATCCTGCACTTCAGTCTTGTAGAGGATTATATGCACCCACGTATATCTTGAATAATCATCAACAATGATGAATCCATAGAGACAAGCAGTGGTAGTGAGAGTAGAGTAGTGAATAGGGCCAAATAAGTCCATGTGTAGCAGCTCGAAGGGTTGAGATGTCGTCATGATTGTCTTCGAGGGATGCTCGGCCCTAGTCATCTTTCCAGCTTCGCAGGCACCGCATAAGTGATCCTTCTTGAACTTGACTCCCTCGATGCCTATGACGTGTTTCTTATTTGCGAGAGTGTATAGATTCCTCATGCCCGCATGTCCTAGCCAGCACTCTGAGGCCTTTGCTAGAAGACATACGTCCAGCTGTGGTCCTGCTGACAAATCTACCATGTAGAAATCATCTTTTCGATACCCTTCAAATACTAGAGACTTGTCAGATTCCATTAGTACAAGGCAACAATATTTTCCAAATATCACAATCATGTTCAAGTCACAAAGCATTGAGACATACATTAAGTTGAAACCAAGGGATTCAACAAGCATCACTTTATCCATGTGCTGATCCTTTGAGGTTGCAACTCTACCTAGACCCAATACCTTGCTTTTACCAGTGTCAGCAAATGTGATGTGACTCTTGTTAGATGGACATAAGGTTGAATCCATGAGAAGACTTCGATCACCAGTCCTATGATTAGTGCATCCGATGTCCATAATCCATTCTGAAGACTTTGGTGTCATACCCTATAGTACAGTTAGGGGGATAGGCTTCACCAAGAGTATTGTGAAGCATAAACATTTGACGGACAAGAGGATTATCAAAGCTCAAATCAAGGTTAGGACTTATAGGATGATTGAAAAGTGATTCAGGAACAAAATACATAGTAAGACCATTTGGGCATTTTATCTTGTGCCCTACAAGATGTTTTAGGTCCCCAGCAATCGCATCTGACACCTTTGATTTTTGGCTGGAGACCTTTCCTTGCAAAATAGAGTTAAGTTTTCTTAACCACCCACATTTTCAGGGGTGGCTTCGAAGCAATGAGTCTAAGTGCAGCATCTGAGAACTTCGGCTTTGGAGCCCTAGAAAATAGCCTTGCAGGAGATGAATGATACTCATATGAATAAGCAGAAAAGTTTTTAGTTTTATGAACATAGCGGTTTGATGACACGTGCTCATATTCATAAGTTTGAGTATGATTTCCCTGCAAAACATTGGCGTTAGGGTGACTCAGGTGAGTCCTGTGTCTGTATGAAACCTTTGGGCCATATGAAGCCTTTGCTCCGGGGTTTGTCTTCTTCCCTTGTGGTGTCATGATGACATTCAAAGGAAGATTCTCCAGACACTTTTTGGGCACCCAGATCTTCTTCATAGGTGGTCCATTCCTGCAGTTAGTACCAATGTACCTGGCAAACACTTCACCATTCTGATTCTTAAACACTTTATAGTTTGTATCAAAGGATTCATCGATGATAATTGGGTTAGCACAAGTGAAGCCAGATAAGGTGGATGGATCTACTGAAGGTCCCTTTGCAGCAACCCATGTGGTTTTGGGGTACTGCTCAGGCTTCCAGTAAGAACCATCAACATTCATTTTACTCTCAAACCCAACACCCTCTTTTCTAGGGTTTCGGTTCAGAATCTGCTTTTTGAGGACATCACATAGTGTCTGATGCCCTTTGAGACTTTTGTACATCCCTGTCTCAAGCAATGTCTTCAACCTAGTATTTTCATCAGCAATAGTAGTGGCATCCTCAGCAGAGGGGTTAGTTACCACATCAACATCTGAAGATATTGCACCAGTAGCAGCAGTAGAGCATTCAACAACAGAAGTAGCGTTATCACGCTCAAGGCATTTTAGACATGGTGGTTCAAATCCTTCCTGAGCGGGACTGATCTGTTGAGTGCAAAGTGACTCATTCTCCTTTTGAAGATCTTCATGAGTCGCTCTCAATTTCTCAAGTTCTTGCTTCCTTTGAAGATAATCGTAGGAAAGCTTTTCATGAGTTGTTGAGAGCGTTTCATGACGACTTTCAAGTTCCTTGTACTTAACATGAAGATTTTTATGTCTTCAATTAAGGACTGAGATCGGGTCATTTCCGCGTCCAACAGGTCATCGCTTTTGTCTGACAGTTTTTGAATATGTTCCATAACTTTTTGTTGTTTAGTTGCAATTTTAGCAAGTGTTTTGTAGCTGGGTTTGGATTCACAATCAGAGTCATCTTCACTTGATGTTTGAAAGTAAGCATCGCGTGAGTTTACCTTGGCACCACGTGCCATGAAGCAGTATGTGGGAGCGGAGTCGTCCTTGTCATTAGCATCAGCGTTGGTGATGGAGCCATTGTCTTCAGTATTGAAGATGGACTTGGCAACGTAAGCTGCAGCTAGAGCCAGACTAGCAACACCAGATTCAGACTCCTCCTCAGACTCCACCTCCGCCTCCTCAGAAGCAGACTCCTCCTCTCAATCCATCTCCTTGCCAACAAAAGCACGAGCCTTGCCAGATGAGCTCTTCTTGTGTGATGAAGACTTCGATGAAGATTTGGAAGAAGACTTTGAGGATTTCTTGTTCTTCTTCTTGTCATCAGAATCATATTCCTTGCTCTTTTTCTTCTTCTTCTTGTTTTCATTGTCCCACTGCGGACACTCAGAGATGTAGTGACCAGGTTTCTTGCACTTGTGGTCATGAGTAGAAGCTTCATCATTTCTTGAGCTGGATCATGAAGACTTTATGAAGCCTTTCTTCTTGGTGAACTTCTGGAACTTCTTCACAAGCATAGCAAGCTCCTTTCCAATGTCTTCAGGATCACCAGAACTGCAGTCAGATTCTTCTTCAGATGAGGAAACAACCTTTGCCTTCAAAGCGCGAGTTCGGCCATAGTTGGGACCATAGATATCTCTTTTCTCAGATAGCTGAAACTCATAGGTGTTGAGCCTCTCAAGTATGTCAGACGGATCGAGTGTATTGAAGTCAGGGCGTTCTTGAATCATCAGGGCTAGGGTGTCAAACGAGCTGTCAAGTGATCTCAGGAGTGTCTTGATGATTTCATGCTTGGTGATCTCAGTGGCGCCGAGAGCATGAAGCTCATTTGTGTCAAACGAGCTGTCAAGTGATCTCAGGAGTGTCTTGATGATTTCATGCTTGGTGATCTCAGTGGCGCCGAGAGCATGAAGCTCATTTGTGATGTCAGTGAGGCGATCAAACATGAGCTGGACATTCTCATTGTCGTTTCTCTTGAAGCGGTTGAAGAGGTTGCGAAGAACACTGATCCTTTGATCTCTCTGGGTTGAGACGCCTTCGTTGACCTTGGAGAGCCAGTCCCAGACTAGCTTCAAAGTTTCCAGAGCGCTCACACGGCCATATTGTCCTTTGGTCAGATGACCGCAGATGATATTCTTCGCAGTAGAATCCAGGTGAACGAACTTCTTGATATCAGCAGGGGTGACACCTTCATCAGTCTTGGGAACGCCGTTCTTGACGACATACCATAGATCGACATCAATGGCTTCAAGATGCATACGCATCTTATTCTTCTAGTAGGGATAATCAGTGCCATCGAAGACAGGGCACGCAGCGGAGACTTTGATTATCCCTGCAGTCGACATAGCTAAAACTCCAGGTGGTTAAACCGAATCACACATAACAAAGGAGTACCTTGCTCTGATACCAATTGAAAGTGCTAGTTATCGACTAGAGGGGGTGTGTGAATAGGCGATTTTGTTGAAAGTCTTCAAAACATGGAAGTTTCAAAGACAAACAATAGAAACGAACCTATTAACATGAAGTGGAAGGTAGACTACACTAGGCAAGCCATAATCAAGTATTCAAAGAAGTGAAAGCACGACCACTATGAGCAACTAGGTAGTAAAGACCAGGACGGAAGATAGTATGAAGCCAATCAGAACAAGTAGTTACACAGTGAAGTCAAACAGATAATACAAGCATGCAATGACTTCACGAAGACAAACTGTAAGTAAAGAGAGGGAGAAGATATAACGAGTCTCTTGGTGCGGACAAGGATTTGTTGGACCAGTTCCAGTTGTTGTGACAACTGTATGTCTGGTCAGGGAGCCTGAGATTCAACTCAGAAGACCACGTCTTCACCTTATTCTCCTTGAGCTAAGGACACCCAGTCCTCGCCCAATCACTCTGGTAAGTCTTCAAGGTAGACTTCGGAACCTTCACATACTTCGTTCACCGGCGATCCACAATGACTCTTGGATGCTCAGAATGCGATGCCAACCGGCTGGAGGATTCACAGTCCTCAAGTGTAACAAGTCTTCAGGTCACGCGGACAGAAAGACTTCGGTGATGCCTAACACTCTTTGGCTCTGGGTGTTTTGGGCTTTGTCCTCGCAAGGATTTCTCTCTCAAAAGCTTCGAGGTGGGTTGCTCTCAAACGACAAAAGTCGTGCACTAACTCTAAGCAGCCACCAATTTATGGTGTAGGGGGTGGGCTATTTATAGCCACTAGGCAACCCGACCTGATTTGTCCGAAATGACCTGGTCACTAAGGAACCGACACGTGTTCCAATGGTCGATTTCAAACACAGCGGCAGCTTGACTTAGGCTACAAGTAAAGCTGACTCATCCAACTCTGGATAAGATTTGCTCTCATTGTCTTCGCTCGAAGACATAGGATTTGGTTGAGCATCACTTCAGTCACTCTGACTTTGTTCACTTGGACCCCATTTAACAGTATGGTGGTTTCTATGACTCAACAAAGAAGAAAAGGAAACTACGAAACAGCTATGTCTTCGCACTCCATAGTCTTCACGTGAATGTCTTCTCGAGTCATAAGCTTCGATGCGATTGTCTTCACATACCACAATTGTCTTCAATGTCTACATACATTTTTGGGGGTCATCTCCAATAGGTAAACCGAATTAATGCGGGACTACTACCTGTGTTATCCTGCAATTCTCACACACATTAGTCCCTCAACCAGGTTTGTCGTCAATACTCCAAAACCAACTAGGAGTGGCACTAGATGCACTTACACCGGGTTAGAAAATCTTGACCCAACCCCTCGTACCGATCTTATACGCTCGGACTGACCAACACCCCTCATATCCAACCCATATATGGGGCAGATAGGGTGAGGCTCGCGCATCTGCCACGTCGGACTGACGTTGGAGACCTGCGGGACACCCGTCGTTACCAAGTGGTCCGGTGAGGAAGCCGCTCCAGCGCGCCGCCCGAGGGGCAAAATCCGGCTATTTTAAGCCGAACGGTGACCCTCAACCCTACCCACAGTACTATTCCCATCCCTTCCACGCCTCCACCCCTTACATCCGCTCGCAGGTTAGAGCTCGTCACCGCCCTGTATCCATGGCCCGGGAGCGGATCACCACCTACGTGATGCTCACTCTAGAGCACCAATTGCAGCTCCTAGAGGAGATCCGAGCCCGACACGTCGCTCGAATTGCACCCGACCACCTCCGAACTCTCCGGAGCATGATGATGATGACGACAAGGAGGAGTAGGCGTCAACGCAAACTTGGAGGAGGGGGAAGAGGAGAAAGGCGAGGTGGATACGGTGCCTCTGGCTGTCGGATTCGACATCGATGAAGCACAAGTGGAGTATGAGGTCGCCTAAGCGGAGGAGGACGCGGAGCAGCAGGCCATCCTTGACTCCATCCACTCAGAGACAGAGGTGGAGGAAACTTCCACAACCTCCGCGAGGCACCGACGAAGGTCAACGAAGTCTTCGCGGACATGGAGTCCGACGAGGAGCAAGAGTTGTGGGAGGCGGCCAATGACCAGAAGGCAGGTCCATCCGGGACTGCCGGCACAAAGGTCGTCTACATCTCGGATGACGACTAGTAGTAGGTTTTAGCTATGTAGTGAAAGGTAGCTTTTGGTTGCATGGTGTAGCATGGATTTGAGGTTATGTGGTTGGACCGAACGCAAAATGAGGGGTAACCAGGCCATTTCCGCCTTTGCGCGGAGGCGTCCATACACGTATAGAGGACCGGATTAGCTAGGTCCAGCTGCAGATGCTCTTATAGATGTATTTCTTTGAGGCAATCATCGGTGCACCTACTCTCCGCAGGCCTGCTCCACAAACGCAAGTGCGGCCGCTTGACCGCGCGTGTGCGGGAGCTAGAGGACTCCCTGGCCGACGCCGTGGAGAAGGCCGCCGCAGGATTCGGGCTCAGCAGGTCGGTCCCCCACGAAGCTCCGCACCACAGGTTCAACTTTGCGCATTTAACTCTCGATTCTGGCAGTCACTACGGAGGGCCCTCAGCGAGCAGGGGGCAGCCCGGATAGGGGGAAGCCGGCCAAGGCCCCGGCGTTGCACCCGATGTCGGCGATCGGCACCGTGCAGTCCTGCTTCTCCACCAGGTGCTGTTCTGTCACTCAACGAGCTTGATTACTCGGAGCAGCTCCCCACCACGAGATCCTACACAGTACCATTTTGTAAGAAAAATTGGAAACAAACCAAAGAAGAAACTCCCCACCACGAGATTTGCCATTTATTCCGCACACACAGAATATTTATCGCACATAAACTAAATCTTGACCTCTAATTCAAAATAAATGAAGTCATGAAATTGCTTTAAAAAGTGAACGATGATTTTCTTGTAACAGTAAGTAGCAAAGTGGCCCGTGCAAATGCGCGTATATGTATCTCTACCAGTTTTATGGCCTCCCCTAGCTAGATAGTCAGTAATATTGCACTTGGAGTCATATGGCTCATGTGTGATTTTTGTGCATGTAGCAGCACGAAACACATGATATAGAAGATGATTTATAAACTACATCACTTAAAAGCCTCCAATTTCATTTGAAGACCAAAAGTATAGTGATATTATTTCAGCAGAATATATGTTTCCGAAGCCGACGTAGATAGTATCTACCTCATTTCATTCTTCAAAGTTATTATACAAAAATTTCGCCTGAATTGCATAAATTTCAAATCCGAAAAAGGGTTTCCCCCCGCTTTATATTATAAAGCCAACGACCAAGCATCCAACATAAGAGTACAGGTATCGATCAAGTCAACAAGTCATGCTGGGGCATAAATTTCAAATTGCAACCTCTGAACCTCAATTAGTACTTCACATCAATACAATGAAAGATCAGTCATCATCCATGTCCTAATGGAAAGAAGTCCAAATACCCCCCTGAACTGTCAGATTTCGTACACATCACCCCGAACATAAACCGGACTCTTAATCCCTCGATCGTTTTACGGACAAATCACCCCCGAGGCCGTTTTGGTGGGTTTGCCCACCAGTTTGCCTACGTGGAGGCTGTTTTGCCGTAGATTGACCGAGGCGCCTCTTTTTGCGGGGAATCAGCTTGAGGCGTTTACATTTCCGCGGAGAAGAATAAATCCCCCCCTCCCTTGCTAGGGTTCATCTCCAGTCCCCATTCCCTCTCTTCTCTCCTCTATTCAGCCTGCTCTGCCATGGCGAGCTCGAGCTCGTCCCGCGGTTCATCCTCCTCTAGGAACCGCCGTAGTTTAGGGCCGCCAATCCCCTCTGAGAGAGCACCCGATGGCCTACGAGCCACCGATTAATTGCAGTGTGGATTCAAGATGCCAAGATGGATTTCATGGAGTGATGAAAATCTGGAAGAAGATATCACAAGTGCAGGTTTGGAAGGTATTTTTTTGTTGCGTTCTTATTCCATTTGATTAGCACTGTTTTAGTTGCTCATTTTGGATCCTTTTGCTGAAATTGCACAAGATTGGAGGCACTGATGGCTGTGAGGTGTACTGCTGGTTCGATGATCCGACAACACCATTTGTCAGGCGACTTATTGTGGACTCCTGCGCAATGTCAGTATGGGAGAAGAGCGAGGAGAACATGAGGGCTGATGGAAGATCTAGAGAAAGAGAGGTTTGAGAAGATGGAGAAGCAAAAACTTCAGGAGAAGATTGACATCCAAGCTGCTGAAATCAAGACCTTTGAAGATGAAGATTCAGTCGATGCGTGGTTTTTAGAAAGATTTTATGGCTTTTTCTGTTGCACTTGCAATGGTTTTGTTCATTGCATTTTCTTTGTGTCGGGGCAGTGAAAGATTGCATTGTATCTATGCAGTACTGTTGCTATCTATGAACCTTTGGGGCTGTTGTGCTAAGTGTCAACTTTGTCTGAAATGAGTACTAGTATCTTCAGTTTCACTGAATTTTGTCTACAGCAGTTTGTCTGAATTCAACATGATCACTGTTAAAACAGAGCAAGACATTGTTAAATTCAGTCTGTTAAAACAGAGCAAGTTTGACTGAATTTTGTCTACAACATTTAGTGTAAAACTAAAAGAGGCAAGTGTAGATGACCACTTGTACAAATTTTCAACATGATCACTTTGTTAAAACAGAAGCAAGACAATCAAGTGCAAAAATGAATGCACTTGCAAAATTGAAATTGTAGTAACCCAAAGACAGAAATGAATAACACTTGCACACAAAATGTGCACCAGAATTTGAAATTGTAGCATATTGTTCTTCCATTCAAATAGCTCTAGAATAAAGTTTAACATCACCAAAAGCACATAATGCAGCAGTTTTGCATTGTCATTCATCATCCACCATCACTAAGTTTTACATGACCAAAAGCACATCATTTAAGATGATGTTTTACATCAACAAAAGCCCAGACTTATCACTGATGCTACACTTCACCAATGATGCATAGGTAAACTATCCCCTCCTTCCTGTTAGAAGCCACTCGAACCTCCCATCACCATAAGCTGGAATTTGTGAGGTGCTTGGCTGAGAGTTTGAAGCCCTGGGAGCCATAAATTGTCTTGGTGCTGTCCTTTGAGCTGCAGGTGCCCTTGCAGGTGCTGGAGCCCTTGGAGGTGCTGGAGCTGCTGGTGCCCTGGGAGGTGGCTGTGAACTCTGTGTTGGCTGGGATGTGGCTGGTTGTGAACTCCGTTGTTGGTGAGAGGATGGCCCCGCTTTGAGAAAGTACCTGAGGAGTGCATGCAGCTTGTGTCCTTGCTCTGCTTCTCTTTGCTGCCTTTACATAGCTGTTATCCTGGTTTTTTTCTGAATGCTTCCTCTTATTGTGTTGTGTACTTCCACATACTGAACATGTCATCTTAACTCCTTTCCTTGAAATTTTGTTGCTTTTGGGCTTCTCTTGCTCCTCTCTAGTTCTTCTGTCTTCTTCCTCCTGTGCTTGTTATTAACCCTAACGGAGGGTCTGGTCTAGGGTTTGTAGAATCTGAGGCCAATTCTCTTTGCCCTCTCTTGGTTGTAGCACATGGTCATAAATCTGGTTGTATGTCTTGATGAAGTAACAAGGTGCAATGAAGTCATCAAGGCATAAACCACATGTGTATACTTGCCGATTGCATGACAACAGGCAACCCAGAGAGTTCCCAATATCTACAAGAGCAAGTCCACTTCTCCAGGTCAACTGTGAACCTTCTGTACTCACCTTCCTGCACTTCAAATCCGTCTTTGCCATTCCATAGCACATTGCATCTTCCTGATCTCTTTATGTTAAGCTGCAACTTTTTGAAAATATTAGGGCATATTTTTCCACTCCACTTCTTAGGCTTTGCTCTGTTTTCTTGAATTCTAGCCATGACCTTCTTCCTTATGATCTCATGACTAGTAATCACAGGATAAAACCTTGCTCTCATGATGGAGTTGTTAAAGGACTCACACATATTGTTTTCCACAGAATCACAATATGAGCCAAGTTTGAAAAAAGCTCTGCTCCAGTGTTCAGGATTGGTTTTCATAATATCTTGTGCCCCCTCTGCTGTTTTTTGGGCTAGCTTGGCTCTATGATAGTTGAATCCTGTTTTGTCAGAGGCTTTTGCACATGCCCAAAAAATTTTCTGATATATCTTCTCCCTATGCTGCTTTCTCCAGTTTGCATAGATGTGCCTGGCACACATTCTATGCTCAGCTTGTGGACATATTTCATTTACTGATCTGATGAGGCCCTTCTGCTGGTCAGAGATGAAAACCCATCCATCACCATGATTATTTATCTGAATGTCCTTTTGAAGAAGTGACGTAAACCAGTACCAACTGTCATAACTCTCAACTTCAACAAGAGCCCATGCAATTGGGTACATCTGGTTGTTGGCATCTCTCCCAATGGCCGAAAGAATTTGTCCATGCACTGCCCCTTCGTAAAAACAACCATCTAACCCAACAACTCTTACGCATCCAGCCATAAAACCTTTCTTGCAACCATCTAGATGCACATACATCCTCTCAAAGACATTTCATCATGTACTCCGTGGTCTAATGTGATCGCAGTACTTCCAGGATTGCTCCTAAGTAACTCAAGGTGGTAGTCAAATACCCTGGAATACTCACCATTAGTTGAATCTATGAGCTTCTCCATGACAAGCTTCTTTGCCCTCTTGCATTTGGATATGTTCACATCTGCTAGCAAATCTTCTAGTACAGCTTCTTGCATTTTCTCCACCCTCCATGTTGGGTTGTCTCTGATTTGTCTAAAATATTTCCTAGCAATTACAAGATCGGTCACCGACTTATTGTCTCTCCTGGGCACACAAGTGTGGACATTGTTGTACCTGTGAACTATCAACCAGTCAGATTTGCTATTTATTGACCCATATATGCTCCACTTGCAACCAGTCCAGCTACACTTGGCACTCACTCTCTTCTTCTCATCTTTGGGAAATATCAAATGATGGAAATTCTTCAGACCATATTAAACCAAAGGCATTTTTGAATTGCACGCTATCCGTAAAAGCCATGCCAACCTCAAACTGGGGTGCTTCTAAAGTGTCATCATACACCTTATGGTTGGTCTTTCTCCTTCTAACATCATTGACCTCTCCATCACTAGCCTCATCATAAGAAAGATCATCATCACTTTCAAAATATGGAGTGTCATCTGCATCATCATCCAGCTTACATGTTTCTGGTACAATGAACTCATCAGAACATTGCAAGCTCTTGCTTCTTCCTCCCCTAGCATATTCTTTCTCTTTTCAACTTGAATTCTTTAGCATACGTTACTGTACTCATTAATTTCTTCATCTTCAGCAGAACTATTGCTCTGCAGGAGGCACAACATAGTCACTATCATCACATCCTTTGTCACGAGTCACACAAATCTGCACCTCCTCGGTTGCAACACCTTTTCCTCTCTCAAACACCGAACTTGCAGTCTGAACACAGGCAATTTGGCCTGCATTGATCCACTTCGCATTTCTTTCACTTGCTTGAGGACTTTTTCAGCAAGAATGGTAGCATATATGTCAATCACACCACCATCACCACATGCTTTGCCATCATCTCCACCGATTCTTGATCATCCAAAGACAAGCAAAGCATTTGCCATATCATCACCGGATATTTCCACTGCAACTTAGTGTTTTCTAGAGCAAAAGCAGGCAGGATACATGATCTGCAAGCTTCTTCTTCAGTTCATATAGTGACATTGGATGCTCAATTGTGGATAGCCCTGTTTTGCCTCCCAAATAAACCCAATCCTTTCCATCATGCTCAAAATCTCCACTGAAGTGGAATCTGACACAAAGATAGTCCAGTGGATCCATTTCCTAAACAAAAATGAGACAATAAACAACCCTAAGTAATTGAGCAGATAATAAACATGTACTGCACATCATATAACCCTACATCAATTATAGAGCATATGCACATCAATTTCAAAAGACATACTGAACTTTTCTCCAAAAACTGTCTTTTTCTTCAGATCAAGAAAACCCTAAATCATTTAAATAGGCACATCGATTTCATATACGTAAGTCCTAAACCAGCACCCTCTAGCAACTGCTTCCACCATCTTTGTCAAAATCGAAATTTCCTCAACATGATGAACTAAACCCTAGCCCCCAAATCAAATCCTCTGAAAACCCCTAACTGACAGGCCTAATGCGAACAAAAAGGCAAGATTTGTAGGGCAATGTTGGGGCGCACCGACCTGATCGTTGCTGCCGGTCCAGTTGTTCAGACCATGCCGACGATCGTCGCCCGCACCGCCGTGGTCGCCCAAATCGCCGTCGTGTCGTCAGAGCGAGAAGACAGGGGAGCGGGAGGTGAAAAGGCGAACGGAGCGGTCGAGGCAGGGCGAGGTGGATTAGACCTTCTTTTCCAACTATTGCCGATGTGGCAACCCCTCAATTAAAGCGCTCAACTGCCCGAGCCACATAGGCAAAACTGGTGGGCAAACCCACCAAAACGGCCTCGGGGGTGATTTGTCCGTAACCCAGCAGTCCGAGGATTAAGAGTCCGGTTTTGCGGTTCGGGGGGTGATGTGTTCGAAATCTGACAGTTCAGGGGGGTATTTGGACTTCTTTCTGTCCTAATGAGTTAATAAATTACCCCAGGAAAGCAAAGAATCAAATAAGGAAACATTTCATACACTGAATGTGATGTAGAGGAAATCTCTAACAAACATCATACACTGAATCAAGTAAAGAATCAAGTAAAGAATCAAGCAAGTATCTTCAATCTGATGGATCACCTGCTGCCAACGACGCATCCGGCACCTTGGGCACCGGGATTGACGCATCCGGCGCCTTGGGGTCCGGGGTTGGGACATCCGGCGCCTTGGGGGTCGGGGTTGGGGCTGCCGGCGACCTGGGGGTCGGGGTTGGGGCTGCCGGCGACCTGCCCATCGCGTCCGGCCAGGGTCGAGGGGTTCGTCGAATTCTTGATTGGAACAGCGGTGAGGCGGAGTAGGGAGAAGCTGCGAGGTAGGGGAGGGGCTAGGTGCGAGCCGGAAGAGGCGGGGTGCGAGGTGGAAGAGGCGGCCGTGCAGCGGCGGCTGCCATCGATCGGTGGCGGCGGTGGGAGTATGCTGCGGCGCCGCCCTCCCTGTACCAGAAGCTATCGGGATGGACTAATAGGGTAAAAGTGGGGTTCCAGTGGGCTAAAGGGGCTAGCCCACTTAATTTCTTTCTTGTCCAACGGGCTCCCACTAAGGCGTTTTAAGTGGGATGGGAACTCTAGTCCCACTTTATTCCCGCTTCCACCTGCAGCGTGATCGGAGTTTGATTACTCGGAGTTGGTGATGTATGCGTGAAGGCTTGTGGTCTTATGTGTATGGGTGTTTGTTTCTGCAGGAATGGTACACCGAGACAGCCTTTGGTAGTGCCGCTGCCAAAGCAACTGTACTTCTTAACCCTGCCTGTGTCCCAATTGCAGCTGACGTTGTAACCGAACTAATGTTGTAATTCTCGACTCCTCTTTTGAGTGGTAATATATTCAGGTGGGGAAGCTTTCCCCCCGGTGATCGTTCAAAAAAAATAAAAGATTAAAGATTAACAACTTGAGCAAAACGATATCTTCAATACTGATCAGCTAGAAAGTCTCCATTGTGAAGGATAAGTTCCTGTAAGAAGGTATGCATCTACTACTAGGTTACTACTTCAGCTAGGATGCATGCTATCATTCACCATCTCAACGTAGTAACCTAATAACCTGTTCTGACTGGAGGTTATTGGCCTATGATCTCATAGAGGATGAATGGGATTCAATCAACTTGTGTACTTGATCCAACTATAGAAGATTTTTGCTTGGATCTGTGAAATAGGTATCCTTCCTTCTTTCCTATTCCTACTTAGGGCATCTCTAGCTGATCCTCTAAAACCGGTTACTTGGCCACGCAGCCGCCCGAGCACCTAGCCGAAGTTTACACCTTTAACCGGCACCTAGCCAAAGTCATAAACCGAATAGAGCTCCTTGGCACTGTGGGCTCCTATTTTTACTTGGCCATCCAGCTGCCCAAGCAAAAGCAGCCCCCTCTTCCCTCGGCCTCACCCACCCCACCCCCCGTCGCATCTACTCCGTCGGCAACCACGCGCCACCGCTGGCCCCCGAAGGACCCACCGCGCTCCTTCCGCACCAGGATTTCGTCCTCTCTCGCCGCCGACGGCACCTAAATCGGCAGATCTATGGCCCCTCGTCATCGGCGGCGGATTCGATGCATCCCAGCTGCCGGCGCCATCGCGTTTTTGATGGATCCGATGGGGACTGAACCGTGCAGCCCCCTCAACCACTCCGCGCCGCATCTCGGTATGTCCTCTCGGCGCTCGGATCTCACTCATCAACCTACCAACGGCAAAGCCACGTCCGGTCGTCGCCTGGGCTCAGCACTAGTCCAGCGGCTCGTCGGCTCGCTGCTGCCGGTCATCAAGTGTGACCACTACCCGCGGCTGGTGCTGCGCCGAGTTTCAAGCACGCCGAAACATCCTGGATGAGTGTTCTTCAAATGCGAAAACAACGGGGTGAGTGGCTATTTTGTGGTTTTCTTCAGATTCGTCGCAATTTGGGACTTATTGTTTGCTCAAAATTGTATGTAGGAAGGATGCAAGTTTTGGTATTGGGAAGAAGAATACATCAATCTATTGGTAGGGAGAAATTTGCTAGATGTTAGTACACTACTTGCTAGAGTTGAGACTATAGAGACGACGCGATGTCTAATTGTGTGGAGGTGGAGAAGAACAAAGTGTGCAAGCTCAAGAAGTCGATAGAGAAAAGCAATAATGTGGGCACTGAAGATATAGAGAAAGTATTAAACGAACCAGTGGGAGCAGTTAGGGCACTTGGATTTCAAGTGTCTAATTATTCTTGTAGTTTTCTTTGGTCGGTTCTCTTAGAGAAGACTTGGTGAAATGTGTAACCATCATGTCGTTTGGTAAAGTAATATAAGAGAGAAGTTTATTTCGGTTGCCGGAAATTAAATGAATTTGACAAAAACAAAATTTTACTCTGAATTTAGGGGATCGGCTAGAAACGACCAAAACTTAGAGGAGTAAAAATACTCCACTAAGGTTTACACGGCCATTTACTCCTCTAAAATTTAGGGGATCGGCTAGAGATGCCCTTACAAAGGTTGGAGTTGGTGGTGAGTTCACATGTGAGACCAACAATCTTTGTCAATAAACAAATGCATGCCTACCCATATGTGGGACTAGGAACCTTCGAAGATACATACATAAACAAATGTGCTTTTAGTCACATGTGGGAACTAACACAAATAAACAAGAGAAAAGTATACTTTTCATCCCTCAATTCTTCGTGAAGTCTAGATTTGGTCTCTCAACTCCAAAACCGGACAACTTGCACCCTTAACTACTGAAACCGGACAAGATTCATCCCTGGTCATGGTTTTGACTGGTTTTGGTGCTGTCCCACCCCGGTTTTGACCGTGCTGACTCAAATTCGGCGTACTTTTCCAATTCCGTTTAATGTTTTCAGATACGGGTAGTTTTTTCAAATACGTGAACTTTTTAAAAATTTGTGTACCTTTTCCAAATCCGCTTACTTTTTCTAAGTTCACGTACTTTTTTTTTAAATCCGCGTACTTTTTTAAAGTTCATGTGTTTTTTTTCAAATTCATGTAATTTTTTAAAATTGACGTACTTATTCATATTCGTACATTTTTTGCTTTTGAAAATTTTGTGTGAACTTAAAACGATGCGAATTTGAATTTCTTTAACCCAAATTAGAAAAAAATTGTGGAGTTGAAAAATTATGTCAATTTGAAACAAGTATCTGAATTTCAAACAAAGTTCATGGATTGAAAAAGGAACACCGATTTGAAAAAAAATACGAACTTTACAAATTATGCGGATTTGAAACAAGTACGCAATTTCAAAAACACTTCATGGATTTGAAAAATACTTGGATTCGATAAAATTACATGAACTTGAAAAAATAGACTGATTTGAAAAAAGTACACAAATTTCAAAATATTCACGGATTTGAAAATGTATGTTTATTTTTGAAAAAATTGCGAACTTGAAAAACTATGTGGATTTGAAAAGAGTATGTGACTTTCAAAAGTTCACGGATATGAAAAAATTAAGCGAATTTGAGTCAGCACCGGTCAAAACCGGGGTCAGTTAGCACCAAAACCGGTCAAAATCAAGACCAGGGATGAATCTTGTCCGGTTTCGTTAGTTGAGGGTGCAAGTTGTCCGGTTTCGGAGTTGAGGGACCAAATCTAGACTTCACCGAAAGTTGAGGGATGAAAAGTATACTTTTCTCAATAAACAAAATACACTACTACTTTTATGTGACACCAACACTTATAGATGGCACAAATAACAAATGTGCTCTTGTTTTCAGTTTCTTTTCCCAACCAAGTTCTTCAAGTTCTATATCACAGAACAAGAGAGTGAACAAATTGTAATTCCAAAGCGACGATAGACCTTGCCCTCCTACCCGAACCCGATCCATGACCTTGTGCGGTCAACATATTAATGCCCAATGTTATGTCTTGCAAAGGACCTACTATGATCGCTTAAGATTCTCCAATGCCTGCCGCATGATCTTTCATTGTATTTTTGCTCTTTTTAATCGTGAACCACGTGCAAAGACTGCAGGACACCAACATATTTTGACAACTTCCTAAGCCAGTGACATAAGTCCTCATATTTGCAGTTTCATAGCAATTCATGGGCATTGTGCTAGTACCAATAAACATGCCACATACATATACATAATTTATTTAAATTGCAGGGATCATAAGGGAGTTATGGCAAAAGTAAGCCTGCTATAAAAATGCAACTGGTCAGTTTGAAAATGCAAAATGGATGGGGGTTTATTCAAGCTGTATTTGAGAAAAACATGAGATTGGTATCCAATCAAATAAAACGAGATTCTGCAGTTCTAAGTGGTTACAAATTAAAACCCTGCCGCAAATAACTCTTAGCTAAGCTCACTGTGAGAACAGAGGATCTTAAAAATGTATTGAACTTCACATGAGCTCCACTTGCAGGCCAGTAGTTCTTTTACCCCTGGAAATGACAGTTGACTCATTGCTGGACATAACTATGCTTGTCTCAGGTGCCAGTTCTAAACTGGTTTGCTGTTCTAGCCCATTTTCCTCTTGGCCTGCTCGCTGTGTATTTTGTTCAACTCTTGTTGAGTCTTGATTTCCTTCTTGCAGCTCACTGTTTTCCTCATTTATTCCATTTTCTTCTGGTCGATTTGTATTGTCTAACATGATCTTTGTTGACTTGTGCTTCTTTTTGTAGAAATAAATTATCAGTGCAATCAAAAGGGAAGAAGTTGAAGCAACTCCAGTAAGTATGAATAGTCCCCTGAAGTTCGCAAACGTGAGTGTGCTTGAGCCAGTGAGAGGGCCAACATTCTGGCAATTGTTTTGATCCCCAAACCATTTCTTCTCAATTTGGATCATAGTATCCCCCCCGGTTACGTTGAGGATTGCATTTGAGATGTCCCTAAGTAAGGGATTTCCCTTTGATAATGCCTGTGCAACAAATGTGGTCATTTTATTGTTCATTTACACCAACCGTCAAAACTGAATCATATCTTATCTGACTGAGGTAAAAGTATAACTCTATAAGCTTAATCAAACATTATAAACTATTTAGTAATCTGTCTGGCCCTAACCTCTTATCACATGAATACATGATTGCTAGTAGGCAGTAGGAACCATAATTTAGTAGGTTATCAGACCAAGATAATTAGTATAGGATGTTCAGATGTATTTATGTGATTGCTAGTTGAATTAACTTTTTTTTAGAACCAATTGATTTTGTTATAGTTACTTTCTCTGTAGGTATATAGTGTGAAAGAAGCATATCTAATGTAGTTAAACTTACATATCCAAAACCTGCAGCCTTGTAAATTGGGCCACCATTGTGTACCCCTTGCAGTGGTTTGACAGGAATAGTTTAATGTACGGAACCTCATGCACAAGAGCAGCAATACCACCATTGTTGCTTCCTCGGGAAAGTGCTTCGTGAAAATCATCAGGATCGTAGGGCTTGATCTTCAACCTGTCAAAACCGAGCTCTTCTAAAAGTCCCTTGACGTATGAGCCATGTTGATATCCTACACATTCTCCACTTTTTAGGAGCTCATGCACATCTGTTACTGTTGGCTGAAGCTGTTTTACAGTTAGCATTGATGACAAGCTCGCAGTGTAACTTGATGTAAGCACCATCAGAAATACTAGCCAAACGATCAAAACTATCCGGGACAGAAAGCGTTGCACAAGCTCTTCTGCAGAAGTCACAATAAAATAAATTAGATAATTTTTGGCCATCTCAAGTCCAAAGTTGAAAAATGCAACATCCATATCATATTATTTTGTCAGCTATAGTACAGCATGATTCTATGATAATTATTTTTCCTCTGTTTAATGCATATTAAATATCTAATATTATAAGTGTAGCGATGACGCTACCGATTTTTTTAAAATGCAAAGTTACCCAGATATGTTCGGGAAATATCATATGCATTATATGTTTGTTAATAGTTGTGTGGCTGTTAGTTCTTCACACGAAACCTCTCAGCTTGATGTTGTATATTATGCACCAACATAGGAAATGGATAGATCGTGGTAAGTGTACTCAACTCCCTTCAAATATGGAGAAAAAGATCATAATCCCCAGCTGGCTGGGAATTGGCCCCCGAACATTCTTGTTGTTTCCTAGAAATTCCAATATCAATACGACCACACCGGTGTAGATAAAGAATACAACGCTTCCAAACCACATGCCAGGTGCTAGTGGCTTCAAGAAAATCCATGTGTTCCTGTTTATGCTATCCCTTACTGGAACAATCATTGCTATTCCCGATTCTGTGTATGGCAGAGTGAAGTCGACGTAGAAAGTTCGGTTATACCTTATTGTTATATCTCCAATTGCTATATCATATATCTGTAAGGGCAAAAAAAAAAAACTGTTAGCTTGCTGATAGAAAATAGTTTCTGCCTTGAGTCTCCTTTTGGTAAGAGTGCTAGAGTTCGGAATATAAAGAATTAATTAAGAGTAGCACTCAATAGATACTTGCACTTGCTTCGTATGTTGTTGCCGTGTAAAATAATTGTTTGTACTATCTCCTCTCATAAAAGGGGTTACTGTTGCTGTCAGAATTTTAATACCATGTAACTGGTGTTGCGCACCGAAATATCATGTGGCATCTTTAGGTGGCTTCTTACAAAAACTACTGAAAACAGATAATGGAACAAGCTTATATGACCAGTGCTCGAAAGCAGAGAAGGATGGCAATGGTTCTGAAGTACAGCATGAAATAAGTAACATCCATCATCCAATAAAAATATTTGGTATCTTGCCTCTAACATGTTAAATGACATGTGTGCATGATGCTTCATGGTCTCAAATTGTTACTAACTAAAGAAAATCAACTGGGAATACACTTGTATGTATTCATACCTCAAGATAAACTTGGTAGACAAAATCATTGTAATCTTCGCTACTTCGATCATCTGTAGTACTGAATATTACATATTCATAAGGGACTGCATAAGGAAGTCTCTTAACTGCCTCTCCAAATCGGAAAGGTGGGATAGCACCCGGGAGTCCCGACACCCCTTATCCTATGCGTTGAGCGTTTTTCAAGATTAGTGCTGTGACGTAGACAGGAGCAGGCCACTTGCGCTGTCATTTAGTTAAGAGGCAAATTACAGTCAAACACGGCCAGTGCTAGGCTGCAGCGGACAGAGTGGGTCTGACAACTGTTCCCGACCAGCTTGCCAGGTCTGGCTACTGTAGCGAAGGCGAGATGTTTTGTCAAATCGTTCACGCAGCGCATGCATGTTTCTTCAGTTATTTTTTTAAGTGAAGAGAGAGGAGAAAGGTGAGGAGAGAGAGCTTTTTTTATGAGCCCGTGTGAGAAAGGAGGAATGGAAGGAGAGAGAAACTGTGAGAGAGAAGAGAGAGGAGAGAAAAGAACTGTTTTCGATGGAGGGAGAGGCTGTGATCGGAGAGAGAAGAAAGCTGAGGAGCCGACATGTAAGTATATTCTAGCAGGCCGACATGCCATCTTCAATGTCTATCCATCTTTTTCGGTAGGTGGTCAGGAGGGACAGGCCTAGAGTAGGCCCAGATTCTTACAAATATCGTGAACTCTCCGGCGCTTAACGAAGGAGCAGACCTGCTAATTGATTTCAATGCTACAGTGCATAGCGCAGATTTCAAGGCGGCATATTCTGCATGGAGGGTACAGATAACAGGGTGTCTAGGCACCCGGGTGCTAAAAATCCAGTCTCCACCTCTTCAAATACATCAACTGAAAAACCACTTGCTTTAGTTGCACCTGTGATATAATCCTTTTCGACCTTCATAAATTCCGGATATCCACTTGTGCACACACCAACTTGAAGTTTCTTCCCGCTTACAGGAATCTGAGAACCCCGGGGTACCTCTTTGGACTCTCCTGGCCAGATCACAGGATATAGGTCATGCGCTGAGCCTGAAAGTGCTGTTGCAGGTTTGGTTTTATTTAATTGCTGTGAGATTCCATTTTGTGCAGTCCAGAATCCAATTTCTCTTCATCCTTTCCCTATCACATTTATTATTTGAAATGTTGAAATTTGCAGCTGCCTGTCTGAAAGGTCAAAATTGCCACTGAGGCCTTCAAATTGATTCTGCAAGATTTCTTGTAATAGTTTTGGACCATTACTAGATGTTTTCAAGGTTTCCAAGCTTGTTGAGTTTCTTGTGACACCTGGTTTTGTAAATGTGGCATTTTTAAGTCCAACTTTTTCTGCAGCTTGTGCTACTACCCAGATTATATCATAGCTCCACAGTCCAAAGGTGCTTAATTTCAACGGTAAATCAGTTGGGTTGTCAGTTTGGAATCTCTCATTCCATCTCGTGGTGAAGTCATCAAGTTTCGTTGATTTGGGAACATAAAACTTGACACCTAAGATACCACTCAATGCTTTTAGAACAGAAGGATTCAGTGAATCTATGAGATTGGTTACTCCATCTGTCATGATCCATGCATATCCTTTGTTCATCATCCCTACTTCTTTTGCCTTGATGAAGACACGGGAAGCCATGGTAAATGACATATGCACAACAAAGACCGTCGTTTGCATTGTCATCAACTTGTAGAGTTCTAGGGTAATTTGTTCACTAGTTGCTGATGGAGGGAGCACACTTTGGTAGGGAACATGGGCATCGATGTCTTCTAGGACATCGACAAGGTATGGTATGATACCTCTCCCATACTCGGTATCTTCATAGATAGTCACGACCTTTCTCCACCCATAGCTTTTAACTATGGAGGCAATGCAATTCAGCTGTGCCGAGTCATTTAGTGTTGCTCGCACAAAATATGGAAGACTTTTAGATGACAGAGATGGGCTTGTTGCTATGAAGGATATAACTGGGACATGACTTCTATTTCCCAGCTTCGAGATAAATACAGCTTGCGAAGATTTCTGAGGACCAATAATGGCTTCTACATTGTAATCTTCCAGCAGGTTAATAGCTGTAAAATTGCATATGAAGGAAAACTTTAGTTGAAGATCCTACATAAAAGGAATAACAGAAGATGAAGAAGAGTCTAAGTTGCACTCGTCTGAAAAGTTAAGCTTCAGTCCACATGTTGCCACTCACATATATTAATAGTGTGTAGGAGAGCAGAATAGGTGATAACTAGTTAACTGGTTCCAATTAGAATTATTTATCTTGCACATATTTTATATGTATGGTTTCCTCTTGATGGCTCCGAAATATTAGTTTTGGTAGCACACGATAAGTTGTTTGTCACTCTGATCTCATGAAAGGATATGTCATGAAGCAGATTCTGCTTTGTATTACAGAATAGTACCGCAAGCAATTACACAACTTAAGCATGGATAATTGTTTTTTGTCCAATCCATTAAACAGTTGCTATACCTACTGCTTCTGTAGTTTGCGGGTATTTATTTTCCCTAGTTTCTGCATGTATGCTACTGCCTACTGGCTCCCTTATTTTTCTTGATAGACACTACTATTACTAGTTTCAGCTTTATTATTAATCCTCTTCAAGTGTACATCTCAGGGAAGCTCATCTAGCAGTATGCAATTTGTTTTCACTGTACTTCATTTATCATTCGTAGTTTTTGGAACCTGCAGGAATTAACCCAGGGTTTTACTCCTTTCAGTTGGAAGCTGACACATACAACAATATGCTCATTATATGAGCAACAAAACTGGCACCTGTTAGTGAGTCATTGTTTCTTCTCTGCACACTAACAAGTCAACCACTGCAGACCAAAATTCTGAACACCAGATTTGCCAACTATTACCATCACTACAAGAAATCTGTTAATCCATGACAGCTTCGGTCCGTCACAGACTAGTGAAAAACTATCATGGATGGTTGTCCATGACGGATTTGAAATCCGTCACGTATATCGCGTCATAATTTGACACCGTGCCCTCCATGACGGATTTTGACCGTCATCGATCTACCCTAGGCTCGTCCGGCCCTAAACAGGCCCAAACCTTCATGACAGACCTATCCATCATGGATGTACATGACGTGGCAGCTGATGTGGCATCATGGTGGATCTGACTTGGCAGCCCAACAATACAGCCCATTTATCTTTGTACAATCATTAATTTAGGCCCATATAGTCCATTTGTTTATTGGGCCTTCACCCATTTTTTAATATTTTAATATTCTTTATAGTATGCCTTCTGTCCACATTAATTTTACTGGATTATTATTGGCCTTGGCCTGCTCCATCCCATCTTCGGCCCAGGATGCCAAATACTTGATCCACACAGAATAAGTAAAGAATCTCTATTTAGCCAGAAACAATCAGTAGTGCACAATTACAAATTCACAACTACAAAATAATGATCACAATAACATTAAAATTACAAATCAGTCACACTGGACATTTAGATACACATAATATGTAATCGTGTTCGCAGTAGTATCATTGTTCCTATCCAAGTGGAGTAACCCATCTAAACCAAACCCAACTGTCTTCTGTTCTATCTCAGTTACCTGCAAAAGAATAGCCAAAAAGATTGTGAGAACTATCCACATGAGGAATAAATTATGGGAAAGATTCATACAAACCCTTAATTAAAATGACACTAATTAGCTCACCCGCAATAAATGAAAAGTACAAGGAACAATATACAGCAGCATTGCATTTGTCAGTCAACATGGACATTTTAGCGTCAGGCAGAAAAAGATTTGGCATGCAGAAAGAACACATAGGCACATATTAGTATCACAAAGAAATAAATCAAATATAAATATTAATAGTGAGATGGTTGGTGGAATATCTATCCTGGAAAACTGGAGCATCATTCAGTTACTATATGTGGCTAGAACAAATCTTTACTAAGATCGTTGAAATAAATGTCCTATTAAAATAAATAAAAATGAAATATTATTAAACATGTATACTTCAGAAGGAGAAATATATACTTTGGTGCTCTAAGTTTATTAGTTCTATGGTAATTTTTGAATTACAGAACAAGGGCAGAAATGTACACGAATGAGTGCAAGATTTAGGATCTGTTTGGTTTGTGCCGGAGTCAGCCTCGCCAAAGGGGGGCACGCCAAATAATTGGCGAGCGATTTGGCCGCCGGCGCCTCGCCAAATAGTTGGTGCAAATATAGACTAGAAGAGCTATGGTGGGCAGGGCGAGCCAAAAAATCGGCACTCATCCAAACGAACTCGCCAGCCTGGTCAACTACCAATATTTTGGACAGGCGGCTGCGGGCAGGGATCCAAACAGCCCTTTAAAGCTTTCACATGCTCAGCTCCATTCACATGGATAATAGAAAAGGTTTGCAGAGAAATGCACTTCTAAAGGACAGGCAAAAAAATTGATAATATTGCAAAATACATGAAGATAAGTAACTGAATATATACTTCTTGCATATATAAGAGAAACTAAATGCCATGGTAACACAGGCTAAACCTCAAGACATGCAAGAATGTTAACGCATTATAAACCTCAGGAGATGCTAGGGTGTTAACCTCAACCCACAATTGTAGTGGATGATTGTAGGAGTTTCATCTGTTCAATACTGATTTGAAAGCTGAGATCAAGTTACACAGAACAAACCTCTACGAAAATAAGGCAAGAAAAGGAAAGAAAATTGAGACTTAATTAAGTACACTCATATTAAACTAAATAAACATACACTGCTATAACCAATTATCAGTTACATAAGTAGACGGTTGGCATTAAATATGTAACAGATATTATTTGTTGCAAATATATTATAGTAATTAAACAGTTGATGTGCATACTTGTGAAAGAGACATGTGAAAACATTCAGATTTGCTGTAGTGCTCAAACCATAAGGTTCAGTATAGCATTTATCCATTCAATTCACATTACCCAGTGATGACAGCATGATCAAGTCTCACAACCCTATGTGTACTTTAATTTAGGCAGGAAATCACACAGTGGCGAAGCCACGCTATAGCTGGGTAGTCAAGCGACTACACAGCAATTTGACATGCCAAAGACTACCACGTCTGCCTCCCCCACTGGTAAAAAACAAGTTCTATAAACTGACTACGACAGACCCATTTGTTATCTGCTTTGCCTATGATTTGGCTGGCCCAATATAGCAAAGGAAATTACACAGCCGTCCTAATTATATAGCTTCCCTAATCAGCCAATCCTCAAATCCTGTGATTACTCTTACTACTACTACTTCTCTCTTTTTCACCTTCCCATGTAATCCCTAAAGGCCAACGGGGGCACAACACCGGCAGGTTGGAGCACATCATGCATGGATGCGCATGTTGCGCACCAAGCGCTGATGCTGCCGTCCGCCAACCGCCCGCCGTCCGGAAACACCTCCGTGAGCATGGCCACGTCCTCAGCCAGTCTCCGACTCTCTACAGTACTGATCTGGTGATTGGCGAGTGCACAAGGAGTCTAGCACAAGGTCCTTTTTCTTCTATTTGTACGCTACATCTTCTTCCTCTTCCAATTTTTTCTCTTTTAAGAAATTAAGATCTTGTTTTTCATAGTAAAACGCTTGTTTTTCACTTGTTAGGTCTTGTATTTGGTAATGAAACCAATGATAAATGGATAAATTTGGCAAAAAGCTGCAACAAAAAATATGTGTGGTCTTTCTGTTCCTGTTTATTTTGTCTATAATTTTTTCATTTAAAAAACTTGACAAAGCAATGTTCGGATCCTGCCACCGCCACTGAAATCACATACGTCAGAGCAGACATACATTGCCAACAAGAACAACCATCCAAAAAACAAGAGCAGGAGCAGAGCTGGTTACCCATGGTGGCTGGTGTTTGGTGGAGTTCGAGGTAGATGCACGGCCGCCGTTCCTGTTGTGCTACTCTATGTTGGCTGCTTGCCACCGACAGCCAAAGGGACGCGCGCGTCCATGCATCAGAGAGAGGGACGCGAGCATCCTTTCCTCTACAGGGATCCACGACCACAGCATTAGTCGGAGCCGGCAAAAGAACCTGGACGGGGGTCGCGGAGGAGTACGAGGCCACGATGTCGAGGAAGCCAGCAGGACAGGTGGGAGCCACTGGTAACCGATGGCGGCTAGGGTTTGCTGCTGCTTCCAGCCGTCGCAGTAGATCGTCGACCACCGCACGGCCGCCCCGGTTCGACAAGGCCGACGTCGGGGTTCTGTTCCGCCAGATCTGCGCGCGCCCAGGATGTCGTTGCCACTGCACCTAGTACGAGGGATGGGGGATGTGTGCCATTGGGAGTGGAGGAAGCTTAGGAGATTCCGTAAGAGAGAAGGCGCAGTGGGGAGGTGGAGGAAGGAGGCATCGCCGGACGGTGAGGGTGTGGACGAGGATAGTGGAGGCGATCGAGGATGAGGGATAAGATGAGGGGGCGGCGGCGGGGAGGAGAAAGAGATTGGGGAAGGGAGTGTTAGCCTGTTAGGGTTAGGTTTTATACAGGAATGGTTTGGGCGGGCTCAAGTGGGCTTTGGGCGGGCTCGGGTGGGTCTGCGGGGCTGTACTAGAACATCGATGACGGTTTCCGAAAACGTCATGAGAAATTTGTCATGGATTAACAGGTTTCTTGTAGTGCATTACAGTAGCTAAAAGTTGCAATTCTTGATTTTCAGGGTGTGTCATCGTTTCATTTACCTTTTGTATCGTGTTTTTAATACATCAAATTTCATGTTGTAATAATGCAAACTTTGTGCTTGTTGTTAGAGCTCTTCTGCATGTCGGTTTACCCATAACCACTTACGAGGACATCCACAATCCCAACCCAACTGAGCTAGGCTCAGGTCCTAAGATGCACAATTGACTGCCGGAGTGCTCAGTTAGTCCACTTCAGCAGTAAAAGTGTAAAATAGAATAAGCCAATGCAGTGAACTCATGACAAGAGTTCGGAGCGCGTACCTTGAGATGCAGCTCGGACATCATCCCTCATGGAATCTCTGATGTGGAGGACTAGCTTGGTGCTATAGTTGTGATGAACAGCATAGAAGTCCTCCATAGCCAATGAAATGCTGGTCCGTGCTATTTTGCCAACCATGGTCTCCAAGTCAAGGATAACGCCGACATGGAGTTACTGTGCTCCTCTAGAAGCATTTTGGGCGACAACAAAGTTAAGTGGCAGCAAGAGGAGCAGGATGACTCTACATGCAATCTCCATCTGCTGAGCCAGTGGTTTGCAGACTCTTCTTGCATACAGGGAGTGTGGTTATATAGACGTTTTTACAGTAGTCCATGTCTGAGCAGTCAAGCATTCAAACTGTAATTTTAGTACTGTGACGATGAGCTCATTTATTGAGTGGTATGAAGCGCTGTTTCTAACTTGTGAATTGCTTGGTAAAAAGGATTTTGACGAGGTGCTCGATACAATTGGTGCCATCAGTTTGAAGACCTCGCAAGTCATTATTCTATGGACATGCATCCAGTGATCTGTTCTCGGTAATTTACTCCACTTACTAATGCTGGGTTTTTTTTTCGAAAAGGGGGATTCCCCGGCCTCTGCATCAGCATGATGCATACGGCCATCTTATTAACCATAAATTGTGCACAAAGTCTCGGCGTCTCAACAGTATCAAAATGAAAAAAGAAGAAAAGGCTCACACAGAACCTGAAGGCTAGATACACAAGCTAGCCTAACCACGGATACACCACAGCCGGTTGGCTCCAAATTAGACAGGTAAACTGATTGCCTATCCTATTACATGATCGCCATCCAAACCGGCTGAAGATATCCCGAGCTACCATCTCCCATCGGATAGCAGCAGAAACCAAAAGCTCCCTGGGCTCCGTCGGAGTGAGTAGCGACCAGGAACGGATAAGTGACGTAGCTCTGAAGATAACCTGCAAAACATGAATGTTTGTTGTTCTGTTAAAGACAAGATCATTTCTACAATTTCAAAGCACCCACACCAAAGCGCACACCCCCAAGCGAATATGTTTTGCTAACCCGGGCTCTACCCTGTTTAGCCATGTTCCAAACAACATGTTCACCGACCTTGGTGTAGGGATATTGAAAGCGACATGAATAGTCGCCCGTAGAATTCTAGCTAGTGGGCAATCAAAGAATAAATGTTTAATGGTTTCTCCCTGATCACAGAAACTACACCTAGTAGGTCATGTCCAATTGCGCTTTGTAAGATTGTCCTTAGTTAAGATAACTTGTTTATGTAGAAACCACATAAACACCTTGATCTTTAAAGGAACTTTGACATCTCACACATGCTTGGAAGTAGGAATCGAGCCCGAATTAATGACATCAACATACATTGATTTAACCGTGAAATCACCCGACCTAGTGAGATTCCAACAAGAGTTTATCGTGTTGTTGTGAAAGTTGTACTTGCATCAGTCTCCTAACTAGATGTAGCCACTCTTCCCAACGATTGCCCACTAACGATCGCCTAAACTGAATATTCAGGGTATCGAAGAAAGACCGATGCAACCAGAGCTTCGCGCCTTCGTACTAAACGATACAACGACGGATACAGGATTGCAAGGGGTGTATCTCCTAGCCCAGTGTCCTCCCAGACTCTTGTGCTTGCACCATTGCCAACTATAAACTTTGACCTCTGAAAAAATGAAAGCTTCACTTTCATAAGCCCTTTCCAAAAGGGTGAATCAGTTGGTCTAACCGAGACCTGAGCCAAAGTTTTGGTTTGGAGATACTTGTTACGAAGGATTTGGGCCCAAGTGGCATCAGTTCCTGAAGATAACTTCCACAACCACTTACTAAGAAGGCAGCGGTTCTTAACCTCGAGATTTTCAATCCCCATACCCCTTGGTCTTTCGCCTACAAATGATATCCCATTTCGCTAACCGATATTTTCTCTTTAGCTCATCTCCACCTTAAAAAACCTCGATCGATAGAGGTCCAACAAGCTTCCTAACACCAACTGGGACTTCAAAGAAGGACAAAAGGAACATAGGCATACTCGTGAGCACCGAATTAATAAGAATTAAACGGCCTCCATATGACATGAGCTTACCCTTCCAACAACTTAGCTTCTTCTCGAATCGATCCTCAATACACTTCCATTCGTTGTTCGTAAGCTTACGGTGATGAATAGGAATTCCTAGGTATGTGAAAGGCAGCTCCCCCAATCCACACCCGAACAATTGCTTGTATGCTTCTTGTTCATCCTTGTCTCTACCAAAGCATAACAACTCGCTTTTGTGGAAGTTAATTTTGAGCCCACTCAATTGCTCAAACAAACAAAGCAATAGTTTCATATTTCTTGCTTTTACCAAGTCATGCTCCATGAAGATGATTGTGTCATCAGCGTATTGCAGAATGGAAATGCCTCCATCCACTAAATGAGGCACCAAGCCTCCTATTTGGCCAACTTCCTTAGCCCTCCCTAACAGAACCGCCAACATGTCCACAACTATGTTGAATGTAATAGGGGACATCGGATCTCCCGCCGCAAGCCCTTATGTGTCTGGAAGTAATGACCAACGTCGTCATTCACTTTTATGCCAACACTTCCCTTTTGCGTAAAGTTTCAATCTGGGTCCTCCAAATTTCGTCGAACCCTTTTCATACGCAAGGCTTGTTGCAGGAAAGGCCATTTAACTTTGTCATACGCTTTCTCAAGTCCACTTTAAAGATGACTCCATCTAGTTTCTTTGAGTGGATTTCATGGAGCGTTCATGCAACACCACCACCCCTTCTAGGATGTTTCGTCCGGCATGAAAGCTGTTTGGGATTGTTGCACCACGTAATCGCAACTGTGTGAGCCTATTAGTCCCAACCTTGGTAAAAATTTAAAACTAACATTCAAAAGGCGGATAGGACGGAACTGCTCAATCCACGAGAGCATCGGTCTTTTTGGAAGCAACGTTATAGTTCCAAAGTTCAAGTGAAATAGTTGGAGCCGTCCATAAAAGGTCATGAAACATGGGTAGCAGATCCCCTTTGATAATATGCTAGCATTTTTTATAAAACTCCGCTGAAACCCATCCGCCCGGAGCCTTATTGTTCTCCATTTGAGAGATGGCATTGAGAACCTCCTTTTCCGTAAACGGCGCAACTAAAATATCATTATCAGCAGCAGCTAGTTGAGGCACATCCTCGATCCCCGACTCATCGAGGGACACAGCGCTATCCTCCGGTGGTCCAAATAACTGCTTATAGTATTC
This sequence comes from Aegilops bicornis, assembly GCA_021605145.1. Taxonomy (NCBI): domain Eukaryota; kingdom Viridiplantae; phylum Streptophyta; class Magnoliopsida; order Poales; family Poaceae; genus Aegilops; species Aegilops bicornis. The sequence goes on along the minus strand of CM038673.1, from coordinate 481,915,118 downwards.
GGTGATGTAAAGCTTAAGATTATCGTGACCAACAATAGTGCCTTCATCTTGCTCGAGCTGGAATATTTTTTTCTTTCTGTGTTTGCCATTCGCAATAAGATGAAAGAATTGAGTGTTCGCATCCCCATGTATTACTTTGCGAACCTTTGCTCGAGCGCCCACTTCAGCTCTTCTTCTTCATGGAGAAGTTCCTTCAACCTCTTCTCCGCATCAAGCTTACAAGTCAATTCAGCAGATTGCAGAATTGTTGATTCAGCTTTAACATCTAGGGATTGTATAAGATCCAGGAGTCTGTCTTTCTCAACCTTATAAACTCCACTTAGATGCTTAGCCCATCCCCGGAGAAAGCTTCTCAAATGCCTGATCTTATTCTGCCATCTCTCGACAGACGAACCTCCCCCATAATCTATAGCCCACTCCCTGGCTACAAGATCCAAGAAACCTTCTCGTTCAAACCACGCCGTTTCAAAAGAGAAAGTATTCTTGTTTCCCACATGCCTTGGCTCCCTAAGTCTACAAACAAAGGCGTGTGGTCCGAAATCCAGCGAGAGAGCTCGAATCAGGACGAGAGGGAACTTATGTTCCCATTCGGCACTTGCTAGTACCCGATCCAACTTCTCATATGTCGGATTGGGTAAAGAGTTAACCAGTGAATTGTCGACTGTAAAGCTCGATCTCTCTCAGATCCAAACTCTCAATGATGGTATTAAACATAAAAGACCATCGGTAGTCAAAATTATCATTATTCTTCTCATCCCTCCTCCTAATGATGTTGAAATCCCCCAACCAGAATAGGAGTTGCTCAGATCCGCAGATCTGAACCAGATCAGCCAGAATTCCGGTTTAAGCTCAGGTTGTGCGGCCCCATAGACCGCCACCAAAACCCAGTTAAACCCATCTACTTTAGACCTGACTCGAAATTTCACCGCGAAGTCACCCATAACAACGCTCCGGACTTCAAGGGAATCACATCTCACACCAAGCAAGATGCCACCGGACCTCCCTCTTGGAGGAAGACAATGCCAATCGAAATCCACACCTCCCGACAATGTGTTAAGAAACTGAGGTGCAAAGTTATCCCTACCAGTTTCAGATATAGCAATGAAGTCTAAACGGTGCTCTAAAGACGCCTCCGCTAGAAACCTACATTTAGCCAAGTCCTTAAGACCTCTGCTATTCCAGAATATTCCTTTCATAGGTCATCATGGAATTTTTTGGCAGTACGAATTCTAGCACTCCTACGCATCATGGATGCAGGGTACACCTTCCTCTTCCACTTACGCTTAGGAATATTAACTCCCGTGAGTCTGTCCTCATAACTGCGTTCGGCTGTGCAATTCCTACATCACCCACCCGGAGTTCCTCCTCGTCAGACTCAGCAGACGGAGAAACAAGATCCGCACAAAAATTGTCAAGTACCCTTACCCCCAAAGCATCAATCTCCACATCATTCATAGGTCTTACCGCCGCTAAGTTTCTAATGGTTTCTAAGGCACGTTCCGCTTCCAAATCTAAGATATCATTAACCGAGTTTGAAATTTCAGAATTATTATTCCCAAGAGACACCCCTACTTGGTTAGCATTATTAATAATCTCATCCTTAGAGAAATGCAAAATGGAATTTGATATATTTACTGACATACCAAGAGTGATCTCAACATCACGAAGCTTGGCCGCCCGCATAGCGCACTGTCATATCATCCACCTCCGGAAGGTCCTGGAGACGAGAGCTCATCCGTCTCCCCTCGGAGACCGGGTCTCGAATCCCTCCGAAAGCAATCACCTCCTCCCGAGTAGCGGTACCCGGAGGAGGCCTGGGTGAGGGAGACCTCCGAGGGTTGGGGGAGATGGCAGAGGGAGTGGGCACCAGAGCCGCCGGCCCTAGTCCGTCCCCCCTGCTCTCGCCCTCGCAGCCGAGTGCATCGCCGGCTGAACCGCCGTCGGCACTAGAGGGTCTGGGACAGCTGCCTCGACACCTACCTAGTGTCTCCGCGACTCCTCCACAATCGAGCTCCTGCGTGGCACTCCTCCAGGGCCACCTGCCCCAAAGGTGGACCGCCACCGCCGGATACTGGCGCCAGCTGCGTCGATATAGGCGACAAGGTAGGAGGAGATGGAGTCGTGGCCGCCTGCCCCGACGCCCCTCCCCTCCGGGAGTGAGCACCGGCGACCCCTGAGGCTCCACCACGCATACAACCGGGTCACGGGAGCCGTCCGAACGCCGGAGCGCCTGTCCAAAATCCAAGACCGGTAACGTGTGCTCAAAAGCATCGTCAGAGTCAACCCGATCACTCCACAGACGAGGAGGAGCCGATGTCGGCTGAAAAGATCCAAACCGCAAAGTGTTATGAGGCCAGACGGCAGTAGGACGGTTCCATCCCGGATCCGCTTCTGCCCCGAGCTCATGTGCCCCGATCCGTTGGGCTCTGTGCCGCCTCATCACCGGTTCCTCGAAGCACCAAAGATCATCACCCCCTTCGTGCATATCCACGCCAAGTGTCGGAGCCCACCTCAAAGAAACAACTCCGCATCCTCAAACTCGATCTCAAGGGGAAAAACCTCACCCCTATATGTCCAATTGACGACGTCCGGAACAAACTCAATGTCCAAAATACTAACTCGCAATCGGGCCACCCCCTGAGCTCTAGTGAACGCCATATCAACCTTCTCCGTTTTACCAACCATAATACCCAAGCTAGCCACCACACGAACATCAGCTAGTGCCTCAGATGGTGCCCCGTAGAAGCGCAGCCACACCCGAAAGTGAGAGGCTTCCCCTTAGGCTCAACTTTCTTCCACTCTTGAAACTCCAAAATACCTATGGTGCACGGCACCTTACACATCCCAAAGCTCAACAAGCGCTGCAAGTCCTCAAACCAAGGGAACTCAACTCAACACTCTTTCTTCAACGGATACAAGGTCCCACTGAAAATCACCCGAGCCAGCTCCCCAAGCCTCTGCACAATCTGAGCGTGTGAGACATCTCCCTGGTCACCTTCACCAAACCAGTAGTGAGGCTCGGGTATCAACTGGAACCTCCCTCGCAGTCACGACTCAAAGAACATCAGCTCAAAGACAAGACACACCGTGACACAAGAAGAGCTGGAATCTGCTCCCCTCGTAAAAGGACACTCCCGGAGCATGCGCTGGCTTGCCACAAGACTCACAAAGCTGAGCCACGATTCTCGCAATAAAATGACCTTTCTCTCCGCACCGGTAACAAAGCATTCTCTCTTTCTTACGTGCATACTTGGATGCCCGCTCTGCAACAGCCCGGTCAGCCACCTCGGCGTCCTTCGCTGTCCCAGGAACATCCACAACGGCCAGTGCATTCACCACCTCCATAGCCGGGGGTGGTAACTCATGGGGGGTCTGGTCAGTCTCCATTGCCGACCCGGCAAAGCGATAACCTGGGTGGAGGCGGCCAGCGAAACCTCCCTCGGCCTCCACCACGACCACGGTATCCACGGAAACCTCCTCTCTCTCATCATATCCGGTCCCGAGGCTCCCTCAACAAAGCCTCCACCTGCCCTAGAAACGGTCTCTCGCCAGACCCGTCACACTGCCAAGCATATCCACGACCTCCTCCCGCCGAAGAAGATCCTCGATGCTGACCCACACCATATGCATCAGAACCGTCATCTCCCCACTTGCCTCGTGGTGCATCAATCGGACCTCCACTGTTATTACTCTGTCTGGTCTGCGCCTGCGTCTGCCCCGATCGGTTCTGCGCCTGCCGAACGGCAAGATGAGGCGGGGGTGCACGCTGACCCCCCGTAGGCACGTTCACAGGCTCAGATGAAACACGGCCAGCCGGAGGACCCCCGGCGCCCGCTGGTTCGAAACAGCCGCATTGCCGCCGTCGTCCTGAAGCGGGCGCCACCGGCGGGAGGGCGTGGAACCCCGACCAGCGGCAGCCGCATCAAGGCCGGGCGCCTGGGTCTTTGCACGCCCGCCAGCCGCCGCCAACGCAGCCACGCCTGCTCCCTGGTTTCTGACTGTTGCCTCATTGGGGAGGAGGAACACCGCTGGCCGAGGTGGAGGCGCCTCCACGCCCGCAGCCTCCGGAACCGGAGCCGGGCGGCCGCCTGATCGGGCGGAGCGCCACGGCCCGACCCATGCGGCAGCGGGACAGCTCCACCACTTCCCCGCGCCGCGGCGGGTGGGGTGCAGTCCCCGCCAGCCATGTGAAGCGGATAGATCCTCCTCGCCCGAACACCACGCATCGGGTATCCATGTCTCCCGCACCTACTGAACCCTAGCTCGTCCCACCGACGGCGCAGGACGATCAAGTAGTAGAATCGGACGTGCATGGCTGAAAACACAACTCGGGCCGGACTTGAGAGCAACTATGGGCCTCATACCCATTGTTCTTCGCCCAAAACCAACACCGCCTCAAGCCTCACGATCCAGCCCAGCCAAGACACAGAAGCCGATCGAGCGCTGCTGCCCTCGCTGCTTGAATCGCGGCCGCCGCGGCCGCCATGGCCGGGCGCCCGGCGATCCCAAACTCCGGGACAACTTCCGCGTCTTCTTCTTTCGCTTAACCGTAATCCACGCCTCCGGTCGAATCAGATCAAACACAGTGAGTTTGGGCAAACTAACCTTTGGTAAAGGCCCTTTCCATGGCCGAAGCGCCGTAGCCGCGGTCTTCCGATGAACAATCCGGCGAATCATCTCGATCTTCTCTCTGTCGTGAAGCCCCGCACGAGCTGGATCGTCCGGAGGAACGACCCGATCTACCGTTGTCGCCACCTCCTCTTCGGAATACCCTGAATGAAAAAACTCGCAAATAAGGTCCGACGGAGAAGGAGACGGCGGCGACTCCCCCGGCGGCTCCGGCCCATCATCTTCCGCATCATCATCATCAGATTCCGCCAAAGCCCAGAAACGGCCTCCCACCCGCCGGCGATCTCCGGCGCCGGCCGGTGGATCCGCCTTCGGGCGCGGAGCGCCCTCGCGGTCGCCCTCAGCGCGCCCAACGGTCATGGGATCCCCCCTCATGACACTTCATACCTGTGGTCTTGTTCCAGGAATAAGGAACTTACAGTAGCATTTAGTCCCGCAAAAAATGTAACTTTACTTGAAACTCATTTGCGTCTTATTGGGCGATGAAATGGTCGCACTATCAAGTTATTTCTCAAAGCCAGTCACACAGGCTCCTACTGCACATCTTCTCTGGTGGCGTGTCTGACGGTTGACTTGACTGTATCAGTGAAATGGTCTACTATGTACTCCAGTTAGGATTGGCTCAATGTGTTATCGTTTGCCCCAGTTGGCATTTGATATAGTAGTTGTTCTCGCTTGTCAGCAGAACGTACATGCTCAACTTGGAACAAGTCCTACAGCCTGATCTCACCACTATGATTTCTTTCGCACTTGTTGATGCAGGGGACAAGAAGTGCTGATGTCAGATGTTTTCCCCCGTTATGAAGTACGGCAGTGCGCCAATGCCGCAGTAACTTGGTGCATGGGTCGCGGGACGTCTGCGTAGAAGCCCGCTGCAGTTTTTTGCGAAGCTGATACGGGACGGCACTGCTTATGATCCGGCACCGAGGAGGCCTGTTGAACGGCAAAGGGCAAGTGAGACGGTGAGAAACAAGAAAGCTCAGTCAGAGCTGGTCGGTCGCCGCAGATGGGGCTTCTGAGTACGGTGAGCTGGTGGCGCGCGGGTGCCGGCGTGGCGATCCGTGAAGAGCAAGGCCGCGCGGTGGGTGATTTGGTGGCTCCGTGAATTGTTTTAAAGAAATCAGGGGAGAATTTTTGATTTCGTGAGCACCTAATCATAATGCGGAAAAGTACAAGTATGCTACTGCGGCGAGTGTGCATTATAGCCGTAAAAAACACTCTTATATTATGGGACGGAGAAAGTACATATCTACACATACTAGCGAATCAACCTGTGATTAGATGGTTAGGAGAATAATGGTATCCCAACCCATTAAAGTTCAGGTCCTGGACTTACATTGATGATTGCATTATTTCTTGATTTATTTCAGTCTTCCGGTTTAGTGGGAGGAGATGTTCCAGGCGTATGTGGTGTTTGTGGTAACCAATGATTCACAGTCTAGTTTTAAGTTAAATTTTTGTTTCTGAAAAAACATCCTATGTTTCTGGTTATCAAACAGCACAGCAGTCAGTTTTAAGTCACATTTCCATTTTTGCAGGAAACTCGTGATATTTGGGTTAATCAACCAGCAATGCATATTAAATGTATTTAAAAAATATTTATATCTTTTAAACCCTAATTTTAAATTTGACATATTATATATATATAACTTAATTAGAAAAATATGTACAATCTGAATATGATGTTATTTTACCTGTTAACACTTGAAAAATGCTATTCAAGGTGCAATCTTAATCAATATCGCATAACTCGTCTTTTTTTTACCCGTGTCGATCTGGATTGAAAATGAACACCTCAACAAAACCATGATTGGAGGCGAAAGAAATCATCTATAACCACACATGCAGGCCCTATCAAAACCTCACACGAAAAAAGCGGATTTCTCGTCTTATAGAGAGACGCCTTATGATTGACAACATTCAAACATGTTGTGATTGTATAGCACTGAGGCCGCCACTATTGAGGATGTGTAACGCCCTGGCCATATATAGCCATCGGTTCCCGGCTGTTACACCTGGAGAGATCTAGATTGACCCCACAAACCAACACTAGTTTCTTCTGTGCACTTTGTCCTCACTCATGCACATCCGGGACCAACTTTTCGGTCGGTAACCCATCCTAGAATTACTCCAAGCCAAGCATACTTAACTTTGGAATTCTTTTCGAATGGCTCATGCCCGTGTAACCGCAAGGGTCGGCTCTGATACCAATTGTAACGCCTCGATCATAGCCCACTGGTTCCCGGCCGTTATGCCTGGAGGCTAGATTGGCCCCATAGGCTAACATAGTCTTTTCTGCGCACTTTGTGCTCACTCATGCACACTCGGGACCAACTTTCCGGTCGGCCATCCATTCTAGAATTACTCTAAGCCAAACATGCTTAACTTTGGAGTTCTTTTCAAATGGGCTCCTGGAAAAGAAGGAATTCCTTGTTAATATAAGTAGTCTATCATTTCTATTAAGCCAGCCTCTCACATGATGGGAAGGAGAATAAGTGACAACACAAATGAGACGTCATGTGTTGAAATAAATGATGTGGACCTATTGGGGCTTCGAGTCATGATTATTGGGTTAGGAGAGTGTAGTATTTTTTGTTGTTGCAATGCATGGCATTTTTACTAGTAAATAGTACAAAATAACGTGTACGCCCACACTTGCACCACAAGTACAAGTGCACTATCTTTTTTGCAGGGTAAAGGGAGTTTTATTCCAAAATTACCGAGTTACAATCGCGAGGTAAGAAATCCTCAGTACAAGTGCACTATCATGAGATATAAATATACTATCTTGAGAAGTGCAACTACACTGTCATGGTAAGTACACGTGCATTACATGGTGAAGTATAGCAATGGCCGGGCGCTACTGACATTCGGCAGTTCCGACCAATCACGGTTCGCAACGTGCTTTTTCGGATTTTGGCCAAAGGGTATGCCACTAGGGCGGCCCTAATCGCCCTCCGGATCCACCATCCGAACCAGGCAGCCTTCACGAAAGGCCGGTTTATTTTGGATGGGATCCTCATTCTTCATGAGGTCATTCATGAAGTCAAGAGCAAGCGCCACCGCGCGATGTTCTTTAAAATTGACTTCCATAAGGCATACGACACTGTGCACTGGTCCTTCCTTCGGGAGGTGATGATGAGGCGTGGCTTCGCGCCCCACTGGATTGCTCGGGTTATGCAACTTGTCACGAGTGGGCGCACGGCTGTCAACATAAATGGGGAGATCGGCCCGTACTTCTTGACTGGCCAGGGGTACGACAAGGAGACCCTATCTCCCCATTTCTCTTCAACCTTGTGGTCGATGCTCTGGCAACGATCCTAGATTTGGCCAAGCGGGCTGGTCACATTAGGGGGATTTGCCCCCATCTCGTGGCCAATGGAGGTTTGACCCACCTCCAATATGCGGACGACACCATTATGATGGTGGAAGGCTCGGACGAGGATATTCGACACCTCAAGTTCCTCCTCCTATGTTTTCAGGAGATGTCGGGTCTCATGATCAACTTCGCCAAGAGCGAGGTGATGGTTCTTGGGTACTCTGAGGAGGAGGCCCAGCGAATTGCCAATCGCTTGAACTGTCGCTTGGGATCCTTCCCAACTACTTACCTCGGCATGCCGATTAGCGACATCCGTCTTCAGGAGAAAGACTTCTGCCCAATAATTTCCAAGCTCCAACCGAGGATGGAGCCTTAGCACGGGAGGTAGCTCTCTAAGGCCGCTCGTGTAGTTCTGATGAACTCCTCCCTTGTTAGCCTCTTGATGTACGTTATGGGATTCTATAGTCTACATGAATCCCTTCATCAAGAGGTCACTAAACTTCTTTTCAGATTCTTCTGGGCTGGAGAGAACAACAAACAGAAATACCATATGGTTAAGTGGTCTAAGATTTGCAAGCCTAAGGACCAGGGCGGCCTTGGGGTCATTTCATCTAAGCGGATGAATATTGCACTCCTCTCCAAATGGCTTTGGCGCATTCAGACTGGCGAAGGTGGACTATGGCTGGAGATTATCCGCGCGAAGTACCTACGAGGGCAACCTCTAGCGTTCACCTCTAGATCTGGAGGGTCCCAATTTTGGCAAACAGTGATCCAACTGGTGCCGGTCTTACGAACTGGGACCTCCATTAAAGTGGGCACTGGATCCGGCACCCTGTTCTGGATCGATAGATGGGCCGGAACTAAACCATTTGTGGAGCGGTTCTACGCGTTATTCTCCATATGCGCCCGCCCACAACTTTCGATGGGTGTGGTATTGGCTGACATAAGCGCTATTGCCTTTCGCCGTACCTTTGGGGCAGTGGAGATTGATGTCTACTATACAACCTTCTTCTTGTAGACGTTGTTGGGCCTCCAAGTGCAGAGGTTTGTAGGACAGTAGCAAATTTCCCTCAAGTGGATGACCTAAGGTTTATCAATCCGTGGGAGGCGTAGGATGAAGATGGTCTCTCTCAAACAACCTCGCAACCAAATAACAAAGAGTCTCTTGTGTCCCCAACACACCCAATACAATGGTAAATTGTATAGGTGCACTAGTTCGCGAAGAGATGGTGATACAAGTGCAATATGGATGGTAGATATAGGTTTTTGTAAACTGAAAATATAAAAACAACAAGGTAACAAGTGGTAAAAGTGAGCGTAAACGGTATTGCAATGCGTTGAAACAAGGCCTAGGGTTCATACTTTCACTAGTGCAAGTTCTCTCAACAATAATAACATAATTGAATCATATAACTATCCCTCAACATGCAACAAAGAGTCACTCCAAAGTCACTAATAGTGGAGAACAAACGAAGAGATTATGGTAGGGTCAAACCACCTCAAAGTTATTCTTTCCAATCAATCCGTTGGGCTATTCCTATAAGTGTCACAAACAACCCTAGAGTTCGTACTAGAATAACACCTTAAGACACAAATCAACCAAAACCCTAATGTCACCTAGATACTCCAATGTCACCTCAAGTATCCGTGGGTATGATTATACGATATGCATCACACAATCTCAGATTCATCTATTCAACCAACACATAGAACCTCAAAAAGTGCCCCAAAGTTTCTACCGGAGAATCACGATGAAAACGTGTGCCAACTCCTATGCATAGGTTCATGGGCGGAACCCGCAAGTTGATCACAAAAACATACATCAAGTGAATCACATGATATCCCATTGTCACCACAGATACGCACGGCGAGATACATCAAGTGTTCTCAAATCTTTAAAGACTCAATCCGATAAGATTACTTCAAAGGGAAAACCCAATCCATTACAAGAGAGTAGAGGGGGAGAAGCAACATAAGATCCAACTATAATAACAAAGCTCGCGATACATCAAGATCGTGCCAAATCAAGAACACGAGAGAGAGAGATCAAACACATAGCTCGGTACATACCCTCAGCCCCGAGGGTGAACTACTCCCTCCTCGTCATGGAGAGCGTCGGGATGATGAAGATGGCCACGGTGAGGTTCCCCCCTCGTGAGTGCCGGAATAGGGTCCCGATTGGTTTTTCGTGGCTATAGAGGCTTGCGGCGGCGGAACTCCCGATCTATTCTCGTCTTCGGAAGTTTTAGGGTACGTGGGTATATATGGGTGAAAGAAGTGCGTCGGTGGACCTCCGGGCTGTCCACAAGGCAGGGGGCGCGCCTCCCACCCTCGTGGGCAGCCCGGGACTCCCCTGGTGAGCTTCCAGTACTCCATGGGCTTCTTCTGGTCCAAAAATGAGTTCCGTGGAGTTTTAGGTCAATTGGACTCCGTTTGATATTCCTTTTCTTCGAAACACTGAAATAGGCAAAAAACAGCAATTCTAGGCTGGGCCTCCGGTTAATAGGTTAGTCCCAAAAATAATATAAAAGTGGATAATAAAGCCCAATATTGTCAAAAACAGTAGATAATATAGCATGGAGCAATCAAAGTTATAGATACGTTGGAGACGTATCAAGCATCCCCAAGCTTAATTCCTGCTCGTCCTCGAGTAGGTAAATGATAAAAGAAAGAACTTTTGATGTGGAATGCTACTTGGCATAATTTCAATGTAATTCTTCTTAATTGTGGTATGAATATTCAGATCCGAAAGATTCAAGATAAAAGTTCATATTGACATAAAAATAATAATACTTCAAGCATACTAACTAAGCAATCATGTCTTCTCAAAATAACATGGCCAAAGAAAGTTATCCCTACAAAATCATATAGTCCGCTATGCTCTATCTTCATCGCACAAAATATTTAAATCATGCACAACCCCGATGACAAGCCAAGCAATTTTTTCATACTTTTGATGTTCTCAAACTTTTTCAATCTTCACGCAATACATGAGCGTGAGCCATGGACATAGCACTATAGGTGGAATAGAATGGTGGTTGTGGATAAGACAAAAAGGAGAAGATAGTCTCACATCAACTAGGCGTATCAACGGGCTATGAAGATGCCCATCAATAGATATCAATGTGAGTGAGTAGGGATTGCCATGCAACATATGCACTAGAGCTATAAGTGTATGAAAGATCAACAAAAAAAACTAAGTGGGTGTGCATCCAACTCGCTTGCTCACGAAGACCTAGGGCAATTTGAGGAAGCCTATCATTGGAATATACAAGCCAAGTTCTATAATGAAAAATTCCCACTAGTATATGAAAGTGACAACATAGGAGACTCTCTATCATGAAGATCATGGTGCTACTTTGAAGCACAAGTGTGGTAAAAGGATAGTAGCATTGTACCTTCTCTCTTTTTCTCTCATTTTTTTATTTTTTTTGGTTTTTTTATTTGGGCCTTTCTCCTTTTTTTATGGTCTCTTTTTTTATTTTTTTATTTGGGCTTCTTTGGCCTCTTTTATTTATTTTTTCGTCCGGAGTCTCATCCCGACTTGTGGGGGAATCATAGTCTCCATCATCCTTTCCTCACTGAGACAATGCTCTAATAATGATGATCATCACACTTTTATTTAATTATAACTCATGAATTACAACTCGATTCTTAGAACAAAATTTGACTCTATATGAATGCCTCCGGCGGTGTACCGGGATATGCAATGAATCAAGAGTGACATGTATGAAAGAATTATGAACGGTGGCTTTGCCACAAATACGATGTCAACTACATGATCATGCTAAGCAATATGACAATGATGGAGCGTGTCATAATAAACAGAACGGTGGAAAGTTGCATGGCAATATATCTCGGAATGGCTATGGAAATGCCATGATAGGTAGGTATGGTGGCTGTTTTGAGGAAGGTATATGGTGGTTGTATGATACCGGTGAAAGGTGCGCGGTATTAGAGAGGCTAGCAATGATGCAAGGATGAGAGTGCGTATAATCCATGGACTCAACATTAGTCATAAAGAACTCACATACTTATTGCAAAAATCTATTAGTTATCAAAGCGAAGTACTACGCGTATGCTCCTAGGGGATAGATTGGTAGGAAAAGACCATCGCTCATCCCCGACCACCACTCATAAGGAAGACAATCAATAAATAAATCATGCTCCGACTTCATCACATAACGGTTCACCATACGTGCATGCTACGGGAATCACAAACTTTGACACAAGTATTTCTCAAATTCACAACTACTCAACTAGCTCAACTTTTATATCACTACCTCCATGTCTCAAAACAATCATCAAGCATCAAACTTCTCTTAGTATTCAACACACTCATAAGAAAGTTTTTACTATTCTTGAATACCTAGCATATTAGGATTATTTAAGCAAATTACCATGCTATTTAAGACTCTCAAAATAATCTAAGTGAAGCATGAGAGATCAATAGTTTCTATAAAACAAATCCACCACCATGCTCTAAAATATATAAGTGAAGCACTAGAGCAAACAACAAACTACTTCAAAAGATATGAGTGAAAATCAATGAGTAGTTGTATAATTATGCAACTATGTGAAGACTCTCCCATTTAATAATTTTAGAACTTAGTATTTTATTCAAACAGCAAGCAAACCTAAATAAAATGACATTTCAAGGATAGCACACACCATGTGAAGAAGCAAAAACTTAGGATCAACCGATACTAACCGATAGTTGTCGAAGAAGAAAGGTGGGATGCCTACCGGGGCATCCCCAAGCTTAGATGCTTGAGACTTCTTGAAATATTATCTTGTGGTGCCTTGGGCATCCCCAAGCTTGAACTTTTGCGTCTTCTTAATTCCTTTCATATCACGGTTTCCTAAATCCCGAAAGCTTCATCCACACCAAACTCAACAAGAACTCGTGAGATAAGTTAGTATAAACCAATGCAAAAACCTTATCATACTATACTGTAGCAAATCACTAAAATTATTATTCAACAGTGCATACTAAATGCCTCTGCATATTTAATACTCCTATCCTCAAATAGAATCATTAAACAAGCAAACATATGCAAACATAACAGCAAGCTGCCAAAACAGGATAGTCTGTAAAGAATGCAAGATTCATCATACTTACCTAACTCCAAAAATTATGAAATAAAATTCCCACTGTAGTAAATTTATCAGAGCTTATTATGCAAAAGGTTTCAATATTTTATCACATTCTGACTTTTCTAGGGAATTTTTGCAACAGCGGTAAACTTTCTGTTTTGAAACAGCAACATGTATACTTGCAAAATAAGCATGGTAAAGGCTATCCTTGGCATTTTTATTGAAAATAGAGATGCAAAACATTATTCTAAGTAACAGAAATAAAATACTAACAAAATAAAATGACGCTCCAAGCAAAACACATATTATGTGGTGAATAAAAATATAGCTCCAAGTAAAGTTACCGATGAACGAAGATTTAAAGAGGGATGCCATCCGGGCATCCCCAAGCTTAGGCTCTTGGTTGTCCTTGAATATTACCTTGGGGTGCCTTGGGCATCCCCAAGCTTAGGCTCTTGCCACTCCTTATTCCATAGTCCATCGAATCTTTACCCAAAACTTGAAAACTTCACAACACAAAACTTAACAGAAAACTCGTAAGCTCCGTTAGCGAAACAAAACAAAACACCACTTAAAGGTACTGTAATGAACTCATTATTTATTTATATTGGTGTTAAACATACTGTATTCCAACTTCTATATGGTTTGTAAACTATTTTACTAGCCATAGAGTCATCAAAGTAAGCAAACAACACAATGAAAACAGAATCTGTCAAAAACAGAACAGTCTGTAGTAATCTGTAACTAACGCAAACTTCTGGAACTCCAAAAATTCTAAAATAAATTGGTGGACCTGAGGGATTTGTCTAGTAATCATCTGCAAAAAGAACCAACTAAATAGCACTTTCCAGTAAAAAGTTCTAGCTAATCTCGTGAGCGCTAAAGTTTCTGTTTTTTACAGCATGATCATAAAAACTTCACCCAAGTCTTCCCAAAGGTTTTACTTGACACAAACACTAATTAACACATAAAACCACATCTTAACAGAAGCTAGATGTATTATTTATTACTAAAAATAACCAAAAAATAAGAAACTAAAATAAAATTGGGTTGCCTCCCAACAAGCGCTAACGTTTAACGCCCCTAGCTAGGCCTGGGCATTCGGTTACCCGGAAGACTTCGGTTCGGTACTTTGGGTTATTTTAAATTTCGGTTTTGAGAATATGCTACCCGATAGGTTAGGTGAAAATGAGATAACCGAGGGTCCGGTGCACCAGAAATTCGGTTCGATGCTCGGGTTGACCGAGTAGGACCGATACACTTCAGTTTGGAATCTACACCTCACGGATTCGCTTGCCTTTTGCGCGTATAAGCTGCAACTTTCAATCACAGCTTGAGGCCCAACAACAAAAGCAGTCGGGCGGAGAAAATGGAGATGCGGAAGCACGCCGGGAAGGAGGGAGACGAAGGAGATGCCGCTGGGCGCTGGCCACCGAACAACCTCGTGGAGCGCGGAGAGCTGGCCGCTGGATAAGTCCGCTGGGCGCTAGCTACTGGACCACCACCGCCGCCCGCCAGAATTGATTGCAGAGAAGTGCAAGATAGGGAGGCAGCAGGGGGCGAGCGCATTCTCTCATGGGGCATCGTGCAACTAATAAAGCTGATGGGTGGCAACATTGTGGGGAAGATGGAGGAGACGACAAGCCTTGAGCATATCCAGGAGAAGGTGTGGGGCCTGCGTCTATTATTTTTTTAGCAAAGCCTGCGTCTGTTTGTGGCTGTGATGAAAAGTAAAGGCTAAGAAAAAATGTCATGAACTTGTTTGATGGGCTAACTGGCCAGCTGGATGGGCTTTAATTAATATAGTACTAAAATACTTTGGTTTATTCGGGAGATTCGGTCAGTGGACTCCAGTGACCGAATTCATCGAACTAATTTCGATTTCTGCTGTTTGCTAACCAAATGAACAACCGAAGCTTCGGTTCTCGGGTTTTTCGGCTTCGGTCTTTGTTTTTTCAGCTCCGGTCTTCGGTTCTCGGTTTTTATGCCCACCCCTACCCCTAGCCAGGCATGATGATTTCAATGATGCTCACATAAAAGATAAGAATTAAAACATAAACAGAGCATCATGAAGAATATGACTAGCACATTTAAGTCTAACCCACTTCCTATGCATAGGGATTTTGTGAGCAAACAACTTACGGGAACAATAATCAACTAGCATAGGAAGGCAAAACAAGCATAACTTCAAAACTTTAAGCACATAGAGAGGAAACTTAATATTATTGCAATTCCTACAAGCATATATTCCTCCCTCATAATAATTTTCAGTAGCATCATGAATGAATTCAACAATATAACTATCACATAAATCATTCTTTTCATGATCTACAAGCATAGAAAATTTACTACTCTCCATATAAGCAAAATTCTTCTCATTCGGAATAGTGGGAGTTTCATAAGAGACTTGAATACTATAAATTGTTTCCACATTAAAAGAGTAATGTTCAGAAAAAGGGTACTCATAATCATTACAAGTTTTATAAATATAATCATCACTACTCTTTATAGCATAAGTTTCATCACAATAATAATCATAAGTAGCAACTTTGTTCTCATCATAATCAATTGAAACCTCTTCCGAAATAGTGGATACATCACTAAATAAAGTCATGACCGCTCCAAATCCACTTTCATAAATATTATAAGATTCAACATCCTCCAAAATAGTGGGATCATTACTTCCTAAAGTTGACACTCTTCCCCACTTTCATAAATATAATCATCATAAGTAGAAGGCATGCTATCATCATAACAACTTTGCATATCAAAACTTGAGAGGCTAAAAATATCATCTTCATTAAACATAGCATCCCCAAACTTGGGACAAACATTAATTGCAGCAAATATATTCTCAAATATGTCATTCTCATCAAACATAGCTTCCCCAAGCTTGGGCCTTTTCATATCATAAGCATAATCACTCTCAGCATTAATAGTATGGATAGCACCAATAGTATAGCAATTATGATATTCTTCCAAGCAAGTGCCAAAAAGATTTTCAAGATCATAAGAAGTATCATTATCTTCCCAATCATAATCATCACAACAAGCAATAGGCATAACGAGATCATCATCAAGTGCATCATCTTCCACAATTATTTTTGATTCATTTTCATGAGGCACAACAATAATAGGAGCAACATTATTTGGGAGAGATACCTTTTTACCTTTCTTCCTTTTTCTTCTCTTCTTCTTCACCACATCATGTGTGGGTTCAATCCTCTTTTTGGAGCTCCTTATTAATGAGATTGGTTGAATAGAAGGATCCTCCTCGTTACCTGATTCATCATAAGAAATAATAGGAGGATATTGGGAAGTCTCTTCCTTTTCGTTAGTATTCTCTTCATCTTCTATTTGTTTTTATCTCTTTATGTAATTGGCAATATAAGGATTTTCAATGCAATTCACCGCACAATACATATAAATCTTCTCTAGATCAAAACCAAGAAGTTTGTAACGGGCAAATTCTGGAAGATAATTAGTTAAACGTTTCATTTTTTCGCAAGCCATAAGCAAGCTAAGTTCATTATAATGTGCAAGGGAAATCAAGTCATCACAATTTTTGGACACAATTAGATCGTGAAACAATTTGCATCGGATAGTTAAATGACCCCGTTCATTGCAAAGTTCACAAGTACGGCTAAGAAAATTTAAATCTTCAGCACAAACATCTAGCCTTTCTTGCAACAATTTAGTTTGTAAGTGCTTATGCCTCTTGCAATATCTATCTTCCATATTTGGTGTGCACTTGCAAACCCAATGCACTCCACAAAAATTGACATGTTTATAGGAGACATTTTCATCATAACTGGTGCAATCATCATTAGTACCATGTGAAAGATCGTGGATGTCGCCTAGAGGGGGGGGGGTGAATAGGCGCTTTAAAATAATTACGGTTGAGGCTTGAACAAATGCGGAATAAACCTAGCGGTTAATTTGTCAAGCACAAAACCTACAACAACTAGGCTCACCTATGTGCACCAACAACTTATGCTAAGCAAGAAAAACTACTTAGGTGATAGCAAGATATATGACAAGAAACAATATGGCTATCACAAAGTAAAGTGCATAAGTAAAGGGCTCGGGTAAGAGATAACCGAGGCATGCGGAGATGACGATGTTGTTGGAAATATGCCCTAGAGGCAATAATAAATTAGTTATTATTATTATATTTCCTGATTCATGATAATCGTTTATTATCCATGCTATAATTGTATTGATAGGAAACTCAAATACATGTGTGGATACATAGACAACACCATGTCCCTAGCAAGCCTCTATTGGCTAGCTCGTTGATCAATAGATGGTTACGGTTTCCTAACCATGGACATTGGATGTCGTTGATAACGGGATCACATCATTAGGAGAATGATGTGATGGACAAGACCCAATCCTAAGCCTAGCACAAAGATCGTAGTTCGTATGCTAAAGCTTTTCTAATGTCAAGTATCTTTTCCTTATACCATGAGATTGTGCAACTCCCGGATACCGTAGGAATGCTTTGGGTGTATCAAACGTCACAACGTAATCGGGTGACTATAAAGGTGCACTACAGTATCTCCAAAAGTGTCTGCTGGGTTGGCACGAATCGAGATCGATTTGTCACTCCGTGTGACGGAGAGGTATCTCTGGGCCCACTCGGTAGGACATCATCATAATGTGCACGCAGTGTGATTAAGGAGTTGATCACGGGATGATGTGTTACGGAACGAGTAAAGAGACTTGCCGGTAACGAGATTGAACAAGGTATCGGGATACCGATGATCGAATCTCGGGCAAGTACAATACCGCTAGACAAAGGGAATTGTATACGGATTGGTGAGTCCTTGACATCGTGGTTCATCCGATGAGATCATCGTGGAACATGTGGGAGCCAACATGGGTATCCAGATCCGCTGTTGGTTATTGACCGGAGAACGTCTCGGTCATGTCTCGCTTGTCTCCGAACCCGTAGGGTCTACACACTTAAGGTTCGATGGCGCTAGGGTTATATAGGAAGCTTGTATGTGGTTACCGAATGTTGTTCGAGTCCCGGATGAGATCCTGGACGTCACGAGGAGTTCCGGAATGGTCCGGAGGTAAAGAATTATATATAGGAAGTGCTGTTTTGACCATCGGGACAAGTTTGGTGATATCGGTATTGTCTGGGACCACCGGAGGTCCCGAGGGCCCACCGGTGGGGCCACCTGCCCGGGGCCACATGGGCCCTAGGTGGTGCGCCTAGGCCTGCATGGGCCAAGGGAACCAGCCCCAAGAGGCCCATGCGCATGAAACACTTGGAGAGGAAGAGTCCATAGAGGGAAGGCACCTCCGAGGTGCCTTGGGGAGGATGGACTCCCCCCCCGCCCATGGCCGCACCCCGTCCTTTGAGGAAGGGCAAGGCTGCGCCGCCCCCCGCTCCCGTGCCCCGAGATATAGTGGTGGGGAGGGAGGGCATCCACACAAGAGCCCCTGGCGCCTCCTCCCTCCCGTGACACCTCCTCCTCTCCCGTGGGTGCTTGGCGAAGCCTGCAGGATTGCCACGCTCCTCCACCACCACCACGCCGTTGTGCTGCTGTTGGATGGAGTCTTCCTCAACCTCTCCCTCTCTCCTTGCTGGATCAAGGCATGGGAGACGTCACCGGGCTGTACGTGTGTTGAACGCGGAGGTGCCGTCCGTTCGGCACTAGGATCTCCGGTGATCTGAATCACGACGAGTACGACTCCTTCAACCCCGTTCTCATGAACGCTTCCGCTTAGCGATCTACAAGGGTATGTAGATGCACTCTCCTTCCCCTCGTTTCTGGTTTCTCCATAGATAGATCTTGGTGACACGTAGGAAAATTTTGAATTTATGCTACGTTCCTCAACAGTGGCATCATGAGCTAGGTCTATTGCGTAGATTCTTTGCACGAGTAGAACACAAAGTAGTTGTGGGCGTTGATTTTGTTCAATATGCTTGCCGTTACTAGTCTTATCTTGATTCGACGGTATTGTGGGATGAAGCGGCCGGACCAACCTTACACGTGCGCTTACGTGAGACCGGTTCCACCGGGGACATGCACTAGTTGCATAAGGTGGTGGCGGGTGTCTGTCTCTCCCACTTTAGTCGGAACGGATTCGATGAAAAGGGTCCTTATGAAGGGTAAATAGCAATTGGCATATCACGTTGTGGTTTTGCGTAGGTAAGAAACGTTCTTGCTAGAAACCCAAAGCAGCCACGTAAAACATGCAAACAACAATTAGAGGACGTCTAACTTGTTTTTGCGGTGGTATGCTATGTGATGTGATATGGCCAAGAAGAATGTGATGAATGATATGTGATGTATGAGATTGATCATGTTCTTGTAATAGGATTCACGACTTGCATGTCGATGAGTATGACAACGGCAGGAGCCATAGGAGTTGTCTTTATTTATTGTATGACCTGCGTGTCATTGAACAACGCCATGTAATTACTTTTACTTTATTGCTAACCGGTAGCCATAGTAGTAGAAGTAATAAGTTGGCGAGACAACTTCATGGAGACACAATGATGGAGATCATGATGATGGAGATCATGGTGTCATGCGGTGACAATGATGATCATGGAGCCCGAAGATGGAGATCAAGAGGAGCTATATGATATTGGCCATATCATGTCACTACTATATAATTGCATGTGATGTTTATTATGTTTATGCATCTTGTTTACTTAGAACGACGGTAGTAAATAAGATGATCCCTTACACAAATTTCAAGAAGTGTTCTCCCCGACTGTGCACCGTTGCTACGGTTCGTCGTTTCTAAGCACCACGTGATGATCGGGTGTGATGGATTCTTACGTTCACATACAACGGGTGTAAGACAGATTTACACAAAAACACTTGGGGTTAACTTGACGAGCCTAGCATGTACGGACATGGCCTCGGAACACAGAGACCGAAAAGGTCGAGCATGAGTCGTATAGTAGATACGATCAACATGAAGATGTTCACCGATGATGACTAGTCCGTCTCACGTGATGATCGGACACGGCCTAGTTGACTCGGATCATGTAATCACTTAGATGACCGTGAGGATGTCTATCGAGTGGGAGTTCATGAGATGAACTTAATTATCCCGAACATAGTCAAAAGATCTTTGCAAATTATGTCGTAAGCTCGCGCTTTAGTTCCACTGTTTAGATATGTTCCTAGAGAAAATATAGTTGAAAGTTGACAAGATGGCGATTATGCGGATGTAAGAAAGCTTATGTCCTTAATGCACCGCTCGGTGTGCTCAACCCCAAACGTCGTTCTGTGGATGTTGCGAACATCGGACATACACGCTTTTTGATAACTACATGATAGTTCGGTTAAATGGTTTAAGTAGAGGCACCAAATACGTTTTGAAACGTCGCGGAACATATGAGATGTTTCGAGGGCTGAAATTGGGATTTCAGGCTCGTGCCCACGCCAAGAGGTATAAGACCTCCGACGATTTTCTTAGCCTGCAAACTAAGGGAGAAAAGCTCAATCGTTGAGCTTGTGCTCAGATTGTCCGAGTACAACAATCACTTGAATCGAGTGGGAGTTGATCTTCCGGATGAGATAGTGATGTTTCTCCAAAGTCATTGCCACCAAGCTACTAGAGCTTCGTGATGAACTATACCATATCATGGATAGATATGATGATCCTTGAAGTGTTCGCGATGTTTGACACCGCGAAAGTAGAAATCAAGAAGGAGCATCAATTGTTGATGGTTGGTGAAACCACTAGTTTCAAGAAGGGCAAGGGCAAGAAGGGACACTTCATGAAACGGCAAATAAGTTGTTGCTCCAAAGGAAGAAACCCAAGGTCGAACCCAAACCCGAGACTAAGTGCTTACGTAATAAGGGGAACAACCACTGAATGTAATTACCCTAGATACTTGGTAGATAAGAAGGCTGGCAAGGTCGAAAGAAGTATATTGGATATACATTATGTTAATGTGTACTTTACTAGTACTCCTAGTAGCACCAGGTATTAGATACCGGTTCGGTTGCTAAGTGTTAGTAACTCGAAATAAAAGCTACGGAATGAACGGAGACTAGCTAAAGGTGAGCTGACAATATGTGTTGGAAGTGTTTCCAAGGTTGATGTAATCAAGCATCGCACGCTCCCTCTACCATCGAGATTGATGTTAAACCTAAATAATTGTTATTTGGTGTTTACGTTGAGCATAGACATGATTGGATCATGTCTATCGCAATACAATTATTCATTTAAGGAGAATAATGGTTACTCTATTTATTTGAATAATACCTTCAATGGTCTTGCACCTAAATGAATGGTCTATTGAATCTCGATCGTGGTGATACGCATTTTCATGCCAAAAGATATAAGATAGTAATGATAGTACCACTTACTTGTGGCACTCGCCATGTAAGTCATAAAACGCATGAAGAAGCTCCATGTTGATGGATCTTTGGACTCACTCGTTTTTGAAAAGTTTGAGACATGCTAACCATGTCTATTGGTGTATACGCATAAAGAAGATACATGTTGATGGATCTTTGGACTCACTCGTTTTGAAAAGTTTGAGACATGCGAACCATGTCTATTGGTGTATACGCATGAAGAAACTCCATGCAGATGGATCGTTTGCACTTGCATGATTTTGAATCACTTGAGATATGCAAATCATACCACATGGGCAAGATGACCGAAAAGCCTCGGTTTTGAGAAGATGGAACAAGATAGCAACTTGTTGGAGGTAACACATTTTGATGTGTGCAGTCCAATGAGTCCGAGGCATGCAAAGGAATATCGTTATGTTCTTACTTCACGATGATTTGAGTAGATGTTGAGTATATTTACTTGATGAAACACAAGTCTGAATTATTGAAAGGTTCAAGTAATTTCAGAGTGAAGTTGAAGATCTTCGTGACAAGAGGATAAAATGTCCTGATGTGATCATAGAGATGAATATCCGAGTTATTGAGTTTGGTACACAATTAAGACATTGTGCAAATTGTTTCACAATTAATACCGCTGGAACACCATAGTGTGATGGTGTGTCCGAACATCATAGTTGCACCCTATTGGATATGGTGCGTACCATGATGTCTCTTATCGAATTACCACTATCGCTCATGGGTTAGGCATTAGAGACAACCGCACTCACTTTAATAGGGTACCACGTAATTCCGTTGAGATGACACCGTAAGAACTATGGTTTAGAGAAACCTAAGCTGTCATTTCTTAAAAATTTGGGGCTGCGACGCTTATGTGGAAAAGTTTCAGTTGATAAGCTCGAACCCAAAGCGGATAAAATACATCTTCATAGGACACCCAAAACAGTTGGGTAAACCTCCTAATTCAGATCCGAAAGCAATAGGGATTGTTTCTTGAATCGGGTCCTTTCTCGAGGAAAAGTTTGTCTCGAAAAGTTGAGTGGGAGGATGGTGGAGACTTGATGAGGTTATTGAACCGTCACTTCAACTAGTGTGTAGTAGGGCACAGGAAGTTGTTCCGTGGCACCTACACCAATTGAAGTAGAAGCTTATGATATTGATCATGAAGCTTCGGATCAAGTCACTACCGAACCTCGTGAGGACGACAAGAACGCCAGCATCGCATCGTGAGTGGTACGGTGATCCTGTCTTGAAGGTCATGTTGCTAGACAACAATGAACCTCTGAGCTATGGAGAAGCGATGGTGGGCCCAAATTCCGACAAATGGTTAGAAGCCATGAAATCGAGATAGGATCCATGTATCATAACAAAGCATGGACTTTGATGGACTTGCCCGATGATCGGCAAGCCATTGAGATAAATGGATCTTTAAGAAGAAGACGGACATGGACGGTAATGTCACCGTCTATGAAGCTCGACTTGTGGCGAAGAGTTTTTTCACAAGTTCAAGGAGTTGACTACGATGAGATTTTCTCATCCGTAGCGATGCTTGAGTCTGTCGGAATCATGTTAGCATAAGCTGCATTTATGAAATCTGGCGGATGGATGTCAAAATGAGTTTCCTTACCGGTTTTCGTAAGGAAAGGTTGTATGTGATACAATCGTAAAGTTTTGTCGATCCTAAGGATGCTAAAAGTTATCTTTGGCTCCAGCGATCCTTTCTAAGGACCGGAGTAAGCATCTCGGAGTTGGAATGTGCGCTTTGATGAGATGATCAAAGATTTTGGGTTTATACAAAGTTTATGAGAAACTTGTATTTCCAAAGAAGTAAGTGGGAGCACTATAGAATTTCTCTGATGAGTATATGTTGTTGACATATTGATGATCGTAAATGACGAGAATTTTCAGTAAAGCATATAGGGTTATTTGAAAGGTGTTTTTTCAAATAGAAAACCTGGATTAGGCTACTTGAACAATAAGCATCAAGATCTATAAGATAGATCAAAATGTTTAATAATACTTTCAAATGAGCATGTACCTTGACATGATCTTGAAGGTGTTCAAGATGGATCACCAAAGAAGGAGTTCTTAGCTGAATTGTAAGGTATGAAGTTAAGACTTAAAGCTCGACCACGGCAGTAACGTAGAGAAAGGGCGAAGATTGTCCCCTATGCCTTAGACATAGGCTCTACAAGATGCTATCTTTGTGTACCGCACCTAAGTGTGCCATGCCATGAGTCGATCGTACAAGAATGATCCAGAATGGATCATTGGACATGATCAAAATTGTCCTTGGAGTAAATAAGGACATGTTTCTCGATTATGGAGGTGATAAAGAGTTCGGCATAAGGGTTACATCGATGCAAGCTTTAACACCTATCCGAGTGACTCGAGTAGCAAACCGGATACGTATAGTGGAGCAACCGTTTGGAATAGATCCAAGTGGAGCGTGGAAGCAGCATTTACAATATGACATAAGAGAATTGCATAGCACACACGGATCTGAAAGGTTCGGACCCGTTGACTAAAAAACCCGTTGACTAAAACCTCTCTCACAAGCAAAACATGATCAAACCTCGTAACTCATTGAGTCTTAATCACATGGTGATGTGAACTAGTTTAAGACACTAGTAGACTCTTTGGATGTTGGTCACATGGCGATGTGACCTATCACTGTTGATCACATGGCGATGTGAACTAGATTATTGACTCTAGTGCAAGTGGGAGACTGTTGGAAATATGCCCTAGAGGCAATAATAAATTAGTTATTATTATTATATTTCCCGATTCATGATAATCGTTTATTATCCATGCTATAATTGTATTGATAGGAAACTCAAATACATGTGTGGATACATAGACAACACCATGTCCCTAGCAAGCCTCTATTGGCTAGCTCGTTGATCAATAGATGGTTACGGTTTCCTAACCATGGACATTGGATGTCGTTGATAACGGGATCACATCATTAGGAGAATGATGTGATGGACAAGACCCAATCCTAAGCCTAGCACAAAGATCGTAGTTCGTATGCTAAAGCTTTTCTAATGTCAAGTATCTTTTCCTTATACCATGAGATTGTGCAACTCCGGATACCGTAGGAATGCTTTGGGTGTATCAAACGTCACAACGTAATCGGGTGACTATAAAGGTGCACTACGGTATCTCCAAAAGTGTCATTGGGTTGGCACGAATCGAGACTCGATTTGTCACTCCGTGTGACGGAGAGGTATCTCTGGGCCCACTCGGTAGGACATCATCATAATGTGCACAGTGTGATTAAGGAGTTGATCACGGATGATGTGTTACGGAACGAGTAAAGAGACTTGCCGATAACGAGATTGAACAAGGTATCGGGATACCGATGATCGAATCTCGGCAAGTACAATACCGCTAGACAAAGGGAATTGTATACGGGATTGATCGAGTCCTTGACATCGTGGTTCATCCGATGAGATCATCGTGGGACATGTGGGAGCCAACATGGGTATCCAGATCGCGCTGTTGGTTATTGACCGGAGAACATCTCGGTCATGTCTGCATGGTTCCCGAACCCGTAGGGTCTACACACTTAAGGTTCGATGACGCTAGGGTTATATAGGAAGCTTGTATGTGGTTACCGAATGTTGTTCAGAGTCCCAGATGAGATCCTCGGACGTCACGAGGAGTTCGGAATGGTCCGTAGGTAAAGAATTATATATAGGAAGTGCTGTTTGACCATCGGGACAAGTTTGGTGATATCGGTATTGTCTGGGACCACCGGAGGGGTCCTGGCCCACCGGGTGGGGCCACCTGCCCGGGGCCACATGGGCCCTAGGTGGTGCGCCTAGGCCTGCATGGGCCAAGGGGAACCAGCCCCAAGAGGCCCATGCGCATGAAACACTTGGAGAGGAAGAGTCCATAGAGGGAAGGCACCTCCGAGGTGCCTTGGGAGGATGGACTCCTCCCCCTCTTGGCCGCACCCCTTCCTTGGAGGAAGGGGCAAGGCTGCGCCTCCCCTCTCCCTTGCCCCTATATATAGTGGAGGGAGGAGGCATCCACACAAGAGCCCTGGCGCCTCCCTCCCTCCGTGACACCTCTTCCTCTCCCGTTGGTGCTTGGCGAAGGCCTGCGGGATTGCCACGCTCCTCCACCACCACCACGCCGTTGTGCTGCTGTTGGATGGAGTCTTCCTCAACCTCTCCCTCTCTCCTTGCTGGATCAAGGCATGGGAGACGTCACCGGGCTGTACGTGTGTTGAACGCGGAGGTGCCGTCCGTTCGGCACTAGGATCTCCGGTGATCTGAATCACGGCAATACGACTCCTTCAACCCCGTTCTCATGAACGCTTCCGCTTAGCGATCTACAAGGGTATGTAGATGCACTCTCCTTCCCCTCGTTTCTGGTTTCTCCATAGATAGATCTTGGTGACACGTAGGAAAATTTTGAATTTATGCTACGTTCCTCAACAGATGTATCCCGAAGTTCACACCCTTGCGGATGCTAATCTCCGTTTGGAGCGGTGTGGAGGCACAATGCTCCCCAAGAAGCCACTAGGGCCATCGTAATCTCCTCAGCCCTCGCACAATGCAAGATGCCGTGATTCCACTAAGGGACCCTCGAGGGCGGTCACCGAACCCGTACAAATGGCAACCCTTGGGGGCGGTCACCGAACCCGTACACTTTGGCAACCCTTGGGGGCGGTCACTACCCGTCAAATTGCTTCGGGTGATCTCCACAACCTAATTGGAGACCCGATGCTTGCCCAGAGCTTTACACCACAATGATTGAGCTCCGAACACCACCAACCGTCTAGGACGCCCAAGCACCCAAGAGGAACAAGCTCAAGGGCACCAAGCACCCAAGAGTAATAAGCTTCTCAACTTGTAACTTCCACGTATCACCGTGGAGAACTCAAACCGATGCACCAAATGCAATGGCAAGGGCATACGGAGTGCCCAAGTCCTTCTCTCCCAAATCCCACCAAAGCAACTAATGCTAGGGAGGAAAATGAGAGGAAGAACGAAAGAAGAACACGAAGAACTCCAAGATCTAGATCCAAGGGGTTCCCTTCACTAAGAGGAGAAAGTGATTGGTGGAAAGCGTGGATCTAGATCTAGTATCTCTTTTACCTCTAGAACTAGCAAGAATAATTGGCGGGATTGAGAGATAGCAAGCTCTAAGATGGTCAACAATGGGGGAATAACGCGAGCTCAAAGATTAGATCTCTAGGGGGAAGAAGACCCCTTTATAGGTGGGGAGAAAAACCAACCGTTATCCCTCACTCAGCCCGCACGACGTGGTACTACCAAGACGAGCTGCGGTACTATCATGATCGGCCGCGGTACTACGCTGAAGGTTGCGGTACTACCGCAAGTGCAGCATCGCCGATGAAGGCACATTGCAGTGGCAACGAACGGTAGAACCGCTGGAGTGGTACTACCGCGCGCCCCTACGTACTACCGTCAGGCAGGCAACACTAGCCGCAGAGAAAGCACGGAAGTAAAAAATTACTTCCGTACCTACTTCCGCCGAGGGAGGACCTGCGCAAAAATCCGGCACGGTACTACCGCACACGAAGAGCGGTACTATCACAGAGGGCGCGGATGTAAAAATTACATCCGCCCTACTTCCGCTCATGCCGCTAAGCTCGGCGAGTCCACGGTACTACGGCGCCCGGCACGGTACTTACAGAGGGCACGGATGTAAAAATTACATCCGCCCTACTACCGCTAGAGAAGTCAAGCGCTGGCACGAGGCCACGGTACTACCGCTTCCCACAGAGCGGTACTACCGTGAGCACTGCAGATACTACCGCGGTGGACTGTGGTAATATCAAGAGGGCTCATGGTACTACCGCCCGAGAGCAAGACTACCGCATGCCCCAGATTAGCAACACTAGGAGTCCTTCATTTTCCAGAGAAGAAAACAGAGGGAAACAATAAAACCAGAACTGCCATAACTTCTACAAATGAGCTCCGAATTGAGCAAACTCAAGCTTGTTGGAAACAAGACAACGAGTAGCATCGAAACAGCAAACTCAAGCTTGTTGGATATAGTAAGAAGAGGCAGAGGAGGTATGCCTAACAAACAAAGGAGTGAAACCTCCAACAAAGAAGAAACGGCATATCCTCCAACATCGAAAACATCATAGAAGTGAAGGAAATATGCCCTAGAGGCAATAATAAAGTTATTATTTATTTCCTTATATCATGATAAATGTTTATTATTCATGCTAGAATTGTATTAACCGGAAACATAATACATGTGTGAATACATAGACAAACATATAGTCACTAGTATGCCTCTACTTGACTAGCTCATTAATCAAAGATGGTTATGTTTCCTAACCATAGACATGTGTTGTCATTTGATTAATGGGATCACGTCATTAGGAGAATGATGTGATTGACATGACCCATTCCGTTAGCTTAGCACTTGATCGCTTAGTATATTGCTATTGCTTTCTTCATGACCTATACATGTTCCTGTAACTAGGAGATTATGCAACTCCCGTTTACCGGAGGAACACTTTGGGTGCTACCAAAGCGTCACAACGTAATCGGGTGATTATAAAGGAGTACTACAGGTGTCTCCAAAGGTACATGTTGGGTTGGCATATTTCGAGATTAGGTTTTGTCACTCCGATTGTCGGAGAGGTATCTCTAGGCCTTCTCGGTAATACACATCACATAAGCCTTGCAAGCATTGCAACTAATAAGTTAGTTGTGAGATGATGTATTACGGAACGAGTAAAGAGACTTGCGATAACGAGATTGAACTAGGTATTGGATACCGACGATCGAATCTCGGGTAAGTAACATACCGATGACAAAGGGAACAACGTATGTCGTTATGCGGTTTGACCGATAAAGATCTTGAAGAATATGTAGGAACCAATATGGGCATCCGTGTTCCGCTATTGGTTATTGACCGAGAATAGTTCTAGGTCATGTCTACATAGTTCTCGAACCCGTAGGGTCCGCACGCTTAACGCTTTCGATGACAGTTCATTATGAGTTTATAAGTTTTGATGTACGAAGTTTGTTCGAGTCCCGGATGTGATCACGGACATGACGAGGAGTCTCGAAATGGTCGAGACATAAAGATTGATATATTGGAAGCCTATGTTTGGACTTGAATAGTTCCGTGAAATCGATTTTACCGGAAAACCGGGGTTACCGGAACCCTCCCGGGGATGTTGGGCCTTAATGGGCCATAAGGGAGAAGAGGAGGGCGGCCAGAGCAGGCCGCGCCTCCCCCTAGTCCGAATAGGACAGGAGAGAGGCGGCGCCTTCCTCTCTCCCTCCCCCAAGTCCTAATCCAACTAGGAAGGGGGAGTCCTACTCCCTGGGAGTAGGACTCCTCGGCGCCTCCTCCTAGGGCTGGCCGCACCCCTTGCTCCTTTATATCTGAGGCAGGGGGCACCCCATGACACACAAGTTGATCTACGGATCGTTCCTTAGCCGTGTGCGGTGCCCCCTCCACCATATTCCACTTCGGTCATATCGTGTCATGAGCTTAGGCGGCCCTGCGCCGATAGAGTCATATCGTCAGCGGAGCTTAGGCGAAACCTGCGCCGGTGGAGCATCATCATCGTCACCACGCCGTCGTCTTGTGGAACTCATCCCCGACGCTTCTTTGGATCGGAGCCCGGGATCGCCATCGAGCCGAACGTGTCTTTGAACTCGGAGGTGCCGTGCGTTCGGTACTTGGATCGGTCGGATCGTGAAGACGACGACTACATCAACCGCGTTGTTATAACGCTTCCGTTCTGATCTCACGAGGGTACGTGGACATACACTCCCCTCTCGTTGCTATGCCATCACCATGATCTTGCGTGTGCGTAGGAAATTTTTTGAAATTACTACGTTCCCCAACAAGAAGATGCAAGTGAACTCCGTTTTCGATGAGCTCGAGCTTGTCATAAAAATGACCATAAGCTCCAAATTTCACAAGGATAAGAACCAAACAAGAACCAAAAAAGATGATGCAAGGATGCAATGGTTTGAGTTCTCTACGAATGATACGATCAAGCTACTCATCGAGAGCCCCCTTGATAGTACGGCAATCGATCCTATAACCCGGTCTCCCAACTACCATCATGAGACCGGTAAAATAGAAAACCTATCAAGGGCAAACCTTTGCCTTGCACATGGTCCACTTGAGCTAGACGATGACGATCTTGACTCCCTCAAGATGGACCACCTTTCTTGATTGCGTTGGCTCGATGAAGACTAGTTGATTGCTCCCCCATACTCCACTATGGGTGAGCCACTCTTCCGCACATATTCACAAGTCCATTGTCACCACAATGGACGTCAAGCTTCAAGCATTTGATCTCTTCGTGATGCTTCACTTGAATTTGCACACCGCAACCTAACCCCACAAAGAACTCTCACGAAGACCATGGGTTAGTACACAAGCGTAATGGACAATGCTTACCATACCATGGGATCACTTGATCCCTCTGTACATCTTGTACGCTTTGTGTGTTGATCAACTTGATTCACTCTTGACTTAGACTTGATCAACCTTGATTCTTTCCACACCTCTTAGTTTGGATGATGTCTTGAAGGTAAACATGAATGATCACACAGTCTTCTTCTTCAAGACATGCTTGCAATAAGCTCAACACTCACATGACCAATCTTTGGATAATTCCTTAATAGCACCTTGGTCAACACATAAACTCCTTGAAACCAACGCATGGACTTCAAGAAATGCCTATGGAAAAATCCTTCAAATATAACTCAATGCAACCATTAGTCCATAGAGAATGTCATCAATTACCAAAACCACACATGGGGGCACCGCATGTCCTTTCACCATGGATATTCAAGGAGTTCATACTAACAACATTGCAATCATGCTCATCATTCAAAGATTTAGTGCCAAACTTTTTAATACATTCTTCTTCTAACACTTTGGCACAATTTTCCTTTCCATCATACTCACGAAAGATATTAAAAAGATGAAGCGTATGAGGCAAACTCAATTCCATTTTTTTATAATTTTCTTTTATAAAATAAACTAGTGCTAAAAGAAGAAACAAAAAGATTCAATTGCAAGATCTAAAGATATACCTTCAAGCGCTAACCTCCCGACAGCGCGCGGAAAAGAGCTTGATGTCTACTACACAACCCTCTTCTTGTAGACGTTGTTGGGCCTCCAAGTGCAGAGGTTTGTAGGACAGTAGCAAATTTCCCTCAAGTGGATGACCTAAGGTTTATCAATCCGTGGGAGGCGTAGGATGAAGATGGTCTCTCTCAAACAACCCTGCAACCAAATAACAAAGAGTCTCTTGTGTCCCCAACACACCCAATACAATGGTAGATAAAGGTTTTTGTAAACTGAAATTATAAAAACAACAAGGTAACAAGTGGTAAAAGTGAGCGTATACGGTATTGCAATGCGTTGAAACAAGGCCTAAGGTTCATACTTTCACTAGTGCAAGTTCTCTCAACAATAATAACATAATTGAATCATATAACTATCCCTCAACATGCAACAAAGAGTCACTCCAAAGTCACTAATAGTGGAGAACAAACGAAGAGATTATGGTAGGGTACGAAACCACCTCAAAGTTATTCTTTCCAATCAATCCGTTGGGCTATTCCTATAAGTGTCACAAACAGCCCTAGAGTTCGTACTAGAATAACACCTTAAGACACAAATCAACCAAAACCCTAATGTCACCTAGATACTCCAATGTCACCTCAAGTATCCGTGGATATGATTATACGATATGCATCACACAATCTCAGATTCATCTATTCAACCAACACATAGAACCTCAAAGAGTGCCCCAAAGTTTCTACCAGAGAATCACGACGAAAACGTGTGCCAACCCCTATGCATAGGTTCATGGGCGGAACCCGCAACTTGATCACCAAAACATACATCAAGTGAATCACGTGATATCCCATTGTCACCACAGATACGCACGACAAGACATACATCAAGTGTTCTCAAATCTTTAAAGACTCAGTCCGATAAGATTACTTTAAATGGAAAACTCAATGAATTACAAGAGAGTAGAGGGGGAGAAGCAACATAAAATCCAACTATAATAGCAAAGCTCTCGATACATCAAGATCGTGCCAAATCAAGAACACGAGAGAGAGAGAGATCAAACACATAGCTCTTGGTACATACCCTCAGCCCAGGGTGAACTACTCCCTCCTCGTCATGGAGAGCGTCGGGATGATGAAGATGGACACGGTGAGGTTCCCCCTCGGCAAGGTGCTTGAACAGGGTCCCGATTGGTTTTTCGTGGCTCTGAGAGGCTTGCGGCGGAACTCCCAATCTATTCTCGTCTTGGAAGTTTTAGGGTATGTGGGTATATATGGGTGAAAGAAGTCGTCGGTGAACCTCCGGGCTGTCCACGAGGCAGGGCGCCCTAGGGGGGTGGGCGCCCCACCCTCGTGGGCAGCCGGGACTCCCAGTGAGCTTCCGGTACTCCATGGGCTTCTTCTGGTCCAAAAATGAGTTCCGTGGAGTTTCAGGTCAATCGGACTCCATTTGATATTCCTTTTCTTCGAAACACTAAAATAGGCAAAAAAACATCAATTCTGGGCTGGGCCTCCGGTTAATAGGTTAGTCCCAAAAATAATACAAAAGTGGATAATAAAGCCCAATATTGTCCAAAACAGTAGATAATATAGCATGGAGCAATAAAAAATTATAGATACGTTGGAGACGTATCAGAGATCGCTCAGTGGGAGGAGCTGCTTGAGTGTATTGCCCTACACACCCCCTCCCTTGAGCCCGACTCGCTCACCTGGCGCCTTGAGCCCAATGGCAGATTCTCTACAAGATCCCTTTACCAGGCAATTGTGCCCACCCTCGGGCCTATTGAGCTCTCTGCGCTATGGAAGATCAATCTCCCCTTGAAAATCCGCATATTCCTCTGGCAATGGGTGAGAGGTCGTCTGCCCTCGGGCACAGAGGTGCGTAAGCACAATGGCCCTGGAGAGGGTCTCTGTCCCATTTGCTTGGTACCGGAAGATTGCAACCACATCTTCTTCCTGTGCCCTGCGGCGCAGTTCCTATGGAGCTGCTTCCGGGAGGTTGTCGGCGGCGTTTGGTGCCATGACAATCTTCCGAACTTGTTTGGGGAGATCCTTAGGCTCCCTAACTCTAGCCGTGCCGCTACCTGGGTGGCTATGGGCACCCTTGCATGGACCCTTTGGTGCATCCGCAATAAATTAGTCATCGAGCGCGTGATCCCTTGCCGCATGACTGATGCAATCTACAAAATATGTGGCTTCTTACAGCTATGGAGACCGCTTAGCAAGCGGTGTGATCGGGAGGTCATCGACAACATCATCTCGGGTCTCCGCTCTTCGGCCTCGACGTTAGCTCCACCACCACCACCACCCCCTCCTGAGCCGGATTAGATTCTGTTTCTTTCTCTTTGTTTGGGGCTTGTTTTGTTGTGCCCCCAACGCCTTTGTGAGACTTGATTGTACTTGTACCAATCTTGACTTGTTGGATGCTTAGTGCGGTTGCTTTATAATATAAAGCAGGGGGAAACCCTTTTTCATAAGTATAGCAATGCTATCACGAAGTACATGTTCACTACATGAGAATGTACAAATACACTATACACAGGGGGTATAAATACACGTATTACCATGAAAAAAGTTTATTATGCAGTTTGGGTAGATATGTGACTTT
Organism: Aegilops bicornis; assembly: GCA_021605145.1. NCBI lineage: Eukaryota > Viridiplantae > Streptophyta > Magnoliopsida > Poales > Poaceae > Aegilops > Aegilops bicornis. Next base: position 481,882,073 of record CM038673.1, on the reverse strand, counting down.
GTTGCTTTAAAAAAAATTGGCTAGAGAACTGAAATCATAGGAAAAAAAAACTTGTGCAAAAAGATGAAGAAAGAAGAAGATATGCTTGGTTTATTGCAAGAAAACTGAGCGAAAACCTGAACAACATGCTTAGCTATTCTCTGTTTTTTTTGAGACACCTATTTTTTTTAGCTAATGATCTTACCTATTGCAAAACATCGATTGCTCAAAAAAAAAAAAAAAACCTATTGCAAAACATCATTACACACTGTTGTGGTAAGTTCGGCCCAACTCCTCCTTCCTCGGGTCTGGGCCGCTACTCCCACTGTCTTGACCGGCCTCTGAGAGCGTCCTCGGCAACAAAAAAACATCGCGACATGGCGCGTTTGCAGAGCCTCGCCGCCCTCGCCGCGGCGGCGGCGGCGGCCGCCGTCCTAGCAGGTACTTCCCCTTTCCTCTAACCTCGTGGATCCAAGTGTCAAACACTTGCCTCTCCTTCCTCACCGGCGCACCTTCTCCGCAGGCCTGCTCTACAAACGCAAGTGCGGCCACTTGACCGCGCGGGTCCGGGAGCTAGAGGACTCCCTGGCCGACGCCGTGGAGAAGGCCGCCGCAGAGCGCCGCGGCAGGGTTCGGGCTCAGCAGGTCGGCCCTCCACGAAGCTCCGCAGGACCAACTTTGCGCATTTCATCTCATATTGCTTCGCTTTGATTCTGACAGTCACTACGGAGGGCCCTGAGCGAGCAGGGGGCGAGCCCGGATAAGGGGAAGCCGGCCAAGGTCCCGGCGTCGTATCCGATGGCGCCGATCGGCACCGTGGAGTCCTGCTTCTCCACTAGGTGCTGTTCTGTCACTCAACGAGTTTGATTACTCGGAGTTGGTGATGTATGCGTGAAGGCTTGTGGTCTTATGTGTATGGGTGTTTGTTTCTGCAGGAATGGTACACCGAGACAGCCTTTGGTGGTGCCGCTGGCCAGAGCGACAGTGGTGCTTAATCCTGCCCGTGTTGCGGCCGAAGCGCTAGAGGGACTTGCTAGTTACTCGCATTGTTGGATCCTCTATGTGTTCCATCTGAACACTGATCTTGATAAAATGTGGAAAGACCCTGCTAGATCCAAGCTAAAAGCAAAGGTGTGATCTGTTGTTGGCCCTTAGCTGGTTCTAGTTGTTGTTCTGAATGTTATCGTGGATATGGGGCTGAACCAGTGAATTCTTCTGTTTTCGTGGAAGGTGAGAGTGCCTAGACTGAAAGGGGGCAAGATGGGGGTTTTGGCAACTAGAACTCCACATCGGCCTAATCCAATTGGACTCAGTGTAGCAAAGGTAAGCAATAAGCATCTTTCTGGGACCCAGCCTTTTCTTCTTATTTTTACTGTCCCTAATTACCTATAGTCTGCGTCGCATAAGGATGGAGTGGAGGTGTTACACAGAAATAGCACAATGTATATATCCAAATATTATTGCTATTTGGAACATATATTGATGGGCCATGACATATAAGTGTACTTAGATTTAGGACTGCTAGCATTTGCGGAACTTGTAGAAAGTAATCTGAAAGATAATATATCAGTTTGTTGCTTACATTGTGTGTAAGGACATCTTTTGCACTACAGGTGTCCACACAGAGATGCTATCTGGAGAGGTTGTATTCTGACCAATGCTGCAATGCTTGCTACACTGTCACTTCAACTATAAGAAAAGTAACTAATGCGCCTGATTGGATATTGACGAGAACTGAATCACATGCCTCTGTATAACCTTGTAGGATAGACCACAGTGTGCAATATTTTATTAAATTGGATTATTGCCTATTTTGGCCATTCTTGCTTAGCATTCTATTATGCCTTGAGATTTTTTATGTCTTAATTTTTACTTGAGCCTTTTCTAGGTGGAGGCAGTGGATGGACATGCAATTTTGCTTTCTGGAGTAGATTTGGTTGATGGCACGGTACTGCATTAAGTGCTTATGTTCCCCAGCATTATACAACTGATTTGAACAAATTCAGCAATGTTAGTTGAGAACTCTTCCTAATATATTGCACCTCCATCTACAGCCTGTACTTGACATTAAACCATATCTGCCATATTCTGATAGCGTTGAAGGCGCAACTATTCCTAATTGGTTAGAGGTACATACTATATGGCATGTTACTCCATCCATTATTCTCTTGATCTTTCCAGTTCATTTATTTTTCTGTTCATTCTTCAGAACATGCTCATTTTGTACTCCTTCGAGATTATATATGTTTATAGCTACTCTTCTGTATTCAGATGATGATTTCTCTTACCTAACATCCCTACATGACCGGAAATATTTATTCTTCACCCTTTAGGCAGTTTTACACTTTCTTTTTTATCTTACAAACTTCTCTACTTTGATACTATTACTTAGAGGAAGCTCAGTATCTTGAAAATCCAATAGATGCATCTTATTTATCGTTTATAGGCCGAAAGTTCAGTTTTTGTGCTTTTGTCAAAGTTTCACATATAGTTTATTTGCTACATATAACCTTGATGGCGGCAGGGGCACTGTGAAACTCTTATGGCTATGTTCCAATCGGCTTACTCCTGGATTATTTGCCATCTACTAATGCTGGATATTTTGTTCAAGCAGGTTGATGGTGCATTAGCTGTGGAGTCTATCCACTTTTCTGAGCACTTCATTTCTTCACTTTCCAACTGCTGGGCGCATGTAGTAAGTGTTCTGGTTGTTCAGAAAATTTTGTATCTTCTTTGTATACTCTCTACCAAATGTTGTTATTTTGGTCAATATACCGTAAAGCCAGTTTCTGACTTGGAAGTTCATCAAACTTAATTTGTTTCAGCAAAAGCAGGCACTCTATGCCTCAGCAGACGAGTTTCAGGACCTGGTCAAGGAGGTGCTCTCCTGGGATATAAGATCATTGTCTCAGCGACTCCGCCCTCACCAGGTGACCATTGAAAGCAAGGCGGATGATTGTGGTAGCAAAGCTGATAAGGATTGCAGAAACAAAGAAGATTACCAAGCCGCTGACTCCTGCTCGATCGTAGTCTACCACCTTCATCTGGAAGGCATTGATGTGTCATACAAAATCGATGAAAATTCCAACATCATTGTTGACAATGCAGCCCTTCTCCCCAGTGCTGCAAACCAAAACAGGTGTAGCTACTTAACATGGAGGGATAAACTTAGTACTTTGTAGGAGCGTAGTATTACATAAAACTTTTGGTAAGTCGCAGGAGCACAAGCTGCAGAACGCTGTACAATATCATGAGGCTGATGAACTCAGTAGCAATCAGTACTCTATAATGCACCTGAATTTGTGGAGAATATATAATGATTTGCCATATAATCATCGCTCTTTCTAAACTTTGGATTTATCTTTGTATGCGTATTACATAGCATAAACATGCGTCTATTTTTTAATGTATATTGGCTTGAAAACTTAAGTGGTTGACAAGTAGAAAGTTCAAAAGGCGATTCATAACATTAAGGATCAGAAACGTGGAAGAGTAAATCGGCAAATGGAATTAAGGCTAACAGCTTGAGCAAGACCGTTATCTTCAACGCTGATCAGCTAGAAGGTTTCCACTGTCAAGGTTAAAGTTCCTGTAAGGTATGCATCTACTAGGTTACCCATTTCAGCTAGGATGCATGCTATAATTCACCATCTCACTGTAATAACCTTAACCTGTTCTGTCTGGATATGCTATTGGCTTATCAATCTCTAAAGGATGAGTGGCGTTCAATCAATATCTCATGACACCACATCACTTGTAAAAACATATGCCAGTTACATACATAAATTGTTGAAATTGCAGGGATCATAAAGAAGCAGTTTGAAAATTCACGATGAATCCAATTAGATGAGCTTGCCTTTGGGGGTTTAATCAAGCTATACTTGAGCAATACAGGAGATTGGTAGCCAGTCAAATAAAATGATATTCTGCAGTTCTAATTGTTTACAAGTTTAAACCCTGGCACAAATGACTATTTATATTACACATGTAGCTCAAGAATGCTAATTCACGATGAGTTCCACTTGCAGGCTAGTAATTTTTTTTTATTTTACCCCTGAAAACGACAGTTGACCCATTGTTGGGCATAACAATGCTTGTCTGTCAGTTGTCTCAGATACCACTTCTAAACTGGTCTGTTCTTCTAGCCCACTTTCCTCCTGACCTGCTTGCTGTGTATTTTGTTCATCTCCTCCTTGATTTCCTTCTTGGGCCTCACTATTTTCCTTATTTATTCCACTTTCTTCTGGTCGATTCCCATTGTCTAACACAATATTTATGGATTGCTTCTTTTTGTAGAAATAAATTATCAATGCTATCAAAAGGGAAGAAGTTGAAGCAACTCCAGTAAGGATAAATAATCCCCTGAAGTTGGCAAATGTGAGTCTGCTTGAACCAGTTACTGGGCCCAAGTTCTGGCAATTGTTTCGATCTCCAATCCATTTCTTCTCAATTTGAATCATAGTATCACCCCCAGTTACGTTGAGGATTGCCTTGGAGATGTCTCCAATCAAGGGATTTCCCTTTGATAATGCCTGTGCAAGAAATATGACCACGTTATTGACTCATTTACCGGATGGAGAACAGACAACACTGTATCTTGTCTTGTCCGATGCAAGTAAAAGTATAACTTACAGGCGTAATTGGACTTAGTAGTACGTTTCAGTAAATCCATCTGGCTACGCAAGTTTGTTATTAGGCAGTAGGCACAATAATTTTGTAGCTTATTTTAGACCAACATAGTTATAGGATGTTCAAATGTATCTAATGTGATTGCTAGCTAGCAAATTTTTTTCTGGGGAAACCAATTGATTAACTTATGTTTACTTTCTCTATAAAGATATTGTGCAAAAGCGCATTTAATGCACTTCAACTTACATATCCAAAACCTGCAGCCTTATAAATTGGTCCCACCATAGTGTACCCTTTGCAGTGATTTGCCAGAAACAGTTTAATGTATGGAACCTCATGCACAAGTGCAGCAATACCACCATTGTTGCTTCCTCTTGAAAGTGCGTTGTGAAAATCTTCAGGGAATTATAGGGCTTGATCTTCGACCTGTCAAAACCAAGTTCTTCCAAAAGTCCCTTGACGTAGGAGCCACGGTGGTATCCTACATATTCTCCACTTTTTAGGAGTTCGTGCACATCTGATACAGTTGGCTGAAGCTGCTGTACTGTTAGCATTGATGTCAAGCTTGCAGTGTAACTTGATGTAAGTACCATCAGGAAAACCAACCAAATGATCAAAACTATCCGGGACAGAAAGCGTTGCACAAGCTCCTCTGCAAAAGTTAAGAAAATAAATTTTAGTTATACTTTTGCCATCTCGAATCTGAAGTTGAAAACTATTATATTACTACAGTGTTGTAATGAGCTACCACATTTTTAGAAATATAAAGTTACCCAAATGTGTTTTGAGAAATTTCACATGCATTCCTCATTTTTTAATTGTGGAGCTGTGTTAGACCGTTAGTTGCATGAGGCTTCTATAATTGTCTTCCCACTCACACCTCTCAGCTTGATATTAAATGCTCTATTTTATGCACCAACATGGGAAATGGATGTATCGTGGTAAGTATACTCAACTCTCTTCAAATATGGAGAAAAAGATCATAATCCCCAACTGTCTTGGAATTGGACCACGGACATTCTCGTTATTGCCTAGAAACTCCAATATTAATACGACCACACCAGTGTAGATGAAGAATACAATGCTTCCAAACCACATTCCAGGTTCTAGCGGCTTCAAGAAAATCCATGTATTCTTGTTTATGCTACCCCTGACTGGAACAACCATTGCTATTCCTGATTCTGTGTATGGCAGAGTGAAGTCAACATAGAATGTTCTGTTATACCTTATTGTTATGTCTCCAATTACTATGTCATATTTCTGTGAAGACAAAAAAAAGAATTGTTAGCTGAGCAGATAGAAAATAATTTGAAATATGCCTGGTTAAGAAATGAATTTTGGAATATGGAAAACTAAATAAGGTTGGCACTCAGTATATAGTTGCACTTGCTCTATGTTCTTGTAAATTAATTGTCTATACTATCTTCTGTCATCCAATAGGAGTTTCCCATGGTATCCAAAGTTTATTACCATAAATCCGTAACTGGTTCTGCATACTACAAAATCATTGGCATTCTTAGGTTGGTTGCTAATGAGAACTACTATAAATAGATGATGAGACTAGCATATATGAACAGCGACACAGCATCCTCTTTTTTTTTTTTTTGGGAATGAACAGCGTCCTCTGTCCTCAAAAGTAGTGAAGGATGACAACAATGGGTATACAGTACTGCGTGGAATACATTTAGGGTTATCTACAACATCCATCGTCATCCAATTTAAATATTAAGTATAACGCTTCTAATTTTAAATGACATGTGTGCAAGTTCAGTTTGATGCTTCAAGGCCTCAACTGTTTATACTAACTAAAGAAAATCAAGTAGGGAATACAGATGAATGTGTGCAAGTTTGGTTTCATGCTTCAAGGCCTCAACTGTTTACCAACTAAAGAAAATCAAGTAGGGAATATGTAGTACTTGAAATCTTTCATACCTCAAGATAAACTTGGTAGACAAAATCATTGTAATCTTCGGCACTTCCATCATCCTTGGTACTAAATAGGACATATTCATAAGGGACTGCATAAGGAAGTCTCTTAACTGCCTCTTCAAATACATCCACTGAAAAGCCGATTGCTTTAGTTGCACCTGTGATATGATCCTTTTCGACCTTCACAAATTCCGGATATCCACTTGTGCACACACCAACTTGAAGTTTCTTCCCGCTTACAGGAATCTTAAAACCTCGGGGTATTTCTATTGACTCTCCTGGCCAGATAACTGGATTTAGATGTGTTGTTGCCTGTCTGGTTTTATTTAAGTGCTGCGAGAGTTCATTTTGTGCAGTCCAGAATCCAATATCTCTCCATCCTTTCCCTACTATATTTATTATCCGAAATGTTAAAATTTGCAGCTGCCTATTTGAAAGGTCAATATTGCCACTGAGGCCTCTAAATTTATTCTGCAGGATTGCTTGCAACAGTTTTGGACCATTACTAGATGTTTCCAAGGTTTCCAAACTTATTGAATTTCTTGTGGCACCTAGTTTCTGAAATGTGGCATTTGCAATTCCAACTTTTGCTGCTGCATGTGCTACTGCCCAGATTGTATCATAGCCCCATAGTCCAAAGATGTTTAATTTCAATGGTGGATCGGTTGGGTTGTCAATCTGGAACCTCATATTCCATCTCATGGCGAAGTCATCAAGTTCCTTGGTCTTGGGAACATAAAACTCAACACCTATGGCACCATTCAACGATTCTAGGACAGAAGGATTCAGTGAATCTATTAGATTAGTTACTCCATCTGTCATGATCCATGCATATCCTTTGTTCATCATCCCTACTTCTCTTGCCTTTATGAAGAAGAGGGAGGCCAAGGTAAATGACATATGTACAACAAAGACTGTCGTTTGCATTGTCATCAGCTTATAGAGTTCTAGAGTAATTTGTTCACTAGTTGCTGACAAAGGGATCACACTTTGGTAGGGAACACGGGCATCAACTTCTTGTAGCACATCAACAAGGTATGGTATGATACCTCTACCATAGTCAGTGTCTTCATAGATAGGCACCACCTCTCTCCACCCATAGGTTTTAACTATGGAGGCAATGCAATTTACCTGTGCCGAGTCATTTATTGTTGCTCGCACAAAATATGGAAGAGTTTTAGATGATAGAGATGGGCTTGTTGCCGTGAAGGATATGACTGGGACATGACTTTTGTTTCCAAGTTTTGAGATAAATATAGCTTGCGAGGATTTCTGAGGACCAATGATGACTTCTACATTGTAATTCTCTAGCAGGTCAATAGCTGCATAATTGCACATTGAGACAAACTTTAGTTGAACATCGTACATTGAACGAAATTCATAATATGCATAAATCCCAAACAATTGCAGATAATCCAACTGCCGGAGCGTGTGTTTTCAGAAATGTTGCCACTTACATATATGAACAGTATCTAGAGGAGCGAAATAGGTGATTACCTACAAAAATAGTTGCCTGATGCCCTGATTTCAAATTTACGATAATTTATCATATATTATATTTGTATTGCTTCCTCTTGATGGCTCTGAAATATTACTTCTTGGTGCAGAGAGTGGATTGTTTGTCACTCTGTGATCTTGTGAAAATATATACTATGAAACAGATGCTGCTTTATATTTCAGAATAGTATCGCAAGTGACAAGGAGACATATAGGTCTTTTGTCCAGACATTAGGATAGCTGATATATCACTTCTTCCGTGGTTTGCTGGTATTCATAGTTTTTCTAGTTTTTGCATTTGTGTTACTGGCTCTTTTTCCCCCTTGGTAGATATTAATGTTACTATATCAGCTTTATTATCGTTTTTCTTCAATTCTACATCTCACTAATCTCATCCAATAGTATACTATATGTTTTCACTGTACTTGATTCATCACCCCCAGTTTTTGTTAACCTGCAGGAATTAAGCTAGGTCTCACTCCTTGCAGCTGAAAGCTGGAACATGCAACCGTGTGCTCATTTACACAGCAACAAAACTGACACCTGTGGTCCTGATGCAACACCCCTGGTGAACAGAATGCAATAATTCTTGGACGTTATCTTTGGAATAGTTTGATGTGATGTGGAAATGCAATTGCTCTTAATAGAAATGTTATGTGATGCGCAGTTGCTTCCTAATTGTACTTGTTGGTATGATTCAGTTGTCATTAAGTGGGTCATGTTTGCTTGCTTCTCTCCACAAGTAGTGAAATATGAATATTTATAGTTTCTTGATTTCCATGGTTTTGTTGACCTTTCTTTTTTCTATTGTGTTTCTCAGCAGCATAACAGAATGAGCTGATGCAGTGACCTAACAATTGAGAACATGTACCTTGAGATGCAGCTTGGACATCATCACTCATGGAATCTCTGATGTGGAGGACAAGCTTGGTGCTATAGTTCCGATAAACAGCATAGAAGTCCTCCATAGCCAGTGAAACGCTGGTCCGTGCCATTTTGCCAACAATGGACCCCAAGTCAAGGATAACCCCAACATGAAGTTCCTGTGCTTCTTCTGTAGAAGTGTTTTGGGCGACAGCAAGATTGATTGTCAGCAAGAGGAGCAGGATGACATTTTGCAGCTCCATCTGCTGAGCCGTGAGGTTTGCAGACTCTCCTTACACTTAGTTATCAAGACATTTAAGGAGGCACTCAACATCTGTCTCAGTAGTTGACTACACTACCTAATGGTAGTTGATCTCATAAAAAAAATGTAACTTAAGTTGAAATTCACTTGCCTCCTATTGAATGATGGAAACGATCCCATTGACGCATTGTTTCCTCAAAGCAGGTCAGAGGCTTCCACTGCACGTCTTTTCTATTGGCTCCTGTGATGGTTGACTTGGATGTATTAGTGAAATGCTCTATGTGTGATGATTGACAGACTTTGAAATGGTCTTTGAAGTTATGATTGGCTCAGTGTGATATTCTTTACCCCAACAGGTATTTACTTTAGTTTGGTTCACTTCTCAGCAAAATGCACATGTCCAACTTGGGAGAAGAAGTCCTATGGACTGATGTCACTACTATGACTTTATTTCCACTTGCTGATACAAGAGGAAAGGAGCCAAGGAGTGCTGAGGTCAGATGGTTTCTCCCCTGCATACAGATAACTGGACCCTTGTCCATAACATGGAAGTGAATTATTGCCCCTTCTAAAACAAGGTAACTCTTAAGTCAAACCTTCTCTTGGCGGAGGGTTTAGTTTTTAAATTTGTGAACTACGTCTTAGATACATCTGTTTGAGGGACAAGTAATTCCGGACAGAGAGAGTAGATAATTGCCCATGCGTTGCAACATGACATAAATATTCTAGCACATTAACCTGTGATTTACATGTTCATATTAATATGATTGTGTAAATAAATATTTACTAAATCCTGTCCGTGATTTATGTACCTAAATAAATTTTAAGATCTTATCTGGTAATCATTTATTTGGTAAAAGCTTATTGGTTTACAAAAGATAATTTGGCAAGTAAAAAAAAAGGCCAAGATATTTAAGGCGGTTTTCAAGGAAAACTAATGAAAAAAAACCAAAGGTGGGAGAGAAGAATCAAGGCAGAGAGAGGGAGGGAGGAATGTACTTAAAATTGAACGAAAGATGAAGTGGAAGACAGAACCTTACAATTCTTTTTGTGTGTAGGCGAGATTGGGATGGACGCAATGTTTCTTACCTCGTGTCAACAGTAAAATCAGAAAAAATGAAAATAATAATAATAAAAAAAATTCTGTTTTTTGGCAAACATTGACAAATGTTTTGAGTGCTTGCAAAGTTTTATTATGGAATGACTCGTGGAAGTCGTGACCGAAAAGTCGATGCTCCAAAGATGATCTTGTATCATGGAGTGCAAGAAAACAACTTATAATATCAAGATACAACACAGAAGCAAAATATAGGTCTCTTGCAAATGCAACAACAAAAGTAAATTTCGGAGCATTGTTACACTCCCTTCCCCGCAAAAAAAGTGATTTGGGTTCAATCATTGTTACATTTTTTTTGAAACTTCAATCATTGTTACAAGAGCTTGGTGTTTGTCACCCACAAGCAGCAACCTTAGGGTGTGATAATATTGATGCCAATTATCTGTCAACAAATCCTATGGTTCATGCTAGAACCAAGCCTATTGTAGTAGACTATCACTTTGTCAAAGAAAGAGCAGAAAACAAGTTACCCAACATTCATTCTATAGCCAAGGCGATCAAGTTGCAGATGGGCTTACAAAGCCCTTGATAGTCAAACAACAAGAAGTTTTGCGCAATCTCAACTTAGATAGTTCTTTTTTTTTTTTGAGGAGCAACGGCCCCCCACTGACTTTTATAAATCAGCAGACAACAGCATACAAGGGAGATGTTTGAGATGCCTTTACGTATTACGTGCGTGTATAGTTTGTTTGGAGTTGTTGTATATTCTGGTTCGGTTAGTGTAGGATTTGATCTATGTCTTGTATAGTTTTTGTATGGATCAAGTCTACCACAACCAAACTAACCATAATGTAAATCCTGACCATGCACCCCATATATACACGAACGAGTCCCTGCTAGCCGATACAACAAACTCTTCCACCAATGTCTTGTACTATCATCATTTTTATGAACAGTCTTTAATTAGTAGTACTGCAAAGAATACAAGGATGATCAGTTCTCATCATTTACATGTCCTACTAGCTAAGTACACGTTGTGTTATCCGGTCGACAACAAAGCTAGTTTATTCTACACGTTGATGAAGGGGGCGCCCGTGATGATCTCAGTGGCCGCCAGCGCGACAAGTCCGAGCATGGCGAAGCGGCCGTTCCAGAGCTCCGCGTTGGCGTTCATGATGGCGCCGGCTCTGCCCTCGGCGCTCTCGCCCTGGAGCAGCGGCACCAGCGACGCCACGGACAGCACTGCCACGGTGTAGGCGAACCACGCCTGCCCGGTGCCGCTGCCGAGCTGCGAGAGGAGCCCGTCGCCGCGCCCTGCCTCCACCGCAAGCGCCGTCACGAAGCCTACCATGGCAAGGCGCCCGTTGATACGCTCCGGCGCAGGGCCGCTGAACGCCAGCGCGTCCCAGATCGAGGTGCTCGCCTTGGGTTTGTTTGGCGGTGGTGTGCTCGGGCCCTGGGTCTGTGCCCTGACGACAAGGGCACGTCGGCCCAGCGCGGGCAGAGACCGGGCGCCGAAGCGGCCAGCCGAGCCCCGCGGCAGGACGGCGGCACCGGCGAAGGAGCTCATGGCTATAACAGTCGCCATTGATCAGCCGCGGACGGAAGATGCACGAAAGGACAGAAAAAAGCTACAGATGCTGCAACAGGCAAAGATGATGGCTAGTACAGTTCTGATTGTTGTTGTGTCGCTGAGTGTTTGATGATGTATTGTTCCGAGAGAGTGGGCACAATTTATAGGCCGTGCTCCGCGAGAGCCAGCCCGTGACGAGGCACGGTGGCCGCGGCGATGCCCACGTCGCGAACTGCTCCCGGCCATGAATTACCCTCTACGTGGAGCGAGGCAGCGACTACGCGGACGTGGAGGCCACCGTGCGGAGGGCTCCAGGAAACGCCAAAGAGATAGACAAGTTGCGAAGGAGGACTCCAGAAGGGACAAGAAGCTTGTGTCGACGCTCAGCACTATGTGATGTGATTCAGGTTTTGTTTCTAAAGCACTAGAGAGACACGTATCTGTGTACATACGCGAAGCCTTGCATGCAGGAAGGCAGCATGTAAACTTTATTTTTTTGGCGGGTATATGAACTTTATACTTGCCTTCAACGTCGACCCTTAACCACCCGTTCGTGCATCGGTCCACAGGCTGGTTCGGACATGGCTTTTTCTCGTAAACCGGACATAAACTTTGGGTCTGTAGGGGGGGGGGGGGGAGGGGTTGGGCTTTGTGGGCGTCCGGACCACTGCCACACCCGTTCCTGACTATCGTAGACCACTAAAACCCCTTCTCCCTTACTCGCGTGCTTTCCCGTCAGATGCTGGTCAGCGTCGCATTCATGTCGAACCAGAGCGGACATGACCTCTCACTGGAGCCGGCATTGAAGCGACGCTGGCTGAGAGCGCTGCCCGCGCCGCTTCTTGGTGAAGGCGACATCTCTCCGCATTCAAACGACACCGGTCCGTCTGTCTGCCTCCATTAAGCGCACACGGTTGCTAAGGAATCTACTCCGGCACTACCCATCCGTCCTTCTGCGGACCACCATTAAGGACCTCGCCGCCTGCCCTGCCCTCCGCCCGCTATTTAAACCGCAGGCCGGCAATGTAGCTGCATCCATCCACCCTCCTCCCCTCTCTATCTCCTCCTCTCCACAAAACACCCACCATGGCCTCCTCAAACTCCAAAGCTTTGTGGGAGGGCCTCTCCTCCAACCAAAAGAAGGAGCTCGTGGCCATTGCTTCCGAATGGCATGCCACAAGGCGGACGAGCTCATCGGAGGCCGACGCTGAGCAAGCGCCAATGACAAAGGCGGCGGCCGCCGAGCCGGCACCACCATCCTCGCCGGCCAATGCTGGCATCACCTTGGCGAGGCCCGTGTCCACTACGCCGACATGGTGTCGGAGGAGCGGGAGACCACGTTTCGGCAGGCGCAGGCCGACCAAGCCTACGACGTCCGCCTCCTCGACGAGCATCGACGCGTGGAGGAGCTACTCATCTCCGGCATCGCGGCGGACGTGGAGGTGGACGAGCGGGAGACGTCGCTCAAGTCCTACCACTCCGCCTGTGACATCCGTCGCGATCACTGGCGCTACCATCAGTATCAAGAGGATAAATTAACTGTGTTTTTCTTTTTATGAAACGGATTTCCCGACTTGTTAACAAGACCATTTGAGGTTTTTCTGGCTGAAAAAAATCATTAGGCCACTCGTGCCAAATACGATATCACAGTATTGATACCTAAAGCCTTTTCTGGTTTCAATGTGTTACGACGATGCACAGTATACAAACTCGCAATGTGCCGCTCCGCCCGGTATCTATTCTTTGCCATGATCAAATACCTCAGTCGCCACCATCAAAAATCTTTTGGATTCTTGTCGCAGAACCATCGTCACTTTTCCCTTTTGGATACCAGTCCAATCATCAATGTAACAACATATCAAGTGAATGATGTCACATAGCTCCCGTGGAAACTTCCTCATAGAAGCACACTTTGTTGCATGTCTTTCAAATGTCCCATATTACCGAAGGCACTCCAACTGTTGTCACTATCCGAGAGAAGCGCGCAAGAATGCATACTCACCCATTCCAATCTTGGCCTCATGTCGCTCCCACAAGCGACCCGAGCGCTAACCCTAGCACCGCCGCCTCCTCCCCTTCCTCCTCCTTGCGCCGTCAGCGGCCCGCATGGCTGCGGGCGGCGGCGGCGAAGTCTCCTCCCACCTGCTAGTCTTCCCGGGTAGCGGGGCCTCAAGCTTGTGGGGGCACGGTCCTTATCTAGTGGCCAATGGTGGCGTGGCGGCTAGGCACATGTGTGTGTGTGGACATGGTGACAATACGTTGGCGTCGTGGATCCGTGAGTGGAGTGGCTTGCACAAGGACGCTCGGCTGGTGACGGATCTGGCTGCGGCCATTTCTCCTGGCCTTTGAGGCACGCATTGCTCCCCACTTGGGTGGCGTGCGGCAGCGGGCTGCATTGGGTAGGACTGGCTCGCGCGGCTTGGAGCGCGCGTCGGCATGGTGCCGGGATGGCGGTTCCTTGCCGCACAGCGGGCTCCTCTAGGGTCGACGACGTTTGTCACGAAAGCATGTTCGTAAGGCCGACTTGACAATGCTAATTCGTGCCTCCGTGTTGTGCTCTCCTGACCTGGTGTTCGGTCATGCATGGTGTCGGTTTGAGTTGAGCTCTCTTTCGCGGTTGTGCTGTTGGCGGATCGACGTCGATGGCCATGGGCAAGGCGGTGTTGGGTTGCCCCCCCCGCCGCCTGCTCATCTGGACTGGTAGCTTCATTGTTTTATCTCGGAACTTTTTCTATGCTCAACATACATCATCACATGTTCCAAGCCACAATTTGGCTTTTTTGGGGGTTCGATTGCTATATTTATATTAGTTAGTGCATTTTCAAGCATTTAGTGAATATAATTCAAATTTGGATTGTAAGTGTATGAAATAGTTGGCAAAATTGGATTGAAAAATACTATTTGTATTCTTTAGTCTATGCATAGGCTTTACTCAAGAAAAGGAAATGAATTCAATCATCTGGGTGCCAAGCCTCAACCCGGAACATGGAACTTATCAATTTTTAATTTATAGAAAAAAGCCAAACAAAATCTAAACAGCATGAAACCTGAGATGGTATCATCATATGGTATCAATATGCGAGGTAAAAATTTGACAAGGTTTTGCAAAAGTTATGACATGTACTGCTTGAAAATCAGACCTACCTGGAGAAAGAATTTAAGTTTCGAAAGGGAATGTGCCAGAAGGTGAAGTGCCGGTTGATTCATCGTTTGACCTTAAATAAAATCTAAACATATACCATCACAATTTGACCTTCTTCGAGGTTTGTTTGCTATATTTAAGTCATAGAGTGAATTTCTAGGCATTTAGTTAATATAATTTGAATTTAAACTGCAAGTACATGAAGCTTATTGATGTGTGGTCTGGTGGTATTTAGTCTATGTTCAGGCCAACATAGAGCTCGTTGATATTTTGAGAACCAGATTATTTTTTTAACAGTTCTAAAAAAAATGCAAACCAAGTGTGAAAAATGCATTTTGATTCTTTAAAAAAAGAGGAGGTTGGGGCTCGAACCTCCACTTCATCTCATGTTAAACAAACAAAATAAATTTAAAACAAAACAAAATAATAACCCAACACCTGTTAAAAAACGTGGCACAACTAGGACTCAAACCTAACACCTCCACTTCTTTTTTTTGCAGGAAAATGAGATTTTTATTGCTTAACCTTGGGGATCTCCACTTATTTCTAATTCCCTGCTACAACTACTGAAGTACACTATGCCATTTCTTGTGTCTATATTGCAATGCTATACGTATTGTAGTTAATACAAATACACGTAGGAAAGAAACACATGATCCGTGTGCTGAATGACCATAACTCGGCAAAGCACCTGAGACACGTGGCAAGTAAAATTTGCATCGTCTAGCCGCCAAACACTTTATTTTGCCGAATACCCTCTTTTGATACTCGGCAAAGCCTTTGCCGGGTAAGAAACTCAGTATACCCTGCTTTGTGCGAAGAGTATATGCCAAACACCCTTTACCGAGTGCAACACTAGGTAAAGACTTTGCCAAAGTTGAAATGACCCTCATCGATTATACTAAGGTACTCGATAAAGAAGCAAATTTCAGTACATGAAAAGAAGATCTTGAATGAGAAACAAAGCAGCTTCCGTAGTATGAACTGTCTTTAATTAGTACAAGCACTAGAAAGAATATGAGGATGATCAATTCTCATCATTTACATGTCCTAGGTACAGGTTGTGTTATCCGGTCCACGACAAAGCTAGTTTATTCTACACGTTGATGAAGGGGGCGCCCGTGATGATCTCGGTGGCGGCGAGCGCGACAAGGCCGAGCATGGCGAAGCGGCCGTTCCAGAGCTCCGCGTTGGCGTTCATGATGGCGCCGGCTCTGCCCTCGGCGCTCTCGCCCTGGAGCAGCGGCACCAGCGACGCCACGGACAGCACCGCCACGGAGTAGGCGAACCACGCCTGCCCGGTGCCGCTGCCGAGCTGCGAGAGGAGCCCGTCGCCACGGCCTGCTTCCACGGCGAGCGCAGTCACGAAACCCACCATGGCCAGCCGCCCGTTGATGCGCTCCGGCGCGGGGCCGGCGAACGCCAGCGCGTCCCAGATCGAGGTGCTCGCCTGTGTCAGGAACAAATATCAGAAACCTGGCGCAGAACCGAGTAACACTATGTAGAGACTTAACTGACACTGCACCGTGTTGCTTGTGTGGATACGTACCTTGGGTGCGTTTGGCGGTGGTGCACTCGGGCCTTCGGTTTGTGCCCTGACGACGAGGGCGCGTCGGCCCAGTGCTGGCAGAGGCTGGGCACCGAAGTGGCCGGCCGAGCCACGCGGCAGGACGGCGGCACCGGCAAAGGAGCTCATGGTCACCATGGTTGCCATTAATCAGACGCGGAAGGTGGACGAAGGAGAGAAAGGAAGAATCGGCTAGATGATTGCTATTTGCTGTTTGTGTGTGTCGCCGAGTGTTTGCTGGTGTATTGCTTTGATTGAGTGGGCACAATTTATAGGCCACGCTCCGCGCGAGCCAACCCGTGACGAGGTGGCCGCGGTGGCAGCGGCGGTGCCCACGTCGTGAGCTGCTCCCGGCCGTGAAATGAATAGCGTCTACGTGGAGCGAGGAAGCGCGTATGCCGGACGTGGAGGCCAACCTGCGGAGGGCTTCTTTCATAACCCGCCAAACAGCGAAGTTGCCAAGCATCGAGAGGACAAGCTTGTGTCGGCACGACATCACTATGCGACTCGGTTTTGGTTTCTCGCCCGAGCTAACTAGCTAAGGGCCAGTTTTTTTTCAGCTTAAAAAATAAATTGCCTCCTCCCTCACTTATCTCATAAGCCGTCTTTCTTATTAATTGAGGCTTTTAAACTAGTTATAAAATAACTAATTCAGAAGTCCCAACAAATTTTATGAGCGACTTATTTCTTAAGCTGAAGAGAAGCAATTTATTTTTTAAGCCGCCCAAAAAAAACTGGCTCTATAAGCGCTTTGAGAGGCACGTACGTCGTGTACACTTCCAAACCTCGCAGGCAGGAAAGCACCATGTAAACTTTCTCCTCGACGGTAATTGCGTACTAACCTGAGTATCATGCCCAGCTCAAAAAAAAAAAAAAAACCTGAGTATCATGCCACATGCAATACGCTGATCTGACGCAAGTGGTACGTATTAGACTAGGCATTTTCAGCCCTGGAAAAGTAGGATCGCTCCAGGCGATCGAGGGAGGCGATGAGAGGTTCCCTTGCATGCCGTCAGTGACGCCGCCGGTTCCCTCTCTCACCATCGGCCGCTCCGGCGGCGGGAGGGACACTACTAGGGAAAACCCCTAGTAGCGCGGGTTTTGACAGCGCGGGCACTCGCGCTATGAATAAGGCGCTACAACTAACCGTTAGTAGTAGCGATGTCTGTATCCGCGCTACTACTATTGACTATATCAGCAGCGCATTTCCCGAACGCGCTACTATTAGTTAGCTTTAGCGATTTCCTGCTCCCGCGCTACTGTTATATCTTCCACTATTTCCCCATTCCGGCTTCAGTAAACTGCAATTTTCAGATACTAGTTCTACTAGATATCAATTTCATAAAGCATTATAGGTACTCCCTCCATTCCCTTATACAAGGCCACAAACTCATATTACAGGTATCAAGAAAAAATTTAATGACTCCTTTGCAAGTCAACTTTTTTTAGTTAACCGGGATCATTAATACACCACAAGCATGCAACGAATGAATGGGAAGGAAATGGTGGAGTGTCATTATGACTACATGCATGTAAGTATTAAAAAGTTGCTAGTACGAGGAAGCATCATTAAATTTTGCCTCGATTACTGTTGGTGGCCTTGTATAGATGCAAAATGTATTTTTGATAGTGGTCTTGTATAAGGGAATGGAGGGAGTACTAGGTAGTACTCCCTCGGTTCCAAATTATCCATCGTGGTTTTAGTTCAAAACCACGACGAGTAATTTGGAACCAAGGAAGTACTAGATTACAATTTCATATATACTCAACATGCATCCTCAAGCAGTACAAGGTGCCATCGACTACGATCATCATATTTAGTTCTAGATGATATTGACGATGATCATCATATGTAGTTCTACATGATATCGACGACGATCATCATATGTAGTTCTAGATGATATAGCCACACATATGTAGTTCTAGATGATATCGACGACGATCATCATCCTCAAGCCTGGGCGGTGGGTGTTCCTGATAGTAATTAGGATGACCTGTCCAACACGAAGATTCTTGCCAACGAGGAATCTCTTGCGGTAAGTACAGGTGGTGACGGAGCCCCTTGCGGTAAGGCGTAGTCCAGCTGAGCCTTCTTCATCATGCTCGATACCACAGCTCACAGATAGGTTCTTTGGCAATTTCTGAATAAGAAAAACATATCAATTAATAAATAGCCTCACACATACTCTTGCAAATATATTTCTATCAAGTCTAGATTTCTACACTATCAAAAGACACAGTACTACGCATTTGTACTAATTAATCATGAATTCTACTAAGCATATCATTGGACTCTACACTAAGCATTTCATCGGATTCACTAAGCATATTATCGGATAATTTGCATTTGTAAGTATAACAATAAAGCATATATATATATATATATATATATATATATATATATATATATATATATATATATATATATCATCAAATTACTACAGTCAAGACGTATAACATACCATTTCATGCCGATCGACCATGGTACTTGTCAGCGGGTCACGAATGGCACCCGACAAAGTCATCACGTGGCGGAATTATGTCCCATAGGTTGCACACCTCGTCCTCGCTCAGCCTCATTCTTTGAGCTACGATGGCTTCATGAAGTGGGTCCTTATTATCTTCATCGTCTTCGTCATCTGCATCATCTTCGTCATCTTCATCATCTTCGTCATCTTCATCATCTTCGTCATCTTCCACCAGGTTGAGATAAATGATAGTCAGTTTGGGTCTTTCTGCTCTGAAGGAGAAGCTGATCAACTCACCACCAGTAAGACGCATGCGGGTGAGGAAACGGGCCCATCCATCTCCTCCAATCTGTGAAATATTGCGTCCTTTCTCGACCTCCATAATGTACGGCCCCCCAGGAGCCTCAAATGTCACAGTGTCTCCTGTTAGCTTGTTGAATTTCAACCTCATATTGCATGGGACGATCTGTGTAAGAAAAGCAAAATGACACAATGCAGTAATGCCAACACTAAAAATAAAATAGTTGTTACATTTCATCTAATTTCTTACCGCCGCATGATGAAAACTCGGCTGGAAGTAGATGCCGAACAACTTGCTGGTTACCAAGGCTGTTGGCGCACCTTGACTTGCAGTCGACATAGTGATGTTGGTGGTGGCGCCATTTTCCTAAAGCAATATGAGCAAAGGATTAACGATTAGATGACAAGGTACCACCTACCAAAGCATTTCGATGGCACCTATTGCCTAAGATAATTGATTAAAAAAACAAGTGGCAAATTTATCTAAATTGGCACCTACATTTTGCCAAAAAATAACTTATTAGAAAAAAACAAAAGCATCTACCTATCCATGTACAGAAAAAATAACAATAAAATGGTGCATACTAAATCAACTAGCATACTAAATCCACTAGCATACTAAATCAACTAAATGACACATTGTTCTAAATCAACTAAATCAACTAGCCTACTAAATCAACTAAATGAAAATGTTCTAAATCAACTAAATCAACTAGCCTACTAAATCAACTGAATCATATCAACTAAATCAAAATGTTGCATATAAACTAGCCTACTAAATCAAAATGTAGCAGGGAGGAGGGAGAAGGAGGGGTGACTCGAGGAGGGAGTAGAGAGTATGACGGAGGAGGAAGGCGGAACAAGGAGGGGCCGGCTGGCGACGAGTGGAGGGAGGACGGAGGAGGAAGGCGGAGCGAGGAGGGGCCGGCCAACAAGTGACAGTGGAGGGAGGACGGAGGAGGAGGCCGGTATCGAGTCCAGCGAGGAGGATGAGGTGACGGCGGCGCAGATCGAAGGAGGGGCGACGGGGGAGGACCGGCGGCGCGGGGGGTTGAGGGGAAGATCGAGTGAGTGTGTGGATCTGTGGATCTGGATTGCGACTAGTTAACTTAGCAGCAGCGGTTATTGCATAAATGCCCTACTGCTACGACCCGTAGCAGTAGCGCTCAGACATCGCTGCCGCCAGAATCGCCTCATGGCGGCGTCGTGGGAATTTTAGCAGAGCGCGTCTTTGAGTGTGCACGCCATCGATAAACTTGTTTCAAAGAATGAAGTTTTGTCCGCTCACTGCTACTTAGCAGCAGCGCCTGATTTTAAAGCGCGCTGCTGGTAAGATTCTATGTATAGGCTTTTCCCTAGTAGTGGGAGGGGGAACCTCAGGTCTGTTCGCTAGGTGGGTGTGTGGTAGGGTTAGGGTTGAGGGAGACGTTGCCGAGGCCGTTGCGATGGTGTCGCGTCGGAATAAGTTTCTCCGGGCTCCGTTCGCGGTCAGGCGAGGCTTTTGCCTTCGTCTAGGAGCCAGCGGGGTTGGGGATCCCCGGATCTCGTCGAGGTCGCGGGCTATGGTGGCTGGAGGTCCATCGA
Source organism: Aegilops bicornis (assembly GCA_021605145.1). Lineage (NCBI taxonomy): Eukaryota > Viridiplantae > Streptophyta > Magnoliopsida > Poales > Poaceae > Aegilops > Aegilops bicornis. The sequence continues at coordinate 481,861,222 of CM038673.1, read as the reverse complement.
CACTGGCCGTTTGGGTCCTCAGATGGGCGATGGATGCAGGGAGACGAAGACCTTTCTTCTTCCTTGTTGGTATGATTTGTTGCTGCTATTCTTCTCCTTCCTCTGTGCTGATACTGGTGGGAGATCCTGCTTTGTCCGGGCGGATGGCCTGGCCGAGGTGCTGGACCGGTCGGATGACTCGAGTTCTCTTCCTTTCGGAAGGGACACTTTTCACGGTACTCAAAGCCAAAGATGGCGATGATTGTTGCAGGTGTGTTAGATTGATGTCCATGCCCTCTTAGCGCTGGTGTCAAGAAAGGAGGAAGCAGCGTGGCGACAATTGTACATTGGTCGAAGATGATGACCTGTTTGCGATTGGTTGCAGATCCTTCTGCTGCAGGGCTCTTCTATCAAGATTAAGGGATTATGACACATGGCTCCGGAGATCCTCTTGTGTTATGGTTGTCTTAGAGTACTCTAAGTTTTCATGGTCCTTTGTGTTTGCGTCTCAGTGTGCTTGTAAGGGTCAAAAACTTTGTACTGATTCGTGATATGAATGAAAAAATTCTCAAAAAAGAAAGACTAGGCATTTTCAAGAACTATGAAGATTTTTTTTTTCTTTACAATATGGCTCAGTAGTGGTACTAGGGCCCTCAAGCCTGCACCACACCCGACGGTATGCCGAGTGGGGTGAATTCACCGTCCATACCGAAGTCGCATAGGCACAGAGTTCAACGACGTGGCCGTGGCCTCATCCAAAAAATAGAAAGAAATTTCATTCATCGAGATTGCAAGAGCCAACCGGAAACATGGAGCATTTTCGGGGCTCTTTCCTATTTTGGAGCCATGTAGTGCATTTTTAGGCATTTAGAAGATAATTGGTTTGATACCAACATTTGGCATTGCCAATACTTGGCAAGCCAACAATTGGCAATATCAAGAGTTGTCAAAAATTGGCAACTTCTTGTGAGGTTGGCAAGTGAACTTGGTAACCAACCAAGCACTAGCCAATATTTGGCATTTGTCGAATGTTGGCATGCCAATTTTTAGCATCAAACCAATTATGTTATTAATGTGCGTAAGTGAAATTGAACTACATACACAGGGAGTAGTGCAAAAAATAGATTGAAAAATCATTTTCGCGTTCTTGGGTAAAGGTTTATGACTCATCCAAAAATCAAAAGAAACTCCATAGATCCGGTTGGCAAGAGGTGATTGGAAACACAAAGCTTTTGGTTTTTTTCTCTAGTTCTATAAAATCCAAAAGTGGCATGGAAAACGTGAAACTTGGGATAGTATAATAATATGACATCAATAGACTGTTGTTACGACTTTAGCCAATTTGATGAAAGTAGTGATGTAGGCTGCTTAGAAAAAGAAGCACCCACAAAAAAAATCGTGATTTCGAGGGGGAACATGCCAGATTTGAGGGTTGTCTAATAATTCATTCGCTGGCAAATCTTGATTTATTTTTCTAAAATCAATACATTCCATTAAAAGTTCCATGCTAAAAATTGGCATTTTCGGAGCTCATTTCATGTTTTACAGCCATTAAGTGCCTTTTAGGCATTTACTGAGCATAATTAAAATAGAACTAGAATTACATGGAGTAGTGCACTAAAATGGATTGAATATTTGTGTTCTATCGTAAAGGATTAAGCCCCATCCAAAAACCGGAAAGAAATTTCATATGTCAGGGTGGCAAGAGTCGATCGAGAACCTGGTTGTTTTTGGCTTTTTAATTCTACAAAATGCAAAAGTTCTGAAAAATATGAAACTTGGCATGATCTTCTCATATGACATCAATAGGCAGCGGTTATATTTTAGCTGATTTCATGGAAGTTGTGATGTAAGATGCTTAGAAATTGGAGTATCTCAAAGGAAGAATTGTGGTTTCGAGAGGGAAGACACCACGTTTGAGGGCGAACTGAAGATTTTTTTTTACAATCAACACACGCCATTACAAGTTCCATGTTAAAACTGGCATTTTTAGGGCCAATTCGCAATGTTGAAGTCATTAAGTGAACTTCAAGTCATTTAATGGACATAATTCAAATTTGAACAACAACCACATGGAGTAGTGCATCAAAAGGGGTTGACAAATGATATTTGTGTTACTCGGGTTTAGGCCTCATCTAGAAAATAGAATGAAAATTCTTAAATCGGGGTGTAAGAATCGGAAACATGTAGCCTTTTGGCGTTTTTAATTCTATAAAATGCAAAAGGTGTCTGAAAAAAATTAAACTTGGCATATGGTGTCATGATGTGATATCAATAGGATTTGGTTAAATAGCCAATTTCATGAAAGTTGTGATATAACTTGCTTAGAAACCAGAGCATCTCACATGAAGAATCATGGTTTCAGAGGGAACATGCCAGATTTGAAGGTGATGTGACAATTTGCTCAATCGCCGGAGCCACCTGGCACTCATCCTCATCACGCGGGTTGGCGAGGTAGTGGTCTTGATTATCGGTCAGTACACAGGGGTAGCAGGTTGGGCACCAACGTTGTCGAGCTGTTGCACGGGATCGACAAGTTGGGCGCTGATGCCGTCGGGTTGTGCGGGTGGTCCAGCTGGCGTGACCGCTGGAGGGAGCTGGCTCGTGTAAGCCCAACATAGCTCCTCCGAATGGTGGACGCTGCCGTAGACTACGCCACCACTGCGGAGCTTCAGCCCAGCAGGAGCTACCCTCTACTGGGCACTATGTGATGGTGCATCGATGCCCTCGGTAAAAGGGAGGACGATGAGCTGAGCTGAGGCTGGTCATAGTGGAAGTAACATAGGTAGTAACATAGATGCCACATAAGCAAAAATGTTGATGTGTCAAGTAGTTAATGAGGAGAGAGACAAATAGAGTAACCTAATATATTACCATCACATAGCGCTTTCCAATGCAAAATGAGTCTACAAGACAATAAATGAACGTGTGTATGTAACTACACATATGACACTTCCCACTATAAGGGTAGTAACATAGAGTACTAACGTATGCATGTTACTACTCTAAGTTACTCCCACTATGACCAGCCTGAGAGAGGTATGTGGAGCGTTAACAACCTAGGGCCATGAATTCGATGCATGAGTCCCTGGTGATAGATTGAGATATCGGAGAAGTAATTGTTGTATTGATTGGGGCCTCAAGGGCTGTTTATATAGATTACAAAGCTTGGGCTCCAAGACTAGACTAATAGAGATAGATTACAATACGAATAGACTTTATACTCTAAGATCCCCATGATCTCAACGTCGGGTGAAACAATGTTGAGATCGGAGCGTATGTCGGTGAACGATGCAGTCAGAGTCCTTTGGTAAAAATGTCGACAAATTGGGCACTCGTAGGAACATGAAGAACGCGAACCTCGCCAAGAGCCACCTTTTCACAAACAAAGTGAATGTCAATCTCAATGTGCTTTGTGCGACGATGTTGAATCGATTGGAAGCCATGTATACTGCAGAGATGTTATCACAGTAAACAATGGTAGCACGTGGGAGCGGACGATGAAGTTCAACGAGAAGCTGCCAGAGCCACACCGCCTCAGCCACAACGTGAGCAACCGCCCTATACTCAGCCTCGGCGAAGACACTGAAATTGTTACCTGCCTTTTAGAACACCAAGAAACAAGATTATCACCCAAATAAACGCAAAATCCGGATGTAGATCGTCGAGTATCTGGACAACCTGCCCAGTCTGCATCGTAATAAACTGTCAAGCTTGTAGGTGAAGAAGAATTAATAAGGAGACCGTGATCAAGAGTGCCTTTTAAATAGCGGAGAATGCGCCCGACATGAGCGGATGAGGAGCACGAGGATCATGCATAAAGAGACAAAGCTTGCTGAACTGAATAGGAGATTTCGTGACGAGTAAGAGTGGCATATTGAAGAGCGCCGATGCTACAATATAAAGTAGAATCGAGAAAGAGGATCACCATCACCGGCAGTTTAGCACCAACGCCGGCCGAGTACGAGAGGGTTGACAATCGGACATACCGTAGCGAGAAAGCAAGTCCAAAATGTATGACCGTTGAGAAAGAAAGAGGGAAGATTTTGTAGAAACATGAATACCTAGAAAATGATGAAGAGGACCAAGATCAGTCATGGAGAACTCCCGATTGAGAGAAGAGATGGTATGTTGAAGAAAAGAATCAACTAGCCGTGAGAATGATATCATCAACATAAAGCAAGAGGTAGGCGGTGTGAGTAGAAGACTGATAAACAAAGAGAGAAGAATCGGATTTGGAGGAATAAAGCCTATGGTTTGAATAAAAGTAGCAAAGCATTGAAACCATGCACGAGGAGCTTGTTTAAGGCCATAAAGAGATTTGTTGAGGAGACAAACAAAATTTGGAGATGAGGGATTCTCAAAACCGGAGGGTTCTTGATAATAAACAGTTTCATTGAGAGTGCCATGAAGAAAAGCATTTTTAACATCAAGTTGATGAATAGGCCAAGAAGAGGAAACAACAAGACTAAGAACAACACGAATAGTGCTTGGTTTAACAATAGGAGAAAAATTCTCATCAAAGTCAATACCAGGCTCTTTGGGAGAAACCACGACACACCCAACGAGCTTTGTAACGAGCGAGAGTGCCATCGGAATGAAATTTATGACGAAAAACTCATTTGCCAGAAACAATGTTAACACCAGGAGGTTTGGGAACAAGAGTCCATGTATTATTTTGTTGAAGAGCTTCAAATTCATCGTGCATAGCAGAAAGCTAGAGAGGGTCAAGAAGAGCTCGCTTATAACTGGTTGGAATAGGAGAGATGGTTGGGGTGGCGGTAAGATTGAGACGTTTGGTGGGGAGAAGAAATCCTCGTTTTCCACGGGTGCACATGACATGATCATTGGTGAGCGGTGGTATAAGAACGGCATTGGGTGGCGATGGGTTTTCGGTTGAAGAGGACGGTGAGGAAGAAGAATCGGAGGTGGTGGGTGTCGAGGGGTTGCCGTGGTAGGATGTGGTGAGGAAAGACGACTGGGGTAGAGGATGCATTCTTGGGAGAGGTGGGGGGCCAGGCGGGGAGGGTGGCTAACGTTGGGCGATTCCGGTGAGAGGCGGAACAAGATTCCATGGCAGCAGAGATGACCGAAGGCCGAACTAGGGAAGGGGTTTTGGTGGTGGCGGATTGTGGTGGAATTGGTGTTGTGGTTGTAGTGACAGAAAAGGAAAAGTATTTTCATCGAATGTGACATGACAAGAGAGAATGATCTGACCAGAAGATGGTTCAAACAACGATATCCTTTGTGATCATCATAAAGACCAAGGTGAATGCAAGGTAGTGGCGTGGTTCTAGTTTGTTGGAGGCGGTAGAGGCGATGTTGGGAAAGCATAAACAGCCAAAACACGCAGAAAAGAATAGTCGTGGTGGGAGAGAAAAGAGATTGGAAAGGCGAATAAAGAGGGCAAGTTTTAGTTGGTCGAATATTAAGAAGGAGTGTGGCGGTGCGAAGGGCTTCAACCCAAAAGCGGGAAGGAAGAGAGGCTTGTAAAAGCAATGTGCGAAGAACATCATTAATAGAGCGAAGACAGCGTTGACTTTACCATTTTGAGAAGATGTATAAGGGCATGAAAAACGAAGAAGAATGCCTTGGGAGAGAAAGAAGGTGCGGTTTTGGGTGTTATCAAATTCACGACCGTTATCACATTGAATAAATCGAATTGGCAAGCCAAAGTGTGTGATTACATATTGTCGAAAGTTGAGAAAGATTGCAGGTACTTCAGATTTAAGCGCGGAGAGGAAAGGTCCAAGTATAGTGAGAATAATCATCCAAGATCACAAGATAATATTTATAACCGTAAACACTAGGGACCTGGGAGGTCCATAAATCACAATGAAGTAACTCAAAAGGAAAAGTACTAATGGTAGTAGAGGTTCCAAAAGGTAATCTAACATGTTTGCCGCATTGACATGCATTACGAGAGAGAGGGATTATGGGGACTGCTAGAACTAGGGATACAAAATTCTTGGAGTAAAGACGTCAAAGTGTTTTTTCCGGGATGACCGAGGCGACGATGCCATAGATCAACGGATGCGAGCATGGCATGAGGGTGGATGTGGGCGGCGCCATGAAGAGGATAAAGATCGCCCGTGCTATTGTACCGGCGAGGACCGCCCGTTGTCGATTCTTCACAGACAAACCAAAAGGGTCAAAGGCCAGGATAGCTTTGTTGTCAATGCAAAATTGTCTAACAGAAATAAGATTTTTGATGATGGAAGGAACCACAAGAATATTGCGGAGAAGAAAATTGGCATGAGAGGAAGGGATGTAAGAGTGACCGGTGCATGAAACAGAGATGGTGGAGCCATCGCCAATGGTGATAGTGGAAAAAGCAGAAGGAAAACAAGCTGACAATAAATTCATATTTGAAGACATATGCATTGATGCACCAGAATTGAAAATCCAATCCGTACCTGCGTCGTTGAGGACAAATTGTTCATGGCGTTGATGAAGGCGGCTTGGTCCCAAGCCGGCTGTTGGGGAGGAGCAGAGGGGCCAGGAGCTTGCATGTTGACGTAGGGGATAGCGGATGGGTAGTATGCGATTGGGGCCTGCATGTTGCCGTAGAAGACCGGCATGGTGTTGGAGGGCGACGGCGGTTCTGGCGTCTTTGGTAGGAGGAGTGGGAGTGGCGGTGTAGACGTGCGCCCGGCGGCTCGGGTACAAGGAGTCCCGGAGAGCCGGTGGCTGGACGAAGACCGGGCTCCACATGCCCGTGTCTGCAGGAGGGGCACCATACTGCGAGGGGCCGACCAAGGCATCGACCAAGCCTGGACGAGGCCAGTCCAAGGATCATGCTGAGGGGGCCATGACGACGGAGCTGGTGGCGCGGGAGCGGTGGATGGCGGGTTTGGGGGGAGGTGTTTGGGTAGTTGTAGAGGAAGAGGTAGGGGATGGGGCACCGGCGGTGCGGAACTCGGCAATGGAGAAGAGGGGCCGAATCGGCCGGGGCGGCGGCGCGGGTGGCGGAGCCATACCAAAGTGGAAAACCTAGACGTCCGATACCATGATAGATTGAGATATTGGAGAAGTAATTGTTGTATTGATTGGGGCCTCAAGGGCTGTTTATATAGATTACAAAGCTTGGGCTCCAAGACTAGACTAATAGAGATAGATTACAATACGAATAGACTTTATACTCTAAGACCTGGGGCTTGGGGTTTTCATAGCTGGCCGGATGCTTGTTGGTTAGACTAGCCATAATGCATAGTAACATACACTAGTAACATACACAAATCCCTAGACTATGTTACTACCTTCATAGTGGGTAGTAACATAAGTGTGGTAACTTGCAAAGCTTCATTTATTAGGTTATAGACTCATATTGCATTGGGACATGTGATGTTACAGTAACTAGCTAAGTTACTGTAACTACCTCTCTCCTCATTAACTCATTGCCACATAAGCAAAGTTGCTGAGTTGAACTCGATGTTACTACTGAAGTTACTCCCACTATGGCTAGTCTTATGGTTATTGATGAGAAGAGCCGCGCGGGAAGCCTGCATGGTCACACAGAAATAGGCTCGACGGTGCACATTGACGCTTCTTGGAGCCGACAAGTGTCCATCAAAGAGGCGTGTGTGGTGTGCACACAACCGTTTCTTCGTTACCATGTGAACTGCATCACACACATTTCTCCGTGCACAACCGTGTGCAATATTAAAACCTTAGTAATTTTGTTGTATCTCAATGCGTGATAGTTGTTCCAAGACGTCGGCCCTGCTCGCATCTGCCGTCGAGTAGACGTCTGGATTACCAAGGCGCTTGTTTGCCTATCAAGAAGTCTATTCCTGATGAGAGAAGGCGCGCACTGTATATATACCATACCTCGGCATGCCGACGTGGTTAATCAACACACTACAAAATTTGCTCTATTCAGTGACAAAAACACTAGTGACGAAAAAAAACCTCGCCTAAAGCCATTTTCCGTGACATCCAACCATCACTAGCCTTTTCCCTCCCGGGGTAGCCCCCTTGGGTGTGTTGGTGGCGTTGTAGCCTTGTTTTTGGCGACACATTTGGTCGACACTGCGCATGTCCATATTCTGCGATGATTTGTGGCGTCATGGAAATGATGAGCGGGTTGGGAAATTGTCGGAATCGGGGCTCGGGGGGCCCAAGAGGATCGAACTCTGGGGTGCGCTTGTTCCTACCGCCCTACTCTGCCCTCACGATCTCACGGCGACACTGCATCGAGCACGAGCTAAGGAGGAAGAAGTACAGACACGACAGTTACCTAGGTTCGGCCACCTCACAATGTAAAACCCTACGCCTTCTTGTCTGGATTGCTTGGGAAGAGAGTACAATGGCGGTGCGCTCAAGTTAGCGGGTGGATTGTGAAGGAAATATGCCCTAGAGGCAATAATAAAGTTATTATTTATTTCCTTATATCATGATAAATGTTTATTATTCATGCTAGAATTGTATTAACCGGAAACATAATACGTGTGTGAATATATAGACAAACATATAGTCACTAGTATGCCTCTACTTGACTAGCTCATTAATCAAAGATGGTTATGTTTCCTAACCATAGACATGTGTTGTCATTTGATTAATGGGATCACATCATTAGGAGAATGGTGTGATTGACATGACCCATTCCGTTAGCATAGCACTTGATCGTTTAGTATATTGCTATTGCTTTCTTCATGACTTATACATGTTCCTGTAACTATGAGATTATGCAACTCCGTTTACGGAGGAACACTTTGGGTGCTACCAAACGTCACAACGTAATCGGGTGATTATAAAGGAGTACTACAGGTGTCTCCAAAGGTACATGTTGGGTTGGCGATTTCGAGATTAGGTTTTGTCACTCCGATTGCTCGGAGAGGTATCTCTAGGCCTTCTCGGTAATACACATCACATAAGCCTTGCAAGCATTGCAACTAATAAGTTAGTTGTGAGATGATGTATTACGGAACGAGTAAAGAGACTTACCGTAACAGATTGAGCTAGGTATTGGATACCGACGATCGAATCTCGGGTAAGTAACATACCGATGACAAAGGGAACAACGTATGTCGTTATGCGGTTTGACCGATAAAGATCTTCGAAGAATATGTAGGAACCAATATGGGCATCCAGGTTCTAATATTGGTTATTGACCGAGAATAGTTCTAGGTCATGTCTACATAGTTCTCGAACCCGTAGGGTCCGCACGCAACAACGTTACGATGACAGTTTATTATGAGTTCATAAGTTTTGATGTACCGAAGTTTGTTGGAGTCCCGGATGTGATCACGGACATGACGAGGAGTCACGAAATGGTCGAGACATAAAGATTGATATATTGGAAGCCTATATTTGGATATCGGAATGGTTCCGGATGAAATCGAATTTTCCTAACACCGTGGGGTTACCGGAACCCTCCCGGGGATGTTGGGCCTTAATGGGCCATAAGGGAGAAGAGGAGGGCCGGCCAGGCAGGCCGCCCCCTCCCCTAGTTCGAATAGGACAAGGAGAGGGGCGGCGCCTCTTTCCCTCTCCCTTTTCCTTCTCCAACAAGGCAAGAGGGGAGTCCTACTCGGTGGGAGTAGGACTCCTCGGCGCACCCTAGGAGGGCCGGCCGCACCTCCCCTCCCTCCTTTATATCACGGGCGGGGGCACCCCATGACACACAAGTTGATCTACGGATCGTTCCTTAGTCGTGTGCGGTGCCCCCTCCACCATATTCCACCTCGGTCATATCGTCATGGAGTTTAGGCGAAGCCTGCGCCAAGAGAACATCATCATCGTCACCACGCCGTCGTGACGGAACTCATCCCCGACACTTTGCCGGATCGGAGTCCGGGATCGCCATCGAGCTGAACGTGTCTTTGAACTCGGAGGTGCCGTGCGTTCGGTACTTGGATCGGTCGGATCGTGAAGACGTCTGACTACATCAACCGCGTTGTTATAACGCTTCCGCCACGGTCTACGAGGGTACGTGGACATACACTCTCCCCTCTCGTTGCTATGCCATCACCATGATCTTGCGTGTGCGTAGGAATTTTTTTGAAATTACTGCGTTCCCCAACAGTGGTATAGAGCCTGGTTTTATGCGTTGATGTCATATGCACGAGTAGAACACAAGTGAGTTGTGGGCGATATAAGTCATACTGCTTACCAAAGATGTCATACTTTGGTTCGGGCGGTATTGTGAGATGAAGCGGCCCGGACCGACATTACGCACGCAGACGCTTACGAGACTGGTTTCACCGCTTGAGCACTCGTTGCTTAAAGGTGACGGCGGGTGTCTCTCTCTCACTTTAGTTGAACTGAAAGTGGCTCGCCCGGTCCTTGCGAAGGTTAAAACAGCACCAACTTGACAAACTATCGTTGTGGTTTTGATGCGTAGGTAAAGAACGGTTCTTGCTCAGCCCGTAGCAGCCACGTAAAATTTGCAACAACAAAGTAGAGGACGTCTAACTTGTTTTTGCAGGACATGTTGTGATGTGATATGGTCAAGACGTGATGCTATATTTTATTGTATGAGATGATCATGTTTTGTAACCAAGTTATCGGCAATCGCGGGGAGCCATATGGTTGTCGCTTTATTGTATGAAATGCAAACGCCATGTAATTGCTTTACTTTATCACTAAGCGGTAGCGATAGTCGTAGAAGCAATAGTTGGTGAAACGACAACGATGCTACGATGGAGATCAAGGTGTCGCGCCGGTGACGATGGTGATCACGACGGTGCTTTGAGATGGAGATCACAAGCACAAGATGATGATGGCCATATCATATCACTTATATTGATTGCATGTGATGTTTATCCTTTATGCATCTTATTTTGCTTTGATTGACGGTAGCATTATAAGATGATCTCTCACTAAATATCAAGAAGTGTTCTCCCTAACTATGCACCGTTGCGAAAGTTCTTCGTCTTTGAGACACCACGTGATGATCGGGTGTGATAGGCTCTATGTTCAAATACAACGGTGCAAAACAGTTGCACACGCTGAATACTCTGGTCAAACTTGTCGAGCCTAGCATATACAGATATGGACTCGGAGCTCGGAGACCGAAAGGTCGAACGTGAATCATATTGTAGATATGATCAACATAGTGATGTTCACCATTGAAACTACTCCATCTCACGTGATGATCGGACATGGTTTGGTTGATTTGGATCACGTAATCACTTAGATAACTAGAGAGATGTCTATCTAAGTGGGAGTTCTTTAGTAATATGATTAAATGAACTTAAATTTATCATGAACTTATTAAATAATAGTTTTTTTCTTGTCTATGTTTACTGTAGATAGATGGCTCATGCTTTTTTTCCGTTGAATTTTAATTAGTTCCTTGAGAAAGCTAAGTTGAAAGATGATGGTAGCAATTACACGGACTGGGTCCGTAACACGAGGATTATCCTCATTGCTGCACGTAAGAATTACGCCCTGGAAGCACCACTGGGTGCCGGGCCTGCCGCTTGATGCTGGCCGACGATGTTAAGAACGTCTGGCGCGAGCAAAGCTGATGACTACTCGATAGTTCGATGCCATGCTTTACGGCTTAGAACCGGGCCTTCAACGACGTTTTGAACGTCATGGAGCATATGAGATGTTCCAGGAGTTGAAGTTAATATTTCAAGCAAATGCCGGATTGAGAGATATGAAGTCTCCAATAAGTTCTATAGCTGCAAGATGGAGGAAAATAGTTACAATCGGTGAACACATACTCAAAATGTCAGGTATAATAATCACTTGATTCAACCGGGAGTTAATCTTCACGATGATAGTGTCATTGATGTAATTCTTCAATCATCGCCACCAAGCTACAAGAGCTTTGTGATGAACTGTAATATGCAAGGGATGGACAAGTCTATTCCTGAGCTCTTCGCAATGCTAAAAGCCGCGGAGGTAGAAATCAAAAAGGAGCATCAAGTGTTGATGGTTAACAAGACCACCAGTTTCAAGAAAAGGGCAAAGGGAAGAAGAAGGGGAACTTCAAGAAGAATAGCAAACAAGTTGCTTCTCAAGAGAAGAAACCCAAGTCTGGACCTAAGCACTAAATCGAGTGCTTCTACCGCAAGCGATCGACACTTTGGAAGCGGAACTGCCCCAAGTATTTGGCGGATAAGAAGGATGGCAAGGTGAACAAAGGTATATGTGATATACATGTTATTGATGTGTACCTTACTAATACCGCATGAGTACACAGGTATTTGATATCGGTTACATTGCTAATATTTGCAACTCAAAGCAGAACTACGGATTAATCGAAGATTGTCTAAGTACGAGGTGACGATGCGCGTTGTAAATGGTTCCAAAGTCGATGTGATCGCAGTCGGCACGCTACCTCTACATCTACCTTCGTGATTAGTTTTAGACCTAAATAATTGTTATTTGGTGCCAGCGTTAAGCATGAACATTATATCTGGATCTTGTTTTATGCGAGACGGTTATTCATTTAAGTCGAGAATAATGGTTGTTCTATTTATATGAATAATATCTTTTATGGTCATGCACCCTTGAAGAGTGGTCTATTTTTATTGAATCTCGATAGTAGTAATACACATATTCATAGTGTTGAAACCAAAAGATACAGAGTTGATAATGATAATGCAACTTACTTGTGGCACTGCCGTTTGGGTCATATCGGTGTAAAACGCATGTAGAAACTCCATACTGATGGACTTTTGGAATCACTTGATTATGAATCACTTGGTACTTGCGAACCGTACCTCATGGGCAAGATGGCTAAAACGCCGTTCTCCGGAACTATGGAGCGAGCAAAGGATTTATTGGAAATCATACATACTGATGTTTGTGGTCCAATGAATGTTGAGGCACGCCAAGGGTATCATTATTTTCTCACCTTCACAGATGATTTGAGCAGATATGGGTATATCTACTTGATGAAACATAAGTCCGAAACATTTGAAAAGTTCAAGGAATTTCAGAGTGAAGTGGAAAATCATCGTAACAAGAACATAAAATTTCTACGATCCGATCGTGGAGGAGAATATTTGAGTTACGAAGTTTGGTATGCATTTGAAACAATGCGGAATAGTTTCGCAGCTCACGCCACCCGGAACACCACAACGAAATGGTGTGTCCGAACGTCAGAATCGTACTTTACTAGATATGGTGCGATCTATGATGTCTCTTACTGATTTACCGCTATCGCTTTTGGGGTTATGCTTTAGAGACGGCCGCTTTCACGTTAAATAGGGCACCATCAAAATCCGTTGAAAGCGACACCTTATGAACTATGGTTTAGCAAGAAACCAAAGTTGTCGTATCTTAAAGTTTGGGGCTGCGATGCTTATGTGAAGAAACTTCAACCGTATAAGCTCGAACCTAAATCGGAGAAATGTGTCTTCATAGGATACCCAAAAGAGACTATTGGGTACACCTTCTATCACAGATCTAAGGGCAAGATTTTCGTTGCTAAATTCGGATCCTTTCTTGAAAAAGAGTTTCTCTCGAAAGAAGTGAGTGGGAGGAAAGTAGAACTTGATGAGATAATTAGATCTGTTCCTTATTGGAAAATAGTTCATCACAAGAACCGGTTCCTGTGACAACTACACCAATAAGTGAGGAAGCTAATGATATTGATCATGAAACTTCAGATCAAGTTTCTCTTGAACTCCACGAGGTCAACTAGAGTAAGATCCGCACTGCAGTGGTACGGTAATCCTATTCGGAAGTCATGTTACTTGACCATGGCGAACCTACAAACTATGAAGAAGCGATGGTGAGCCCAGATTCAAATGAAATGGTGGAAGCCATGAAATCTGAGATGGGATCCATGTATGAGAACAAAGTATGGACTTTGGTTGACTTGCCCGATGATCGGCAAGCTATTGAGAATAAATGGATCTTTAAGAAGAAGACTGACCGATGGTAATGTAATCGTTTATAAAGCTCGACTTGTTGCGAAAGGTTTTCGACAAGTTCAAGGGGTTGACTACGATGAGACTTTCTCACCAGAAGCGATGCTTAAGTCTGTCTGAATCATGTTAGCAATTGCTGCATTTTATGATTATGAAATTTGGCAAATGGATGTAAAACTGCATTCTTGAATGGATTTCTAGAAGAAGAGTTGTATATGATGCAACCAGAAGGTTTTGTTGATCCAAAGGGTGCTAACAAAGTGTGCAAGCTCCAATGATCAATTTATGGTCCAGTGCAAGCCTCTCGGAGTTGTAATAAACGCTTTGATAGTGTGATCAAAGCATATGGTTTTATATGCACTTTTGGAGAAGCCTCAGATTTACAAGAAAGTGAGTGGGAGCTCTGTAGCATTTCCGATATTATATGTGGACGACATATTATTGATTGGAAATGATATAGAATTTCTGGATAGCATAAAAGGATACTTGAATAAAAGTTTTTCAATGAAAGACTTCGGTGAAGCTGCTTACATATTGGGCATCAAGATCTATAGAGATAGATCAAAGCGCTTAATTGGACTTTCACAAAGCACATACCTTGATAAAGTTTTGAAAAAGTTCAAAATGGATCAGGCAAAGAAAGGTTTTTACCAGACATACAAGGTGTGAAATTGAGTCAGACTCAATGCCCGACCACAGCAGAAGATAGAGAGAAAATGAAAGATGTTCCCTACGCTTCAGCCATAGGCTCTATCATGTATGCAATGTTGTGTACCAGACCTGACGTATGCTTAGCAATAAGCTTGGCAGGAAGGTACCAAAGTAATCCAGGAGTGGATCACTGGACATCGGTCAAGAACATCCTGAAATACCTGAAAAGGACTAAGGATATGTTTCTCGTATATGGAGGTGACAAAGAGCTAGTCGTAAATGGTTACGTCGATGCAAGCTTTGACACTGATCCGGACGATTCTAAATCGCAAACCCGGATCGTGTTTTTATTAAGCGGTGGAGCTGTCGGTTGGTGCGATTCTAAACAAAGTGCCATGGCAGGATCTACATGTGAAGCGGAGTACATAGCTGCTTCGTAAGCAGCAAATGAAGGAGTCTGGATGAAAGAGTTCATTTCCGATCTAGGTGTCATACCTAGTGCATCGGGACCAATGAAGATCTTCTGTGACAATACTGGTGCAATTGCCTTGGCAAAAGAATCCAGATTTCACAAGAGGACCAAGCATATCAAGAGGCAGCTTCAATTCCATTCGAGACCAAGTCCAAGTGGGAGACATAGAGATTTGCAAGATACATACGGATCTGAATGTTGCGGACCCGTTGACTAAGCCTCTTCCACGAGCAAAACATGATCGGCACCAAGACTCCATGGGTGTTAGAATCATTCTTTGTGTAATCTAGATTATTGACTCTAGTGCAAGTGGGAGACTGAAGGAAATATGCCCTAGAGGCAATAATAAAGTTATTATTTATTTCCTTATATCATGATAAATGTTTATTATTCATGCTAGAATTGTATTAACCGGAAACATAATACATGTGTGAATACATAGACAAACATATAGTCACTAGTATGCCTCTACTTGACTAGCTCATTAATCAAAGATGGTTATGTTTCCTAACCATAGACATGTGTTGTCATTTGATTAATGGGATCACATCATTAGGAGAATGGTGTGATTGACATGACCCATTCCGTTAGCATAGCACTTGATCGTTTAGTATATTGCTATTGCTTTCTTCATGACTTATACATGTTCCTCGTAACTATGAGATTATGCAACTCCGTTTACGGAGGAACACTTTAGGTGCTACCAAACGTCACAACGTAATCGGGTGATTATAAAGGAGTACTACAGGTGTCTCCAAAGGTACATGTTGGGTTGGCGTATTTCGAGATTAGGTTTTGTCACTCCGATTGTCGGAGAGGTATCTCTAGGCCTTCTCGGTAATACACATCACATAAGCCTTGCAAGCATTGCAACTAATAAGTTAGTTGTGAGATGATGCATTACGGAACGAGTAAAGAGACTTACCAGTAACGAGATTGAACTAGGTATTGGATACCGACGATCGAATCTCGGGTAAGTAACATACCGATGACAAAGGGAACAACGTGTATGTCGTTATGCGGTTTGACCGATAAAGATCTTCAAGAATATGTAGGAACCAATATGGGCATCCGAGGTTCTGCTATTGGTTATTGACCGAGAATAGTTCTAGGTCATGTCTACATAGTTCTCGAACCCGTAGGGTCTGCACGCTTAACGTTACGATGATGCTTATTATGAGTTCATAAGTTTTGATGTACCGAAGTTTGTTGAGTCCCGGATGTGATCACGGACATGACGAGGAGTCACGAAATGGTCGAGACATAAATATTGATATATTGGAAGCCTATATTTGGATATCGGAATGGTTCCGGATGAAATCGGAATTTTCCTAACACCGGGGTTACCGGAACCCTCCGGGGATGTTGGGCCTTAATGGGCCATAAGGGAAAAGAGGAGGGCGGCCGAGGGGCAGGCCGCCGCCTCCCCTAGTCCGAATAGGACAAGGAGAGGCGGCGGCCTCTTTCCCTCTCCCTTTCCTTCTCCAACAAGGCAAGAGGGGAGTCCTACTCGGTGGGAGTAGGACTCCTCCAGCGCACCCTAGGAGGGCGGCCGCACCTCCCTCCCTCCTTTATATCTGACGGGGCAAGGGCACCCCAGGTCACACAAGTTGATCTTCGGATCTTTCCTTAGCCTTGTGCGGTGCCCCCTCCACCATATTCCACCTCGGTCATATCGTCGTGGAGTTTAAGGCGAAGCCTGCGCCGATAGAACATCATCATCGTCACCACGCCCGTCGTCTTGTGGAACTCATCCCGACACTTTCTGGATCGGAGTCCGGGATCGTCATCGAGTGAGCGTGTCTTTGAACTCGGAGGTGCCGTCGTTCGGTACTTGGATCGGTCGGATCGTGAAGACGACGACTACATCAACCACGTTGTTATAACGCTTCCGCTTACGGTCTCACGAGTGCATTGGACATACACTCTCCCCTCTCGTTGCTATGCCATCACCATGATCTTGCGTGTGCGTAGGAATTTTTTTGAAATTACTGCGTTCCCCAACAGATTGACCTCCTCTACGGCGGCAGCCTGCCCGCCTTTTATATCAAGCCTCTGGCCCTCTTCCCTTGAAAATACTTGTCGGGAAGGTTTGCCACAACGACCATTTTGAGGGGGGACAGGAGCGCAACTTATCCCGACGAAAGACGGTCTTCGCCTGCAAAAGCCTCCCGCCGTGACGCGCTGGTGGACTCGGGAATGAGATCCGCCCTAGCACGCCCGTCGCCTTGGTCTTCTTGCACCAATCAGGCAACGTTTGGAACCTGCTTTTGGGGCTGGTGGCTGGCCTTGCTCCCTTAGCACGAAAGAGGAAAGCCTCCTTATCCGCACCTGCTGGAACGGCCTCTGGCATCGCTTGTCGCCCAACGCATTACCTACGTGAAGACTCTGGACCGTACGACCAGGAACGGCGGCTCTTGACTCGTTTGCCTCCGCGAGGGACCTCGGGGAACAACCTCGCGAGAGGGCCTAACGAGACTCCTGGTGATGCCTGCTGACGTGTGCCTCGCGAGATGGGGGCCCTTGCGACGGTCTTGCTCAAGAAGCTCAGCGGTGGGCCGTCTGCCAGCAGGCACTGCTAGGTGTCTCATGAAGAATGTATTTTATTCTTTAAGAAAAGGTGAAGGTTGAGGTTCGAACCTCCACTTCCTCACATGTTAAACACACAAAATAAATTTAAAAACATAAAATATAACCCAACACTTGTTAAATAGGGTGGCACAACTAAGACTCAAACCTAACACCTCCACTTCTTCTAATTCCCCTGCTACAACAACTGAACTACACTAGGCCATTTCTTGTATCTATATTGCAACGCTATACGTATTGTTGTTAACACAAATACACATAGAAAACAAGCACACAATCGGTGTGCTGAATGACCATTGGTGGAGGTAAAGAAAAAACTCAGCAAAGCACCTGAGACAGGTGGAAGTATCATTTCCATCGTCCAGCCATCAACGCTTTATTTTACTGAATACCCTCGTTTGATACTCGGCAAACGTTTGCCAAGTAAGAAACTCAGTATACCCTGCTTTGTGCGAAGGGTGTATGCCAAACACCCTTTACCAAGTTGAATTGACCTTATCTAGTATAGTAAGGTACTCGACAAAGAAGCAAATTTCAGTACTTCCTTCGTCCGAAAATACTTGTCATCAAAATTGATAAAAAGAGATGTATCTAGAACTAAAATACATCTAGATACATCTTCTTTTATTTCGTTTAAAGACAAGTATTTTCGGACGAGGGAGTACATAAAAAAAATCTCAAATGGCGCTCCAGTAGTATGAACTGTCTTTAATTAGTATAAGCACTACAAAGAATATGAGGATGATCAATTCTCATCATTTACATGTCCTAGGTACAGGTTGTGTTATCCGATCCACCACAAACTAAGTTTACACGTTGATGAAGGGCGCGCCAGTGATGATCTCGGTGGCGGCGAGCGCGACCAGACCGAGCATGGCGAAGCGGCCGTTCCAGAGCTCCGCATTGGCGTTCATGATGGCGCCGGCTCTGCCCTCGGCGCTCTCGCCCTGGAGCAAAGGCACCAGCGACGCCATGGACAGCACCGCCACGGTGTAGGCGAACCACGCCTGCCCGGTGCCGCTGCCGAGCTGTGAGAGGAGCCCGTCGCCGCGGCCTGCCTCCACCGCGAGCGCCGTCACGAAGCCCACCATCGCCAGCCGCCCGTTGATCCGCTCCGGCGCAGGGCCACTAAACGCCATCGCGTCCCAGATTGAGGTGCTCACCTGTGTCAGGAAGAAATATCAGAAACTTTGCCACTGGACTGTGTTTAGCTAGTAGCTACGGCGCCGTGCTGCCTATATGGTATGCGCACCTTGGGTTTGTTTGGCGGTGGTGCACTCGGGCCCTCAGTTTGTGCCCTGACGACAAAGGCGCGTCGTCCCAGCGCTGGCAGAGACTGGGCACTGAAGTGGCCGGCCGAGCCACGCGGCAGGACGGCAGCACCGGCGAAGGAGCTCATGGTCAGCATGGTTGCCATTAATCAGCCGTGGAAGGGACGATGGAGAGAAGGAAGCTACAGAGGCTGCAGGAAGCGTAGAATCCGCTATAGATGATTGCTACTTGCTGTTTGTTGTGTCGCCGAGTGTTTGCTGCTGTATTGTTCGGAGCGAGTGGGCACAATTTATAGCCAACCCGGCAACCCGTGGCCGCGGTGGCCGGAGTGGCCGCGGCGGTGCCCACGTCGAGAGCGGCTCCCGGCCGTGAAATGAATAGCGTCTACGTGGAGCGAGGCAGCGAGTACGCGGACGTGGCGGCCAACCTGCGGAGAGCTTCTTTCATAACACGCCAAACAGAGAAGTTGCCAAAGTTGCGATTGGGTTATGTTTCCCGCCCGAGCTAATCAAAAGCACTTTGATAGACACGTAGTACGTCAACATGTAAACTTCGGAACCTCGCAGACAGGAAAAGCAGTATATAAACTTTCTCCTCGACGGTAAATCGGTAATTGTTGTCCTCACGTCGTTAGCTTAAAAATCGGTAATTGCTTGACTGTGTTGCTCTCCACGAACCGTTGGTGAATGGCGACCCTGACCTGGTGCGATGGCGCCTTGAGCCTTCGGGACAATTCTCCACCAAGTCGCTGTACACGGCCATCGTCCCATCCGTCGCCCCCCTCCCTCTATCGATGGTTTGGTCCATCCGCCTGTCACTGAAGATCCGTATCTTCATGTGGCAATGGATTCGCGGTCGGATCCCGTCAGGGGTTGAGGTGCGTAAGCGAAATGGCCCGGGTACTGGCATCTGCCCGCTCTGTGGGGTTCCTGAAGACTCGAACCACACTTTCTTCTCGTCCGTGTCCGTCCAGTTCCTCTGGAGTTGTTTTCGCGATGCGGTCGGTGGAGATTGGTGTCACAACAACTTCCCGGACTTATTTGCCGAACTCCAGATGTCCCCCGCGACTTCTCGCCACATTAGGTGGCTTGAGATTGGGGTCCTCGCCTGGACCCTCTGGACTGTCCGCAATAAGCTAGTGATTCAGCGCACGCCTCTTCGCCGGTCTACTGACGCCATTTTCAAATTCTCGGGTTTCTTGCAACTTTGGCGGCCGCTTAGCCGCCCACGGGACCGCGACGCCATCTCAGCCTTCATCGCTGACCTCCGATCGATGGTCGTCTGCCTGTCGCCGCCCCCACCGCCGCCTCCGCCGGAGCCAGACTAGGCGATTTCTTCGTCCGGCGTGTTCTGTTTGTTTTTTCCTTTCTGGGCTTGTTGAGTTGTGCCCTCAGCAGAACCTATGTACCTGTTTGTGGGACTTGGGTGTGTGCGTGTGTGTGGACTTGACTCTGTATGTGTGCTCTCTGGCGTTTTGCTTTATTTATAAAGCGGGGCGAAAGCCTTTTTCGGTAAAAAAGCGATTTGATATTATGAGACGAAGGGAGTAACTATCATGTCACATGCATACGTTGATCTCACGTAAGTGGTACTAGACTATTAAGTACTCCTTCTGTTCTGAAATATTTGAAGAATAGATGTATCTAGATGTATTTGGATTCTACATACATCTACTTTTATCCATTCTTCCAACAACTATTTTCTGACGAAGGAAGCATTCAAGAAACTATGAAGATTAATATTTTTCTTTACAATGGCTCAGTAGTGGCATTAGGGCCCTCAAGCCTACCATGCTCCATGGTATGTTGAGGCGGGCGAATTCACCGTCCTTACGAAGTCGCATGGGCTCAGAGTTCAACGACGTGACCGTGGCGCTTGGCCGCGAGGAACTTCCTTGGCAACACTTCGTCTTGGTTGACGCCGACAACGAGGAGGCCGCTCTCGGCGCTGGGTGCAAACTGCAACTAATAATGCTCCCCATCATAGTTATTAGATTGGCAAGGGGCGAGGGTGCCGGTGCCAACATTATGGTTATGCAAATAATGATCAAATTAGTAGTAATTCAGGTTTATCATACTTACTCAAACAGGATATAACAAAATAAAATTAAAAAAAAACATTCACATGTTATAGCCACTTGATAGGAAGTGCGCTTTGTCATGTTATAGCCATTAGAAGCAAGTGGTACATTCTTAATAAGAGAAGTAGCATGACATACGAAAAGAAAGACAATTTCAATGTTATACGATCAATCAAAAAGGGTAAAATGTTAGTGCCCCTCAGTAAATCGTCCAGATCCAGTGTCATGGTGCACACCATGGCTTCGCCATGAACCATATGAATGATGCCGGTTTCGCCATTGATATGATAATATGTACACGATTCACCAAATCCTCACCATCAGTCTGGGACTTTTAATCTCTTACTCCTGTGAATCGCAAGATTGACTGCAGGGATTTTTCTTGTCAGTCTGGATGTTGGAGGAAACACAGCCGCCAATTACTTCTCCACATTACCCATATATATCCCCACCAAAAAATTGCTGCAAGGACCGACATGACAAGCTAGAAACCAGTAAGTGGCCCATGATAAAAGTGTTATCCACAGTCCACACCATAGTCAGTTTTGATGATGAGTCATAAGGAATAAGAGCATCCATCATGTCTATACATTATTCAGGCCTCAACCATGATGATCCAATAGAATTACACAACGAACTAAATATTTGCATCAGAAGAAACTGCATAAAATTCCAAATGATGGGCTTGGAGGTTGTAATAATTAAATGTGCATCCTTATTCTGATACAGGTGACCAAAATATATATTGGAATTCTTGTAAGATACTTCCTCCGTTCCTAAATATTTGTCTTTCTAGAGATTTCAAATGGTCACCACATACGGATGTATATAGACATATTTTAGAGTGTAGATTCACTCATTTTGTTCCGTATGTAGTCACCATTTGAAACCTCTAGAAAGAAAAATATTTAGGAACGGAGGGAGTACATATGACCAAAATTAAAAGATATCATAGCTACACATAATTCAGTCCTCATCCATAATCTCTCCAATCCATGCATCCTCCAAGTAATGAGAAGTAACCAAGTAGCTCATGACACAGGTTGAGTTTGAAAAGAATCTCTCCAATCTTGCAGCATATATATAATAGAAGTTCATATCATTATGAAATCAGAGAGAGAAAGTGAGAGACTAAAGTAACAGCCCTAAAAGATAGAAATATATTTTCATAGCAGCAACAACCCAAGCAATTAAAATTTGCCACTATAATAAGAAATCATAAGTAAAAGGAATTGTAGAACAGAAGAGGAGATACAGATGAAATGAATGTAACAAACACATGTAAGAAACTTGATAAGAAAGGGTGTGGTACTGGACACTGTTACCCCGGCCTACTCCTATGCAATCAGTGATGACTTATGACTCAGATCAAGTCATGTCCATCTATTTGAGGGTAAAATGCAAATAAAGGCAAAAAAATACAACCTTCATCAGGAAATACTTGTCGGAGAAATGGATGTATCTAGACATATAATTAAAAAGAGCAAAAGAAGATGGAATACATTATGGATAAAATTGTACTATCTTTTCAGTTCATCTAAGTAAACCCCAATAACCGAGTTTTAACTAATCCTGTAACAATAGGTATAGTTCAGGTGGAAAAGGCTTGAGCTTTAAGCATAATATGAATACCAATCTCAAAAGAAAGTACGGTAAGAAATAAGGGTCTCCGATATTCACTTGCAACTTACTTATAAACTACACATCTTTCCGACACTCGGGGCCCATAAAGCATCTTAGAGCAATCCTATATATCTCGAAGATAATCATTCACCTGCATTGGCAAGTGAAAAGGCTTCATTAAGAAAATGTAACATCCATCATAAGTCCTAGACATAACAAACATGGCTACTACTACTTAACTCATCAAGACCTGGAACTTTAGGAGCTGTACCATAAGGTGTTTTCGTTGCAATTGGAGTTTCATTCATAAAGTTACTACCAGACATATTTTAGAGTGTAGATTCACTCACTTTTCTCTATATGTAGTCCTTATTGGAGTCTATAAAAAGATAGAGGGAGTATAACTGAACAAAGACTAAACCAAATAGCTCTTCCAATCCTTGTACAAAACAGGAAGCAAACTGAGGAGTGTTACCCACCAAAAAAAGTCTTCAGTACCCTTAAAAAGAATCTGTAGTAGTTGCACTATGGTATTTATAGTTTTGAAATACACAGCGATAAATTCTGAGAAATATGGCGATATGGAGAAATGATAAATTACAAGGAGTAAAACTGCACCAGACCAATCCTGTTAAGGAGGCAGACAGAGGAGTTGAGAAGAATGCATGGTCGCGCAGAGCAGCAAAAAACAACCAAATATGCTGCCGTGTTTTTATTTTGCTATTGGAGAGAACGATTTTGCAGTATGTGCAAATACAAATACGTATACACATTTGGATTGCGAAGCTTACATTTGAGCGCGAGCAGCGTCGCATCCTAGCAAATGGTTAAGCTTGCTATCACAGGATCAACTCCTTAGGAATCAGGATTATTTCAGTGATGAAGATAAACCAGTTCTTTCGGGAAAGGCCAAACTGGCATTACAGACCATGATTCTGCTAACAAAAGAAACACCAAATTGGCATTACAAACCACAACTCCTCTCACTAAAATTATCAAGGGAAGTACAAAGAGTATATATATACACACAACAGATTTGGGTTGAGTACATCAGCAGAAACCAGAAGGAACAAAACAAAAAACAGAGCATCCGAAACAGAGTGCCAGATACCAAACAGAAACAGAGTGCCTCCCCAGCAGAGGACGGCATCATGAATAATAATCCAGTGAGAGATTGTAAAAGAAAAGAAAAATGAGAACAGAGGATTGGACAGTGATACGATACGCACGTAGGTGTTGAGCTGGCTGACGAAGCCGGAGAAGTTCTTGTGCTTGAAGTTGTGCGGGAGCACGTCCCGGTCAAAGGTGGAAGGATTCCACATGACGAAGGACCCCAGGAGATGACCCCGTCCAGCTGCGGCTCGCCTTCAAGATCGTACGTCTTGGACAAGAATGGTGGCAGCTGCGGCCCCTGCAACAGTGCCTCCATGGGCCGCGGTGGCAGGATCAGGTGATGAGCAAAACTAACTTAAGCTTAAGTTCCCCTGTTCCCTAATCTGGGAAATAGAGAGCTTTACCTTCATTACATGATGCACATCATTTGGATTGTTTACTTAGTAGTTAGTAATGCCATTTTCCGCTTGAACATTTCTGCTACACATCTCTATTTGAACCAAACAATGTGTATTTCAGAAACTAAAAGATACGCCACGATAACCTAACACTTGAACCTCGATTGAGTGAACTGCTCAATCGAGTAAACTACTCAGTAATATAAATGGAGGTTTCCTACAATAAAACCTGTAGAATAGGTAGCCGAACACACAAGGGTAAGGAAACTGAGAAATATATCACAAGTCAGCATCAAATTTGTTTGAAAGTAAAATTTTTCATTGTTTAAGCATCTCACTGAATCAGAATCCAAAAAACGTACAATTTTAATCCCCATTAACTCCGAAACTCAAAACCATGCAAGGAACATACATACACAGAAAAGTAACCAAGCATGAGATGTTTGACCTTTAAATCCTTACCTTACATATGAAATAAATGAAGTCGACATCCAAAAGCACCCTCCTGACATGGTGCAGACAGAGTAACTTTCGTCCCCTAAATTTTACAATAAGAAGAGAAGCAACGTAAACACATGAATTAGCTTAAACTGCATCGATCATAATTTAGCTAGCATCTGTTGCATATGTTTTCCCTTTTCTATAATAAAAGAAGAGGTTTGCATGTTAACTCGGTGGGCTAGGTGACGGAGACATTGATCTGGTGTGAGATAAAAGGTACAAATAAATCTGGTGTGAGACATTGATTGTTCCTTGAATTTCACGGTACAGACTGAAATGAAGTAAGCACATAAATCACATTAGATTTAGGTCGTCATAGCTTTCATACTGATTGCTATTTTTAATTCTCTTATAAAAAACAAGAGGGTTTCATATACATATTCGGCTAGCTAGGCGACGATCGCACTGGCCTGATGTGGGACATGCATATATTCAGTTGTAGTTCAAGTATTTAAGTTCAACTAGTGTACTTGCCAGTTGCCTGCATCCTAATTATCATGTAGAAGCATGGAGGAAACATGGCTGCAAAGCATTTGAAAAGCATAGACACGTAGTTTCTTTGTTCTGCTCTCATGGTCCTACTTTCTAATAGTGGAGTTTAGAAGCCTGAACTGGTGTTTTTTCTCAGTTATTGGGTGTTATACCAATCTTTGCCTCATGCATTTATTTCTATGAATAACATAAAGTTCGACCCAGACAATTATTCTGTAATACCTATGAAACTGAGAAAAATGACCTCTTATGTGATGCTTTCCCTGGTATGCAAATATCCTTCTCATCATGTGGACCCATGGTATTAGATGGATTGTCACTAGTTTTATCTCGTATATGGATACTTCATCTGTCCTGTCGATTTCTTCTAAGCACTGGTCTCGGCTGCAACCATAAAATCCCCTTTGCTTGACTTGATGCCTGCTCAGCCATAGTGACTGGATTTAAAATGGACATAAGAAAGCAGCATTTTAGTAGAGCTGTATCGGAATGCACAAATGCTTAGTAACTGCAATACTAATTTACCAATAGATCACAAGATGGATTCTGGAAGTATTCTTGCTTGAACTGCTCTAGTAAATTGCCTATTGTCTATCACTACCAACAACTATCAGTCAATTAAGTAACTTCATCCCATTATAATTGAACAAAATAAGGATAAATATGCACATCGAGCCTCTCTTTCTTTTGTCAAACAAACAACACCAGGATCATCTTCAGTAAGAAGTGCACACAATAATCATGCCTCAGTTGACAAATAATAAAGCAATAATTAGAATATATAAAAAGTTAAAAACCTGACTTAAATAATTATGCAATATCATGTCAACAATCGTACCTCACTCCAGGCTTAACCACACAAAATTCTAGTGGAATTGCTACGGTTATTTGTAGGTTCAATAATCGACTGGACACTGTTCTTCGATTGAGCTGATCCAAAACTGTGGCTAACCGCCTAGAGCAGTGTGGTACTACTAATGCCGAAGATGAAGACATAAATATATTTATCAATGTGCCGCAGACTAATTATCATATTGTTGAATGGACACAAATAAGTTAATTCTCAAGTATATCTGTCAAAATAATTATCATGCTACTGAATGGACCAAACAAGTTTGAACCAACCACTGCAGATTGCAGAAACCTTGCTGATAATCAAACATTTTTTTCTTTTCATGGGGAATCAAACACTAATGAATTGTTAAACTGGCTGCTTCTGTCGATGGAATCAGAAGAAGGAAGATTCTGGCAGCACTTAATTTTGACATTGCCGGAGTTAACCGAATTGGATATATTTTTATGGATGGGATGAAAGGAACCAGAATCAGAATCAGGGGCCGGTTCCGTCAGGCTAACCATCTTCGAGGCAAGTATCCTGTCATATGGCTGGTACGTGGCGAGCCGCTGATGGTGAGGTCCCTCTCCTGGTGCTCCTCCATCCATTCCCTCACCAAATCCAGGGATAGCTGCACAATCATCAGCACCAGCTACGTCAAGCTATTGATACTGATTTCCAGAACAAAACCGGAAAAGTTTCGAGAACATAACAGAACAGAAATGGAGGGGGAGAGGCACTTACGTGTTCTCGGTGAGGCCTAGCGGGATGACGCCGGCGGGGTTGGAGGCAGGGTGGTAGGGGTCGTCGGCGCAGCGGCGGAGGCCGGCGTAGTAGAGGGAGTCCTCGTCGCAGGCGCGGACGACGGCGTCGCGGGCGGAGAGGGGCAGGAGCGCGCGCGGGGAGAGGAGGCCCCGCGAGAGGGAGCGGCTGCGGCCATGGGGGACCCTGGGGGCAGGCGGTTGCGCTTGATGTAGAGCTGGAGGAAGTAGAAGAGGCGCGCAGGGGATGAGGGAGCCGAGTAGGAGGTCCCCCGGCCCTGCACCACCTCCTACAGCGGCACATCCCCTGTCTGCCCTCCTCCTCCTCACACGAGGAGCTGGAAGTCAGGGCAACTAACTATGCACACATGCCGAGATCTATGTCACTGCCGATGTTGTAGAGTCGTGTGTATTGTACCATGCTTTACCCCTACCATATCCTGTTGACGTTCAAACTTTTTCCACAATTGATGTTCTAAAAAAACAAACTTTTCCCCAGTGGAAGCATAGCTTTCACGAGTTGCACTTATAGATGTGTGTGTGTGTGTGTGTGTGTGTTGTATTGTTCCATTAGTTCATTTTCATGTAAAAGCATGTACATTCTTGGCAAAAAAGAAAGAAACTGCGCGTGGTCTGAGATATATATTTCATTGTTCCTCCGAAATGAGCCATATTATACTACAACTGAAAGTAGGTTTGAAGGATTGAAACTCTATCGGGGTGAGTGTTGAGGCTTCCGATTAATGTTCATTCTTGCTATGTTTGTCTATGTGAGTCAGTATACAGTTGCTCTCTCTGTTTTCCCCAAAGTGCAGGGAGAGGGCGGCAGCTTGAGCCATGACCATGACAGTAGTAACAAGATACCAGAATATCTATTTACAACCCACATATTCAAAAATCACAACATTAATGGCTTTATGCATAATAAAACACCATATATTTTTTCTTAAATATATCCAAAGCTTTTAGGCTAAATATTAGTACCGTATACCATGAAGAAGGACTACTCCAGTAGACTTTCCAATCATCTTCACATGGCTGATGCTAATGAGTCCATCCCTGCTCTTATCACCTATATAAAACAAAGACCATCAGTTACAAAAATCACATTATACAATCCATGAAACATAGGAGGGATCTCAGGGGCAGGAGGAGAAGGGGGATCTCACCTTGGCTCCGAGACTGTTGGGTGCCGTCATGGAGGTGCTCTGTACCAGGAAACACCAATGATAACCACAAAGGACTGGAAATAACCATTTCCATGTAATTGAGAACTATAAAAAAAGATACAAAAAGGTAAGGTGGATTGAACATTTTCTCACAAAGCGTATAGAATTAATTCCCTGGACAAAACAATACCATCACACCAGATAAACCAACATAAGATCATTTTGATTAACGGAACCATAAACACATTAGGCATAGAACCTCAATGATCTTCCTAACCAACCATGTGGGCTATCCAATCCCTACGATAAATAAATAAGCAAGGATCAATAAAAACAAACCAGCACTGCTCAGATTTGTAGCATTAGTTGAACCAGTGATTAAGGAGCGAGAATGTGTCCCTTATGAAAAAATAGTATTAGTTGAACCAGTGATTAAGGAGCGAGAATTTGTACTCAGATTTTATATGTGTGGTATTCAAAACTACTAAACTCTAGTGTCAAAAGAGATGTGATGCTGATGCATATACCTTTTCAGGACCTTAACCTTGTTTGGATAAATGCTCAGGTTTAACATCATATTTCAGGATCCTGAAGCATTCCAATCTCCCTCCCCCTGTTGTTGAGTCTTCATTCTTCAAAGAGGCCCGAGCTGCCGCCAGCCAATCACATCTGAACAATAGTAACTGAAACTGAAAATGGCACCAACGAATCTGAGACGCAACAGAAATGACCCAAAGCATGCCTTAAATTACCTTCAATTTTGGGACCAAGCGGCTCTGCAGGGTTGCACCTCTGCCCCTTTGGATCCAGTTCTCGAGCGGATGAACACATACACAGAGTAAATGGGAGGAGGCTCGTCCCCGCTTGTGACGCCCTCGATTCAATCGTACACTAATCATGCACGCAAATGTGTACGATCAAGATCAAGGACTCACGGGAAGATATCACAACACAACTCGATGGTAATTTGATTGGTCGAGATCCAGCTCATGTGCAAAATGACACCTGAGCCGGAAGGATAATTTAAAAGGATCAACCGATGATTGTGAACATTCACAACGTATTGAATCAAAGGACTCAAAAATGATGGTGACAAAGGATGCCAATATGACTACTATACTTATGGGATTAAACATAATGAAGGCAAACAAGAAATTCCAGAGCAATAGGTTCTTTGAGGATTTTCTAATACCGAAGAGTATTTCAAAGACTTTTGTGTAACACATCATCAACAGGGGGGATGAGCGGATACTCGACAAGTGCGAGGATGTATTTGAAGGGGTATTCATGTGGCAAAGAACTGCTAGGGCAGAGGGTACGAAGTATTCTCGAACAATAGAGAAAACTTGGTATCTTGTAATAACAAGATCAATGGGGATGATCGTAAGAATGGCAAGTGTAAGTAGTTATCCATAAGGATTTATCGATTGGTCGGGAATAGCAAAAGTGATGGGCACAAAGTCTCGAGAGAATATCAAAGAGTATCTCCGAAATCTTCCGTGCGATCGGTGATCATCCTGACCGAAGGGCCTCTCCGGTTGAAAGTATTTTCGAGAACCTAAAGTTAGATTTTAGTAAAAATCGCTCAACCCGAATAGAAGAGCGTTCGTAATCCCGAGTAAAGGTCGAGGAGTAAAAGATCCTAGTACCACCCGATGGCGGCGTGGGCCCGTAAGGCTCACGTACCAAGTTAGTAAAAGTTTTTGCAATGTCTAGACTCGACTTCGGCCAAGGAGTGTGGAAGGGGGATTCCTACAGGCAGTCGGCTCTGATACCAACTTGTGACGCCCTCGATTCAATCGTACACTAATCATGCACGCAAATGTGTACGATCAAGATCAAGGACTCACGGGAAGATATCACAACACAACTCTACAAACAAAAGTCATACAAGCATCATAATACAAGCCAGGGGCCTCGAGGGCTCGAATACAAGTGCTCGATCATAGACGAAGTCGGCCGGAAGCAACAATATCTGAAAGTACGCACATAAGTTAAACAAGTTTGCCTTAAGAAGGCTAGCACAAAGCGGGATACCGATCGAAAGAGGCGCAGACCTCCTGCCTGGATCCTCCTAACTACTCCCCGGTCGTCATCGCCAGTCGCACGTAGTAGTAGGCACCTCCAGTGTAGTAGTCGTCATCGACGGTGGCGTCTGGCTCCTGGGCTCCATCGTCTAGTTGCAGCAATCGAGTAGAGATAGGGGGAAAAGGGGGAAACAATGCAACCGTGAGTACTCATCCAAAGTACTCGCAAGCAAGGAGCTACTCTAAATATGCATGGATATATGTGTAAAGGGCCATATCGATTGGTGAACTGAGAATGCCGTAATAAGAGGGGATAGCTAGTCTTATCGAAGACTACGCTTCCGTCACCTTCGCCTTGCAACAGTAGAAGAGGGTAGGTTGAAGTCCTCCAAGTAACATCACATAGCAATAATCCTACCCGGCGATCCCCTCCTCGGTTGTATCTGGCACTTGGAAGGGTGTGTTTTATCAAGTATCCGGTTCTAGTTGTCATAAGGTCAAGGTACAACTCCAAGTCGTCCTGTTACCGAAGATCACGGCTATTCGAATAGATTAACTTCACTGCAGGGTGCACCATCTTACCCAACACGTTTGATCCCATTTGGCGGACACACTTTCTGGGTCATGCCCGGCGCGGAAGATCAACACGTCAGCAGCCCACCTAGGCACAACAGAGAGGCCGACGCCGGTTCAAACCTAAGCGCCGCAGGGTCTGGGCCCATCGCCTTGAGCACACACACCGCACGCTATGTGACGCTGTCGAAAGCGTAACTAGCCCCTTAATACAAGAGCGAGGCCCTACGTTCCAATCCGGCAGCGCCACTTTCGGTCATTGGCGTCACGAGCGCTTCGGCCGATACCACGACGCCGAGTGCCCATATCTTTCCCACGTAGTTGGTTAGTGCGTATAAGCTCGTGGCCAACTCGGATCAAATACCAAGATCTCGTTAAGCGTGTTAAGTATCCGCGAGCGCCCGAACAGGCCAGGCCCACCTCTCTCCTAGGCGGTCTCAACTCTGCCCTGTCGCTCGCCTCAAAGATCCACTCGCGGGTGCTCCACCAGCCGACCCGACTTTAGTCTCCACATGTATCATGTATAAAGTATATAGTATATACCCGTGATCACCTCCCGAGTGGTCACGGCCCGATAGTATAGCACGGCAGACGGACAAGAATGTAGGGCCACAGATGAAAATGCTAGCATCCTATACTAAGCATATAGGATTGCGGTAAAGGTAACAACAAGAGTAACAAGGACAAAGCTATGCATCAGATAGGTATAAGCGAAAGCGGTAACATGCTACATCGCTCTAATGCAAGCAAGATAGAGGAGAGTAGGCGATATCCGTGATCAAGGGGGCTTGCTGGTTGCTCGCAAGAGAGAGGGGTCACAACACCATAGTCGAACCGGCAGCAGCAGCGGCTTGGTCTCGTAGTCTACCGGAGGAAGAGGGGGAAGAAACAATGAATAACAAGTAAACAGATGCATATCGATGCATGACAAGACAAGTAACGATGCTAGGCGTGCCCTAACGTGGTATGGGTTGGTACCAGTTAAAGGGGGGAAACATCTGGGAAAGTATTCCCGGTGTTTCGTGTTTTCAGGCAAAGGAGCCGGAGGGGGAAAGTTGCGAGTTCGATAGGGTAGGGGGTGTGGCGGACGAACGGACTGCGTATCCGGATTCGTCTCGTCGTTCTGAGTAACTTTCATGTTGAAAATATTTTAATCCGAGTTACGGATTAAAAGATATGATTTTCTAAAGATTTTATTAATTTCTAGAATTTAATTAATTAATTAATTAATTGAAAAATGGATTTATGACGCCAAGATGATGTCATCTTGACGTCGGCCAGTCAAGAGAGTTGACTTGGTCAACCGACATGTGGGTCCTGCTCATACTCATTAGTTGATTAATAGTAGTTAATTAGGTTAATTAGCCATTAGGTTAATTAAACAGGATTAATTAAATTAATTATTTACTTAATTAATTAATTAATATTTTATTTTTTATTTTTTTAACGTTCTGGGGTGGGACCCCCACGTCATTGGCATGGGCCGGTCCAGTCAGCATGGCTGACCGGGTCAACAGGTCGGTCGGGCCCCTAGGGCCCACGGGTCGACCTGTGGTGGCCCTGTGCCGCCATCGTCAAGGGCGCCGGAGACAACTCCGGCGACCAAAAATGCGGGCGAGCGGCCAGATTACGGAAACGGCTACGGGCACCAAAACGGGCGCCAGCTCTGAACGGCCTCTTCGCGTCAAGCGTCCGATGGTGGCCGTGGTTGGCGCGTGGCGGTCGATCACGCGACGACGGCGTCTTGGCGGCGGTGGTGTAGGAGCGCCCGGCGACGGCCATGGGCGATCGAGCGGGCGAGGCCACGACAAAGGGGGCCGGCGGCGGCGCCACGCGGCTCGCGGGCGTAGGGAGAGAAAGGGAGGCGGAACGGCCGCGGGTGGGAGGGGAAGAGGCCCGCCGAGCGGAGGAGGCGCGAGGAGGGGGCACGTGACGCGCCGGATCCGGCGACGAGCAGGCGAGAGGGCCGGGGTCGAGGGCGCGGACGGCAGTGACGCCGGGCTGCCGATCACGGCCGGGAGGCGACGCTGGCGCCCTAGGGAAGAGGGGAGCGAAGGGGAAGAGCTCACGTGGGGCGAGGGTCTAGGCAGCTGCTGGGCGGCCGGAGAAGACCGGCGAGGAGGAGGCGAGGAGGCGTTGGCGAGGCGAGGTGGTCGAGGGACGGATCCGAGGCGACGTGGGAACGGGCGTCGGGCATGCGGCGAGCGCCGGCGTCTGGGTGGCCGGTCGAGGAGGGAGGACGGGCAAGGCGTCGGGTGGGGATGGGCGCCGGGCCGGCCGATCGATCGGGGCCGATCCCGATCCGAATCGGTGGGGGAGGAGAAGGGGATCGAGGGGGAGTGGGGGTCGGCTAGGGTTTCATCATCGGGGGGGGGGGGGGGTTATGGGAGTGAGGGGGTGGGCCGGATGGGCCATGGGCTGGCTGGTCGGGCCGCTCGATTGGCCGAGGGTTTTCTTTCTCTCTATTTGTTCTGCTTTTCTTTTCTTTTATTTTTTTCCTTTTCTGTTTTAATTCATTTTAAAATACTCGGACACTTTATAAAAATGTGTGTACTCCACCATAATCAACTTTGTAATATTTGACAACCCCTAACATTTTAGTTTTAATTTTTGAAAACTTTTATTGCCATCACAATTTTGAATTGAATTTGAAACCGTTTGATTTAACCCGGTTAACTATAAGGATGTAGGTGCGTGGCACCATCAACGTGAGATTATTGTAGCATGATTATCCGGGCGTTACACCACTCCTCGCCTCTGCCGCTACGAAAGAAGAGAGAGATTAGAAAGAGGAGGAGGAGGAGGAGGAGGAAGGAGGGGCTAGGGATGAACTGACCAGATGCAGAGAGGAGGCGCAACCCCATGGCCATCGGTGACGAACACCCGAAACCCTAACCACGGGCAAGGTCGCGGGTGAGCGATGGTGGCCGTGAGCGGCGAATCCGGCGGGAGGAGAGGACGCAACGGAGCGAGGTGAGCTCAACGCTGTGCTCCTCCCTCCTCTGCTGCTCGTCGTCGTTGGGGGGGGGCTCTGCTGCGGCGGATCTGGCCGCCGACAACGCCGTTCGAGGCGGTGGGTGGCGGCGGCGGCGATGTGGGTGGGAGGAGAGGAGGCACGCGGGAGGGGAGGGGAGGGGAGAGGAGGCGCGCGGGAGGAGAGAGGAGGCGGCGGCAAGGCGGGAGGAGCTGGGCGCGGGGGAGGCGCGAGCGAGGGAGGAGGGAGGCGGCTGCAGGAGCGAGCGAGAGAGGAGGCGGCTAGGTCTCTGGACTGGAGCGCCCCCCTTTTATACCCCCAATACGCGAAATGACCAAAATACCCCGGTGGGTGCACGGTATTTACATTTTGCTGCCATTACTATTCATTCCAAAGAAGTGTTCATCTCGGATCCAACGGCCCAGTTCATCCAGATCTTGATCCGACGCCGTAAACGCATCAAGCAAACTAATCCGACGGTCGAGAGTCAGCGATCTCTAAGGAGCCATGTAGGAGGCTTCATCTCTTATTTCTTAATTGTTATTGTTAGACCTAGGCGTAGGCGGCAGTAACATAGCTAGCTTTTCACATCAGGGTGGTCCGCCCCTAAAACAAATTTGACAAGAAATATGACATGTGATCATTCTAACTAGTTCTCAGTATCACATAGAAATAGATCAATATGGTCTTACAAACAAACCAGAATTCTCAATTAAGACTAAGTTTTGCATACGTAAACCTACATAATACATACATGGACCATAGACATACCTTGAGAAGTTCAAAAAAACTATGTTTTTGTATTGCCATGAAGTTATCAATTATATCATCTTCATTCACATTAGAGAAAGCATCCCTCTCTCAACATATGTGACTAGACAATCATCCAAAAGATTAGCGCCCATCTTATTTCTTAACTTGCTCTTGACTAAGCTCATGGCAGAAAATGATCTCACAACATTTGTTGTTGCCACCGGTATAATAAATACCAATTTTGGAAGCAAGTACACCAAATGATGAACTGTATGTCTCCCTGTTTGAACAAACTTAACCGAGAGATCAACAAGATTTCCAAGGCCTCAAAAGTTCTCATCTTTTCTCATGTCATCTATATAGTTATCAAGTTGTAGTTCAAGGTGTATCAAGTCAGCACTTGAAAAATCTTTAGGATAAAACTCAACAAGTCTTCGTACCTTGCATGCATCAAAAGAAACAAATGAGTTGAAGGGATTCAATACCAATTTTAAAAGCAATACAAATTTTTGAAGCAAGTTTGCATACCTTTTGTGCATCAAAAGCAACAAATGAGTTGGCGGAATTCAAAGCACACATATAAGATGACAACTCCATATTGATCTCATCAAACCGATTTTCAAGCTCTTGACTAATTTGATCAATGACTCCATGAAAAACTTGTCTTCTAAAGTGATCTCCGGCCCTCTTCATTTTATAACAAATCTGAAAGAAAATGACTTTCTATCAATAAAGCTAATTGAGGCCTAAATGATTTGCGGAATTATGTATATGTTCTTCATGTAGTGGATACCATAGTTCAAAAAAGTAAACCCTAAATCAGAAATCATGGTATTTCGCATCTTTAAATCGTGCAAGGTATTATGGTTTTGGCCAGATTTGCAGTTAGGGGGCGAGGCCGCCACAGGGGGCACTAGCAGTCCCGGCAGCCGACGACAGCGCAGCCGCGTCGAGCAGGTGGCCACGCATGAGGTGTCGGCTTGACCCGAGGGCCTACGGACACGCCATGAGGAGAGAGGCGGAACGCCCCGGATTTGGCAGGGCGCCACCGCAGCGAGGAATGGCGAAGGCGGCCGGTTGGGCGGCTGGGGTCGTGGGCGGCAAGGCGAGATCATGAGGGCGCTTAACAAGGACTTAAATTTTCTATTTCGACGCGCTTAGCGTCAAATCACGGCGCTTTCGCAGAGGCGGCCATCAGTAAAGGACGCCTGGGCCGGCCCAGTTATGTAGACGACAACCCCGAATAGCCAGCCGATTTTGGGAACCTTCTAGAAGGTTCCTTGAAACGACTTTTGTTTCTTTGACCGGTTTTTCTGTTTCTGTTTCTGTTTCGATTTCTTCTTTCCTTTTATTTTTTTGTTTTCTCTTTCTTTGTTCCATTTTCCTTTTCAATGTTACTTTTTTTAAAACTAAGTTCGCGTTTGAAAATTGTTCTTAATTTTTGAAACATGTTCTTGCTTTTAAAAAACGTTTGAAATTTCAAAAAATGACCATTTTTAAATATTGTTCATAAATTCAAAAAATGTTTGGATTTTCAAAAAATGTTCTTATTTTTTAAAAAAAATTGTGAAATATTTTGTTAAAAAATTTCACAACTTTTCAAAAAATGTTCAGGCATTACAAAACTTGTTCCCGTTTTCAAGAATTGTTCGCAAATTTCAAAAAATCTTCACCTTTTCATTATTTTGGAGTTTCAAAAAATGTCCCAGTTTCATAAACTGTTCACAAGTTTCAAAAAATGTTTGTGTTTTCAAATTTTGTTCATGAATTTCAAAATATGTTCGAGTCTTCAAATTTTTTTTGGAATTTGGAAAATGTTCCTGTTTTCAAAAAATCTACTTGATTTTCAAAAAAGGTTCGTGTTTTTCGAAAGTGTTATAGTTGTTTTTAATTGTTCATGAGTTTTGGAAACTGTTTGCGTTTCTTAGAACATTCAGTTTTCTGACTATAAATGTTGAAACTTCAAATTTTGTTCATTCTTTTAAAATACGTTTGGGGTATCAAAATTTATTCATTTTTGTTAATAATAAAAATTACAAATCTTCTCTACTATTTTTAAAAATTGTTCCACAGTAAAAAAACTCCTTCACAAATTTTTTCTTGTTTTTCGAAAATGTTCACATTTTTCAAAATATGTTTGAAATTCCAAATTTTGTTCGTGTTTTTCAAAGAATATTTTTGAATTCAAATTTTGTTCATATTAATTCAAAACTTCAGTCGTGTTTTCTGAAATATCTTTTAAATTTTCAGAAATATATATGCTACTGTACACGTACAGAAAATAACATCCACAGGGAATATCCTGCAACGGTAACTCCTAAATAAGTTCGCTATGCGTTTTTGTGCACGTGTGGCCATTTAGTGTAGTGGCTAGCAGCGCTCTAGAGCAGAGCGAGGTCGCGTGCTTGATTTCTTGCGTCGACTCTTTTGATTTTTTGATTTTTACTGCGGTTAGCCTCTCCCCGTGCATTTTCATGGGCCGGCCCAGGTGCACGGCTCCTTTGTGCGTCGTGCTCCTTATTTGCCGCAAAATGCAGCGCATAGGAGCTCCCACAAGGACGACTGGGTCTGAGCGGCTGGCTGCGTTTGTCCTGGACTCCTGGATGTGTTTATTGAGCTGGGGTTTTTTTCTAGCCCAGTTAAAATGTATAAGTATATAGGCCGTCTCAAAATCCCAGGGTGGGCCGCGTCCCACCCTGGCCACCCTGTGCGTCTGCCACTAGTATGCGGCCTCGATCTATGCTAGGACAACCATTAGTAGTCTCGGTCAATGCCACCGCGCTAGTGAGGGAGGCGGCCTTGCTTTATGCATAACAAAGTATCGTGATCGGTTGTCAATGCGGCGTGCGTCTTGAGCAGAGGCAACTGTGTTCTTGGTGTAGGTCACCCTGTTCGCAATGAGGCACCGCTCTCATGATGTGGGTCCCCTTCAAAGATCTTCTCATTACGTCGGTTGATTAGTAGACTGGTTGGGGTTGGGGACCCACTATGATTTGTTGGGAAACCGGGCCAATCGAGGGGTGGCGGCGGCCTCGTGCGTATCGCACGGGCTGGCCCCTCCCGTTTCCTCCACCTTAGGTTAAGTGGGTACTTAGAGCATGGTTAACAATATAGCCAGCTGCTGGCTATATGATGTTGCCATGTCACATATAGTCAAGCTTATAGCCAACAAGTACAAAAGCTAGATATAAATATGTACTACTTTATTGATACATGGCCCACCCCACTCTCTCACAAAGTACCTAGGAGCACGCGTCTTTGCAATACATTAACTAGTAGCCCGCTTCTCTTCTCTCTCCTCTTCTCTCTCTTCCAAGTAAGCAAGAATATAATATTTAATGTCTTATAACCCGCCTACATCACCTTATTGTACTTGCTCTTATCCCTTGACTCCCTATCCCCTATATAAAGCAACAAGGAGCTATCATTGTAACACCTGATCATTGATTAATAAAGCTAGTCTTCTCCTGTGACGCCCGGGTACTTAAGCTACAGTGAACCTCTGCTAATGGTGCCACGTCACCTAGGTTACTGTTGCTAATCTCGCGTTAGTTCGAAACTGATTCAAATTCAAATTCAAAATCAAATCAAACGGTAAAAGTTTTCAAACTTTAAAACTAAAATGTTCGAGTTGTGCCAAATAATGCAAAGTTAATTGTGGTGAAGAAACCCACTCTTATAAAATGTTTTAATACCCTAAAATGATTAAAACAGTAGGTAAAACAATTAAATAAATGCATTTTGGGTTTTATAAAATACTAAACTATTTTGTTCAGGATAAAACCTTTCGTGACAAGAGTTATAATTGTAACTCTATTTTAGCTATGGGTTTCACTTTTGCAAAACTATAAACTATTATATAAGTAAAATAAAAATGTAATGTAAAAATAAAAATAAAAGAAGAAAAGAAAAATGTAACAAAAAGAAAGAAAGGAAAGCGCCTGCCTCGGCCCACCGGCCACGAGGTTAGCCAGCCTGGCGCCCATAACCCTCCAAACCCCTAACCCACGTCAGCTCAGAATCCCCCACTCGCTCGATCCACCTCGCCTCCCCACCCCGCCCGAGTGGATCTGGATCGGGGCAAC
Source organism: Aegilops bicornis (assembly GCA_021605145.1). Taxonomy (NCBI): domain Eukaryota; kingdom Viridiplantae; phylum Streptophyta; class Magnoliopsida; order Poales; family Poaceae; genus Aegilops; species Aegilops bicornis. Next base: position 481,823,040 of record CM038673.1, on the reverse strand, counting down.
CGACGCCTGACCCGCTCGTCGCACTGGGCGCCTCCGCCTCGACCCCGTCGCCGCCAGCTCCCTCCCCCCCCCCCGTCGACTATCTGCCTCGCCGGACTACCCCAAGCTCGCCTCACCCTCCCCTGCACCCACCTCCGCCGCCACTCCCACGCCAGAGCCCTCCCCTGGCCGGCGCCTCGCCGTACACGAACGCCCGACCACACCCACGCCCGGGGGAACCGCCGCCAAGCCGCCTCCTCGTCGGAGAGGGACGGATCCCGGGGGCCATGTCGCGGATCCGGCCTCCCTCGCCTTGCTCCTCACGGAGGCCTCTTCGACCGACGCCCTCTTCTCCGACACCGTCGGACGCCGCCGCTAACCTCGTCATCGATCTGCTCGACCCCGACCTCCTCCGGCTCCATCACGCATCCTGTCGCTTCCGCTGTGAGCCTCCGGCCCTCCGTGGCCTTTTCCCCCTCCTCGTGCCCTCCAAAGACCGCTTGCCGCTAGCTCCGTCAGAAGTCGCCGCCTTCCGCCGCCTGACGCTGTTTTAGCCGCTCCTAGCTACAGAAGGCGGTCTCGATCTTTGCGCCTCGCTTATCCATTTGGCACCCGGCTGCCTTTTGGTCGCTGGAGCTGCCTGCTCAAGGCCACGTTCTCTGAACTCACCGACGGGCATGCACGCTGCACACACGTTTCTAACGATGGGTTGACCAGCGACATGTGGGCCCGCCGTTTAACCATCCCTAACCACCTAATTAGAACCTAATAAAATGTTTAGTTGAATAACCGAAAATGACATGTGGTCCCTTTCATATAAAAAGCCTGTTTAAAAATTTCTAAGTCAATGGCATGTGGCCCCCACCTAATCATTAAATTAATTAAACTGTTAATTTACACTACTCTATGACACTGGGTCCCACCAGCCAGATTGACCAGCCAACGTTGACCTAGTCAACTGCTGACTAGACTATTGACTTTGACCTGACCCCACCTGTAATACACTGTGACTGGCACTGCACTATGTGACAAAAGTATTTACTGATTTAAATTGGGAATATAAATAAGTCCTAAAATTGATGTAAATCTTTTAAATTAATATAAAATAAACCGTAGCTCGGATGGAAAAACTTTGTACATGAAAGTTGCTCAGAACGACGAGACGAATCTGGATACGCAGCCCGTTCGTCCGCCACGCGTCTCTAGCATAGTGAACCTGCAACATTTCACCTCAAGTTCATCTGTCCGAAAACACGGAACACCGGGGATACTTTCCCGGATGTTTCCCCCCTTCACCGGTATCACCTCATACCGCGTTAGAACACGTCTAGCTCTGCATGTTATCCTGTTATGCACTTGCTTGCTATGTATTTACTGTTTCTCCCCCCTCTTCTCTTCGGTAGACCCCGTGACGATGGTGATGCCCCTGTGGTCGACTACGTCACCGACTACCCCTCTCTCTTGCCAGAGCAACCAGGCAAGCCCCCCCCCTTTGATCACCAGATATCGCCTACTCTTCTCTATACTGCTTGCATTAGAGTAGTGTAGCATGTTACTGCTTTCAGTTAATCCTATACTTTCTTTGCATAGCCTTTGTCCTTGCTACTCAAGCAGTTACCTTTATCTGCTATCCTACCGCTTTGTATAGGATGCTAGTGTTCCATCGGTGGCCCTACACTCTTGTCCGTCCGCCATGCTATACTCGGGCTGTGATCACTTCGGAGGTGATCACGGGCATATACTATATACTTTACATCGTTACATTACCCGTGATATCGTTGTTAGATGGGGCCGAAAGGACGGTGGCTCCATCCCGTGAGAGGTGGGCACAGGTTCCCGACGGCCCCGATTGTTACTTTGTGGCGGAGGCGGCAGGCAGGTTGAGACTACCTGGGTGAGAGGTGGGCCTGGCCCTAGTCGGTGTTCGCGGATACTTAACACGCTTAACAAGATCTCGGTATTTGATCTCGAGTCCGCCATTTGGTCTATACGCACTAACCATCTACGTGGGAGTAGTTATGGGTATCCCGACGCCGTGGTATCACCGGCACTTCGTGACGCCAGATCGAGCGGCGCTACCGGATTGGAACGTAAGCGCTTCTTGTATTAAGGGGGCTAGTTACGCTTTCCGCTCGCAACGTCTTGGTGTGCATTGGGCGGGGCCTGCACCTGTCGCTTAGGTTTAGACCGGCGTCTTGGCCTCTCACAGTGCCTAGGTGGGCTGCGACGTGTTGATCTTCCGCGGCCGGGCATGACCCGAAAAAGTGTGTCCTACCAAATGGGATCAAGCGTGTTGGGTTATGTGGTGCACCCTGCAGGAAGTTAATCTATTCAATAGCCGTGATCTTCTGAATGTGACGACTTGGAGTTGTACCTTGACCTTATGACAACTAGAACCGGATACTTAATAAAACACACCCTTCCAAGTGCGGATACAACCCGGTGGTCGCCTCTCTCGTGGTTACGAGGAGGGATCGCCGGGTAGGATTATGCTATGCGATGCTACTTGGAGGACTTCACCGCTCTCTTCTACATGTTGCAAGACGGAGGTCGCTGTGGCGTAGTCTTCGACAGATTAGCTATCCCCCTCTTATTCTGGCATTCTGCAGTTCACTCCACTGATATGGCCCTTTACACATATATCCATGCATATGTAGTGTAGCTCCTTGCTTACGAGTACTTTGGATGAGTACTCACGGTTGCCTTGTTCCCCCTTTTCCCCTATCTTTACTCGGTTGCTGTCGACTGCACGATGGAGCCAGAGCGATTAACTCTCTTGGATCGACCTGGGCCCTAGGGGCCCGGCCGACTGTTGACTTGGCCACCATGCCGACCGACTGCCCATGCCAATGACGTGGGGGTCCCACCCCAGAACGTTAAAAAATAATAATTAAAATATTAATTAATTAATTAAGTAAATAATTAATTTAATTAATCCTGTTTAATTATCCTAATGGCTAATTAACCTAATTAACTATCGTTAATCAACTAATGTAGTATGACGAACGGGACCCACATGTCGTTGACCAAGTCAACTCTCTTGATCGACGTCGGCCAAGATGACATCATCTTGACGCCATAAATCCATTTTTGAATTAATTAATTAATTAATTAAATTCCGTAAATTAATAAAATCTTTAGAAAATCATATCTTTTAATCCGTAACTCGGATTAAAATATTTTCAACATGAAAGTTACTCGAGCAGCGAGGCGAATCCGGATACGCAATTCCGTTCGTCCGCCACACCCCCTAACCTATCGAACTCGCAACTTTCCTTCTCCGCTCCTTCCGCCGAAAACGAAACACCGGAATACTTTCCGGATGTTTCCCCCCTTAACCGGTACCACCCCATACCACGTTAGGGCACGCCTAGCATCGTTATTTGTCTTGTCATGCATCGATATGCATCTGTTTACTTGTTATTCATTGTTTCTTCCCCTCTTCCCTCCGGTAGACTACGAGACCGACGCTGCTGCTGCCCAGTTCGACTACGGTGTTGTGACCCTCTCTGTTGCCAGAGCAACCAGCAAGCCCCCCTTGATCACGAGATATCGCCTACTCTCCTCTATATCGCTTGCATTAGAGCAGTGTAGCATGTTCTTGCTTTCAGTTATACCTATCCCGATGCATAGCCCGTCCTTGTTACTCATTGTTACCTTTACCGCAATCCTATATGCTTAGTATAGGATGCTAGCATTTTCATCTGTGGCCCTACATTCTTGTCCATCCGCTGCTATACTATCGGGCCGTGACCACTCGGGAGGTGATCACGGGTATATACTATATACTTTATACATGATACATGTGGAGACTAAAGTCGGTCGGTGGTGGAGCACCCATGAGTGGATCTTTGAGGCGGAGCGACAGGCGGTGTTGAGACCGCCTAGGAGAGGTGGGCTGGCCTGCTCGGGCGTTCATGCGGATATTTAACACGCTTAACAAGATCTTGGTATTTGATCTGAGTTGGCTACGAGCTTATACGCACTAACCAACTACGTGGGAAAGATATGGGCACTCGGCGTCGTGGTATCAGCCGAAGCACTTCGTGACGCCAGCGACCGAGTGGCGCGCGCCGAATTGGAACGTAGGCCTGCTCTTGTATTAAGGGGCTAGTTCGCTTTTCACAGACGTCATACGCAGTGTGTGCTCAAGGCGATGGGCCCCACCCTGCAGCTTAGGTTTAGACCGGCGTCTTGGCCTCTCTGTTGTGCCTAGGTGGGGCTGCGACGTGTTGATCTTCATGGCCGGGCATGACCCGGAAAGTGTGTCCGGCCAAATGGGATCAAATGTGTTGGGTAAGATGGTGCACCCTGCAGGTGAAGTTAATCTATTCGAATAGCCGTGATCTTGATGTGAGACGACTTGGAGTTGTACCTTGACCTTATGACAACTAGAACCGGATACTTGATAAAACACACCCTTCCAAGTGCCGAGATACAACCGGTGGTCGCTCTCTCTCGGGGATACGAGGAGGATCGCTGGGTAGGATTATTGTTATGTGATGTTACTTGGAGGACTTCAACCTACCCTCTTCTACTGTTGCAAGGCGAAGGTGACGAGCGTAGTCTTCGATAAGACTAGCTATCCCCTCTTATTCTCGGCATTCTGCAGCTTCACCCACCGATATGGCCCTTTACACATATATCCATGCATATGTAGAGTAGCTCCTTGCTTGCAGTACTTTGGATGAGTACTCACGGTTGCATTGTTTCCCCTTTTCCCCTATCTCTACTCGATTGTCGCAACTGCACGATGGAGCCTGTGAGCCAGACGCCACCGTCGATGGCGACTACTACCTCGGAGGTGCCTACTACGTGCCTGATGACGCATTTAACTGTGAGTAGTTTAGGAGGATCCCGAGGCGGGAGGCCTGCGCCTCTTCGATCTCAGATCCCAGTTTGTGCTAGCCATCTTATGGCAACTTGTTTAACTTATGTTTGTACTCAGATATTGTTACTTCCGCTGACTCGTCTATGATCGAGCACTTGTATTCGAGCCCTCGAGGCCCCTGGCTTGTATTATGATGCTAGTATGACTTATTTTATCTGTAGAGTTGTGTTGTGATATCTTCCCGTGAGTCCCTGATCTTGATCGTACACATTTGCGTGCATGATTAGTGTACGATTGAATCGGGGGCGTCACAAGTTGGTATCAGAGCCGACTGCCTGTAGGAATCCCCCTTCCACACTCCTTGGCCGAAGTCGAGTCTAGACTTTACAAAACTTTTACTAACTTGGCTATGTGACCCATGGGCCCACGTCGCCATTGGGTGGTATTAGGATCTTTTACTCCTTGATCTTTACTCTGGGACTCTGAGCTCTCTTCTATTCGGGTTAAATGATTTTGCTAAAAACAGAACTAACTATAGGCTCTCGCAAGTACTTTCTCCCGGAGAGCCACTTGTTACCGATGACCACTGCCGCACGGAGAAGATTCCGAAGATACTCTACGATGTGCTCTCGAGTATGTGCCATCGCTTTTGCCATTCACTTCCATCGATAAATCCTCCGGATAACTACTTACACCTATCGTTCATATTGTCATCCCCGGTTGCTCTTGTTATTACAAGATGTCCCGAAATACTCCTCAATATTCTAAGAATTCTTTACGCCATCGCCTTGCAGTTCCTTGCTGCATGAATACCCCTACGGATAATTACTCGCTCTTGCCGAGTATCCGTTCGTCCAAAGTTGTTCATGTGTTTCACAAAAATACATTCAAATACTACACGATCTTCCGAAAATCCCGAGCAGCCTATTGCTCTTGAAATTCTTGCTTGCTTGCAATATGATTAATCCCATAAGTCTCTAATCTTAATGGCATACCTTGTCATTATCATTTTGAGTCTGTTGATTCAATATGTCGCGAATTCTCGCAATCCTCAAATAGATCCTAGAATTCATCCTTCCCGCTCAGACGTCATTTTGAACATGAGCTGGTTCTCGACCAAACTATCTGTCGCCGATTGTGCCTCTGGTATATTCAATTGATCCATCCTTGATCAGAACGTATGCTTCTGATCCTTTGTTTTGGAAATCATAATTCCTTCGCATTTAAGCTGTGAATTATTCAGATGCTTCCATAACCTGTTGCATTTGCATTCCTTCCTCTTCTGGTTGAGTATCGATACTCATATCAGATCCTTTGTGGACCATCAAGTCCTTTGTTGGATTGTTATCCGACAATGTCCTTCACACTTGATCACTTTGTGAGTTCTTCCCCTGATACATAATGCCTTTGTTAAGTTGTATCCTCTGCTTGGCCAACCATGCTCTGCTTTCGGGCTTGTGTTATTTACTCTTGAAACTTGTGGTATATGTTTCTAAGAAGCCCCTATGGGTTGAACATATGCCTTCTCTAAACCGTGTGAACCCGGAAGTTTTCACGAATCATACTCTTCTGGTGCTTCGCCAGATAAAATTTCAACACTGCAACTTCATCGAACATGAGAAGTAAATGAAAGGTTATGCATTGGAGAAGTGGGAGTCGACCTTGAACTTGTGTTCATGCCCATGGACCCGAGGTGGAACTTATCATGGAAGCTTCTCGTAGTAATAATAATTCCCTTGTTATAACTTCTTCTCTTAGCTATGCTTGGTCTTTTGCGACCGTGGTTCCGCCATGATTGTTCTTCTTTGTTCCGTTTCTCGAGACAAGTTTAAGCACTTGTCTTACGTGAAACAATACCCAGCCCAACCTCTACTTTGATCTGTCATCGAGTATTACCCCCTGGTATCTCGAGATTATCATGGAACTGCATAACTTCTTATGAGTTCTTCATCAAGTGCTACATTCCCACTGATTCCAATTTTTCACGGGCTCTGAATTACTAAACACTCAAAGACACCAATAACTGAACCGAGTCCGCACTACGGTTCAACAACTCTTCGGTAAGCTTCTATAAGTACGAGTTTGTACCCGATCACATCATTCCTAGCCTGATCGGCTATATCATTATCATGCTAAATTTTAACTATGCTACCGGGTCCTTCTTCTCGGAGCACAAATTTCGACGGTGAGCTAATCTTACAATCGATCTTCCTCGTCATACCGTTTGTCCTTGGACAGCAAGCTTGATTTCGAGTTTGTGTCGTACCCATGGTTCCAATGACTTTTGGCTTCATCATTACTTTGACTTGATGTCATCGCCGATCAGTTACATCTTCTCGAAACCTCTCGACAAATGTGTCGTGATCATCGTCAACATTCTGGGGTCTTCCAAGATATCTATCGAATTCTTGATGAGAAATACCATCCTTGCCCTCGATGGTTTGTATTATCATCGCACGTTAATGCCTCCCTCCAACACAAACCTGCTCATGTTTTGTGTATTACCTTGAGTTCCTTCCTACCCCGCTTGTGTTATGTTCTACTTTGGAATATTGCCATCTTTTATGTCAAGGATGTCGTGGGAATTTCACCACCTCTTAAGAATTCTTGGTATGGTGATACTTCTCACCATCATCATTCTTCCTTGGTCCCCGTGTTGTTTTTAACCAGCATACCAATAGATGCTGTTTGAGTTCTGTACTTCTAGCAACCCTATTGCTTTGAAGTTAACGATCGACAGTTCGTTCTTAGACCGTCGATTATTGAATCGTCCTTCTATCATTGATCGTGCTACCTAGTCCCATATTTCGGTTGCAACTTTAACCAATGTTTAATTATGTATGTTTTCCTCAAGCATACATCATTATATCATTAGATCTCACTAATGTTATCTCCTTGTTCACATAATTGTGGAAACCCACCTTTTGGAAATCTCGAGGATTTTCGTTGATTCCATCAGCTACCCCCTCATCCTCTCCTTGGTTTAAGGAAGAACTGTTGCTTCAAGAACCCGCTCCCATAGTTCATTTCCTGAGAATCTTGAAATGTCATTTCGCCTATTTGTGTTGCACCTTTTCTTCTCGGACATCCCGAGTCTGAGGTATCATGACACCAATCGGATCTGAATCTCGGTCAGATATGATGGTTGGGACAACTTTCCAAGAGTTATGATGTTGGTCATTTGATGACCCGGTAACATGATGTCATGCCTAGCACCCCCCCCCCCTGGGCGGAGGCCCTATTGTTATAGTTTCCTTTTAGCAAGGTTATCTATTCTTCCATGAGGAAATGGTAAGACTTATTCTATAAGTTGTTCCTGATGAATCCTTCGTGTATCTAGAGTCTGACCTTTTGCTTGAAGACCATGTCAATGCTATCTCGAAGCATGTATGTGATACTCTGATTTTCAACAAGAACATTTGAAGTCTAATGCTAAATGTTTCTTGCTCAATTATCCAAACACCGTTGTATGGGTAATGTCATGAAATTCCTCTCCCCTACCTAAGGAGTTTTCTTCATAATATCCTGTCATGGATATCATGCTCTGCTTGTCCTTGGGAAGGATATACCCCTGAATTATGTGTTTAAATTTCCTTTCCATTGTTCTGTTTAACCTGATGGTCACATTTTACTTTCCATTGGTTTGTTTGACCTTTCTTGTGATATATATAAACTAAGCAGTAATAATTCACTGCTTATGTAAACACCTCGGTGTACAACTCTGCCGGTGAGACCCTGTTTCTATTGTTGATGACATTTCGGTAACCGCCGATGGATGAGAACTTTGCCTCTTGGCCCGCCTCGTTTCAACGAGCAGGAAAATGGTTCTCTTCGTCCCTCGCCCTTGGTACCGACATTGTTGCCGACATAACTGACATGCTACTCTCTGACATGCCTTGCTATCGCGATCGTACAAGATGTCAGCCCCCTTTCTACTTTTAACCCACATGGTGGGACCATAACCCACAGGTCCCAGGAACGAAACCTGACTCTCCTGTACAACCTATTGTCAAAGTTATTCCTCGTGCTTGACTTTATATGTAATTCACGGGCCACTTGCCTGTTGATCTATTCTGGTATCGGACACAATACTTATTCCCGTTGCTCAGAACCCCTTTCGCACTCTGCTTCAGGCAATGAACGATTGCCTATCCGCTTGAAACTTCTTATTGCACCGTCTTACTTTGCTCTCGATATGTGTAATTTGTTCAACTCGAGAGATACTCATATGTTCATTCTTGGGATACCCCCAGATGAATTTCCCTTATATCATTCTATCGTTGTAGAGTAGCCCCTTACTATTCATGAGTACGACATAATTTTCGAAGAAAGTAGGACGACGTCATCATGATGACCTGAAAAGAAGAGAAATAAAGACACCAACGAGGAGGATCAAGTACTTCAGGAAGAGCAACCAAGACCGAGAAGACCCATTAGAATTTCGCAACCTAGTCTTTCCCCCTTACTCCCCTCCTAAATCTCGGGACGGGATTTCTTGTAGTGGAGGAGAATTGTGACGCCCGGGTACTTAAGCTACAGTGAACCTCTGCTAATGGTGCCACGTCACCTAGGTTCTTTACATTGCTAATATCGCGTTAGTTCAAACTGATTCAAATTCAAATTCAAAATCAAATCAAACGGTAAAAGTTTTCAAACTTTAAAACTAAAATGTTCGAGTTGTGCCAAATGATGCAAAGTTAATTGTGGTGAAGAAACCCCACTCTTATAAAATATTTTAATACCATAAAATGATTAAAACAGTAGGTAAAACAATTAAATAAATGGATTTTGGGTTTTATAAAATACTAAACTATTTTGTTCAGGGATAAAACCTTTCGTGGCGAGAGTTATATTTGTAATTCTATTTGAGCTATGGGTTTCACTTTATGTAAAACTATAAACTCTTTTTTAAGTAAAATAAAACAGTAATGTAAAAATAAAAATAAAAAGAAGAAAAGAAAATAGAACAAAAAGAAAGAAAGGAAAAGCCCCGGGCCTCGGCCCGGTGGCCACTAGGCTAGCTGAGGCCCGGCCGACGCCCCATAACCCTCCAAACCCTAACCCACGTCAGCCTGTAACCCCACTCCTCGTTCGATCCACCTCGTCTCCCACCCCGCCCGAGTGGATCTGGATCGGGGCAACCGACGCCTGACCCCCGCCTGTCGCCCGCCTTTGGGCGCCTCCGCCTCGACCGTCGCCGCCACCGCTTGCCGACTATCTCGCCTCGCCGGACCACCCCAAGCCCGCCTCACCTCCTGCACCCACCTCCGCCGCCACTCCCGCCATGAGCCCTCCCCTGGCCGGCGCCTCGCCGTCTGAACGCCAAACCACGCCCACGCCCGGGAACCGCCCGTAAGCCGCCTCCTCGTCGGAGAGGGACGGATCCCGGGGCCATGTCGCGATCCGGCCTCCCTCGCCTTGCTCCCCTACGAGGCCCTCTTCGACCGCGCCCTCTTCTCCGACACCGTCGACGCCGCCCTTAACCTCGTCATCGATCTGCTCGACCACGACCTCCTCCGGCTCCATCACGCATCCTGCCGCTTCAGTGAGCCTCCGGCCCTCCGTGGCCTTTTCCTCCTCCTCGTGCCCTCCAGCACCGTTTGCCGCTAGCTCCGTCGTAGTCGCCGCCTTTCCGCCGCCTGACGCTGTTTCAAGCCGCTCCTAGCTACAGAGGCGGCAGGTCTCGATCTTTGCGCCTCGCTTATCCATTTGGCACCCGGGGCTGCCCTTTTGGTCGCTGGAGCTGCCGGCTCATGCCCGCCGTTCTCTGAACTCACCGACGGGCACGCACGCGCACACACACGTTCTAACAGTGGGTTGACCCACTGACATGTGGGCCCGCCCAGTTTAACCATCCCCTAACCACCTAATTAGAACCTAATAAAAATATTTAGTTGAATAACTGAAAATGACATGTGGTCCCTTTCATGTAAAAGGCTGTTTAAAAATATCTAAGTCAATGGCATGTGGCCCCCCCACCTAATATGTTAAATTAATTAAACTGTTAATTTACACTACTCTATGACAGCTGGGTCCCACCAGCTAGATTGACCAGTCAATGTTGACCTAGTCAACTGCTGACTGGACTATTGACTTTGACCTGACCCCACCTGTAATACACTGTGGCTGGCACTGCACTATGTGACAAAAGTATTTACTGATTTAAATTGGGAATATAAATAAATCCTAAAATTGATTTAAATCTTTTAAAATTAATATAAAATAAACCGTAGCTGGGATGGAAAAACTTTGTACATGAAAGTTGCTCAGAACGACGAGACGAATCTGGATACACAGCCCGTTCGTCCGCCACGCGTCCCTAGCATAGTGAACCTGCAACATTTCACCTCAAGTTCATCTGTCCGAAAACACGGAACACCGGGGATACTTTCCCGGATGTTTCTCCCCTTCACCGGTATCACCTCATACCGCGTTAGAACACGTCTAGCTCTCTGTTATCCTGTTATGCACTTGCTTGCTATGTATTTTACTGTTTCTCCCCCTCTTCTCTTCGGTAGACCTCGCGATGGTGATGCCCCCTGTGGTCGACTACGCCACCGACGACCCTCTCTCTTGCCAGAGCAACCAGCAAGCCCCCCTTTGATCACGGATATCGCCTACTCTTCTCTATACCGCTTGCATTAGAGTAGTGTAGAATGTTCCTGCTTTCGGTTAATCCTATCTTGCATAGCCCGTCCTTGCTACTCAAGTTGTTACCTTTATACGCTATCCTCATCGCTTAGTATATGCTAGTGTTCCATCGGTGGCCCTACACTCTTGTCCGTCCGCCATGCTATACTCTTTGGGCTGTGATTACTTGAGGAGGTGATCACGGCATATACTATATACTTTACCTTTGTTACATTACAGTGATACCTGTTAGGAGATGGGGTGAAAGGACAGTGGCTCCATTCGGTAGAGGTGGGCCTGGGTTCCCGACGGCCCTCGACTGTTACTTTGTGGCGGAGCGACAGGGCAGGTTGAGACTACCTGGGTGAGAGGTGGGCCTGGCCCTGGTCGGTGTTCGCGGATACTTAACACGTTTAACGAGATCTGGGTATTTGATCTGAGTCTGGCCATTTGGTCTATACGCACTAACCATCTACGTGGGAGTAGTTATGGGTATCCCGACGTCGTGGTATCACCGGCACTTCGTGACGCCACGATCGAGCGGCGCGCCACGGATTGGAACGTAAGCCCGCTCTTGTATTAAGGGGCTAGTTACGCTTTCGGCCGCCTCGCAACGCGTGTAGGTGTGCATTGGGCGATGGGCCTGCACCCCATGCGCTTAGGTTTAGACCGGCGTCTTGGCCTCTCTGTTGTGCCTAGGTGGGGCTGCGGCGTGTTGATCTTCCGCGGCGGGCATGACCCGTAAAAGTGTGTCCGCCAAATGGGATCAAGCGTGTTGGGTTATGTGGTGCACCCCTGCAGGGAAGTTAATCTATTCGAATAGCCGTGATCTTCGGTAACAGGACGACTTGGAGTTGTACCTTGACCTTATGACAACTAGAACCGGATACGTTGACCTTATGACAACTGGTCGCGCGTGAAGCGCCGTGTCCTGCGGACGCCGCCGCCGTCGCCGTCCCGCTGGCCGGCTCGTCGCCGCCGCCCTGCTTGGCGGCGTGCTTTCGCCAAGAACCCGCCCAGCTGGCCGCCACCCGCAGCCGCTGCCAACGCCGTGTCGCGTGGCTGTGGCCACCGCAGCCGCGGCCTTCGCCGTTGCGTGGCGTGGCCGCCGTAGCCGTCTCAGTCGCGCTGGTCATCGCCTCGGCCAAGCCCGTGCACGACCAGTTGCCGTCGCCGGGGCTCGTCTTTGCCGATGTTGTGGTCTCGTCGTGCCGTGGCGGGCCGCTGCCGGCTTGTCCGCCGCCGCCGCGTGGCTTGGCCGCCATCGGGTGGCGCCGCCGCGCTGACCACGCTGGCGCCAGCATTCTTTGCACCCATCTTTGTGGGCGCTAGGGTTTCTAAGCGTCATTGCGGAAAAAGCGGCAAGGCGCTGAGCCAGCGCAGGCTGCTGGGCTCGATGGGCGGCGTGGAGACCCTGCTAAAAAAAGGGTGGCGCCGACTGCAACATGGAAACTTGCGGTTTAGCCCCTACAATTTCCAGCTTTTACACGAGTTTTTATTCCTCGGTAATATTTCATGCAGAAGCCCCTGGAACTGTCTGTTTAAGCTGAAAACGCGTATTTGGGCTTTAAAATTTGGGGCTATTTTTCACGTACTAGACGCGCTTAACATGCTTTCTTCTGTAACATGATTTTATTGTATGTTTTTACTGCTGTAGATTAATTGTTTAGCACTCTTAATCATTAAGTAAATCATATAATAACATGTTTTAAATAATGGAACATCATTTTTTGAATGAGTTTATCAACATCGCATTTGTGCAAAACATTACTTGTCAGTAATCTCATGATTTTTGCATAAATCATGAGACAATGGAATTGTCAACAAGGAGTTTGTCGAGTTGGCCTGCACAGGCTGAACTACCTGTCATGGTCCTCGGACTGCGGGCTCTTTCTCCAGGGCAAAACCCTCCTGAGGGCGATCGTTAAGGGGGTCCAGCTGGCCCCCACTGATCCCAAGTTCAAAACTGAGAAGGCGCAGGCTCTGCACTTTCTCCGTCATCACCTGTCACCTCATCACCTGTCACCTACTCTGAAAGATGAGTATATGTTTGAGCGTACTGCTTCTGGCCTTTGGACCGCTCTTAAGCAGTGGTTTGAGCAGCTGAAGTACACTGTGAAGCCACGTGCAGAGGCAGAGTGGATCCGTCTGAGGTTTGCGGACTTCAAGACAGTTGGAGAATACAATTCGGCTCTACACCGGATTTGTACGACTCTTAGGTTGTGTGGTACTGAGATTACCGACACCCAGAAGATTGAGAAAACCCTATTCACTTTCAACCCTGATGCGGTCCAGTCCTCACGGAACTACCGCCAGGGGAACTACACGAGGTATTCAGAGTTGATTGACGTCCTCCAGGTGGAGGAGGCGCAGGACGAGGTTCTGAAAAAGAACTTTGTCGCGCAACCACTTGGGGGGAGTTCTCGCCAGGAGGTGAACGCTCTCAAAGTCCGCAAGCCTCAACAGAAGAAGAGGGGCCGCAAGGGAAAGAAGAAGGGCCCTCAACCCTCCGCCCCGGCTAAGCAGAACAAGTCGGGCAAGGGAGGGCAGAGGCCTCAGGACTGCTTCCGTTGTGGCTCGGTGGAGCATTTCTCCCGCCAGTGCCGCGCACCACAGGAGGTCGTTGAACCATACAAGGCTCGGAAGGCGCGTGAGACACACCTCGCCTTGATTCAGGAGGGAGCACCACCGGCGCGCATGGCGGCACCCGTGATGATCTCTACGCCCCCTGCTGCGCCCATAGAGGCGACTCCCGTGGTGCCCATCGCAACAGCTTTGGCGGTCTCTACCGACACCTACGTCGCCATGGAGGTTGACCACATGGTCGCCTCGGCGGTGCCTCCACTATACATTGATGCTGCCTCCAAGATTATTTCTAAGGAGGATCAACTCAATAGTATGGAGATTGCGGCTGAAGTGAATGGCTTTTTTACAGAGTCCACTTAGTATACCTCTTTGGTTATCATGATTCCGTGATTTGATACAATAAATTTGAATAAATTCGATTTGGTTGTAAACTCTATGAGAGCATAAACTTATTCTTTACTTTGGCAATTGGATGACATTTATTTCATTCATTTATTCCATTATTTATAGATGATAGTATGTTATGCTCTGAGATGTGTGCATTTATTTTTAATGTAGTTTCTTCCTCATTACATTAATTAGATGTCATATTTTAGAACGCGTGTGGCGCCCGAATGGAGGAAACGTGCCTTGCCGATAGCGCCATCACTCATATGATTTTACGAGAAACTAAGTATTTTGAGTCCATTAAAAAATCTTTTGGAAGTATTATGACAATCGCCGGCTGCGGATCTCACATAGTTGGCTCCGGACGAGCCACTATTATACTTCCTATGGGAACAACTTTGATCCTTAATGATGCATTGTTGTACCCGGAGTCGACTCGTCCTCTTTTGAGCTTTAGAGACATCCGCACTAATGGTTTATATATTGAGACCAATGATGAAAATGGCAAGGAGTGCTTACTCATCACAAAGCGGGATGCAAGTGGTAAACATGTTATCGAAAGGCTTCCTTTGTTTGACACAGGGCTATACTACACTAAGATATTAGCACCGCCCGTGTACACTATCCTCAAGACCGTCTTTAGAAGCTCTGAACTCTTCTGCCTCTGGCACGATAGGTTAGGCCACCCCAGACTTAGGATGATGAGAAATATAATTAACAACTCGCATGGACATAATACTAATGTGAAGAACTTCCCGAATCCCGATGATTTCGTGTGCTCCGCATGCGCTAACGGGAAGTTAGTCATTAGGCCATCGCCCCTCAAGGTGAGGGATGAAATCCCCGCGTTCTTGGAACGTATCCAAGGGGACATATGCGATCCAATTCAGCCCCTCACAGGGCCGTTTCGGTACTTCATGGTGCTCATTGATCCTTCCTCTAAATGGTCAATGTTTGCATGCTGTCAACATGGAACCATGTCTTTGCAAAGTTGATCTCTCAGATCATACAAATGAGGAATAATTTCCTTGATTATTGTATAAAGTCTATTCGAATGGACAACATCGGAGAATTTACTTCAAAGGCGTTCGATGATTATTGCATGGCAATGGGAATCAAAGTTGAGCACTCGGTACCACATGTTCATACACAAAATGGACTTGCCGAGGCATTGATTAAAAGAATTAAATTCATTGCCCGACCGCTCCTTCAGGGTTGTAATTTACCAACTACATGTTGGGGCCACGCGGTGTTACACGAGGCCAATCTCATCAACTTTCGGCCGTCGGCCTACAACATCCACTCTCCTGTTCAACTTGCGCAAGGGTCGGCACGGAAAATTTCCCACCTTCGTAGGTTCGGTTGCGAGGTATATGTACCAATAACACCCCCTCAGTGATCGGCGATGGGCCCGCCGATGAAAGTCGGGGATATACGTTGGTTATGAGGCGTGTCCATAATCAGTATCTGGACCCCATGACAGTGACCGTCACACGACTCGCTTTTCTTGATTGCATTTTTGACGAGGATTTTTTCCCGACTTTAGGGGGAGAGAATCAACCCCTTGATGCTAAAAGTCGAGAAATCACGTGGCAAGCCACTGGGATCCATGCTCATGACCCGCGCACTGCTGAGACTGAGAGAGAAGTCCAAAAGATAATAGATTTGCAGTCTTTAGCAAATCAACTTCCTGACCACTTTAGTGACTTAAAGACTATGACAAAATCGCATGTGCACGCGCGCAATGCACCAGAAAGGGTTGAAATACCAAAGAAAATGATGGTATACCCGCTCCCGTCCAAAGGCCTAAAAGGACGAGAAATCCGGCTTCTCAAATCCCAAGTACTCGGGGACGCCCGACGAAAAAGGATAAGAGGGAATTATTACAGCCTATCGCCAAAGTACCCCAAATTGAAACAGGGAGCCAGTCGAGACCTGGCACAAGTATGGAAAATTCAGTGCACGAAATTCCAGACTTAAACTTTCCCATAGGGGAAACACCCAGCGGAGATGTGAGCGCACACATCGGCGCGGGAAATCTAAAGGAACTTGCTCCCATAATGGAAATTTGGTAGAGCAAGTGTTTGCGCCAGATGCGCTCCATGACGACATGGCCATAAATTATATTTATACTGGGAGTCCTCGAATCGAGCAACGGTGATTGTCGACATTAACTTTGCTATGTAAATTGCCTCAATCATAGATCTTGACCACGAGCCTAACACGCCGCTGATTGCAAGAAAAGGTCGGATTGGAAAGATTGGCAGCAGTAATTATCGCCAAATTATTATCTCTCAACAAAAGGAAGGTGTTTGGACCAGTTTGTTGAACTCCTCCCCACGTTCACCCTGTTGGCCATAGGTGGGTTTTTGTTCGAAAGAGAGATGAAAATAATAAGGTAGTACGGTACAAAGCAAGGCTCGTCGTTCAAGGTTCCACTCAACGACCAGGTGTCGATTTTGAGGAGACTTATTCCCCGGTCATTGATGGAGTTACATTTAGATACTTGATCTCGATGGCAGTAAACATGGGCTTAAAAATGAAACTAATGGATGTTGTCACTGCTTACCTGGATGGTAACTTGGATTCGAACATATACATGAAGGTTCCAAGGTATCCCTGTTTGAACCATGATAGAGCAAACAAGGGTCTATACGGTGTTCAACTTCAAAAGGCACCTTTATCGGACTCGAACGATCTGGTAGAATGCGGTACAATCGCTTAAGCGATTTCCTTCATCAGAAGGGCTACACGAGCAATAAAGATTGCCCATGTGTTTTCATACGGCGATCCCAATATGGATTCTCAGATAATCTCGATTATGCGTGGACGATTAAAACATAATCGGTACGCCTGAGGATATTGAGGAAGCGAGTTCCTACCTGATGTCGGAATTCGAGATGAAGGATTTGGGTAAAACCAAGTTATGTCTAGGTCTGCAACTTGAACATTCCTCTGATGGGATTCTAGTGCACCAGTCGGCCTACACCCAGAAGGTGTTGGAAAGGTTTGGATTTGATAAGGCATATTCTTCTAAGACCCCGATGGTTGGGAGATCTTTACAGCCAGACAAGGACCCGTTCAGGACAACGGAAGAGGGAGAGGAAACTCTGGGACCAGAGGTTCCTTACCTGAGTGCAGTTGGAGCACTCATGTATCTCGCAAACTGTACACAGCCAGACATTGCGTTTGCCGTCAGTTTGCTTGCGAGGTACAACTTTGAACTTACCAAAAGCTCACGTTTGATCGCCTCACTGACATCACAAATGAGCTTCGTGCTCTGGGCGCCACTGAGGTCACCAAGCATGAAATCGTCAAGACACTACTGAGATCACTTGATAGCTCTTTTGACACCCTTGCCCTCATGATACAAGAACGTCCTGACTTCAAGACACTCGATCCGTCTGATATACTTGAGAGGCTCAACACACATGAGTTCCAAATTTTCTCGAGAAAAGAGATATCTATGGTCCCAACTATGGCCGAACTTCGCGCTTTGAAGGCAAAAGTTGTTTCCTCATCCGAAGAAGAATCATCATGGTTCCGATGATCCCGAAGACATTGGAAAGGAACTTGCTATGCTTGTGAAGAAGTTCCAAGTTCACTAGGAAGAAAGGCTTGAAAGTCTTCACGATCCAGATCAAGAAATGATGAAGCTTCCACTCAAGACTACAAGAAGAGAACCTGTCACAAGTGCAAGAAAACTGGACACTATATCTCTGAGTGTCCACAGTGGGACAATGAGAAGAAGAAGAAGAAGAGCAAGCAATATGATTATGATGACAAAAGAAGAAGAAATCTTCAAAGTCTTCTTCCAAGTCCTCATCAAAGTCTTCATCACATAAGAAGAGCTCATCTGGCAAGGCTCGTGCTTTTGTTGGCAAGGAAATGGATTCAGAGGAGGAGTCTGCTTCTGAGGAGGTGGAGGTGGAGTCCAAGAGGAGTCCGACCAGGCGTTGCAAGTCCGGCTTTAGCCACGACCTATGTTGCCAAGTCCATCTTCAACATCAAGACAATGACTTCTACACCAAATACCAAGGCTGATGACAAGGACGACCCTGCTCCCACTTATCGCTTCATGGCACGCGGTGCCAAGGTAAAATCACGTGATGCTTACTTTCAAACATCAAGTGAAGATGACTCTGATTGTGAATCCAAACCCAGCTACAAAACACTTGCTAAAATTGCAACTGAACAACAAAGAGCTATGGAACATACTCAAAAACTATTAGACAAAAGCGATGATGACCGTTGGACGCGGAAATGACATCGTTCACAGTCCTTAGTTGAAGACATTAAAAATCTTCATGCTAAGTACCAAGAACTTGAAAGTCGTCATGAAACGCTCTCAACTACTCGTGAAAAGCTCTCCTATGATTATCTTCAAAGGAAGCAAGAGCTTGAGAAATTGAGAGCGGCTCATGAAGATCTTCAAAAGAGAATGAGTCACTTCGCTCAGCAATGTTAGTTCCTTCGGGATGGATTTGAACCACCATGTCTAAAATGTCTTGAGCGTGATATCACTACCTCTGTTGCCGAATGTTCAACTGCCATCGTTGCATTGTCTTCAACTACTAATGTGGTAACTAACCCCTCTGCGGAGGATACCATCGCTATTGCTGATGAAAATGCTAGGTTGAAGACATTGCTTGAAACAGGATGTATAAAAGTCTGAAAGGGCATCGACACTTCGCGATGTCCTCAAAAGCGGATTCCTGAACCGAAACCCTAGGAAAGAGGGTGTTGGGTTCGAGAGGAAAATGAATGTTGATGGTTCCCTCTTGGAAGCCCCGAGCAGTATCCCAAAACCACATGGGTTGCGCAAAGGGACCTTCAGTGGATCCATCCACCTTATCTGGCTTTACTGTGCTAACCATATTATCATTGATGAATCCTTTGATGCAAACTATAAGCTGTTCAAGAATCGAATGGTGAAGTGTTTGCGGTATATTGGTACTAACTGCAGGAATGGACCGCCTATGAAGAAGATCTGGGTTCCCAAAAGCTGTCTTGAGAATCTTCCGATGAATGTCATCATGACACCACACAGAAGAAGACAAACCCCAGACCTAAGGCATCATATGGTCCAAAGGCTTCATACAGACAGAGGACTCACCTGAGTCACCCTAACGCCAATGTTTTGCAGGGAAACAGTGCTCAAACCTGTGAATATGAGCGTGTGTCTTCAAACCGCTATGTTCATAGAACTAAGAACTTTTCTGCTTATTCATATGAGTATCATTCATCTCCTGCAAGGCTATTTGCTAGGGCTCCAAAGCCGAAATTCTCAGATGCTGCACTTAGACTCATTGCTTCTAGGCCACCCCTGAAGATGTGGGTGGTTAAGAAGAATTAACTCTCTTTTGCAGGAAAGGGTCTCCAGCCGAAAATCAAAGGCGTCTGATGCTATTGCCGGGGATCAAATGCCCAAATGGTCTCACTATGTATTTTGTTCCTGAATTATTTTCCATTCATCCTATCAGTCCTAATCTTGACTTAAGCTTGAATAATCCACTTGCCTGTCAAATGTTTATGCTTCACAATGCTCTTGGTGAAGCCTATCCCCCTAACTGTACTGTAGGGTATGACACCTCATGCTTCAGAATGGATTATGGACAGTGGATCACTAATCATATGACTAGTGATCGAAGTCTTCTCATGGACTCAACCTTACGTCCATCAAACAAGAGTCACATCACATTTCTTGACCTTTGGTAAAAGCAAGGCATTGGGTCTAGGTAGAGTTGCAATCTCAAAGGATCAACACATGTATAAAGTGATGCTTGTTGAATCCCTTGGTTTCAACTTGATGTCTGTCTCAATGCTTTGTGACTTGAACATGATTGTGATATTCGGAAAATATCATTGCCTTGTACTAATGGAATCGACAAGTCTCTAGTCTTTGAAGGGTATAGGAAAGATGATCTATACATGGTAGATTTCTCGTGTCGACAGCTTGCAGTATGTCTTCTTGCAAAAGCTTCGTAATCTTGGCTCTCGCATCGGAGGTCGGGCGTCTTGCACGAGGAACTTACACACACTCGCCAAGAAGAAGCATGTCATAGGCATCGAAGGTGTCAAGTGCAAGAAGGATCATTTGTGTGGTGCTGCGAAGTCGGAAAGATGACTAGGGCAAAGCATCCCCTCGAAGACAATCATGACGACATCTCAACCCTTTGAGCTGTTACACATGGATTTGTTTGGCCCTACTCATTACTCTACCCTCACAACAACTGCTTGTCTCTATGTCTTCGTCATTGTTGATGACTACTCAAGATACACATGGGTGCACATAATTCTCTACAAGACTGAAGTGCAAGATGTCTTCGGGACGCTTCGCCAATCGAGCAATGAACAATTATGGTGTCAAGATCAAGCATATCGTAAGTGATAACGACATCGAATTCAAGAACACCTGACTTGATCTTTATCTGGATACCATGGGAATCACTCATGAGTTCTCTGCTCCATACACACCTCAGCAAAATGGCATCATGGAGCGCAAGAACAGAACCCTCATTGAGATGGCTCGAACAATGCTCGACAAGTACAAGACACCAAGAAATTTTTGGCCTGAAGCCATTGATACAGCTTGTCATGTCATCAACCGTGTTTATATCCATAAGCTTCTGAACAAAACATCCTATGAGCTCCTTACTGGCAAGAAGCCAAATGTCGCCTACTTGAGTATTTGGGGCTAAGTGTTGGATCAAGGATCCCCATCACAAGTCAAAATTTGAACCCAAAGCTCACGAAGGCTTCATGCTCGGTTACGGAAAGGACTCACACTCTTCTGAGTCTTCAATCTCTATCTCTACAAAATCGTCGAAGCTGAGGCGTGCGATTTGATGAAACCAATGGTTCACAAAGAGAGTTCCTGCCAAGAACACTAGATGAAGCTCCGCCCAAATGAATCTATCAAGCTGATGGGAACCGTGAAATCATGCCAAATGAAGCACAACTGAAGAGGAACTTATCATTTACGCACCTAACCAACTGAAGACAATGCTCGACTGAAGACAATCCTCCCAATGATGACAATGATCAGCATGAGCAAAGTCTTCGTGCAGTTCATCCTCGAGTTGCAAATGAAGTACATGTTGAGAAGATAATTGATAGCATCAATGCACCTGGTCCGCTTACTCGCTCAAGAGCCGCACAACTAGCAAATTTCTGTGGGCACTTTTCATTTGTGTCAATATCAGAACCCAAGAAAGTTGCCGAAGCTTTTATGGAACCAGAATGGATTCAAGCTATGCAAGAAGAACTTCAACAGTTCAAGCTGAATAATGTTTGGGAACTTGTCAAGCATCCCCGACCTCGCAAGCATAACATTATTGGCACCAAATGGATATATCGAAACAAGCAAGATGAGCATGGTCAAGTCGTCGTAAACAAAGCACGGCTTGTGGCTCAAGGATATAGTCAAGTTGAAGGAATTGACTTGATGAAACATTTGCTCCTGTAGCTAGGCTTGAAGCTATTCGCATACTACTAGCCTATGCTAACCACCACAACATCTTGCTCTATCAAATGGATGTGAAGAGTGCATTTCTCAACGGCAAGATTGAAGAAGAAGTATATGTCGCTCAACCACCTGGCTTTGAAGATCCAAAACATCCTGATATGGTGTACAAGCTAAATAAAGCACTGTATGGCCTCAAACAAGCTCCTCGCACCTGGTATGATACAATCAAAGACTTCCTGAAGAGCAAAGGCTTCAAACCAGGATCCCTTGATCCCACACTCTTCACGAAGACATATGATGGTGAACTGTTTGTATGCCAAATATATGTGGATGACATTATCTTCGGCTGCACCAACCAGAAGTATAGTGATGAATTAGGATACATGATGCAAGAACAATATCAGATGTCCATGATGGGAGAGCTCAAGTTCTTCCTTGGTCTTCGAATTCGTCAGCAAAGGAATGTCATCTTTATATCTCAATAAAAATACCTCCAAGTTTGTTTGAACAAGTTTGGAATGCAAGAGTGCAAAGGATACACGATGCCAATGCCAGCCAAACACCACTTGGGTCCCGACGACAATGGTAAAGAGTTCGATCAAAAGGTATACCACTCCATGATTGGTTCCTTACTTTACCTATGTGCATCTAGGCCAGATATTATGCTTAGTGTTTGCATGTGTGCTCGATTCCAAGCGGCACCAAAGGAATCGCATCACTTAGCTGTGAAGCAAATTCTTCGATATTTGGCTCACACCCCAACACTCGGATTATGGTATCCAAAGGGATCAAAATTTGATTTGGTTGGATTTTCGGATGCTGATTATGCTGGTGAGAAGGTGGATCGCAAGTCTACCTCAGGCACATGTCACTTTCTGGGACGATCACTAAAATGCATTGGTCTTCAAAGAAGGAGAACGTATCACTCTCAACTGCCGAATCTGAATACATTGCTGCTGGATCTTTGTGCTCGGCTTCTATGGATGAAGCAAACTCTCAAGGACTATGGCGTCAATCTGACACAAGTACCTCTCTTCTGCGACAACGAAAGCGCCATCAAGATTGCCAACAATCCAGTCCAGCACTCGAAGACAAAACACATTGAAATTCGTCATCATTTTCTCAGGGATCATGTCATGAAGAAAGATATTGACATCATTCACGTCAACACTGAAGAGCAACTGGCAGATATCTTCACAAAGCCCTTGGATGAGAAAAGGTTTTGAAAGTTATGTTGTGAGCTAAATATCTTGGAATCATGTCCTGTGATCAAGCACACATCCTAACACTTATGCATGTTGATGACTTAGATGTGCAACACACGAAGTAACGTATATCTTCAATCTAATGAAGACTTACATTCTGAGTGGGAATACATTAACGTGGAATTTGACTTCGGAGCACCACGATAATTGTGCGCCGTGTCTGGGTCTAATACTTCCTATACGGTGGGTAACACCACCACCAAATTTCTTTGTTTGAAGTGTTTCACTCATGGCGTTATTTCTCAATATCTTCGCATTTGATTTGTCTTCAACCTATCTTCATGATTTTCTTCACTATGTTGATTTGGTTGCTGTCTGATATATATATATATATATATATATATATATATATATATTGTTCTGTCCTCTACAGCATTCACTTATAGCTATGTCTTCAAGTTGAATCTTTTGAACTAAGTGAATGTGATCGGACCCTAATCTCTCTATGCTCTCTATCTCAACTTTATCTGTCCAAATCATATGCATTCTATTGAAACTGTCAAATGTCTTCTCTGCGTCCTTGTCAGCAGAAGACATAGAGACAAACTTTAAGTCTGTTTTAAATGATTCATCCTTCATCGTTGAATTACGAGAAGCCGGAACGACCATCCGACAAACCTGGCGGGCGTGGGAACGTGGGACATCTCAGAGTATGTTGCATGCTTGCCACATGCCCCTAAGATGTGAACCGCCAGGGGCACCTGCGTAATTGCGCTGTGCCGCACACCTCCTTATAAATACATGTCCCCTGCTGTAAAGAAAATCTTCTTCCACCTCTCCACCTCGTCAAAACCCTAGCGCCACCGCTAGCTCTCGATGACGCCGGCGACGAAGCGCTTAGCTGCCGCGACTTCTCCAACGCCGTCCTCACGCCGGCCGCGAACATCTTCATCTCTGCCGCCGCCGTAGGTGTCCTCCGTCACCAAGTTAGGGCACGGTGGATTGAACTGCTCGGCTTCCTCTTCTTCCCGTCTAGCAGTTCTTCGAGTGGTAAATATAACTCTATTTTTACCATATGTTTGATCTTCAAGATTCATCCTACTTACCAAAATTAGTTTCCGCCCATACTACGTTAGATCTATTCTGTCTGCATCTCATACTGCCTAGTATATTCACTTAAGCTTCACAACTAGTTAGATTCCTCACTTGTACTTATTCACGGATTCGTACAAATCTGGAACCAACTCTCAGCGTATAAGTGAATGTCTTCGCATCATGAGGTCAATGTCTTCAAACTGATTTATCTTCAAAATCTTCTAAGAATGCATATGACCTCTTCCCCTTCCCTCGCATCTCTAATGCTGTCACAGGTACATGTCCGTGGGAGAATCCCTTGTTTCTCATAGTCTGCATTCGTTTGCAGAATTCTTACAGCATCAAACTAACTCTCCCGAAGCCAGTTCCTGTCTGTCCAGCAAACGCAAGCCTTTGAAGCCCTTGAACGTGAAGCCATTCAGTTTGAAGCTTATGGCTGCAGATAAATCAGTCAGGAAGGGCGGCAGACAGCGTCGTGAAGGAACCTCAAAAGATCTGCCTGATGACCTCGCAGAGCTGTACAAGACAGATCCCGAAGAGACTTACAATCAACGCAAGACGCGAATCCAATGGATTCGACGATATTGGGCTGAACAGTGGTTCAAGTACAATTTCGTCACCCAGGAATACGCCGAGAAGAATGCTATCAGATGCCCTTGGGGTGATATTCTCTTTCGAGGCCTTCCGCCCAAGAACATGGCTGAAGCTATTACACAAGGTTTCTATCCTTGCATGGTCCGTGGACCTCAGCCTGAGAATGCCGACCCAACGTCTTTGCTCTGGTGTCGTGACGATAATCTCTTCAAGCGCAACTTCCAAAGACGCAAAGGCTTCGCAAAGGAAAACAAGAAGTCATTGGGATTAGACTTCAACCCTGGTCCCTCTGCTCCCGTCTTGTTGCTCACGTGTGTTGAACCCAATGTCATCGGTCCCTTTTCAAACCTTGATGGCCTCATCACTTACATCTTGGTCCAAGGTGCCAAAGTGGATCACTCCGATGACGATGTTGTTTCTGATGAAGCCCCAACTCCAGCTCCTGCTCCTGCTCCAAAGCCGCAGAAGCAAAAGAAAGTCAAGGCTTCAAAGTCAGCTGCTCCACCAAAAGCTTCACGTGTGAAGCCACCATCGCACCTCCACGAAGCGATTAATGCGATCGAAGATCAATCCCGTATCTCCAAGAAGACGGAGAAAAGAAAGAAAATTGTCAAGAATACTGAATTGTCACTGACTCCTGCTGCCATTCTGCGAGAAGAGCACATTGATCTGTCCAGTGATGACGATCTTGCAGATGATGCTCTTGAGCAACTTATCAAGAGCAAGGAAGAAGCAGAAATCTTCAACAACTTGCCTCTCTTTGATGTGGCAATCATCCATCACTTCATTGATGAGTGGTTTGACACACCAAACATCAGCTTTGAAGATCTACAACTTCCTATTGGCCTCAGCGCCTCCTTCAATGGAGCCATTGCTTCTGAGCTAGCTCTAGCTCAGCGCATTGTTGAACTGAAGCATAAGATTGACTATGAGAAGGCTCAGTTCAAGAAGCATATGGCTGCACTCAGCGTGCAAGATGTCAAAAACTTCAAGTTCATGCTGCACGACCTCAAGGAAGCCTTTGTCAAGAAGCGTGAAGAAGCTAGAGGCTCTCGTGAGCGCATGAAGGCTCTGGCTGACAAGTGTGTGCTTGCCTACAATGAGGCTGAGAAGCGCAAGGCTCTTGGCCGTCCTGGCATTGACCCTAGAATGGCTGCAAAGAAAAAGAAGTCTTCAACTGACCAAGCTGCACCTTCAAGGCAGGAAGAGCCCCGCATAGTCTTCCCAAGCAGCATGACTGGCTCGAAGCCAAAGGTCCGGTCAACCGCTTCTGAACAGAAGAAGACGAGGGCTGCCGAGGCTGAAGCTAGAAAAAGGAAAAATCCTGACGCCTCTGATGCTGCTCCCTCCAAAAAGAAGCTCAAGACCAAGAAGAATCGGGCTGCTCCCACAGAGCCTTTGATTGTTGAACCCATTTCAGTGGTTCGTCCCGCGTCTGCAACCCAAGAACTTCGCATGACTGTTCATGAGCCTGCTTCCACAGAGGCTCCTGAAGCTGAAGAGATTCCAGCAGCTGATCCCATCACTGCTGAAGACATTGGTCACCATGACAATGTTGAAGATGATGAAGTTCTTCCTCAAATCGAGTACAATGTGGTATCGTCACCTGTTCGTACGAACAGCAAACTCATCAGCATTGGTCGTCCTCTGACGCCAATTGCTCAGGATGCTTCATGGGCTGATCGCCCACAACAACAAGACTCCCCTAGTACTCCCCAACAACAAGTCACTCCCCAACAACAACAACAACAAGAAGAGGAAGACTTTGCGGCGCAGGCAACCCCATCTCCAAAGGCGTCGCCAGCATTTCGCAGGCTTTGCAAAGGTCAAAGGCCTCAAGTACCTCTCTCGAGCGTTCCAGAAGGAGAAGTGCACCACCAACCTGTTGCACGTCAAGTGTTTTCAGAAGCCACTCCAGCTGTGAATGTCTATGAGTCTGAAGCCAAAGCTGCTGAAGACAATCCGGCTGCATCAGCCGCACACACCCAAGAAGAAGAATAACGTGTCCCTACACCCCCTGTAATTGAAGAAGTTATACCTGATATCAACGTGCCAGTGCCCGACCCTGCAGCTCCTCAAGTGGAGGTTGAAAACATTGAGGCTGCCACCTCCAACATCAATGAAGCCAATGACGTGGTCATGGCTGAAGCCAATGTGGAGCCTGTACCAACTGCTCCTGAAGCCACTGAAGGAAATGTGCCTGAAGCCAATGAGGCAACTGCTCCCGAAGCATCTGTTGAGCAGCCTGAAGCCTCAGTTGTTGCCACTGCTCCAGTAACGCCACCAAGGCCCTACACAATTGAGCAAGCATACAACTATGGCGAGCTAGTCACAGTAAGATGGCCCGTTCTGGTCCCTCCGCCTCATGTCTCTGGTCCTCAGTTCGACTATCATATTGAGCATAGGCCTTAGGTCCATAAGCCGAAGCCAAGACTGCCAAGGTTTCCAGGTACTGCCACCTCAACAGGGTCTTTCAATGCAAATGGCTTCAAAGCCCACAATACTTTCTTTGACAGTGCAAAGAACCCCTACACAAGGCCAAGGATATCATCTGACCATTTCTGGAGCTATCAGCAAAGAAGCTATTACTCATGTGTTCTGTATGATCAAGGCCGCATTTTCCCTCATATGCGCCTCGACACTGAAGCCATTGCCGGACTACCGTGCTTACAAGAAGCACTTGATTGCTTTCATGATGCAGGTCTGCTTGGTTTCATTGCATAAAGAACACTGGAATGAAGAATTAGTGCTTCAATTCTATGCTACCCTCCACATCCGCGGCTACAACAGAGATACGAAGACATGGGTTCTCGAGTGGATGATAGGAAATGTTCATCATGAAGCCAAAGCTCTTGACATCATTGAGCTCACAGGCCTACCCACTCCCGAAGAGCTGTTTGAACCTGGATTCAACTCCACCGTGATGCATTAGAGAGCATATTTCATAAGCCAGAACCCGACATGAGTCAGATGCTGAGCATGATGAAGCCACTGCCACACGATGCTGAATACCCTCAGCACTTCTTTGTTGATGACCTTGAGTATCTGCCTCGTACCATATATCACATCATCAGGCGAACTCTATGGCCAATCAAAGGGCATTCATCATCTGCAAAACTAGAAGGAGCAATGAAGACATTGGACTTTTATATCCTCAATGGCATCAGCTGCAACACGCAAGAATTCTTCATCCGACAATTGGCTGCGTCTGGATCTGATCTGTTTGGTCTGAAGTTCTATGCTCCATGGGTCATGCACCTCATCAAGATGCACTCCGCTATCAACTATCAACCCTCTGCTCGCAATCATCTGATCTTTCTACCAGAGGTTGATATGTCCGCTGAAGCCATATACCCCGAGCACCTTAAAAACGCCACTAAGTCTTCGTAATGCAGATCACCACAACTTCTCTCAACCCATGGAAGGCGTCCAAGCGGTATCTCGTGTCTATCCACATGGGAACACACGTCTGCCTCATCGTCGCTGGACTGAAGCCACTGAGAGCACAATTGGCCAAAGGCCTCGAAAGCGCTCTCGAGTCCTCAATGATCGAGAACTTCTTGTGGCGCTGCATCAAAAGCAAGATAAGCATCACTCCTGGCTCAAGCGTCAAATGCAAAGCCTCTAGAAAATGTAAACATGGTCTGAAAAACATGAAACTTGGTTTCAAGATGTCGACCCTGGCATGATCTTCTAATATGACATCAATACGCCATAGTTAAATTTTTAGCTGATTTCATGGAAGTTGTGATGTAAGATGCTTAGACATTGTAGTATCTTAAAGGAAGAATCGTGGTTTCGAGAGGGCAGACACCGGGTTTGAGGGCGAAATTAAAGTTTCTTCATTGGTCGGCCTTGATTTTATTTTCAATCAACATACACAATTACAAGTTCCATTTTAAAATTGGTATATATATATTTTTTACGGCTAATTCGCTATAGTTTGAAGTCATTAAGTGGATTTCAAGTCATTTAATGGACATAATTCAAATTCGAACTACTAGAACATGGATTAGTGCATGAAAAGGGGTTTAAAAGAAATCATATTTTTGTTATTGGGTAAATGTTTAGTGTAAGTGCATCTAGTGCCACCCCTAGTTGGTTTTGGAGTATTGACGACAAATGTGGTTGAGGGACTAATGCGTTTGTGAGAATTGCAGGATAACGCAGGTAGTGTCCCTCATTGATTCGGTTTACCTACGGAGACAACCCCTAAAAATGTATGAAGACATTGACGACAATGGTGGTACGTGAAGATATTCACATTGAAGACTATGACATGAGAAGACATTGAGTGAAGACTATGGAGCGCGAAGATTATGTCGTTTCGTTGTTTCCTTTTTTGCTTCTTTGTTGAGTCGTAGGAACCACCGTCTTTGTTAAGTGGGGTCCAAGTGATCATAGTCGAATGATCAAGTGATGCTCAACCCAAATCCTATGTCTTCGAGCGAAGACAATGAGAGCAAAACTTATCCAGAGCTGGATGAGTCGGCGTTGCTTGTAGCCCAAGTAAAGTTGCGGTGTGTGTTTGAAATCGACCGTTGGAACACGTGTCGGTTCCTTAGTGACCAGGGTCATTTCGAACATAACAGGTCGGGGTGCCTAGTGGCTATAAATAGCCCACCCCCTACACCATAAATTGGTGGCTGCTCAGAGTTAGTGCACGGCTTTTGTCGATTGAGAGCAACCCACCTCGAAGCCTTTGAGAGAGAAATCCTTGCGAGGACAAAGCCCAAACACCCAGAGCCAAAGAGTGTTAGGCATCATCAAGTTTTCCGTCATGTGACCTGAAGACTTATTACACTTGAGGACTGTGAGTCCTCCGGCCGGTTAGGCTTCGTTACGAGCATCCAAGAGTCATTGTGGATTGCCGGTGAACGCCGTCAGGAAGGTTCGTAAGTCTACCTTGAAGACTTACCAGAGTGATTGGGCGAGGACTGTGTCCTTAGCTCAAGGGGAATAAGGTGAAGACGCGGTCTTCTGAGTTGAATCTCAGCCTCCCTAACCAGATGTACAGTTGTCACAGCAACTGGAACTGGTCCAACAAATCCTGTGTCTTCAACAAGTGACTGGTTCTATCCCTTCCCTCCTTTACTTAGAGTTTGTCTTCGTGAAGTCATTGCCTCTTTGTCATACCTGTTTGACTTCATTGCTTGACTACTTTTGTTGATTGGCTTCTCACTATCTTCCATCTTGATCCTTACTACCAAGCTGCTATTAGTCCTGTACTTTCACGTTATTGCATACTTGACTATGGTTTGCTTGTTGTAGTTTACCTTCCGCTGCATATCAATTAGGTCATTTCTATTGTTAGTCTTCGAAACATCCGTGTTTTGAAGACTTTCCTAAAAATTGCCTATTCACCCCCCCTCTAGTCGATAACTAGCACTTTCATTTAGACCTCATCCCAAAAACAAAGAGGAATTTCATACATCGGGGTGGTAAGAGTCAACCGGAAACATTGAGCCTGTTGCCTTTTTTATTTCTATAAAATGCAAAAGTTGCCTCAAAAAAATTAAACTTGGCATGGTGTGGTGTCATGATGTGACACTAAATGGTTAAAAATTTAAACAATTTCATGAAAGTTGTGATGTAACCTGCTTACAAACCAGAGCATCTCACATGAAGAATCATGGTTTCAAGAGGGAACATGCCAGATTTAAGGGTGAACTGGAAGTTTGCTCAATTGCCAGAGCTACCTAGCGCTCGTCCTCATCGCGCAGGTTGGCAAGGTAGTGGCCTTGATCATCGGGTCATTACATAGGGGTGGACGGTTGGGCACCGACATTGTCAAGTTGTTGCATGGGGTCGACAGGTTGGGCGCTGGTGCTGGCCACGGTCGCAACCATCGCCTCGTCCTCCCGTTGTCGGGCTGCGCAGGTGGTCCGGCTGATGCAACCGGTGGAGGGAGTTGACTCGTGTAAGCCCAACATGGCTCCTCCGCATGGCAGACGCTGCCATGGACTGTGCCACCACCGTGGAGCCTCAGCCAGCAGGAGCTTCCCTCTACATGGACAATATGTGACAAAAAGTTAATGCCATCAGCAAAAGGGCGAGACGGCGAGCTGAGCCGAGAAAGGTTGTGGAGCGACGATAACCTAGGGCGATGAAGTCAATGCATGAGGTCTTTGGGGTTTTCATAGCTGGTTGGATGCTTGTGTGTCTTGGTTATTGATGAGGAGAGCCGCGTAGGAAGCCTGAGTGATTGCGCAAGAACAGGCTCATCGGCGCTCCATCGACGCCTCTTGGAGACGACACGTGTCCATCAGAGAAGCGTGTGTGGTGTGTAGGTTTGAACAGAAGCCACTAGCATGAGCGTGCTAACATAACACAACAGAAGATGATGTGATGACGCGTGAACACATGGTTTTGTTACCATGTGACACAAGCTACATTGCACACGAACGTTTCTTCGTTACCATGTGAACTGCATCGCACATGTTTCTTTGTGCACAACCGTGTGCAATATAAACCCCGCTAACTTTATTACATTTGAATGCATGACAGTCATTTCAAGAAGCTTGTCACTTGGAAGGCCTCCCTCCTCTCGCGCGGCAAGCACTTGCCACGGGTGCGCCACGTGCTCACCCCCATTGCCTGTGCACATTCTCCTTGCCTTGGCCTTAAACCCTTCCATCCTCAAGAGAATCACCACGGTGATGTGCGACTTCCTCTGGCATGGATGCAAAGATGCAAGATCCGACTGTTGCCTTGTTAGTTGTCCCAAGCTCTCCAAACCACTTGAGCTTGGAGGACTCGCGGTGTGCGATCTTCACCACATGGGCATCGCCCTCCGTGCTTGTCGGCTATGTCTACAAGAAACCGACCCTGAGCATCCATGGAGCCACCTGCTGAAAGTGCTAGTTATCGACTAGAGGGGGGGGGGGGGAGGCGTGAATAGGCGATTTTTATGAAAGTCTTCAAAACATGGAAGTTACGAAGACAAACAATAGAAATGACCTAATTGATATGCAGCGGAAGATAAACTACAACAAGCAAACCATAGTCAAGTATGCAGTAATGTGAAAGTACAAAGACTAATAGCAACTTAGTAGTAAGGATCAGGATGGAACATAGTATGAAGCCAACCAACGATAGTAGTCAAGCAATGAAGTCAAAAAGGTACGACAAATAGGCAATGACTTCACGAAGACAAACTCTAAGTAAAGGGAGGGAGAGGATAGAACCAGTCAATTGTTGAAGACACGGGATTTGTTGGACCAGTTCGATTCTTTGTGACAACCGTGACGTCCGTTAGGGAGGCTGAGATTCAACTCAGAAGACCACGTCTTCACCTTATTCCCCTTGAGCTAAGGACACACAGTCCTCGCCCTATCACTCTGATAAGTCTTCAAGGTAGACTTCCGAACCTTCACAGACTTCGTTCACCGGCGATCCATAATGACTCTTGGATGCTCAGAGCACGACGCCTAACCGGCTGGAGGATTCACAGTCCTCAAGTGTAATAAGTCTTGAGTCACGCAGACAAAGACTTCAAAGGATGCCTAACACTCTTTGGCTCTGGGTGTTTGGGCTTTGTCCTCGCAAGGATTTCTCTCTCTCAAAGGCTTCGAGGTGGGTTGCTCTCAAACAACAAAAGTCGTGCACTAACTCTGAGCAGCCACCAATTTATGGTGTAGGGGGTGGGCTATTTATAGCCACTAGGCAACCCGACCTGATATGTCCGAAATGACCTTGGGTCACTAAGGAACCTACACATGTTCCAACGGTCGATTTCAAACACACACAACAACTTTACTTGGGCTACAAGCAAAGTCGACTCATCCAGCTCTGGATAAGATTTGCTCTCATTGTCTTCGCTCGAAGACATAGGATTTGGGTTGAGCATCACTTCAGTCATTCTGACTTTGTTCACTTGGACCCCACTTAATAGTACGGTGGTTCCTATGACTCAACACAGTCGAAAAAGGAAACAACGAAACGACACAGTCTTCAAGGCCCATAGTCTTCACTCAATGTCTTCTCATGTCATAGTCTTCAATATGAATATCTTCTCAGACCACCATTGTCGCCAATGTCTTCATACATTTTTAGGGGTCATCTCCGGTAGGTAAACCGAATCAATGAGGGACACTACCTGTGTTATCCTGCAATTCTCACAAACGCATCAGTCCCTCAACCAAATTTGTTGTCAATACTCCAAAACCAACGAGGGGTGGCACTAGATGCACTTACAATCTCCCCCTTTTTGGTGATTGATGACAAACTGGTTGAAGTTTTCAACGGGGATAAAGTATGTGAAATTGTAAAGGATAGGTATTGTCTTCATAAGTGGCAAAAGGCTCCCCATGAAGATGTGCATATAAGTAATTTGCTTTTGGAATGCAAATGCACATGGCAGGTTATACTTGTGGAGATCCTCTTCAACTTATGAAGATAATTCATCATGCATGAAATGATATAACTAGGAGAATGTCATGCATAATGAAAAATGGACGTCTGTAGAATGATCTAAGTGCGGAAGTTATCATCGCACATGCGGAATTTATCATCGCATCACAGAAAAGCAAATAAGTAGCAGACGACCATTGAGTTTAAGTGTTACAACTCAAAGAACCAAATGTATCAAAAGCGAGAGTTGTAAACACTAGGCAAAATATAAAGCAACCGCCCATATGAACCCGCTTGAAGACTATCAAACTCATATGCTTCTCCCCCTTTTGTCAACAAGGACCAAAAAGGTTTGAAGACATAGAGCATCTACTCGTTCCCATGAGGAGTAGGTGAAGCAGCAGGGTTGTCGTTGTTGTTTGGCGGCGCAGAAGAATTTGGTGCAGTATTGATGCGTGCAGAAGTAGGGGGCGGTGAAGTAGCATCGTCTTCATCATCGATCACTTTGGCATTCACCGTTGCCGCGGATGAAGAATAGTCAGAGTCTTCAAGGGATGGAGTTCGACGTAGGACAGCATTTCGTGGAGGAGTGGAGTCAAGCTTGAATCTTTCAGTGAAGCCATCGTCTTGAAGATCTCGCTTCAAGACCGAGCAGCGTCAAACTCTTCCATGATCGCCGATGTGTCTCGTGGAGTGACAAAAGCATTCTTGGTGGCAAGATTTGAATGCGATTGACGTCCACCAAGAGGCTTTGCATCTGTCGCTTGAGCCAGAAGTGATGCTTGTCTTGTTTCTGATGCAGTGCCACAAGAAGTTCTCGGTCATTTAGGACGCGAGAGCGCTTCTTAGGCCTTTGGGCAATTGTGCTCTAAGTAGCTTCAGTTTGCGCACGGTGAGGCAGATGAGTGTTCCCAACCATTGGATAGACACGAGTTACTGCTTGGACTCCTTCCATGGGTTGAGTGAAGCTTTGGTGATCAGCATTTTGAAGACAAAGAAGCTTCTTGGCAGGCTCAGGGTATATGGCTTCAACTGACATATCAACCTCTGGTAGAAAGATCAGATGATTGCGAGCAGAGGGCTGATAGTTGATAGCAGAGTGTAGCTTGATGAGGCGCATGACCCATGGACCATAGAATTTCAGGACAAAAAGGTCAGATCCAGACGCAGCCAGTTGCCGGATGAAGAATTCTTGTGTATTGAAGTTGATGCCATTGAGGATGTAAAAGACCAATGTCTTCATGGCTCCTTCAAGTTTTGCAGATGATGAATGCCCTTTGATAGGCCATAGAGTTCGCCTAATGACGTGATATATTGTGCGGCGGATACTCAAGGTCATCAACAAAGAACTCCTTTGGGTATTCAGCGTCGGTGGCGAGGCTTCATCATGCTCAACATCCGCTCATGTTGGGCTCGCTTATGGAAGATGCTCTCCAGTGCATTGCCGTGGAGTTGACAATCAGGTTCGAACAGCTCTCCGGGAGTGGGTAGGCCTGTAAGCTCAATGACGTCAAGAGCTTTGGCTTCATGATGAACATTTCCTGTCATCCACTCGAGAATCCATGTCTTTGTATCCCTGTAGTAGCCGCGAATGTGGAGGGTAGCATAGAATTGAAGCAAAAGTTCCTCATTCCAATGTTCTTTGTCTATCACAAAGTCGGCGCACTGCATCACGAAAGCGATCAAGTGCTTCTTCTAAGCATGGCGATCTAGCAATGGCTTCAGTGTCGAGGCGCATATGAGGGAAAATGTGCCCTTGATCATACAGAACGCAGGAGTAATAGCTTCGCTGCTGATAGCTCCAGAAACGATCTGATGATATTCTTGGCCTTGAGTAGGGGTTCTTTGCTCTGTCAAAAAAGGTGTTGTGGGCTTTGAAGCCATTTGCATTGAAGGACCTTGTAGAGGTGGCAGTACCTGGGAACCTTGGCAGTCTTGGCTTTGGTTTCTGGACAGAGGCCTATGCTCAACATGATAATCAAACTGAGGACCAGAGGCATTAGGCGGAGGGACCAGAACGGGCCATTTGATGCTGATCACCGACCGTAGTTGTATGCTTGCTCAATTGTATGGGGACTTGGTGGCGGAACAAGAGCAAAGGGCAACAACAGAGGCGCCAGATCGGCACAATGATGCTTCAGGAGCAGTTGCATCATTGGCTTCGCACATTGGTTGGTGCAGGCTCCACATTTGCTTCAGCCATGACTACGTCGTTGGCTTCATTTGTGTTGGTGGTGGCAGCCTCAAGATTTTCAATCTCCACTTGATGAGCCGGAGGGTCGGGCAATCGCACGCTCACTTCAGAACAACTTCTTCAAGAATGGGGAGTAGGGACACGTTCTTGTTCTTGGTTGTCATCGGCCGATGTACCGGATTGTCTTCAGCAGCCTTTGGCTTCGCATTACCGGAGACATTCACAGTCGGAGTGGCTTCTGGAAACACTTGACGTGCAACAGATTGGTGGTGCACTTCTCCTTCTAGAACGCTCGAAAGAGGGACTCGAGGCCTTGGTCCTTTGCGAAGCCTGCGTAATGCTAGCGTCGCCTTTGGAGATGGAGTTGGCTGGGCCTCAAAGTCTTCCTCTTCTTCTTGCACAGGTGGTGTGACTTGTCGTTGTTGAGGAGTACTGGGAGTCTTGTTGTTGTGGGTGATCGGACCATGATGCATCTCGAGCAATTGGCGTCGGAGGGCGACCAATCTTGATGAGTTCGCTGTTCGTGAGAACAGCGATGATACCAAGTTGTGTTCGATCCGAGGAAGAACTACATCATCTTCAACATTGTCATTGTGACCAATGTCTTCAGCAATGGGATCAATCACTGGAATGTCTTCAGCTTCATGAGCCTCTATGGAAGCAGGCTCATGAACTATCATCCGTCGTTCTTGGTGTTCAGATGCAGGGCGAACCATTGAGATAGGTTCAACAACTAAGGGCTCTGTGGGAGAAGCCCGATCCTTCTTGGTTTTGCGCTTCATCTTGGAGGGAGCAACATCAGAGGCTTCAGGATTTTTCCTTTTTCTGGCTTTAGCCTCGGCAGTCCTCGTCTTCTTCAGTTCTGAAGCGGTTGACCTGACCTTTGGCTTCGAGCCAGTCATGCTGCTTGGGAAGCCTATGCGAGGTTCTTCCTGCCTTGAAGGTGCAGATTGGTCATTGATGGCTTCTTCTTCTTTGCAGCCATTCTGGGGTCAATGCCAGACGACCAAGAGCCTTGCGCTTCTCAGCCTCATTGTAGGCTTGCACACACTTGTCAGCCAGACTCTTCATGCGCACACGAGAGCCTTTAGCTTCGTCGCGCTTCTTGAGAAAGGCTTCTTTGAGCTCGTGCAACATGATCTTGAAGTTTTTGACATCTTGCATGCTGATCTCTGCCACATGCTTCTTGAACTGAGCTTTCTCATAGTCGATCTTGTTCTTCAGTTCAACGATGTGCTGAGCAAGAGCTAGCTCAGAAGCAATGGCGCCATTGAAGGAGACGCTGAGGCCAATGGAAAGTTGCAGATCTTCAAAGCTGAGATTTTGGGTGTCAAACCACTCATCAATGAAGTTATGGATGATTGCTACATCAAAGAGAGGCAAGTCATTGAAGATCTCTGCTTCTTCCTTGCTCTTGATCAGTTGCTCAAGAGCATCATCTCGCAAGATCTTCATCATTGGATAGATCAATGTGCTCTTCTCACGTAATGGCAGCAGGAGTCAATGTCCGATCAAGTATTTTTGACGATTTTCTTTTTCTTCTCCGCCTTCTTGGAGATACGTGATAGATCTTCGACCGCATTAATCGCCTTCAGAGGTGCAAGGGCTGCTGGCTTCGCACGTGAAGCTTTTGGAGGAGCAATGATCTTGAAGCCCTAGCCTTCTTTGGCTTCTATGGCTTTGGAGTAGGAGCTGGGCTTCATCGATTGTCGATATTATCATCAGAATGATCCACTTTGGCACCTTGGACTGAGATGTGAGTGATGAGGCCATCAAGGTTGTAGAAAGGACCGATGACATTGGGTTCTGCATCACGTGAGCCGTTAGCACGGGGAGCAGAGGGACCAGGGTTGAAGTCTAATCCAAATGACTTCTTGTTTTCCTTGGCCGATGCCTTTGCGTGCTGGAAGTTGCGCTTGAAGAGATTATCGTCACGACACCAGAGCAATGACGACGGGTCGGCATTTTCAGGCTGAGGTCCACGGACCATACAAGGATAGGAACCCTGTGCAATAGCTTCAGCTCTGTTCTTGGGTGGAAGGCCTCAAAAGAGAATATCACCCCAAGGACTTTTGATAACATTGTTCTCAGCGTATTCCTGGGTCACGAACTTGTATTTGAACCATTGTTCAGCCCAATATCGTCGAATCCATTGGATTCGTGCCTTGCGCTGATTATAATCCTCTTCAGGATCTGTCTTGTAAAGCTCTAAGAGGTCATCGGGCAAATCTCTTGATGTTCCCCCACGATGCTGTCTGCCACCCTTCCTTACTGATTTCTCTACAGCCATGAACTTCAAACTAAATGGCTTCAACACGTTCGAAGGCTTCAAAGGCTTTCGCTTGCTGGACAAACAAGAAATGGCTTCGGGAGATTTAATGTGATGCTGTAAGAATTCTGCAAACGAATGCAGACTATGAGAACCAAGGGATTCTCCCACGGACATGTACCGTGATAAAGATTAGAGATGCGAGGGAAGGGAAGAGGTCATATGCATTCTCCTAAGATATTGAAGATAAATCAGTTTGAAGACATTGACCTCATGATGCGAAGACATTCACTTATATGTTGAGAGTTGGTTCCAGATTTGTACGAATCCGTGAATAAGTACAAGTGAGGAATCTAACTAGATATGAAGCTTAAGTGAATATACTAGGCAGTATGAGATGCATACCGAATAGATCTAACATTGTATAGGCAGAAACCAATTTTGGTAAATAGGATGAATCTTTGAGGATCAAAAAGATGGTAAAAATAGAGTTGTATTTACCACACGAAGAACTGCTAGATGGGACAAGTAGGAGACCGATCAGTTCAATCCACCGTGCCCTAACTTGGCGACGGAGGACACCTACGGCGACGGCGGAGAGGACGATGTCCGCGGCCGGCGTGAGGACGGCGTCGGAGAAGTCGCGGCAGCTAAGCGCTTCGTCGCCGGCGTCATCGAGAGCTAGCGGTGGCGCTAAGGTTTTGACGAGGTGGAGAGGTGGACGAAGGTTTTCTTTACCGCAGGGGACATGTAAGGAAGTGTGTGGCACAGCGCAATTATGCAGGTGTCTCTGGCGGTTCACATCTGAGGGGCACGTGGCAAGCATGCAACATACTCAGAGTTGTCCCACGTTCCCACGCCCGCCAGGTTTGTCGGATGGTCGTTCCGGCTTCTCCGGATTTCAAACAATAAGGATGAATCATTTAAAACAGACTTAATGTTTGTCTCTCGTGTCTTCTGCGACAAGGACGCAGAGAAGACATTCGACAGCTTCAATAGAATGCATATGATTTGGACAGATAGAGTTTGAGATAGAAAGCATAGAGAGATTAGGGTCCGATCACATTCACTTAGTTCAAAAGATTCAACTAGGAAGACATAGCTATAAGTGAATCTTGTAGAGGAGGACAGAACACTAGTATATATATCAAAAAGCAATCAAATCAACATAGTGAAGAGAATCATGAAGATAAGTTGAAATTTGAAGACAAACCAAATGCGAAGACATAGCAAAAATAACGCCATGAGTGAAACACTTCAAACAGAGAAATTTGGTGGTGGCGTTACCCACCGTATAGGAAGTATTAGACCGAGACACGGCGCACAATTATCGTGGCGCTCCGAAGTCAAATTCCACGTTAACTTATTCACACTCAGAATGTAAGTCTTCATTGATTGAAGGTATACTTTACTTCGTGTGTTGCACATCTAAGTCATCAACATGCATAAGTGTTAGGATG
This sequence comes from Aegilops bicornis, assembly GCA_021605145.1. Taxonomy (NCBI): domain Eukaryota; kingdom Viridiplantae; phylum Streptophyta; class Magnoliopsida; order Poales; family Poaceae; genus Aegilops; species Aegilops bicornis. The sequence goes on along the minus strand of CM038673.1, from coordinate 481,783,990 downwards.
TGTGCCTGATCATAGGACATTTGAGGATTCCAAGATATTTAGCTCACACCGTAACTTGCAAAACCTTTTCTCATCCAAGGGCTTTGTGAAGATATCGCCATTGCTCTTCGCTGTTGACGTGAATGATGTCAATATATTTCTTCATGACATGATCTCTAAGAAAGTGATGACGAATTTCAATGTGCTTTGTCTTCGAAAGTGTGGACTGGATTGTTGGCAATCTTGATGGCGCTTTCGTTGTCGCAGAAGAGAGGTACTTGTTTCAGATTGATGCCATAGTCCTTGAGAGTTTGCTTCATCCATAGAAGCTGGCGTAGCAAGATCCAAAGAGCAATGTATTCAGATTCAGCAGCTTGAGAGTGATACACAGTTACGCTTCTTTGAAGACCAACAGACAAGTGATCGTGCCGTAAAGTGACATGTGCCCGATGTAGACTTGCAATCCACCTTGTCACCAAAGATAATCAAGATCCGAGAATCCAACCAGATCAAATTTTGAGCCCTTTGGATACCATAATCCGAGTGTTGGGGTGTGAGCCAAATATCAAAGAATTCACTTCACAGCTAAGTGATGCGATTCCTTTGGCGCCGCTTGGAATCGAGCATACATGCAAACACTAAGCATAATATCTGGCCTAGATGCACATAGGTAAAGTAAGGAACCAATCATGGAGCGGTATACCTTTTGATCAAATTCTTTACCATTGTCGTCGGGACCCAGATGGTGTTTACTGGCATTGGCGTCGTGTAACCTTTGCAATCCTGCATTCCAAACTTCTTCGCACAATCTTTGAGGTATTTTTCTTGAGATATGAAGATGTCATTCCTTTCTTGTGAATTTGAAGACCAAGGAAGAACTTCAGCTCACCCATCATGGACATCCGATATTGCTCTTGCATCATGTATCCAAACTCATCACTATACTTCTGGTTGGTGCGGTAGAAGATAATGTCATCCACATATATTTGGCACACAAACAATTCACCATCATATGTCTTCGTGAAGAGTGTGGGACCGAGGGATCCAGGTTTGAAGCCTTTGCTCTTCAGGAAGTCTTTGATCGTATCATACCAAGCGCGAGGAGCTTGTTTGAGGCCATACAGTGCTTTGTTTAGCTTGTACACCATATCTGGATGTTTTGGATCTTCAAAGCCGTGGTTGAGCGACGTATACTTCTTCTTCAATCTTGCCGTTGAGAAATGCACTCTTCACATCCATTTGATATAGCAAGATGTTGTGGTGGTTAGCATAGGCTAGCAAGATGTAATAGCTTCAAGCCTAGCCACGAGGAGCAAATGTTTCATCAAAGTCAATTCCTTCAACTTGAGTATATCCTTGAGCCACAAGACGTGCTTTGTTTCTGACGACTTGACCATGCTCATCTTGCTTGTTTCGATATATCCATTTTGTGCCGATAATGTTATGCTTGCGAGGGTCAGGACGCTTGACAAGTTCCCAAACATTGTTCAGCTTGAACTGCTGGAGTTCTTCTTGCATAGCTTGTATCCATTCAGGTTCCATAAAGGCTTCAGCAAATTTCTTGGGTTCTGATATTGACACAAAAGAAAAGTGCCCACAGAAATTTGCTAACTGTGGTTGCTCTTGAGCGAGTAAGTGGACCAGTGCATTGATGCTATCAATTATCTTCTCAATTTGTACTTCATTTGCAACTCGAGGATGAATCGGACGAAGACCTTGCTCTTGCCGATCATTGTCATCATTGGGAGGATTGTCTTAAGTCTAAGCATTGTCTTCAAAGTTGGTTAGGTGCAGAAATGATAAGTTCCTCTTCAGTTGTGCTTCGTAAGGCATGATTTCACCGGTTCCATCGGCTTGAGAGATTCGGCGGAGCTTCGTCTAGTGTACTTGGCAGGAGCTCTCTTTGTAAACCATTGGTTTCATCAAATCGCACGTACACAGTTTTGACGATGTTGTAGAGATAGAGGTTGAAGACTCTTTAAGAGTGCGAGTCCTTTCCGTAACAGATCATGAAGCCTTCTTGAGCTTTAGGTGCAAATTTTGACTTGTGATGGGGATCCTTGATCCAAAGACCTAGCTCCAAATACTCAAGTAGGCGACATTTGGCTTCTTGCCAAGAAGGAGCTCATAGGATGTTTTGTTCGTAAGCTTATGGATGTAAACACGGTTGATGATGTGACATGTCAGTATCAATAGCTTCAAGCCAGAACTTTCTTGGTGTCTTGTACTCGTCGAGCATTGTTCGAGCCATCTCAATGAGGGTTCTGTTTTTGTGCTCTACGATGCCATTTTGCTGAGGTGTGTATGGAGCAGAGAACTCATGAGTGATTCCCATTGTATCCAGATAAAGATCAAGTCCGGTGTTCTTGAACTCAGTGCCGTTGTCACTTTTGATATGCTTGATCTTGACACCATAATTGTTCATGGCTCGATTGGCGAAGCGTCTGAACACATCTTGCACTTCAGTCTTGTAGAGAATTATGTGCACCCATGTATATCTTGAATAGTCATCAACAATGACGAAGCCATAGAGACAAGCAGTTGTTGTGAGGGTAGAGTAGTGAGTAGGGCCAAATAAGTCCATGTGTAACAGCTCGAAGGGTTGAGATGTCGTCATGATTGTCTTCGAGGGTGCTTTGCCCTAGTCATCTTTCCAAATTCGCAGCACCACACAAATGATCCTTCTTGAACTTGACACCGCCGATGCCTATGACATGCTTCTTCTTGGCGAGTGTGTGTAAGTTCCTCATGCCAAGATGCCCCAGCCTCCGATGCGAGCCAAGATTCTCAAGCTTTTGCAAGAAGACATACGGCAAGTCGTGGACCTCCGAGAAATCTACCATGTATAGATCATCTTTCCGATACCCTTCAAAGACTAGAGACTTGTCGATTCCATTAGTACAAGGCAACGACATTTTCTGAATAGCACAATCATGTTCAAGTCACAAAGCATTGAGATGTACATTATTGTTGAAACCAAGGGATTCAACAAGCATCACTTTATCCATGTGTTGATCCTTTGAGATTGCAACTCTACCTAGACCCAATACCTTGCTTTTACCAAAGGTCAAGAAATGTGATGTGACTCTTGTATGATGGACGTAAGGTTGAGTCCATGAGAAGACTTAGATCACCAGTCATATGATTAGTGCATCCACTGTCCATAATCCATTCTGAAGCATGAGGTGTCATACCCTACAATACAGTTAGGGGGATAGACTTCACCAAGAGTATTGTGAAGCATAAACATTTGACGGGCAAGAGGATTATTGAAGCTCAGATCAAGATTAGGACTGATAGGATGAATGGCAAACAATTCAGGAACAAAATACATAGTGAGACCATTTGGGCATTTGATCTTGTGCCCTACAAGTTGTTTTAGGTCCCTAGCAATAGCATCAGACACCTTTGATTTTCTACCGAGACCCTTCCCCGCAAAAGAAAGTTAATTCTTCTTAACCACCCACATCTTCGGGTGGCTTAGAAGCAATGAGTCTAAGTGCAGCATGTGAGAACTTCGGCTTTGGAGCCCTAGCAAATAGCCTTGCAGGAGATGAATGATACTCATATGAATAAGCAGAAAAGTTCTTAGATCTATGAACATAGCGATTTGAAGACACACGCTAATATTTATAAGTTTGAGTACGGTTTCCGTGCAAAACATTGGCGTTAGGGTGACTCAGGTGAGTCCTCTGTCTGTTTGAAGCCTTTGGACCATATGACGCCTTAGGTCTGGGGTTTGTCTTCATCCCAGGTGGTGTCATGATCACATTTATTGGAAGATTCTCAAGATAACTTTTTGGAACCCAGATCTTCTTCATAGGTGGTCCATTCCTGCAGTTAGTACCAATATACCTGGCAAACACTTCACCATTCTGATTCTTGAACAGCTTATAGTTTGCATCAAGGGATTCATCAATGATAATAGGATTAGCACAGGTAAAGCCAGATAAGGTTGATGGATCCACTGAAGGTCCCTTTGCAGCAACCCATGTGGTTTTGGGATACTGCTCAGGCTTCCAGTAGGAACCATCAACATTCATTTTCCTCTCAAACCCAACAACCTCTTTCCTAGGGTTTCGTTCGTAATCCGCTTTTGAGGACATCGCAAAGTGTCTCGATGTCCTTTTCGCATTTTTATACATCCTCGCTTTCAAGCAATGTCTTCAATCTAGCATTTTCATCGGCAATAGTAGTGGTATCCTCCGCAGAGGGGTTAGTTACCACATCAAGAGTTGAAGACAATGCAACAAGAGCAAGAAGTGGAACATTCAGCAATAGAGGCAGCGTTATCACGCTCAAGGAATTTTAGACATGGTGGTTCAAATCCATCCTGAGCGGGACTGATCCGTTGAGCGCGAAGTGACTCATTCTCTTTTTCAATATCTTCATGAGCCGCTCTCAATTTCTCAAGCTCTTGCTTCCTTTGAAGATAATCATAGGAGAGCTTTTCATGAGTGGTTGAGAGCGTTTCATGACGACTTTCAAGTTCTTGGTACTCAGCATGAAGATTTTTTATGTCTTCAACTAAGGACTGTGAACGTGTCATTTCCGCGTCCAACAGGTCATCGCTTTTGTAACAGTTTTTGAGTATGTTCCATAGCTTTTTGTTGTTCAGTTGCAATTTTAGCAAGTGTTTTGTAGCTGGGCTTGGATTCACAATCAGAGTCGTCTTCACTTGATGTTTGAAAGTAAGCATCACGTGATTTTACCTTGGCACCACGTGCCATGAAGCAAGAGGTGGGAGCAGGGTCATCCTTGTCATCGCCTTCACGTTGGTGTGGAAGTCATTGTCTTCGGTGTTGAAGATGGACTTGGCAACATAGGCTGTGGCTAGAGCCGGACTTGCAACGCCAGGTCGAACTCCTCTTCGCACTCCACCTCCGCCTCCTCGTATGCGGACTCCTCCCTAATCCATTTCCTTGCCAACAAAAGCACGAGCCTTGCCAGATGAGCTCTTCTTATGAGATGAAGACTTTGATGAGGAATTGGAAGAAGACTTTGAAGATTTCTTCTTCTTCTTATCATCAGAATCATATTCCTTCTTCTTCTTCTTCTTCTTCTCATTGTCCCACTGTGGACACTCAGAGATATAATGTCCAGGTTTCTTGCACTTGTGACATGTTCTCTTCTTGTAGTCATGAGTGGAAGCTTCATCATTTCTTGAGCTAGATCGTGAAGACTTCAAGCCCTTCTTCTTAGTGAACTTCCGAACTTCTTCACAAGCATAGCAAGTTCCTTTCCAATGTCTTCGTGGATCATCGTAATTGCAATGATTCTTCTTCAGATGAGGACACAACTTTTGCCTTCAAAGCGCGAAGTTCGGCCATAGTTGGGACCATAGATATCTCTTTTCTCGTAAAGTCGGAACTCATGTGTGTTGAGCCTCTCAAGTATATCGACGGATCGAGTGTCTTGAAGTCGTATGCGTTCTTGTATCATGAGGGCAAGGGTGTCAAAGGAGCCGTCAAGTGATCTCAGTAGTGTCTTGACAATTTCATGCTTGGTAATCTCAGTGGCGCCGAGAGCACGAAGCTCATTTGTGATGTCGGTGAGGCAATCAAACGTCAGCTGGACATTTTCATTGTCATTTCTCTTGAAGCGGTTGAAGAGGTTGCGAAGAACACTGATCCTTTGATCTCTCTGGGTTGAGACGCCTTCATTGACCTTGGATAGCCAGTCCCAGACTACCTTCGACATTTCCAGAGCACTCACACGGCCATACTGTCCTTTGGTCAGATGACCACAGATGATGTTCTTGCCAGTAGAGTCCAGCTTGAATGAACTTCTTGACATCGGCGGGGTGACACCTTCACCAGCTTTTGGGAACGCCGTTCTTGACGACATACCGTAGGTCGACATCAATGGCTTCAAGATGCGTGCATCTTATTCTTCCAAAGAGGGATATTCAGTTCCATCGAACACGGGCAAGCAGCGGATACTTTGATTATCCCTGCAGTCGACATAGCTAAAACTCCAGGTGGTTAAACCGAATCACACAGAACAAGTGAGTACCTTGCTCTGATACCAATTGAAAGTGCTAGTTATCGACTAGAGGGGGGATGAATAGGCGATTTTTATGAAAGTCTTCAAAACGTGGAAGTTTCAAAGACAAACAATAGAAATGACCTAATTGATATGCAGCGAAAGATAAATTACAACAAGCAAACCATAGTCAAGTATGCAGTAATGTGAAAGTACAAAGACTAATAGCAGCTTAGTAGTAAGGATCAGGATGGAAGATAGTATGAAGCCAACCAACAATAGTAGTCAAGCAATGAAGTCAAACAGGTACGACAAATAGGCGATGACTTCACGAAGACAAACTCTAAGTAAAGGAAGGGAGAGGATAGAACCAATCACTTGTTGAAGACACGGGATTTGTTGGACCAGTTCCAGTTGCTGTGACAACTGTACGTCTGGTTAGGGAGGCTGAGATTCAACTCAGAAGACCACGTCTTCACCTTATTCCCCTTGAGCTAAGGGACACAGTCCTCGCCCAATCACTCCGCAAGTCTTCAAGGTAGACTTCCGAACCTTCACAGACTTCGCTCACCGGCGATCCACAATGACTCTTGGATGCTCAGAACGCGACGCCTAACCGGCCGGAGGATTCACAGTCCTCAAGTGTAATAAGTCTTCGTGTCATGCGCATGTAAATACTTGATGATGCCTAACACTCTTTGGCTCTTGGGTGTTTGGGCTTTGTCCTCGCAAGGATTTCTCTCTCTCAAAGGCGTCGAGGTGGGTTGCTCTCAAACGACAAAAGCCGTGCACTAACTCCGAGCAGACACCAATTTATGGTGTAGGGTTGGGCTATTTATAGCCACTAGGCAACCCGACCTGATATGTCCGAAATGACCTTGGGTCACTAAGGAACTGACACGTGTTCCAACGGTCAGATTTCAAACACACACGGCAACTTTACTTGGGCTACAAGCAAAGCTGACTCATCCAGCTCTGGATAAGATTTGCTCTCGTTGTATTCGCTCGAAGACATAGGATTTGGGTTGAGCATCACTTCAGTCATTCTGACTTTGTTCACTTGGACCCCACTTAACAGTACGGTGGTTCCTATGACTCAACAAAGAAGAAAAAGGAAACAACGAAACGACACGCCTTTCAAGGCCCATAGTCTTCACTCAATGTCTTCTCATGTCATAGTCTTCAATATGAATATCTTCACATACCACCATTGTCGCCAATGTCTTCATACATTTTTAGGGGTCATCTCCGGTAGGTAAACCGAATCAATGAGGGACACTACCTGTGTTATCCTGCAATTCTCACAAACGCATCAGTCCCTCAACCAAATTTGTCGTCAATACTCCAAAACCAACTAGGGGTGGCACTAGATGCACTTACACCTGCAACTTCCCAACAATGAGGAGACGCGTCATTTCTTTCGTGCCTCCATGAACTGGACCATCGGGGATGGGCAGTAATTGTTGCTTCTCGTGCGATCATTGGATCGAGGGTTTGTCCATTACCGAGAATGCCCCTACCCTGATCTCCCTCATCCCGCGACAGTGGCGTCGAGAACGGCTCGTCTGTGATGCTACCCACAAAAATCTATGGATTTGAGGCATTCATGGATCCCTGGACCTGCCGGTACCATTGAGTATGTTAACATGTGGCGGCAGATTCAGCGAGTCCAGCTCACTGCCGAGCCAGACAAGATCACGTGGAAGTGGACCAACAATGAGGTTTACACAGCCACCTCAGCCTAAAGGGCCGTGTTCCTCGGGTCGACCACCTTGCCTTTCTGGCGTCTCATCTGGAAGTGTTGGGCACCGACGAATACCAAATTCTTCCGTTGGCTCGCTTCCATGGATATTTGTTGGCCGGCTGAGAGTCGTCCCCGCCATGGTCTCCCCCACGACCCCGTGTGCAAATTATGTTGTTAAGAGCTTGAGACCATGGACAATCTGCTTGTCCCGTGTTCCTTCGCTAGGATCACATGGCATGAGATCCTATCTTGGCGTCGCCTGCTGTTGCGGATATGACTACTGAGTGTAAACCGCCCAGGAGGAGCTGGATTACACTCACAAGGAGTCCCGTACAAGAGCCCATGAAGATGAAGGATATGGCGCTTTAACTATGGAGGCTTAAAGGCCCAGAGCCCAAATGGCGGATTAGGGCCCATAATAGTAAACCGCCATATACGTATAACTTGTATTGTAAGTTAGGGAAAGGAAGAGACCGAGCCGGACATTGTATGAGCCGGCCTCGGGATTCTGTAAACCGGCCGGGCGTCAACCTGTGCATATAAAGGGACGACCCGGCGGCGGTTCAGGGACAAAAAACAACAGCTTGAGAGATAGGTAAAGCGGATTCGCTCCCTGCTCATCGAGATCAATCAATCCCACAACAAGTGGATCGTAGGCTTTTACCTTCACTGCAAGGGGCCGAACCAGTATAAACTTCCTGTGTCCTTTGTTCCGGTTTAACCCCTTTAAGCTAATCTCGTTGTGATGGCTCCACGACTAAGCCCTTCTGCTAGGACATCTGACGTGTTAATTCCACGACAGTTGGCGCCCACCACGGGGCTATCGCATGATGGTTTCGAGTTCTTAAAGGGCAACTTTGAAGGACTCAAAGGGTACGCCATTGGCCGGATGACCAAGAGTCATCGCGGCAAGCTCTACATCGATGATGCTGGATGGGGCCCCAAGGCCGGCTCAATTGAGTACGGGTACCGAGTCCCCTTTGGCGGAATTCACGTTTTCATCGGCAAGATCGGTGAACCGGGCCCTGAGCCGGACATCTCCACCGACCTCGTCGAAACGGCTCAGCGTGCAAGTCCTGCCCGGGTTCAGCCTGCCATGAAGCGTGCATTCGTAGGGTTCATCCATGGTGCGGAATCTGAACCGGTGTCCGACGGTGAGACGGCCATCTACTCGGATGATGAATCATCCACTGGCGAAACCGAGTCGCTATACCAATTGCAAGATGGCCGGATTGGGGGCTATTTCGATGGCGACAGTATTCCGGACCCCTTTGGACCGCCGAACCGGGTTGCAATCTTCATGGCCGGTACACAGCCCACCTTGCAATCTTCATCTACAGCAGCAATGATTTCCGGATCGGCAGCCGGGCCCTACGCGCCGGCCGACTCAGGTTCTTTCCGATTTGTTGGACGCTTTGACGACATTGCTGACCACGGCAGTCACCCCGGAGACCCAAGATAAGCATAATGCGGAGGTTACAAAACTGAAGGATCACATAACTCAGGCCAAGGCGGACTTGGCGGCTGAGGAGGCCAGGATGACCGAAGAGCGGGCCGCTTTAGATGCCCAATCACAGCAGATCCAGGCGCAGAATTACCGGCTTATGTTGGATTAGAACGCGTCAAACGAAGTTATGAGGAGGAAGTACCGGTCTCGTCTGCCGCCGGTTTACGAAGGAATGAATCTCTTCAATACGCCGGGAGCCGGGCCTAGTAATCCGACAGCAGTAAACCGGACCGAGGCACCTGGGGCGGCGCCGGATCAGCCATGGGTGATGGTCCTGCCTCGACGGACGGACAACCCGCCCCAATACGTACCAACACCACCAGGTCACTTCTCTAGCCCTTTGGATAACATGATTGTTGCAGCATCGCGTTTGGCAGCTATTTCGATGGAGGGTGACTCGCTGGTGGTGATGGAGACACGACGGGCCAGGGATCTTCTTCAAACCGCTGTTGTGCAGCAGCAGGCTTATTCCTACAGCCGAGATAGAATACATTCAACTCCCCATCCGAGCAAGAGTTACAGCAGACACATGGATGAACCGACCGTGTCAAGCAGTGCGCGGCGCCGTGATGCCCCTCGAGGGCCTAATCCGGCGCACGGCGGTATGAATGCTCAGGATGTGGTGAACAACGGCAGAGCACAATGCGAAGCAGAGTTAGCGGCGCAATTGGCAGCGCAGTACCAGAATCATCAAACCGCTCCGGTTCAACCAGCGGCATCAGTTGAACGTGGTTTGGCCTTTAGCTCTTGGGGAGTGCCGTGCCTCACCACGGCTCTGCATAATGTGCGGCTGCCCAAGGATTTCAAGGGTCCGCGTAAGGTGCCTAATTATACCGCCGATCAACCCCCTGGGGCGTGGGTTGAGAGTTATGAGATGGCAATGAAGATGCTGGATGTGGATGAAGCAGCGTGTGCAAAATACTTCACCATGATGTTAGACGGAACGTCTCACACCTAGTTGAAGAGCCTGCCTGTTAACTCGACCAGTTCATGGGACGAGTTGAAGGCCCGGTTTGTAGCGAACTTTAAGGGTACGTGCAAACAACCCATGTCCATTGTGGATCTGGCTGCTTGTGTCCAAGGAGAGAACGAATCAACAACTCATTGGGTGCGCCGGGTTTCAGAAATCCTGCATTCGTCAGGCCGCATCAATCCTGATACGGCAATCGTGACCTTGGAGGGTAATTGTCGGTTTAAGTCACTGAAGATGAAGTTGGGACGGATCAAGCGTCACTGCAACGATATGGGAACGCTCATGGCGGCTCTGGTTAAGTATGCTGATTCTGATAATACCAAGGACCCCAATTCTAATGAAGAAAAGCAGGAGAAGGGAAATAAGAATGCCGGTACAAAAGGACAACATAACCAGGCGAGCCACGGGAACAATGGTAAGCATAAAGTGGACAACTCGGACTTTGTGGCTAACACCAATATGCAGGGCAATGCGAAGCGTCGTAAGGGTAAACCGCCTCAGCGCGGTGGAGGCATGAATCTGGAGCGCCTGTTAAACTAGCCCTGCCCAAAGCACGGGACGAAGGAGGTTCCGACCACGCACCTCTGGAAGCATTGTTTCATCATGAGGGAATTCAAAAGCTCTGATCACTTCCGGTATGATCAGGGTCCATATGGCGGTTCCGGTCCAGGGTATCACGGGCCGGGTTACGGTGGAGGCGGTTCAAACACGGGATTTCAGAATAATCAGGGCAACCAAAACAACCAAGGTGGTCACAATCAGCAGAATAATCCGAGGAATCAGCAGCAGTCGGGTTATCAGAGCAACCCGAAGCAGTTAAATGGTGGATAGTACCATGTCTTCACTACTAGTCTGTGCAAGCGTGATCAGAAGCTCCATAAAAGGGCAGTAAACTCTGTTGAACCGGCAGTGCCCCGTTATCTGTGGTGGTCTGAACAGCCTATTGTTTGGAGTCGGGAGGTTCATCCGCCCCGGGTTGATAATCCTGGCCATCTAGCTTTGGTGGTTGCACCGCAGGTTAGATGTTATAAGTTCACCAAAGTGCTCATGGATGGAGGGAGCAGTATCAATATCTTGTATTATGAAACCTTCCGGCGTATGGGGTTAACAGATAAGAATCTTAAACCGTCAAACACCATTTTTCACGGTGTGGTGCCTGATAAATCGGCTTACCCGGTTGGTAAGATAGCTCTGGAGGTGGTTTTTGGTGATGATCATGGTTCAATTTCCTTACCCATTGTGGCGGTTAGCTTCTTTCCTTGGTGGTCTACTGTCGCACATGCCGCAACAGCCAGCCTGCACAAGGGAGTGAACTCCATCATCGCTCTGGTCGCTTGGTCCATCCAGAAACACGTAATGATGTAGTCTTCGACAATCTTCGACCATCGAACAACGACCTTCCTCACACTATCATGTACTCCCTCCATCCGGAAATACTTGTCAAGAAAATGGCTAAAAATGGATGTATCTATAACTAAGATATGTCTAGATACATCCATTTCTTCGACAAGTATTTTCGGGCGGAGGGAGTATGAGGCTCGTTTGTGGGCACGCGTTGGAGCCAAAGGAGGCTCAGTGTTCCGCTGTTTCCCCAACGGCGTCTAGGTCTGGAGGAACAAATGGCATTTGAAAATAATGTCAGCAGGATGAGAAGGGAACTTATGTTCAATAGTAATCTTGTTACAGGTGGTCCAAAGAGACCACAACAGCGCCCCTACGCAACGCCAAATAATCCTAGCGAAACCACCCCTATGGGCGCTGATAATGGCACGCAACTCCCCACCAGAATGAGGGTTCCAGTTTTTTCCAAAAGCTTTCCGGACCACACTCCAAGCAAAACAGGCGAGGTGGCAATTGAAGAAGATGTGATTGGCATCTTCATGAGCGCCACAGACCGCACAGGAGCCGTCTGAAGGTCCGTTTCTCTTGGCCACGTTATTGGAAGATGGGAGCCGGTCACGGAACATTTGCCACATGAACACCTTGATTTTGAGGGGGATAGCCACTTTCCACAGCCCCCGAGCCATGTCAAGTGTAGGGCCCTCCGTTAACTTGGCATAGAGCGACTTAATCGAAAACTTCCTAGAATTTGTGAGAGACCAAGACACAGCGTCATGCTCGGTGTTCAGCATAGTTCCGGATAGTGAGTAGCATAGCCCGTCCCATGACACGCGTTCTGGGTCGGAGAGTGGTCGCATGAAGGAAATTGTTGGGGGTGAAGTTCCCAACACGTCTGCCACTAATATGTCGGTGTTCGTAGCTAGGCGGTATAGAGACTGGTGGCTTTGCCACAGTGATTCAGACCCGCACCAAGAGTCTAACCAGAAACATGTCGATCTACCCTTGTTAACTCGAAACTGTGCTCCTAGCGCAAAAGCCGGTCTGACCGCCTGGATCCCGTTCCAGAAGGTTGAACCTTTGGCTTTGGAAGTGAGGAAGTTTTCGTCAGGGAAGTATTTCACCCTAAGGATCTCTGCCTAGAGCCCGTGCTCATTTTGATAGAGCTTCCACAACCATTTCGTCAAAAGGGACACGTTCATGAGTTTGGAATCAAGTATCCCCAATCCTCCAAGCTTTTTTGTCGATAAACTGCAGCCCATTTGACTAGGTGGTACTTCTTTTTGGTCCCGGTTCCTTCCCAAAAGAACTTGGACCTAGATGTGTCAGGCTTGGCGTGGACTCCATCAGCAAGAAGGAACATACCCATGGTGAACATAGGAAGTGAGGAAAAGACTAGTGTTAGTCAAGATAAGCCTAGCGGCTGAGGACATGAACCTACCGCGCCAAGACTCGAGGTTGTCGTGGGACGCGAAGCTGACATGGCGTAGTCAATGGAAGTGGTGGACATAGTTGTCGGCTGCAAGGATGCCGCCGACACTAGCTAGTGTCGAAGCAGAAGACGGCACCTAGCTAGTTATACATATTTTCACATTTTATTTATAAATTAAGTACTCTGTTGTTGAAATACCATGTTTATCGTTACAAAAAATGTACTCCCGCCATCCCATAACATCAAAGCGTTTTTAAAACTAGTATAATGTGAAAAATGCTCTTATATTATAGGACAGAGAGTATCATTTTTGAATTAACCATGTGAGGACAGAGGGAGTACCATATTTGAACTAACCATGTGAATAATTTCGCACAATTAATATTGAGAAATTGTGTGTGATGGTACAAATCACAACAGACGGTTAGTTTCCCTAAAAAAACACAGACGGTTAGTGCAACCAATGGTTAATGAACCGAGCTGAAATGTGTGTGTGAAGCTTTCCATCACCACACTCGTTTAGATATGCAGAAGCGCGTGTGCTCGACGTCGCCCACGATTTGCTTATGAGCGACAAAAAGATAGATGAAGCGTCTTCAATTACTAGTGCTACAAAGAATACAAGGATGACCAGTTCTCATCATTTACATGTCCTACTAGCTAATTACAGGTTGGGTTATCCGGTCGACAAGATAGCCAGGTTTACACGTTGATGAAGGGCGCGCCAGTGATGATTTCTGTGGCCGCGAGAGCGACGAGGCCGAGCATGGCGAAGCGGCCGTTCCAGAGCTCCGCATTGGCGTTCATGATGGCGCCGGCTCTGCTCTCGGCGCTCTCGCCCTGGAGCAACGGAACCAGCGACGCCATGGATAGCACTGCCACGATGTAGGCGAACCACGCCTGCCCGGTGCCACAGCCAAGCTGCGCGAGGAGCCCATCGCCGCGGCCTGCCTCCACCGCCAGCGCCGTCACGAAGCCCACCATGGCCAGCCGCCCGTTGATGCGCTCCGGCGCAGGGCCACTGAACGCCAACGCGTCCCAGATCGAGGTGCTCGTCTGTGTCAAGAACAAATATCAGAAACGTGCCACTGGGCTGAGATTAGCTACAGCGCCGTGCTGCTTATATGGCATGCATACCTTGGGTTTGTTTGGCGGTGGTGCGCTCGGGCCCTCCGTTTGTGCCCTGACGACGAAGGCGTGTCTGCCCAGCGCTGGCATAGACTGGGTGCCGAAGCGGCCAGCCGAGCCGCGTGGCAGGACGGCCGCACCGGCGAAGGAGCTCATGGCCATCATGGTCGCCATTTCAGCTGCGGACGGAAGGTGCACGAAGGACGCAAGAAGATGCTGCGACAAGCGATGAACCAGCTAGAAGATTGCTTGTTGGTGTTTGATGTCTCGCCGAGTGTTTGTTGTTGTATTGTTCGGAGTAAGTGGCCACAATTTATAGGCCGTCCTACGCGCGAGCCAACCCGTGACGAGCTGGGCGCGTTGGCCGCGTCGGTGCCCACGTCGCGAGCGGCTCTCAGCCGTGAATTTACCCTCTACGTGGAGCGACGCAGCGCACGTGGACACATCGAGGACTAAAGCACGGGCCAGAAGCTCGTGTCGACGCTCAGTGGGTCGGGCTTTGTCTCATTATTACTCTCACATGTAAACTAATCTTTTTCGTAAACTTTCTCATGTAAACTAACAAAAAAGCATTTTAGAGACACAGCGGAACATGATTATGTTACTATCGAAACTTCAAAATTCGGACAAGGTGGCAATTATATTCAAAAGAGATGGATCCAACATTACGTTGCTATCGAAATTAGAAATCCTTTTATTTTCAACTTCTATTAAAGCGTTCATATACAAGTCCATGATATACCTGGAAGATTTGTTTCAAATTGTCAAGGAATTTCTTTCTACATGATCTTATTAGGTAATACTTCCTTCGATCCATATTAATTGGCGCTGACTTAGTACAACTTTAATCATTATAAAATATCACCTAAGAAACAGAGCTGACAATTTTACATGGACTCTAGTCGTAGTCTATGGGGCTGCCCAAGATGGGCATAAACCGGCTTTCCTTCGGGAATTGGTAAACCTGGCGAAGGATAACAGGAAGAAAAAAATAATGACTGTTTCGACACTCATTGGCCCTTCCTATTCAACGCTGTGATAGACAGTTTGGATCTTCGGGAGGCGAGTATGTCGGGGCGTCAGTTCACATGGGCTAATAACCGATCTGTGCCGACATATGAGAAGCTTGATATGATACTCATGGATACCGAATGGGAACTAAAATTCCCTCTGGTAACCGTACGAGCCCTAGAGCGTATCGAGGCGTTATCGGATCATGCACCCATCATTCTAGATTCTAAATCTACGAACCTAGCTGCACGTCGTCCTTTCAAATTTGAATTGGGATGGATGCACCGGGAAGGATTTGTAGACATAATCAAGAATGTTTGGGAGAGGCCGGTTGTTGGTCATACACCTATTCACAGATGAAACTTTAAAATGAGGGCCATGAGGCAACATCTCACTGGGTGGGCGAAACATACCAACGGGATAGATAAAAAAGAAAAACAACGACTCTGTACCATCATTGATGACCTCGACAAAATTGCTGAGGCACGCACCTTATCTCAACAAGAGATTGAATTGAAAAATCAATCTAATGAGAAGGTTGCACGTCTTTTGCGAGAAGAAGAGATCAAATACTACCAAAGATCCAAAGCTGATTTCATTCTGATGGGTGATAGTAATACAAGATACTTCCAATTGGTCGCCAATGGGCGGCATAGGAAGAAATGTATTTACAGTCTCCAACAAGATAAGGGGCGGATCGAAGGTCAGGAGGAGCTCAAAAAGTATATCACTAACTACTACAAATCTCTGTTCAGGGCGACCGCCAAAGGGAACTTTACCCTTGATGAGACCCGAACAGATGATATCCCACAAGTCACGGCCGAAGAAAACGATATCCTTACATCACCATTCTCTGAAGAAGAGGTGAGAGCTGCGGTGTTCCAAATGGAACATAACAAAGCTCCAGGTCCAGATGGTTTTCCCGTAGAATTCTATCGTAATTTACGGGATATGATCAAGTCTGACCTAATGGAGTTGTTTAATTGCCTTCATGCCGACAACCTTGACCTATTCAGACTTAATTTTGGTGAGATTGTCTTGTTGCCGAAGGTTAAGGAGGCTGAACGGATCCAACAGTTCAGACCCATAATGCCTCCTTAATGTCAGCTTCAAATTTTTTACCAAAGTGGCTACGAATAGGTTAAACTCGGTAGCTGACCATGTTGTCCGGCCATCTCAAACGGCTTTCATGCAAGGAAGAAATATACTTGATGGCGTAGTAATCCTGCATGAGACCGTCCATGAGATGCAATCAAAAAACATGAGTGGAGTAGTATTAAAGATCGACTTTGAAAAAGCCTATGACAAGGTCAAATGGTCTTTCCTCCAACAGGCCCTAAGGATGAAAGGTTTCTCCGATAAATGGCGCGAGTGGATCCATAATTTTGTAACTGGAGGTAGTGTGGCCATCAAAATCAATGATGATGTAGGCCATTACTTTCAAACAAAAAAAGGATTACGACAGGGTGACTCCATGTCTCCAATGTTATTTAACATTGTCGCTGACATGTTGGCTATTCTGATTGAGCGCGCCAAGCAAGACGGCCAGATTGCAGGAGTAGTGCCACACCTTGTGGATGGTGGTCTCTCTATTCTGCAATATGCCGATGACACGATTCTCTTTATGCAACATGACCTGGACAAGGCTCGAAACCTTAAACTCTTGTTGTCAGCGTTTGAGCAAATGTCGTGTCTTAAAATAAACTTCCATAAAAGTGAAATTTTCTGCTTTGGAGAAGCCACTGAGGCGGCGGCCGAATATGCTGACCTGTTTGGTTGCGCACATGGCCAATTCCCGATTAAATATTTGGGAATACCGATTCATTATCGGCGTCTCACCATTGCAGAGTGGAAGCATGTAGAGGAGCGGTTAGAGAAACGATTGAGCAGTTGGAAAGGCAAATTGCTCTCAGTTGGGGGACGAGTGGTTTTGATTAACTCTGTCCTCACAAATATGGTTCTCTATATGCTTTCTTTCTTCCAATTCCCAAAAGGGGTCCTGTCGGTGTCAAAACCGGCGGATCTCGGGTAGGGGGTCCCGAACTGTGCGTCTAGGCGGATGGTAACATGAGACAAGGGACACGATGTTTTACCCAGGTTCAGGCCCTCTTGATGGAGGTAAAACCCTACGTCCTGCTTGATTAATATTGATGATGTGTGTTACAAGAGTGGATCTACCACGAGATCAAAGAGGCTAAACCCTAGAAGCTAGCCTATGGTATGATTGTTGTTCGTCCCCACGGACTAAAACTCTCCGGTTTATATAGACACCGGATAGGGTTAGGGTTACACAGAGTCGGTTACAAAGGTAGGATATCTACATATCCGTATCGCCAAGCTTGCCTTCCACACCAAGGAAAGTCCCATCCGGACACGGGACGAAGTCTTCAATCTTGTATCTTCATAGTCTTGGAGTCCGGCCGATGATGATAGTTCGCTATCCGGACACCCCTAGTCCGGAACTCCTCGGTAGCCCCTGAACCAGGCTTCAATGACGACGAGTCCGGCGCATGTTGTCTTCGGCATTGCAAGGCGGGTTCTTCCTCCGAATAATTTATAGAAGATTGTGAACACCGGGATAGTGTCCGCTCTGCAAAAATAAATTCCACATACCACCGTAGAGAATAATATTACACAAGATCAATCTGGCGACGTATTCTGTGGCGTGACATCGCATTCACTACCAAGCCTTTACTCAAATCGCTTTTACTGTTCCACCTCGGTAGCGTTTAGCGGCGGTTTCCTTGGCACGCCTTGTCGAGCGGAGGTCGTGTTCCCCTTATTCCGGGATTCCCATCAATACGGACGTGGGTAACCCAACCGCGCCATTGATTGTGACGCTTGGGACATAAGCGAGTTTTACCAGGCCGGTGGGGTCACATGTTTTTGTCCGCCCATATAAGAGGATAAAGATCCAACCCTTTTACCTGCGCCTTCTTCCTCCTTGGCTTATCCATCTCCGCGAACTCGATCTCCAGCGCCCAAGTCCGCACTTCTCACCTCAACCTTCTCCAGCTATGTCCGGAGCGGGAGGCAAGTGGATGGCCTCCTCCGTCACGGAGGGGCAGATCGAAGCTGCGCGACGCCGGATATTTGTCCAAAGAACATCGCGCATCGGCTCCCCGACGAGGGAGAGCTCGTCCCCAACCCGAGCCCCATGAGAGGGTGGTATTTCTTCCCCATTTCCTCCGCTGGACTGGGCTTCCCGCTTCATCCCTTTGTCCGGGGCTCATGTTCTACTACGGCCTAGATTTCCATGATCTGGCCCCAATTTCATCCTCAACATCTCGGCGTTTATCGTCGTAAAGTAGGCTTTCTCCTCAGATCCAGCCCCACTTGACGTGGCTCAAGACCTTCAGTCAAGTCAAGATTGTGAAGGGCAGCCAAGCGGAGTGCGGAGGCGCCATGGTGGGCAGGATGTCCCACGTTCACGTGGTGGAGGGCACTTTCGTGGAAACCATCAAGGGTGGCAATCGGGTGGTTCTACATCACCGAGCCGCTGCGTGACTCCCTGATTGGGCAGCGGCCCCGAATTCAGATCTCAGCATCCCTACACGGCTCACCTCCTGGAAAGAGAGTGGCCGGTCTTGGGGGGATTCAGAGGAGCTGACCGGACTCCAAGCCTGTATCCAGAAGCTGGTGGACAAGAAGCTCAAGCTTGTCAACGTAGTCCAGGTCATGCTAATCCGCCGGATTCTCCCGTGCAATGCCGACGGGGCTTCAATATGTGGGAGTTTGATCCGCGTAGCACCGGACCTGGCGGGCTCTTCGACACTACGCATTTAAGATGTCCGGAAGGTGTTGTTCAAGGCGCTGAAGCTCCCGCATCCGCCATCAAGATCGCGGATTCCGCCGCAGCGTCCGGTGACGAGGTAAGTGATTTCACCACTTGTTTTCCATAGTTTGGCTCTATGTGGGATCTAAACTCCCTTTACCTTTGACAGAATGGCTGGCGAAGGCGAACGGTTTATCCGTCTGCCCCATTGCCGGAAGGACCCAGCGGACGCCCGCCTAACGGGGCTGCTGGCTCCGGCACCCCACGTGTTGCCGGAGAAGAAGGCCAAGAAGATGGCCACGGGGACTCGGAAGAGTTCCCGTTTTCAGGTGCTATCGGATGATGAATCCGAGGCCGGCTCCTCCCACCAAGGTGAGGAGGAGAAGAAGAAAGCCTCTCCCCCAGCAGGGGGAGGGAAGAAAAGGAAGGCCTCCCCAACAAGGGAGGCCGAAGGGTCCAAGAAGGGAAAAACTCTTCCCCCGGACTACTCCGCCAATGCCGATGATGATGACGAGGATCGGCCCCAAGGGCCAGGCCTCGGCGAGATCGTAAGTATCCGGACTCCCGAATAACTTCAAGGTTTTTTCTTTTCGCCACATAATGTCTTTCTAATGCCGCATACAACCCTGTAGTCCGCCCAAGGATGATCTTCCCGTTTCGTCGAGCGGGTCCTTGGGTGCGTCAGATATGGATTCCCATCCGACTGCCTCCACCCCGTGCCATGGACGACGCCGAGGTGGGATCCTGCAAAAGGACCCAACAGGAGGAGGAGGACCCGGAGGTGTCACAGACACCCTCCGGACTGTGCACCAGACTCAGCCCGGAGGCCACAGTAGCTCCGGAGTCCGGCGGGCGACCCCTTCGTAAGAAGGGCAAGACCGTGACGTCGGCTGCCTCCGTCCAACCGGAGGTGCCGGATAATTTGCTGGAGGCGCTCAACGGCGCCTCCATCGAAGAGGAACACCACACTGTTATGAGTGCGGTGATTCAGAAGGTTCAGCTCGCCAAGAGCGGGCTGACCGAAGCCTGCAGCAGCCTTCTAACAGGCTTTGAGGTAAGAATTTCAATATATGTAAAATGGTACCGCATAGACAATAGCCCCTGATGCTCGGTTCGGTGTTCGGAAAGAAAAGCCGGACTGAGGATCTTTAGAAAGATAAACGCAGGAGTCATAAAAATATGTCAATATGGGATTGCAGGTTGTGCTGCTGACCTCCGCCGCACTGACTACAGAGGTCAATACTTTGAAGGAAAACCTCGAGCGGTCCGAGAACGAGCTCGGCCATGCCAAAAAGCAGCTCGAGGAAAAGGAAGGTGAGTAATACCTTATGAAAATTGTACCTTACAGAAAAGGATTTGGTTGCAAGAAAAATGTCAAGGATAACGTGGGTATTGCAGGGGCCACTAACAAGGTGGCGACCCTGAAGGAGGCGGTGGCCGCGGCCGTACATAATCTTGACATGAGCGCACCGAGCGAGAGAAGCAGGAGGCGCGGGTGGCGGAGGTACAGCAAGAGCTCCAGGATCTCATGAAAAAACATGAGAGCTTGGAGCGTGACTCGAAGACTCGAGAGTCTGAGCTTGCAACGGCTCTTGAGAGTGCCAAAGCCGCTAAGGCCGAAGCCTACAAGGCCCTCCAGAAGATTGAGGCGGTGAAGAAAATAGCAGCGGGTAAGGCATTTGCCATGCAAAGTAAGCATGTGAGTGTTAATTACCTGTTACTTACCCGAATTCGGAGCTCTCCAGGAGCGTTCGCAGATCTTCCTCGCAGCGTATCCGATGCTACTGCATTCTACCGGGCCGAGGAGGGGAGCTCGACGGAGAAGGTGTTCTGGTCTTAGTATGCTGAGGCCGGACATCCGGTGCCCCTTAGCGACCAGCTGAAGCAGCTGGTCGAGCTCCACAAGGCGGCCGAACAGGCATTGAAGGGCCTCATAGTTCGGCTGTGGCCTAAGGAGGCCATGCACAGGAGCTACTTGCCCGGTACGGCGGCCGATGGATGCGTGCCCGTGGGTAGAAGTCATCAAGCATTCCGCTTGTATTGAGGGTGCCGTCGGGCCTTGCCCGCGCAAAGGTGCACTTTGGGCAAGATGGATGCCCGTAAGCTCGTGATGCACCCGCCACCAGAGGGCAAGGAGCATCGCACGCCCGAGATGTATTATAAGAGTGTGCTGAAGGGCGCCCGCACTATTGTGGGTGAGTGCTCCAAAGATGTAATATTTGAGTAGACTCGCATTTTGTTATCCTGTGCGCTGAAAACTTAGTTCATATGCGCTAAGCAACGCTTGTTAATTTAAAATATTACCTTCAGGCGGCTGTTTATCAAATCGAGAGATGGCAAGTCGTCGGCTTCAGCCCCCATGCCACGAAAGTGCTTTGGGGTGTTCGGGATAAACTTGAGCGCTCTTGTTCCCATTTTTGGGTCCGTCTAGGGAGACGCTCAACACAGCGAACAAGGCAACCGGACTTATAATGCTTGAACACTCTCACTTAGACATAGAATTCTATAACTTTAAATTTCGGCGAAGCCCCTAGTCTTCTAAGGTCAATTTGGGGCGCTATCACGCCTTGGCCGGACGATATCCGGCTCCTCGCTCTAAGCGGCATAAGTCTTTAAGGACTGCAAAAACCTCTCGAACAGCGATCGGCTCTCGCCTCATCATGACGGGTCAGTTTTAGCTTTCTCCATCGAGGCGTTAACCCAGCTCAACTGGGGCGGAATCGCAGTGGTTCTCCCAGTGCTACCTTAGCCGATATAACGGAACATAAGGTACCAAAACATGGGAGCCGGGCAAACCTTGACCCAAGACATGATTCGGAGCCGATACATATAGTGCTATAAGTTCGGGGTGCCGCACTTGTGAAAGTATTCGGACTTATCATACCATAATACGGGAAACATAAGCCCCTGGTGTATATTAGCCGCACCAAAGTGTACGGATGCAACATGTCATGAATGAACATATGTATGAAAAAGAAATGCAATTATAAGCAAAAAGTGTTGGGGAACGTAGCAGAAATTCAAAATTTTCCTACGTATCACCAAGATCTATCTATGGAGAGACTAGCAACGAGGGGAAGGAGAGTGCATCTACATACCCTTGTAGATCGCTAAGCGGAAGCGTTCAAGTGAACAGGGGTTGATGGAGTCAGACTGCCGTGATTCAGATCACCGATGATCCTAGTGCCGAACGGACGGCACCTCCGCGTTCAACACACGTACAGCCGGTGGCGTCTCCCACGCCTTGATCCAGCGAGGAGAGAGGGAGAGGTTGAGGAAGACTCCATCCAACAGCAGCACAACGGCGTGGTGGTGGTGGAGGAGCGTGGCAATCCTGCAGGCTTCGCCAAGCACTACGGAGGAGAAGGAGGTGTTGGAGAGGGAGAGAGAGGCGCCAGGCTCAGGTGCTGCTGCCCCTTCCCTCCCCCTTTATATAGGTGCCAAGGAGGGGAGGGCAGCCTTGCCCCTCCTCCAAGGGAGGGGTGCGGCCAAGAGGGGAGGTGTCCAACCTCCCCAAGGCACCCTCGGAGGTGCCTTCCCTCTATGGACTCTTCCTCTCCAAGTGTTTCATGCATGGGCCTCTTGGGGCTGGTTCCCTTGGCCCATGCAGGCCTAAACGCACCACCTAGGGCCCATGTGGCCCCAGGGCAGGTGGCCCCACCCGGTGGGCCTCGGGACCCTCCGGTGGTCCCAGACAATACCGATATCACCAAACTTGTCCCGATGGTCAAACAGCACTTCCTATATATAATTCTTTACCTCCGGACCATTCCGAACTCCTCGTGACGTCCAGGATCTCATCCGGGACTCGAACAACATTCGGTAACCACATACAAGCTTCCTATATAACCCTAGCGTCATCGAACCTTAAGTGTAGACCCTACGGGTTCGGAGACAAGCGTACATGACCGAGACGTTCTCCGGTCAATAACCAACAGCGGGATCTGGATACCCATGTTGGCTCCCACATGTTCCACGATGATCTCATCGGATGAACCACGATGTCAAGGACTCAATCGATCCCGTATACAATTCCCTTTGTCTATCGGTATGATACTTGCCCGAGATTCGATCGTCGGTATCCCGATACCTTGTTCAATCTCGTTACCGGCAAGTCTCTTTACTCGTTCTGTAACACATCATCCCGTGATCAACTCCTTAATCACACTGCACATTATGATGATGTCCTACCGAGTGGGCCCAGAGATACCTCTCCGTCACACGGAGTGACAAATCCAGTCTCGATTCGTGCCAACCCAATGTACACTTTTGGAGATACCTTGGTGCACCTTTATAGTCACCCAGATTCGTTGTGACGTTTGATACACCCAAAGCATTCCTACGGTATCCGGAGTTGCACAATCTCATGGTATAAGGAAAAGATACTTGACATTAGAAAAGCTTTAGCATACGAACTACGATCTTTGTGCTAGGCTTAGGATTGGGTCTTGTCCATCACATCATTCTCCTAATGATGTGATCCCGTTATCAATGACATCCAATGTCCATGGTCAGGAAATCGTAACCATCTATTGATCAACGAGCTAGCCAATAGAGGCTTGCTAGGGACATGGTGTTGTCTATATATCCACACATGTATTTGAGTTTCCTATCAATACAATTATAGCATGGATAATAAACGATTATCATGAACAAGGAAATATAATAATAATAACTAATTTATTATTGCCTCTAGGGCATATTTCCAACAGTCTCCCACTTGCACTAGAGTCAATAATCTAGTTCACATCGTCATGTGATTAACAGCGATAGGTCACATCGCCATGTGACCAACACCCAAAGAGTTTACTAGTGTCGCAGAACTAGTTCACATCATCATGTGATTTAGACTCAATGAGTTACGAGGTTTGATCATGTTTTGCTTGTGAGAGAGGTTTTAGTCAACGGGTTTTAGTCAATGGGTCTGAACCTTTCAGATCCGTGTGTACTTCGCAATTCTCTATGTCATATTGTAAATGCTGCTTCCACGCCCCACTTGGAGCTATTCCAAATGGTTGTTCCACTATACGTATCCTGTTTGCTACTTAGAGTCATTCGGATAGGTGTTAAAGCTTGCATCGACGTAACCCTTTATGCCGAACTCTTTATCACCTCCATAATCGAGAAACATGTCCTTATTTACTCCAAGGACAATTTTGATCATTGTCCAATGATCCATTCCTGGATCATTCTTGTACCCTTGACTGACTCATGGCATGGCACACTTAGGTGCGGTACACAAAGATAGCATACTGTAGAGCCTATGTCTAAGGCATAGGGGACAATCTTCGTCCTTTCTCTACGTTACTGCCGTGGTCGAGCTTTAAGTCTTAACTTCATACCTTACAATTCAGCTAAGAACTCCTTCTTTGATCGATCCATCTTGAACACCTTCAAGATCATGTCAAGGTACATGCTCATTTGAAAGTATTATTAAACATTTTGATCTATCTTATAGATCTTGATGCTTATTGTTCAAGTAGCCTAATCCAGGTTTTCTATTTGAAAACACCTTTCAAATAACCCTATATGCTTTACGAAAATTCTCGTCATTTCGATCATCAATATGTCAACAACATATACTCATCGAAATTCTATAGTGCTCCCACTTACTTCTTTGGAAATACAAGTTTCTCATAAACTTTGTATAAACCCAAAATCTTTGATCATCTCATCAAAGCGCACATTCCAACTCCCGGATGCTTACTCCGGTC
This sequence comes from Aegilops bicornis, assembly GCA_021605145.1. Classification (NCBI taxonomy): domain Eukaryota; kingdom Viridiplantae; phylum Streptophyta; class Magnoliopsida; order Poales; family Poaceae; genus Aegilops; species Aegilops bicornis. The sequence continues at coordinate 481,759,404 of CM038673.1, read as the reverse complement.
CTTAGAAAGGATCATTTGGAGCCAGCATAACTTTTAGCATCCTTAGGATCGACAAAACTTTCTGATTGTATCACATACAACCTTTCCTTACGTAACCGGTAAGGAAACTCATTTTGACATCCATCCGCCAGATTTCATAAATGCAGCTTATGCTAACATGATTCCGACAGACTCAAGCATCGCTACGGATGAGAAAATCTCATCGCAGTCAACTCCTTGAACTTGTGAAAAACTCTTCGCCACAAGTCGAGCTTCATAGACGGTGACATTACCGTCCATGTCCGTCTTCTTCTTAAAGATCCATTTATCTCAATGGCTTGCCGATCATTGGGCAAGTCCATCAAAGTCCATGCTTTGTTATGATACATGGATCCTATCTCGGATTTCATGGCTTCTAACCATTTGTCGGAATTTGGGCCCACCATCGCTTCTCCATAGCTCGTAGGTTCATTGTTGTCTAGCAACATGACCTTCAAGACAGGATCACCGTACCACTCACGATGCGATGCAGCGTTCTTGTCGTCCCCACGAGGTTCGGTAGTGACTTGATCCAAGCTTCATGATCAATATCATAAGCTTCTACTTCAATTGGTGTAGGTGCCACGGAACAACTTCCCGTGCCCTACTACACACTAGTTGAAGTGACGGTTCAATAACCTCATCAAGTCTCCACCATCCTCCCACTCAACTTTTCGAGACAAACTTTTCCTCGAGAAAGGACCCGATTCAAGAAACAATCCCTATTGCTTTCGGATCTGAATTAGGAGGTTTACCCAACTGTTTTGGGTGTCCTATGAAGATGTATTTTATCCGCTTTGGGTTCGAGCTTATCAACCTGAAACTTTTCCACATAAGCGTCGCAGCCCCAAATTTTTAAGAAATGACAGCTTAGGTTTCTCTAAACCATAGTTCTTACGGTGTCATCTCAACGGAATTACGTGGTACCCTATTAAAGTGAGTGCGGTTGTCTCTAATGCCTAACCCATGAGCGATAGTGGTAATTCGATAAGAGACATCATGGTACGCACCATATCCAATAGGGTGCAACTATGATGTTCGGACACACCATCACACTATGGTGTTCCAGCGGTATTAATTGTGAAACAATTTGCACAATGTCTTAATTGTGTACCAAACTCGCAACTCGGATATTCATCTCTATGATCACATCACGGACATTTTATCCTCTTGTCACGAAGATCTTCAACTTCACTCTGAAATTACTTGAACCTTTCAATAATTCAGACTTGTGTTTCATCAAGTAAATATACTCAACATCTACTCAAATCATCTGTGAAGTAAGAACATAACGATATTCATCAAGCATGCCTCGGCACTCATTGGACTGCACACATCAAAATGTGTTACCTCCAACAAGTTGCTATCTTGTTCCATCTTCTTGAAACCGAGGCTTTTCAGTCATCTTGCCCATGTGGTATGATTTGCATATCTCAAGTGATTCAAAATCATGCAAGTGCAAACGATCCATCTGCATGGAGTTTCTTCATGCGTATACACCAATAGACATGGTTCGCATGTCTCAAACTTTTCAAAACGAGTGAGTCCAAAGATCCATCAACATGGAGCTTCTTCATGCGTATACACCAATAGACATCGTTCGCATGTCTCAAACTTTTCAAAAACGAGTGAGTCCAAAGATACATCAACATGGAGCTTCTTCATGCGTTTATGACTTACATGGCAAGGCCACAAGTAAGTGGTACTATCATTACTATCTTATATCTTTTGGCATGAAAATGCGTATCACTACGATCGAGATTCAATAGACCATTCATTTAGGTGCAAGACCATTGAAGGTATTATTCAAATAAATAGAGTAACCATTATTCTCCTTAAATGAATAATCAGATATGCGATAGACATGATCCAATCATGTCTATGCTCAACGTAAACACCAAATAACAATTATTTAGGTTTAACATCAATCTCGATGGTAGAGGGAGCGCGTGCGATGCTTGATTACATCAACCTTGGAAACACTTCCAACACATATCGTCGACTCACCTTTAGCTAGTCTCCGTTTATTCCGTAGCTTTTATTTGAAGTTACTAACACTTAGCAACCGAACCGGTATCTAATACCCTGGTGCTACTAGGAGTACTAGTAAAGTACACATTAACATAATGTATATCCAATATACTTCTATCGACCTTGCCAGCCTTCTTATCTACCAAGTATCTAGGGTAATTCTGCTCCAGTGGCTGTTCCCCTTATTACAGAAGCACTTAGTCTCGGGTTTGGGTTCAACCTTGGGTTTCTTCACTAGAGCAGCAACTTATTTGCCGTTTCATGAAGTGTCCCTTCTTGCCCTTGCCCTTCTTGATTTCTACTTTCATGTGTCAAACATCGCGAACACTTCAAGGATCATCATATCTATCCACGATATGTTATAGTTCATCACGAAGCTCTAGTAGCTTGGTGGCAATGACTTTGGAGAAACATCACTATCTCATCCGGAAGATCAACTCCCACTCGATTCAAGTGATTGTTGTACTCGGACAATCTGAGCACAAGCTCAACGATTGAGCTTTTCTCCCTTAGTTTGCAGGCTAAGAAAATCGCTTGAGGTCTTATACCTCTTGGCGTGAGCACGAGCCTGAAATCCCAATTTCAGCCCTCGAAACATCTCATATGTTCCGCGACGTTTTGAAAACGTATTTGGTGCCTCTACTTAAACCATTTAACTGAACTATCATGTAGATATCAAAAACGTGTATGTCCGATGTTCGCAACATCCACAGGACGGCGTTTGGGGTTGAGCACACCGAGCGGTGCATTAAGGACATAAGCTTTCTTACGTCCGCATAATCGCTTCTTGTCAACTTTCAACTATATTTTCTCTAGGAACATATCTAAACAGTGGAACTAAAGCGCGAGCTTACGACATAATTTGCAAAGATCTTTTGACTATGTTCAGGATAATTAAGTTCATCTCATGAACTCCCACTCGAATAGACATCCCTCCGGTCATCTAAGTGATTACATGATCCGAGTCAACTAGGGCCGTGTCCGATCATCACGTGAGACGGACTAGTCATCATCGGTGAACATCTTCATGTTGATCGTATCTACTATACGACTCATGCTCGACCTTCGGTCTCTGTGTTCCGAGGCCATGTCTGTACATGCTAGGCTCGTCAAGTTAACCCCAAGTGTTTTTCTTTGTGTAAATCTGTCTTACACCCGTTGTATGTGAACGTAAGAATCCATCACACCCGATCATCACGTGGTGCTTAGAAACGATTTAACTGTAGCAACGGTGCACAGTCGAGGAGAACACTTCTTGAAATGTGTGTAAGGGATCATCTTATTTACTACCGTCGTTCTAAGTAAACAAGATGCATAAACATAATAAACATCACATGCAATTATATAGCAGTGACATGATATGGCCAATATCATATAGCTCCTCTTGATCTCCATCTTCGGGCTCCATGATCATCATTGTCACCGGCATGACACCATGATCTCCATCATCATGATCTCCATCATCGTGTCTCCATGAAGTTGTCTCGCCAACTTATTACTTCTACTACTATGGCTACCGGTTAGCAATAAAGTAAAGTAATTACATGGCGTTGTTCAATGACACGCAGGTCATACAATAAATAAAGACAACTCCTATGGCTCTGCCGGTTGTCATACTCATCGACATGCAAGTCGTGAATCCTATTACAAGAACATGATCAATCTCATACATCACATATCATTCATCACATTCTTCTTGGCCATATCACATCACAAAGCATACCCGCAAAAACAAGTTAGACGTCCTCTAATTGTTGTTTGCATGTTTTACGTGGCTGCTATGGGTTTCTAGCAAGAACGTTTCTTACCTACGCAAAACCACAACGTGATATGCCAATTGCTATTTACCCTTCATAAGGACCCTTTTCATCGAATCCGTTCCGACTAAAGTGGGAGAGACAGACACCCGCCAGCCACCTTATGCAACTAGTGCATGTCATTCGTTGGAACCGGTCTCACGTAAGCGTCACGTGTAAGGTTGGTCCGGGCCGCTTCATCCCACAATACCGTCGAATCAAGATAAGACTAGTAACGGCAAGCATATTGAACAAAATCAACGCCCACAACTACTTTTGTGTTCTACTCGTGCTAAGAATCTACGCAATAGACCTAGCTCATGATGCCCTTTGTTGGGGAACGTAGCGAAATTCAAAATTTTCCTACGTATCACCAAGATCTATCTATGGAGAGACTAGCAACGAGGGGAAGGAGACTGCATCTACATACCCTTGTAGATCGCTAAGCGGAAGCGTTCAAGTGAACGGGTTGATGGAGTCAGATTGGCCGTGATTCAGATCACCGATGATCCTAGTGCCGAGCAGACGGCACCTCCGCGTTCAACACACGTACAGCCCGGTGACGCCTCCCACGCCTTGATCCAGCGAGGAGAGAGGGAGAGGTTGAGGAAGACTCCATCCAACAGCAGCACAACGGCGTGGTGGTGGTGGAGGAGCGTGGCAATCCTGCAGGCTTCGCCAAGCACTACGGAGGAGAAGGAGGTGTTGGAGAGGGAGAGAGAGGCGCCAGGGCTCGGTGCTGCTGCCCCCTTCCCTCCCCCTTTATATAGGTGCCAAGGAGGGGGAGGGCGCAGCCTTGCCCCATCCTCCAAGGGAGGGGAGCGGACAAGAGGTGGGTAGGTGTCCAGCCTCCCCAAGGCACCCCTGAGGTGCCTTCCCTCTATGGACTCTTCCTCTCCAAGTGTTTCATGCGCATGGGCCTCTTGGGGCTGGTTCCCTTGGCCCATGCAGGCCTAGGCGCACCACCTAGGGCCCATGTGGCCCCAGGGCAGGTGGCCCCACCGGTGGGCCCTCGGGACCCTCCGGTGGTCCCGGTACAATACCGATATCACCGAAACTTGTCCCGACGCGAAACAGCACTTCCTATATATAATTCTTTACCTCCGGACCATTCCGGAACTCCTCGTGACGCCCAGGATCTCATCCGGGACTCCGAACAACATTCGTAACCACATACAAGCTTCCTATATAACCCTAGCGCCATCGAACCTTAAGTGTGTAGACCCTACGGGTTCGGGAGACAAGCGAGACATGACCGAGACGTTCTCCGGTCAATAACCAACAGCGGATCTGGATCCCCATGTTGGCTCCCACCGGGTCCACGATGATCTCATCGGATGACCCACGATGTCAAGGACTCAATCGATCCCGTATACAATTCCCTTTGTCTATCGGTATGATACTTGCCCGAGATTCGATCGTCGGTATCCCGATACCTTGTTCAATCTCGTTACCGGCAAGTCTCTTTACTCGTTCCGTAACACATCATCCCGTGATCAACTCCTTAATCACACTGTGCACATTATGATGATGTCCTACCGAGTGGGCCCAGAGATACCTCTCCGTCACACGGAGTGACAAATCCAGTCTCGATTCGTACAACCCAACAGACACTTTTGGAGATACCATGGTGCACCTTTATAGTCACCCGATTACGTTGTGACGTTTGATACACCCAAAGCATTCCTACGGTATCCGGAGTTGCACAATCTCATGGTATAAGGAAAAGATACTTGACATTAGAAAAGCTTTAGCATACGAACTACGATCTTTGTGCTAGGCTTAGGATTGGGTCTTGTCCATCACATCATTCTCCTAATGATGTGATCCCGTTATCAATGACATCCAATGTCCATGGTCAGGAAATCGTAACCATCTATTGATCAACGAGCTAGCCAATAGAGGCTTGCTAGGGACATGGTGTTGTCTATATATCCACACATGTATTTGAGTTTCCTATCAATACAATTATAGCATGGATAATAAACGATTATCATGAACAAGGAAATATAATAATAATAACTAATTTATTATTGCCTCTAGGGCATATTTCCAACAAAAAGGTGCTGCATTGTTTTATTTAATAAGTGCTGCTACGAATGCAGAACGATACAAATAGTGCGATAAGCAAGGTATGTGATTGTTAAACATGTCCCCCTCCAGGGGTAGGCTGCAGATTGGCGTATAAAAATGCTCGTAATGGAGACCACCTGTATATTCGTTGTAGCCTTTATCCTTCCCTGGCTGTTGCATCGTGAGTTCGGCAGTTCACTGCCGGACAGGGCTTCTGACAAGCGGAGTCCTGTGGGTAAAAACTAAAAGGTAAAAAGAAAAGAAAAAGGAACGACACACTTGAGAGCCCCTGGTGTGGTTGAGCCGCACTCTGGGCTTATCGTGGTCGTGCCCTCTCCCCATGCCCATGATATCTTCAGAGCGTAATGGTGTACGCGAAGGACCTGCTTTGACGTTTCGCGGGAGCTGGGGTTGGGGCCACACTGCTACGCGTGCTCGGAACGTGCCAGGTGGTCTAGTAGTAATTTACATCCGGCGCGCTTAGCTGTGACCGGCCGCTTAAAGGCCGGACACGAGAATTTCCATAAGAGGCAGCATAGCACTTCGGCCGCGAGAGTCATATGTTCCTCCATGCGGAGAGAACGTTCGGTGTTTCCGTTGACCGTGATGACTCCTCGAGGGCCTGGCATCTTGAGCTTGAGGTATGCGTGTCGCGGCACCGCGTTGAACTTTGCAAGCGCTGCACGTCCGAGCAAGGCATGATAGCCGCTGCGGAACGGGACTATGTCGAAGATTAACTCCTCGCTTCGGAAGTTGTCCGGGGATCCGAAGACCACTACCAGTGTAATTGAGCCTGTACAATTGGCTTCTACACCTGGTATGACGCCTTTAAAGGTCGTTTTGGTAGGTTTAATCCTTGAGGGGTCTATGCCTATTTTGCGCCTTTGTATCACAGTAAAAGCGAGGTTCAGGCTCTTGTCGCCGTCCATCGGGACTCTGGTTAGGTGAAATCCATCGACGATTGGGTCTAAGACCGGTCTGGCCGAATCCGGTGGCGGATCTTTGGTGGGTGGTCCTTCCGGTCAAAACTGATCGGGCAGGAGGACCATGGATTGAACTTCGGCAATCGGCTCCATCGCGTAGACATCCCTGAGTGCACGCTTCCGCTCCCTTTTGGGTATGTGCGTTGCGTATATCATGTTCACCGTCCGCACCTGTGGGGGGAAACCCTTCTGTCCTTTATTGTTCGGCGGTTGGGTCTCGTCCTCGTCATCGCTATGCAGCCCCTTGTCATTGTTTTCGGCAATTAACTTGCCTGCCGGTGTCAAAACTGGCGGATCTCGGGTAGGGGGTCCCGAACTGTGCGTCTAGGCGGATGGTAATAGGAGACAAGGGACACGATGTTTTACCCAGGTTCGGGCCCTTTTGATGGAGGTAAAACCCTACGTCCTGCTTGATTAATATTGATGATGTGTGTTACAAGAGTGGATCTACCACGAGATCAAAGAGGCTAAACCCTAGAAGCTAGCCTCTGGTATGATTGTTGTTCGTCCCTACGGACTAAAACCCTCCGGTTTATATAGACACCGGATAGGGTTAGGGTTACACAGAGTCGGTTACAAAGGTAGGAGGTCTACATATCCGTATCGCCAAGCTTGCCTTCCACGCCAAGGAAAGTCCCATCCGGACACGGGACGAAGTCTTCAATCTTGTATCTTCATAGTCTTGGAGCCCGGCCGATGATGATAGTTCGGCTATCCGGACACCCCCTAGTCCGGAACTCCCTCAGGTCCTGCAAAGACTGGACTATTTTAGATCCAGATTCTTTTGGCAAGGAGACGGTGAAAAGAAAAAATATAGACTGGCCAAATGGAGTGTGGTTTGTAGGCCGAAAGACCAAGGTGGCCTTGGAATTCATGACTTGCAAATCAAGAATGAGGCCCTACTTAGTAAATGATTGTTCAAACTTCTTACTGAGGATGGTGTTTGGCAAACCATGCTGCACAACAAGTATCTAGGCCAAAAGGTAGTGTCTCAGGCATATTGGACACCTGGCGACTCGCACTTTTGGGCTGGCCTAATGGCGGCAAAGAAACATCTCTTTCGCTTTGGGTCTTTCGCGATAAGGGACGGGTCAGAGGATCGTTTGGAAGACATCTGGCTAGGCAATGCCAGTCTTCGAGAACAATATCCAGCCCTGTACAACATTGCTCGCGAAAAGAATAATACTATTATGCGCAAGTGCTCAGTTCATCCCCACCCAATATTTCATTTAGGCGGGATTTGATTGGCCCCCGACTTATGTCATGGCACAATCTTTTATCCCGTCTGGATTCGATTAATATTAGACAAGGCCGGGATGTGTTTCAATGGAACCTTACTACATCAGGGTCATTCACAGTAGACTCTATGTACCGTGCACTCGTGCATTCTGAGGTACCGGTGAGTAACAATAAGAAAATCTGGAAGTCGAAGATTCCATTAAAAGTTAAAATCTTCATGTGGTATCTTCATAGGGGAGTTGTTCTAACCAAAGACGACCTCGCATGACGCAACTGGCCAGGGAGTAAGAAGTGTTGTTTTTGTACTCATGAAGAGACAATCAAACACCTCTTTTTCCAATGCAAGTTTGCACGTACTACATGGTCAATCATCCAAATAGCGTTAAATTTGTATCCGCCCACAAGTGTCGCCAATATTTTTGGTCACTGGTTGGACGGTATTCCAAATAGATTCAAAACGCTAATACGGGTGGGAGCATACGCCTTACTATGGTCGCTTTGGCTATGTAGAAATGATTTGGTTTTCAATGATAAAAATGCTTCTCCTTTGCAGGTTATTTTCCGTTGTACGCACTCGCTTCGTACATGGTCTACGCTACAACAAGTGGAGTACCAACCGCTGTTCAAGGCGGTGTGTATGCGGTTGGAGCGGGTGGCTACGGTGGTTTTTACCCAACATGGGTGGCAGCATAATCTCCGGATCGGTCCACCATCCCTTGCGACATAGGCATAGTGTCGGTCTATAGGACTCTACTGTCGCCGATTTGTCCTTTTTTCCATTCATTTTGTCAGACTTTCCGTGTTGGCCTGTGTGCATCCTAGTTATGCAGAGGCCGGGTGTTACTCATAATGTTTTGTATCCGCTTGATGCTACATTTCGAGATAATAAAAGCGCCCTTTATCGAAAAAAAAGTACAACTTTAATCGAAGGGAATGGCCCAAATTTTTCTTAAATAGGAAACCTAGGATTAGGTTCTTTTATCACATTGGGGTGTTTTCCATTCTTGAAAAACCCAATTCGAGGACAGTTTGATGCCAACAAAATCATCAAAGAGTGGTATTCTTTATTTTGATTCATCAAGGTGCTAATAGCTTCTTGATGCTGGCTAAGTGATGCACTCTTCGCCTTGGGATAAAGGAATTGATATTGGCGGAATTCTTAGAATTAACTTGCTATTAGCATCACAAATAAAATTGACAAGTCAAAGCTGGGTTCTTTTTTTCTTGCAAGAGATCATGCAGGAAAAGTATTGCTATATTTTTTTCCTTTCGCCATTTCATATTTGACTGTAGGGCAAACAACAATGAAATACTTTTCTTTGCTCATGAGCTTTTTTGTTGAATATTGACCCATTTTTTCCCTCTTCTTTTGATTCCTTTGAATCTATTTTTTTGTCTTTCTAGTGGTATCAAACAACCACTCAATATTTTATCTACCTCTTTAGGAAAATGAATATATTTCCAGAAAATATTTGGACTTCCATATGGCTTTCTTTACACTTCACTATAGACCCATTGTCAAGTAAATTCAGGGATGAAGATCTTGGCAATATATAGTTCTTGAAGAACGAATAGAAAAGGATCAACTTCCGTTTGGCATTTTAGAGAAAATTCTTTTGTTCCTCGATGCTCAACCAGACCTTCTTTTTATGATGAAATCTTTCTCTAGGCTCTCGCATTTGTCCTCTGAGTCTTCCTCTAAAGTCATCTATTTCTCCTCTGAGCATTCCTCGGGGTTGCCATATTCGTCTTCCGGGTCTTCCTCTAGAGTTCTATATTCGTCATCTTGGGTCATATATATCCTTTCTAGGCTCTTATATTCATCTTCCGAGTCTTCCTCTAAAGTCCTATATTCGTTCTGGGATCCCATATTTGTCTTCTAGGGTTTCATATTCACACTCCTCTTTTAGGATTTCATATATTCATATTCTTCTAGGTTTTCATATCGTCGTGTTGAGTCTTGTATTCGTCTTTTAGGGTCTCATAATCTTATTTTATAAATTTAAAAATTCTTGAACCCATTTATATTTATAATATCATGCAATACGCAAAAAAAAATGGTATTTCTACTTAAAACACCCATAAAAGGCGATTTCGATCGAAATCCCGAACATAATAGTTGTTTTCCTCTTGTTCTTGATGATATTGTAATGGAATACCGAAATAATTTCTACATTTTTGGCGTAAAAATCTGTATTATCATAAAAAAAATTAGAAGGATGGATAAAATTCAATTGGTCGCATTAACTGATAAATCACAGTGTGCATGAAATGTACCGTACTAGTTAATTGTAAAATCAACTTTGTGTGAATGCTACAAGAGCAAAGTTGAAGTTTAAGACTCTGTCTCTCCGAAATTTAGGATGCGGGATGAGCCATGCATCCCCTATCTGACTATCGGGCATTTTTAAGGAATCCAACAGTATAATTTCCTTTTTGATATCTGAGACAAGGTACCTTCATAAGCCTATTTCCAACCCATCTCTTACTTTTAAGAAGATTTCGGATGACAAACAATTCAGCTCCTGGTAGCATATGAGCTATGTACCTTTAATTAGTATTACAAAGAATATGAGGATGATTAGTTCATTATTTACATGTCCTACTCAATGCAGGTTGTGTTATCCGGTCGACAACAAAGCTAGTTTTACACATTGATGAAGGGTGCGCCAGTGATGATCTCGGTGGCTGCCAGAGCGACGAGTCCGAGCATGGCGAAGCGGCCGTTCCAGAGCTCCGCGTTGGCGTTCATGATGGCACCGGCTCTGCCCTCGGCGCTCTCTCCTTGGAGCAGCGGCACCAGAGAAGCTACGGATAGCACCGCCACGGAGTAGGCGAACCACGCCTGCCCGGTGCCGCTGCCGAGCTGCGAGAGGAGCCCATCGCCGCGCCCTGCCTCCACCGCAAGCGCCGTCACGAATCCCACCATGGCCAGCCGTCCGTTAATGCGCTCCGGCGCAGGGCCGCTGAACGCCAGCGCGTCCCAGATCGAGGAGCTCGGCTGTGACAGGAACAAATATCAAAAAACTGCCACCCGGCTGAGTTTAGCGACGGCGCCGTGCCGCTTATACAGTTGGTACGTACGTACCTTGGGTTTGTTTGGCGGTGGTGCGCCCGGGCCCTCGGTCTGTGCCCTGACGACGAGGGCGCGTCTGCCCAGCGCTGGCAGAGACTGGGCGCCGAAGCGGCCAGCCGAGCCGCGTGGCAGGACGGCCGCACCGGCGAAGGAGCTCATGGCCATCATGGTCGCCATTAATCAGCTGCGGACGGAAGGTGCACGAAGGACAGAAGAAAGCTGCTTAGTTGGTTGTTTAGATGGTTGCTAGCGGAGTGCTACTTGGTGCTGTGTCGCCGTGTGTTTACTGATGTATTATTCCGAGAGAGTGGGCACGATTTATATAGGCCGTGCTCCACGCAAGCCAACCCTTGACGAGCTGAGCGCGGTGGCCGCGACGGTGCCCACGTCGCGAGCGGCTCTCGGCCATGAATTATCCTCTGTACGTGGAGTGAGGCAGTGAGTACGCGGACGTGGAGGCCACCATGCGGAGGGCAACCTCAAACAGACACACAAGTTGGGAAGCATCCGAGACTCCAGCATGTACGGACCAGAAGCTTGTGTCGACGCACAGCACTCTGTGAAATTCGGGCTTTGTTTCCTTGCGCGAGCTTTTTTTTTCGAGAGTACGAGCTTTATAGAAGATAGAATGTTAATTATAAAAAAGCTAGCACTCACCGCGAACAGCAATGTAGCACATACCTCATACCCGGGTAAGACTACAAACTGTTGGAACCTCGATCAGCCACGCGACTCGCCCTCCACCTACCCCTAAACCCACGCACACGATGCACACCCACACGGACACTCCCCGTGCTGGACCTGCACGCACACACGCACACACTCCCGCGGTCCCGACGCGCCCGCTATGTCTGGCGCGCGTCCATACACGCGCTCGACATGGTGAGCCCGTCGCCGCGGGTTATTCTGCCCAACACACGCGTCCTAAGCCGCGGCTTAGAGCAACTCGCCGTCCTCGACGTCGCCGTCGACCGAAGACACGCCCGGTGCGGCGCTTTTCTTCCATCGCGGGCACTTCGCGCTGAAGTGCCCACGGTCGCCAGACTTGTAGTAGCGGCCGCGCTGTTCCCCGCCAAGCCCGACGCCTCACTATGCGCTTCGTCGTTGCCCTTCCGCGTCTGCCGCTTCGACGCTGTTTCGCCGCCATCAAGGCTGCGGTGTACAAGAATTTGCCCATCCGCGCTTCGCCGCCGCCGCTGCTTCAGCGACGCAGACGCTCGTCGAACGCCTTCAGGCGCCCCAGAGCGTCGTCGAACAGCAGCTCCTCCAGGTTGCAGAACTCCTCCATGCCAGCGACCGCCGCGTACAGACGATCTGGGACACAATCCAGCAGCTTCTTCACCGTGGCTGTGTCCTCCAGCGTCGCTCCGAGCCCTGCAAAACGCGCCGCCATCCCGCTGATCTTCCCCGCGAACGCGTCCAGCGACTCGTCGCTCGCCATGCGCAGGAGCTCTCACTCCCCGCGCAACGTTCCCAGCCGCGTCGGGCGCACGCGATCAGCCCCGACGAACCTGGCCTTTAAGCTCGCCCATATCTCAGCCGCGGTTTTCTTCACGGCCACCTGCAGCAGAAGGCCGTCGGCGAGCGCCCGGAGCAGGTAAGCCCTCGCCGGCTTGTCTTTCTTGGCGATCACCGCCGACGCCGCGTCCTCCGGCGGCACCACCGCCTCCCACAGCCTTGCGGCATCAAGGTCCGCCTCCACCTTGATGGCCCAGGTGGTGTAGTTATCGCCCGTGAGCATGGGCGCTGGGTGCGACACCGCGCCGCCTGATCCGCCGGCGTACGGCACGATGGACATCGCCGGCGAGCTCCCTCCCCCACGAGGCTCTGATGCCAATTGTTGGAACCTCCAGTCCCTCGCAGCTGCCCTCCTCTCTCTCTCTGTTGCCGTGGCTCGAACCAACGAGGAAGAAAGGGAAGGAGGAAGAAGATCGGGGACTCGGCGATGTGGTTTTTCTGATGCACGAACACCTTTCCTGAGCACAAACTCAACACACACACACACCGCATCTGTTACAATGGCCCTCGCGTGGCTTTATAGCCCCGAGCCGGCGCACCGGGCATGCACCCAACGCCTCCTCTCGCCCCCTGATCGCCCGCGCTCCGCTCGCTCCGCTCGTGTCCGGGTCGCGCTCCGGCGCGCGCGCCCCACGGCGAGCTCCAACGGCCACGCCCTCGATCAGCCACGCGACTCGCCCTCCAGCTACCCCTAAACCCACGCACACGACGCACACCCACACGGACACTCCCCGTGCTTGACCTGCACGCACGCACACACACACTCCCGCGGTCCCGACGCGCCCGCTACGTCTCGCGCGCGCCCATACACGCGCGCCCGATGCGGTGAGCCCGTCGCCGCGGCTTATTCTGCCCAACACAAACGGCCTCGTTGGTTCGAGCCACGTCAAGAGAGAGAGAGGAGGGCAGCTGCGAGGGACTGGAGGTTCCAACACAAACGGCCACCACTGCAAAGCAAACTAAAAAAACACCTATCTTAAGATGACACACAGCACCGCATCATAGTAACACCGGACACCTTCGAATACCAAATTACCACAGAGCTTCTCTTGTCGACGCACCACCCACTCTAAACACCTAGGAGGAAGAGGCAAGTGGATGGCAGGACTCGATCTGATCCGAGGAAGACATCGTCTTGAACACACCGGAGATGAGCAAACATAGCGCCGCCGATGATCAAGAAAAGGATCACGGCGGTCACCGCCGCACCGGAGGGGAACAACAAGGAAGCATCCATGTCTCCAAACACCATGCTCCCAATGAAGGTACGACGTCATGGACGCCGCCAACATGCCGATCCAACTATGAATCTAGGCTTTCGTCCGGAGAAAATCACCAACTCCAAAAGCGCGAGGGAAATGATGAACACGCCTTAGTGACGCCTCCAAGAAGGGGAATGAAAACCACATGTGCCACCGCCGCCGGTCCGGCGAAACCCGAGCAAGATTTTTATCCGTGCGTCGCCCATCTCCATACCTCCAGGGACTTGGCGATACCGTCCAAGTATCCACACACCGCCGCCACCGCAGCACCTTGTCGACGTAGCCACAATGCCGAGGGCCGGCGACCGGCCACAAGCACGACAAGGGGAAAAGCTCGGCCACACCACCACACCACCAACTCGCCTAGACGGAGAACCACAACCACCCCACTCCTCCGGCAAAGACCAGGACCACCCGCGACGGCCGTCACCCACTCCAAGGGACGGCCTTGAGATGATCTGACATGCCTCACCACGAAGAACTCCAAGCCAGTGCTACCAGGAGGCATCACCGCTCACCACACTGCACAGTGGTGACCAACCGCTCGCTGCTCGCCAGAACTCCGGTCTAGCCGAGCCATCTCAGCGCCGTCACCCACCTGACCATGGGCTCACGCCATCGCCTCCACCAAAAGCGCGCCACAGCACTGCTGCCTGTCCCCGTCAGACCCGCCGCTCCACCTCAGCTCCCCCACGCCCCTGGCTTGCTCCAGTCGCCTTCCTCACACCCGACCAGCTTTGGCCTGGCCCAGCCCAAACCCCGCCATGACGAGATGCACGGCGCCAAGAACAGCGCCTGCAAGACACCGTCATGACCGACCAGCTCAGGCCGCCTCACTCCACCTCCTGCTGCAAGGCCTAATCGCCATGACGCGCCGGCCTCTGAGCACTGCCACCAGATCGAAAGAGAAAGCCCCCCGCAGCCCCCACTCCAAAGTAGCTGGCGATCTCCCGCCAAGGATAACTGCGAGCTTTGCCTCGGTGGCGCCCGGCCACAAGGCGGCGGTGAGGGGAGGGAGAGGGGGGATCGAGGGGCCGGCGGCTAGGGTTGAGCACCCGGGTAGCCCGCGGGGGAGCGACACGGGGCCGAGTCAAGTTTGCAATCTGTGAAGACTGAAGACTAACCCTCATTCCAAGATCTTAAAGAAACACGTGTGGACCAGAAGCTGAACTTTGCCTTTTTCTTTGTTTCTTTCTTTGGTTTTCCCTTTTTTTTCTTGTTTTTTTCCAACACACATGTACATATTTTTTACACATTGTATACTTTCTGTATACATCATGAACATTTGTTATACATGTCTGACATTTTTTAAATACGTAAATCAACCTGTGGTTGGATGGTTAGAAGGACAGTGGTATCCATGCCAACCAGGATTCAAGTCTTAATTTTCCTAGGCGTCCATGGACACTTCGTCAATCTCAAAATGATGTGACGGCTCAGTCTTTGGGAGGTGCTCATAGGGATAGTATGTGTCCCTTCATAGAGGTGAATGTATGAGCGTTTACGTCTGTACTGCGTTAGAAAAAATATTTTCAAATACATGATTAACATTTTTCTCAAATATATGCTTCGATTTCTAATTGTTTTCATACACATTGTGCATTTTTGGTATGCATATAAAACATTTTTATACACATTCAATATTTATCAAATACTTGATTAACCTTTCTTTCATACAAATGTTTTCGAATATTTTTTGAATAAGTGTTAAACATTTCTCAAAATACATGTTGAAACTTTTTTTAATGATACAAAACATTTTAAAAACTATACAAACATTTTTTTACATTTTATAAACATTTTTAAAAATCACAAACATATTTTTGGAATGCATGGCATTTTTCAAATGTAAATTGCATTTTTCAATGGTACAAAATATTTGTTATATTATGAATACTTTTTCTTTACATTGTACAATATTTTCAAAAATGTCCCGTACAATTTTTTGAAACACGTGAACATTTTTCTAATGCCACAGACATTTTGTAGTGCTTACAATTTTTTTTAAAGTTAGACTAAAAATATATATTCTGCTAACATTTTATAAATTTGATTAATTTTTTTTAATAACTACATCAAGTTTTTTAAATATATGTACTACTCCCTCCGATCCATAATAAGGTCATGGTATAAAATAAAAGAAAAGAAAACATAAGAAAGAAAATGAATAAAAAGCTAGTAACAAAATAGGTGTACTTGTACGTACGTGATTATGGGCTGACCCATTTCGGGCGTCCTTGACGCGAGACGTGGTAATTTCTTGCCGCTTCCATCAAACATTATGCGCATATCTTTTTTTAGGGGCAAAAGGTTCTTTATTCAATCGAAACATCTAGAGGTAGTATGTTTTTTTTTCGGAAAAACTTCCAATCTATTCATCTTCAATTACGGCAGTACAATGAATACCAGAAATAAAAATTACATCCAGATTCGTAGACCACCTAGCGACGACTACAAGCGCCGAAGTGAGCCGAAGGCGCGCCGCCGTCATCGCCCCTACATCGCCGGAGCCGGGCACAACTTGTTGTAGTAGACAGTCGAGAAGTCGTCGTGCTAAGGCCCCATAGGACCAGCACCCCAGAACAGCAACCGCCGCCAATGAAAAATAACGTAGATCGGAAGGATCCAAACCGAAGACACACGAATGTAGTCGAACAACGACGAGATCCGAGCAAATCCACCAAAGATAGATCTGCCGGAGACACACCTCCACACGCCCACCAATGATGCTAGACACACCGCCGGAACGGGGACTAGGCGAAGAGACCTTTATTCCATCTTCAGGGAGCCGCCGCCGTCTCGCCTTCCTGAGTAGGACACAAACCCTAACAAGATTGAAAAAAACGATTACAAACGGAGCCCTCCCGCCGGTCCTTGCCAGGATCCACCGCGCCTCCATGGCCCTAGGGCCACCGGAGACGAGGCGAACCTGCGCCGGCGCCGGTGAAAGGCACGAACCCTAACTTTCTTTCTTGAAGAAGGAGGAGGCGGAGCCCTGGCTATTTTAGAGGTAGTATGTTAGTAAAGAACCCAGTCAAATATAGCGCCCCCCGCCTAAGGACGATGCAGCCTTCGGTAAACTATGAGCACCTACTACGTACTCCCTATAATCATGCACCACCTCTCGCAAAATCATCAAGTATGAGCACTTCGCCTTCTTCTGAAAAATAGTGACAATTTCCAAGCAGTCTGAGACAATGTTTACCTTCCTAATATAGAGATCTTGGGCAAGAGCAAAGCCTTCATTGCATGCTATAGCTTCCAGACATGCTGAATTTTTCTGGCCATTCATAATAACAGCGGAAGCACCCATAAAATGTATGCGCTCATCATGACAAATTCTTGTTGCTGCGCCTCTTCGACTATCCCTCGATAATCCACCATCAACACTCACCTTGCACCAACCAGGCTTCAGAGGACTCCACAACCTACTATGCCTCGTTGCACGTGCTTCAGGTTTCATTGCTCTTTTGTATTTCATGAGCACCCCAAATTCTTCTAAGTACTTTGTGACATATTCGAAAGTGGAAACAGGATTATGAAACTCTTCATCATGAATAGCTATTCTTCTTGCCCACCAAAACGCCCAAAGGGTGACAAGCGTCGCAGCCAATTCGTTTTATTTCATCGTGTCAAAGAACAGAAAAAATCCACAACCGAGCATCATCAATCTGGTTCATAATCAGGTGCTCAACCACCTCTTCGTCGGCCAATGCCCAAACTGCTCTTGACATATTGCATTCAATCAGAGCATGTCTCCATGTGTCGGCAGCTGCATTACAGATTGGACAAGTATCATCAGTAGCCATGTTCCTATGGGCATGGACTTCTCGTGTAGCAATAGACATCTTTGCTAGTCGCCATGTGAACATGAGCACCTTAACAGGGATTCAAACATGCCACAACTTCACCCATGTCTTCCTTGTTTCATTTGAATTCAAATTGACCGGTCTATGTTCCAGCCAATCCTCCCTCTGTTTTTTAATGCCCACAAGCATCCTATATGCCGACCGAACCGAAAAATTACCGTGCTTCTCATAGTGCCAGTCCTAAAATTCCTCTTGCCTCTTCGAACTAATGGGTATTTTCATTATAAGTTCTTTGTCCATGTCAAGAAAATGAATATCCAGAACTATTTCATTCCATGTTCCTGTTGCACTCTGAATAAGATCACAAACCATCTCGGGAGGATCCGACGCTTTTGCAACAATTAGCCTCATGTTAAAATCTCTAGGTAGCCAATTGTCTTTCCAGATCCGTGTTGTCTCTCCTGTACCAATCTACCTCACTAACCCGAGCTTGAGTATATCTCTTCCCTCAAGTATAGCACGCCATACTTGACTTGGTGATGACCCTAGTTCCGCCTCTAGAAAATCCCCACTTGGTAATAGTCAACTCTCAAGATTTGGCTACTCAGAGATTCCTGATCTTGTAAAGTCTCCATGCCTGCTTCGCCAACATGGCTAGGTTGAAGTTCTCAAAATCATTAAACCCTATTCCCACCATATTTTCGGTTGAATCATTTCTGCCCATGAGACCCATGCCACTTTCCATTCTCCATTCTTACTTCCCCACCAGAACTTGCGTAGCATCCCATTCAAATGTTCACACAGTCCACGAGGGAGCTTGAAACAAGACATTGAGAAAGTGGGAATTGCTTGTGCAACGGCCTTGACAAGCACCTCCTTGCCTACCATGGATAAGCACTTTTCTATCCAGGCTTGTGTTCGAGCCCATAGTCTATCCTTTAGATATTTAAAGAAACCATTCTATGAGCTCCCAACATACGTGGGAAAACCCAAATACTTCTCAAAAAGTGTCTCATTAGGCACATGAAGCACCCCCCCCCCCCTTAATTTATACCCTTGTTTTCTCTGCTACACCCTTGCTGAAAAAGATCGAGGACTTCTCATTATTAATTCTCTTCCGCGAAGCATACATCAGAATAAACCTTCAATACATTCTTCACATTAAAAGCTTTAGACACAGTTGCACCAAAAAATAATAAAATGTCATCTACGAACTGTAAGTGATTAACTCTCGGCGCAAGCAGTGCAAGTTGCAATCCTCCCAACTAGCCCTGAGCTTCATTCGCCTTTAACAAGCAAGACAAAGCTTCCGCTGCTAAGAGGAAGAGATATGGTGATATGGGATCTCCTTGATGGAGCCCTCGAGTAGACCTAAAATCATCTAGTTTACCACCATTAAATGAAATTGAAAAAGAAACTGACTTTACACACCTCATGATAGCCTGAACAAAGCGTGGTGTTATGCCAATCTTATTCAATACTGCCTCCAAGTATGCTCATTCAACTCTATCATATACCTTCATCATATCGAGTTTCAGTGCCACATGAGAATTACCCTTCGTCTTCTTCCTCCTCATAAAGTGGAGACACTTGTATGCTGAAATTATGTTGTCACTAATCAGACGACATGGTACAAAAGTCGACTGCTCAATACAAATCACATCCGGAAGAATAACTTTCGGTCGATTGGCAAGAACCTTTGAAGCGATTTTGTAAGTCACATTACAAAGGCTTATCGGCCAAAATTGTCCTAAATTTTTTGGACGAGAGATCTTGGGAATTAAAACAATTAACGTTTTGTTTATTTTCTCTGGTGAGTCATCTCCATTAAGAACCCGCATCAGAATACCTATCATCTCATCACCAGAGAGATCCCAGTGTCGCTGAAAAAATAGGCGGGGAACCCATTGGGTCCCGGTGCTTTAGTTGGGAACATTTGAAAAAGAGTTATCTCACCTCCTTGGAATACTCTTTATTAAGCATCAGATTCATGTCATCTATAACTATTTTAGGTATATGCGATAGCACCTCTTCTATTTCTATAATTCCTTCAGACGAATATAAGTTGGAATAGAAATTAGTTATCATAGTTGCTAACTCAGGTTGATCCTCACAAATAGACCCGTCTCCCCTCATCAATGCAGTGATCATGTTCTTGCTTCTTCTTGCCGACACATTCCTGCGAAAAAACATTGTATTGTTATCACCTTCCCCAAGCCACTGTACCCGAGACCATTGCTGCCACATAACTTCTTCTTTGTAAAACAAATCTATCAATTTATTTTCAACACTTTTTTCTTCTTATGAAGGACCAACCCACAACGGCTCATTTCGAAGCTCAGCTAACTTGCGTTTAAGCATTCTGATCACATTCCTTACCGAGCCAAGGGACAGTGTGCCTCAGCTTTTCAAACTTACAGCCACAGCTGCTAGTTTAGCACTCATATCACTCACAATTGAGCATGCTGGCATCACCCGCCATGCTTCCTCCAACACCCCAGCAAAATTATCTTGGGTCTCCCACATACATTTATACCGAAAGGGTCTACTCCACGCACTACGCAGACCATCAGGTTCCATCTCATTGCTTAGCAAAATTGGGCAATGGTCCGATTTAACAACCGTTAGGTGTTCCATGGACGCAAAAGGGAAACATCCAAACCAGTCAGCCGTGGCTAACACCCTATCCTACCTCGCTCTGCAATAGTCACCTCTTCTTACTTTCTTCTCAAATGTCCAATCCACACCTTTATATCCCAGATCAGCAAACTCACACACACCTACAGCCTTTGAATTCTGCAATTTGAGATTTGTCTCTCTCGTTTGGTCCCAGTTGTTCTTCAACACGCAAACATTCATTGAACTCCCCTATACATGCCCACGGGAGCGTACTAGTACTGCGCAAGAATTTCATCATATCCCACGTCATATATCTGAGACTTCTTTTTGCTTCTCCGTAAAAACAGTAAGACGCCACTGCTCCTTCCCATCTTCAGTAACCACACAGTCAATATGATATTTGGATTCATTTTTTTATATCTAACTTGATGTCATTTTTCCACAAGAAGCACAACCCCCTACTCCTTCCAGAGCTAGAGAATGCATAACTCCGATCATACCCTAATGAGACCGCCAAACCTTCCACACGTTTCTTCACAATTTGGGTTTCCGCAATGCAAAGAATCATCAGCGCAGAAGCCTTCGCAAGATCGTGAAGCTCATTGCCCATCGCGGGATCACCAATCCCACGACAGTTGCAAAACATAGTCGTCACTAGGGCTGGCGGCCATCCGCTCGGGATGCTACCTCAGTATCCATATCATGGTCATTCACCTCTCCCTCGAGACCTTTCCTCCTTCTCTTAACTATCGGGGCCTTCCCGGTGTACCTTCGCACCACCTGGCACCATTGTTTCAGAAACTGCTTCTTCTATCAACAAAACTGTTCTAGCCACCTTGCCCTCCAGGTTTGGGATTTGCTGACCCCGAACATTCACTATTCCATCAACACTGACTAGCCTCTTCTTTACCCCTACCATCAGAGATCGTTCACTTCCTGATGTGAAAGATCCATCCCATCTAGCCACAAAGAGCTACCGGGAATGCTGCCATTTCCAATTCCATGACCCCACTCCCCACACCCACTGTCGTGGATTTAACACAACAGATGCCCTAGAAAAAGGACTTAGGTGTGGAGCCATTGCAGCTAGGTTAGCTTAAAGGGGTTAAACAGGACAAAGGACACAAAGAGTTTTACCCAGGTTCGGCCCCTCCCAACGAGGTAAAAGCCTACTCCTGCTTTCGATTGTATTGCTTGTGTTTCGATTACCAGGGAGCGAATACGCTTGACCTAGTACTCGATTGATTGTTACTTGAGTCAACCCGCCGCCGGGTCTCACCTTTATATACACAGGTTGAGGCCTGGCGGCTTACAAAGTCCCTACCGGTTCACACAACATGACCGGCTCAGTTTCCAACGAAACTTACCTTATGGAATAAGTTAAACATATAGCGGCTCATCCCTTTGGGCCTCTAGCCGCCTCCAGGTCTTGGGCCTCCAACATGCTTGCTTCATGAACCGCCATCTTCAACTCTTTTGGACTATCAGGCCTCTTCATCTTTAAGTCACTACTGGCATGACCCGACCCCTCCTGGGCGGGTCATACCCAATAGTTATATCCCCAACATTAGGCCCCGGGTTCATTTGAACTTGTTCACATCAATCTTCATCACTTGACTTAGAAGAATCTTTTCTTATCAATTCCTTGCCATTTCATTGCAACCTGCCATGACGTCACATTACAGAACTGTGTTGGCCCGCCATGACGTCATTGCGCATTAACTTTGTACAAAGCTCAGGAATCTTAACAGATCTTTTATCCTAATGGACCTCCCGAAAATCGAGGCATTCACATAGCCACATAATTGTTTTTTGGCCTCCTCGATTCCCGCGCATGCCATCTATCCACTTCCTTATAAATAGGGGTAGGGGTCTTTCCTTTCACTTTTTACCCTTGCCCCCTCATCTTCGTCTTCCTCCTTGCGGTGCTTATGCAAGCTTGAGCTCCGCCGTTGTCGACCTTCACCAACCGCATCAACTCCGGCCGCTGCATCGACCTGACCGGACCAGAGAACTGCGGCGCACCTCCGCTGTCCAGTAGCACCAGTAAGTACTCATCTCCTTGTGTGACAGATCTGCATTAGGGTTTTCTCCGTTTGTCGGTGTTCTTCATTGTTCCTCATCTTCCTCTTCTAGATCGTGTAGTTTGATCTGAATATAATATTGAGGTTGCGCGGTAGTAGTTCAACGTCCCTTTCCAATCATAAGAAACACTTTCTCTGTATAAGATTCCATCCGAGCAGATGAGTTCTTCCACTGCTACACCTTAGGTTTAAAATTTAATTTCCTTTTTTGAACTATTGTAGATCCAAAGTAATAGAACGGATCTGTAAAACCTGTTTGTTTAGCACTTAGCAAAATTTTACTCACAAGCCCATAGATATTTGTGAACTGCAACTGTACGGGCAACTTATGAGATAGATCATAGCCCGCCGGATACCATTAGCCCTTCATGGCAGTTTAAGCATTAATTCAGTAACCCGCTAGATATGCGCCGGCTTAAATCTGAATCCTTTTAAACCGCCAACACTCATCAACGTTACCAAGATCCGGCCACACCTCGCCGACTTACAATACTTTTAACTCTCCATAACAATCCATAGTCATAATCGGGTGGTTTATCATTCACTGTTATTTTCCTTTTAGGCCAATTATGACTAAGACTGTCACTGCCTGCAACTGAGTTCCCTCCGTTACGATGGAGCAAATTCTTACGGAGTATGTTGATACTGGCATCATGGCTGCCAAAGAGATCATCCACTGGCGGGTTCCAGAGTCAGGTGAAGTCAAACCTCAACCCAAGGATAATGAGGTCATAATATTTGCTGATCATATAAACCGGGGCTTCTCCCCGCCCAGGTCAAAGTTCTTCCGCGACGTACTACATTTCTTTCAGCTCCATCCTCAGGACATCGGACCCAATTCTGTGTCTAATATCTGCAATTTCCAAGTTTTTTGCGAAGTATATCTTCAAGAAGAACCCAGCGTTGAACTCTTTAGAGAGTATTTCCAGTTGAATCGCCAGAACAAGTACAGACGGACCCAGCCTAGAACTTGGCGGAATCTCCATCCAACATCGAAGAGATGCAGTTTTTCCTATAGCCACACTTCCTAGTCATCCCAAGGACTGGAACCAAACTTGGTTTTATTGCCAAGGCACTTCTCCATCTGATGAGAACCCTCTGCCGAGTTTCCGCGAGGACTGGCTTAGCCCAGTACATCCCCTTCCAGGGCGGCTCACGATCGTTGAGCGGGCCAAGTACAGAGCCACCTTTTCCAAAGTAAGGGCTTTTCTTGCCAATGGATTGACCGGCATCGACCTAGTCCATTGCAGGGTCGCGTGGAGGATTATTCCCCTAAGCCGTCGGCCCGGCTTAATGTGCACATATACTAGTGACACCAATGATCCATCACGCCATAGCTCTGCGCGTTTGGATAACAAGGGCATCAATGATATGACAAAAAGTCTGATTGGAGAATCCTTAGAGAGTTGCAGCAAAATGGGGTTGAACCCTTTCAGCGTTCTTAACCCGCCTCCACCTGTAAGTGATAAATGCACACTTTACTTTTCTGTTTATACAAAATGCATATCTCTTATTTTCACTTTAATTTGCGGCAGGCCGACTATGCCTTCTGGAAGAAGAAATATCAGGAAAAGGAGAAGGCGGCTAAAAAGCCAAGGGTCAAAAGCAAGGCCTCCAAAAAGAATTAGGAGAAAATTGATGTCTCAGAACTCTTTGATCTGGATGATGAGTCAGAGGTAGAACTTGACTCCCTTGGCTCATTTTTTGTGCATCTTATTGACGCTGACCTCTCTCAGGATGATACGAAGGCCACCCAGGCGGATGATGACGAGGTAGCTATCATTTCCTCCGACTCAGAGCCTTTGCCAAGACAGAAAATTCGACGTGTGACCCGGAAAGTAAGATTTTCACACCCTTTAGCTTACTTGGATCCAAACTTTCTTTTGAAGCAACAACAACATGAGACCCGGCTTACCCAATACACCAGTTCGCAAGCGCCGGAAAGAGGTGCCTCAACAAATTCAAACTCTTTTTATCCCAAGGCAGGTCTTATTCGCCGTCCACTTAATGCTTCCGACTCAAACTACCAGGGAACCTCAATTTCCTCTTCTAGCAACTCAACTGGAACTCAGTTGTCGGCTTTCAAGACTGCCCCTGGGTAATAATTTTAGCCTTCATTGTTTTAACTTTGTAAGTACTCATACTGGCCTTTCTATTTCTTCAGTGGTAAAGCTAAACCAAGCAAGAAAGCCAAGACAATCCAGCCGATTGAAGACCCCAAGACACATGAGCCGGAGAAACAACCGACAGAGTCTGAGGCTTCAATTCAAAATGTTGAAAACATAGCTGACGAGGCGCCACCAGAAATGCCAAAGACCCGTGTGGACCCTATGATCATTGACTCATCAGGAGCTAAACCGTTGAGCCCTGCCAAGCCTGTTGAAGAGGACGAAGATGTTCTGATCACTGGCACCAGTTATACAGAGTCGGGGAATCCCACGGTCTTGGCCAAGCACACTGCCAAGGAAGAACTTGTCGAAAGGCAGAAGATTAAATTTGATTTGTCCAATTACTCTCAGCTGGGCGTCGGTGAACTCCTCACTGGCTATCTTAGCCAAGTTCATGTTGACCGCGAACTTGAGATGGGCATTATCAAACAGATGCACCAAAAGTACGAGGTACAAACTTCTACTTCCTTTGTTAATATATTCCTGCAGCCCCAAGTCTTAGACATAGGAAAGATTTGACAGAGTATGGTGAAAACTTCGATTAGCAGAAACTAAATAGCTTCAAGTTGTAGCCCCCATGAACCGGCTTATCTTGACAAAGCTCGTCCGGTTCATTCTCATTATTAGAACAGAAAACTTCCAGGTCCTAGCCCTCATGGGCCGATTTAGCTTGACAAAGCTGAATCGGTTCATTCTCATTATTTGAAAGAATTCCAGAGCCTAGCCCTCATGGGCCATCTTAGCTTGACAAAGCTGAACCGCTTCATAAAATACAGAATCAAAGAAGAACTTCCGCACACATTAGCCCCCAAGTGCCAAGTGCTATTGCTTGCAAAGGGCTTGGGACTTGTGCATATTAACGTGTCTGCTTATGATTGCTTTAACTTTGTCTGCACAGGAAGCCTCCCCTGAAGCTAAATCTTAGCTGGCTGATTTAAAGAAGAGGCTTAAACATCAAGAATCAGAGACCCGGAAGGCTGAAGCCAAATTTAAATTTAGTCTGGATGAATCAGAGAAACTGAAAACCGGGTTTGCTGTAGATAGAAATGACTGGGACGAAGAAAAAGTTGCCTTAGTGCAAAGAGCAGAGTCTGCTGAAGCTTCTTTAAAAGAGGTTATTGCAGAACTGTCCAGCTTAAAGCGGCATATTTCACAGATGACCATTGCCATCTTTGGTAGCAATTTTAAGTATCGCAATCAATTCCAGTGCACAATTCTGAACTCGCCTTGCGACTTAACTGCATATGCTTTACCTTACAGGTGCAGAAGCGCCAATCTTGGGCAAGACATGCTTGTGAAGCTGAAGGCGTCTTATACCTTAGTGGAGGAGTTATATGCAGGCACCCAGCACAGGATAGCTGTGATTACTCACAACAAAGAGCCACCTTCACTTCTCAAAGATGTACTGAACCAATTGTCTGTCTTGCCGAAAGGATTGCAGAAATTAAGCGGTCGTCCGCCAGAGCCGACGCCAGTACTGCCTTGAGTCGTGCAAAAGCGTGGCAAGTAGAGCTAGACCCAGCAGAGCTGGCCACTGGCTGCCTGAGCTATAAGAGGATGGGTCTCCCTTTACCACAGAGGACTTTGCTGTGTGCGTGAGGGAGGTGCGTCCATTAGCCAGCAAACTGGCCGAAGAGACTAACCTTGCTAGATATCAGCCAGCTTATATGGAAGATAACTCAAGACTAAAGGCTCCGGTTTATGAACTTGTCGACCTTATCCCGCCAGCACGTAAGCATACCTTTGCCCCTGAAGTTGACCCGTCTGAACTCATAGATGATGAAGCCGAATTCCAAGCTTTAACGAACATCAACTGGAAAACATCTGATTTCCAGACAACAGATGGAGGCAAAGAACCGGCATAGGCTAACCCGGAATCTTCTACTCAGCATGAGCATAATTAATCTGAAAGGCGGCTCTCTAACCATGGCGCCATATTTTGTTGAAAAAACTTTGAACCACTTGGGCCTGATGATAGCCTTGTAATAGGCTAGTTAAAAACAATGATCTGCCATGCCATGGTGCATGTTTTGTCGTTTGAATATGTTAAACTGTCGTTCTGATGCTTGAAGATCCATAGGTTGTACTTCATCACATTTATCCATCAAAACGGGTTATAACAAGTATTGTTGTGTGACCTGCACACAAGTGAACAATATATATGTGCCCTGGCGGCTTACACCAGGGCGGGTCATAATATTCAAAATAACATATTCCGGCGACTTAAAGTCTATAACCAGGGCGGGTTATCAAACCTCGCATTTTTACATAACAGGCGAAACTATACCTATGAATGTAGTTCATACTGTCGGCTTACACCGCCAAATGCAGTGAGGATAATTTCAGTTGCACAAAGCATACTGGCGACTTAAAGTCCAAAGCCAGGCTGGGTTATCAGAACTTTTAAATATGTTCAAATATACTGGCGACTTAACGTCCAGAACCTGGGTGGATTAACACAAATCCATAACTATGCTCAAACATGAGTCACAAAGATCAAGGCTACATGGCCTGAATTGTTTTTAAACCATATATCAATATGGAACAAAGACATGAATTCAAAAACTATTCGGAAAAAGAACAAAACAGAAAAAACAAGGCTTTCATAGGCTGCCAACCTCAAAATCAAGTGATGTTCATGGGCCGCACAACCACTAGGCTAATCCTTCATTCAAACCTGTAAGCCGGGCCTCACATGACCAACCGCCGTTTTAACTATAGACAAGTTCAGCATCTTTATAAGATTGACTGTCATGAGTACGGCGGGTCACTCTAGGATTATCTAGGCTGAGTGGCAGACAAACAAGGCAGGATAAACCAGAATTTTGGTGATTTACACTTGGCATACCAACGAATCAAAATGGGTTAACAAAAGCTATGTTCATTGAACAGGGAGCCCCCCAGGTTATATATATTGAGCCTTCAAGGCAGGATACCTATGTTTGAACTGTGAATTGACACAAGTTCTCTTTGGTAACCTTTAACTTGGGAAATAAGCCCCCAAGAATTTACAACAAGGCATATAAGACGGATCAATAGGGTAGTCACAGCTATGCTCAATGAGCAGGAAGCCCCCAAGTAATTTTTTAACAAGGCGTACAAGCCAGATCAAGAGGGTAGTCACAGCTATGCTCAATGAGCAGGAAGCCCCTGAGTGATCTTATGAATTGACAATAAAGACTCAGATACTTAGAAATGAAACGACAGAGGCCCTGAA
This sequence comes from Aegilops bicornis, assembly GCA_021605145.1. NCBI lineage: Eukaryota > Viridiplantae > Streptophyta > Magnoliopsida > Poales > Poaceae > Aegilops > Aegilops bicornis. The sequence goes on along the minus strand of CM038673.1, from coordinate 481,731,511 downwards.
TTATCAGGATGCCGGCTTTATTATACTTGATCATAATATATACATGGATGAGAATATGTACAACACAAGAGCCAATGGCTCGGGTGTAATAAGGCCAAAGATGAGCAATGTTCCAAGGCCGGCGGGTCTCCTCCTCCGATGTGCGTGAGTCCTTGTGCTATCGAACATCAATGAGGTAGTAAGATCCGCTATTCAAGTTCTTGCTGACCACAAGGGGTCCTTCCCAAGGTGGGGATAATTTGTGCATATCTGTCTGATCCTGGATGAGCCAGAGCACCAAGTCACCTTCTTGAAAGGTCCGGGTCTTAACCCGGTGGCTATGATAATGGTGTAGATCTTGTTGGTATATTGCCGAACAAGCCGCTACAAGGTCGCACTCTTCATCCAACAAGTCAAGAGCATATTGACATGCCTTTTCATTATCAGCTTCAACATAATCCGCCACACGGGGCGAGTCATGATGGATGTCACTGGGGAGAACTGCCTCTGCTCTGTAAACCATGAAGCAAGGTGTAAAACCCGTGGATCTGTTGGGGGTGGTATTGATACTCCTAAGCACTGAGGGTAACTCCTCAACCCAACAACCTGGCGTCCTCTGCAAAGGGACCATAAGCCGGGATTTTATACCTCTCAAGATTTCTTGAGTGGCCCTTTCAGCTTGACCATTACACTGGGGGTGAGCCACTAACGAGACATCAAGACGAATATGCTCTTGTTGACAAAATTCTTTCATAGCACCCTTAGACAGGTTAGTGCCATTATCAGTTATGATGCTATGAGGATAACCAAAGCGGAAAATCACCTTTTTAATGAATTGAACCATCGTTGTTGCATCACATTTGCTGACCGGCTCTGCCTCAACCCACTTTGTGAACTTGTCAACCGCCACCAAAAGGTGGGTCTTCTTGTCCTTGGATCTTTTGAAAGGTCCAACCATATCCAGCCCCCAGACTGCAAACGACCAAGTAATTGGAATCATGCTCAATTCTTGAGCCGGCACATGAGCCCGTTTTGAAAATTTCTGACAGCCATCACACTTGCTAACCAGATCTTCTGCATCAGCATGAGCCGTCAGCCAATAAAACCCATGACGAAAAGCCTTAGCAATGAGAGATTTAGAGCCGACATGATGGCCGCAATCTCCTTCGTGAATCTCCCTTAGAATTTCACGTCCCTCCTCACGAGAGATCCATCGTTGAAACACCCTTGGCACACTGCATCAGTGTAACTCGCCATTGACAATAGTCATTGACTTAGACCTTCGGGTTATTTGCCTGGCCAAAGTTTCATCATCAGGTAACTCACCCCCGGTCATATAAGCCAAATATGGAACTGTCCAATCAGGAATAGTATGAAGAGTCACCACCAACTGTGCCTCCGGGTCAGCGATAGCAAGATCCTCCTCTGAATGCAGTTTAACTGAAGGATTATTCAGAACATCAAGAAAAACATTAGGTGGCACCGGTTTACGCTGGGAACCCAGCCGGCTTAAAGCTTCACCCACCTCATTTTTCCTGCGATCAATATGTTCCACCTAATAGCCCTTGAAATGGCCAGCAATATCATCAACCGCCCGGCGATAAGCTGCCATGAGCGGGTCTTTGGAATCCCAAGTTCCTGAGACTTGCTGGACCACCAGATCAGAATCACCAAAACACCTGACCCAGCTTAGATTCATCTCCTTAGCCATCCGAAGACCATGGAGTAAAGCCTCATACTCTGCTGCATTGTTAGTGCAAGGAAACATTAATCTCAAAACATAACAAAACTTATCACCTCATGGGGAAGCCAAAATAACTCCAGGCCCCGAGCCTTCCAATTGCCTAGATCCATCAAAATGAATAGTCCAATACGTATATCCGGCTTATCCTCGGGCATCTGCAATTCTGTCCAGTCATTGATGAAATCAACAAGGGCCTGAGACTTAATGGTTGTTCGAGGCACATATTTCAAACCCTGGGGTCCAAGTTCAATGGCCCACTTAGCCACCCGGCCTGTAGCTTCTCTAATCTGAATAATATCCCCCAGAGGAGCAGAACTGACCACAGTGATGGGATGACCAAAGAAATAATGCTTCAACTTACGACTAGCCATGAACACCCCATAGACCAGCTTCTGCCAATGTGGCTACCTCTGTTTAGACTCAATTAGTACCTCACTGACATAATAACCGGCCTTTGAACCGGATATTCCTTGCCTGAGTCCTTCCTCTCCGCAACAATTGCCACACTGATGACTCTGCTGTTAGCAGCCACATATAAAAGCAAGGGCTCCTTAGCAATAGGAGCTGCAAGAACCGGCGGCTCAGCCAGCTATTTCTTAAGCGCCTCAAACACCTCATTGGCAGCATCACTCTAGACAAAGTGATCTGCCTTCTTCATCATCTGATAAAGAGGAATAGCCTTTTCACCTAGGCGGCTCATAAACCGGCTTAAGGCCGCAATACGACTCGCCAGACGTTGAACATCATTAACACACGCCGGCTTAGTCAAGGAAGTGATAGCCTTGATCTTCTTCGGGTTAGCTTCAATACCTCGCTCCGAGACCAGAAACCCCAGGAGCTTGCCCGCTGGCACACCAAAAACACATTTATCTGGGTTAAGCATCATCTTGTAAACCCGGAGATTGTCAAAGGTCTCCTTCTGATCATCTATCAAGGTCTCCTTCTTCCTGGATTTCACAACGATATCATCCACATAAGCATGAATATTGCGTCCAATCTGGTTGTGGAGACAATTCTGAACACAACGCTGATAAGTCGCCTGGGCACTCTTGAGCCCAAAAGGCATACACACGTAGCAGAAGGCTCCAAAGGGAGTCATGAAGGATGTCTTCTCCTGGTCCTTAACTGCCATCTTGATCTGATGATAACCAGAATAAGCATCTAGAAAACTCAAACGCTCACAACCCGCCATAACATCAATTATTTGATCAATACGAGGGACATCAAGATCAGCCGGACAAGCCTTGTTAAGGTCCGTGTAATCTAGACACATACGCCAAGTGCCGTACTTCTTAAGCACTAGCACCGGGTTAGCCAACCATTCAGGTTGAAAAACATCAATAATAAACCCATCCGCCAAGAGCCGGGCCACTTCTTCACCAATGGCCTTGCGCCTTTCTTCATTAAAACGACGAAGGAATTGCTTGACCGACTTAAACTTCGGATTAATATTAAGAGTGTGCTCAGCGAGTTCCCTCGGTACACCTGGCATGTCAGAAGGCTTCCATGCATAGATGTCCCGGTTCTCACGGATGAACTCGATGAGAGTGTTTTCCTATTTTGGATCCATGTTGGCACTGATAATGAGCTGCTTGGATGAATCGCCAGAAACGAAGTCAACCAGTTTAGTATCATCTGCCGATTTAAACTTCAACAGCGGGTCCTGCTCTGTGGTTGGTTTCTTCAAGGGGGTCATATCTGCAGGGTCAACATTATTTTTATAGAACTTCAGCTCCTCCGTCGCACAGGCCGACTCAACATAGGCAGCATCGCCCTCTTCGCACTCCAAAGCTATCTTTTTGTTTCCATGCACCGTGATGGTGCCCTTATAACCCGGCATTAAGCTGCTGATAAACATAACAAGGCCGTGCCATAAATTTGGCAAAAGCCGGCCGCCCAAACAAGGCGTGATAAGGGCTCTTGATCTTGACTACTTCAAAAGTCAATTTTTCCGCCCTGTAATCATACTCATTACCAAAAACCACCTCCAAGGTTATCTTACCAACTGGATAAGCCGACTTACCGGGCACCACCCCATGAAAACTGTAGAGGATTGCTTAAGATCTTTGTTAGTCAAATTCATACAGCGAAAAGTACCGTAATAGAGGATATTGATGTTGCCGCCTCCATCCATGAGCACTTTGGTCATCTTGTATTCTCCGACATGAGGCGCCACCACCAAAGCTAGCTGGCCCAGATTATCCACCCGGGTCTGGTGATCTTCGCGGCTCCATACAATGGGCTGCTCTGGCCATTGTAAGTATCGAGGGACCGTCGGTTCAACCGCGTTCACCGCCTGCTTGTGAATCGTCTGATCTCGCTTGCACAAACTCGTGGTAAACACATGCTATTAACCACTATTCAGCTATTTTGGATGACTCTGATAACCTGACTACTCCTACTGCTGATTACCCTGATTAGATTGCTGGTTGAAACTGCCATGATTGCCTTGACCCTGCAACCCAGAGTTTGAGCCGCCACCTCCAAAGCCGGGTCCGTGAGAGCCAGATCCTAACCCGCCGTGCAGGCCCTGGTTACCCTGATAAAAATCAGAATTTCTATTCTCCCTCATGATGAAGCAATCCTTCCAGATATGGGTGGCCGGCTTATCTTGAGTACCATGCTTTGGGTAAGGCTGATTCATCATCGCCTGAAGGTTGAATTTTGGCCTGCCAAACTGGGGTGCTGATGACTTTCCCTTACGCTTACCATTATTACTCCGTGCATTAGTATTAGCCACAAAATCTGAACTGCCGTCAGCTTGCTTGCGCTTTCCATTATTACCTTGACCCGTCGTATTGTGCTGCTCTCCCTTTGCATTGCCATTCTTCTTCCCCTTGCCAGCCTTTTCCTCATCAGACTCAGGGTCCTTAGTGCTATCAGAATCATCATATTTGACAAGAGCCGCCATGAGCTCCCCCATATCATTGTAATGGTGCTTAAGCCGCCCCAGCTTCTGTTCGAGGGGAAGGAAACGGCAATTTTTCTCCAAAATCAGGACAGCTGAGCCGACATTGATGTTGTGTGATGAGTGGATAATGGCCGAGATCCCGCGTACCCAATGGGCAGTTGATTAGCCCTCACTCTAGACACAAGTGTCTAAATCAAGAATCGACATGGTATATTTGCACGTATCCTTGAAATTTTGAATAAAACGCACCTTCAATTCATCCCATGATCTGACAGAGTTAGGGGGCAATCCCTACAACCAGGTACGAGCTGGTTGATACGTCTCCGTCGTATCTATAATTTTTGGTTGTTCCATGCCAATATTATTCACTTCCATATACTTTTTGGCAACTTTTCATATTATTTTTGGGACTAACATATTGATCCGATTGCGATGCAGTTCTATGCATTGCATGTTTTTGTTTCATGAAACCCAATATCAAACGGAGTCCAAACAGGATAAAAACGGACGGAGATTTTTTTTGGAATATTTATGATTTTTGGGAAGTGAAATCAACGCGAAACAGTGTCCGGGGTGGTCACGAGGTAGGGGGGCGCACCCTACCCCCCCAGGCGTGCCCCTGACCCTCATGATCAACCCGTAAGGCGGTTGACGCTCTTCTTTTGGCGCAAGAAAGCTAATTTTATGAGAAAGATCTGGGCGAAAGATTCACCCCAATCGGAGTTACGGATCTCCGGATATTTAAGAAACGGTGAAGGGGTAGAATCAGGGAACGCAGAAACAGAGAGATAGATCCAATCTCGGAGGGGCTCTCGCCCCTTCCAAGCCATGGGAGCCAAGGACCAGAGGGGAAACCCTTCTCCCATCTACGGAGGAGGTCAAGGAAGAAGAAGAAGAAGGGGGCCCCTCTCCCCCTTGCTCCCGGTGGCGCCGGAGCGCTGCCGGGGGCCATCATCATCACCGCGATCTTCACCAACACCACCGTCATCTTCACCAAACATCTCTATCGCCTTCCCCCTTCTATATTCAGCGGTCCACTCTCCCGCATCCCGCTGTACCCTCTACTTGAACATGGTGCTTTATGCTTCATATTATTATCCAATGATGTGTTGCCATCCTATGATGTCTGAGTAGATTTCTATTGTCCTATCGGTGATTAATGAATTGCTATGATTGGTTTTAGTTGCATGTTTTATTATTGGTGCTGTCCTATGGTGCTCTCCGTGTCGCGCAAGCGTGAGGGATTCCCACTGTAGGGTTTGCAATATGCTTATGATTTGCTTATGGTGGGTGGTGTGAGTGACAGAAGCACAGACCCGAGTAAGTAGGTTGTTTGCGTATGGGATAAAGAGGACTTGATGCTTTAATGCTATGGTTGGGTTTTACCTTAATGAATCTTTAGTAGTTGCGGATGCTTGCTAGAGTTCCAATCATAAGTGCATATGATCCAAGTAGAGAAAGTATGTTAGCTTATGCCTCTCCCTCAAATAGAATTGCAATAGTGATTATCGGTCTAGTAACATTGCTAATTGCCTAGGGACAATTCCACAACCCCTACCACCACTTTTCCACACTCGCTATATTTACTTTTTTGCATCTTTATCTAAACTCCCCCTAGTTTATATTTACTTGCTCTTTATTATCTTGCAAGCTTATCCAACAACTCCTACAAAGTACTTCTAGTTTCATACTTGTTTCCGGTAAAGCAACGTCAAGCGTGCGTAGAGTTGTATCGGTGGTCGATAGAACTTTAGGGAATATTTGTTCTACCTTTAGCTCCTCGTTGGGTTCGACACTCTTACTTATCGAAAGTTGTTGCGATCCCCCATACTTGTGGGTTATCACTGGCCCATCCAGCATCATGGTGAAATACTTAGTGCACGCAGCGTCATTAACATCCAACATCTCCATGGCCATCTCATAGCTCTCAATCCAGGCCTCCGAGGGTTGATCCGTTGTGTAATTGGGTACTTTTCGAGGACCCTCGAAGTCCTTGGGTAACCGCTCATTGCGCAGAGCCGGTACTAAGCATGGCACACCCACCGTCCTAGAAGTCACCCCAGCTTCTATGGACGTAAAAGGGTGTAACTGAGGCTGCTGAGCCACCAGCTCCACCTCACGACGAGCCCGCGCTTGATCTACCAATAGTTGAGCATGGTTATCAGCCCATGGCGGGTCATGCCCACGGGGCTGGTTACGGTGCCTCTCACTGCTTGAAAGTGCCGGTGACTCCATGTGCCGGCTATAACTTCGACTCGGTCTCGGTGCTGAGTGGATTCGATCGCGTCTGTAGGAGTAAGCCGCCTGCTGAGGCCCCACTGTTTGAAGAAGTTCCACGACTTTCTGAGCCTCAACTGCCTCAGGACTTTCGCTTGTCATCGGGAGAGCCGCCAATTGTGATGTCGCATCAATCATGTTGTCCAACGGGTTAAATAAGATACCCGGAGGTGTGGAGACTCGCTGAGGCGGGGTCAAATTGACACGAGCCGGATCCGCCACATGGGGTTGAACCGCCGCTCCGGTCCTAGGTGCTTCAGGGCCCCGTGTCCCGCCGGGCGGGTTACTTGGTCCTGCCCCAGGTGTATTGAAGAGATTTCTTGCATCGAACTCGTGAGGAAGACGACTCTGGTATCTCCTATTCAAGACATCATTTGGTGCATTCTGGTCCAAGCTTAAGCGAAAGTTTTCTGCTTGAATCCGCTGTGATTCCATCTCCAAGGCGGCTCGCTCTGTCGCCATCCTGGTATTTTCAGTGTTAAGATCCTCCTTAGCTTGAGCTATTGATGTCTACTACGCAACTTTATTCTTGTAGACACGTGCTGGGCCTCCAAGCGCAGAGTTTTGTAGGACAGTAGGAATTTTCCCTCAAGTGGATGACCTAAGGTTTATCAATCCGTGAGAGGTGTAGGATGAAGATGGTCCCTTTCAAACGACCCTGCAACCAAATACAAGAAATCTCTTGTGTCCCCAACACACCCACTACAATGGCGAATTGTATAGGTGCACTAGTTTGGCGAAGAGATGGTGATAAAAGTCTAATATGGATGGTAGAAATATATTTTTATAATCTGAATAAATAAAAACAGCAAGGTACCAAATAGTAAACGGGCACAAAAACGGTGTTGCAATGCTTAAAAATGAGGCCTAGGGTCCGTACTTTCGCTAGTGCAACCTCTCAACAATGCTAACATAGTTGGATCATATGATTATCCCTCAAAGTGCAATAAAGAATCACTCCCGAGTTCCTATTAGCGGAGAACAAAAGATAGGAATTGTTTGTAGGTCACGAAACCACCTCAAAGCTATTCTTTTTGTTTGATCTATTCAAGAGTTCGTACTAAAATAACACAAAGCTATTTTTTCCATTCTATCTATCCTAGAGTTCGTACTAGAATAACTCCAAAGCAAATTCATATTCATAATACTCAATCCACACAAAGAACTATAAAGAGACCCCAAAGTTTCCGTCGGAGAAAAACATGCATCAACCCCTATGCATAGATTACCCCAATATCACCGCGGGAATCCGCAAGTTGAATGTCATAACACATATCAAGTGAATCAATAAGATACCTCATTGTCACCTCAAGTATTCATATTGCAAGATATATATCATGTGTTCTCATCTCTGAATATCCAAACCGACAAGACAAAACTTTGAAGGGTAAAGATTCAATTCATCATAACAAGAGTATAGAGGGGAGAAACATAATATGATCCGACTATATTAACAAATCCCATGATATGGATCATGAGAGAGAGAGAGATCAAACACATAGCTACTAGTACAAACCCTCAGTCCCGAGGGTGGACTACTCCCTCCTCATCGTGGTGGCCGCCGGGATGATGAAGATGGCCACCGGAGATGATTCCCCCTCCGGCAGGGTGCCGAAATAGGGTCTAGATTGGTTTTCGTGGATACAGAGACGTTACGGCGGTGGAACTTCTGATCTAGGTTTACCCCGAAGGGTTTCGGAATATTTGGGAATTTATAGTGCAAAGAGGGGGTGCGGGAGGCCACCAAGGTGGGCACAACCCACCTGGGCGCACCAGGGGGCCCTGACGCGCCCTCGTGGGTTGTGCCCCCCTCGGGGCACCCCCCTGGTGCAGCTTAGGCCCATTGGGTTCCTTCTGGTCTAGAAAAAATCTCCAAAAAGTTACGCGGTGTTTGGGCTCCATTTGATATTGATTTCCTACAATGTAAAAAACAAGCAAAAACAGCAACTGACACTGGGCACTGGGTCAATAGGTTAGTCCCAAAAAATGAATAAAGTTGCTCTGAAATGATTGTAAAACATCCAAGAATGATAATATAATGGCATGAATACTTCATAAATTATAGATACGTTGGAGACGTATAAGCTATCACATCATGCAACTTCGCAACGCCCACGTTATGTTGTGTTTGGTTCATCGGGGTTACCTCCACCGTCAGCAAAGTTGCCAAAGCCTCCAAAAGTTCAGATAAAACTTGACCGGCATGCGCACAGGACCTCCTGCCCCGACTGCCGCAGCGGCTGCTGAAACGGAAATCATCGCTGCCGTAGTTGAGGAATTCTGCATCGGTTGCACGCCGGCCATGAAGATCGCAACCCGGTTCGCCAGCTCAAAGGGGTCCGGAATACTGTTGCCATCGGAACAGCCCCCAAGCCTATTATCTTGCAACTGATACATGGAATTGGTCTCGCCGGTTGAGGACTCATCGCCAGAGTAGATGGTCGTCTCTCCACCAGACACAAAACCTCCCTCAAGATCCACTCCTTGAGTTAAGCCCACTGTCGGTGTCAAAACCGGCAGATATCGGGTAGGGGGCCCAAGCTGTGCGTCTGAAGATCAATGGTAACAATGGAGAAGGGACACCGTATTTACCCAGGTTCGGGCCCTCTTAATGAAGGTAAAACCCTACTCCTGCTTGATTATATTTGAGGGTATAGGGGTTACAAGAGTTGATTTACCTCGAGATCGATTCGGCTAACCCTAGATAGCTAGCCTAGCAATGTTGTGATCCTGCCTCCGATCTAACCCTTCGGTTTATATAGACACCAGAGGGGCTTAGGGTTGTACAATGTCGGTTTTACAGAAAGTAATAAAATATCCGGACACCTATACTTGCCATCCATGCATGCGAGAGTCCCCACCGGACATGAAAGATAATCTTCTGTCTTGTATCTTGACCGCCCATCAGTCCGGCCCACATCAATAGACCACACGCCCGAGGACCCCCTAGTCCAGGACTCCCACAGTAGCCCCTGAACCTGTCTTCAATGATGGTATATTCGGCGCTCAGATTGTCTTCGGCATTGCAAGGCGGGTTCCTCAAAGAATATACATCGGCTTTCCTCTGTAAAAGAATTGTATCCAGCTTTTCGCAACAAACACAACCCTTAGCCGCGAAGGCAGGATATGTAAAAAATGAGAATAATGTCTTTTACTGACAACTTTTTCGATGAAGCGTCAGACTCGACCTTTCGGCATTTCGAACCGTTTTTGCAACCCGCATTCCGTGTTTCGAGGTCACGCCTCATTGGCACGTCCCGCCAAACAGAGATCGCACCCACTTAATACATGATTGCATATCAATGGTATTGGGTAATCCGGCCGTTTGCGGCGCACGCCTTCATCGGTAATAGGTGAGATTCAAGGCAGGAGTGGGGGCGGTTGGTATTTTTACTGCCTATAAGAGGGCAAGGGACCCCACTTTCCTCCCCATGCCTTCACATCTCCTCATCCTTCCAATCTCCCAAGCTCTCTATGCCCACAACATCTCCGTCTTTCTCACCACCACCACCACCTACTCCGACCATGGCCGGAGCTGGCTCCAAAGGCAAGTGGGAGGCCTCCTCCGTGACGGAGGAGAACATAGCAGATCTCCGGAGTGCGGGGTACCTCGCCGCCGATATCAAGCACCGGCTTCCCTCTGAAGGTCAAGTCCTTCCCACTCCGGAGGCCGGCGGACGGGTCATCTTCCTTCCCCATTTCCTTAGAGGGTTAGGTTTTCCACTCCACCCGTTCGTCCGCGGACTTATGTACTACTACGGGCTAGATTTCCATGATCTAGCCCCGAACTCATTTCTCCACATATCAGCGTTCATTGTCGTGTGTGAGGCTCTCCTCCGCATCCGCCCACACTTCGGCTTATGTCTCAAGGTCTTCAACGTGAAGCCAAAGGTGGTGTACGAGCAACATGTGGACTGCGCTGGAGCTATGATTAGCAAGCTGCCGAACACCACTTGGCCAAAGGGGGCCTTCATGGAGACCGTGAAGATCTGGCGACAGGAGTGGTTCTACATCACCGAGCCACGCCGCCCTAACTGGGCAGCCATTCCGGAGTTCAGATCCGGACCCCCCATGAGGCTCACCTCCTGGAACGAGAAGGGCATCGAATGGGGGTCCCAGACGGAGGTGCCGGCGCTGCAGACCCGCGTCACCAACGTGCTGGCAAAGAATGTTGGTCTAACCAACGTGGTTCAGATCATGCTTTTTCGCTGCATTCTCCCCTGCCAACGCCGGGCTTCCCCCATGTGGGAATTCGAGCCAGAGGATCCGCGGATGCTACAACACTTCTTCGGTGCTACGCACGAGGGAATGTGGAAGCTGCTTTTTAAGGCGCAGAAGAGCAGCTGGCCCATGGGGGCCAAAGACATTGGCATCAACGTCGCGTATCTGGCCTCTCTAGTAAGTATTCGATATCTCCGAAGACATATCTAGGCATATGTATATATACATGTATTCGGTCTACACCGAACTCGTCAATCCGTCTTTCATTGCAGGGTTGGACCAAGAAGTCGGAGCGGATGAAGTGTCTGGCTCCACTGCCCGAAAATCCAGTCACCCCTCGGCTGGAGAAGATGCTGGTTCCGACGCCTTATGAGCTGCCGAAGAAGAAGGCCAAGAAGAAGAGCAAGGGGCCCCAGAACGGGCCCCGCCACAAGGGCCCTCCGGCAGCTATTTCCGAAGAGGCCGAACCTGTCTCCTCCCGTGAGGAAGACGAGGACGAAGAAGAGGAGGAGGAGGATGAGGAGGAGGTGGAGAGCGACTCCCCTCTCAAGACGAGTGAGGGAGTCCTGGACTAGGGGGTGTCCGGATAGCCGAACTACCATCTTTGGCCGGACTCCTAGACTATGAAGATACAAGTTTGAAGACTTCGCTCCGTGTCCGGATGGGACTTTCCTTGGCGTGGAAGGCAAGCTTGGCAATATGGATATGTAGATCTCCTACCATTGTAACCGACTCTGTGTAACCCTAACCCTATCCGGTGTCTATATAAACCGGAGGGTTTTAGTCCGTAGGACGAACAACAATCATACCATAGGCTAGCTTCTAGGGTTTAGCCTCTCTGATCTCATGGTAGATCTACTCTTGTACTACCCATATCATCAATATTAATCAAGCAGGAGTAGGGTATTACCTCCATCGAGAGGGCCCGAACCTGGGTAAAAACATCGTGTCCCTTGTCTCCTGTTACCATCTGCCTAGACGCACAGTTCGGGACCCCCTACCCGAGATCCGCCAGTTTTTACACCGACATTGGTGCCTTCATTGAGAGTTCCTCTGTGTCGTCACCTATAGGCCCGATGGCTCCTTCAATCATCAGCAACGACGCAGTCCAGGGTGAGACTTTTCTCCCCGGATAGGTCTTCGTATTCGGCGGCTTCGCACTGCGGGCCAATTCGCTAGGCCATCTGGAGCAGATTGAAAGCTACGCCCCTGGCCATCGGGTCAGATTTGGAAGTTTAAACTACGCGGCCGAAATCCGCGGAGACTTGATCTTCGACGGATTCAAGCCGCTGCCAAGCGCGCCGCACTATCTCGATGGGCATGATCTAACTCTGCCGCCGAACAGTGTCCTCGAGGCCGCACTAGTGTCCGCTCCGACCATTAATTCGGAGCCGATCTCGCTGATCGAGGATGGTTGGTTGGACACCACCTCGAGGGCTGAAATCTCTACGGCGATTGAGCCGAACACCATCCTGTCGCTGCGAAGACCGTGACTCCAAGGTGCCGGACTCCTCTCCGGACTCGAGCCCTCCGCCCCTTGTCGAATCCGATTGGGTGCGGTTATGGAGTTCACTCCGCGGACATCTTTCGCACTCGCCCTTTGGCGACATCCTGAATTCACTAAAGTCTCTCTCTTTATCCGGAGAGCCCTGGCGGACTACGGTCGGGAAGGTTGGGATGCGGACGACGAAGAAATTCAATGCCCACCCTCCACCCACTTTGTAGCCACCGCCGATGATTTAACCGACATGCTCGACTTTGACTCCGAAGACATCGACGGTATGGACGACGATGCCGGAGACGACCAAGACCCAGCGCCTACAGGGCACTGGAAGGCCACCTCGTCATACGACATATACATGGTGGACATCCCAAAAGATGGGAACAACGATGGAACAGCGGAGGATGACCCCTCCGAGAAACAGCCCAAGCGCCGACGTCAGCGGCGCCGCTCTAAATCCCGCCACAGCAAAAACGGTGATTCCGGCACGGGAGAAAATAACACCCCGGATAGTGCCTAAGACAACCCCCTCCAGCAGGACTCAGCGCAGGAGGAGGGAGAAGGAAGTCCGCACGACAGTGCGGCGGAAAGAGAGGTAGAGGACGATAACTATGTGCCTCCCTCAGAAGATGAGGCAAGCCTCGACGGCATTTAATTTGTCGTGCACGAGGATCCCGCCGAACAGAGGCGTTTTCAAACGCAGGCTTATGGCCACGGCAAGCAGCCTCAAGAAAAAGCAGCAACAACTTAGAGCTGACCAAGACACGCTGGGCAGCGGATGGACTGAGGTCCTTGCAGCCGAAGAGTATGAACTCGAACGCCCCTCCAAAAGCTACCCCAAACGCAGACCGTTGCCTCGACATGGCATGGCACCCAAGTCACCAGCGCACGACATGGCATACCGGCCACCCCGTGGCCGCGACAGAGAGGCCTCTAGACCCTCCGTTCAAGCCGCACCCCGACGCCGCTCAAAAAGTACCAAGGCACGGGAAAACGCGCCGGACTTGCGAGATATATTGGAGGATAAGGCAAACATACAAGATCGATCTACGGATCGCGCGGGCGCCCAACGACTCGGGATGATTACCGTCACGCCGGATACAGCAAACCCGGCCGGGCCGAACATAGTAGACAAAGCTCATATGAGCTACGTCGTGATATAGCCCAATACAGAGGCGCCGCACACCCACTATGCTTCACAGATGAAGTAATGGATCATCAAATCCCTAAGGGTTTTAAACCCGTAAACATCGAATCATACGATGGCACAACAGATCCTGCGGTTTGGATCGAGGACTACCTCCTCCATATCCACATGGCCCGCGGTGATAATCTGCACGCCATCAAATACCTCCCACTCAAGCTTAAAGGACCAGCTCGGCATTGGCTTAACAGCTTGCCTGCAGAATCAATTGGTTGTTGGGAGGACCTGGAAGCCGCATTCCTTGATAACTTCCGGGCACATACGTGCGACCACCGAGCGCCGATGACCTTAGCCATATAATTCAGCAGCCGGAAGAATCGACCGGACAATTACGGACACGGTTCCTAACCAAGAAAAATCAAATCGTTGATCGTCCTGGATGCACGAGGCCCTTGCAGCCTTCAAACATAACATCCATGACGAGTGGCTTGCCCGGCACCTAGGATAGGAAAAGCCGAAATCCATGGCAGCCCTCACAACACTCATGACCCGCTTTTTGCGGCGGAGAGGACAGCTGGCTAGCTCGAAGCAACAACTTGGCCAAACACCATGGTAGTTCGGATACCAAGGACAGCAATGGCAGGTCGCATCGCAACAAGAACAAGCGCCGCGTGCGGCGATAATGCTTTGAAGATCTGACGATCAATGCTGGATTCAGAGGCTCTAAACCCGGTCAGCGGAAGAAGCCATTTAAAAGAAATACCCGGGGCCCGTCCAATTTGGACCGAATACTCGATCGCTTGTGCGGATACATGGCACTTCAAAAGCTAGCCAACCACACCAACAGGATTGTTGGGTGTTCAAGCAAGCAGGCAAGTTAAGTGCGAACTCAATGACAAGGGGTTGCATAGCGATGACGAGGAAGAGCCCGCCACGAACAATAGAGGATGAAGGTTTCCCCCACAAGTGCGGACGGTGAACATGATATACGCAACCCACATACCCAAAAGGGAGCGGAAGCGTGCACTAAGGGGCGTATATGCGATGGAGCCAGTCGCCCCGAAGTTCAACCCATGGTCTTCCTGCCCGATCACCTTCGATCGAAGGGACCACCCCACTAGCATCCGTCACGGCGGTTTTGCCGCATTGGTTCTTGAGCCAATTATTTGACGGATTTCACCTCACTAGAGTCCTGATGGGCCAGGCTGCGGCTTGAACCTGCTTTATCGGGATACGATGTGCAAAATGGGCATAGACCCTCAAGGATTAAACCCACAAAGACGACCTTTAAAGGCGTCATACCAGGTGTAGAGGCCAATTATGCAGGCTCGATTACACTCGAAGTGGTCTTGGATCCCGGATAACTTCCGAAGCGAAGAGTTAATCTTCGACATAGTCCCGTTCAGCGGCTATCACGCCTTTGCTTTCCGGACGAACCGCATTGCAAAGTTCAATGCGGTGCCGCACTACGCATACCTCAAGCTCAAGATGCCAGGCCCTCGAGGAGTAATCACGGTCAATGGAAACACCGAACGCTCTCTCCGAATGGAGGAGCACACGGCGGCCCTCGCGACGGAGGTTCAAAGCAGCCTCTCACAGAAATTCTCGAGTCCGGCCACTAAACGTCCGGACACTGTCAAGCGCGCCCGGAGTAACCTACAACAAGACCGCCTGGCACGATCCAAGCATGCGTAGCAATCCGGCCCCAACCCTAGCCCTCGCGAACTTGCGAAGCCAGTACTACGCGTACATAACTACGCTCTGGAGATACCATGGGTATAAGGGGATGGGCACGACCACGGCACGCCCAAAATGCGGCTCAACCGCACCAGGGGCTTTCGATTGTGTCATTCTTTTTCTTTTTCTTTTTTCTTTTTTCTTACTTTCAGGACTCTGTTCTCCAGAAGCCCTGTCCGGCATTCGCGCCGAATACACGATGCAATAGCCAGGGAAGCAGAAAAATGCGTCGAGTGTCCAGGTGGTCTCTACTATGAGCATTATACCTGTTTTACATACCATCCCGCAGCCTACCCCTGGAGGGGGACATGTTAAATAGTCCCATCCCTTGCTTATCGCACAACTTGTATCGTTCTGCTTTTATCTGCAGTTTCTTTTTAATAACCAATATATAGCTCTTGCCTATTACTGCATTCTTTATCTATAAATATGTTCATTTCATGACATGTTGCACCCGTACGCTTTGGTACGGCCAATACACCTGGGGCTTAAGTACCCCAAAATTATGGTGTGATAAGTCCGAACACTTTCACAAGTGCGGCACCCCGAACTTATAGCATTATATGCATCGGCTCCGAATCATGCCTTGGGTCAATAGTTGGGTTTGCCCGGCTCCCGTGTTTTGGTACCTTACGTTCCGTTATATCGACTAAGGTAGCACCGGAGAACCATCTGCGATTGTGCCCGGTTGAGCGGGTTGAGCACCTCGATGGAGAAAGCTAAAACTGACTGTCATGATAGGGCGAGAGCCGGTCGCTGTTCGAGAGGTTTTTTCGGGTCCCTAAAGACTTATGCCGGTTAGAGCGAGGAACCGGAATCGTCCGGCAAAGGCGTGGATAGCGCCCCGAACTCGGTCTTCCGAATACTAGGGGCTTTGCCGAAATTTAAAATTATAGAATTCTATGGCTAAGTGAGAGTGTTCAAGCACTATAAGTCCGGTTGCCTTGTTCGTTGCGTTGAGCGCCTCCCTCGATAGGACCCAAAAATGGGAACAAGAGCGCTCAAGTTTATCCCGAACACCCCAAAGACTGTGGCATGGGGGCTGAAGCCAACGACTTGCCATCTCTCAAATTTGATAAACGACCGCACAGAAGGTAATATTTTAAATTAACAAGCGTTGCTTAGCGCATATGAACAAGTTTTCAGCGTACAGGATAACAAATGCGAGTCTATTCAAAAATTACATATTTGGAGCACTCATCCGCTATACGGCGGGCACCCTTCAGGACGCCCTCATAGTACATCTCAGGCATGCGATGCTCCTTGCCCTTCGGTGGCCCGTCCGTCACAAGCTTCTCCGCATCCAGCTTGCCCCAGTGCACTTTAGCATGGGCAAGGGCCCAACGGGCACCTTCAATGCAAACGGAACGCTTGATGACTTCAATCCATGGACAGGCGTCCACCAGCCTCCGCACTAACCCGAAGTAGCTCCCAGGCATGGCTTCCAATGGCCCACGGCGAACTATGAGGCCCTTCATGGCCTGTTCGGCGACCTTGTGGAGCTCGACCAGCTGCTTCAGCTGGTCGCTCGAAGCACCGGATGTCCGGCCTCGACATCTTGAGACCAGAACACCTTCTCCGTCGAGCTCCCCTCCTTGGCGCAGTAGAACGTGGCAGCATCAGACATACTACGGGGAAGATCTGCGAATGCTCCTGGAGAGCTCCGAATCCGGGTAAGTAATAGGTAATTCACTTTCACATGCTTGCTTTGCATAAAGAATGCCTTACCCGCCGCTATCTTCTTTAACGATTCAATTTCTTGGAGGGCTTTTTGGGCCTCGGCCTTAGCAGCTTTGGCACTCTCAAGAGCCAAGGCAAGCTCGGACTCTCGGGTCTTCGAGTCACGCTCCAAACCCTCATGTTTTTTCACGAGCACGGAGCTCTTGCCGCATTCTCCGCCACCGAGCCTCCCCCTTCTCTCGCTCGGTGCGCTCCATGGCCGCTTTGTTTTCGGCCGCGGACACCGCTTCCTTCAGGGTCACCACCTCGTTCGTGGCCCCTACAATACCCACGTTATTCCTGTCATTTTTTGCAACCGAATCCTTTCTATAAGGTATTTCTTTAATAAGGTATTACTTACCTTCCTTGTCCTCGAGCTGCTTCTTGGCTTGGCCGAGCTCGTTCTCGGACCGCCGAGGCTCTGCTTCAATGCATTGGCCTCCATGATCGGTCTTGGCAGAGGTCGGCAGCAGCCTGCATTCCCATATTGACATACTTATGTTAGACTCCTGCGTATATCTTTTTAGATCCTTAGTCCGGCTTTTCTTTCCGAACACCGAACTAAGCACCAGGGGCTACTGTCTATGCTGTAATATTTTTACATATTCTAAACTTACCTCAAAGCCTGTTAGAAGGCTAGTACAGGCTTCGGTCAGCCCGCTCTTGGCGGACTGAACTTTTTGGATCACCACACTCATAACAGTGTGGTGCTCCTCCTCGATGGAGGCGCTGTTAAGCGCCTCTAATGCTTATCCGTGCCTCCGGTTGGGACGGAGGACACCGGCGTCTTACCCTTCTTTCAAGGGGCCGCTTCCAGACTTCGAACCAGAAGGTTCCGTTATGGAGTCCGGACAAGGGTCGGGCTTAGAGCCCCTGGGGGTCTCGCTCCCCTCGCGCCTGGAGTCCGGAAGGTTGCCTTGCGGCGCCTCCTGCGCCACCTCCTCTTGACCAGGCCCCCCTTGGGGCCCCACCTCGGCGTCGTCCGCAATGTGAGATGAGGAGGCGGCCGGAAGTGAAGTACTCTCCATTTCCGACGAACTCAGTGACCCGCTCGACGAAGCGGCGAGCTCGCCCTTGGGCGGGCTGCATGATTGTTCGGCATTAGAGAACACTATGCAATGATAAAAAAAGCCATGGGTATCCGGACACTTACGATCTCGCCAGGGGCTTGGCCCTCGTTGGCCACTCCTCCTCGTCGCTGTCGGCGTTGGTGGAGAAGTCCGGAGGAAGGGTCCTTCCCTTCTTGGACCCTCCGGCCTCCCCAGTTGGGGCGGCTTTCCTCTTCTTCTCTTCCCCCGCTGGGGGAGAGGCTTCTTTTTCCTCCTCCTCTTCCTCAGAGGAGGATTCCGCCTCAGGGTCGTCGGGCGATGAGTCCGGCACCTGGCGCCGGGAGCTCCTTCGAGTTCCCGTGGCCTCCTTCTTGGCCTTCTTCTCCGGCACCACGTGAGGTGCCGGAGCTAGCAACCCTGTCAATCGGGCGTCCGCTGGGTCTTCTGGCAATGGGGCCGGACAGTTAATCTGTCCGGACGTCTTCAACCAGTCCTGTCAAAGGTTAGGGAGTTTTAGATCCCGCATAGAGTCAAACTATGGAAAAAGAGTCCCATAAAGGGTGAAATAACTTACCCCGCTGGCTTGACACTGCGAGCTGAATTCGCAATCTTCGGTAGCGGATGTGGGAGCCTCGGCGCCCTTGAACAGCACCTTCTAGGCATCTTCGTACGTAGTGTCGAAGAGCCTTTTCAGAGTCGAGTGCTGTGCCGGATCGAACTCCCACAATTTGAAGGCCCGTTTTTGGCATGGGAGAATCCGGTGGATGAGCATCACCTGGATTACGTTGACAAGCCTGAGATTCTTGTCCACCAGGTTTCGGACGCATGTTTGGAGTCCGGACAGCTCATCCGAATCCCCCCACGTCAGGCCCGTCTCTTTCCATGATGTGAGCCGTGTGGGGAAGCCAGATCGGAATTCGGGGGCCGCCACCCATTTAGAGTCGCGCGGCTCGGTGATGTAGAACCACCCTGATTGCCACCCCTTTATGGTCTCCACAAAGGAGCCCTTGAGCCATAGGACTTTGGCTATCTTGCCAACCATGGCGCCTCCGCACTCCGCTTGGCGGCCGCCCACTACCTTCGGCCTGACATTGAAGATCTTCAGCCATAAGCCGAAGTGGGGCTGGATGCAGAGGAAGGCCTCACACACGACGATAAACGCCGAGATGTTGAGGATAAAGTTCGGGGCCAGATCATGGAAATCCGGGCCGTAGTAGAACATGAGCCCCCGGACAAATGGGTGAAGTGGAAAACCTAGTCCGCGGAGGAAGTGGGGGAGAAACACCACCCTCTCATGGGGCACTGGTTGGAATGAGCTGCCCCTCGTCGGGCAGCCGGTGCGCGATGTTGCTGGACAAGTATCCGGTCGCCCGCAGCTTTTCGATGTGCCCCTCTGTGACGGAGGAGGCCATCCACCTGCCTCCCGCTCCGGACATAGTTGGAGAAGGTTGAGGTGGGGTGTGCGGACTTGGGCGCTGGAGCTCGAGTCCGCGGAAATGGATGAGCAAAGGAGGAAGAAGGCGTAGGTGAAAAGGTGGATCTGTATCCCCTTATATGGACGGACGAAGCTATGCGTCCCCCATCAGCCTGGTAAAACTCGCTTATCTCCCAAGCGCCGTAATCAATGGCACGGATGGGTTACCCACGTCCGTATTGATGAGAATCCCGGAATAAGGGGGCACGATCTATGCTTTGATAAGACGTGCGTGCCAAGGAAACCGCCTCGCTAAACGCTACCGAGGTGGGACAAGAAAAACGATTCATATAAAGGCCTGGCCGTGGTGTGATGTCACGCCGCGGAATAAGTCAAGATCTGTGCAAAAATTATTCTCTCTACGGTGGTATGTGGAACTTGTTTTGCGAGCGGACACTATCCCGGTGTTCAAAACCTTCTATGGAGTATTCGAGGAGGAACCCGCCTTGCAATGCCGAAGACAATATGCGCCGGACTCGTCGTCATTGAAGCCTGGTTCGAGGCTCTTGAGGAGTCCTGGACTAGGGGTGTCCGGATAGTCGAACTATCATCTTTGGCCGGCCTCCTAGACTATGAAGATACAAGATTGAAGACTTCGTCCGTGTCCGGATGGGACTTTCCTTGGCGTGGAAGGCAAGCTTGGCGATACGGATATGTAGATCTCCTACCATTTTAACCGACTCAGGTAACCTTAACCCTATCCAAAGTGTCTATATAAACCGGAGGGTTTTAGTCCAGAGGACGAACAACAATCATACCATAGGCTAGCTTCTAGGGTTTAGCCTCTCGATCTCGTGGTAGATCTACTCTTGTACTACCCATATCATCAATATTAATCAAGCAGTGAGTAGGGTATTACCTCCATCGAGAGGGCCCGAACCTGGGTAAAAACATCGTGTCCCTTGTCTCCTGTTACCATCTGCCTAGACGCACAGTTCGGGACCCCCTACCCGAGATCCGCCGGTTTTGACACCGACAACGAGGATGGGGAAAAGGACGGCCCCCAAGAACCTGGAAGGGCCGAAGAAAGGGCGAGTGGTCCTCTCGGACAGTTCAGTCACAGGGTCCGAACACAGTCTGGGGCGGGTCCAAAGGGAGAAGCCCCTAGCCAAGACGTAAGTATTAGAAACTCGCTCGTTCAATTATCCTTTTAATCTAACTTTGTCATGCTCAACCTCCTTTATACTTTTAGCCCTCCGTGCGAGGTCCCGATCCCCTCTTCTTCGACGGGGAACTCTCTAGCCCCTGGGGAGGCGGAGAGAGATGGCCATCTCGTGCCCTCTCTCCCCCCGACATGGAGGACACCGAGGTGTCATCCCAAAGGCCATCTCCTGGCCGGGGAGGGGCGGGCGAGACATTCTGGAAGGCGCCGAGGACAACACCTCGTGCGTTGTAGAATGGGGCACGACGATCCCCACAACCATCAAGGATGGAGGACTTCAACAGTCCAGGCCCTCGCCGAACACCGTCCCGAAGACCAGTACGGTACCGGGTTCGGATCAACATCCTCCTTCAAAGGAGGGCGGAGGAGCAAGAGCTCCGTCGACGGCTTCTGTCAATCCGGAGGCCGCTGATAGTATGCAGGAGGCACTAGAACATGCCTCCGTTGTAGAGGAACACCGCACCCTTATGGGTGCGGCTATGAAGAAAGTTTAGTCCGCGAAAAGCGGACTGACTGAAGCCTTCCACATCCTACTGAAAGGCTTCGAGGTAAGCGGCTTAATATTCTCCATGAGTATTCTGTATATGTATATGTGTGTGTGGCGACACCCATGTGCAGACAGTAGCACCTTAGACTCTGTCCAGATTGGAGCAGTCCGAACAGAGGATCATTAACAAGTATATCATGCACTGTTTATATTTGACAAGCTTCGCAGCTGGTGGCTACTGCCCAGGCCGCGGAAATTGCCGAGCTCAATCGGAAGCTCTCGCTATCCGATGAGGAACTCGACCGTACCAACAAGCGGTTCGACGAAACCCAAGGTATGAGGTTTTTCAGTATATCCGGAAATTATATTCATGTGTAGTCGGTTTGACACTGACTAAGAATGTTATGAGTATACTCGCAGTTGGCACAGCCAAGGTCGAGTCCCTCAAGAGCGCCCTTGCCAAAGCCAAGAAGGAGGCAGAGGCGAGCAAGGTGAACGCGGACAGGACGGCCAAGGCTCTGGAGGAAGAGCAAACCACCCGCCAAAAACACAAGGCGCGGGTGGAGGAAATAGAGCAGGAGCTCAAGGACGCCATCGCAAGTTGTGAGTCCTTGGAGAAGAACAGTTCGGAGCAAGCCTTCGAACTTACCAAAGCTCTTGAGAGTCTGAAGGAGGCCCGGATTGATGCCCAAGGCGCTCGCCAGGAGATACAAGAGGTGAAGCAGATTGCGGCTCGTAAGGCCTTTATCATGCAGAGTAGATATATTAGTAAGAGGTATATTTTACTGACCAGAGTTTGGAGTTCTCTAAGCGCCTTTGCTGATCTGCCGAGGAGTATTGCGGATGCCACCACATTCTTCCAAGACAAAGAGGGAAGCTTGACGGACAAGTAGTTCTGGTCGCAGTACTTTGCGCCGGAACTTCCCCTGGCCCTGAGCGACCAGCTGAAGCAGTTGTCCGAGCTGCACAGGGTGGCCGGACTGGCCATGAAGGATGTTATAATCAGCTTGTGGCCAGCCGATTCCATCCCTAATAGTCACTTCGGACTCGTGCAGAGGCTAGTGGAGGCGCTTCCTCGGATCAATGCCCAAAAGCGGTTGTCCTGCATTGAAGGTGCTCGGATGGCCTTTGCCCATGTCAAGGTGCAGTGGGCAAAGATGAAGGCCGCCGATATTGCTACCGCTGGGCCGCCTGAAGGGAAAGAGCACCGGCGGCTGGAGAAGTACTTTGATGAGGTCCTCGAGGGAGCCCGCATTGTGGAGGGGCAGTGTTCGAAGGATGTCATCTTCGAGTAGTTGGGTACGGTTTGTAAGAGTTATGTAATGGACTCATTGTGTATGATATTTATGATTATGCATTTCATGAGTAGTTTATCCTCCTATTTTGGCCGTTTATATGTCTGAAAGTTTACCAGTCATCGGCTTCAGCACCCACATAAATATTAAGGGGGTGTTCGGGAACGCATGACAACACTTAATCCAATGTCTTGGTCTGATGTAGGAGGCGTCTTGCAGAATGAACTAGGCAATCAGACTATGCGGCTTTAGTACTTTCACTTTGCCATAAGAGTCCATTGGTGGTGCTAAGTACTAGCCCCTCGTTGCATGATCAGCAGTCCGGAGTACGACGCCTTTGCAACGCGGCTGGTCAAAAAGCCCAGCCCCTCGTATAACACGGCGTAAATCGCGAGCGATTTGTAGTATAACACTAAGTCACCGGATCGCTGACCCTCTCTCGCTTATCATGACAGTTAGTTTTCGTCTTTCTATACTGAGGTACTTGACCGGACGAGCCGAAAATACAATCGCAGTAGTTCTCCTTTACTACCTCAGCCGAACTTGCGGAACGTAAGGTGGCAAACACAGGAGCCGAGCAACCCAACTATAGACCAAAGACATGATTCGGAGCAGATGCATATAATGCAATATCCAGGACGCCGAAGAGTTCCCTATGGGTGTTCGGACTTAAGAATTTAGTTGGGCCGAATGCAGCCCCTAGTATGAAGACCGTGTCAAACCACGTGTGTATGTCGAACATAAGGAATAGCGCAGATGACAAGGAAAAATCTAACACCCAACCAAGAAGGTGGTAATCATCGGTGCCCTTTATATCTTTATTGATATTTCGATGACAAACAATGTCGTTCAATACTAAGGTCATATTACATGCCCAAAAAAGAGAAAAATTTACATAAGGGAAAGTCTAACACAGGGCCTAAAAAACCATAGTTCGGAAAAGAAACTCCAATGATGCCCTGCCGCACGTCTTCACCTTTCCTCCTTAGTGTTTGATGGTTGGGACATGCTAGCCTTAAAAGGATCTCCTGCGACAACCATCTTATAAGTAGGGCTCGTGATGAACCCGCGTTAAGATAAAAAGGGGTGTATGTGGTCCATTTATGGTCAAGCCGTGTAATGGACCTATTCCGCAGCGTGCCTCCGGCGTCGCCCAAGGTATTTTAGTGCATAATTATGTACGCATGGTACATGAGCCGCAACCTGGTGGGGCGTTTGGCGGAGGCCGAACTGCTAATCAGTGTCCGGATCTGCTGATTTATGCACGGACCGAACTCGTTTGGATATGCCATTGGCCTTAGTGGCCTGTGAACTGCTCGGCTTGATAAGGCCGATGTACACTTCGGCTGCAAGGGACGCGGTGTGTTCTTCCGTACGGAGTGAGTGCTCCATATTACCACTGACTATAATAACGCCCCGAGGTCCGGGCATTTTGAGCTTCAAGTAAGCATAATGCGGGACTGCGTTAAAGCGGGCGAAGGCAGTTCGTCCGAGCAGCGCATGATAACTGCTACGGAAAGGGACAATGTCGAAGATTAACTCTTCGCTGCGGAAGTTATCTAGGGAGCCGAATACTACCTCCAGTGTGATTGAGCCCGTACAACGGGCCTCCACTCCTGGTATCACACCTTTAAAGGTAGTGTTACTAGGCTTGATTCGTGATGGGTCGATCCCCATCTTATGGACAATATCTTGATAGATCAAGTTGAGACTGCTTCCTCCATCCATAAGGACTCTAGTGAGGTGGTATCCGTCGAATCAAGAACCAAGGCGGCCGAACCCTCGTGACGGATACTAGTTGGGTGGTCCCTGCTATCAAAAGTGATCGGACAGGCTGACCATGGGTTAAACCTGTGGGCGACAGGCTCTATGGCATAAACGTCCCGTAATGCGCATTTGCGCTCCTTTTTGGGGATGTGAGTGACATATATCATGTTCACTGTCTTCACCTCGGGGGGAAATTGTTTCTGACCCCCGGTGTTTGGCTGACGGGACTCATCATCGTCTTTGCTTGGGGCCCCTTTTCCCTTATGTTCGGTATTTAACTTACCGGCATGTTTGAATACCCAACAGTTACTGTTGGTATGATTTGCCGGCTTATCGGGTGTGCCATGAATCTGGCAGGGCCTCTCGAGAATTTTGTCTAAGCTGGATGGCCCGTCCTTATTGCCTTTGAAAGGTTTCTTCCGCTGACCGGACTTAGAACCGCTAAATCCGGCATTGACTGTCATATCATCTGTGTGTTGTTGTTGTTGTTGTTGTTGTTGTTGTTGTTGTTGTTGTTCTTTGTTGTTGTTCTTTGTTGTTGTTCTTTGTTGTTGTTGTTCTTTGTTGTTGTCTTTGTTGTTGTCTTTGTTGTTGTTGTTGTTCTTTGTTGTTATTCTTTGTTGTTATTCTTTGTTGTTGTCTTTGTTGTTGTTCTTTGTTGTTATTCTTGTTGTTATTCTTTGTTGTTATTCTTTGTTGTTATTCTTTGTTGTTCTTTGTTGTTATTCTTTGTTGTTGTTATTCTTTGTTGTTATTCTTTGTTGTTGTATTCTTTATTGTTATTCTTTGTTGTTATTCTTTATTGTTATTCTTGTTGTTATTCTTTGTTGTTATTCTTTGTTATTTATTCTTTGTTGTTATTCTTTGTTATTTGTCTTGTTGTTATTCTTTATTGTTATTCTTTGTTATTATTCTTTGTTATTCTTTGTTATTCTTTGTTATTCTTTGTTATTCTTTATTATTTATTCTTGTTGTTATTGTTATTCTTTGTTATTTATTCTTTGTTGTTATTCTTTGTTGTATTCTTTATGTTGTTATTCTTTATGTTATTCTTTGTTGTTATTCTTTGTTGTTATTCTTGGTTGTTATTGTTGTTGTTATTCTTTGTTGTTGTTATTCTTTGTTGTTATTCTTTATTCTTCTTTATTCTTCTTTATTATTCTTCTTGTTATTCTTTATTCTTCTTTGTTATTCTTCTTTGTTGTTATTCTTTGTTATTCTTTCTTGTTATTCTTTGTTGTTTATTCTTTGTTGTTATTCTTTGTTGTTATTCTTTGTTGTTGTTGTTATTGTTGTTGTTGTTGTTGTTGTCTTTGTTGTTGTCTTTGTTGTTGTTGTTTGTGTTGTTGTTGTTGTTGTGGTTGTTGTTGTTGTTGTTGTTGTTGTTGTTGTTGTTGTTGTTGTTGTTGTTGTTGTTCTGATGTTTGTTTTTATTGCGGCGAGGTTTACCATTGTCGTCCCGTACCTCAGAGGTGCCGGGGTCGCCTGAGCTGTTGCTTCTACGAGCCAACCAGCTGTCTTTGCCCACGCGGAAATGGGTCATGAGTGCCATTAAGGCTGCCATGATCTTTGGCTTTTCCTGCCCAAGGTGTCGGGCGAGCCATTCGTCTCGGACGCTGTGCTTAAAGGCTGCTAAGGCTTCGGCATCCAGACAGTCTACAATCTGGTTCTCTTTAGTTAAGAACCGATTCCAAAGCTTGCAGGCTGATTCGCCTGGCTGCTGGATTATATGACTCAAGTCGTCAGCATTCGGTGGCCTGACATAGGTTCCCTAGAAGTTAGCCCTAAAGGCATATTCCAATTCTTCCCAGATTCCAATGGAGTTTTTTGGGAGGCTGTTCAGCCAGTGTCGTGTTGGTCCCTTTAGTTTCAAAGGGAGATATTTAATGGCATGGAGATCATCTCCTCGAGCCATGTGAATGTGGAGAAGAAAATCCTTAATCCAGACGGCCGGATCCGTCGTACCATCATACGGTTCGATGTTTACTGGTTTAAATCCTTCCAGAAACTGATGCTCTATAACCTCGTCAGTGAAGCATAGGGGGTGTACGGCCCCTCTGTATCTCGCAATGTCGTGGCGGAGATCGGCTGACATCTGAGATTGGTACTGATCGCGAACAGAGTAACGATCGTCACGGCGGGCTTCGTAGCCATTGTCTCGCGCCGGGGCACGGCCCCTTAATCCATAGATTGACCTGGTTTGACCTGCTTTATTGGATAGGTCATGTTGTAGGTCGTATGTATATCCCGCGACTGCAGTCTCCCTGCCTTTTCGGCGAGGGGGTGCGGGTTGGTGTTCGGCTTGATATGCCGCTTTATCCCGTCCACGTGGTGGTTGGTCTGGTTGATCTGCCTAATTGTATTTCGACGGTATTGGTTCAAGGACTTCGTCGTCGAATTGAGGCAGCAGCTTGCGCCTAGGTTAACTTTTGACAGGTCGCTCTTGGCCGTATTCAGTGGCCAGGACCTTAGTCCACCTTTTGTTCAGTGTATCTTGTTCTTCTTTGAGCTGCTGCTGCTTCTTCTTCAGGCTTCGAACTGTAGCAATGAGTTGTCGCTTAAAGCATTCTTGGTTGAGGGGTTCCTCTAGGACAATGAATTCCTCGTCACCGAGGCTGGCCTCCTCTTCGGATTCTGGCATATAGTTGTTGTCCTCCTCATCTTCATTGTCAGCGTGTTCGGGACTATGTTCACCCCTTCCCGCTTGTCATGTTCGAATGTGGGCTCGATAGGGTATTCAGGTTCTTCGCCAATGTCCGGAGTCTCGTTGTCTCCGGTGCCTGTATTACTATCCTTCACCCGATGCGATCGTGAGCGGCGCCGCTGATGTCGACACTTTGGTGGTTTATCGACGGGTCTATCCTCATCTGGGCTTGGGTTCTCCTCGTCGTTCTTCGGGGTGTCTACCATGTACGCATCATAGGTCGAGGTGGCCGTCCAACACCCCTTGATGGGTGGGACTTGGCTTGGTTCAGCGTCGGCATCGTCGTCCATGCCGTTGATGTCTTCGAACGCATAATTTAGCATGTCGGTTAAGTCCTCGATAGTGGCTATCAAGTGGGTGGAGAGTGGGGCGTAAAATTCCCCTCTCTCAGCCCCCAGTCCGAGCTGGGTGCAGTTCGGAGGTAAAGCCTCTGTGATGGCGAGAGACTGCATCAAACCCAATGCTTCATCTAAGAGCAGGAGTGGGACCGGAAGCCGCGAGTCTGCCGCGCCGTGTTCGGCATGGAGCACCTGATCGGACCCGCAAAGTGCAGACCTCGCCAGTTCAGAACGGTTGCCCAGAGCCAAGTCTAGGCATGCGTCTGGGTCTTTGGTAGGAAGTTCGGTAAGGGGAAGAAGTCCAACGGGGCTTATGCTCCCGTCTTCGGACGATGAGACCTGCCTCGGATCTAAGGCCGAGGTGGGTGTTGACCCCTGGGTGGAATCTGACAGGGGATCCGAAGAGTCTTCTTGGATGGGACACAGAGTGACGGCCGAGGCCGCAAACCCATCGAAGACTAGGTCTCCTCGGATGTCAGCGACATAATTCAGGTTTCAAAACCTAATTTGATGGCCGAGGGCGTAACCATCGACCTGCTCGCGGCGGCCGATCGAGTTGGCCCGAAGCACAAAGCCACCGAACACAAAAACCTGTCCAGGAAGAAAAATCTCCCTGGACGCAGCTTCACCATTGACGAAGAGGTGAGCCATTGATCCTTCTGTCGACGATACAATGGAGCTCTCAACGAAAGCACCAATGTTAGTGTCAAAACCGGTAGATCTCATGTAGGGGGACCCAAGCTGTGCGTCTGAAGATCAATGGTAACAACGGAGAAGGTACACAGTATTTACCCAGGTTCGGGCCCTCTTAATGGAGGTAAAATCCTACTCCTGTTTGATTATATTTGAGGGTATAGGGGTTACAAGAGTTGATTTACCTCGAGATCCATTCGGCTAACCCTAGATAGCTAGCCTAGCAATGTTGTGATCTTGCCTCCGATCTAACCCTCCAGTTTATATAGACACCGGAGGGTCTTAGGGTTGTACAAGGTCGGTTTTACAGAAAGGAATAAAATATCCGGACACCTATACTTGCCATCCATGCATGCGAGAGTCCCCACCGGACACGAGAGATAATCTTCTGTCTTGTATCTTGACGGCCCATCAGTCCGGCCCACATCAATAGACCGGACGCCCGAGGACCCCTAGTCCAGGACTCCCACACCCACGAACGCATGCTTCAGGGCGGCTTGAACCTTGGCGGGTCGCGCGCGTTGAGCCGTCTCGATGATGTCGATGCAGGTGTCCGGCTCAGGCTCCGACTCGCCGATCTTGCCGATGAAGACATGGATTCCGCCGAAGGGGACCCAGTACCCGTATACAATTGAATCGGCCTTGGGACCCTAGCCTCCATCATCGATGTAGATCTTGCCACGGCGACTCTTGGTCATCCGGCCCACGACGTATCCCTAGATCCCTGAGAAGCTGCCCTTCAAGAACTCGAAACCACCATGCTCTGGCCCCATGGTGGGCGCAAACTGTCGTGGATTTAACACGGCAGATGCCCTAGCAGAAGGACTTAGGTGTGGAGCCATTTCAACTAGGTTAGCTTAAAGGGGTTAAACGGGACAAAGGACATAGAGAGTTTACCCAGGTCCGGCCCCTCTCAACGAGGTAAAATCCTACTCCTGCTTTCGATTGTATTGCTTGTGTTTCGATTACCAGGGAGCGAATACGCTTGACCTAGTACTTGATTGATTGTTACTTGAGTCAACCCGCCACCGGGTCTCACCTTTATATACACAGGTTGAGGCCTGGCAGCTTACAGAGTCCTGGCCGGTTCACACAACGTGACCGGCTCGGTTTCTAAGGAAACTTGTCTTATGGAATAAGTTAAACATATAGCGGCTCATCCCTCTAGGCCTCTAGTCGCCTCCGGGTCTTGGGCCTCCAACAGGCTTGCTTCATGAATCGCCATCTTCAACTCTTCTGGACTATCAGGCCTCTTCATTTTTAAGTCACTAGTGGCATGACCTGGCCCCTCCTGGGCAGGTCATACCCAATAGTTATATCCCCAACACCCACCAAAGCGTCCACCAGAGCCTCCCATACCTCTTCCAATAATGCTTCCTCTGTTAATTCTTCCTCCCGTTTCTCCACTGCCACCCATACTTCCTCTACCACCTGCCAACCTATCACTCGGTGGCTCTGGAACCCATATAAGCCATTCCCCCCATTGAAACGTTATTGGATCATGTACATCGTCACCGCATTCCTCTACCACATGCCCCACCAGTCCGCAAATGAAGCAGAAATCAGGCAATTTCTCATAGAACACACTATATTTTTTTGCTCTCCTTCAACGTGATAGGAACAAAGTGGACCAGCAGTTTGTTTACATCCAAACAAACTCGTGCTCTTAAAGTACTAGAAGGATTAATCCTACCCTCATTCACAACAACCGTAAACGGTGGCTCACCCACCTTGGCCGCAACCTTCTCTGCTAGTTCTTTTTTCCTCGTCAGACCATCCAGCAATTCCTTGATTCTAGCCCACACCGGCACCTTGTTCAATCTGTACATAGATACATCAGAGAATCCGTCATACTCCTAGATCACAACTGGTGGGTTTCTGAAAATCCACGGACCACAATCCATAATTCTCCTCCAGTCTCCCAAACAGTAGCATTACACTGAGAACAAATTGGGCCCCTTAATGTTAAAGGTCACTCCCTGTGCTAAAGACCACGCATTGCGCATCTGATTCAGTAGCGTAGCATGGCTGAACGGGCATGTAGTGTGCACGCAAAAGAGGCCCAACCAACACACTTCTTTGATCAATTCATCAACTTCTTCGGAGAAATCAAGATCCTCCTCTTCTTCGCCATCTAAAGTCATGCCTGCAAACTGATCTTCAAAGTCAGCTTCAGGACCAAAGTAGTCGCCATAGTCTTCCTCTGCATCCCCCGATCTGGACTGGTTTTCGCCACTCCGCAGTCCCTCACCTCCATCCTCCTTTTCCAGCCTTGCCTTCTCTTGTTTGTCCTTCTCCGTCCCCTGATCTGCCCCCAAACTCCCTACCCTCTCGCTTCCTGCCACTTCTGCCGCTACCTCCTTCTCCCTCTCTTGCCTCCCCCTGTCGGTTTGACATGGTTGATTTGCCATACAAGCAAGCTTGTACAGCCGAACAGGGTGGCCCCCTTAATCGCCGAAGGAACTCCGGCCGCCGGTGGGATTTTTAGTGGACTCTAGCGGTAGTCGTCTGAGGAAAGGTGGAACCCTATGGGGAAAGGTAGACGAACTGCCGAGGTGAATCAGCAGCCAAAAAAAAAGACTAATCAGCGCATATTGGTGTTCTTACCCAACCTGAGGTTTTGTGGGAAAACACACTGGTGTAGTAAATGGACCAAATCAAGTATTTCCCGCAGGATCCACCAGGCCAACTCGCAGGAAGCCCAAAAATAATGCGAGTAATCAAACACATCCTAAGAAATTAGATGATACTACACACGTTGCGGAATATTCTGCATTATATTTTTAATAAAGATTGGTTGTATGAGACAAGCACATGTGGGGTATTGCGAGAACTAAAATTGAAAATACATATGATTTATTACGCTTGATTATTTTATTGGCATAAAATATTTATTAAATATATTATCACAATAAAATAAAAATTCTCATGCATGTTTGCATGTTGGGGTGGGGCTTTTTTCATGCATGATGCATGATGAGATGACATGCTTGCATGTTGAGAGAAAATATGATAGTGAGGACTATCTATTTAAATATAAAAAAATGCATCGTCTTCTTTTTGCATCCACCCCAACATGACATGAGCAATACACATGGTTGTACCTTTTTCTCACCGGAGCTTCAACGAGCGGAGACTTAATAGATGATCTTACATTCTAAACGCTCCCATGTTTTTTTTTCGTGTTGTGGAGATGATTCATTGATATGTTTTACCCTTAGGTTGCGGAAATGTTCTAACTTTTTCTCCCAACCGATGAGGCGAGTACTTGAAATATGGGGTGGGTGTTTGCCTGCCCAAGCATTTTTTTCCCCCATTTTCTATTGCCTTAGATGATTTGCCGGGTTTTGCGTTGATATCTGATGCCAAACTAATGTGGGACTGCTCGATCGGACATTGGTTATTTACATGTTAATTTGTGTTGGGCAGTATGCTTGGGAAAGTGGAAATGAAGGAAGAAAAGGATTTTAAAGAGGTTGTTTCAAAGAAGAATAAGAAAAGGATAAAGGCGGCTGTCCCACGCTGCTGCCTTGACGGAGATGGCGTTCGCGGTGGCTGTCCCACGCCCGAGACCCATCCTCCGTCTGGACCGTCTCCACCTCACCCCCATCCGCGCCGCCGCGGCAAGAACCCCCGTTCCCCAGCCCCTCCCCGACGAGCTTCAGCTCGTCGCCGACGTTCGCTCCCCGCATAACCACATCCGCGTCGCTGACGTCTCCCCGCGCGCTGCCGGCCACCCCCTCGCCGGCGCGCGCCTCCTCCTCCTCGACGGCCCCGGCAACATCCACTCCGTCTCCTTCCCTCGTCGCCCCTACTGCCCCCTCACTTCCACCTACTTCGACATCTTCACCACCCTCCCGCCTCTCCTCCCGCGCCCATCCATCGCCGTCTTCGGCTTCGGCGCAGGCTCCACCGCGCGCTCCCTCCTCCATTTCTACCCAGACATATCCGTCCATGGCTGGGAACTCGACCCCTCTGTTATCGCCGTCGCCCGGGACTTCTTCAGCCTCGGGGAGCTCGAAAAGGACCACGCCGGCAGGCTGTTCATCCACGTCGGCGACGCGCTGGAGGCTGAGGCCGTGCCGGGAGGGTTCGGCGGCGTGCTGGTGGATCTGTTCGCCAACGGGAGCGTGCTGCCGGAGCTCCAAAAGGCGGACACCTGGCGCCAGATAGGCGGGATGGTGGCGCCGGGAGGGAGGATGATGGTGAACTGCGGCGGGGGCTGCGTGGAGGCGGAGGAGGAGGGGAGAGACGGCGAGGCAGTGAAGGATGCGACGCTGCGGGCGATGGCGGCAGCGTTCGGGGAGGGAATGGTAGCGGTGCTGAGCGTGGATGAAAGTTGGGTGGCGATGACAGGGCCGGTGGCGCGGGCATCGGAGGAGGCGGCGGCGTGGAAGGCTAGGCTGCCACCGGAGCTGGGCCACTATATTGACATGTGGAAGCCGTACAATGGCAATGGTGATGCATGAATAGATGGGGATTATGCAGTGGTTCTCTGCGCAAGAATGCAGAGTGATTTCTGTAAGTAAGCGCAGCACATTGCTGAATTCTTCTTGTCCCTATACATTCTTGGAATTCATTGACTAGTGACTAACAGGGCATGACAATTAGAGTAAAATGAAACTATATCTAAGCTATTTAAAATGTAATTATCACAAAGTGAGTGGTCTTAATCTATGATAAATTGTTTTGTTCTGCGGTATATGGATAATGTCTGCTGAAATATCTGATGACCAGATGATAAATCAATGTGTGATCGCAAATGTAAATTGGCAAGAAAGAAGGATTCTAAAGGCACATGAAGATTTCAGATCCGAGATGAGCTGTCAGTTATTTTAAAATCTGTTCAAACACAATTTAATTCCTTCAATTTTTTGTATTATCTCAAATGTGAAGGAAAGCAAAGGTGCTGGGTTTGATTGTTTTGATAAGGATTTGTTAGTGGTGTTCGGGCACCTAAATATCCCCGCTTCACTCATTTGTGGTTATTCATTACGATTGTGGTAACTGATAATAGCATAAAATCCAGATCTCTTCTGTACACACTGGAGTGATTTATTCGTTCACTTATGCTTCAGTACACCCCCCTTATTAGTAACTTCTGTTGTGCTGATTTGGTATTTGCCATCTAGGCGCAAATTTGTAGATTTTGACAGTACAGTTCTGGAAGAGAAGAAATTTGGGATTTTTCAGCTGCTTTCTGAATTAAGTCACACATTGCATAGTGCATTTTTGTACCTAACTTTAATGTCAAGTATTCCCTCCGTTCACAAATATAAGATGTTCTCACTTTTTCTGAATCGGATTTATATAGACATGTTTTAGATTTTTTGTTCACTCATTTCAGTCCGTATGTAGTGCATATTGAAATATCCAAAACATCTTATATTTGTGAATGGAGGGAGTAGTTAACCGACCCATTTTTTCCCCTAAAAAATAAATAATAACTGAACCAGTTTAAAAGAACAAGGATCATATCCTTTTTTAAGCTCAAGGGAAAAAATAGAGCCACATTGGAAGGCACAATGTAACGGTCTAAAAGGTTACATTGAACTTCATATTTTGAAGCGTGGAGATGATTTACTGCAAAAAGCATCAAACTGCATATGATTATAGCAAGTTAACCCTGTTGATATTCCCTTTTTCTCCTGTATCTTTTTTTTTCAAGCATGGACCATTCCCTTCAAAAGAAACACCAAACTGCAGATGACTATAACAAGCTTTATAAATTTATTTCAAACACTACATGTGGCGGGGTTTTCAACAATTTTCACATTTTCAATAGCTAAATTATCTAGGTCGCTACAGACATTAAGCCCTGACAAAACAGCGAGGCAACATTGACAGACATCATGTAATGGGATATTTCTTAACACGTTACTCCCTCCGATCCATATTAATTGCGGCTGATTTAGTACAACTTTGTACTAAATCAGCGACAGTTAATATAAAGGACCGGAGGGAGTAGTTTGTTATCTACTCCTTTTATTTGGAAACAGAGTGCAGACCCATACACTCACTCACATACAGAGACAATTAGATTTAATGCTAGTTTCCTCTTTAACCTCAACAAAGAAGAGAAGAGATGTGCTGCATGGAAAAGTTCCACCCACAACAGCTTGTAAAGTTGCATTTCGATTTAAAGCATGCAACAGCCGATGCCCTCTAAAATGCATCCGAACTAGTTGACCTTTACATGTATATTCCTTATGCTCTTTTATTCCCCTTTCATCCAAAAGAAAAGAGACAAAGTTGTTCTTTACCCCCTCATCTTTTCCTTTGAGCGCTTTCCTTTTTCACACGCCTCAGTAAAACTAATTTTGCTCCCAAACTGAGCGCTTTGCCTTTGCATCTTGCTAATCATGCTCTTCACTGTTCTTGAAAGAAGGCAAAGCTTGCGCTAATGGATTGAAAAGGAGCTCCCCTCTCTTTTCATTTCCCGTGCAACTTCCTCAGATTCCTCTCCCGTGCACTGACTGACCGTTTCATTAGCATCTCTCTCTTTTCATCCTTTTGCAAGTATATCTTTTTCTGTTCCTTTTCACTGGCTTATATACACAGGCATTGCCTTGCACAGTCGGCCTGTCGTATCGATCCGTTATCGCTTGAAGTTTCGGCTAGCTAGCTAACTGGTAGTGTGGTATGGGCAGAACACCCAGTTGCAGGTCAGCGCGTTACACCAGCAGCCTACCATTCAATCTTCTGGGGCAACCGACGGGTTAGCTAATGCTAAGAAAATATGGTGCTCGAAGTGCCAAACTGCAGGGCACACAAATGATGATTGCGAGACACAGCAGTACTGCTTCATTTGTAACAAGTATAACCATCCGATGACCACGCGGCGCTGCCCTGCTCTCAAGTTGCCGAAGCCGGTGGCGATGTTATGCGGTTATGGAACTGAAAGTATGGCTTTTTTCCAGATGCCCGACAATGTCTGCAGGGAGGATCTTGCACCACAGGATTCACTGACGGCGTTGGTATCTATTTCTGGTGGCTCTATTACTCCCAGTATCGTGGAGGCAGAGGTTGCTAAAATTACTCAGTACCAGCAGCTGTGGACGTGGGAGGCTATACCGCACGGCAAGGACGCTTTTCTCATGTCCTTTCCGAGTGAGGAGGTTTTACAGAGGGTGACGGGCTTCGCAGTATTTATCAAATCTCACAATGTCACTATCGAGTTTAAGCCATGGAATTCAGAGAAGATACCACACCGCTTCGAGCTAATTCCTATCTGGGTTCATGTGCATGGGGTGCCTCACGCTCTCCGACACTTCTTGGGGCTTTGGGCAGTCGGCTCGGTGATTGGTTCTACTCTCGATGTTGATCTTCTTTGTTTGCGCCGGAGAGGAATTGTTCGTATCCAGGTAGCGGTACTGAACCTTGATTCTTTCAAAAGCAGCACACTTGACTCTCTTTCTTCCGACGTGGTGGTTCAAAGGAAAGGTTATGAGTTCCGGTACAGTCTTGAAGAAGCGGACTTTCGCGTTGATAGTGACTTTGTACCTCGAGTTTGGGAGCACGGCGATGATCCAGGGGGCGACAAGGGGCATGACAGGGAGGACTCTGTGAGGAACAATGATACAAGCAAGAGATCCAAACCCACTTCATCATCCAACAATTCCTCGGACCCTACTTCATCGGGTGGTGTGGTGCCTATGCAGATGACCTCCATCGTCACACCCACGAGCTCTCATCGAGGCTTATCCGCCATGGCTGCTCCATCACCATTAAGGGAGCCCTCTTCCTCGTGGTCGGATACTTCGTCTAGGGTCGCTTCTCCCACGACGCCGAGCCACGGCCCTCGACGCCGCCACCTTCGACTTCTTTGGTCGCCACCGCCTAACCCCCATGTGGGGTCTTGCAGGCGCCCGTGCGGAGGGAACCGCTCGCTGCCGTCACCATCACCCACTCCTGCTTCTCCGACTCGGCGTGGTGGTGTGATATTCTCCCCATCCGTGCGAGCTAGCCAGAGTGCGCCATGGCGGTGCCCGCGTTATCTTCAACTCCTTCATCACGGGGAGGTGCGGCTCCCGGGCTTGAGGAGGCCGAGGAGCAGCCTTCTCTATCTTCTTCATCGCTGCAGCAGCCCACCATGCCTTGCAGAGTCGAGGTGATGGGCTCGAGACCGATGTCACTCCTTCACCGCTGAGGCGCAGCGGGCGTCATCAGGTAGGGGCTGACGGATCAGCAGCCACCGACGAGGACACTATGGTGAAGGCCATGCGTAGGACTGCTGCACGTAACCTCGACTTCGAAGGTTATCCATGTTTGTACACGATGGCTCCGTACGTGGTCTATCCTGCAGAAGCCGGAGGACATGGACCTTTTTACGATGGCGTCTACACGGCTGGAGCGTACGGCCAGGGAGGTTTTCTACCCACATGGATGGCGGTGTGATTTACGGATAGGATCTACCTTTTCTTAGGATGGACACGTTTTATTGCTTGGCATTGTATCGAATTATTTTAGTTTTAGGGTGCTCTGAATTTTTGGCTGTGCATCTAGCTATCACGGTAGAAACTTTCTTTCAATACGATTGTATCACCTCGATATATCTATTCAATGAAAAGTCCTTTATCGAAAAAAAAACTGGTAGTGTGGTACGTACTCCTACATGACCCTTCTCTTCTTTCACATCCGTTCTTTGTTCTTTGAGTTGAGTTGACACTTGTAACTCTGTTTGCAGGGTGGTGCAGCATGGGTTTTCAGAGGAAGATTCTTCTGCCCAAGAGAGCCACCATCCAGGTGGCCGACGCTGGAACTCTGCAGCCGCTGAAGATGAAGCGGCCTCGTGATGGTGAGGACGAAGGCGCGTCGGGGCCGCTGACGCCGACGGCGAACGGTGCAGCGACCGCGCCTCCGCGCTGCCCGCCGGCGCCGCCCAAGAAGCCGAGGCTCGTGCTAGGGTGCAGCCTGGACGGGTTCAAGGTTCTGAGCGTCATGGACTTGCGTTGCTTCCTTCGTTGACGAGCCACCTTGTTTCTTTCTTTGTTTGTTTGTTTAGTTAGAGGAGAGGGGGATTTTATTTTGGTGTTTTTGTGCTCTTCAACTGTTCTTTTTAACCGGAATAAGCCTCTAATCTAACTTTGCATTGTGGGCTGCTATGCTGAAGCGGCCGCGACCTTATTACAGTAATTATCACTGAAACTAGAGCTGTTCAAATCGGCAAAGCCTCTTTTTTTCTTTTATACGTATCTCCTAACGATGAAAGATGACCCCGTCGGGGCCTCGGTGCTGAGCTGATCTGCACTCTTTTTTCTTTTTGCGGGCAAATCAGAAAGCTTTATTCAAATAAAAGTATTCCCCGGACAGTCAGCCAAGAGGCTGGTCACAAGGAAGCTAGGGGTTTTCTCTAGCCAGCAATCCGTAACATTCAGTGTGCATGCATGTTTTGCACAAAGATGCGCAGGAATATTTGCCGACCGGTTTACATGTTGGACATCAAATAAAACATTACATGTTGGACATCAAATAAAACAAAACTATCACTCTGAACAGCTTTGCGTCAAGGGGAATGGATCGGTTTCAACAGTCACCCGTGTCATGTCCAACCCCCTGGGTTTCAGCATGCAGTGCGTCAACAGCAATGGAATTGAGTTTAGCCAAAATGAATACGCAAGTCTTAATATATACGTATTTTTGAACACGGTAAGGTCTTAATTTGTAAGGCATTGGATCAAGAAACGTATGTGTAGAGAATGATTTGATGTATCAATAATTGATTGATCGTGCACTAGGCACATATATATAGGTACAAGGGGTGTGACCGGTATCTTGTCTCCTAAGATACACGTACATACAGAGGGAGACAGACACTACAGGTACTGTATATGAAATCCAGACCTACGTACATGTACGCATGTTCAACACCCCCCACAGTCGAAGCGTCGCCGGTGACGCAGAGACTGGACCGAAAACCCTCGAATGTCGAGGTGGGTAGTCCCTTCGTCATAACATCGGCGAACTGCTGATCTGTGGGCACATGAAGAACTCGAACTTGACCAAGTGCTACGTGCTCCCTGACGAAGTGAATGTCGAGTTCAATATGCTTCGTCCGTCGGTGATAGTAGACAAGCGTCGCCTTGGTAACCTCACAGAGAAACTCCTGAAGTAGCTGTCGTAGCCAAGAGCACTCCGCGACGGCGTTGGCCACAGCCCGGTACTCAGCCTCGGCACTCGGTCGTGAGACCGTGGGTTGTCGTTTAGACGACCACGAAATCAGAGAGGGCCCGAGGTAGACGCAGTAGCCGGAAGTGGAGCGTCGGACGCCGGAGAACCCTCCACGGCGGACACCTTAGCCTTCGTGTCGACAGGCGTAGGAGCAGGCTTGCAGTTAAGCATGCCCACTCGCTCCAGAAGCTCGTAGACGTACTTCTGTTGGTGCAGGAAGAAGTCAGTGACCCGGCGCACAACCTCTATGCCGAGGAAGTAGTGGAGAGCCCCCAAGTCCTTGAGGGCGAACTCGGTGCCGAGGCGAGCTGTGATCTGCTGAAGGAGCGTTGGCGAGGATGCAGCCAGGATAATTTCGTCGACATATAGGAGGAGGTACGCGGTGGCGGGGCCCTGGTGATAAACAAACAGGGAGGCATCGGACCGTGTGGACCGGAACCCCTACTACTGAAGGAAGGCTGCGATCCACTGGTACCAGGCCCGAGGCGCCTGCTTCAACCCGTAGAGAGAACGGAAGAGCAAGCACACGTGGTCCGGATAGTCGGTGTCGACAAAACCAGTAGGCTGCTGACAGAACACCTGCTCGTCGAGATGGCCATGCAAGAAAGCATTTGGACACATCGAGCTGGTGGACTGGGCACGAGAAACAGCAAGCTGGAGGACAGCGCGAATCGTGCCCGGTTTGACAACCGGGACGAAGGTGTCGGTGAAGTCCACGCCAGCACGCTGGCGGAAGCCGAGCACCACCCAATGCGCCTTGTAGCGCTCGAGGGAGCCGTCGGGGCGAGTCTTGTGGCGGAAGACCCACTTGCCAGTGACGATATTGGCACGGGGAGGCCGCGGGACAAGCTGCCACGTACGATTGCGCTGCAGGGCGTCAAACTCCTCACGCATCGCTGCTAGCCAGTTTGGATCTCGAAGGGCTGCGCGAGCGGAGGTGGGGAGCGGAGACGGTGCCGAGGTATACGCAGCACATGCGTACTCGTCAGACGTGTAGCGTGTGCTAGGACGAAGTGTTCCAGTCCGAGCCCGAGTGACCACACCGGTGAGGGATGCGGCCGCGCCGACGGGGGCGGCCGAGGAGCGAGTTTGTGAGGAGCAGTGGACGCGGTGCTAGGATAACAGAGACACCCGAAAATGCGAAGAACATCATAAGATGGAACCACACCGAAGATGAGCTGGTGAGGAGTGTAGTTCCAGCGCGAACGACACGGGTGAATGTTAATAAGGAGGCTGGCGGTCACGAGCGCGTCCGGCCAGAACCGGGGAGGCACGTAGGAGTGGAAGAGCAACGTGCAGACACATTCATTAAGAGTGTGAATGACGCGCTCGGCGCGACCATTCTGCTGTGACGTGTAGGGACAAGTGAGGCAAAAGATGGTGCCGTGGGACGCAAGAAGATTGTGAAAGTGCAACTATCCCTAGGTGGTTTTGGTAATTCATAACAACATATAGCTCATTGAGCTAATGCTATTCCAAGACAAATATTTCAGGAAAGCTCAATGAATGGCATGGCATGGATGATGAAAGTGGATCCCTCAAAATATTAAGGACAAAGGATTGGCTCAAGCTCAAAAGCTCAAGACTCTACATTTTACATTTTAGTGATCCAAGATCACATTGAGTCTATAGGAAAAGCCAATACTATCAAGTAGGGATGAGGTGTTGCTTAATGAGCCTTTTGCTTCATGTGCTTAGTGATATGCTCCAAAACCCTCCACTACTTTCTCACATCCACATATGACCTAAACCTAAAGTCAAACTCTCGGCCCTACCGGTTCTTTCTATCCGCGCCACCGAAGTTCGGGATGTCATAGCCACTGCCACAAACCCTAGGCAAATCGGTCTCACTGATAGGGATCTCAGTCTCACCGAGATGGGATTGTAATCTCTCTGTTTCCCTTCAGAACGTTTCGGTCTAACGAAGTGAGCGATCAGTCCCACCGAGATTGCAATGTAAACTCTCTGTTTCCCTTCGTAACTTTTCGGTCTCAGTGAAGAGCGAATCGGTCCCACCGAGTTTACTCCGACCAACTCTCCGGGTTAGCTAATTACCAAATTCGGTCTCACCGAGTTTGTGTAATCGGTCTCATCGAGATTACGTTATGCCCTAACCCTAACCATATCGGTCCTACCGAGTTGCATGTCAGTCCCACCGAAAACCCTAACGGTCACTAGGTTTACTAAATCGGTCTGACCGAGTTTGATGATTCGGTCCCACCGAGTTTGGTAAATTGTGTGTAACGGTTAGATTTTGTGTGGAGGCTATATATATACCCCTCCACCTCCTCTTCATTCGTGGAGAGAGCCATCAGAACAAACCTACACTTCCAACTTACCAGTTCTGAGAGAGAACCACCTACTCATGTGTTGAGGCCAAGATATTCCATTCCAACCATATGAATCTTGATCTCTAGCCTTCCCAAGTTGCTTTCCACTCAAATCTTCTTTCCACCAAATCCAAATTCTGTGAGAGAGAGTTGAGTGTTGGGAGACTATCATTTGAAGCACAAGAGCAAGGAGTTCATCATCAACACACCATTTGTTACTTCTTGGAGAGTGGTGTCTCCTAGATTGGCTAGGTGTCACTTGGGAGCCTCCGACAAGATTGTGGAGTTGAACCAAGGAGTTTGTAAGGGCAAGGAGATCGCCTACTTCGTGAAGATCTACCGCTAGTGAGGCAAGTCCTTCGTGGGCGACGGCCATGGTGGGATAGACAAGGTTGCTTCTTCATGGACCCTTCGTGGGTGGAGCCCTCCGTGGACTCGCCCAACCGTTACCCTTCGTGGGTTGAAGTCTCCATCAACGTGGATGTATGATAGCACCACCTATCGGAACCACGACAAAAACATCCGTGTCTCCAATTGCGTTTGAATCCTCCAAACCCTTCCCTTTACATTCTTGCAAGTTGCATGCTTTATTTTCCGCTGCCTATATACTCTTTGCATGCTTGCATGAATTGCGTGAAGATTGCTTGACTTGCTTAAAGATAGCTAAAATCTGCCAAAGTCTAAAATTGGGAAAAGGTTAAGTTTTTAATTGGTCAAGTAGTCTAATCACCCCCCCTCTAGACATACTTCAAGATCCTACAAGTGGTATCAGAGCTTTGGTCTCCATTTGCTTTGATTTCCATAGCTTTTGGTGGTCATAGCCTTGGTTTCACAACCTAGGAGAGTATGGCGTCTAGCGAGGGAAATTATCACCGTAGAGGTCCTTACTTTGATGGCACTAATTTTGCTAGTTGGAAGCATAAGATGAAAATGCATATTCTCGGACATAACCTCGCCGTTTGGGCTATTGTGTGTATTGGCTTGCAAGGTGAATTCTTTGATGGGAGAGAACCGAACCGTGAAGCTAGTGTGGAAGAATTGAAGATGTTGCAATACAACGCTCAAGCTTGTGATATCCTCTTCAATGGCTTGTGCCCCGAAGAATTCAACAAAATCAGTCGTCTTGAGAATGCAAAGGAAATTTGGGATACTTTGATTGATATGCATGAAGGTACCGCCTCCGTCAAGGAATCCAAGTTGGATGTGCTCCAAAGTCAGCTTGACAAGTTCAAAATGAAGGATGGTGAAGGTGTCGCTGAAATGTACTCTAGGCTTGCTCTTATCAGAAATGAGATTGCCGGCTTAGGAATTGAAGAAATGACCGACAGATTCTTTATCAAGAAGATCCTAAGAGCATTGGATGGAAAATATGATACCGTGTGCACATTGATCCAAATGATGCCAAATTA
The DNA here is from genome assembly GCA_021605145.1 of Aegilops bicornis. Lineage (NCBI taxonomy): Eukaryota > Viridiplantae > Streptophyta > Magnoliopsida > Poales > Poaceae > Aegilops > Aegilops bicornis. The sequence continues at coordinate 481,689,400 of CM038673.1, read as the reverse complement.
CAAAGATCTCAAGCCAACGGAAGTCATTGGAAGAATTGTTGCTCATGAGCTGTCACTCAAGGATAAGGAGGAACTTCACAACAAGTCAAGTGGTGCTTACAAAGCCTCATGTGAAGCCCCCACATCATCAAGTGAGAAACAAACCTTCAATGAAGAATTGAGCTTAATGGTGAAGAACTTCAACAAATTCTACAAGAGTAGAAGCAAAGAAAGAAGCTCCAAGTCAAGGTCCTACAATGACAAAAGATCTTCTAGTCGAGAGCGAAATTGCTACAATTGTGGGAGACCCGGACACTATTCCATTGAGTGTATAGCACCCTACAAAAGAAGAGAAGATTCTCCCAAGAGAAGAAGTAGAAGAGAAGAATCACCACCAAGAGAGAGAAGGAGTAAGATGATCGTTATGAACGAAGACCCTCACGGAGAAGCAAGGATTCGGAAAGGAAGGACAAGTCATCAAAGAGCTACACAAAACGAAGACATCAAGCTCATGTTGGTGAATGGGTATCCGGCTCCGACTCTAACAATCACTCCGAGAGAAGCTATCACTCCGACTCCGAATACACTCAAGATGAAGGTGTTGCCGGTTTAGCACTTGTGTCAACCAACTCCTACGACATATTTGATTCACCAAATAAAGGAATTGGAAGATGCTTCATGGCCAGAGGTCCTAAGGTAACACACCCCGAGTATGTTGATTTTAATAGTGATGAAGATGACTTGCTAGGTGATGATGATTTACTTATTGACAACTCTAGTGATGAAAACTATGATGGAACGTCAACGAATCATGCTAATCAAGATGAAACGAATGACAATGATAAGGAGAAAATTGAACGTCTAACTAAAGAACTAAACACTCTTAAGTTAGCTCATGAAACTATCTTCGAAGATCATCGAGAACTTTTAAGGGCTCATGAGAAGTTACGCTTTGAAAAGCTCAATCTTGAGCAAGAGCATGAGTTCCTAAAAGCGATCAATGATGATCTACGTAAGAAAAGTTCTTCTTATATTGCCAAGCGTTTACTCTTATCTACTTACATGCCTCAAGACAAGTCTAGCAACAAGAACAAGAAAGATTCTTCTTCTAGTAGTAACAATAACAATGCTAAACCCAATATTGTTGCTTCTAGTAGTTCTCTTGATTCCACTAATGATTCTCTTAGCCAAGTTACACTTGAGCAAGAAAACAACTTATTGAAGGGAATTATAGAGAAAGGTGTTTACAAGAGCCTTGCCGAAGGTAAGCAGTTTGAGGAAATTGTACGCAAGCAAGGAAGGCACCAGAAGAATCAAAGTTTTGGTTTTGAACGAAAGTTCAATGCCAATGGAGTTGAGTGGGAAGAAGATCAATACCCCAAGACGAAGTTTGTTCCTCAACAAGAGAAGTATGATCCTACTTCCTTCAAGGGAACACACGCACAAGATGATCTTCCACCACAATACCACAAGAACAAAGGCAAGGACAAGCTTCAAGAGGAGATTGATGCGTTTGAAGAAGCACCTAAAGCCTTGGTCAAGTGGGTTCCCAAGACTACGTCAAGTTCTACTTCATCAAGCACAACTACTACACCAAGGATTCCCATCAAGATGATGTGGATCCCGAAGAACAAGAACTAGAGAGTTCTTGAGGGTGACTCCGGCAACATTTTTCACTCATATCATTATGGCAAGGACAAGTGCAATCAACTTCCATATCTTGCACTAGTTCAAGGAGTCACAAAACCCTCATGTTGGTAAGGCAAGGGACAAGGTAACCTAAAGTTTTCATGGACATCATTTTGTGTGTGCATCACTCTATGTCTATGGATATTCTTGTTTGTTCCTTGTGGGACTAACCCGATGTAGGTATTGAAAGTGCAACTCACTCCAAAGGATTGCTCCAAAAGATCTACATCAACATTGAGCATCCACATCTTCAACACCTACATGAAGTCATCATCGACAAAACCCAAGGTTAGTTTATCCCTCTAAGGGGGATCTCACATCTAGGGGAGCTTAACTCTAAGAATTGAGTCAAAGAAACTCTAATGATGTGAACACATAAATGCTTTATGTAAAAGTGGTAACCCCACTTGAGCTTAAGCGATGAGTATGACCTATGATCAAATGTTCTCATTTGACTTCTAAGTCAATATACTCATATATAGATGACCTAGTCATCGCCAATTGTTTGATAGATGCTAGAATTGGTTGTGCATGCTTTGGCACATATTTCATTTGTCATTTTATTACGTGAGCATGTTGGTTGCATATTTTACTCATTCGAGGACATCCACTTGTTGTTTTGATTGATTGGTTTCTTTCTCTTTGGCCAAGTGGATGGACAAGAATGCCTAAGAACCTTCTCTAGCTATCTATGCTTTTCTCGTCTCAAACTCTATTCATGCTACATCACAAAATTTGATCAAGTCAGATTCGAACCACTCTGTGCGAGGAGCACTCGGAGTCCCCGATTCGTCATAGACTTAAACTTCCAAAACTTCTTTGTGATTTTCGGTCTGACCGAGTCCTCCATTTCAGTCATACCGAGATTACTAAGTCGATCTAGGTTTTCAATCTCAGTGCAACCGATTTGAACTTTTCGATCACACCGAGTTGTCAGAATCATTATGATTATGCATCTCGGTGCCACCGAGTTGTTCCACTCGGTCACACCGATGATGTCGGGCTATATATTCACACGGGCAAATTTTGGAAAACTTTCTCCGAAACTCCTCGCCCGCGCATAGCTCGCTCTGCCAACTAGGTCTACGGATCGTCGACTTCGTCGCCAGCCGCCTCCAGTCGCCGGTCTCTGCCGCCGTTAACGGAATTCTTCTCCGTCGTTGCCGCCGTAGCGAGTTCACCGCCGAACTAGGGTATGAACTCGATCACAGTGCTATCCTCGTCTGATTCTCAGCACATTGTGTTCGTAATGCATCTTGCCACGATTGAAACACCTCTATCCGATCAAAACAATCCTTAGAATAGTTGTGATTCGAAAATTTAGGGTTAGGTTTCACGAAACCATCTCGGACCCACCGAGTTGAAAAACTTCGGTCCCACCGATTTGGCTAACGCCATTGCACTAGTAAGTCTCGGTCGACCGAGAATTACAAATCGGTGTGACCGATTTTAGAACTTTAATGAAACCATAGCAGTCTCGGTGCCATCGAATCGTGACTCGGTCTGACCGAGTTCACTAGTTTAGGTTCCGAAACTGCTTGGTATCACCGAATTTAAAAATCGGTAGATCCGAAATGCTTTCGTGGAAAACTAAAACTAAGTTTTTGAATCATTCTTTTGCAAAAATCTCTGCATTTTGTGATGCTCATCCACTCTACCTCATCTATAACTATTCACGTGGTCAGCGATCGGTGTGTGCGGCATATCGCACCAAAGTGACAGCCCGAACATGTCGGGAAGAGTAGATTCACATGAGTGAGGGCACTAGTCCCTCTAGCAGCTCGAGATGAGGGGAGCGAAGCACTCCCGATAATTTGCCCAAGGCTGCCACAAGGACAAGAAAGAAGAAGACCTCAGAGTCTGAGGATGAAGATTATGTGGCAGTTGAGGATGAGGCCAGTTCAAGGAAGAAAGTGCTCAAGAAGGAGTACAACTCAACATCAGTTAAGCCTGGAATGAAGATCAAAAGGCCAGCAGGTAGACAACCAATGTCCAAAGCCAGAGTCTCCACTCAAGCTCGGGGTGCGGCGGCTGATGGCGCGGCGCGGGTGGGACGTCCGGTGGTGGGGCGCCACGAGAGGTGCCGGCGGCGAGGGCGTGATGCTGCACACGCTTCTTGACCCCCTTCATCCGGCGCTCCTCCAACCGCAAGTACGCCACGAACTTGGGGAAGGAGGACTCCAACTTCAAGGTGAGGTTGGAGGCGATGTTGTCGAAGTCTTCGTTGAAACCGGCGGTGAGCGTGCTGAGGAGGAGGTCGTCATCAACCTTGGCGCCAATGTCGCGGAGCTCATCCGCCAACGTCTTCAGGCGGCGGCAGTAGTCATCAATGGACTGGTTATCCTGGTGTGACAGTCAAAAAATTCCTGCTGCAAAAAAAATGCGGCGTTGAAGCTTGTTGTCGGTGAAGAGGCCGTTCAGCTTAATCCACATGGCGCGGGCGTCGTCGCTGGCGCTCACGACCGTGTGGAAACAGGTCCTTGGAGATGGTGGTGAAGAACCATCGGATGATCGTGGCGTCGATCGCGGTCCACTCGGCGTCGTCCACCATGGCGCGTGAGTTAACGGTGCCGTCAACATGATCCACGAGGTTGTTCTCGCGGAAGAGCAGCGAGAAGTACGTGGAGCTTATCACTTGTTGTAGATGGACGTAGAGCTTATCACACCCGATCATCACGTGGTGTCTGGGCACGACGAATTTTGGCAACGGTGCATACTCAGGAAGAACACTTATACCTTGAAATTTAGTGAGAGATCATCTTATAAAGCTACCGTCAAACAAAGCAAGATAAGATGCATAAAAGATAAACATCACATGCAATCAAAATATGTGACATGATATGGCCATCATCATCTTGTGCCTTTGATCTCCATCTCCAAAGCATCGTCATGATTTCCATCATCATCGGCATGACACTATGATCTCCATCATCTTGATCTATATCAATGTGTCGTCACATGGTCGTCTCGCCAACTATAGCTCTTGCAACTATTTCTATGGCATAGCGATAAAGTAAAGCAATTATTTGGCGCTTGCATCTTATGCAATAAAGAGACAACCATAAGGCTTAAGCCAGTTGCCGATAACTTCAACAAAACATGATCATCTTATACAACAACTTATATCTCATCACATCTTGACCATATCACATCACAACATGCTCTGCAAAAACAAGTTAGACGTCCTCTACTTTGTTGTTGCAAGTTTTACATGGCTGCTACGGGTTGAGCAAGAACCGTTCTTACCTACGCATCAAAACCACAACGATAGTTTGTCAAGTTAGTGCTGTTTTAACCTTCTCAAGGACCGGGCGTAGCCACACTCGATTTAACTAAAGTTGGAGAAACTGACACCCGCTAGTCACCTGTGTGCAAAGCACGGCGGTAAAACCAGTCTCACGTAAGCGTCTGGCGTAATGTCGGTCCGGGCCGCTTCATCCCACAATACCGCCGAACCAAAGTGTGACATGCTGGTAAGCAGTATGACTTGTATTGCCTACAACTCACTTGTGTTCTACTCATGCATATGACATCTAAGCATAAAACCAGGCTCGGATGCCACTGTTGGGAACGTAGTAATTTCAAAAAAATTCCTACGCACACACAGGATCATGGTGATGCATAGCAACGAGAGGGGAGAGTATTATCCATGTACCCTCGTAGACCGAAAGCGGAAGCGTTAGCACAACGCGGTTGATGTAGTCGTACATCTTCACGATCCGATCGATCAAGTACCGAACGCACGGCACCTCCGAGTTCAGCACACGTTCAGCTTGATGACATCCCTCGAACTCCTATCCAGCCGAGCTTTGAGGGAGAGTTTTGTCAGCACGACGGCGTGGTGACGATGATGATGTTCTACCGACGCAGGGCTTCGCCTAAGCACCGCTACGATATTATCGAGGTGGATTATGGTGGAGGGGGGCACCGCACACGGCTAAGAGATCAAGAGATCAATTGTTGTGTCTTTGGGATGCCCCCCTGCCCCCATATATAAAGGAGCAAGGGGGGAGGTTGCCGGCCTAGGAGGAGGGCGCGCCAAGGGGTGAGTCCTACTCCCACCGGGAGTAGGACTCCTCCTTTCCTTGTTGGAGTAGGAGAAGGGAAGGGAGAGGGAGAAGGAAGGAAGGGGGCGCCCCCCCCCCCACCCTAGTCCAATTCGGACTAGTCCATGGGGAGGGGTGCGGCCACCCTTTGGGGCCTTTCTCTCCTTTCCCGTATGGCCCATTAAGGCCCAATACGAATTCCCATAACTCTCCGGTACTCCGAAAAATACCCGGATCACTCGGAACCTTTCCGATGTCCAAATATAGTCGTCCAATATATTGATCTTTACATCTCGATCATTTCGAGACTCCTCGTCATGTCTCCGATCTCATCCGGGACTCTGAACTCCTTCGGTACATCAAAACACATAAACTCATAATATAACTGTCATCGAAACTTTAAGCGTGCGGACCCTACGGGTTCGAGAACTATGTAGACATGACCGAGACACATCTCCTGTAAATAACCAATAGCGGAACCTGGATGCTCATATTGGCTCCCGCATATTCTACGAAGATCTTTATCGGTCAGACCGCATAACAACATACGTTGTTCCCTTTGTCATCGGTATGTTGCTTGCCCGAGATTCGATCGTCGGTATCTCAATACCTAGTTCAATCTCGTTACCGACAAGTCTCTTTACTCGTTCCATAATACATCATCCCGCAACTAACTCATTAATTGCTATGCTTGCAAGGCTTAAGTGAGGTGCATTACCGAGAGGGCCCAGACATACCTCTCCGACAATCGAAGTGACAAATTCTAATCTCGAAATACGCCAACCCAACAAGTACCTTCGGAGACACCTGTAGAGCACCTTTATAATCACCCAGTTATGTTGTGACGTTTGGTAGCACACAAAGCGTTCCTATGGTAAACGGGAGTTGCATAATCTCATAGTCATAGGAACATGTATAAGTCATGAAGAAAGCAATAGCAACATACTAAACGATCAAGTGCTAAGCTAACGGAATGGGTCAAGTCAATCACATCATTCTCCTAATGATATGATCCCGTTAATCAAATGACAACTCAAGTCTATGGTTAGGAAACTTAACCATCTTTGATTAGCGAGCTAGTCAAGTAGAGGCATACTAGTGACACTATGTTTGTCTATGTATTCACACATGTATTATGTTTCCGGTTAATACAATTCTAGCATGAATAATAAACATTTATCATGAAATAAGGAAATAAATAATAACTTTATTATTGCCTCTAGGGCATATTTCCTTCATCTCGACCATTTCGAGACTCCTCGTCATGTCCGTGATCTCATCCGGGATTCCGAACAAACTTCGGTTCATCAAATCACATAACTCATAAAACAAATCATCATCGAACGTTAAGCGTGCGGACCCTACGGGTTCGAGAACTATATAGACATGACTGAGAACATCTCCGGTCAATAACCAATAGCGGATCCTGGATGCTCATATTGGCTCCTACATATTCTATGAAGATCTTTATCGGTCAAACCGCATAACAACATACGTTGTTCCCTTTGTCATCGGTATGTTACTTGCCCGAGATTCGATCGTCGGTATCATCATACCTAGTTCAATCTCGTTACCAGCAAGTCTCTTTACTCGTTCCGTAATACTTCACCCCGCAACTAACTCATTAGTCACATTGCTTGCAAGGCTTATAGTAGTTGAGCATTACCGAGAGGGCTCAGAGATACCTCTCTGAAACAAGGAGTGACAAATCCTAATCTCGATCTATACCAACCTAACAAATACCTTCGGAGACACCTGTAGAGCATCTTTATAATCACCCATTTATGTTGTGACGTTTGATAGCACACAAAGTGTTCCTCCGGTATTCGGGAGTTGCATAATCTCATAGTCTGAGGAACATGTATAAGTCATGAAGAAAGCAGTAGCAATGAAACTGTAACGATCATAATGCTAAGCTAACGAATGGGTCTTGTCCATCACATCATTCTCCTAATGATGTGATTCCGTTCATCAAATGACAACACATGTCTATGGTTAGGAAACATAACCATCTTTGATAAACGAGCTAGTCAAGTAGAGGCATACTAGGAACACTTATGTTTTGTCTATGTATTCACACATGTACTAAGTTTTCGGTTAATACAATTCTAGCATGAATAATAAACATTTATCATGAAATAAGGAAATAAATAATAACTTTATTATTGCCTCTAGGGCATATTTCCTTCACTCTCCCACCGCAGCCCCCTTCTCTGCCCCTCCTTCCTCATCCTTCTCTGCTGCTGGAAGGAGAGGGAGATCCAGCAGAGCGTCGTCCATGGCGATTGCCAGATCTGCCATGGACGCAACCGTGAGGACAGGAGGTCCCAGGAAAAGCAGTAGCAGGTCACAGGGCGTCGTCTAGGGTTTGGGGCATCGGCTCCAACTCCGGCGGCCACCGGTGAGTTGCTGCTCCTACTCCTCTATATCTCTCTCTTCCTCTTCTAATCCTTTTCTCTTTTTTGTAGAAGCGTCAAAGGAGAGGTGTGGGAAAGAGTTGGATAGGGAAGTACCATCACCATGGACGACTTCATTCCCTCCAGGATCAGCATCAGCCAGGGATGGAGAGGACGATGATGCCCAGTAGCAGCCATGGCTGGAATTTATTTTTTTAATTCCTAATTAGTTCTTAGTAGCGAGTGTCCATATCCACGCTACAGATAACTAATAGTAGCGCGGGTGCCATAAGCGCTACTACTAGCGGACGTAATAGTAGCGTGTGTGGCACCCGTGCTACTATTACCAGTTAGCTGTAGCGTCGTAGTAGTAGCGCGGGCACCCGCGCTACTACTAGTCCTTTACCCCATGTTACTTTTTTCCTAATAGTGCATAACGGAGGTTCCGTCGATGTTGGAAAGGTGAACGTGCAGACTTTGCTCATCAAATTTTCTTTTGAGGGAAACTTTGCTCGTCAATTGTTCAGTGAAATTTCCGCACTATAGATAGATGAAAGAGCCACATGGACCGTAGACTGGTCAAAACTTGTTTTAATGAAAATCGTGTCCCCGGAACTGCCCCAATCGGTATGAGGGACTAAACATAGTCGATTTAAAAAATTTATGGACTAAATATATCTGGTTTTAAAAATTAAGGGACTAAAGATTGCCAGTTTAAAAGTTTAGGGATCATTTCTATTTTTTTGAAAATATTTTTGAAAGAGTCGAGGGAAGGAAAATATACTTTTCCCTTAAAATAATTATCACTGAAACTAGAGCAGCTCAAAGCGGCAAAGGTTTTTTATTACCTGTCGACGATGAAAGATAACCCCGTCGGGCCTCGGTGCTAGGCTGATCTGCATTCTGGATAGCTTGCACCAAGAGCAATGGATCGGTTTCAACAGTCGCCCGTGGTCATTCCGAATCCCTGGGTTTCAGCATGCACTGCGTCTTGGACGATAATGGAGCCAGGAATTGAGTTTAGCCGAAACGAATATGCAAGTCTTAGGCCCCGTTCGGAACTCGTCTGGCTTCTCCAAATCCTCAATTCCAGCTTCTCGTACTCACTGCCAACTTCTCTCACGGAGCTAGGTGCGTTCGGCTGCGAAAAATGCTTTCCAGATCTGTGGAAGTGAAGATGGGCTGCATGTGGTGAGCTTAAGGCCTGTTTCTTTGAAAAGGTCAGCAGCCCATGGCATGGTTTGGCTGGGAGAACGTGGGGGAGGCATCGTTCGACTTGTCTTTCTAATCGAGCGAATCGTTATTCACTTGGCGGTGGCAATCCTGAGGTAATTTTGTCAAACTTCTACTTCGCTGTTTCTGGGGGCTGCACTTCTGGTGCTCCGCGATTTTACACTGGAGAGGGCTCGTCTCCGCGGAGCTGGATTCCTGGAGCTGCAGCGTTCGGGTTGGCTCCTCACGCGGAGGAGAAGCACGGAGACGGAGAGGATCAGAACGGGTCCTTAATATATCTTTTTGAACACAGTAAGGTCTTAATCTTTAAGGCGTTAAATCAAGAAACGTATGCATGATGGGATGGTACAATGCAAAGAAGAAAGTTTACCGGTGCTTTCCAGCATGCAAGGTTCCGCTTCCGCGTATGTACACACGACACGTGTTTCTCTGAGATCTTATCAGTAGCTCGCGCTAGAAACAAAGCCCGAATTCCACACGGTGCGGCGCTTCTGGTCCGTAGGTGCTGGAGTCGTCGGATGCTTTCGCAACTTGTCTGTCTGTTTGGCGTTTCCTGAAGCTCTCCGCAGTCCGCACGGTGGCCTCCACGTCCGCGTGGTCGCTGGCTCGCTCCACGTAGAGTGTAAATTCACCGCCGGGAGCAGCTCGCGACGTGGGCACCGCCGCGGCCAGCCGGCCACCGCGCACACGCAGCTCGTCACGGGTTGGCTCGCGCGGAGCACGGCATATAATATTGTGCCCACTCCCTCTGAACAATACATCAAGCAAACACTCAGCGACACCGCAATCATCTTTGCCTGTTGCAGCATCTGTAGCTTTTTTCTGTCCTTTCGTGCACTTTCCGCCCGCGGCTGATCAATGGCGACTGTGATGGCCATGAGCTCCTTCGCCGGTGCCGCCGCCGTCCTGCCGCGCGGCTCGGCTGGGCGCTTCAGCGCCAGGTCTCTGCCAGCGCTGGGCCGGCGCGCCCTCGTCGTCAGGGCCCAGACCGAGGGCCCCAGCGCACCACCGCCAAACAAATCCAAGACCAGCACCTCGATCTGGGACGCGCTGGCGTTCAGCGGCCCTGCGCCGGAGCGCATCAACGGACGCCTTGCCATGGTAGGCTTCGTGACGGCGCTTGCGGTGGAGGCAGGCCGCGGCGACGGGCTCCTCTCACAGCTCGGCAGTGGCACCGGGCAGGCGTGGTTCGCCTACTCTGTGGCGGTCCTGTCCGTGGCGTCGCTGGTGCCACTGCTCCAGGGCGAGAGCGCCGAGGGCAGAGCCGGCGCCATCATGAACGCCAACGCGGAGCTCTGGAACGGCCGCTTCGCCATGCTTGGACTCGTCGCTCTGGCGGCCACCGAGATCATCACGGGCGCACCCTTCATCAATGTGTAAAACTAGCTTTGTTGTCGACCGGATAACACAACCTGTACTTAGTTAGTGATAGGACATGTAAATGATGAGAACTGATCAACCTGTACTACTAATTAAGTAATTAAAGACGGTTTATTTTTTTTCTCACTCGAAATATGTCGACATGTGTTCATCTTTCGACCACGTTTATTACATTTGAATGTTTTTATCACAAAATCAAGTTAAGAAGTTCACAATTTAGACATGAAAAATACACATTAAAACTAACTTATAACTGGCACTTGCACGTAACTATTCTTTTTTCAAGGATACGGCAAAAGCATACCATAGCTTTATAAAAGAGAGAAAACATATATACAAGAGAGATTACACGGTCAGTCGAAGGCCCAAAGTGCACCCTCCATCAAACCCTCCACTCATCCAAACTCTATCCTATTACTCACACCATACAGAAACTCTAGAGGCTCCTGCTCTAGACCACATTTCAAGTTCTTGCCAAATCAGGTCTACTGTTCCTCCTACATTTCTAAGGTCATTTCGCCCAAAGACCCTCCATTTACGTTGCTTCCAAATATTCTAGCAAATCGAAATGACCACCGAGTCAAAACATTTTCTCATCCTCTTCGGGATACGCTTCCTCGAATCATCCCACCAAGCCCCAATAGTGGACTGATGTGTTGGGCATAGCTCCGGACTAATGTTCATTCTGCAGAAGCAAATAAACCACACCTGTCTTGCAAACACACACTGCATCGTAATGTGGTCCACCGTGTCCTCCTCCTGCTCGCAGAGATAGCAAGGCGATCTTTGGTCCTGAAGCCCATGCCGAAACCGTCTATCCGACGTCCAGAGGCGGTATTGCACCGCCAACCACATGAAGAGCTTGCAAACAAATGGAGCCCAACACTTCCATATGGCAGTGTAAGCACGAAACCGAATGCCTCCCATGCACAAAGATCTTATAGGCCGAGGTCAGCCGGTACACTCCTTCGCGGTTCCGGTGACCAAATCGGTTTATCTTGATTACTAGGCACCCGATTGCATATCGATCAGATCTCCCATAGCCGCACAAATTGAGTCAGCTAATCAATGCCTAGTTGCCCAGTAATGTCATTCGTCCAGGCATGCATCGACAACGCATCCTTGACACTCCTACGGTTCACCACTTGTGTTCTGACCCGCTTATGGATTAGCGGGGCCATCTCTCCAATCGTAGCTCCATTGACCCATCTATCCTTCCAGAACAATACTTTCGTTCCCTCTCCAACTTGCCACTTCACAAGGCTAGCAAAGGCAGCACTCGCTTGTTTGTCCGGTGCCCAGTTTAAACCTTGCCACGGCCTGGTGGCATCCGTCCTTGAAATCCACTCCCACCTCATTCTAAGTGCAATACCTTGCTTGCACAAGTCAACCACACCAAGACCTCTAAGATCTTTAGGCCTACACACTCGCTTCCAAGACACTAGGCATCGACCTCCATGAATCTCCTCGGATCCAGCCCAGAAAAAGGCTCTGCAGCCCTTGTCCACTCGCTCCAATGCCCATTTTGACGCCTCAGCAACTATCAAATGGTGGGTTGGTCTTGCCCTCATGACCTGATTAACCAAGATCAATCTTCCTGGCCTAGTCACAAACCCACGCTGCCATCCCGGTATAATGTGAAGTGCCGCATCCACCACGAGTTGCCATTCCGATCTCTTAAGCTGCTTGATACTAAGCTGTAGGCCCAGATATCTGCAAGGGAAACTTTCCATTTTCCATGGCAGCGCCTCCCTCACGAGCTGTTCGTCACTGTCCTTCGCCCTGATCATGATCGCAACAGACTTGTTATAGTTGGTTTTCAGTCCCGAAGCTTCTCCAAACATCTCAAGCACTTCTTTGACAAATAACAGATCTGCCACTGTTGGTTTGATGAAGAAAACTACATCATCCGTGATACGTAGATAGTCACGCATTGGGTTGCAGCCATTCATGCTGCTCAGCACCTCCGAGTTATGTGCTTTTATCACAATTGAAGTTAACACGTCCATAGCAATGACGAACAAAAGAGGCGATATTGAATCACCTTGCCTCAACCCCTTTGCATGCATGAACTTCGGTCCCGGTGACCCATTAACCACCACCCTAGAACTTGCCGAGGTGAGAAGGGTGCCAATCCATGCCATCCAGCGCTCAGGAAAGCCTTTAGCCCACAGCACCTCAAAAAGGAAAGGCCAGGACAGAGAATCAAATGGCCTAGATATATCCAGCTTCAAAAGCACACCTTTGGCCTTCCTTTTGTGCAGTCGTCTGGCCATTTGCCGCACCAGAAGAAAGTTATCATGTATGTTCCGACTTTGATGAACGCAGATTGATTGATATGCACCAGCTCTCCCATTCTCGGTCTCAATCTTATAGCCAGCAATTTGGAAGCGAATTTTGGCATGCTGTGAACCAAACTGATTGGCCTAAAGTCGTTGAGCCCTCGTGCTTCAGCAGATTTAGGAATGATAGTTATGATGGCCTGGTTTAACCTCCCAAAACCAGCACCATTTCCCAGGAAAAACTTCTGCAGCGCTGCCACCAAATCACCCTTAATGATCTCCCAAGCCTGCTGGTAGAAGATGCCAATGAAGCCATCTGGCCCCGGGGCCCTATCCGATGGCAACTCCTTCACCATATTCCAGATTTCCTCCTCCGAGAAAATGAGCTCCTGGTCAGCAAGATCCACCGACTGGATGCCTAACTCCTCAAGGCGTGATATCCCGCGCCTCATCTCTCCCCAGCAGCTCTCTATAAGCATTGAAGAACGCCTCCTCTTTCCCCAGCTGATCGGTGATAACTTGATCCCCCACATGGAGAGCTGGTATGAAGTTTTTCATTCTCCGTCCATTTGCTACCAGGTGGAAAAGCTACGAGTTTGCGTCTCCTTCCTTCAACCAGGTGATCCTGGACCTTTGCCTCGCGATCGTTCTCTCCAGAGAAGCCAAACCCAACACCACATGCTTCAACTTGCTCCTGAATTGACGCTCGGCATGAGATAACAGCCTGTGCTCCTGCGCACAGTCAAAGTGCATGATCACTAGGTTCACAACTGCAATCTGAATCTTGATGTTCCCCACTTGTTTCTGGCTCCAAGCATGAAGTGCCCTTGCTGTGTTCCTGAGCAGAATATCCAGTCTGTGAAAGGGGTCTGAGATGTCATTATCACAGACCCAAGCCTCCTTTACCACATCCAGGAAGCCGTCAAGATTCGTCCAGAATTTCTCAAACCTAAACCTCCTTTTATAATGCAACCGCCCCTCCATCGCCAGAAACAGAGGGCAATGGTCAGAGGTTGAGGTGGAAAGTGCTTGTAACAAACACTCCGGATGGTCCAACTCCCAATCTATGGAGACAAACGCTCTGTCAATTTTGGATAGAATGGGGACTTCACGTTCATTGCTCCAAGTGAATCTGCGGCCATGAAGAAAGAGCTCTTTGAGAGCATCATCATCCACAAAGCGTTTGAATCTGCTCATCATCCTTCGGTCCAGCAGTGCATTGCTCTTGTCTTGGGCATACAGGATCATGTTAAAGTCACCGATGACAATCCAAGGCCCCGTGCAAAGTTGTCTTCTAGCCGCAAGCTCCTCCAAAAAAACAATTTTCTCCGCATCCTCCTGAGGCCCATAAACCACCATGAGCCACCACGCCGGCCCATCTAAGGGAGTGACGTAGCCCGTGGTGAAGTTAGTGTCATTGACAAAATTTGTCAACTGCACCTTTGTGGAGTCTCACGCCACAAAACTGCCTCCTCGAGTATCCAAGGCCGGAAGATAAAAGAAACCATCATACGTCGGACCCATACATTGCATTATCACAAATTGGTCTACCACCTCCAACTTAGTTTCTAGAATACATATGATAGCAGTATGGATCGAGTCCACAAACTCCCTAAGCACTTTTCTCTTTGCTGGACTATTGAGGCCCCTAACGTTCCAGCACACCATCTCCATACCATTGTACGACATGGGAAAGTAGAGTCTCCCCTATCCGTACCCAGCTACACGTCTACGCCACGATCATCTCTGCACTCTCCATTTCCTCCCCCACGTTGAACGGGATGGCCTTGACAAAAATGCCCGCAATGGCCCTTAGCCGCTGCTCCTGCAAAGGCGAGTCGAACACTTGCCTTAGCTGCCCGAGAGCATCCTCAGAGACCGCAATGTCCTCACAATCAAAACCCAAGGTCTTCAAAAGCACTGTCTCCGCATCCGAGGCTTTTGATTTGCGCGGGCCTCCCACCCCAAGCGATCTGGTAGTACGCCGGGGTGTAAACGGGTCCTGGCCAGGTTTCACTCCCCGTAGCCCCTCAAATTATTTGAGCAAGGGAGGGGCTAGCTTCTTAAGAAGACTGGCACAAAAAGTCTTGATATTGCTCAATGCAAGCTTCTCTCTGTTGGACAAACTTGCCTCCATCGTATCCCTCTCCAAACCCGCGTTACTGGCGCCCTGCTCCATGCTGATCAGCGCCAAATCAAAACATGCAGAGTACGTAGTCACGTCGCCAACAGTGCCATCTCCCCCCACGTCCGGCTGCATGGCACCAGCAATCGAGGTGGGGACATCCTCGTCCGTTCCCATTGACTGTCCCACCACCGAGGCATGCAGAAGATCCGCTATCGGGGCCCATCCATTGGACTGAGCCTGGTCCGCCACCACCACCTGCATGACGGGGATTTCCTGCGGCTCTAACTCCAGGGCCTCCGCCCGCATAGGAGGGGCCAGCGGGGAATTTGGCTGCACCGGATCGTGCCTGGCTGGCAGCACAACACCCGATCCCATCTCCTGGTCCTGTTGCGTGGGGCCATCACCTGTAGCCAAGCCCACTTGCTGCATCTCCCCCCCTGTCGCCTCCTGATTGGTGTCCTTTCCCTGCCCTGCCACCGCAGCTTTGTCCAACACCTGCACACCCATCTCCTAAACCACTGCCCGGGCCTGATCAGCTGCGACAGCCCGATTGTCTGGTACTGCAGACACAACACCCTCCAATACCAACGGATCCGATGCAGCCGGCACACCAACTGTCTCCCTCCTAGTGGCCAGCCCACCTAGTTGGACCCGCGGCACGTTTGAATATATCGGAATCTCTTCGGTCGTGGTCATAAAGCCTCTCCCCTGGCCCGCCAAAGCTGCATGCTGACCAATGCCCATGTGCGGAAGCCTCCAATTAGAGTGACCCCCCTGCCTTCCAGAACGGACCGGTAGGAGCGTCCCATCCCGCCGCCAGCGCCGCCGTTCGCTGGACCGGGCTTCTCGCGACCAGCGCCCCTGGCGTCACAAACGCCACGCGACCAAGGCTGAACTACCCAGTCACCGCCGAACTGCGAACCACGCGAGCTGTCCGGTAGCCCACTCTGCCCACTCCCATCGTCAGACTCAGATCTCCCTCTCCAGAGCTCCGGCGGCGAAAAATCACGCATCCTCCCAATATGCACCAGCGCCGGATACTCCAGAAGCTGGCGGAAGGCAGGCCTCCGAGCAGCCGGATCGTGCATCATCTCCAGCGGCTCCGGCACCCAGAGTCTGCGAAACACCGGCACCTCGTCAGGGTCTACGCACCAAGCTCTCAGCTTGAAGAGCGACAGATCCTCCCTGATCGCCGTCTCTGGAGCCAGACTCTCAATCAAACAAGCGCTGCCCAGAATCTCCGCCGCCGTGCCCTGCAACCACGCGTGAGATGGCACACCCTCAATCATGATGTCGACCTGGACTCTCATCAGCCTAGAAGTCGCTTGAGCCTGCCGCAGCCAAGGCTTAATGAACAACTTGATTCCCTGATGCTCAATCGACGGGACAGCCAAGGCCATGTTCCTGAATTGGTGCGCCGCGAAAACCATCAGGAAATCCTCCGCGTGGTATTTGTGAACTGAAAACTTGAACCTTGGGATGCCCAGCTGCGCCACAATCGCCACCGCCGCCTCGTCACAGGAGACGGCCGGCCTCGCCCCGCCCACATACATCACCACCGCGAGCTGCAGGCGGCGCTCAAGATCATCCATGCCCTCCGACCGCTACAGCACACAAATCTCTGAGGAGGCCATCGACGGCGCCGCCCTAGAACCCATAGGGAAGAGATTGGGCGCAACTGGCGAGAACGACATCGCCGGTGCGTTCTGCCTAGGCTCCATCAATCTCTGCCGAATAGGTGGTGACTCCTTCCTGGCAACCCTGGCGATGACCACGCGCCGGAGCTCATCCGCGGATATGGGACTGCGTGGCTCCAGGCACTAGGACGAAACATGGTCGGCGCCGCCGCAGCGGATGCACAACGGAGGGTTGCTGCAGTCTTGACGCTGGTGGCCTTCCTCGAAGCACCGGAAACAGAGCCCACAGAGGTCCTGCGAGATTTGTCGCAACTCCGAGGAGGAAGGCGACGCCGATCTGCGGGGAGCGCCCGCCTCCTGCTGGCGCCGGAGCGCGCGACACCGACGCCACATGGCCTTGCGCAACGGTCCAGGACGGCGCCACCCCCAGCCGGCTCCTGCACTGTCGGCGCCGACTGTCCAGCCGCCCCCCTCGCCTCCGAAGAAGAACCCGCCGAGCCCAGAGAGGCCGAAAGACCCAGACCAGACACCACCGGCCGGCCCTGAGGAAACACCGACGAAACCGAAGGGGGACTGCGCGACCCCGAAGCCATGCCCCAGGGGAGTGAGTGGACGCTGGAGCCGGAGCGGCTACCGGCGGGGAAAGGTGGGCGACGGCGTCGGAGCGGAGCCGCCGAGGGAGGGAGGGAGAGCGGGGGGGCTTTTCACACGTAACTATTGAGCAACATAGATTTATAAAAAGGTTGACTACTCCAAGTTGCACGTTTCTGTCTCGAGGTTACAGATAGGGATGAAATCTGAGTGGATGAACAATCAGCTTTGGGGCTTCTTTTAAGGAAAACGAGGGAGGCCGTGCGTCATCTGCTCGGGTGACACAGGAGGTGACTAGGGTTTCCTAGCGTCGTCGCCCCTTCCCCTCCCCTCCCCTCTTCACCGCCACCCAAGGAGGTCACTGAACAAGCACGCACAATCGAAGTAGACGTTTGCGGCTAGGATTTTGCCACTCCCTCCCCTTGCGAAGGACTACAAACTTTGGGTATCGGCTCCAGCTGGTGAGGCGACGAGACCTTGACGGAAGTGGCGGTCGCGTGAGCTCCTCGTCGGTGTCCTCGACTACACAACTGGTGATACATCGGTGGATGGCTGCTGCGGCACGAAGCTCCTTCCTGCTTGTCAGATTTGAAGGTACGGACTTCTCCTCGGTTCTGGCTGAAAGCGGCTCTACGACACCAGATGCAAAGTAGACAAGTGGTTGGTGGCCTATCGTGGAACCGAGGGAAATCCCCGCTCGGTGGCGCCAACTCCCTCAAGGTGTCATTTTTCTCCTTTGAGGCGCAACTGAGGTTTCTCCTCAGGGCGAATTGGGCACCATGCCCATGTGCGTCGTGTCCTCCATGGAGGCCTCGCCTACGAAAGGTTTGGGGTTCGGTTGAGGGGTGCTACGGGTGGGAGCTATGTGTGGCAATGGATCCTAAGTGGCAACGGTGGCACTATGTTTGGTAGGGCTTGGCGTGTCCCCGCATATCTCCTGGGTGATGCTCCCCGGTGGTGGCACCGGTGGCACTGTGTTTGGTAAGGCTTGGCGTGTCCCCGCATATCTACTGGGTGGTGCTCCCCGGTGGTGGCAACGGTGGCATTCATTTCGGCGAACGAAGCAGGAACCGCACCTACGCGCTGCCCGTCGGTGCCGCCGAAGAAGCTAAGGCTCATGCTGGTGTGCAGCCTGGACGGGTTCAAGGTTCTAAGCGTCATGGACTTGCGTTCCTTCCTTCGTTGATGAGCCACCTTGTTTGTTTTTTCTTTATTTTTTATGAGAGAGGGGGACTTCTTTTTTGGTGTTTTTGTGCTCTTCAACTGTTCTTTTTAACCGGAATAAGGCTCTAACTTTTGCATTGTGGGCTGCTATGCTAAAGCGGCCGCGACTTTATTAAAATAAAGGAAAAGTATATTTTTCATCACTTAACTCTTTCAAGAATATTGAGATGGTCTCTCAATTCTAAAATCAGCCAAATAAAGTCCCTCAACTTTTAAAACCGGATAAGATTAGTCTCTACTTTAGTCAAACCAGGTTTAGCGCTGACGTGGTATGGTGAAAGCGGTATCAGACATTATAGGTAAGCATAGCCAGCAGCGCTGCAGCCAGGGGCGAACCCCACGGGTGAGTCATGCCTCGTGCTTTTCCTGGAGCGTAGGCACAGGCGCTGGCTGCACCCTCCCCGACGCTCCATCCAATTGGAGACGGCGGCGATTTGTGGTATGATGACAACGGTGGTGCTCCAGCATGTGGTGAGATGGAGGTGAGTTTTTGCAATGCGACGACTTTAAGAGCAGGCACAACAAATGGCAGTTGCGGGTGCATCTATGGCAGCAGGTAGTACAGTGCGGGGATAGGCAGTTCGGCATAGGAGCCTCAGCCTCGCGGAGACCCCGAGGTGCAGAGGCCGCTGCCGCGCTGGCCTGCTTGGTCGCAAACGCACGAGCCAGCGACCCCCGCAATAGTTGTGTGCCATTGGTGGGCCTGTGTTCTGATCCTCATATCCACCCACAAGCGTGATCCCTGCCCCTTCACGTTCGTCCTCAGGTGGAAAAATTCACTGTTTTGACATTTTCCCCTAACTTAAGCATAATTTGACCCTATGTGCAAAAGTTTTTTGGATCTGACCCTTTTTCTACCGTTATTATCTTTGGCGATAGGATAGCACATCCTACCGCCAAGTCCTTTGGCGGTAGGACTTACTTACACCGTCATGCCCGTTTGGTGTGAAAAAAACCCTACCATCATGGTCTTTGACGGTAGGGACATGCATATAATTATAATAAAGACACGCATACAATAAAAGATCCATTTTTTTGTGAAAAAGACCCTACTGCCATAGCCTATGGCAGTAGGGTCCTACTCCTACTGTCATAGACTATGCCGTAAGGTCTTTTTTGCAAAAAAACAAAGATGACAGTGCAGGTAAGTCCTACCGCCAGAGACCTTGGTGGTAAGATGTGTTATCCTACCGCCAAAGATAATGACGATAGAAAAATAATTAGATTCGTTTTTTTGCACATATGGTCAGATTGTGCTAAACTAACGAAAAAGAGTCAAAATAGTGAAATTGGCCTTCTCAGGTTGCTACCAGGAGCATCTGGAGCATGTACCATGCACGGCCTCGTCTACATGTTCCGTTTGACGCGTGGTTCTGAACCTTGTACTATGCGTGGTATCCATTGAGGCAGCCGCCATGCAGGGTCACGAGGAGCAGGCACTGCATGCTGCCTTACGGAGAGCTAGATACGACGAGGTGTGCGAGGCTGGCGGCGGCGACGTATGTAGAGGACGCAGGCAAGCTGTTCGC
This sequence comes from Aegilops bicornis, assembly GCA_021605145.1. Classification (NCBI taxonomy): domain Eukaryota; kingdom Viridiplantae; phylum Streptophyta; class Magnoliopsida; order Poales; family Poaceae; genus Aegilops; species Aegilops bicornis. The sequence continues at coordinate 481,669,286 of CM038673.1, read as the reverse complement.
GGCTGTGTGCCTGAGGGGGCTAGGCTCCCGGGGAGCTGTTGTGCGTTGAGGCGCGCAGGACAAACCCACTAATATTAGGAAATACCTTATAGACAGATGCTTAGTAATAGCAAGGGGTATAAACCCCGCGCTACTACTAATTAGTAGTAGTGTGGACCTGCGCTACTATTAAGTTGATTTTGGAGGCTTTTCATCGGCGTTTGAAGGAGCTGAAGGCGGGTTGGAATTGCTGCGGTCAGGCCCTCTCACTGACAAGGCGGGAGACAGGTAGAGAATATTGCTAATGAAGATAGAAGAAAATTTGGAGAAGGAAGAGATCTATTGGGTACAACGTAGCCGCGCAAACTGGCTAAAATTCGGTGATCGAAACACTAGTTTCTTTCATAATTTTGCATCGGATAGGAAGAAAAGAAATTACATTAAACGCTTGCTTGATGACTCAGGTGTATGGAGAGAGAACAATGAAGCTATGCAAAGTTTGATTACCGAGTACTTTCAGCATCTCTTCTCTGCTGAAGTTAATGTACCAGCGATGAATGTTATAACTAAAGTTAAGAGGCGTATTACGGATTATATGAATGAGTCACTTATGGCTCCGTACACAGAGGAGGAGGTCAGGAAAGCTTTATTCAGTATTGGTGATTTGAAAGCACCGGGACCGGGCGGATTACATGCTATATTTTATAAAAAGTTTTGGCACCTGCTCGGAGGAGATCTAACGAAGGAGGTTCTTGCGGCTATCAATATAGGTACGATCCCGGAAGGTTGGAACTCTACTACTATTGTGTTGATTCCCAAAGTGGACAACCCAGAGAAGATCACACAGTTTAGGCCTAAGTTTATGTAATGTGGTTTATAAGGTGATCTCAAAAATGCTCGCAGCACGCTTGAAGGTTTTTCTTCCAGATATAATCAGTGAGACACAAACTGCATTTGTGCCAGGGCACATCATTACTGATAACGTCATAGTGGCATATGAGTGCTTACATACGATGAAGAAGAGAAAGAAGGGGAAGTTTGGAACCTGTGCAATCAAGTTAGATATGCACAAGGCATATGACAGAGTTGAGTGGGTATTCTTGGAGGCCATGCTCACCAAATTGGGATTTCATGCTCAATGGATTCAAATGGTGATGACTTGCGTAAGGTCGGTTGAGTATAAGGTTCGGTTCAACTCAAATGAAGCATTGCCTTTTTCACCAACGAGAGGTTTGAGACAGGGGATCCCCTCTCCCCATATCTGTTTCTCTTATGTGTCAAGGACCTGCCGCCCTTATTGCTCATGAGGAGGAGGCTGGTAACTTGAATGGTGTGCACGTGTGTAGAGATTCGCCAATGATTTCTCATTTACTTTTTGCTGACGATTCTCTTATTCTCATGAGAACAGACGCCCACATTGCAAACACCCTGCATGGGATTTTAGATGAGTACTGTGCAGCCTCAGGTCAAATTGGTGAGTGAATCAAAATGCTCTATATTTTTCAGTCCTAACACAAATGTGGAGGTGAAGGCAGAAGTTTGTCAAATTCTGAATATTATGACGGAGTCTATTTCAGACAAATATTTGGGTCTACCATCCATGATAGGGGTGGACTGTGTTGATTGTTTTAAACACATAATAAAAAGAATTCAAGCAATGGTGAATGGATGGAAAGAGAGAACTCTCTCATTCGGAGGCAAAGAGGCTTTGCTGAAAGCGGTGGCCCAAGCCATCCCAATTTATGCGATGGGTGTATTTAAATTCCCGAAGAAAATTTGCAAGGGAATCACTGATGCAATGTCGCAATACTAGTGGGGTGATGAGGAGGACCAACGAAGGATGCATTGGTTTGCATTGTGAAAGATTGTAACGCCCGGATAATTAGGCTACAAGTAAACTCTCTTGATGATGCCTTGTCATCTATGTTACTGTTGCTAATTAAGTGGTAGTTCAAAAACATAGTAAATTCAAAAAATGAATTAGCGACAAACACTCAAAGTTTTCAAAGTCAACACAAAATTGTTCGGTGGTTGCCAAATATTACAAAGGTAATTGTGGTGAAGTAAACACATTTTTAGAAAATGTCTAAATAATTTAAACTGATTTAAAACAGAAAATAAAATAAATAAAAACAAAACAGAAAAACTAAAACCTACAACTAACAAAAAAAAGGACGAAGAAGAAGAAACCCCCTGCTTCGCCCAACCACATGCCCCAACTGGGCCACCGCCAGTTCACCAAGGGCCCACTACCCCCTCCCTTATCCACTCACCGCACCGCTTCCACCCCCACCGACACCTCACTCTCCCCCTCACGAATATCTCCTCCTCCTCTCCCGATTGGATCGGGATCGAGGAGGAGGACGCCATCACCGACGCCGCTCGACACCACCCCGCCGCCCGAAGCTCGCCGCCCCCCCCCCCCCCACGCTAGGACGCCGCCGACCTCCTCGCCCTCGCTCGCCGGCCACCTCCTCCGCCACTTCATCTTCCTCCCGTGGGACCGCCTCAGCCTGCCGCTCGACGCCGGACCTCCTCACGATCGCCTCCCGCTCCATCGCTCGTCCCGTCGTCACCCCCGACCTCCACCGAGCACACACGCCTGTCCCCTACGTCCCAATGTGAGCCTTGCCATTGCGCTGCCTCGCCTCTTCTCTCCCCTCTGCTCCCGTTGTGGACTGGCCGCGCCCTCGCCGGCCTCTGCTGCGCCGGTGCCCCATGAGGCCACGACGTGCTGGAGCCCCCCTCCCGGCTCGCCTCACTGCCGCCCGCCACCGTGTCGCCTGGCCCGCACATCGACGCCGCTTCCCTGGTGCTCGGCTCGCCTCGGCCGCCTCACCCCACGCACCGCCTCCTCAGACACGATCAGCCATGACCATGGCCGCGCGCCATACCTCCTCGTCGGCCAAGTGTCCGGCCACCCTCGCCTCACTTGTGGCCGGTGGCCGTCTTGCCTGCCCGTCCTCGGTGCCCGGCCTCGTCTCGCTCATGGACGAGTGCCCGCTTCAGGTCTTCCACCCGGCGCCCACTAGCGCCCGAACCCGCTAAGGCCCCCTGTGCCTATGACAGGGGGGCCCCACACCACAGAACGTTAAAAAAAAGAATTAAAAATAAAAATAATAAATAAAAATAAAAATGATTTAATAAAATTAATTATTAATGAATTAATTATCTAATGAATTAATTAAGTTATTTAATCCGGTTTAATTAATTTAATTAACTAGTTAGGTTAATTAAATAGTAATTAAATTAGCCTAAACCCTTATTAAATCTAAACAGTGTATGACAGGTGGGTCCCACTGGACCCACTGGTCAGGTTGACCAAGTCAACTTTGTTGACTGCTGATGTCAGCATGACATCATGCTGATGTCATTAATCTGTTTTTCGGATTAATTTAAATAATTAATTAAATTCCAGAAATTAATAAAATCTTTAGAAAATCATATCTTTTAATCCGTAACTCGGATTAAAATATTTTCAACATGAAAGTTGCTCAGAACGACGAGACGATTCCGGATACGCAACCCGTTCGTCCACCACACCCCCCCTAACCTATCAAACTCGCAACTTTCCCCCTCCGGCTCCTCCGCCCGAAAACGCGAAACGCCGGGGATACTTTCCCGGATGTTTTCCCCCTTCACCGGTGTCACCACATACCGCGTTAGGGCACGCCTAGCATCACGCTTTGCTTTGTCATGCATCGTCATGCATCTGTTAGCTTAAATATTCATTGTTTCTCCCCCCTCTTCTTCCGCTAGACACCGAGACCGACGCTGCTGCTCCCCAGTTCGACTACGGAGTTGACGACCACTCTCTCTTGCCAGAGCAACCAGGCAAGCCGCCCCCTTGATCACCAGATATCGCCTATTCTACTCTATACTGCTTGCATTAGAGTAGTGTAGCATGTTATCGCTTTTCGTTATACCTATCACGATGCATAGCCCGTCCTTGCTACTCTTTGTTGTTACCTTTACCGCAATCCTACATGCTTAGTATATGATGCTATTATTTCCAACATTTGCCCTAAATTCTTGTCCGTCTGTTGTTCTATACTATCGTGACGTCATCACTCGGGAGGTGATCACGGGTATATACTATATACATATAAATGATAAATGTGGTGACTAAAGTCGGGTCGGCTTGTGGAGCACCCGCGAGTGGATCTTTGAGGCGGAGCGACAGGGCAGGTTGAGACTACCTGGGTGAGAGGTGGGCTTGGCCCTGGTCGGCGTTCGCAGATACTTAACACGTTTAACGAGATCTGGGTATTTGATCTGAGTCTGGCCATTTGGCCTATACGCGCTAACCATCTAGGTGGGAGTAGTTATGGGTATCCCGGCGTTGTGGTATCAGCCGAAGCTTTAAATGACGTCGGCGGCGCGGCTGCGAATTAATTTGGAACGCCACTAGGCTAGGTCTGCTTTTGGCCGCCCTACAACGCTTGTGTGTGCTCGAGGCGATGGGCCCGGACCCACAGGCGCTTAGGTTTAGACCGCGTCTTGACCTCTCTGTTATGCCTAGGTGGGGCTGCGGCGTGTTGATCTTCCGCACGGGCATGACCCGTAAAAGTGTGTCCGGCCAAATGGGATCAAGCGTGTTGGGTTATGTGGTGCACCCTCAGGAAGTTAATCTATTCGAATAGCCGTGATCTTGATAACAGGGCGACTTGGAGTTGTACCTTGACCTTATGACAACTAGAACCGGATACTTAATAAAACACACCCTTCCAAGTGCCAAAGACAACCCGGTGATCGCTCTCTAATGTAGGCGACGAGGAGGGATCGCCGGCTAGGATTATGCTATACGATGCTACTTGGAGGACTTGATCTACTCTCTTCTACATGTCAGAAGACGGAGGCTGCCCGAGCGTAGTCTTCGGCAGGATTAGTTATCCCCTCTTATTACGGCATTACGCAGCTCACCCACCGATATGGCCCTTTACACATATATCCATGCATATGTAGTGTAGCTCCTTGCTAGCGTGTACTTTGGATGAGTACTCACGGTTGCATTGTTCCCCCCCCTTTCCCCTATCTCTACTCGATTGTCGCAACTGCACGATGGAGCCCAGGAGCCGACGCCACCGTTGATGACGACTACTATCCCGGAGGTGCCTACTACTACGTGCAGCCCGGCCGACGACCACTGTGAGTAGTTAGGAGGATCCGCAGGAGGCCTGCGCCTCTTCGATCTGTATCCCAGTTTGTGCTAGCCTTCTTAAGGCAAACTTGTTTAACTTATGTCCGTACTCAGATATTGTTGCTTCCGCTGACTGCCTATGATCGAGCACTTGTATTCGAGCCCTCGAGGCCCCTGGCTTGTATTATGATGCTTGTATGACTTATTTATGTTTTAGAGTTGTGTTGTGATATTTTCCCGTGAGTCCTTGATCTTGATCGTACACATTTGCGTGCATGATTGGTGTACGATTGAATCGAGGGCGTCACAAGTTGGTATCAGAGCCGACTGCCTATAGGAATCCCCCTTCCACACTCCTTGGCCGAAGTCGAGTCTAGACATTGCAAAAAAACTTTTACTAACTTGGTTGTGTGCCTTACGGGACCACGTCGCCATCGGGTGGTACTAGGATCTTTTACTCCTCGACCTTTACTCTGGGACTCTGAACTCTCTTCTACTCGGGTTAAACGAATTTACTAACTAACACTAGGATCCCGTGACCACATTCACCCCAAAGTTGAATAAAGCCATAGTTATTCCTTGGAATTGTATTTTGATCAATTTCCACACTGTCATTGACTCCTTTGAAACATCTTTGTTTTCAGATGGAACCCACGGGGCAGGTCATGCGCCACACGACGACCATTGGTGCCTCGGGATCACCTGCGGTGCTAGCAGAGATGATGACCTATCTGGGTTATCGCGGCACCTGAGTACACCATCTCCGAGGAGTACCAAGACTTTAACCAGAGCGATGTCGTGCCATCGTCCACCTCTACTCTCGGGAGTATGACTCCACTACTGTGCTGCACACCGCACATGGGGTTGGGGTGACTATCGATATGGCAGTCCACGATGCTGCTTATGCTGCTCTGACACATCTTCTGTTGGAAATATGCCCTAGAGGCAATAATAAAAGTATTATTATTATATTTCCTTGTTCATGATAATTGTCTTTTATTCATGCTATAATTATATTATCCGGAAATCGTAATACACGTGTGAATACATAGACCACAAAATGTCCCTAGTGAGCCTCTAGTTGACTAGCTCGTTGATCAACAGATAATCATGGTTTTCTGACTATGGACATTGGATGTCATTGATAACGGGATCACATCATTAGGAGAATGATGTGATGGACAAGACCCAATCCTAAGCATAGCACAAGATCGTGTAGTTCGTTTTGCTAGAGCTTTTCCAATGTCAAGTATCTTTTCCTTAGACCATGAGATCGTGTAACTTCCGGATACCGTAGGAGTGCTTTGGGTGTACCAAACGTCACAACGTAATCGGGTGACTATAAAGGTGCACTATGTATCTCCGAAAGTGTCATTGGGTTGACACGGATCGAGATCGATTTGTCACTCCGTATGACGGAGAGGTATCACCGGGCCCACTCGGTAGTGCATCATCATAATGAGCTCAAAGTGACCAAGTGTTTGGTCACGGGATCATGCATTACGATGCAGTAAAGTGACTTGCCGGCAACGAGATTGAACGAGGTATTGGGATACCGACGATCGAATCTCGGGCAAGTAAAATACCGATTGGCAAAGGGAATTGTATACGGGGTTGATTGAATCCTCGACATCGTGGTTCATCCGATGATATCATCGAGGAGCATGTGGGAGCCAACATGGGTATCCAGATCCCGCTGCTGGTTATTGCCCGAGAGCCGTCTCGGTCATGTCTGCATGTCTCCCGAACCCGTAGGGTCTACACACTTAAGGTTCGGTGACGCTAGGGTTGTAGGAATATGAGTATGCAGCAAACCGGATGTTGTTGAGTCCGGATGAGATCCCCGATATCACGAGGAGCTCCGGAATGGTCCAGAGGTAAAGATTTATATATAGGAAGTCTTATTTTGGTCGCCGGAAAAGTTTCGGGCATTATCGGTGTTGTACCGGGAGTGCCGAAAGGGGTCCGGGGGTCCACCTGCCCCGGGGGTCCACATGGGCTGTAGGGGGTGCGCCTTGGCCTATATGGGCCAAGGGCACCTGCCCCAAAAGGGCCCATGCGCCAAGGAGACTTGGGAGGGAAGAGTCCTAAAAGGGGAAGGCACCTCCGAGGTGCCTTGGGGAGGATGGACTCCTCCCCTCTTGGCCGCACTCCCTTCCTTGGAGGAAGGGGCAAGGCTGCGCCCTCCCCTCTTTTGCACCTATATAAAGGGAGGGAGGGAGGGTGGCCGCACCACTGAAGCCCTTGGCACCTCCCTCTCCGCTACACCTCCTCCTCCTCCCGTAGTTGCTTAGCGAAGCCTGCCGGAGTTCTGTTGCATCCACCACCACGCCGTCAGGTCAGCTGGATCTTCATCAACCTCTCCTTCCCCTTGCTGGATCAAGAAGGAGGAGACGTCATCCGCTCCGTACGTGTGTTGAATGCGGAGGTGCTGTCCATTCGGCACTAGGTCATCGGTGATCTGAATCACGGCGAGTACGACTCCATCATCCCCGTTCCATTGAACGCTTCCGCACGCGATCTACAAGTGGTATGTAGGTGAAATCACTCTTCCATGACTCGTTGCTAGATGAACTCATAGATGGATCTTGGTGAAACCGTAGGAAAATTTTTAATTTTCTGCAACGTTCCCCAACATCTTCGTGGAGAGTATCGGGAGTTGGACACCTCCCCCTTCAGGCACATTGCTATCGCATCCGATGTTGGTGCGAAGGGTTACTACACTGCTGCCTACTCCACTGTCACCCGAGAGCCCTTCTACCATCGTAACTTTGTTACTGCATGTCGATGGGCTGGATCGAGCTAACCGAGCTCTTCGCCACGAGTTGTACACCACCCGTCAAGACTTTACCGTGCTCGACGCTGTTGCACCCTTTGTCCGATCCAGAGCTGCCGCTCTGCGATCTACCCAGCCAGACCGTGATGCCCTCAGGTGTCGGATGGCGAGATGTGGGAGGCTACTCTCCGCCTTGGCCCTCTTCTACCACCGAAGGCCGGGTTACGCACTGAGTATCCGCGGCCCCCAGGTCACTGACGTGGAGGACTATCCGCTGCCACACTACCAGCTTTCAGGCTATAGCTACCTCCGTTTACCGCGTGGGACTGATGTAGGCTTGTTTGTTAGTGTTAGATGCATTCGTCGCGAGCCTGCGTGCCGCCTATGATGTCTTAGTCTATGTACTGAACTCGTGGTACCGAACTCTATGCATGATCCCTTTTGTATGATATGCCGACTACTATGTAGTTTCTATCGTCTTTGCTTTCATTATGCATGTTTCATCATGAATGATTCTTGTCCTTTGCAAATTTCTCAATTGCTGAACTACCCCTGTTATATATTAGCAGGATGGTTAGACCAGCTGGTCGTGGTCGTTGTGGCAACTTCCCACCACCGCCTGAGTACATGGCTGGTATGATCCAACAGCTTGAGATGAATCGCCAGTTCATGGAAAACATGATGGCTCAGTTTCCTCGCCCCAATATGAACCAAAGAGCCAAACACAAGAATCTCTGCAGGATTTCATGCGCCTCAACCCAAGTGTGTACCGCAGCTCAACCCAGCCCACGGATGTCGATGGTAGCTCCGTGACATCACCTATGAGATGGAGTCTGTGATGTAGCCCCTGCCAGCTATGTCACCTTTGCTTCCTTCTTCCTGAAGGGACCCGCAGCTCAATGGTGGGACAGCCACAGGCGTACTCAGCCAGCTGGAACAATCATCACCTGGCCAGACGTCCAAGCTGCCTTTCGTGCCCACTTCATCCCTCAAGGAGTCATGGACCGGAAGAAGCGTGAGTTCCGCAACCTCACCCAAGGCAACAAGACTGTTGAAGCTTATCAGCGGGAGTTCCTGGACTTGTCTCGCTATGCTGAAGAGGACATTGCAACTGATGCACGCAGACAAGAGAAGTTCCGTGACGGCCTTCAAGTCGACATCAAGCTCGCACTTCTAGTGCACGACTTTGCTGATTTCGCCACCTTGGTGAACAAAGCTATCAATGTCGAAACTGGTCCGAGGAATACCAGAGCTCTAACAAAGAACCGTGACACGGGCTCATCTTGGGCCCGTCCTCGCAGGCGTAAGATATGGATTCCCAACAAGATGTACCAGCCATTGCACCTGCCCAAAGGCGGACCTATGCTGCACCTCGTCTCCCTACTCCTCCAACTAGGCAGCCAAGGCTTCCGGCTCCACCACCCCAAGCTCCTGCTCCTACTCCCAACAATGGCTTGTGCTTGGTGTGGTCAACCAGGCACCGTGCTAGGGAATGCAACCGAACCGTAATCAATCGCCCTTCCAAATGATCGGCCGTGGAAGCAACCAGCCCCGCAACAACAATGCCAAGCCTTATGGTCGAGTTCATGCCAACCACGTTGATCTGAATGAAGCTCAAGACCAGCCTGCTACTGTGATGGGTACACTCCTCGTAAATTCAGTACCAGCATCCGTTTTATTTGATACAGGTGCATCGCATTCATTCATGTCAGAAGATTTTGCATTCATGCATGGCATTAAAAGCGAAGACATGAATGCTTCACTATTAGTACACACCCCTGCGGGCCAATGTCGAACCTCCATGATTTGCAACGACGTCCCCGTTGAAATCGAAGGACTGGAATTCCTTGTCTCACCCATCGTACTGGAGTCTTGTAGCATTGACCTCATTCTGGGAATGAATTGGTTAAAGGCGCATACTGCTTCTATAGTTTGCGCCACTAAGACCGTTCATCTGCTACACCCTTCATATGAAATAGTTACTTACCAAGCTCATCTGGTGCAAAATGCCGAGGCACGGCTTTATGCCTTGAATGCATTGAACGCTGCACCACTCGAGGGTATTGAAAACATTCCCGTCGTGCGTGAATTCCTCGACGTCTTTCCTGAAGAACTCCCAGGGATTCCCCCTGCTAGAGCTGTCGAATTCGTTATCGACTTGAAACCAGGCACCACTCCTATAGCCAAGCGACCCTACAAGATGCCGCCGCATGAACTCCTTGAGCTTAAGGAGGAAATCGACAAGTCTCTTCGCAGTGGTTTCATTCGCCCAAGTTGCTCTCCTTGGGGGGCACCTTCTCTCTTTGTCAAGAAGAAGGATGGGACAAACCGATTTGTCCAAGACTACCGTCCTATAAACCAAGCTACCATTCAGAATAAGTATCCTCTTCCTCAGATCAATGATCTTTATGATCAATTGGCTGGTTCATCAGTGTTCTCTAAACTCGACTTGAGGTTGGGTTACCACCAGATCCGTGTTCGTGAAGAGGATATCCCAAAGACCGCCTTTGTGACTCGTTATGGTTCATACGAGTACACCGTCATGTCTTTCGGCTTAACCAATGCTCCAGCCACCTTCTCTCGACTGATGAACTATATATTCATGGAGTACCTCGACAAGTTCGTCGTGGTTTATCTGGATGACATCCTGGTATTTTCCAAGAATGAAGAAGAACATGCTGAACATCTTCGTCTTGTCTTTGGAAAAGCTACGAGAGCATCAACTTTATGCCAAGTTCTCCAAATGTGAATTCTGGCTTCCCGAAGTAACCTATCTTGGGCATGCCATCTCAAAGGATGGTATTGCCGTCAACCCTGAATGAGTTCAAGCTATTCTCGATTGGACTCCTCCGAAGAACGTTAAGCAAGTCAGAAGTTTTCTCGGCCTCGCCAGCTATTGCCGTCGATTCGTCGAGAACTTCTCCAAGATTGCCAGGCCTCTGACTAACCTATTGCATAAGGGCGTCAAGTTCCAATGGATGCACAAATGTCGTGAAAGCTTCCGGGCACTCAAAGACAAGTTGACTTACGCCTCAAAGATTAGCTCCACCTGATACTAAGAAGGACTTCGTCATTTACTGCGACGCTTCCCGTCAAGGATTAGGTTGTGTCCTAATGCAGGAGCGCAAAGTGATTGCCTATGCCTCTCGACAATTGCGCCCTCACGAAGAGAACTACCCAGTTCACGACCTCGAGCTTGCTGCTGTTATCCATGCACTGAAACAGTGGTGACATTACCTTCTCGGTAATCATTGCGAGATCTTCACCGACCACCAAAGTCTGAAGTATCTGTTTACTCAGCCAGACCTGAACCTCCGTCAGCAGAGATGGATGGAGACTGTTGCAGACTTTGACTTGGGTATTTCCTATACACCAGGCAAGGCTAATGTAATGGCTGATGGCTTAAGCCGCAAGTCTTACTGCAACCACCTCCAGATTCACAAAGTTCAGCCCTCACTCGTTGAAGAATTCAGAAAGCTGAACCTCCATATTGTTCCTCCAGGTGCACTTGCTCCCCCTCCTCCGGAGTTTTGCAAGATGAATCTACGTATTTGTTACCTGTGGTTCCCTCTATACCACGGCTGTCGAACCCGATCTCGTGAGCTCCATCAAGACAATACAGGATATGACTCTGAAGCCCCACAAGATTAAGCGCGACCTCAAAGAAGGAAAGCCCTCATTCTTCACTATTGCGATGATGGCGCCTTGTACTTCAAAGGCCGCCCTAGTGGTGCCGTGTAAGGAGAAAAACCTGAATATGACTCGAGAAAGTTATGAAAGAAGCTCATGATACGCCTCTATGTATCCATCCCGGTAGTACAAAGATGTACCAGACATTCACAAAGATTCTGGTGGTCTAACATGAAGCAAGACATCGCTTGTTATGTTGCTGAATGTGACGTTTGCCGTCGTATCAAAGCAGAACATCAAAGGCCTGCTGGAACTCTGCAACCTATCTCTATTCCTGAATGGAAATGGGACCATGTCGAGATGGACTTTGTTACTGGATTTCCCAAATCGCAGAAAGGTAATGATGCTATTCTTGTCGTCATTAACCGGCTTTCTAAAGTTGCACATTTTCTGGCGGTCAAAGAAACGATCACTGCTAGTCAGCTTGCAACCCTCTATATGTCCAGAATTGTTTCACTTCACGGTATTCCACTGGTTATCGATTCGGACCGTGGCAGCTTATTCACTTCAAGATTACGGCAAGTTTCCAAGAAGCTATGGGGACTCACTTATCTTTCAAGACGGGCGTTTCATCCGCGATCGCAAGGGCAAGTTGAACGTGTAATCCAAGTTCTCAAAGACATTCTTCGAGCTTGTGTTATTTCCTTCGTCAAGAAATGGGAGGAATCTCTCCCGTATGCTGAGTTCTCTTATAATAATAGCTATCAAGCTAGTCTGAAGATGGCCCCCTTCGAAGTGTTATATGGACGAAAGTGCCGAACCCCTCTGAACTGGTCAGAAACTGGGGAACGTCCACTTTTTGGTCCAGATATTATCCAACATGCCGAAGAACAAGTCCGCATTATTCGCGAGAATCTCAAGACTGCTCAGTCACGCCAAAAGAGTAATTATGACCGTCATCATAAAGACATGGTCTATCAACCTGGCGAAAAGGCCTATCTTCGCGTTACACCAATGAAGGGTGCTCACCGCCGGGATCAAGGGCAAGCTAGCTCCTCGCTATATTGGCCCATTCACTATTCCGGAAAGGCGTGGGAAAGTGGCATATCAATCGAGCTTCCGCTGAACCTTTCTCGTGTTCACGATGTGTTCCACGTGTCACGGCTCCGTCGGCTGCTTCAAGGACCCAATCCGAGCGGTGGATCATGAAGTGCTCGAATTGCAACAGACCTCTCCTATAAAGAGCATCCGTCCGCATTCTCGACCAAAGCTGAACGCCGCTGCGCCCGGAAAGGCGATCAAGTTCCTCAAAGTCCAAAGGTCGCACCATTACGAAGATGAAGCCACACAGGAGCCTTGAGGATCGCCTGCGTGATGAATACCCCGCCTTTGTTTCCTTCTACCTCCTAAATCTCGGACGAGATTTCTTGTAGTGGAGGAGATTTGTAACGCCGGATAATTAGGCTACAAAAAACTCTCTTGATGATGCCTTGTCATCTATATTCTTGTTGCTAATTAAGTGGTAGTTCAAAAACATAGCAAATTCAAAAATGAATTAGCGACAAACACTCAAAGTTTTCAAAAGTCAACACAAAATTGTTAAATTGGTTGCCAAATATTACAAAGGTAATTGTGGTGAAGTAAACACATTTTTAGAAAATGTCTAAATAATTTAAACTGATTTAAAACAGAAAAGAAAATAAATAAAAACAAAACAGAAAAACTAAAACCTACAACTAACAAAAAAAAGGAAGAAGAAGAAGAGAAACCCCCCCGGGCTTCGGCCCAGCTGACCACAGGCCCCAACTGGGCCACCGCCAGGCCCAGCCGGCCGGCCCACTACCCCCCTCCCCTTATCCACTCACCGCACCGCTTCCACCCCCACCGACACCTCACTCTCCCCCCTCACGAAATATCTCCTCCCTCCTCTCCCGATTGGACGGGATCGAGGAGGAGGACGCCATCACCGACGCCGCTCGGCGCAACCCCGCCGCCCGGGCTCGCCCCCCACGCCAGACGCCGCCCGACCTCCTCGCCCTCGCTCATGAGCCACCTCCTCCGCCACTTCATCCTCCTCCGGCCGGGACTTTGCCAGAACCGCTCGGACGTCGGACCTCCCCGCCGGACTGCCTCCCGCTCCGCCGCTCGTCCCCGTCGTCCACCCCGACCTCCACCGAGCACACTGCCCCGTCCCCTACGTCCCAATTTGAGCCCCGCCGCTCGCCTCCGCCCTCTTCTCTCCCCTCTGCTCCCGTTCTTGTGGACTGGCCGTGCCCTCGCACCCGGCCTCTGCTGCCAGCCTTTGTGCCCATGAGGCCACGACGTCGCTGGAGCCCCCCCTCCCGCCTCGCCTCCTGTCGCCGCCACCGGCCGTCGCCCAATGGCCCGCCTATCGGCCTTGGCCCCACAGTGCTCGGCTGCCTCGCCTCGGCCACGCCTCACCTCTGCACCCGCCTCCTCTTGCACCACGATCGGCCATGACCGCCGCCATACCTCCCCTCGTCGGCCAAGTGCCGGCGCCACCCCCTCGCCTCGCCCGTCTGGTGGCCGGTGGCCGTCTTGGCCGCCTGCCCGTCCTCGGTGCCGCTGACCTCGTCTGCTCTGTGAGGCGAGTGCCCGAATGTGCGCCGTGCCCGGCGCCCACTAGCGCCCGAACCCGCTAAGGCCCCCTGTGCCAATGACTGGGGGCCCCACCAGAACGTTAAAAAAGGAATTAAAAATAAAAATAATAAATAAAAATAAAAATGATTTAATAAAATTAATTATTAATGAATTAATTATCTAATGAATTAATTAAGTTATTTAATCCGGTTTAATTAATTTAATTAACTAGTTAGGTTAATTAAATAGTAATTAAATTAGCCTAAACCCTTATTAAATCTAAGCGATTGTATGATGTGGGTCCCACTTTGGACCCTTGGTCAATTGACCAAGTCAACTCTATTGACTGCTATGTCAGCATGACATCATGCTGATGTCATTAATCTATTTTTCGGATTAATTTAAATAATTAATTAAATTCCAGAAATTAATAAAATCTTTAGAAAATCATTTGTTTTAATCTGTAACTCGGATTAAAATATTTTCAACATGAAAGTTGCTCAGAATGACGAGACGATTCTGGATACGCAACCCGTTCGTCCACCACACCCCCCCTAACCTATCAAACTACTTAATCGTCCCCTCCGGCTCCTCCACCAAAACGCTAAACGCCGGGATACTTTCGGATGTTTTCCCTTCACCGGTATCACCACATACCGCGTTAGGGCACGCCTAGCATCACGCTTTGCTTTGTCATGCATCGTCATGCATCTGTTTGCTTAAATATTCATTGTTTCTCCCCCCTCTTCTTCCGCTAGACACCGAGACCGACGCTGCTTCTGCCCAGTTCGACTACGAAGTTGACGACCACTCTCTCTTGCCAGAGCAACCAGGCAAGCCCCTTGATCACCGGATATCGCCTATTCTACTCTATACCGCTTGCATTAGAGTAGTGTAGCATGTTCTTGCTTTCCGTTATACCTATCCTGATGCATAGGCATCCTTGCTACTCTTGTTGTTACCTTTACCGCAATCCTACATGCTTAGTATAGGATGCTAGTATTTCCATCTGTGGCCCTACATTCTTGTCCGTCTGCTGTGCTATACTATCGGGTCGTGATCACTCGGGAGGTGATCACGGGTATATACCATATACTTATACATGATACATGTGGTGACTAAAGTCGGGTCGGCTTGTGGAGCACCATGAGTGGATCTTTGAGGCGGAGCGGCAGGCGGAGGTTGAGACTACAGGTGAGAGGTGGGCTTGGCCTGGTCGGCGTTCAGCGGATACTTAACACGTTTAACGAGATCTGGGTATTTGATTTGAGTCCGCCATTTGGCCTATACGCACTAACCATCTACGTGGGAGTAGTTATGGGTATCCGGCGTCGTGGTATCACCAAGCTTCGTGACGTCGGCCGGCGCGCCACCGAATTGACCGAACGCCACTAGGCTAGGTCTGCTTTCGGCCGCCCTAGCGTCTTGGTGTGCTCAGGCGATGGGCCCGGACCTGGGCGCTTAGGTTTAGATCGGCGTCTTGACCTCTGTTATGCCTAGGTGGGGCTGCGACGTGTTGATCTTCCGCGGCCGGGCATGACCCAGAAAAGTGTGTCCGGCCAAATGGGATCAAGCGTATTGGGTTATGTGGTGCACCCCTGCAGGGAAGTTAATCTATTCGAATAGCCGTGATCTTCCGTAAAAGGACGACTTGGAGTTGTACCTTGACCTTATGACAACTAGAACCGGATACTTAATAAAACACACCCTTCCAAGTGCCAGAGACAACCCGGTGATCGCTCTCTAACAGGGCGACGAGGAGGGGATCACCGGGTAGGATTATGCTATCTGATGCTACTTGGAGGACTTGATCTACTCTCTTCTACATCTTTGCAAGAAGACGGAGGCTGCCCGAGCGTAGTCTTGACGAGGATTAGCTATCCCCCTCTTATTCTAGCATTCTGTAGTTTAGTCCACTGATATGGCCCTTTACACATATATCCATGCATATGTAGTGTAGCTCCTTGCTGCGAGTACTTTGGATGAGTACTCACGGTTGCCTTGTTCCCCCGTTTTCCCCTATCTCTACTCGATTGCTGCAACCAGACGATGGAGCCCAGAGCGACGCCACCGTCGATGACGACTACTACCCCGGAGGTGCCTACTACTACGTGCAGCCCGGCGGCGACCGGGGAGTAGTTAGGAGGATCCTGTGCGGGAGGCCTGCGCCTCTTTCGATCTGTATCCCGATTTGTGCTAGCCTTCTTAAGGCAAACTTGTTTAACTTATGTCGTACTCAGATATTGTTGCTTCCGGCTGACTCGTCTATGATCGAGCACTTGTATTCGAGCCCTCGAGGCCCACAGCTTGTATTATGATGCTTGTATGACTTATTTATGTTTTAGACTTGTGTTGTGATATCTTCCCGTGAGTCCTTGATCTTGATCGTACACATTTGCGTGCATGATTAGTGTACGATTGAATCGAGGGCGTCACAAAGATGTGTATTCTGAAGGAGAGAGGAGGTATGGGATTCCGGGATATTCATAGCTTTAACTTGACAATGTTGGCAAAGCAGTGTTGGAGACTAATTGAGAACTTTGGTTCATTATGTGCACGAGTTCTGAGAGCCAAGTACTACCCTACAGGAGATATTATGAATTGTCAATCAAGAAGGGTCGTCCTATGTGTGGCAAAGCATTTGGTGCCGAATTCAAGCGTTCAAGAAGGGATACATTTGGAGAGTAGGCAATGGAGAAAAGATTAATATATGGGATGACTGCTGGATCCGACAAAGGCCTCCAAAAAAGTTTTAACGATGAGGGAACCAAGTACTTACTAAAGTGAATGAGTTAATTGACCCAATCACGGGAGAATGGGATGAGATGTTAATCCAAGAGAATTTCTGGCACATTGATGTTGAACGCATACTACAAATCCCATTATTCCATGTGGAGACAGAGGACTATGTTGCATGGCATCTCACGAGGAGCGGCGTTTTTTCAGTACGTTCTGCCTATTATAAGCAATGGGAAGTGAATTATGCTACAGATGACAGCGGTCTGGCCCGCTTCTCCATGGCGCCCCATCCAGTTTGGACGAAGTTGTGGAGTTTGAGAGTGCCAGCGAAAGTTAAAATTTATATCTGGAGATGCTTGCACAATGCCATCCCATGCCGGAGTACTCTTATGAATCGCCATGTTGGAAACTTGTCCCAATGCCCATACTGTCTGAGATGGTGCGGAGGACTTAGCCCATATGTTGTTTAAGTGTGTAAGGGCGCAAGCAGTTTGGGAAGCTTTGGGAATCGCAGCAGATATTAACTTTGCTTCATTGACTGATCGAGCAGGTTCAACAGTCTTGGAGTTCATTTTATGTGATGATTCTTATCGGCGACAATATTCTGGATTAGTCGAGCTACCAGAGCTCATATCAACAGTTTGTTGGTTCTTATGGTGGCAAAGAAGACAGTTCATGCGAGGGGAAGAAATATTGACTCCAGAACGAACAACGCCGGCGGTGGTTGCCCTAGTGATTAATTTTGTACGCAGAGCACAAGCTAAACCTACAACCAAGATCAACAGGTGGCCGACGTTCCTAGCATGACAACTTGTCCTTAATGTCGATGCTTCACTCACAGAGGGCGATTGTGCAGGGTCTTGTGGTGTTGTCATCCGTGATCACCGGGGATCTTTCATGTCGGCGTCCACGGCGAGATTAGAACATGTAGTTAATGTGTTCACAGCAGAAGCGGCAGCTCTGCTTGAATGACTGAAGCTAGCAAGAGATATGGGATGCAATAACTTGGTGGTGAGATCGGATAATATCACGGTGGTGGATGCACTTAAATTCAATGAAGGTTACTCTATGGAGGCAGCGCCGGTTCTTGATGAATATCGTAGTTATCTAGTAGATTTCAGGAGGTTTACTATTGAGCATTGTATTAGAGAGTCAAATTATGTAGCTCATGAGCTGGCTAGATGGGGACGTGCTAATAATCCATCTCGTTGGATTAATGCCCCGCCTGATTTCATTGTGAGTCTGCTGGCAGACGATATATCCGTCCTTTGATTAATAAAGTAAGCTTTCCCGTCAAAAAAAAGTTGATAGTAGTAGCACGGGGTTACCCCGCGCTACTACTAAGTGGTCTTCACCGTGCCCTTCGCGACAGGCCATAGTAGTAGCGTGGGGGTATAAACCCAGCGCTACAAATATCGAACCACCAACACATGTATACACATAGAGCGCGAAAGCCCAAACCTAGATCCACACTCTCTCGATTCCCCTTCTCCCTCCCGCGATGCTATTCCTCACCCACCGCCACTGCCGGCCTCTCACCTTGACGTCTCCCCCAAATACGACGACCTCCTCTCTGTTAGGGAACGCAGTAATTTCAAATAAATTCCTACGATTACGCAAGATCTATCTAGGAGATGCTAATCAACGAGAGGGGAGAGTGTGTCCACGTACCCTCGTAGACCGAAAGCGGAAGCGTATAGTAACGCGGTTGATGTAGTCGAACGTCTTCGCGATCCAACCGATCCAAGTACCGAACATACGGAACCTCCGCGATCAGGACATGTTCAGCTCGGTGACGTCCCTCGAACTCTTGATCCAGTTGAGGCCAAGGGAGAGTTCCGTCAGCACGACGGCATGGTGACGGTGATGATGAAGTTACCGGCATAGGGCTTCGCCTAAGCACTACGACGATATGACCGAGGTGTGTAACTTTGGAGGGGGGCACCGCACACGGCTAAAAGATCAACTTGTGTGTTCTAGGGTGCCCCCTGCCCCCATATATAACGGAGGGAGAGGGAGAGGCAGCCGGCCCTAGGGGGCGCGCAAAGGTGTGGATTCCTACTAGGACTCCCTAGTCATAGTAGGATTCCACCTCCCACACGGAGTAGGAAAAGGGGAAAGGGAGAAGGAGAAGGAAAGGGGGGCCGGCCCCCTTCTCCTAATCCCAATCAGCCTCCTGCCCAAGGAGGGCGCACCAGCCCCTTGTGGGCTGGTGTGCTTCCCTCTTATGGCCCATAAGGCCCATAACTTCTCTTGGGGGGTTTCGGTAACCTCCCGGTACTCTGGAATATACCCGAACTTCTCCGGAACCATTCCGATGTCCGAATCTAGCCTTCCAATATATCAATCTTTATGCCTCGACCATTTCGAAACTCCACGTCATGTCTATGATCTAATCCGGGACTCCAAACAAACTTCGGTTCATCAAATCACATAACTCATAATACAAATCATCATCGAACGTTAAGCGTGCGGACCCTACGGGTTCGAGAACTATGTAGACATGACCGAGACACATCTCCGGTCAATAACCAATAGCGGAACCTAGATGCTCATATTGGCTCCTACATATACTACAGAGATGTTTATCGGTCAATCCGCATAACAACATATGTTGTTCCCTTTGTCAACGGTATGTTACTTGCCCGAGATTCGATCGTCGGTATCATCATACCTAGTTTAATCTCGTTACCAACAAGTCTCTTTACTCGTTCTGTAATACTTCACCCTGCAACTAACTTATTCGCCACATTGCTTGCAAGGCTTATAGTGATGAGCATTATCGAGAGGGCCCAGAGATACCTCTCCGAAACACGGAGTGACAAATCCTAATCTCGATCTATGCCAACCCAACAAATACCTTCGGAGACACTTGTAGGGCATCTTTATAATCACTCATTTACGTTGTGACGTTTCATAGAACACAAAGTGTTCCTCCGGTATTCGGGAGTTGCATAATCTCATAGTCTGAGGAACATGTATAAGTCATGAAGAAAGCAGTAGCAATGAAACTATAACGATCATAATGCTAAGCTAACGAATGGGTCTTGTCCATCACATCATTCTCCTAATGATGTGATCCCATTCATCAAATGACAACACATGTCTATGGTTAGGAAACATAACCATCTTTGATAAACGAGCTATTCAAGTAGAGGCATACTAGGGACACTTATGTTTTGTCTATGTATTCACACATGTACTAAGTTTCCGGTTAATACAATTCTAGCATGAATAATAAATATTTATCATGAAATAAGGAAATAAATAATAACTTGATTATTGCCTCTAGGGCATATTTCCTTCAGTCTCCCACTTGCACTAGAGTCAATAATCTAGTTCACATCGCGATGTAATTGAACACCAATAGTTCACATCACCATGTGATAGTTCACATCGCCATGTGACTAATACCCAAAGGGTTTTACTAGAGTCAATAATCTAGTTCACATCACTATGTGATTAACATCCAAAGAGTACTAAGGTGTGATCATGTTTTGCTTGTGAGAGAAGCTTGGTCAATGGATCTGTCACATTCAGAGCCGTATGTATTTTGCAAATTTTCTATGTCCACAATGCTCTGCATGGAGTTACTCTAGCTAATTGCTCCCACTTTTAATATGTATCCAGATTGAGACTCAGAGTCATCCGGATCGGTGTAAAAGCTTGCATCAGCGTAACTCTTTACGACGAACTCTTTATCACCTCCATAACCGAGAAATATCTCCTTAATCTTCTAAGGATAATTTAGACCGCTGTCAAGTGATCCACTCCTGGATCAATATCGTACCCCCTTGTCAAACTCATGGCAAGGTACACAATAGGTTTGGTACACAACATAGCATACTTTACAGAACCTATGGCTGAGGCATAGGGAATGACTTTAATTCATTTTCTATTTTCTGCCGTGGTCGTGTTCTGAGTCTTACTCAACTTTACACCTTGCAATACAGGCAATAACTCCTTCTTTGACTGTTCCATTTCGAACTACTTCAAAAATCTTGTCAAGGAATGTACTCATTGAAAAAATCTTATCAAGCGTCTTGATCTATCTCTATAGATCTTGATGCCCAATATGTAAGCAGCTTCACCGAGGTCTTTCTTTAAAAAACTCCTTTCAAACACTCCTTTATGCTTTCTAGAAAAATTCTACATCATTTCCGATCAACAATATGTCATTCACATATACTTATCAGAAAGACTGTAGTGCTCCCACTCACTTTCTTGTAAATACAGGCTTCACCGCAAGTCTGTATAAATCTATATGCTTTGATCAACTTATCAAAGCGTATATTCCAACTCCGAGATGCTTGCACCAATCCATAGATGGATCGCTGGAGCTTGCACATTTTGTTAGTACCTTTAGGATTGACAAAACCTTCTCGTTGTATCATATACAACTCTTCTTTAATAAATCCATTAAGGAATGCAGTTTTAATATCCATTTGTCAGATTTCATAAAACGCGGCAATTGCTAACATGATTCAGAGGGACTTAAGCATCGCTATGGGTGAGAAGGTCTCATCATAGTCAACTCCTTGAACTTGTCGAAAACCTTTCACAACAAGTCGAGCTTTGTAGACAGTAACATTACCGTCAGCGTCAGTCTTCTTCTTGAAGATCCATTTATTCTCTATGGCTTGCCGGTCATCGGGCAAGTCAACCAAAGTCCATACTTTGTTCTCATACATGGATCCCATCTCAGATTTCATGGCCTCAAGCCATTTCGCGGAATCTGGGCTCATCATCGCTTCCTCATAGTTCGAGGGTTCATCATGGTCTATTAACATGACCTCCAGAACAGGATTACCGTACCACTCTGGTGCGGATCGTACTCTGGTTGACCTACGAGGTTCGGTAGTAACTTGATCTAAAGTTTCATGATCATCATCATTAGCTTCCTCACTAATTGGTGTAGGAATCACTCGAACTGACTTCTGTGATGTACTACTTTCAAATTCGGGAGAAGGTACAATTACCTCATCAAGTTCTACTTTCCTCCCACTCACTTCTTTCGAGAGAAGCTTCTTCTCAGAAAGGATCCATTCTTAGCAACAAAGATCTTGCCTTTGGATCTGTGATAGAAGGTGTACCCAACAGTTACTTTTGGGTATCCTATGAAGACGCACTTCTTTGATTTGGGTTTCAGATTATCAGGGTGAAACTTTTTCACATAAGCATCGCAACCCCAAACTTTAAGAAACGACAGCTTAGGTTTATTGCTAAACCACAGTTCATACGGTGTCGTCTCAACGGATTTTTAGACGGTGCCATATTTAACGTGAATGGAGCTGTCTCTAATGCATAACCCCAAAACGACAGTGGTAAATCGGTAAGAGACATCATAGATCACACCATATCTAATAAAGTACGGTTACGACGTTCGGACACACCATTATGCTGCGGTGTTCCAGGTGGCATGAGTTTGTGAAACTATTCCACATTGTTTTAATTGAAGGCCAAACTCGTAACCCAAATATTCGCTTCTGCGATCAGATCGTAGAAACTTTATTTTCTTGTTACGATGATTCTCCACTTCACTCTGAAATTCTTTGAACGTTTCAAATGTTTCAAACTTGTGTTTCATCAACTCATCTGTGAAGGTCAGAAAACAATGATACCCGCCGTGAGCCTCAACACTCATCTGTGAAGGTCAGAAAACAATGATACCCGCCGTGAGCCTCAACACTCATCGGACTGCATACATCGGTATGTATTATTTCCAATAAGTCAGTGGCTTGCTCCATTGTTCCGGAGAACGGAGTCTTAGTCATCTTGCCCATGAGGCATGGTTCGCAAGCATCAAATGATTCATAATCAACTGATTCCAAAAGTCCATTCGCATGGAGTTTCTTCATGCGCTTTATACCAATATGACCTAAACGGCAGTGCCACTAGTATGTTGCACTATCATTATCAACTTTGCATTTTTTGGCATCAATATCATGAATATGTGTATCCCTACGATCGAGATTCAATAAACCATCACCTTGGGTGTATGACCACAGAAGGTTTTATTCATGTAAACAGAATAACAATTATTCTTTGACTTAAATGAATAACTGTATTGCAATAAACATGATCCAATCATATTATACTCAACGCAAACACCAAATAACATTTATTTTAGGTTCAACACTAATCCCGAAGGTAAAGGGAGTGTGCAATGGTGATCTTATCAACCTTTGGAATCATTTCCAACACACATCGTCACCTCGTCCTCAACTAGTCATTGTTCATTTTGTAACTCCTGTTTCGAGTTACTAATCATAGCAGCTGAACGAGTATCAAATACCCAGGGGCTACTATGAACACTAGTAAAGTACACATCTATAACATGTATATCATATATACTTTTGTTCACTGTGCCATCCTTCTTATCCGCCAAGTATTTGGGGCAGTTCCGCTTCTAGTGACCATTTCCTTTGCAGTAGAAGCACTCAGTTTCAGGCTTGGGTCTAGCTTTGGGCTTCTTCATGGGAGTGGCAACTTGCTTGCCATTCTTCTTGAAGTTTCCTTTCTTTCCCTTGCCCTTTTACTTGAAACTAGTGGTCTTGTCAACCATCAACACTTGATGCTTTTCTTGATTTCTACCTTCGCCGATTTTAGCATCGCGAAGAGCTCGGGGAATCGTTTTCGTCATCCCTTGCATATTATAGTTCATCACGAAGTTCCAGTAACTTGGTCATAGTGACTAGAGAACTCTGTCAATCACTATCTTATCTGCAAGATTAACTCCCACTTGATTCAGGCGATTGTAGTACTCAAACATTTTGAGCACATGCTTACTGGTTGAGCTATTCTCCTCCATCTTGTAGGCAAAGTTCTTGTCAGAGGTCTCATACCTCTTGACTCGGGCATGAGACTGAAATACCAATTTCAGCTCTTGGAACATCTCATATGCTCCGTGACATTTCAAAACATTTTCGAAGTCCCGGTTCTAAGCCGTAAAGCATGGTGCACTAAAC
Organism: Aegilops bicornis; assembly: GCA_021605145.1. Taxonomy (NCBI): domain Eukaryota; kingdom Viridiplantae; phylum Streptophyta; class Magnoliopsida; order Poales; family Poaceae; genus Aegilops; species Aegilops bicornis. The sequence goes on along the minus strand of CM038673.1, from coordinate 481,645,453 downwards.
TATCAAGTAGTCATCATACCGAGCTTTGTCAAACGTTCATAGCGTCTGCATCTGCTCCTGCAATAGGTCTGTCACCTAGCAGTGCATCAAGGACATAATTCTTCTGTGCATCAATGAGGATAATCCTCAGATCACGGGCCTAGTCCGCCATCATTGCTACTATCAACTTTCAACTTAGGTTTCTCTGGGAACATATCATAAATAAAACGGGGAAGCTATAAGCGAGCAATTGATCTTCAGCATAGATATGCAAATACTATCAGGACTAAGTTCATGATAAATTAAAGTTCAATTAATCATATTACTTAAGAACTCCCACTTAGATAGACATCCCTCTAGTCATCTAAATGATCACGTGATCCAAATCAACTAAACCATGTCCGATCATCACGTGAGATGGAGTAGTTTTCAATGGTGAACGTCACTATATATGTTGATCATAACTACTATATGATTCACGTTCGACCTTTCGGTCTCAGTGTTCTGAGGCCATATCTGCATATGCTAGGCTCGTCAAGTTTAACCTGAGTATTCCGCGTGTGCAAAACTGGCCTGCACCCGTTGTATGTGAACGTAGAGCTTATCACACCCGATCATCACGTGGTGTCTTAGCACGAAGAACTGTCGCAACGGTGCATACTCAGGGAGAACACTTATACCTCGAGATTTTAGTAAGGGATCATCTCATAATGCTACCGTCATACTAAGCAAAATAAGATACATAAAAGATAAACATCACATGCAATCAAAATAAGTGATATAATATGGCCATCATCATCTTGTGCCTTTGATCTCCATCTCCAAAGCACCATCATGATCACCATCGTCACAGGCTTGACACCTTGATCTCCTTCGTAGCATCGTTGTCGTCTCGCCAACTATTGCTTCTACGACTATTGCTACCGCTTAGTGATAAACTAAAGCAATTACATGGAGATTGCATTTCATACAATAAAGCGACAACCATAAGGCTCCTGCCAGTTGCCGATAACTTTTACAAAACATGATCATCTCATACAACAATTTATATATCATCTTGTCTTGACCATATCGCATCACAACATGCCCTACAAAAACAAGTTAGACGTCCTCTACTTTGTTGTTGCAAGTTTTACGTGGCTGCTACGGGCTTAGTAAGAACCGTTCTTACCTATGCATCAAAACCACAATGATTTTTTTCAAGTGTGCTATTTTAACCTTCAACAAGGACCGGGCGTAGTCAAACTCGATTCAGCTAAAGTTGGACAAACGAACACCCACTAGCCACCTGTGTGCGAAACACGTCGGTAGAACTAGTCTCATGAACGCGGTCATGTAATGTCGGTCTGGGCCACTTCATCCAACAATACCGTCGAATCAAAATAATACGTTGCTGGTAAGCAGTATGACTATTATCGACCACAACTCTTTGTGTTCTACTCGTGCATATAACATCTACGCATAGACCTGGCTCGGATGCCACTGTTAGGGAACGCAGCAATTTCAAAAAAAATCCTACGATCACGCAAGATCTATCTAGGAGATGCATAGCAACGAGAGGGGAGAGTGGGTGTGTCCACGTACCCTCGTAGACCGAAAGCAGAAGCGTTTAGTAACGCGCTTGATGTAGTCGAACGTCTTCGCGATCCAACCGATCCAAGTACCAAACGTACGGCACCTCCGGGATCAGCACACGTTCAGCTTGGTGACGTCCCTCGGACTCTTGATCCAGTTGAGGCCGAGAGAGAGTTCCGTCAGCACAACGGCGTGGTGACGGTGATGATGAAGTTACCGGCGCAGGGCTCCGCCTAAGCACTACGACGATATGACCGAGGTGTGTAACTTTGGAGGGGGTGCAACGCACACGGCTAAAAGATCAACTTGTGTGTTCTAGGGTGCTCCCTCCCCCCGTATATAAAGGATGGAGAGGAAGAGGCAGCCTGCCCTAGGGGGGGGGGGCGCCAAGGTGTGGAGTCCTTCTAGGACTCCCTAGTCCTAGTAGGATTCCATCCCCCACACGGAGTAGGAAAAGGGGATAGGGAGAAGGAGAAGGAAAGGGGGGGGGGGGGCGCCCCCCTTCTCCTAATCCTAATCGGCCACCTGCCCAAGGGGGGGCGCACCAGCCCCTTGTGGGCTGGTGTGATTCCCTCTTATAGCCCATAAGGCCCATAACTTCTCCCCGGGGGGGGGGGGGTCCGGTAATTAACCTCCCGGTACTCCGGAAAATACCCGAACTTCTCCGGAACCATTCCGATGTCCGAATACGGGCCTTCCAATATACCAATCTTTATGTCTCGACCATTTCGAGACTTCTCGTCATGTCCGTGACCTCATCCGGGACTCCGAACAAACTTCGGTTCATCAAATCACATAACTCATAATACAAATCGTCATCGAACGTTAAGCGTGCGGACCCTACGGGTTCGAGAACTATATAGACATGACCGAGACACATCTCCGGTCAATAACTAATAGCGGAACCTGGATGCTCATATTGGCTCCTACATATCCTACGAAGATCTTTATCGGTCAAACCACATAACAACATATGTTGTTCCCTTTGTCATCAGTATGTTGCCCGAGATTCGATCGTCGGTATCATCATACCTAGTTCAATCTCATTTCTGGCAAGTCTCTTTACTCGTTCCATAATACTTCACCCCGCAACTAACTCATTAGTCACATTGCTTGCAAGGCTTATAGTGATGAGCATTACCGAGAGGGCTTAGAGATACCTCTCTGAAAGACGGAGTGACAAATCCTAATCTCGATCTATGCCAACCCAACAAATACCTTCGGAGACACCTGTAGAGCATCTTTATAATCACCCATCTACGTTGTGACATTTGATAGCACACAAAGTGTTCCTCCGGTATTCAGGAGTTGCATAATCTCATAGTTTGAGAAACATGTATAAGTCATGAAGAAAGCAGTAGCAATAAAACTGTAACGATCATAATGCTAAGCTAATGAATGGGTCTTGTCCATCACATCATTCTCCTAATGATGTGATCCCGTTCATCAAATGACAACACATGTTTATGGTTAGGAAACATAACCATCTTTGATAAACGAGCTAGTCAAGTAGAGGCATTCTAGGGACACTTATGCTTTGCCTATGTATTCACACATGTACTAAGTTTTCGGTTAATACAATTCTAGCATGAATAATAAATATTTATCATGAAATAAGGAAATAAATAATAACTTTATTATTGCCTCTAGGGCATATTTCCTTCACTCTCCCACCGCATCCCCCTTCCTGCCCCTCCTTCCTCATCCTTCTTCGCTGCTGGAAGGAGAGGAAGATCCAGCAGAGCGTCGTCCATGGCGATGGCCAGATCTGCCATGGACGCAACCGTGAGGACATGAGGTCCCAGGAAAAGCAGTAGCAGGTCACAGGGCGTCGTCTAGGGTTTGGGGCGTCGGCTCCAACTCCGGCGGCCACCGGTGAGTTGCTGTTCCTACTCCTGTATATCTCTCTCTCTCTCTTCCTCTTTTAATCCTTTTCTCTTTTTTGTAAAAGCGGCAAAGGAGAGGTGTGGGAAAGAGTTGGATGGGGAAGTACCATCACCATGGACGACTTCATCCCCTTCAAGATCAGCATCAGCCATGGATGGAGAGGACGATGACGCCTAGTAGCAGCCATGACTGGATTTTTTAATTCCTAATTAGTTCGTAGTAGCGAGGGTTCATATCCACACTACAGATAACTAATAGTAGCGCGGGTGCCACAAGCGCTACTATTACCAGTTAGCTGTAGCGTCGTAGTAGTAGCGCGGGCACCCGCGCTACTACTAGTCCTTTACCCTGTGCTACTAGTAGGCTTTTTTTCTAGTAGGAGTTCCGTTGATGTTGGAAAGGTGAACGTGCAGACTTTGCTCATCAAATTCTTTTTGAGGGAAACTTTGCTCGTCAATTGTTCAGTGAAATTTCCGCACTATAGATAGATGAAAGAGCCACATGGACCGTAGACTGGTCAAAACTTGTTTGAATCAAAATTGTGTCCCCGGAACTGCCCCAATCTGTATGAGGGACTAAACATAGTCGATTTAAAAATTTTGTGGATTAAATAAATCCGGTTTTAAAAATTAAGGGACTAAAGATTGCCAGCTTAAAAGTTTAGGGATCATTTCTATTTTTTTGAAAATATTTTTGAAAGAGTCGAGGGAAGGAAAATATACTTTTCCTTTAAAATAATTGTCACTGAAACTAGAGCAGCTCAAAGCGGCAAAGGTTTTTTTAATTACCTGTCGACGACGAAAGATAACCCCGTCGGGCCTCGGTGCTGGGCTGATCTACACTGCTTGCGCCAAGAGCAATGGATCGGTTTCAACAGTCGCCCGTGGTCATTCCCAATCCCTGGATTTCAGCTTGCACTGCGTCTTGGACGATAACAGAGCCAGGAATTGAGTTTAGCCGAAACGAATATGCAAGTCTTAATATATCTTCTTGAACACAGTAAGGTCTTAATCTTTAAGGCGTTAAATCAAGAAACGTATGCATGATGGGATGGCACAATACAAAGAAGAAAGTTTACCGGTTCTCTCCTGCCTGCAAAGGTTCCGCTTCCGCGTATGTACACACGTGTTTCTCTAAGATCCTTTGATTAGCTCGCGCTAGAAACAAAGCCCGAAGTTCCCACAGTGCTGCGCTTCTGGTCCGTACCGTAGGTGCTGGAGTCCTCTTGCGCTTCTGGTCCAACTTTTTCTACGTATCTTTTTGGCGTTTCATGATGAAGCCCTGTCCGCACGGTGGCTTCCACGTCCGCGTAGTCGCTCCCTCGCTCCACGTAGATGGTAACACACGGCCGGGAGCAGCTCGCGACGTGGGCACCGCCGCGGCCACCGCGCCCACCTCGTCACGGGTTGGCTCTCGCGGAGCACACGGCCTATAAATTGTGCCCACTCTCTCCGAACAATGCATCAAGCAAACACTCAGCGACACAACAACAATCAGAAACTGTATTAGCAATCATCTAGCCGATTCTTTGCCTGTTGCAGCATCTGTAGCTTCCTTCCGTCCGCGGCTGATCAATGGCGACTGTGATGGCCATGAGCTCCTTCGCCGGTGCCGCCGCCGTCCTGCCGCGCGGCTCGGCTGGGCGCTTCAGCGCCAGGTCTCTGCCAGCGCTGGGCCGGCGCGCCCTCGTCGTCAGGGCCCAGACCGAGGGCCCCAGCGCACCACCGCCAAACAAATCCAAGACCAGCACCTCGATCTGGGACGCGCTGGCGTTCAGCGGCCCTGCGCCGGAGCGCATCAACGGACGCCTTGCCATGGTAGGCTTCGTGACGGCGCTTGCGGTGGAGGCAGGCCGCGGCGACGGGCTCCTCTCACAGCTCGGCAGTGGCACCGGGCAGGCGTGGTTCGCCTACTCTGTGGCGGTCCTGTCCGTGGCGTCGCTGGTGCCACTGCTCCAGGGCGAGAGCGCCGAGGGCAGAGCCGGCGCCATCATGAACGCCAACGCGGAGCTCTGGAACGGCCGCTTCGCCATGCTTGGACTCGTCGCTCTGGCGGCCACCGAGATCATCACGGGCGCACCCTTCATCAATGTGTAAAACTAGCTTTGTTGTCGACCGGATAACACAACCTGTACTTAGTTAGTGATAGGACATGTAAATGATGAGAACGGATCATCCTTGTATTCTTTGTAGTATTATTGCTAATTAAAGACGGTTCATTTTTTCTCACTCGAAATCTTCTTAATTATCTCTATTACCCTATATGTTGACATAAATTCATCTTTCTATTGTCGAATATTCAAGGAATTTTTCATTAAGTTTAATCCAGAAAAGGGTAGATTGCTGGATCGGATGAGATTAGGTCATGTGCGCCCCTATTTCAGCTCATGTGGCTTCAGGAAGGCGTGACACGAAGCTTTATTGTATGTTAAAAGTATGAGACATGTCGGTATTTCGATTTCCATGATGAAGATAGTGACGGAGAACGTCATGATAAATGAGGTATGAGATTTAGTTATGGCAGATCGAGTCTTCGAGGCGAGGAGGACTTTGCTTGGTGATTCGTGACTCGTAGCAGCGGCATCGGCAAGTGGGGATGACAACACGGGAGGAATATAAAGTCTTAGCTTTTAGGGTATAAGCCCAAGGTCTGGCCTTAATTGATTGTACCTGGCAGTGGCCTTGTTGAAGGCATTGTTTTGAGAGCGTGATTTTTCTTCAGGGTGAAAACCTAAGATGTACGATCGGGCGACGATGACGTTTGTGCACTGTTTTCTTTTTGGAGGCGTCGCTTTTGGAGAATTTTGACTCGAGTGTTGTTTTAGTGGTGGTTCGTGTTGTTGTCACAAGGAATTAATCACTTTAGCGGGATCTTTCATTATTTTTTTTCTTCTTTTTATTTTTTGGTTCTGTCCATCCGTAGTGTTTTAGGACATTTCGTTGTTATAGAGGCTGGGGTAATTTGTATCTCCGTGATATTAATATATTTCCTTTTGTCAAAAAGAGGTATATAAAACACGACGCGAATTTTTGGGACATGGTGCTACGCGAAGATGTAATCTGAGCAGTCCATGCATGCTATGTGATTATCACTTTATATAGCGATTAAATGAATACGCCAACGCTATGCTAAGTTAATTCAGCAAATACATGTATATGGGCTGGTGGTTGGGCATCTTAAATGAAGCCGATACATACTTGAGAGATCAATGTGAGGTGTTGCGCCAGTGGTTTCCCTGTGCACCTTGAATGTTGGTAATTCTTGAATGTTGGTAATTAAACCGTGTGGGGTTAATGACTCATTTTTTCTTCTTTGGTCAATCGTTGTTCATAGTAGGTGTTTTCTTAAGTTCTTCATAGTACTTGTTGAGATTGTAATAATGCCTCCCCTAGTGGAGATGGTAGGGTTCGGTATATATATGGTGTTTTCATTTTTCAAACGTCATATACATGATGTTAGGGGCCTAAGACAATTTAGTTACTAGTCTTATTGAGGAGGAGATATAACCTTATTTGAAATAAAAAATGTTAACACAAACATCTATATATGCCAAGCTTTAAAAATTGGATTGCAAGAAACTAGTATTACATTTAGGGGCAGCTGGGTTGTGGTCTTCATTACTAAAGGTACTTGATAATTATGCAAATAATACTAGCAAATTAACATGAACATGAGTAAATCTGCTAGGGTAGGTTGTGATAATGAGCCGTTATCAACATCATTATGGTGGGATCAATGGCAAAAGGGATGTAGGCCAGACATCATCATTGCTGCCGAAAGGCCAGCATACGTCTAGTCACTGACATATTAATTTGGATTATTTTCACAACTGCCACTCCTGTCCATCTCCTATGCTCCCACACATTAGGTGCTCCCATGATACAATTTTTCAAAAAACATATTTAGCTGTTTCAAAAAATTCTAAAAATAATTATGAGTGTTCATAGGACTTATGTTGACAACTTGTAAAAAGTTCAACTCAAAAATTTGAAATAGACATGGGGAAACAAAAAGGACAAATCAGAATGTAAATAATGTAATTCTGGCTTTTGTCTTTTTGTGGCACTATTCATACTGAATTTGTCTTTTTTTTTCTCGGTGTGTGTTTCGAATTTTGATTTGAACTTTTTACAGATTGTAGACACATGCCTTTTGAACACTCACAAATTTTGTCGGAATTTTGTGAAACATTTAAACACGTTTTTGAAAAAATGGTAGTATGATAGCATGTAATGTGTGGTAGCATCTAATATTTTCCCCTCTTGCCTGAAGCTGGTAGCACATAAATGGACAATAACTCAATGCGTACTGATCTGCACAAAGCGGCAGGGAGCGTGTTGTAGTTATCCATTCAGCCTGACAAAAACTTAATGCGCTCAGAGCGAATAGGAAAAACTATACTACCTGAATACGGTGACAAGATATTAGTATACGCGCTTTGTGCATTAAAACTGCACGAATCACGAGGGAGCTGACTGGTAGGATTACATCCTCGCGTGGCACCGCGTTCACTCGTGATTTATCGCATAAAACATGATTAACATATTGCTCCTTCCGATCCATATTACTCCCTAAGGAAATGGGAGGCTTGCGGGTAGGGATGAAAGCCGGGAACTTGGCGGCAAGGCAGACGTGCGCGGCGGCTCTGGTAATGGCACACAAGGAAAGGTCAACGAGCCCGTGCTGGCCGCGGCCACGGCGGCGGCGACGAGTCTATGATGGTCTGGGTTTAACCCTAGGTAGAGCAGGGCCTCCCTCCTTGCCATAGCAACTCTGGCAATGTTTTCCTCTTGCTGTGCAGCGGCGGCCAGGGCGGCAGCGAACGCGGCTTCGAGCTTGCGTTCATTCGTGTGTCTCCGGCCCTTCCTCTTGGCCGACTGTACGGTCCGCTGCTCATCCGTCGACGGCTTCTTCTTGGTCGGTGCTGCCGTCTTGCGGGCGGTGCGGGGCTTGCCTTTGGCGGAGGCGAGGCCGGCGGTGGCGTCGAGGATCGGCACGCCATCCATGACGAGCAGTCGGGAGCACAAACGGCCGGGAGTTTTTTTTTGGAAAAAAAAGAGATATATGAGGATGGATGTGCCGCCGACTAGCAGGCAAGGGAAGGAGTACGCGGGCGTCACGCATATCCGCGCCAACACAGACGAGGCCTAAATTTGAACAGGGACTGGGTCACGCGACGGAAAACGGCCACGCGTTCATTTTGTTGGCACCTTAAACCTTGTTTGGATACGCAGGATTAGCCGAACTAGTTTTACGTGGACTCGTCTAACTGCTTAACAGACTAAAACCTTGTTTGGTACCTCCAACAAATACGTGGATAAGGAAAACTCTGTTTCCACAAAGCCAGGAAACACCGTTTTATGAAAAACGACTAATACTTGTTTTTATGGACTAGTAAGCGTGCACGTGCAACGCACGTCTCCATCAATATGCATAAAAATTATGTGAGTATAAATTTTAAATTTGTATTATGAAACTTCCAGAAACATCAATAAGGCATAACCATGAAAAAAAATTGATGTACCACAATATGCATTTTAAAGCACACGTGGTGTAAACAGAAAAATGATATACATGGTTCAAAAGACATGACATGAGATGAACATGAGCATAATGAGTAATCATGCATGCAAGGCATGTCTTAGCTGATGTATGATGTATACATTAAATCAAACATAAGAGGCAGAAACTGAAGTGTTGCAATACAGCCGAAGGAAAATCAAATATATGTTTTGCCCAATATATTTAAGAAGTTCTCACACAAAATAGGATGATTTTTTAAGATTGCTTTAAACTTTGATAAGTATATCGAATACCGGCATAAATGGAATACAAAATCGCTAAGTTTCTAGAACCGAGGGGGTGTGTGTGTTCTCAACCAATTATGAAAACATAGTCATGGGTATATATATAGACAAAACATGTGCCTGTCCGGCGAGCACATCATTCATCGTATTCAATTCCATACTCTTACACAAAGTCACCAACTTAGTGCTTACTTCATCTGCATGTTCTTGGCTTGTTTTGCGTGTTGTTTGGCTTGGTTGTCGAGTGTGCCACAGTCGTAGCTGGCTGCATCGAGTCTTCTCGTTTGACAGGCCAGGGTGTTGTAGGAATGGACAATGTAGGGGCAGTCTCCTTGCTGAACTGAACCTTGGCACTGCTGTTGCCGAATTGCCTGGTCAAAAAGCAATTGTTCTGTTATTCTTCTTTAGATTACACCAAGAAATTAGTAGTGCTATTTCACAATTAATTTCCATCTCATTTCTTGGTATTTAGTTTTGTAAATGATATGTATTTTTAAATTTCAGAAAAGATATGTATTATACCGTATCAAAACATAACTATATCTACTTAGGAAAGAAAAAACAGAGCTTCACCCTAACATGATAAACTGCTGAAATAAAAAAAATCTTGGGAGTGAAAAATGGGTTAGCAAAGTAGTAAATGGTTTCTGGTAGCAACAATCAACATATCTTGACATCCAAATGCATGTACATTCTTCAAATTTGCGCACTAAAAGAAAGAAAATAGCTTTTGTAGAAAACCTCTTCCTTGGTATTAGAAATACATAAATGGATAAAAAAAGATTAACCGACACTGAAAGACAGAAAATAGCTTTTGTGAAAAAATGACATTTGCAAGATGGTGAATGATATGATGGATTACTCTTGATTTGTCAGAAGAAGAAACAACATGGAGCAAGAAACATTAACTATCACAACTACCATATGTCAGTAGCAAACATTGATATGAAATAGATGTCTAGTGCCCAAGATTAGTATATTATCAATTGATCCAAGTTCTCCATTGGCACAACAGTTTTTTCGTCATTGCAGCAACAAAAACAGAAGAATTTTATTAAGCGGACTGAAGTTGTTTTGACTACCTAGGTAACAAAATATTGGACAGACTTCATATCAACTGGTTGTGTACGAAATACATGCTGCCTAGTTAATAAAGATCGGGTATACAACAAAAAATGGGTGAAGAGAACAGTACAAGGATAAAACAGTACACGTACTGTACTTATCACCCACACCCAGAAAACTCGAACTCAGTTGTAGAAACTTGGGGCCAACCATCCGTCGTGCTAAGTCATTGTGTCTGTCACTTCCATGATTGCCTACTCTGCTCCCACCGAACTGGAGAAGAGCAGTCTTTCATTAATTTTCTTCTTAAAACACTGAGGCTTAGTTTGGCCTGTGTTTTGATTTTCGGTAGAAAAAAAGGGATTTCGGCTGTCTCGGCCTAGGGCGAAATCTATCTTTCGGCCAAAATTTTGCAAAATTTGGTCAAAATTTGGCCGAAATTCGGCCATCTCAGCCTGGGGCAAAAAAAAAACTCAAACGAAAATCAAAACGCATTCAAAACACAGAGTTTGGAAGCAAAGGTTTTAGAAAACAGTGATAATTCAAAACCAAAGTATTCCGATGCATGGGCAAAGCAATACTACAGTTTCTTAATACCATAGTTTCCCTCAGTTTCTCAGAAAGTACAGAGATTTTTTTTGCTAGTGATGTTTTACCAAGTTTTGACCAATTGGATGTGCTAACAGCCACCGTCTGCATGCAGCCGCCATGCAGCACGGCAGAGAAGGTCACATATCCTTTTTCCTGGCGGTAAGCTTCATTCACTCATGGCTACAGCCTACAGAGAAGGGATGATTCGCAGGTAATAACGATGGAAGGACTCGAGAGACCTCTAAACGGCTACTGGAATGCCTAATAATTACTACCTCCGTCTCTAATTATAAGATGTTTTATTAGGCTATTTCAGCCTACCCAAACATCTTATAATTTGGAATTCAAGAAGTAGGAGATATAGGACACAATTTGTTTATACAATATAACTGACACAGCAAAAATAGTAAGGCGATTGCATGTGATGCAATCTATGGTTACATCTAATCAACTTATATGGACGTAGATTAACCTCTAAACCGTAGCATCTAATCTTCTTATCTGGACATACAGGAAGCTCTAAATAGTTACTGAAACGCCTAATAATTAGGAGATAGGACACAGTCAGTTTACCATATAACAAACAGATGAAAATAGGAAGGCGATTGCATCTAATCTTTTATCTTGGCATCAATTGCGCCCTTATGAAGACTTCTCTCGGCTCCATTTAGAAAAAAGAGGTCGGAACCTCATTTTCCGAAGTTGCAAAAAGACCACAGTTTCTGGGATACTACGGGTTATAAAACTTTAGTTTTTGCTGACATCAAACGCATCAAAGTATTTAATACTACAGGTTTCTGAAAAAACCATAGTATTGTCTGAAAACTTTAAAAATACCCTGCTGCCAAACGTAGCCTGAGTGTTAAATCCTAATCATGCAATCAGCTAAGAACCATATAATTGATAGAGAAAGGGACCCCAGTCAAAGCTGTCGGGTCTCCATCGTCGCCGGCCGATTGTGTGGCATTGGCCAACATGGTTCTCGGGTGTCGTCTGTTCAGAGTGTTCTTGACGGTTCGCCTGCGCTGAAGTCGGAGTCGCGTGCTCGGAAAGAGGTGATGAAAATGACATTGCAGGCTACATCGACATTGTTCTCGCCTGGAGATGTGCGTTGGTCTTGTGGGTGCCAGGTCGGCCAGGGTGCCCTTCTTGCTTGGCGTGTTGTAACGGTTTTAGCCCCGTTCTCCGTAAATTAACCGGACAACTCTCTTTTGCCTTTTTAAGAAATCGAGATAACAAAATTTTGGAGGATTTCACCTGTACTCAATGTACTAGCAAATCCATTTTGCATAGCCATAGATGATAAAGATTGGTGCTTTTACTAACAAATACTATACAACAAAATTTGTTTGAAAAAAAAAACAAAACATGCTAGGATGGAACAGTACACCGTCTGTACTTAGTAGACACAGGGCGGACGCACCAGGTAAATTTCGATGCTTATACATAGTCCAGATTTTTGGGCTGGGCACCCGTAAGATCCTGGATCTGGACACCGGCCAGCACACCGTGCATCCACGCCTGCCTAGCAGCTATCGGTTCCATGTACGTGCGCTGTTAAAAATCTATCGATCCATTAATCGATCATCCGATATTCGATGTACAGCAAGTGCGCCTGCCGGTTGCTTGTCCGCTCGATTTCTCCGCCTCATGCCGTCATCTCGTCACGGCCGCCCACCCTTTTCCGTTGCCTCGCCCGATGCCATCCGCCCGATGCCATTGTCCTGAGCAGAGATACAAAGAAAAGCACACACGGAGGGAGAGAGTAGAGGAGCAATTGAACATGTGAAGAATAGAGAAGCTGCTACAGGTGGGTGTACAGGTGTTGGGCATAGAGAAGGAAAGGATAGGAAGAAGGATTACGGGGTGGCGGATTCGACAAGTTCCTCGCCGCCCTCCATGATCTGAATCGCGATTTGGTGGGAGGGCGAGTCCCTAGCGCTGCGCTGCTCGGGAAGAGAGAGAGAGAGACCAGAGGGGAAACCGGAGGGAGAGAGAGAATTCTCGGTGTGGCGATTAGGCGCAATTAGCGGAGATTCGGTGGAGGTGATCGAGGTTTGGTCATGGGGCGGGACATCCGTGGATAGTCTGCCGGCAGAACATTCAATCTGGTGCGTTGGTTTACAAGGCAGACCCCTTAATGTAATTTAGATTGTTAGATGTGATTTAGGTAGGTTGATCGGACGTTCCTGATAATCCCGTGTACATTTGTTGGTGTGGCTATAGGGTAATTTAAGTTTGCTTTTTTACTAGTAGTAGAGAAGAGATTACAGAAAACTCGACGGAACGAACTTTTTTGTTCCACTCCCTCCTCAACAAACTCATTAGCGCACCTTGCCGCCGCCAGCTCCTCGCGCCATTTTTTTCATCCCTTCTATATATACCTGACGCTCGTACAAACATGACGAAACAAATCTGGCGACCTGGCTTTTGCAGTTGGTCCATGGCTGGCCGCCAACACCTGTTGTGTTCGCCCTGGCCGCTGTCGGTAGGCTAAGTTCACAGATCGGTGGACGTTGACCCCTGCTGGAAGACAAGGGTTCATAAATCGGTGGACGCTGACCCCTGCTGGAAGACAAGGCTCCCTTCGGCCACTTCTTTGCATCACGGAGAATCAATCTGCAGATTCATCATCCTGCAGGTAAGGTCAAAAATCAGAAACTAGAGCTCAAGGGAGAGAAGACAAAACTGTTTCCTTTGGTCAATCAGTCTCCAAACAGGGAAATAGATAAACCGGTTTCACACTTTCCTGACCCAAACAAAGTTTTCCTTAAACCGATTGTGTAGAGGAAAACTAGTAATACCCGTTTAGCAAAAAATCAGCTTTAAACTTGTTTTCCTAAAACGCAGCGCTAAAACTCTCAATCCAAACAACCACTAAACTATCTATTTTGAATCAAACAAATGGGTCGGCGCATTGGAGTCGCGTCCGTGTCCCACATCCCGCGCGCAAGGTGTCCGCAGTTATTTTCCTGTTCGCGCGCGCTCGGCGAGTGGCGGGCGGGGAAGTCGCCTGCGCCGCCGACATCGCAGCGACTCTCCGGCTGTGCTCTGCTCCACCAGACCACCACCCAACCACCCTTTCGACGCACTCCAGGAGGATTCAAGCGGCTGTTACTGGAGCCCGCGCCGTGCTGCGCCCGTGTGACGACAACGCGGCTAGGTACGAGCCTCTCTCAGTTCTGCAAAACCTGGAACTCTTGGTCTAACTCCCGCAAAGCCCCTCTTCTCTTTCTAATTTTGGGATATGTTTCCCGAAGGATGCTCTACATGCCAGTACATGGTGAAAATACCAACTTTGCGGGGAACATGAGCGTAGCTGAACTAAGCCAAAACCAGATGTCTCAATGCATGCCAGGTGTTTGTTAGAATGCCGATTCGTGGATACACTTGAAAATATGTCTGCTTTTGCTGTGATACAATGCCCGCACCTGCGGCAACCCCTAAATCCCTAAACTATCCGACGAGCCAACAGGTGACAAGTTGTATGGGACATGTGAAGTTCATGATAAAGAGAATGTAGCCTTGCACGAAGCAAACACTTGAATAGATGGTTCAAATCAACCAGATTTGGATAGGTATGACAGTGTGCTTAAACAAGGTCACGCGAAAATTAGTACAGACAATCATCGGACTAGGATCAGTGTTGATAAATTGGACTTTATGTATGGACCATAAGCATAATTAGCCATTGTATATTGAGCTAATACAAGCCAAACCTTTACCATTTTAGAAATTGATTTAGCTGGAGGCTGCTTTATGTAATACCAACTGAGCTGAGCTAGAAACGACTTGAACTTGAAACAGGTGCCAGTCTTGTGCCAAAACTTCCTCTAAACCCCCAAGGGACAGCTGAAGCATTGCGTCTGAGGACACTTGGTTGTAGAGCTATGTTTTGCATCTCGTCTCCAGCTTCATTACCTCCTTGACCTTCATTTCCTTCTTCCGGATCTCCATTTTGGTCAGGTTCCGTCTTAACTTTTTCCTCCTTCTTACAGAATTTAATAATCCCAGCTATCAAAAGGCAAGACGAGACAACTCCATTAAGTATGAAAAGTCCTAGAAAACTGCCAAATGTGAGTTTTTCTGGATCAGGTGCACGCCCCGCGTTGTTGCAGCTGTTTTCATATCCTATCCCGATCCATTTCTTCTCAATTTGATTGATAGTGTCTCCTCCTATTATGCTGAGTATTGCCTTTGAGATGTCCCCGACTAGAGGAGATCCTTTTGGAAATGCCTGTTAAAGAAATTTAGTGTTCTGTTAGCTTATATGCATAGCTCTAGAGCACTTCATACCCTGCTATAGTAATGCCTAAAGGAAGATCAAATTGAATCCATGTGGCAGCAAAGAAGTCCAGATTGTCGTTAGCATAAGTGTTTTAGAAAGTCATTCTGGTGTGCATAAATGAATTTATGTGGCAGCACATATTACTTGGTAAGAGCTAAGAAATCCTAATTGTTCTTGCGTTAAGTTTTAAGATTCATTCAGGTTTATGTCTATGAACTTATGTTGCAGCACATATTGACTCGAGAAGAACTATGGAACAACAGTGTTGAGCCTAACTACTTAGCACCCATTCATGGTACGTAATTGAACAGGCACAATTCGATCCTATATTCATGTGATAAAAAGGAGAATTTTTTGCTTGTATGGGCGAGTTGCGCACAATTTTTTACTGAAAACATGCACTCTTCGAAAGAAAATAATAGATGCACAACATGTTAGAATACATGCCACTAAAAATCAAACATTAACATGTTGTAATCATAAATACATGTGGTCATATGTTTGCACAAACGTTTGCTAGTGTATACACATGAATTAACATGTTGTAATCTGAATTTAGATTTGAAGGAAACTTTCTGTCAGATGTTGCAAAGTCCTCTTTCACAAGAAGTTTGCTATACACTCACGTAGGTTAAGAAGCTCCCTCCCTCTTGTAAATATTTTCTTACATACTCAAAAGATTATAAAGTGGGGCCTCCCACACATTTTTCTGTCAAATATGTTTTTTTAGTGCACAGGTGTGACTTTCCAGAATTATGTACTACCCCTAGATATATTTTCCACTAACAAGTAGTGATATTACCCTCTTACTTAGGGAATAGCACCTGCGGTGGCATAAATCATTATCAAATTTCAGTGTTAAGTTTGATCATTTGTCACTTCATACAGTGATCTTTCAGGATATGCGACTGTATAGAATGTAATACATTATTTGCCACTCAAAAGTTGATTGCTTCATGAATCATGATTTGCCACTATTGACTTTAGCTGTTCTTCACCTATTGCTCTTTTTGCTGAAAACTACACATCTTCCCATTTAGAAGAAACTAAATTAATGCGTTACTGGCTTGAGATAGCCTACATTCCGGAACTAAATGAAAAGAAGAAAGGCACGACCCAAAGAAAACAAACTGAGATGCTAAAACGGCAGACAGACTAAGTGGTTGTTTGGATAGAAAGTTTTAGCGCTGGGTTTTAGGAAAACAAGTTTAAAGCTGATTTTTTGCTAAACGGGTATTACTAGTTTTTTTCTCTACACAATCGGTTTAAAGAAAACTTTGTTTGGGTCAGGAAAGCGTGAAACCGGTTTATCTATTTCATTGTTTGGAGACCGATTGACCAAGGGAAAAAATGTTTTCTTTTCTCTCCCGTGAGCTCGTCGTCTTCCCAAAGCTGGTGGCCACTTTCCCCAAAATTTAACCAGACGGCAGCCTCCGGATCTCTGATTCGTCGCCGCCGTTTGCCTCCTGCCACCACCAGCACTTCCTGGCGGCTCGCCGTTCCTCTGTCCAGTTACTCCTCCTCCATCCCCATCTTGCAGATGCGACAACTCGCCTCCACTCCGTCATCAACGACAGGGCGCACGCGGTCATCGGTGGCCGCTTTCCCTCGACCCCTTGGTCGCTGCGTCCATCGCCCATCGTCGGCTCCTGTAGAGGCTCTCTATGCATTTTCTAGTTGGTCTGCCGGATGCCAAGAAGAAGGACCTGTACGTCCAACTCGGCTGCGTTGTCGTCAAGCACAAGCTCCTCTGGTGGATGCTCTGGCCATCCTCGGCGCCTTCGCCCTCATCAGCATCCCCATATCATACCCAAGAAGAATCTGCACACCCGGCCGCCTTCACCCTCTTGACGATAAACCATTTTTTGTCCTCTTCCTTGATCGTTGACACTGATCACAAACAGGAAGTCTACTAAATTGGCAAGCATGTCATTCCTCTCCTTCCACACTATCCAAGCAACCAGGATGAAATGGAACCAAAGCGCTTTCTTATAATACTACTGTGCACATGCTTCCTGGAAGTGATCCACCTATCACCAAACTTTAACTCTCCTTATCTCCTTATGGGATGCAACACCAGGGTTTTCCTCTCACTCTTTACACACCGCACATTCTCAAGGAATCTGGTGGTTCTCGCTGGCTACTGTGCACATTCCTCTTCGAAGTGTTTTTAGTTTGATTTCTGATTATGTTAACTTGTAAGTTGACTACTTCCTTACTAGCACATCCTTAGAAAACATGTGGCCATTAGTTCATATGTATGTACTCGGATAATTCTGCATGCCAATGTGTATGCTAAAACAAACGGTTAATTTAATACACGCTCTATCATTATTAGAGCCAATTATACGTGCGTGGATGTGGGTGCACACTCATGATTGTGGCACCTAAAGTCTTCAAACTTCATGAAAAAAATGTGGATGTAGACATGTGGTGCGTAGTATAAGTGTATAACATTTGAACCTACAACATTTCAACAGAAGAATGACAAGTTATGGCCTGCACAGAATAACAAGAGTTGGACATTTGGATTGCAATACTGTTCACTTAGCTCTGTTGTTCCCTTTGGTGCCGCAGTTGGTCATATTTTGGATGATTTTCTACAGGTTCATATGTTATAGCATGCACTATTCATGATTTTCCCTGTAGTTTCTGAAAACTTTGAGATGCATCAAATTGATATGGTTGTAGCAACTGTACCCAAGCTCATATGTGACTTTCTGTAAGAAAAAAAAACTCAAGATACTACTAATAGGCTAGTGGATTTTTTTTTTGTTTCTGCCACTCTAGGTTTTGACCATTTTGCTTATGCCACTTTTAAATTTGACATTTCACTGTTGCCACTGTAATTTTTGATAATGTATAACAATTGCCACTTTGTTACACCTCCGTGAGTTAACCGTTTCTTTTGGCAGTTGACTAGAGAAAAACATGTCAGCATTTGTAAAAATGACATAAGTTGCCCCTACTGACTTATGGGGCCACATAAGTGACCCATGCCCCTAATCCAACCCAGATGCACGCATATCTCAAAAAACAAAGAAGAAAATAGACGCACACATGAACCTGTCTACACCTGCCGCCCTAGCTGAACTGTGTCTGCCCGACGCGCCGGAGGAACAGAAGCGCAGGCGGCAGAAGGTTGGGCAGTGGCGTTGTCGATTGGAGTTCAGCTAGGGCGGCAGGTGGAGCCAGCTATGTGTGTGTGTGTTCGTCTGTTTTCTTCTTTCTTTTTGGGACGTATGCTCGTCTCTGTTAGATTTCCCATAAGTCAATAGGGGCAACTTATGTTATTTTTACAAATGCTGACATGTTTTTCTCTGGTCAACTGGCCAAAAGAAACGGTTAACTCACAGAGGAGAGAGGTGTACAGTGACAATTGTAATGCATTGTCAAAAGCTAGAATGGTGTGGCATAAGCAAAATGGTCCAAAGCTAGAGTGGCAGAAACAAAAATTTCCTAGGTTAGTAGCACAACTTTGTTGATTTAGTGTTAAGGAGTTATGAACTACTCCCTCCGTCCCATAATATAAGAGCACTAGTGTAAAAAACGCTCTTATATTATGGGACGGAGGGAGTAGTGATTAACGGCCATTTTATTAGTAAACATCAAAATTTCACAAAAGTGCATATGTTATTTATGTGAGCATTAGTTCAATATTATTTGCCCTCCCTTCGTTCAGTTAGGAATTAGGTATGCAAAGCCAGCAATGATCTCATCTAAAATAAAACTAGCAGTGATGAGATGTGTACATGTATGCTTCTAATCTATACATATGTTAAACAAATTAATAACTGTCAGCTCCAGAGATATATTGCAAATAAACAGATTGAATTCAGTTACTTACATATCCAAAACCTGCTGCCTTATAAAATGGAACCATAGTGTACCCTTTGCAGTTCCTTGCAAGAAATAATCTGATGTATGGGACTTCATGAATGAACGCAGCAATTCCGCCATTTTTGCTTCCCTTTGAGAGTGCACTGTAAAATCCGTTATAAGTAATATAGGTCTTGATTTTCAACCTGTCGAAATTGAGTTGTTCCAATAAACTCTCGACATAGGAACCCCGAGTGCATCCTACATACTCCCCACTTCTACGGAGGTCATGGATATCAGTTATAGTTGGATTTAGCTGTCTTATGGTAAGCATTGTTGCCAAATTTGCGGTGTAGGTTGCTGACAGTACAAGGAAGAAAAGTACCCATACAATCAAAACCATCCGAGATAGTAAGCGTCCACTCTTTCCTCTGAAATTTTTTATATGGAGTTCAATTAGTTTTTCAGTCATATGAAAGGAAAATTCAGGAACTACATAATATAGATGAAAGTCATGAAACTTAATATGTATTTTCTACATATTGTTTTTACTAAGTTTTTTATATAGTGGGAGTTATTTGCCAGTGTAGTTATCTTATGGCTCACAACCCACAGAACAAGGTTCAAATCCTGGACAACCATAGCTACAAATCCTGAACATGTGGTTAGAGGGAGTATATAAGATACTGAAAGCCTACAAAGTAACCCGGCTGCTTGAGCTTTGTTTTATACATCCCAGGCCTATCCAACAGTAGGAGTATCTAATTTTCTAACCTATGTCTACACATTCACGTTCTTGCATCCTTGGAATATGTCAGAACCCAAGGTTTGTTCTCTACATTGGTTCTGTGCTCATCTAAGACTAGGAGGCAACTAGATGTATGTCTATTTGCTACAACATTGTAGGTTTGTTAGTTGCACCAAGATTGAAATAATGTTTCTTCATGCAGCTTGATGCTTTATGCCATATGTTATCAAAAGTCTTTTTTTCTTTTAAGGAATAGACATATTTTGATAAATGTACTCACTGTCTCCAAATAGGGAAAAGAAAGTCATAATCCCGAGCTTTTTGGGAACTTCTCCAGCAACATTTTTTTTGTTTCCCATATACTCCAAAGAACCAAGAACAGCCCATGTGCAGAAAAATAATATGATGATTCCAAGCCACAGGCCAGGGGATAATGGCTCAATGAAAATCCATGTGTTGTTAGTTCTGCTGCTCTTGGCTGGGACAACCATTGCCACTCCCGATTCTGTGTATGGTAGAGTGAAGTCGACGTAGGAAGTTCTGTTATGTGAGATTGTTATGTCCCCAATTGCTACATCATATTTCTGCAAGGCATCAAACATAATTTGCTTTACTGACTAGCACAATGGTTCTTAATCTTTATTCCATTGCTTAAGAAAGCTGTAAGCCTGTAACTTTGTCATAAGGAGATGAATATGTAAACTAAGAAAAGTCTAACTATGCCATGTTTCTTATCTTGTAAAGATGATGTGTATATTCCTATGATATACTCCCTCCATTCCGAAATAAGTGTCTAAACTTTAGTACAACTTTGTACTAACTTTTAGTACAAAGTTGAGACACTTATTTTGGGACATAGGGAGTAGTACTTTACCATATGAGTTGCAAGCAGCAGATGACATGTTAATGCAATTTTTGCTACAATAACACAGTACTAACAAGAACAGTTACCAGACCAATACTCCCTCCTTTCCGGTTTATAAGGCTTATCTCAAAATCTTAGTTTTTCCATTTTATAAGGCTCAATTTGGTTGTTCCCCATCACAAGTTCAGATTCCAGGGTGCATTAAATAATTGCATGCGAGTATTAAAAGAAAATTGACCAATGCATGTACTTTATGCATGCATGCATTGCAATGAATACATTGGTAAACATAAATTTTTGAGGAAAACAAGAGTATTAATTGGGTGCTTTTGCAAATTACAAAAAGTATTCCACCACTCACCATCTACCTTGGTTGGTGAGATTTTTGAATTGAGCCCTATAAACCGGAAAGGAGGGAGTAGTTAAGCATGATATGGTGGTTGTGCACACTATAAAATAGAGAAATATGCCTCTGCTTAACATCTCCTCTCAATTGCAATTTATTTGAGTGGGTTGTGTGCCATTTCTTTTACATGGTTGCAAAGAACTAAAAGTAGTAAATAAATGTGAGAGCTCTTAGATTATGGCATGCACATAAAATGTACTTCCTTTTGCTAATTTGATGCTGGAAGTTGAAGTCCTGATGCGGTTATTACCTTAAGGTAAACTTGGTAAATAAAATCATCATAACCTCCACTGCTTGTGTCATTTGTAGTGCCAAATGCTACATATTCATAGGGTAGTGCATAGGGAAGTCTTTTAACTGCCTCTTCGAATACATCAATTGAAAGACCGCTTGCTTTAGTTGCCCCTGTGATAGGATCCTTTCCACTTGTCATAAATTGTGGGTATACACTTACGTGCACCCCTACTCGAAGCTTCTTCCCATCTACAGGAGCTTCCCACCCTCTGGGTATCTCTGTTGATTTTCCCGGCCAAATCACGGTGTTTAGGTCAGAAGCTAAGCCTGAATGATGTGTCATTGATTCTCCATGATTTAGTCGCTGAAATACCATTTTCTGCAGTCCAAAACCCAATTTCTTGCCACCCTTTACCAACTACATTTATTATCTGAAATGCAGAGGCTTGGAGCTGCCTGCCTGAAAGGTCAAAATGACCACTCAAACCTCTAAATTTGTATTGCAAGATGGTCTTTAGGAGATCCGGGCCATAAACAGAAGTTCCCAAGCTTGTCATGTTTCTTGCAACTGCTGGTTTTTGAAATGATGTTTCGTTCTTAATACCAAGGTTTTGAACTGCTTGTGCTACTGCCCATATAGTATCATAGCCCCAGAGTTCAAATATGCTTAGTTTCAGTGGTGGATCATTTGGGTTATCAATCTGTAATCTCCTGTTCCAGCGTATGGTGAAGTTATCCAGTTTCGCTGATTTAGGAGTATAAAACTTTACCCCTAAAACACCACTCATTGCTTCCATTACAGAAGGGTTCATGGAGTCTATGAGATTGGTTAGTCCATCTGTCATGATCCATACGAATCCTTTCTTCATCATACCAACCTCTTTTGCCTTTGTGAAGAGGATCGAAGCCAGATCAGGTGACATATGCACCAAGAAGACCCTTGTTTGCATTGTCATTAACTTATAGAGTTCTTGGGTAATTTGTTCAGTGGATGCCGACAGAGGGATCACACTCCTATAGGGAACACGAACATCAATTTCTTGGAGGGCATCAATGAGATATGGTAGGACACCTCTACCATAGTCAGTTTCTTCATAAATTGGCACCACCTGTCTCCACCCGTAGGCCTTGATTAGGGAGGCAATGCTAATCACTTGTGTAGAGTCACTCAATGTTGCACGAACAAAATATGGAAGACTGCCAGAGTAAAGAGATGGGCTTGTTGCTGTGAAGGAGATGACAGGGACCTGACTTTTATTCCCGAGATCCGATACAAATCCTGCTTGTGAAGATGTTTGAGGACCTATGATAACTTGGACACTGTAATTCTCTAGCAGGTCGAGAGCTGTAAAGTTGCATAATCAAATTTTAGTCGAATGCACATTTGTGCTGCCCGAAGCTTCGTAAATTCAGGATCAAAGAGTAAAGAAATGACATACACTATTTACTCAATATATGTTCATTCATAGCACTCTATAGCGTGTATTTCTACTGTCCTAGCAAACTTACACTTGTACAAAACAGGATTGAAAATTATTACAGATTCACAAATGAAGCTACAAATTTGAACCCACTACTATCTTTTTGATGAATGTAACGAACCTTGTTGTCATATAATGAATGATTACAGTTTGCTCTATTTGCTTGAGTTGCCTGGTTTGAAATTTGTTTATTTTACCTTGGATTTCATCACAAAACTTTTAGAAACCTTTTATGGAGTATATTTCGCACTCTTTGACTACAATAACAGTTCTAAGCAATGCTCGATTCCCCTTTTATATTTCAGGTCATACTATCATAGGGATATTTCCTTGATCCATCTGGAGGATCGTTTGAAGATATTTTGGTGTGATTTTTCAATTGTAAGTGAGCTTAATATTTCCATTGAGAAAAAAGGGTCGTCAAGTAGAAAGATTACTGCTAATAACTCCATTCTGATTTCTATGTCCACCTGCTATGTTCTGATTTTTTGTGAATAGAGACGGTTGATTAGTCTCTCTGTTACTCTGTTAGTACGGAGAGAACAGTTCAGATACGAAGGGATCAACACCATGGCTCTGGTCAAGTAACTGGGTTCACAGAACCTTATCATAAAAAGCACACTGAAGCATTTGCCCAGCAAAGATAGCTACCCATTGTCGAAAGTTTATGTAATGAATATGTCATACGATTAAATTTCACAAATTACAGATGACCATACATCTGAAAACATGAGTAAATGTATAATCTCTGGGTATTGAAGTTTGAACCCAGTCACTTCACAACAATCAGGTGTCTAACCAGATTACAACCGGGTAGGAACTGGCAGTTATCATTTTGTTGTTAAGGTTTCTCAGACTAGCAAACTCATCAAGGGTAAGTTAAGCTACACATAATTGGGTTATTAAATATGTATGCACTAACCTTTATATGAGAGTAAAACTCATAACATTTCCTTGCAAAAAAGTGTTGTAAATATTTATTGGTAATAGTAACTTAGTAAGAGTTTAGTGTTTTTGTATGTTTCTGAACTTTAGCGAGAGATATAGGCTTAAAGTACATAAATTAGCCTTGTTAGTATCTATTTATTTGATTTACAACTGTTCTGTTCATGGACATTTGATAGTTGGACGTCTATTGTTAAACAGAAGTATTATGGAGCACATGGAAAGTAAAGATATAGCCAAAAACACTTGTTCCAGAGTAAAATCTGTTAAATCCTTTTGATAAATGTTACTATTAAACTCTTCCAACTTTGTAGTGGTGGCATGTTGGAGGATAACTATGTTATTTTTCATTGAAACCATGTTCATAATATTTCACTTTTGTATCTTATACTAACTTGATTGATGAAAGTCAGTTATATAAGTTGTACTTTGAAGACAGGGTAAAAACAAAATGTACTCTGAAGCATATATGTAGCAATGGAGAAGTTTTTCATGATAGATGGCAGAACTTTTACCTGCTGATGCAGCTTGGACATTGTTACTTTTGGAGTCCCTGATGTGGAGAACTAGCTTCGGGGTGTAGTTTTTGTGGACTGCATAGAAGTCTTCCAGGGCCATCATAATGCTGGTCCGTGACATCTTACCCCCCAATGAATCCAAGTCAAGGATCACTCCGACAGGGAATTCATCTGCTCCACTCGTGGTAGCATTTTGAGCTACGCCGAAATGTAAGACAAGTAACAGGAAGAAGGTGATTTGAGATGCTCTCTCCATTCAGACAGTGCTGCAAGGTTCGCGAAGTATTCTGTGCCCAGAATCTGAGGCCGCCGAGGTTCATATATAGTTGGTTTCTTTGACGCATTCAAGCTAAAATTTTAGCGTAACGGCATCGGTGGCTAAATTTCGATACCTTGAGCCATGCATATTTAAGTGTGGAGGGAATGATTCCACCCCATTTCAGTTGTAGTTTCCGAAGGTCAAATGATGTAGCACGGCCAAGCAATTTAAATACGAATGCGTAGTTGAGGACATGTTGCATTGATGGGCTCGATAATACAGTAGTGGATTGCTCCGTTTCTGCATGTTACCACCTTGCTGTACAGGTACTTAAATACTACCAACTGACCAGTTGCCCCTTCCGTTCAATCTAACACTATATCCCTTGAAAGCGACAACACTGTTATCCAATTGTTTTCAAACGTTTGCCAGAAGGAACTGAATTTTGTTGACGCGATTTCTGTTGTTTATCCAAAATCCAATTGCGGGGAAGTTGTCCAGAATCCCCTTCATCCTGTTGTTTATCTAGACTCCAATTGCTGGGAAGTTGCCCAGAATCCCCTTTGTTATGTATGTCAAAACCAGATGAATGTGACAATGGAATTTCCTTACATCAGAATGCGTGTGTTGACATGAGAAAGGAAATTTGTGGAATTATTTCGCCCGGTTACTCAAAGGGGAAAATGGATTGTCGGGTTGTCTCGCTGTCCAAAGAATTGTACCTCGTATAAATTACCAAAACATAGGTGTTTTGTTCTGTTACGAACGACAGGTGTGGCCTTCCTAATTATTATTATTTTTGCTGAATTTATATCGGATGAGCTTCAGTTTGTTATTAACATTGCTGGGTCGCTGGCCTTCTCAATTTGATCTAATTCAGCACAACTGATCGAGTATAAACCAGTAATTTTCCAAACCAACTTGATAACAAAGTCAGACACGAACCAGGACATGCATCGAGTTGTACCTGTGTCACTGTATGAGTGCGCTCCACGATGACAATCATATTAGCCTATTACAAGTGATGCCAATTGCCAACAGGGAAATTGTTTTTTGATGAAAATATTGGCAAACCATCTAACAACACTAAGAGTTGACACCTTTCGTGCCATGATATGTAAAGTTGCAAAAATTGTGGAAAAGTATAACTTACTGTGTGGTGACCCTGTATTTTTGAAGTGATGGCTGTGCAATTCAACGAAATTCCCTGTGGCAAACCCAAGAGGACTGAGCTGGACAGATTCCTTATAGTTAACCAATGGGATCACGGTCACGATGAAGAACTCAAGGAACTCGGCTCCTACCCTTTTTTATTCTTATGTTAGTATGTACTCCTTCCGTTTCAAAATAAGTGACTTAAATTTATACTAACTTTAATACAAAGTTGAGTCATTTATTTTACGGTAAAACTATTTTCCTGCCGACTGGACGTTTGCAACACATCCGCACGACTCCATCGACGTTGGTTTTGCATCGCACGGTTTCGCTTCTCCCGATTTTCTCTCGAGGCCGCACTTCCCACGATTCCCTTCTCCCGATTTTCTCTCGTCCGCTCTCTCCTCTCGTGACGTAGACCGGTTGATTTTTTTTCGTGAGAACTGAACCACGCCGCATGCATCTGCTAGTTGACGTTTTGCCTGCATTAAAAAAACTCCAGCACCAAGATTCGAACTGTGGTCTCCTGACTGCAGCAACGTGTGCATGCCATGATATAACCAACTAACGCAACCATCATTACTTTCCAAAGGATGAAAACAAAACTATTTTAACCTACAAGAAGTTTAACCGATCGAGAAAGAGATTCACGGCCCAATACCGCTCCCGTCAACACGGACAATGCTAACCACATGATAGTTAATGCAATGTCCAATCTTTTCTGCACTTAAGTAGACTATTTTACCAACTCATCTAGAGTTGATGACACCATGGTAATTTTGCCGACCAGGGGGGATACTCCCCTGTCACTTTTGTGTGAATATTAGGGTAGCTCGTATATCACAGACCTGATAACTTGTATAATTCAGTCCCGATAACTTTGATGTAAGGGTGGATGTTGATGAAATATGCCCCGATAACTTTGGTGCGAATATCATGGTAACTCATACATCGGAGACATGATAACTTACGCAACCTAGTTCTCGATAACTTTGGCGAATAGAGGTGATGAAATATACCCCGGTAACTTTTTGTGAATATCACGGTAACTCACACGTCACGACACGATAACTTATGTACCTAGGTCTTGGTAAATTTGGCGACCAGGTGGAGGAAGGCACGTTGATGAAATACCCTCGTTTTTTTGTGCGAATGTCTTGATAATTCACACATCGCAGGCCTGATAATTTTTGGGGCAAAAAAATGTTGGAAACAAATCTTGATGCTAGTAGTTTCCATTATAGCCTAAAAAATCATGCTAATACTGAGAATTGAACTCAAGACTTCCGTATTGAGATCTTAACACACTAGCCAACTCACCCACTACTTGGCTCCTAACAAATTCAAATAAAATACCACTTTTTTGACCATCTGAGGTGAAAAAGTTGTTAAAATATACCTCTGGTAACTTTTGTTAAATAAGATGATAACTTGCGTATAATTAACCTGATAACTTACATATAAACACATTGATAACTTTTCAACTTGGGCGAAAAGTTCTTGAAATGTGCCCAGATAACCTAGTGCAACTAGCATGGTAGTTTACGCACCAGACACCCGATAACTTACATACAACACATTTTGCTAATTTTTTATCCATGTGAAAAACATTACTGAAACATGTCCGGGTAACTTTTTTTTGTCAAAACATACCCCGGTGTGAAGTTACCACTTGCCCGTGCTAAAGTTATCATGCTTCTCATGGTATAGTCATTAACCTTCTCATATTATAGTTATCAGGCTTATCATAGTATAGTTATCATGTTGCTCAAGTCATAGTTATCACGCTGGTCATGCCAAAGTTATCAAGCAAAAAATATTATTATCACTGATATGACAGAAAAAAGAAAGGTTTAAATAACCTTGTTTATATACAATAGAAAACAATCAAAGGTGGCTTAGTTGGTTATTGGACTCAAAGTCTAATGAATAGACCTGGGTTCAAGTCCCCTTCCTACCATTTTTATTTTCTTTTTATATTGTGTAGCCAAAAACCAGAAAAACCACTAGCGGTTTACTATTGACATATACGATTTTCGAGAGAAGAAAAAAAATCGGTGGAATCAAGCATGCGGGTCGCGAGAGGAGGGTGGGTTACGATCGTGCGGATATGTAGCTAAACGTCCAGTCGACTGAACGTTAGCACAGTCCTTTATTTTAAAACGAAGAGAGTATATATGTAAAAATTGCACTCGGCCATGTTGTTTTTTCATGTGCACTATTCCACTAGAAAGGAAGCGGAAAAGAAGCTGAGTGCAACACTTAACACTAATCTTTGAGATTAACAAACCCACTCACTATCCGTTAAAAAAAGGAAAAACCCCACCCACTAATTTTTTGAAAAACCCCACCCACTACCCCGACCATGATGCATCCAACATCTAGTCCAACCTCTATCTAATGACAATGAGGAAAGATAGAGAGCAACAACGTGAATACGACCGAGACTTCATCATACACAATCCAGACCAACGTAACACCCAAGACCCAATGCACCTAGAATAAGTTGGCAAATGAATGACCAGGTGCGGCGGGACCTATGTGGATGCAGTCTAGTCAGCATCTACAGCCGAATTAGGCAAATCAAGCCCTTAAACGCCCGCGGACGCGCCCGCCTGCAGGGAGTAATCGGCCAGTCCTCAAATTTGTTCATCTACATTCGGATACATCATACTAGAAATTTTGAATGGATTTCTATTTATGTGCCCCTCATTGCTTAGTTCTCCAGTTTTGCCCAAGCCAATTCTTTTTGCTCGCTTTTCCCCTCCACCGCTTCATCCACCCTCACCAATGCCCAAACGAGGGGTTGTTGTTGGTCAAGGGAGTTGACTGTTAATCGCCGATGTGGGACACACCGTGCCACATGGCGCTCTCATAGTCAGTCATATGCGTGCCTGCATGCATGAGTAGTCACATCATGGTCACGTTGGCGCTTTCACACACGGGAAGTATCCATCGTGCGATTTTCGATACAAGGAGTCACGTCGCCGACGTGCCCGTAAGGGCATCTCCAGCCGTTGGCCCCCAGGGAGCGTCTAAAAGCGCCGCCTGGGGGTGAGCCGGCGCAAAAAATGGCCCTAGGGGCGAGTCGGTCCCAGACGGCGTTTCGTGGCCGCCCAGCGCCAGTATTAAAAAAAACGGCCGTTCGGCGAATTTATGATAAAAAGTAGTTAAATTTTGGCTAAACATGACAAATTTCGGTGAAATTCACGCATTTTCATTACATTAACCTAATCTAAAAAAGAAAAAAGGGGCTGAAGTCGTCGCCGCCATCGTCGTCGTCGGCCTTCTCCTCCTTGACGCGGGCGCCTCTGCTGGACCCGGCGTCGCCATGGCATAGGACGACGACCCCGTCTTCATCGCGGCCGCGTCGGCGCTCCTCGAAGCGGCGCAGGGCGGCGCGCTGGCGCTCCTTCACCTTCTCTCGGCGCGCCTTCTCCATCGCAATGGAGTCCTGGCGCGCCCATTCTAGGGCCGCGTCATCGTCGTCGAACTCCACCTTCACCGGCGCTAGCCCCGGCTCCGTCTTCACCGGCTCCAGCCCCGGCTCCATCTTCACCGGCGCCAGCCCCGACTCCGTCTTTGGCTTGATGAAGCACGGAGGAGCCGACAAGGAGGAGGCGCGCCGGCCGCCCTCGTTGATGACGATGCGGCCGCGAAAGTGCATCGCCGAAGCGGCGACTCACGCCGCTGGCTCGCTTTGACGCCGAAAGGGGCGGAGTGCCGAGGAGTGCGATGAGGATCGGGAGGAGGAAGAGGAGGAGGAGGACCCGAACCTCCTTGGCGCCCATGGCCCGGCAGCGTCGGTGCTTTGCCGAGGGTTACGCCAACGGCGGTCGTTACCGCCCTCGAGGTACGTGAGCACGCCCTCGAGTGTGCGGCGGGACGCCCACCAGAGGTGGCGCCCCTCGCTGTTCTGCCGGCCGCCGACCACCGGCGCGCCGTTGGTGGACGCCAATCGCTGCTGCTGGCGGTGCTCGAAATACGCCGCCCAGGCCGCGTGGTTGTCGGCGGCGTACTGGGGGAGGGAGAGTTGGGCGTCGGTGAGGGGCACGCGCACGATCTCGACCTCCTCGGCGAAGTACTTCGGCTTCGCCGCGGCGTCGGGCAACGGGGGAATGGGCACTCCCCCGGCGCTGAGTCTCCACCCGTTGGCCGGCGCGCATGTCCGGCGGCGCTGGATGTTCGCCTAGAACAGAGGCAGACTCTGACCGCGGAAGCGAACGGCGGCAACCGTTAGCCGCCGCCTCGTCTCGGCGCTTCGGGAGAGGCGAGAGGAGAGGGGCTGGACGGCGGCGAAGGCTGGTGTGGGCACAGCAGTGGAGGCCGCCCGGCTTTATAAGGGCCGCACCGTGTGCAGCGTCTGCGAGGAGGGCGTCGGCGCGCCGTCCGTGGCGCCGCCCGTGAGAATCAATGGCAAGGCTGACCGGCGGCAGCCTTGCCATTGCTTCCAGGAACCGAGGCCGTTAGGGAAGACGAGGCGCCGAAGTCGTTGACGCTGGCCCGCGTCTTTCGCCAAAACAGTTTCGCCCGGCGCCCGGCGCCCAACGCCGGGTTCGGGCTGGTCCGCTGGTGCTATTTTCGGCCCAAGCCGGGCGTATCGGGCTCTGAAGCGCGATCGGGCCGTTTTTGCGCCGCGAAAAAATCGCCTGGGGAGGCCTTCCTGGGGGCGCGGCTGGAGATGCCCTAAGGCACCTATTAATGCATTTTTATAGCCGCGTGCAGTGCACCGGCGTTCACCCACTCCTGTCCCAATCACCTATGTTCCCCTCCCCTTCCCTTGCCGGCCACAACCTTCTTCGTCGTATGCCTCCACCAATCCCTAGCCTCCTCCCCTTTCGCAGCTGCAACAATGGCCAGCCACGATGGTGGGGCGGGAAGCAGCAGCCGGGAATGACATCACGTGGTGTTCATTCTCGGCATGCCGCGCACCCTCAGGGTCGACGAAGCATCGCTCCTCGCTCGCTGCAGCGTCATGGTGCCGCCGGACACGCGCCTGCCGACCGGATGGCACCTTAGTGCGGGGAGGGGGTCACGGTGGAGCCTACCCCCACCGTCGACACGTCGGCCATATCGGGCGCAATACGTGCGTTTCGACAAGACCTGCCGCCGGAGGAGTGGTCCAAACCGCGCTACGCGCCTAGTAGCCAGGGGTGGCCGCAGATCCTGGCGAAGGACAACGCCACCCACATCCTGCGCTACGACAACGTCCACTACCTACCCTCGCGCAACAACATCGATGAGAGGTACGCCTTCCGGGAAGGGCGTCCCTTCCCCGATGCCATGGTTGCGTGTCGTGCATAGCTCTGCCTGGAGGAGGGCGACTGGGTTGTGCCACCGTGGTCCACGCCCACGTCTATGGGAGGTGGCAGCGGTGCCAGCAGCAGCGGGGGCCTCCGTGTTCCGAAGCCGAAGTCGGGGACGGGGAAGAGCTCCCACGGCGTCGGCGGCCTACACATCCCGAAGTCGGAGCAGGGGACGAGCTCCCGCGGCAACCCCCTGCTAGTCCCAAAGCCCGAGCCTGGGACGAGCTCACGCACCCCCCTTCTCGTGCGCAAGCCTGAGCCTGGGATGGGCTCTGGCGGCCCCCTGCTCATGCCAAATCCAGAGTCCACATCGGAGCCGCCGCTGCCGGATGGCCGCCTCACATACCCGTGTCCGTGACACATCCGCAGACGGATTATGAGAGCATCTACAATCGTACCTGGCAAATTTGCCCCTCGAAACGTCCGTGGAAGCCCACAGACGCGTCCTCGGATGTGACCAGTCATCCTTCAAATGTACGCGTCCACAATTGGGTACCTCATTACCAAATCCTCAAATCCATATAATGTCATGCAATGTAAAATACTCATGTACTACATCTCTATCACACACACACAACATCCAGCTAGTTCATCGCACATGCCATTGGACTAAAAAATGGCATATTATAAAAACTAGAGCTATGGAGAAAGTTCACCCACGTCTGTCCTTGTCCTTTTTCTTGTCATCTTTGTAGCGGAAGTAGCGGCCGAAGACATAAAATGGATCGAGACAGATCTTCTCACTGTCGGAGTTGTCTGATCTGTCACTAGCTTTATCCTCCTCTTTGGGGGAGGGCAGTCCAGCCATGGCACCGACCGCCTGGGCTTGTTCCTTTGCAAGGCATGCATCCTCCTCCTTTGCCACTTCTCAAGGATGCGGGCTCGGAGGACATCCTTGACCTCAAACGCGGTAAACGACCCAGTCTACGGTGTATGTTGCGCCCTCTTCCTCGCCTGGCGGGCACGCCAATCGTCGGTGCATCCATGATAGGGACATCTAATGGTGTTTACCTCGGACTCGGAGCCTGACGTCATGGGGATGGGGCTCCACCGTAGGGGTTGCGCAGCCAGCCCGGGGCCATATGCCGCAGCCACACTCCTCAAGCTACCATCGGGGCCGGATCCAAGCGCCTCTTGCGCGGACGGAATGGATTCCCGCTCGATCGACTCGGGCTTCGGTCGGGTGCACTCCTCTCGGGAGCGGTGGAGAGCCAGGCAGACGATTATCTCCTCCTCGTGCCTACATGAGACGAGGTCCCAGTCGACGATTCCGGACATCTCAGAGTCGGATCCATTGTCGGTCGTGCCGAAGGAGGCCGGAGATCATTGGAGACGAGCTGGGAGAGGGCGGAGCGGCATGGACTCGGAGTAGAGTGGAGTGACAAGTGGCTAGGGTTTTGTCTGGATGTGGATAGAGTGGGGATATTTGTGAGGTCAAGGTGGGCCAATATGGGCTAGATCCGATGTGATAGACGTGCTCGGACGCGTTCAAGCCTCCTTATATCCACCATAGATATGGGTTGGATTTGAGGGGTGACGGTTAGTCCGGATGTATAGGGCTGGTGTGAGGAGTGCAGCTGGTTCGCAATTTCTTAACCTGTAAATGACTGGGCCGTCCACCTAGACGTATAGAGGCAATATAAGGGGTTTGGTTCTAGAATCACACATGTTAATTTGGGGGACAGTGTTGGAGGTGGAGCCAACAACTCCCTTGTCCGTAAAATAAATTGTTGTTTACGGGAAGTTGGAGCAAACTAGAGCATCTCTAGCAGATCCTCCAAACCGGGCCATCAGGCAAAATAACCGCCAGTTTGCAAGAAGGAGGGGGTTTGGCAAGCCCGAATAGATCCCGTAAATTCGGCCGCCTCAGAATTTTTTGTGGGATCCCGAATCCGCAGGCTCATTTCCTTCATATCTATGGGGTTTCACTCGATTTTGCCGGCTCCCCTTTCCTTTGGCGCGAATGCATTTCCGCCCGCTTCCGTTCGCAGCTCCACTCCCCGCCGCCACCACCGCACGTCCCTGCCCATTCTTGCTGCCCGCTACCCCCATCGTCCAAAAGCTCCGCCGCCCTGCCCCGCATCCATTCCACCAAGTTTCGGCACGCGGGAGTGCCCATTTGTGTCCGGGGGCTCACGGCCGGCGCCGACGTTATGGATCCGCCCCGAAGCTTGGTGCGCAGCCTTGTAGCAGGCGGATCCGGTTGGTTCCGGCATCAGCGAGCCTCGGAATTAGTGGGGCTCGCCCACGCGCATTGGAGGAAGGGATGATGCGACTTTGCTTTGGTCGGCGGGGAAAAGAAAGGGGTGGCGCGACACGGCTTTGCTTTGGCTGGCGGGGAGAAGAAAGGGGCGACGCGATGCTGCTTTGCTTTGGTCGGCGGGGGAGAAGAAAGGGGCGGCGCGGCTTAGCTTTGGCCTGCTTCGGGCGAGGTATGTACAACACCCACGGGTTTGTGCTCGATTTGGCTCTGTTGAGGTTCAGGTCAAATTTATGGGTGATTCGTGTGCATCTTGTAGATGGATTTGAGTTCGTCCTCGCCGTCTTCGTCCGATGATTCGGACATAGAAGAGATGAACCTCAATGACAATGTCGACAACCTAGTGTTGTTGCATCTTGTGGAGGAGCATGAGGCGGGGCCGAAGAAAACCGCCTAAAACTTTACCACTTAGAGCATCTCCACTCGTTCGCCCCCCCAGTGCACCGGCCGGCGCTATTTTGGCCCTTCGGCCGACGCTTTTTTGGCCCTGGGGGCGATCTAGTTCCCAGCCACGCCCCCAGGTGTCGGTCCCAAGACATTATAAATTCAAACTTGACATTTCCCGCTACCCAAAAAAATGCCACAAGTCCGACGATCACCAGCTGCCACATAGTTCGATGATCACCATGCCACAGTTTCGCGATCAATCACTTGAAAGTTCGGCATTCAAAAGGAAGGACGCGTAGGCAATGCATCAAATGGCGGTGTTGTCCTCCGGCGTTGGACTAGTGGGAGTCGACGTGCGCGGGCTGGTCGGCGTCGGCACAACTTCTGTGTTGGGCGTCGTGAAGGCATCATCGCTCGAGCTTGGCGGCGGCGTTGGGGTCGGCGTGGGAGTTGGCGCGGTCGTCGAGGGCATCTGGTTCAATATGAGGCCGCGCTCCGCCAGGTACCACGCCTTGACCTGCTCGTCCATCATCAACATGTCCGCCCCCATCAGGAATGCCAGGTCGGTGTTTCTCTTCTTCCCGGCGACGTTGGTCCGGAGTAGGTCGAGCTTAACGGCCATGTTCATCATCAATGTCGACTATTGCGCCTCAGATTTCTCTTCCCTCTGAGCGGCGTGGTTCTTGGCGTCGGCGATGCACTGCTCGATGGACGCTTGCAGCCGTGCGGCAGCCGGCATGGCGCCCTTCGCTATCTTGGCTCGTTTGTTGCTGTCTGGTTGCCCATCAACCGCGCACGGCGTCGGCGCATCCGGCTTGTACGTCTCCTTTGCCTTGGCGAGGGTGCGTCGAACATCCGCCCACTTCTCGCACTTCTCGATCCGGGAGAATGCTACCTCTTGAGCTTGGTTGGTTTTCCCTTGAAGAGGAAAGGGTGATGCAGCAAAGTAGCATAAGTATTTCCCTTAGTTTTGAGAACCAAGGTATCAATCCAGTAGGAGACAACGCACAAGTCACGGAATACCTGCACAAACAATCAACAACTTGCACCCAACGCGATAAAGGGGTTGTCAATCCCTTCACGGTCACTTGCAAAAGTGAGATCTGATAGAGATAGATAAACGGTAAAGTAAATATTTTTGGTATTTTTGGTTTATAGATTGGAAAGTAAAGATTGCAAAATAATAGATCGGAAACTAGCAAGATGTAAACGAGATTCAATATAATGGAAAAGAGACCCGGGGGCCATAGGTTTCACTAGTGGCTTCTCTCGAGATAGCAAATATTACGGTGGGTGAACAAATTACTGCCAAGCAATTGATAGAAAAGCGCATAGTTATGATGATATCTAAGGCAATGATCATGAACATAGGCATGACGTCTGTGTCAAGTAGACCGACCCCTGCCTGCATCTACTACTATTACTCCACACATCAACCTCTATCCAACATGCATCTAGAGTATTAAGTTCATAAGAACGGAGTAACGCATTAAGCAAGATGACATGATGTAGAGGAATTAACTCAAGCAATATGATGAAAATCCCATCTTTTTATCCTCGATGGCAACAATACAATACGTGCCTTGCTGCCCCCTCATCCTTTGGGAAAGAACACTGCAAGATTGAACCTAAAGCTAAGCACTTCTCCTATTGCAAGAAAGATCAATCTAGTAGGCCAAACTAAACCGATAATTCGAAGAGACTTGCAAAGATATCAAATCATGCATATAAGAATTCAGAGAAGAACCAAATAATATTCATAGATAATCTTGTTCATAAATCCACAATTCATCGGATCTCGGCAAACACACCGCAAAAGAGTATTACATAGAATAGATCTCCAAGAACATCGAGGAGAACATGGTATTGAGAATCAAAGAGAGAGAAGAAGCCATCTAGCTAATAACTATGGACCCGAAGGTCTGTGGTAAACTACTCACGCTTCATCAGAAAGGTAATGGTGTTGATGTAGAAGCCCTCCGTGATTGAATCCCCCTCCGGCAGGATGCCGGAAAAGGCCCCAAGATGGGAT
The DNA here is from genome assembly GCA_021605145.1 of Aegilops bicornis. Classification (NCBI taxonomy): domain Eukaryota; kingdom Viridiplantae; phylum Streptophyta; class Magnoliopsida; order Poales; family Poaceae; genus Aegilops; species Aegilops bicornis. Next base: position 481,609,846 of record CM038673.1, on the reverse strand, counting down.
CTCACGGGTACAGAAGGTTGCGGCGGTGCAAAATTGGTTTCGTGGCTTGATAACCCACAAGTATAGGGGATCGCAACAGTTTTCGAGGGTAGAGTATTCAACCCAAATTTATTGATTCGACACAAGGGGAGCCAAAGAATATTCTGAAGTATTAGCAGTTGAGTTGTCAATTCAACCACACCTGGATAACTTAGTATCTGCAACAAAGTATTTAGTAGAAAAGTAGTATGGAAGTAACGGTAACAGTGGCAAAAGTAACAGTAACAGTTTTGTAGTAATTGTAACAGCAGCAACGGTAAAGTAAAAAAGCAAAGCACAATATGTGAAAATCTCGTAGGCATTGGATCAGTGATGGATAATTATATCGGATGATGTTCATCATGTAACAGTTATAACATAGGGTGACACAGAACTAGCTCCAGTTCATCAATGTAATGTAGGCATGTATTCCGAATATAGTCATACATGCTTATGGAAAAGAACTTGCATGACATCTTTTGTCCTACCCTCCCGTGGCAACGGGTCCTAATGGAAACTAAGGGATATTAAGGCCTCCTTTTAATAGAGTACCGGACCAAAGCATTAACACATAGTGAATACATGAACTCCTCAAACTACGGTCATCACCGAGAAGTATCCCGATTATTGTCACTTTGGGGTAGTCGGATCATAACACATAATAGGTGACTATAGACTTGCAAGATAGGATCAAGAACTCACATATATTCATGAAAACATAATAGGTTCAGATATGAAATCATGGCACTCGGGCCCTAGTGACAAGCATTAAGCATGTCAAAGTCATAGCAACATCAATCTCAGAACATAGTGGATACTAGGGATCAAACCCTAACAAAACTAACTTGATTACATGGTAAATCTCATACAACCCATCACCGTCCAGCAAGCCTACGATGGAATTACTCACGCACGGCGGTGAGCATCATGAAATTGGTGATGGAGGATGGTTGATGATGACGACGGCGACGAATCCCCCTCTCCGGAGCCCCGAACGGATTCCAGATCAGCCCTCCCGAGAGAGACTAGGGCTTGGCAGCGGCTCCATATCATAAAACGCGATGAAACTTTCTCTCTGATTTTTTTCTCCGCGAAAGCCAATATATGGAGTTGGATTTGAGGTCGGTGGACGTCCAGGGGGCCCACAAGGCAGGGGGCGCACCCAGGGGAGGGGGGCGCGCCCCCACCCTCGTGGACAGGGTGTGGGGCCCCTGACGCTATTTCTTTCGCTACTATTTTTTATTAATTCTGAAAAGTTGCTCCGTGGAGTTTCAGGTCATTCCGAGAACTTCTATTTCTTCACAAAAATAACACCATGGCAGTTCTGCTGAAAACAACGTTAGTCCGGGTTAGTTCCATTCAAATCATGCAAGTTAGAGTCCAAAATAAGGGCAAAAGTGTTTGGAAAAATAGATACGACAGAGACGTATCATGGCTCTCCCCGAAGTTTTTAGGGTATAAGATTATATATATGCGAAGGAACTAGGTCAGGGGAGCCACGAGGGGCCCACGAGGGTGGGGGTGCGCCCTCCTACCTCGTGGCTCATTGCGTCTCCGACTTCATCTCCAAGTCTTCTGGTTTGCTTTCGGTCCAAGAAAGATCATCGCAAAGGTTTCATTCCGTTTGGACTCCGTTTGGTATTCCTTTTCTGCAAAACTCTAAAATAGGCAAAAAAACAGAAACTGGCACTGGGCCCTCGGTTAATAGGTTAGTCCCAAAAATAATATAAAATAGCATATTAATGCCCATTAAACATCCAAAACAGATAATATAATAGCATGGAACAATAAAAAATTATAGATACCTTGGAGACGTATCAAGCGTCCCCAAGCTTAATTCCTGCTCGTCCTCGAGTAGGTAAATGATAAAAATAGAATTTTTGATGTGGAATGCTACTAACATATTTATCCATGTAATTTTCTTTATTGTGGCATGAATGTTCAGATCTGAAAGATTCAATACAAAAGTTTAATATTGACATAAAAATAATAATACTTCAAGCATACTAACAAAGCAATCATGTCTTCTTAAAATAACATGGCCAAAGAAAGCCATCCCTACAAAATCATATAGTCTGGTTATGCTCTTTATCACACAAAATATTTAAATCATGCACAACCCCGATGATAAGCCAAGAAATTGTTTCATACTTTGATGTTCTCAAACTTTTTAAATATTCACGCAATACATGAGCGTGAGCCATGGATATAGCACTATAGGTGGAACAGAATGGTGGTTGTGGAGAAGACAAAAAGGAGAAGACAGTCTCACATCAACTAGGCGTATCAACGGGCTATGGAGATGCCCATCAATAGATATCAATGTGAGTGAGTAGGGATTTCCATGCAACGGATGCACTAGAGCTATAAGTGTATGAAAGCTCAAAAAGAAACTAAGTGGGTGTGCATCCAACTTGCTTGCTCACGAAGACCTAGGGCATTTTCAGGAAACCCATCATTGGAATATACAAGCCAAGTTCTTATAATGAAAATTCCCACTAGTATATGAAAATGACAACATAGGAGACTCTCTATCATGAAGATCATGGTGCTACTTTGAAGCACAAGTGTGGAAAAAGGATAGTAACATTGCCCCTTCACTCTTTTTCTCTTATTTTTTTATTTGGGCCTTCTCTTTTTTATGGCCTCTTTTTTTTTCTTTTTTTTTTCGCCCGGAGTCTCATCCCGACTTGTGGGGGAATCATAGTCTCCATCATTGCCGGATATCGGGTTCCAGCAAAATCCTTAAGGTTCAAACTCTGGGGTGCGCACGAAGATCTTCTCCCTACCGAAACACGCCCACAACCTCGCCGCGATTTCTAAGCTAGCACAATGAACAACACAAGAGACACAAGGTTTATACTGGTTCGGGCCACCGTTGTGGTGTAATACCCTAATCCAGTGTCTCATGTGGCGGATTGCCTCTTGGGCTGATGATGAACAGTACAGAGGAAGAACAGCCTCGCGAGGAGAGGTGTTCTTGTGGTGGTGGAGTGTGGATGAGCTAGGTTCGGATCAGATTCCCCCCTCTACTATGGTGGCTAGCCCTATTTTATAGAGGCCTTGATCCTCTTCCCAAATATTGAGCGGGAAGGGAGCCAACAACGGCCATTTTGAGAGGGGACAGCTAGTACAAGCTATCCTAACTAAAGGTGGTCTTCGACTGCCAAAGGCACTGGTGATGACGCCGTCTTGGGCTCCACGGTGACCTCCATCCCGCCGCTCGGCTGGTCTTGGTCTCGTTGCACCGATATGGAAACCTTTGCCTGATGCCTCGGTACTGCGTGCCTGCACTTGCCCCCTTTGCAGCAAAGAGGAAACGAGGACACTGCGCACGCTGGCGCCCGCCTGGTCTTTATTGTCATGGCTTGCGTCATGAGCACCTTGCGAGGCACCCCTTGCCTTGATCTCTCCCCCTCCTCGCGAGCCTGCCTGGTGAGGCCGCCCCTGAGGAGGCCTGGTGTCGTTCGCCCCGCGAGGCTTGGCCCCTCGCGAGGGTCTTGAGTGTTTGCTGATGAAGACGGGCCGTAGCAGGCCGTAGGTAGGCAAGTCTGGGGACCCCCTGAAAGTGCAACTATCCCTAGGTGGTTTTGGTAATTCCTAACAACATATAGCTCATTGAGCTAACATTATTCCAAGATGAATATTTCAGGAAAAGCTCAATGGATGGCATGGCATGGATGAGAAAAGTGGACCCCTCAAAATGCTAAGGATAAAAGGATTGGCTCAAGCTCAAAAGCTCAAGACTCTACATTTTATATTTTAGTGATCCAAGATCACACCGAGTCTATAGGAAAAGCCAATACTATCAAGGAGGGATAGGTGTTGCTTAATGAGTTTCTTGCTCCATAGTGCTTAGTGATATGCTCCAAAACCCTCAACAACTTTCCCACATCCACATATGACCTAAACCAAAAGTCAAACTCGGCCCTACCGATTCTTTCTATCCGGCGCCACCGAGTTCAGATGTCATAGCCACTGCCACAAACCCTAGGCAAATCGGTCTCACCGATAGGGATCTCGGTCTCACCGAGATGGGATTGTAATCTCTCTGTTTCCCTTCGTAACATTTCGATACCACCAAGATGAGCGATCGGTCCCACCGAGATTGCAATGTAAACTCCCTGTTTCCTTTTCGTAACATTTCGGTCCCACCGAAATGAGCGAACCGGTCCCACCGAGTTTACCTGACCAACTCTCTGGTTAGCTTATTACCAAAATCGGTCCTACCGAGTTCGTGTAATCGGTCTCACCGAGATTACGTTAAGCCCTAACCCTAACCATATCGGTCCTACCGAGTTGCATGTCGGTCCCACCGAAAATCCTAACGGTCACTAGATTTGCTGAATCGGTCCGACCGAGTTTCTCAATTCGGTCCCACCGAGTTTGGCAAGTTGTGTGTAACGGTTAGATTTTGTGTGGAGGCTATATATACCCCTCCACCTCCTCTTCATTCATGGAGAGAGCCATCCGAACAAACCTACACTTCCAACTTGCTGTTTCTGAGAGAGAACCACCTACTCATGTGTTGAGGCCAAGATATTCCATTCCTACCATATAAATCTTGATCTCTAGCCTTCCCCAAGTTGCTTTCCACTCAAATCTTCTTTCCACCAAATCCAAATCCTGTGAGAGAGAGTTGAGTGTTGGGGAGACTATCATTTGAAGCACAAGAGCAAGGAGTTCATCATCAACACACCATTTGTTACTTCTTGGAGAGTGGTGTCTCCTAGATTGGCTAGGTGTCACTTGGGAGCCTCCGACAAGATTGTGGAGTTGAACCAAGGAGTTTGTAAGGGCAAGGAGATCGCCTACTTCGTGAAGATCTACCGCTAGTGAGGCAAGTCCTTCGTGGGCGACGGCCATGGTGGGATAGACAAGGTTGCTTCTTTGTGGACCCTTCGTGGGTGGAGCCCTCCGTGGACTCGCGCAACCGTTGCCCTTCGTGGGTTGAATTCTCCATCAACGTGGATGTACGATAGCACCACTTATCAGAACCACGACAAAAACATCCGTGTCTCCAATTGCGTTTGAATTCTCCAAACCCTTCCCTTTACATTCTTGCAAGTTGCATGCTTTACTTTCCGCTGCTCATATACTCTTTGCATGCTTGCTTGAATTGTGTTAAGATTGCTTGACTTGTGGTAAGATAGCTAAAATCTGCCAAAGACTAAAATTGGGAAAAGGGTAAGTTTTTATTTGGTCAAGTAGTCTAATCACCCCCCCTCTAGACATACTTTCGATCCTACAAGTGGTATTAGAGCTTTGGTCTCCATTTGCTTTGATTTCCATAGCTTTTGGTGGTCATAGCCTTGGTTTCACAACCTAGGAGAGTATGGCGTCTAGCGAGGGAAATTATCACCGTAGAGGTCCTTACTTTGATGGTACTAATTTTGCTAGTTGGAAGCATAAGATGAAAATGCATATTCTTGGACATAACCCGCCGTTTGGGCAATTGTGTGTATTGGCTTGCAAGGTGAATTCTTTGATGGGAGAGAACCGAACCGTGAAGCTAGCGCGGAAGAGTTGAAGATGCTGCAATACAACGCTCAAGCTTGTGATATCCTCTTCAACGGATTGTGCCCCAAAGAATTCAAAAAAATCAGCTGTCTTGAGAATGCAAAGGAAATTTGGGATACTTTGATTGATATGCATCAAGGTACAGACTCCGTCAAGGAATCCAAGTTGGATGTGCTTCAAAGTCAACTTGATAAGTTCAAAATGAAGGATGGTGAAGGTGTCACTGAAATGTACTCTAGGCTTGCTCTTATCACAAATGAGATTGCCGACTTAGGTAGTGAAGAGATGACCGACAAATTCATCATCAAGAAGATCCTAAGAGTTTTGGACGGAAAATATGATACCGTATGCACATTGATCCAAATGATGCCCAATTACAAAGATCTCAAGCTAGCGGAAGTCATTGGAAGAATTGTTGCTCATGAGATGTCACTCAAGGATAAGGAAGAACTTCACAACAAGTCAAGTGGTGCTTACAAAGCCTCATGTGAAGCCCCCACATCATCAAGTGAGAAACAAACCTACAATGAAGAATTGAGCTTAACGGTGAAGAACTCCAACAAGTTCTACAAGAATAGAAGCAAAGAGAGAAGCTCCAAGTCAAGGTCCTACAATGACAAAAGATCTTCTAGTCGAGAGCGAAATTGCTACAATTGTGGGAGACTCGGACACTATTCCAATGAGTGTACGGCACCCTACAAAAGAAGAGAAGAATCACCCAAGATAAGAAGTAGAAGAGAAGAATCACCACCAAGAGAGAGGAGGAGTAGAGATGATTGTTATGAACGAAGAACATCCCGGAGAAGCAAGGATTCAGAAAGGAAGGACAAATCATCAAGGAGCTATACAAAACGAAGACATCAAGCTCATGTTGGTGAATGGGTATCCGGCTCCGACTCCGACAATCACTCCGAGAGAAGCTATCACTCCGACTCCGAATATACTCAAGATGAAGGTGTTGCCGGTCTAGCACTTGTGTCAACCAACTCCTACGAAATATTTGATTCACCAAATGAAGGACTCGGAATATGCTTCATGGCTAAAGGCCCAAAGGTAACACACCCCGAGTATGTTGATTTCAATAGTGATGAAGATAACTTGTTAAGTGATGATGATTTACTTATTGACAACTCTAGTGATGAATACTATGATGAAACGTCAATTAATCATGCTAATCAAGATAAAACGAATGACAATGATAAGGAGAAGATTGAGCTTCTAACTAAAGAACTAAACACTCTTAAGTTAGCTCATGAAACTATCTTAGAAGATCATCGAGAACTTTTAAGGACTCATGGGAAGTTACGCTTTGAAAAGCTCAACCTTGAGCAAGAGCATGAGTTCTTAAAGGCAATCAATGATGATCTCTGTAAGAAAAGTTCTTCTTACATTGCCAAGCGTTTACTCTTATCTACTTACATGCCTCAAGTCAAGTCTATTAACAAGAACAAGAAGGATTCTTCCTCTAGTAGTAACAATAATCATGCTAAATCCAATGTTGTTTCTTCTAGTAGTTCTCTTGATTCCACTAATGATTCTCTTAGCCAAGTTACACTTGAGCAAGAAAATAGCTTATTGAAGGGAATTATAGAGAAAGGTGTTTACAAAAGCCTTGTCGGGAGTAAGCAATTTGAGGAAATTATGCATAAGCAAGGAAGGCACCGGAAGAACCAAGGTGTTGGTTTTGAACGAAAGTTCAATGCCAATGGAGTTGAGTGGGAAGAAGATCAATACCCCAAGACGAAGTTTCTTCCTCAACAAGAGAAGTATGATCCTACTTCCTTCAAGGGAACACAAGCTCAAGATGATCTTCCACCACAAGACCACAAGAAAAAAGGCAAGGATAAGCTTCAAGAGGAGATTGATGCATTTGAAGAAGCTCCAAAGGCCTTGGTCAAGTGGGTTCCCAAGACTACGTCAAGCTCTACTTCATCTAGTATTACTACAACTCCAAGGATTCCCATCAAGATGATGTGGATCCCGAAGAAGAAGAACTAGAGAGTTCTCGAGGGTGACTCCGCCAACATATTTCACTCATATCATTTTGGCAACAACAAGTGCAATCAACTTTCACATCTTGCACTAGTTCAAGGAGTCACAAACCCTCTTGTTGGTAAGACAAGGGACAAGGTAACCTAATGTTTTCGTGGACATCATCTTGTGTGTGCATCACTCTATGTCTATGGATATCCTTGTTTGTTCCTTGTGGGACTAACCCATGTAGGTATTGAAAGTGCAACTCACTCCAAAGGATTGCTCCAAATGATCTTTATCAACATTGAGCATCCACATCTTCAACACCTACATGAAGTCATCATCGACAAAACCCAAGGTTAGTTCATCCCTCTTAGGGGATCTCACATCTAGGGGAGCTTTACTCTAAGAATTGAGTCAAAGCAACTCTAATGGTCCGAACACATCAATGCATTATGTAAAAGTGGTAACCCCACTTGAGCTTAAGCGATGAGTATGACCTATGATCAAATGTTCTCATTTGACTCCTAAGTCAATATACTCATATATAGATGACCTAGTCATCGCCAATTGCTTGATAGATGCTAGAATTGGTTGTGCATGCTTTGCCACATATTTCGTTTGCCATTTTATTGTGTGAGCATGTTGGTTGCATATTTTACTCATTCGAGGACATCCACTTGTTGCTTTGATTGATTGGTTTCTTTTTCTTTTTGCCAAGTGGATGGACAAGAATGCCTAAGAACCTTCTCTAGCTATCTATGCTTTTCTTGTCTCAAACTCTATTCATGCTACATCACAAAATTTGATCAAGTCAGATTCGAACCACTCTGTGAGGAGCACTCGGAATCCCCGATTTGTCATAGACTTAAACTTCCAAAACTTCTTTGTGCGTTTCGGTCTGACCAATTCTTCCATTTTGGTCATACCGAGATCACTAAGTCGATCTAGGTTTTCAATCTCAGTGCAACCGATTTGAACTTTTCGGTCACACCGAGTTGCTATAACTGTCAGCAGTTATGCCTCTCGGTGCCACCGAGTTGTTCCACTCGGTCACACCGACAGGGTCGGGCTATATATACCTACGGGAAAAAATTTGGAAACTTTCTCCGAACTCTTTCGCCCGCGCATAGCCCGCTCTGCCTCCAGGGTCTCCGGATCGTCCTCCTCGTCGCCAGCCGCCTCCAGTCGCTGGTCTCCGCTGCCGTCAACGGAAATCATCCCCGCCGTTGCCGCCGTAGCGAGTTCATCACCGAACTAGGGTATGGACTCGATCACTGTGCTATCCCCGTCTGATTCCTAGCACTTGTGTTCGCCATGAATCTTGCCACGATTGAAACTATCCTATCTTGTCAAAACACTCCATAGATTAGAGATGAATTGAAAATTTAGGGTTAGGTTTCCGCCGAAACCATCTCGGACCCACCGAGTTGAAGAACTCGGTTCCACCGATTTGGCTAAGGCCATTGCACATGTGATTCTCGGTCTGACCGAGAATTGCAAATCGGTGTGACCGAAGTTCAGACTTTGTGAAACCCTAGCAGTCTCGGTGCCACCGAACTGTGACTCGGTCTGACTGAGTTCACTAGTTTAGATTCCAAAAGCTGATTCGGTATCACCGAGTTTGCAAATCAGTTGATCCGAAATGCTTTCTGTGGAAAACTAAAACTAAGTTTTTGACTCATTCTTTTGCAAAAACCTCTGTATTTTGTGATGCTCATCCACTCTACTCATCTATATCTATTCACAGGGTCTGCAGTCAGTGTTTGCAACATGTTTGATCAAAGTGATAGCTAGAACAAGTCAGAGGAGCAGGTTCAAATGAGTGAGGGCACTAGTCCCTCTAGCAGCTCTGATGAGGGTAGCAGGAGCACCCCAAGCAACTTACCCAAAGCTGCCACCAGGGCCAGAAAGAAGAAAACCTCAGAATCTGAGGATGAAGACTATGTGGCAGTTGAGGATGAGGCCACTTCCAAGAAGAAGGTGCTCAAAAAGGAGTATGGCTCAGCTGCAACCACTAAGCCAGGAGTGCAGAAGAAGGCACCTGCAAGAAGGATTCCCACTTCCAAACCTAGGAAGGTTGCCACTGGAGAAACCATGAAGTTTACTATTGAGTCAGAAGATGAAGCTGTTAGCCAAGACAAAAAGAAAAAGAGAGTCAGAACCACTACTGCCAAAGTTCTTGGCAATCCCTCTATGAGGAGAGACTCTGAAGAAGAAGAAGAAGAAGAAGAGGTGGCTGCACTAGCACCCAAGGCTCAGAAGCTTATGGGTGATGCTACCAGGTCAGGGGCTGCTTCATCAAAGCCCAAAGAAGCACCCAAAGCTGCCTCCAAGCCCAAGACTGCACCTAAGAGGAATACCAGGAACATATCTGCTACTGAGAAGAACAAGGCCCCAGTGCCTGAAACTGTTGCTGAAGAGGAAGATTATGAAGAGCATGTCTTGAGAAAATTGAAGCCAAAAATTCCAGATCATAATGATGCTCATCCTGTGGCTAAGAACATGAAGCTGAGAAAGGATGCAGGCCTCAGACAATGGAGGTTGTCTGATCCTTATGCAGTCAGGAGGAGGATTGTTGTTGACTACAGGTTCCATACAAAGGAACAGCGGGATTTCTATGAGACAGTGTTGCTGGACAAGAAGCCAATAGTGTGTGACATGAGGTGGGTTGACTGGACCTACATGAAGGAGAATGAAGAACACTATCCTGGTGTGCATGACAGTTTCAGTGCTTGTGGAGTGGCAGACTTTGTTGCGCAGAAGCTCACAAAGTGGAATGATGAGCTCATAATGCAATTCTACTCCACAACACACTTCTTCCAGATGGCAGGATAGTATGGATGTCTGAAGGTACTAGGTACCAATCATCTATTGAAAAATGGGCAAATCTGATCAATGCACCCAAGGAGAAAGAGGATGACTTGGATGTCTATGCCAAGAAGAAGATGGATCACAATTCTATGGCACATATGTACAAGGAGATCCCAGATGCTGCTGTTGAAACACATAAGTTTGGATCAGTACTTTACCTTCTGTCAGGACTGCCAACCATCAACTGGATCCTCAGGCACACTCTCTTTCCCAAGTCAGGTGACCACAACATGATCAGAGGCCATGCAATAAATCTGCTACACTTATTTGATGTGCCACAGAAGTTCAAGGTCATGAGCCTTATAGTTGAAACTATCAAGAGGACAAAGAAATGACCAAAAGAGAAGTTGTGGGTATGCCCCACGATCCGTGGAGCTGATTAACTCCAAGATGGGCACTGACACATACTTGTTGGACAAGGATCGCATGCCTATCTATCCAGACTTTGAGGACAACCAAGTGGTTATGGATGAAGATGAACCATCTTCAGTGTATGCTCAAGCAAAGAAGGAGAAGGCAAGGACAGAGAAGGCTACCAAGATGCCAACAATGGAAGAGGCATCTCAGTACTTTTTGAAGAGCAAATAAGATCATCTTGGCTACTTGATTGCATCCACACTGAGGATTGAGAAGGGGCTGGCCACCTTGACTCAAAACCAGGAGAGCTTGGAGAGGATCATGGAGCAAAAGTTATATGACTTGGATGTGAAGGTAACTGAGATCCAGTCTTTTGTTGAGCAGCTTCAGGATGATATGCAAGAGAGGAAGGGTAAGATACCACTGATGCATTTGCCAGAGTGCCTAGAGCTCAGAGATCAGCTGCAGTGCTGCGATGCATACACCGAGCCACTTCATCTCGCACCAGCTACAGCTCCAAAGGTAACCAGCTCCAAAGACCTACACCTCCAGCCCCATCCACATCAACTGAAGTCTTCGTCCAAGGATCCATCTCTACACCACCACCTGAAGATCAAGCCTGAGAGACGATTTAGTGCTATGCATTTTCTATGAACTTTTTGGTAACTTGCTGCCAAAGGGGGAGAAAAATGTATAGATCATAGGCTTCGAGAGAGAGTGCTGCTTTTTATTCTCTCTTGCTTTGGTGGTTGAACTTTATTTGCTTGTTTGAGATACTTTATGTCTGTGTGATACCTGGATGATCATGTGTTTTATCATATGCTACATTTATGCTTGTTGGATGACATTATCCTTTTTATCTCTATATGATCATTCACTTTGCTTGGTGATGAGTGCATGTATTCAATTATTATCATTTTGAGCTCCACCAAGATGTATGTGACATGGAAGAGTAACCCATGAGCCTAACTCCTTGTGCATTTGCAGTCCAAAGCAAATCTTAAACTATGCACAAATTTAGGGGGAGCTCTTGCTTATCACATACTTCTCAAAGCGACAATGTTTTCAACTCTTATTATCATTTGTCGAAGCTTTGATCTATATGCTGTCATCAGTTACCAAAAAGGGGGAGATTGAAAGTGCAACTATCCCTAGGTGGTTTTGGTAATTGCTAACAACATATAGCTCATTGAGCTAATATTATTCCAAGATGAATATTTCAGGAAAAGCTCAATGAATGGCATGGCATGGATGAGAAAAGTGGACCCCTCAAAATGCTAAGGATAAAAGGATTGGCTCAAGCTCAAAAGCTCAAGACTCTACATTTTATATTTTAGTGATCCAAGATCACATTGAGTCTATAGGAAAAGCCAATACTATCAAGGAGGGATGAGGTATTGCTTAATGAGTTTCTTGCTCCATAGTGCTTAGTGATATGCTCCAAAACCCTCAACTACTTTCCCACATCCACATATGACCTAAACCAAAAGTCAAACTCGGCCCTACCTATTCTTTCTATCCGGCGCCACCGAGTTCAGATGTCATAGCCACTGCCACAAACCCTAGGCAAATCAGTCTCATCGATAGGGATCTTGGTCTCACCGAGATGGGATTGTAATCTCTCTGTTTCCCTTCGTAACGTTTCGGTACCACCGAGATGAGCGATCGGTCCCACCGAGATTGCAATGTAAACTCCCTGTTTCCTTTTCGTAACATTTCGGTCCCACCGAAATGAGCGAACCGGTCCCACCAAGTTTACCTGGCCAACTCTCTGGTTAGCTAAATACCAAAATTGGTCCTACCGAGTTTGTGTAATCGGTCTCACCGAGATTACGTTAAGCCCTAACCCTAACCATATCGGTCCTACCGAGTTGCATGTCGGTCCCACCGAAAATCCTAACGGTCACTAGATTTGCTGAATCGGTCCGACCGAGTTTCTCAATTCGGTCCCACCGAGTTTGGCAAGTTGTGTGTAACGGTTAGATTTTGTGTGGAGGCTATATATACCCCTCCACCTCCTCTTCATTCGTGGAGAGATCCATCGTAACAAACCTACACTTCCAACTTGTCGCTTCGAGAGAGAACCACCTACTCATGTGTTGAGGCCAAGATATTCCATTCCTACCATATGAATCTTGATCTCTAGCCTTCCCCAAGTTGCTTTCCACTCAAATCTTCTTTCCACCAAATCCAAATCCTGTGAGAGAGAGTTGAGTGTTGGGGAGACTATCATTTGAAGCACAAGAGCAAGGAGTTCATCATCAACACACCATTTGTTACTTCTTGGAGAGTGGTGTCTCCTAGATTGGCTAGGTGTCACTTGGGAGCCTCCGACAAGATTGTGGAGTTGAACCAAGGAGTTTGTAAGGGCAAGGAGATCACCTACTTGTGAAGATCTACACTGGTGAGGCAAGTCCTTCGTGGGCGACGACCATGGTGGGATAGACAAGGTTGCTTCTTCGTGGACCCTTCGTGGGTGGAGCCCTCCGTGGACTCGCGCAACCATTACCCTTCATGGGTTGAAGTCTCCATCAACGTGGATGTACGATAGCACCACCTATCGGAACCACGACAAAAACATCCGTGTCTCCAATTATGCGTTTGAATTCTCCAAACCCTTCCCTTTACATTCTTGCAAGTTGCATGCTTTACTTTCCGCTGCTCATATACTCTTTGCATGCTTGCTTGAATTGTGTTAGGATTGCTTGACTTGTGCTAAGATAGCTAAAATCCGCCAAAGACTAAAATTGGGAAAAGGATAAGTTTTTATTTGGTCAAGTAGTCTAATCACCCCCCCCCCCCTCTAGACATACTCTCGATCCTACACCCCTGCTCCTGCACCGACAAGAGTCTCCCGGGCCCAAGGCGCGCTCGGACTTGACTTAGCAGCGAAGCCAAATGGCAAGTGCGGAACGCCGCGGGCCCCCACAGCCTGCGGCCTTGGTCGCCGCGTGGCGGTTGATTGGACGTGCGCAGCTCCACTTCCCCATGCTGCCTCGGCAACTACCCTACTGACAAAAGGCTGGCCTGGGTGAGGCTTGCCTCCATTGCTCTCTTTCGCCTTGCTCCAGATACCCTTCCTTGGTCCCTTGCTTCCAAAATTTCTAGATCCGCTCCACTCATTCCCCTCCAGCGAGCAATGCCGCCCCGCAAGGTCAAGGTCGATGCGCTGCCGGCTTGGTATTCGCCGGCCCTGGATGCCCCCAGCTTGTTGGAGAAGAATCTACGCCACTTCTGGCGCTGATAGCCAGTCTTTGGAGGGCAGCGAGATGGGGGAGACCGAACTCCGGGCTGGCTCCGACGTGCCAGAGGCTAAGGGGAGAACCTTCTACCCCTTTGTCGGTGTCAAAACCGGCGGATCTCGGGTAGGGGGTCCCGAACTATGCGTCTAGGCGGATGGTAACAGGAGACAAGGGACACGATGTTTTTACCCAGGTTCGGGCCCTCTCGATGGAGGTAATACCCTACTCACTGCTTGATTAATATTGATGATATGGGTAGTACAAGAGTGGATCTACCACGAGATCAAGGAGGCTAAACCCTAGAAGCTAGCCTATGGTATGATTGTTGTTCGTCCTCACGGACTAAAAACCCTCCGGTTTATATAGACACTTTGGATAGGTTAGGGTTACACAGAGTCGGTTACAATGGTAGGAGATCTAGATATCCAGACGCCAAGCTTGCCTTCCACGCCAAGGAAAGTCCCATCCGGACACGGGACGAAGTCTTCAATCTTGTATTTTCATAGTCTTGGAGTCCGGTCAGGACGATAGTCCCGCTATCCGGACACCCCTAGTCCGGACTCCCTCAAGAGCCCCGAACCAGGCTTCAATGACGATGAGTCCGGCGTGTTGATTGTCTTCGCATTGCGAGGCGGGTTCTTCTCCAAATTCCATATACCCGTCGAATAGTGTCCGCTTCGATAAATGCTGCGCTCCTCAACCTGCGCCCAATAATGGCCGTCTTCCACGTGTTTGAATGAATGCGAAAAGCCAGGGTATTTTTACAATTACCCCCTAGCCACGCAAATGAGCCGCTTACAAAAGGGGCAAGGATCTAGATCTGAGTTACACCACCCCCCCTTTGCGAGCTTTCATCGGAGCGCCTTTGACCAAAGCCCATTCCATCATGGACAGTCGACGCGGCTCCTCCTCTCGCGCTCCCAAATTTCAGCCAGAAATTGGGAAAGATGCTCGGTCCGCATAGCGAGCTAGTTATACTCCAAGCCAAGGGATTTCTCCCTCCGGCCTTCATGGTTCCGGTTCGAGCCGTATTTGCCACCTACAAGGGCGGAAAGCAAGCGGAGAGCATCCCCGATCCCTCTAAAGGAGAGCGGGTGTGCTTCATCTCTTATCTAGTAAGAGGACTCGGATTTCCAATCCATCCGCTTTCTCCGGGGCTCTTGGAGTTCTCTGACCTCCAACTGCACCATCTTACTCCTGCCTCCATCTTGCACATTGCTGGCTTCGTGGCCCTTTGCGAACTGTTCCTGGGCGTCGAGGCTCATTTCGGGCTGTGGAAGAGAATATTCTGCCTAGTACCCCGTTCTCATGAGGGGTCAATATATCAAGTGGGCGGAGCCGAGCTATGGCGCATCGCCGGGACCGGATACCTGTCCGGAACCCCAAAGAAGGCGTCCGAAGACCGGGCCTTGAATAGTTTTACATGGAGGTCGTCCCGCTGCCGGATCCTGTTTGGATCGGCCTTCCGGAGTTCAGCAATGCTCCTCTGAAGAAGCGCCTAAGCTGGCGCCCTCGGAGCCCCCGGAGAGAAGATGACCGGGATGTCCGTTATTTGATGAGCCGAATAAGGTTACTGGCTCATGCCGGATTGACCATGACATGAGTCATGGCAATCTGCATTATGAGAGGAGTGCAGCCGCTCGATCTGAGGCCACCCCATGTGGGACTTCAACGGGAAGACGACGCCACCCGCCATGGCCGCAAAGGGCGAGGATCGGTCACCGAACTGGTGAAGATCTTATGCGCCATGTACAAAGGAGAGGAGGAGGATTTCCTCCGTGTCAACCCACTGAAGGAGTTTTCTTCGAATAATCCTTGAAGCTGGGTAAGCAAACATCCTTGTGACCTGTCCGATCCATATTCCCGTAGTTAAATATCTCATTTCATGGTTTTTGCGCAGGAACTGCGCCGGATCAGGAGAAGATACACAGCCCGCCCCCACAACCCGAGGATCCGGAGCGGTCCCTCGATCCAACCTCCGAAGAGGATCTGGACATAACGGTGGAGTTGATCGACGGGGTGTTCTACCAACTTAGCATCGACAATGCTTTGGTTGCCATTACGGCCGATTACCCCGGAATACTTCCAGCCCCACAGGTAACTGAGACCAAGATCCCAAAACCCTGATAATGACCCATCCGTGCTTATTTTTGATCACCGTACACCAATGGTGTTTCGCAGGGGGTACCTTCGAGGCGGGAAGCCGAGCCTGCGGTGGCTGGCCAACAAGGGGCAGCGCGGCCCCGCAGGTTAAAAAGAAGTGCGGTCCGGATCAAAACTCCGCCGCAACGGTATGGCATGTCATCATACTCCCAAGATTGATTCCTGGAAGGCGTACTAACGCTGATGCTCTTTTCAGGAAAAAGAGCGCTTGCCGGACTGAGTCTGGAGAGGCTGCCGATCGAACCTTCACCGGACAAGCTCCAAAGCCGGGTCCGGAGGCTGAGGCAAGCACGAGACGTCCGTCGGATGCTCCTCCGACAGAGGATGCCGACAGGTTGTCCGCCACCAACTCCGAGGTGGAGAGCACCTTGAATCATAGGCGCCGCCGGACAGTTCTTTGTGACGCGTGTTTCTCCCAAGAGGCCTTGAATGCCTTTGATTCAGGAGATGCGCACCTCCGTGCCGCTCAAGATGGTCTAGCGAGCCACGGAGCGGTATGTGAAGGACATACGGTAAGGAAATTTGACGATTATATATGCCAAGAGCCCCGAGACTTAAAATAGTTAGAATAACTGATTTAAGGATCATTTTGTTATCTGAGGATCTTACAAAAAAGAATACCCGACTATCCCAGAGCTGGAAGAGTGCAGGGCCCAACTTGAGGCCGCACTAGCCGCTCTGAGGAGCCACAAAGACCCCCTCTGGTAATATACGCTTCAGAAGATAAATAATTTATGAAGTGCGGCGGGTGTGTAAATCTGACAAAAACATTGCAGATGGCGCCAGACTAGATCCGGACAAGCAACAGCTCTTACGCCAGTTAAAGGCCGGCGAGAGCGTGCTTACGAGGGTGCGGCAGAGAAGGATAACCTCCAAGGCGCCAACACCAAGCTGGGCGAGGAACTAAAGGGCGTTCGTGCCCGGTTAGCTGACTCCGTAAAGGAGAATCGGTAACCGTCGCGGCATTTTCAGTAAGTGCTTGAGCGAACTTTGAAAAGAGTTCGGCGAGGAAGGCCACTAACATAAACATGTTTGTAGGTTTGCTCACAGGTCGTCCTGAGGAGGAGATGCCCAATTCTTTGGGTGATCTGCTTCCCGAACTGCGTTAGCTGCACGAACGAGTCCGACAGGTGATGAAAGGAGACGAACTTGGAGTCCGGCACTTAGGCGTCGAAACTTCGTAGACGGGCTGCGTTCCATGGGTTCGGCTCGAGTCGGTTATCCGATGCGTTTCGCAGACGGTATGCTCCGCCGGTCAGGACCTGGTCGATGATGAAGGGACCTTCCCATTTGGGCTTGAGTTTGTCCTTTTTCTTGTCTGGCAGCGTAGAACTAGTTCGCCAACGTTATAAGCTTTGGCCCGTACTTCCCTGCTTTGATATCTTCGAGCCTGCTGTTGATAGAATGCGGAACGAGCTTTTGCCACGTCGCGCTCCTCCTCCAGTGCGTCCAAACTGTCCTGCCGATCGAGCTCGGCTTCTCTTTCTTCAGACATGCGTACGCGAGGTGAGTCATGTATTATGTCGCAGGGCAATACTGCCTCTGCGCCGTACACCATGAAGAATGGTGTAAATCCAGTAGTACGATTCGGCGCGGTCCGCAGCCCCTAGAGTACGGAGTCGAGCTCCTCGACCCAGTGCGTGTTAGATTCCTGGAGGGACCGCACTAGTCTGGGTTTAATGCCGCTCATGATTAGACCGTTTGCCCGTTCCACTTGGCCGTTGGTTTGAGGGTGATAGGCGAGGCGTGTCGAGCTTGATGCCCATGTTTTTGCACCATGATTTGACCTCGTCGGCCGTGAAGTTGGTGCCATTATCAGTGATGATACTGTGGGGGACACCGTAACGGTGCACTACCCCTGATATCAAGTCTATCACTGGTCCGGATTCGGCCGTTTTCACAGGCTTGGCCTCTATCCATTTGGTGAATTTATCCACCATGACCAATAGGTACTTTTGCTTGTGGGTTCCTCCCTTGAGGGGTCCAACCATGTCAAGCCCCTGCATCATGACGGCGGTGATGGGTATAGTTTTAAGGCGGTGGGTGGCATGTGGCTTTGGTTAGCAAAAGCTGGCAACCGACGCATCGTTGGACTAAGTCCTGCGCATCTGCCCGGGCCGTCGGCCAATAAAATCCTGTATGGAAGGCCTTGCCTACAAGGGCTCGGGCTGCGGCGTGGTGCCCACCTAGTCCGGCATGAATTTCAGCCAGGAGGTTTCGCCCTTCCTCTTCGGAGATACACCTTTGAAGGACTCCGGTAGTGCTTTTCTTATAAAGCTCTCCCTCATGGACTTTATAGGCTTTAGAGCGCCGTACTATGCAACGAGCCTCATTTTGGTCTTCGGGGAGTTCCTGCCTAGTTAGGTAGGCTAGGAATGGTTCCGTCCACGGGGCGATAACCGCCATTATTTCGTGAGCAGAGGGTGTTATCTCGGGAGCCTCCGGTTGTGTCAGAGTGTTCGGCGTCAGGCGGTGCGGTTGGGTCCGGATTGTTATTGCTGGACTCCCCTTCCCATAGTACGGATGGCTTGAACAGCCGTTCCAAAAAGATATTGGGTGGGACGGCATCGCGTTTTGCACCGATGCGCGCCAATATATCCGCCGCCTGGTTGTTATCCCGGGCTATATGATGAAATTCGAGCCCTTCGAACCGTGCTGACATTTTTAGGACCGCATTGCGGTATGCTGCCATTTTCGGATCTTTGGCGTCAAAGTCTCCGTTTATTTGAGATATTGCGAGGTTTGAATCGCGCACCTCTAGGCGTTGAATGCCCATGGAGACGCCATCCGGAGGCCGTGCGAAGGGCCTCGTATTCGCTACGTTGTTGGAGTCCGTATACATTATCTGAAGGGCGTATTGAACTGTGTCCCCGATTGGGGACGTCGAGACGACGCCAATTTCCCAGGCCAGCCAACATTTTGGAGCCGTCAAAGTGCATGATCCAATTGGAGTATCTATTGTACTCTTTAGGGAGTTCGGCTTGATCCATTCGCCACGCGAAGTCGGCCAAAACCTGCGACTTAATAGCTCGTCGTGGCTTATAAGTTATGTCGAATGGGAGGAGCTCTATGGCCCATTTAGCAATCCGGCCCGTCGCGTCATGATTGTTTATAATGTCATTAAGAGGTACTTGAGGCTACCGTTATCGAACACTCTTGAAAGTAGTGTCGCAGCTTCCGGATGCCATGAACACCGCGTATGCTATCTTTTGATAGTGTGGGTACGGGACTTGCATGGAGTTAGGACGGTGGACACATAATAAACGGTTTTTGAATAGGGAACCGGTGTCCGTCCGTTCTCGTTCGACAACGAGCACCGTCTTGACAACTTGATGTGTTGCGGCGATGTATAATAGCATCGGTTCGCCCACGTTGGCCAGACCGGATTTGTTGCCAAAATGGCCTTTATTTCTTCGAGTCCGGCCGTGGCGGCATCCGTCCACTCGAAGTGTTTGGTGCGGCGGAGGAGGCGGTAAAGAGGTAAAGCCTTTTCTCCTAAACGGGAGATAAAGCGGCTTAGAGCCGCTACGCGTCCCGTCAATTTTTGTTTTTTTTAGAGGTCTTTTGGAATATCCAATTGTGACAGAGCTCGAATCTTGGCTGGGTTTGCTTCAATTCCTCTACCGGACACAATGAAGCCCAGGAGCTTTCCGGCGAGAACGCCAAGACGCATTTTCCGGATTGAGCTTGATGTCATATTTTCAAGATTGTCGAATGTGAGCCACAAGTCGTCTACTCGAGATTCGACGTGCCTGGTTTTGATGACCATGTCATCTACATATGCTTCCACCGCTTTTGCCGATCTGGTTTGCGGACATGTATACGAATCATGCGCTGATATGTTGCGCCGGCGTTTTTGAGCCCAAAGGGCATTGTGTTGAAGCAGAACGAGCCGTATGGAGTGATGAATGTTGTTGCAGCTTGGTCTGGCTCCGCCATCTTGATTTGGTGGTAGCCAGAGTATGCGTCGAGGAAGCACAATGAATCGTGTCCTGCTGTAGCGTCAATGATTCGATCAATTCGAGGGAGGGGGAAGGGATCCTTTGGGCAAGCCTTATTAAGGTCTTTGAAATCAACACATAGGCGCCAGGATTTATCCTTCTTTGGTACCATCACCAGTTTGCTAGCCAGTCCGGATGTTTTATATCTACGATGAATCCGGCCTCCAAAAGTTTGGCTAGCTCCTCTCCCATGGTGCATCTCTTGGGTTCGGAAAAGCGCCAAGAGCCTGTTTGACTGGCTTGAATCCTTTTAGGATGTTTAGGCTGTGCTCGGCCGGTGACGTGGGATTCTGGCATGTCTCAAGGGTGCCGAGCAAAGATGTCCCGATTTTACGGTAGAAATTCTCATAGTCTGGCGTCTACATCAGGGTTTAATTGTGCCCCGATGGAGGTCGTCTTTCTTGAGGTCCGTTGGGTGGACTTGGAATTTTACTATTTCATCCGCTGGTTTAAAAGAGGTGGACTTGGATCTTTTATCAAGTATCACATCGTCCCTGTTCACCGTGGAGCGCATCGCGGTGAGTTCCTCGGCCGCTAGTGAAGGAAATATGCCCTAGAGGCAATAATAAAGTTATTATTTATTTCCTTATTTCATGATAAATGTTTATTATTCATGCTATAATTGTATTAACCGGAAACATGATACATGTGTGAATACATAGACAAACATATAGTCACTAGTATGCCTCTACTTGACTAGATCATTAATCAAAGATGGTTATGTTTCCTAACCATAGACATGTGTTGTTATTTGATTAATGGGATCACATCATTAGGAGAATGATGTGATTGACATGACCCATTCCGTTAGCCTAGCACTTGATCGTTTAGTATATTGCTATTGCTTTCTTCATGACTTATACATGTTCACCGTAACTATGAGATTATGCAACTCCCGTTTACGGAGGAACACTTTAGGTGCTACCAAGCGTCACAACGTAATCGGGTGATTATAAAGGAGTACTACAGGTGTCTCCAAAGGTACATGTTGGGTTGGCGTATTTTGAGATTAGGTTTTGTCACTCCGATTATCGGAGAGGTATCTCTGGGCCCTCTCGGTAATGCACATCACTATAAGCCTTGCAAGCAATGTAACTAATGAGTTAGTTACGGAATGATGCATTACGTAACGAGTAAAGAGACTTGCCGGTAACGAGATTGAACTAGGTATCGGATACCGACAATCGAATCTCGGGCAAGTAACATACCGATGACAAAGGGAACAACGTATGTTGTTATGCGGTTTGACCGATAGAGATCTTCGTAGAATATGTAGGAGCCAATATGAGCATCGAGGTTCCGCTATTGGTTATTGACCAAGAATAGTTCTAGGTCATGTCTACATAGTTCTCGAACCCGCAGGGTCCGCACGCTTAAGGTTTCGATGGCGATGCTTATATTATGAGTTTATGAGTTTTGATGTACCGAAGGAGTTGAGTCCCGGATGAGATCGGGGACATGATGAGGAGTCTCGAAATGGTCGAGACGTAAAGATCGATATATTGGACGACTATATTCGAAGTTCGGAAAGGTTCCGAGTGATTCGGGTATTTTTCGGAGTACCGAAGAGTTACGGGAATTCGCCGGGAGTATATGGGCCTTATTGGGCCATACGGGAATAGAGGAGAGAGGCCAAAGGAAGGAGGCTGCGCACCCCTCTGGTCCGAATTGGACAAGGCGCAGCCCCTTTTCCTTATTCCTCTCCCCTCTTTCCCCTTCTCCTACTCCAACAAGGGAGGTGGAATCCTCCTAGGACTAGGGAGTCCTAGTAGGACTCCACACTTGGCGCGCCCCCTCCTAGGGCCGGCCTCCTCCCCCCTTGCTCCTTTATATACGGGGGTAGTGGGGCACCCCATGACACACACAAGTTGATCTACGGATCGTTCCTTAGCCGTGTGCGGTGCCCCCCTCCACCATATTCCACCTCGGTCATATCGTCGCGGAGTTTAGGCGAAGTCCTGCGTCGGTAGAGAATCATCATCGTCACGCGCCGTCGTCTTGTGGAACTCATCCCGACACTTTGCTGGATCGGAGTCCGGGATCGTCATCGAGCTGAACGTGTGCTGAACTTCGGAGGTGTCGTGCGTTCGGTACTTGGATCGGTAGGATCGTGAAGGCGTCTGACTACATCAACCGCGTTGTCATAATGCTTCCGCTTACGGTCTCACGAGGATCGTGGACTACACTCTCCCCTCTCGTTACTATGCATCACAATGATCTTGCGTGTGCGTAGGATTTTTTATGAAATTACTACTTTCCCCAACAGTGGCATCCGAGCCAGGTTTTATGCGTAGATGTCATATGCACGAGTAGAACACAAGTGAGTTGTGGGCGATACAAGTCATACTGCTTACCAGCATGTCATACTTTGGTTCGGCGGTTTTGTGAGATGAAGCGGCCCGGACCGACATTACGCGTACGCTTACGCGAGACTGGTTTCACCGCTGCGAGCACTCGTTTCTTAAAGGTGACTGGCGGGTGTCTGTCTCTCTCACTTTAGTTGAACCGAGTGTGGCTACGCCCGGTCGTTGCGAAGGTTAAAACAGCACCAACTTGACAAACTATCATTGTGGTTTTGATGCGTAGGTAAGAACGGATCTTGCTCAGCCCGTAGCAGCCACGTAAAATATGCAACAACAAAGTAGAGGACGTCTAACTTGTTTTTGCAGGGCATGTTGTGATGTGATATGGTCAAGACGTGATGCTATATTTTATTGTATGAGATGATCATGTTTTGTAACTGAAGTTATCGGCAATCGGCGAGAGCCATATGGTTGTCACTTTATTGTATGAAATGCAACGCATACTGTAATGCTTTACTTTATCACTAAGCGGTAGCGATAGTCGTAGAAGCATAAGATTGGCGAGACGACAATGATGCTACGATGGAGATCAAGGTGTTGCGCCGGTGGCGATGGTGATCACGACGGTGCTTGAGATGGAGATCACAAGCACAAGATGATGATGGCCATATCATATCACTTATATTGATTGCATGTGATGTTTATCCTTTATGCATCTTATCTTGCTTTGTTTGTGGTAGCATTATAAGATGATCTCTCACTAAATATCAAGAAGTGTTCTCCACAGTATGCACCGTTCTGCGAAAGTTCTTCGTCTTTGAGACACCACGTGATGATCGGGTGTGATAGGCTCTACGTTCAAATACAACGGTGCAAAACAGTTGCACACGCCGAATACTCGAGTTAAACTTGGCGAGCCTAGCATATAACAGATATGGCCTCGGAACACGGAGACTGAAAGGTCGAACGTGAATCATATAGTAGATATGATCAACATAGTGATGTTCACCATTGAAACTACTCCATCTCATGTGATGATCGGACATGGTTTAGTTGATATGGATCACGTAATCACTTAGAAGATTAGAGAGATGTCTATCTAAGTGGGAGTTCTTAAGTAATATGATTAATTGAACTTTAAATTTATCATGAACTTAGTCCTGGTAGTATTTTGCAAATTATGTTGTAGATCAATAGCTCGCGTTGTTGCTTCCCTATGCTTTTATATGTTTGTTTTGATATGTTCCTAGAGAAAAATTATGTTGAAAAATGTTAGTAGCAATGATGCGGATTGGATCTGTGATCTGAGGTTTATCCTCATTCTTGCTGCCTGTAAGAATTATGTCCTTGATGCACCGCTAGGTAGCAGACCTATTGCGAGAGCGGATGCGGGCGTTATGAGCGTTTGGCTAGCTCAATATGATGACTACTTGATAGTTTAGTGCACCATGCTTAACGGCTTAGAATCGGGACTTCAAAGGCGTTTTGAGCGTCATGGACCATATGAGATGTTCCAGGAATTGAAGTTAATATTTCAAGCAAATACCCGAGTTGAGAGATATGAAGTCTCCAACAAGTTCTATAGCTAAAAGATGGAGGAGAATCGCTCAACTAGTGAGCATGTACTCAGATTGTCTGGGTACTTCAATCGCTTGAATCAAGTAGGAGTTAATCTTACAGATAAGATAGTGATTGACATAATTCTCTAGTCACCATCACTAAGTTACTAGAACTTCATGATGAACTATAGTATGCAAGGGATGACGAAAACGATTCCCGAGCTCTTCGTGATGTTGAAATCGATGAAGGTAGAAATCAAGAAAGAGCATCAAGTGTTGATGATTGACAAGACCACTAGTTTCAAGAAAAGGGCAAAGGGAAAGAAAGGGAAACTTCAAGTAGAATGATAAACAAGTTGTCACTCCCGTGAAGAAGACCAAAGCTGGACCAAAGCCTGAAACTGAGTGCTTACACTGCAAAGGATATGGTCCTTTGGAAGCGAAATACCACGAATATTTGGTGGATAAGAAGGATGGCAAAGTGAACAAGGGTATATTTGATATACTGAGTTATTGATGTGTGCCTTACTAGTGTTTATAGTAGCCCCAGTATTTGATACTTGTTCGGTTGCTAAGATTAGTAATTCGAAACAGGAGTTACAGAATAAACAGAGACTAGTTGAAAGGGAAGTGACGATGAGTGTTGGAAGTAGTTCCAATATTGATATGATCATCATCGCACACTCCCTATACCTTCGGGATTAGTGTTAAACCTAAATAAATGTTATTTGGCGTTTGCGTTGAGCATGAATATGATTTGATCATTTTTATTGCAATACGGTTATTCATGTAAGTTAGAGAATAATTATTGTTCTGTTTACATGAATAAAACCTTCTATGGTCATACACCCAATGAAAATGGTTTTGTTGGATCTCGATCGTGTGATACACATATTCATAATATTGAAACCAAAAGATGTAAAGTTAATAATGATAGTGCAACTTATTTGTGGCACTGCCGTTTAGGTCATATTGGTGTAAAGCGCATGAAGAAACTCCATACTGATGGGCTTTTGGAATCACTTGATTACGAATCACTTGGTACTTGCGAACCGTGCCTCATGGGCAAGATGACTAAAACGCCGTTCTCTGGAACTATGGAGCGAGCAACTTATTTGTTGGAAATCATACATACTGATGTTTGTGGTCCAATGAATGTTGAGGCTCATGGGTATCGTTATTTTCTCACCTTCACAGATGATTTGAGCAGATATGGGTATATCTACTTGATGAAACATAAGTCTGAAACATTTGAAAAGTTCAAAGAATTTCAGAGTGAAGTGGAAAATCATCGTAACAAGAAAAATAAAGTTTCTACGATCTGATCGTGGAGATAAATATTTGAGTTACGAGTTTGGTCTTCATTTGAAACAATGTGAAATAGTTTAGCAACTCACGCCATATGGAACACCACGGCATAATGGTGTGTCCGAAAGTCGTAACCGCACTTTATTGGATATGGTGCGATCTATGATGTCTCTTATCGGTTTACCACTATCGTTTTGGGGTTATGCATTAGAGACAATTGCATTCACGTTTAATAGGGCACCATCTAAATCCGTTGAGGCGACACCGTATGAACTATGGTTTAACGGTAAACCTAAGCTGTCGTTTCTTAAAGTTTGGAGTTGTGATGCTTATGTGAAAAAGTTTTCACCGATAAGCTCGAACCCAAATCGGAGAAGTGCGTCTTCATAGAATACCCAAAGGTAACTATTGGGTACACCTTCTATCACAGATCCGAAGGTAAGTTATTCATTGCTAAGATGGATCCTTTCTAGAGAAGAAGTTTCTCTCGAAAGAAGTGAGTGGGAGGAAAGTAGAACTTGATGAGGTAATTGTACCTTCTCCCTTATTGGAAATTAGTTCATCACGTAAATCAGTTCGGTGATTCCTACACCAATTAGTGAGGAAGTTAATGATGATGATCATGAAACTTCAGATCAAGTTGCTACCAAACCTCGTAGGTCTTCCAGAGTAAGATCCGCACTAGTGAATACGGTAATCATGTTCGGAAGTCATGTTACTAGACCATGATGAACCTACGAACTATGAGGAAGCGATGATGAGCCCAGATTCCGTGAAATGGCTTGAGGCCATGAAATCTGAGATAGGATCCATGTATGAGAACAAAGTATGGACTTTGATTGACTTGCTCGATGATCAGCAAGCCATGTTAAATAAATGGATCTTCAAGAGGAAGACGGACACTGATAGTAGTGTTACTATCTACAAAGCTCGACTTGTTGCAAAAGGTTTTCGACAAGTTCAAGGTGTTGACTACAATGAGATTTTCTCAACTCTAGCGTTGCTTAAAGTCTGTCCGAATCATGTTAGCAATTGCCACATTTTATGAAATCTAGCAAATGGATGTCAAAACAACATTCTTTAATGGATTTATTAAAGAAGAGTTGTATATGATGCAACCGAGAAGGTTTTGTCAATCCTAAAGGAGCTAACAAAATGTGCAAGCTCCAAATGATCCATCTATGGACTGGTGCAAGCATCTCGAGTTGGAATACACGCTTTGATAAGTTGATCAAAGCATATAGTTTTATCTGAGACTTGCGGTGAAGCCTGTATTTACAATAAAGTGAGTGGGAGCACTACCGCCTTTTGATAAATATATGTGAGTAACATATTGTTGATCGAAATGATGTATAATTTTTACGGAAAGCATAAAGGAGTATTTGAAAGGAGTTCTTTAAAGAAAGACCTCGATAAAGCTACTTACATATTGAGCATCAAGATCTATTGAGATAGATCAAGACGCTTGATAAGTTTTCAATAAGTACATACCTTGTCAAGATTTTGAAGTAGTTCAAAATGGAGCAGTCAAAGAAAAGTTCTTGCTGTGTTGCAAGCGTGTGAAATTGAGTAAGACTCAAATCCCGACCACGACGAGAAAATAGAAAAGAGAATGAAAGTCATTCCCTATGCCTCGATCATAGGTTCTATAAAGTATGCTATGCTATGTACCGGACCTATTGTATACCTTGCTCTGAATTTGGCAAGGAGTACAATAGTGATCTAGGAGTAGATCATCGGACATTGGTCAAGAACATCCTTAGTGAGGACTAAGGAAATATTTCTCGATTATGGAGGTGATAAAAGAGCCCGTCGTAAAGAGTTACATCGATGCAAGCTTTTTACACTGATCCGGATGACTCTAAGTCTCAATCTGGATACATATTGAAAGTGGGAGCAATTAGCTAGAGTAGCTCCGTGCGAGCATTGTAGACATAGAATATTTGCAAAATACATACGGCTCAATATGACAGACCCGTTGACTAAGCTTCTCTCACGAGCAAAACATGATCATACCTTAGTACTCTTTGGGTGTTAATCACATAGCAATGTGAACTAGAATATTGACTCTAGTAAACCCTTTGGGTGTTGGTCACATGACGATGTGAACTATGGGTGTTAATCACATACAGATGTGAATATTAGTGTTGAATCACATGATGATGTGAACTAGATTATTGACTCTAGTGCAAGTGGGAGACTGAAGGAAATATGCCACAGAGGCAATAATAAAGTTATTATTTATTTCCTTATTTCATGATAAATGTTTATTATTCATGCTAGAATTATATTAACCGGAAACATGATACATGTGTGAATACATAGACAAACATATAGTCACTAGTATGCCTCTACTTGACTAGCTCATTAATCAAAGATGGTTATGTTTCCTAACCATAGACATGTGTTGTTATTTGATTAATGGGATCACATCATTAGGAGAATGATGTGACTGACATGACCCATTCCGTTAGCCTAGCACTTGATCGTCTAGTATATTGCTATTGCTTTCTTCATGACTTATACATGTTCCTGTAACTATGAGATTATGCAACTCCCGTTTACCGGAGGAACACTTTGGGTGCTACCAAACGTCACAACGTAACTGGGTGATTATAAAGGAGTACTACAGGTGTCTCCAAAGGTACATGTTGGGTTAGCGTATTTCGAGATTAGGTTTTGTCACTCCAATTATCGGAGAGGTATCTCCGGCCCTCTCGGTAATGCACATCACTATAAGCCTTGCAAGCAATGTAACTAATGAGTTAGTTACGGAATGATGCATTACGTAGCGAGTAAAGAGACTTGCGGTAACGAGATTGAACTAGGTATTGGATACCGACGATCGAATCTCGGGCAAGTAACATACCGATGACAAAGGGAACAACGTATGTTGTTATGCGGTTTGACCGATAAAGATCTTCGTAGAATATGTATGAGCCAATATGAGCATCCAGGTTCCGCTATTGGTTATTGACCAAGAATAGTTCTAGGTCATGTCTACATAGTTCTCGAACCCGTAGAGGGTCCGCAACGCTTAAGGTTTCGATGGCGATGCTTATATTATGAGTTTATGAGTTTTGATGTACCGAAGGAGTTCGAGTCCCGGATGAGATCGGGGACATGACGAGGCGTCTCGAAATGGTCGAGACGGAAAGATCGCTATATTGGACGATTATATTCGGACTTCGGAAAGGTTCCGAGTGATTCGGGTATTTTTCAGAGTACCAAAGAGTTACGGGAATTCGCCGGGGAGTATATGGGCCTTATTGGGCCATACAGGAATAGAGGAGAGAGGCCAAAAGGAAGGAGGCCTATGCCCCCCCTCTGGTCCGAATTGGACAAGGGGCGCAACCCTCCTTTCCTTCTTCCTCTCCCCTCTTTCCCCTTCTCCTACTCCAACAAGGGAGCTGGAATCCTACTAGGACTAGGGAGTCCTAGTAGGACTCCACACTGGCGCGCCCCCTCCTAGGGCGGCCTCCTCCCCCTTGCTCCTTTATGCTCACAGGCAGGGGCACCCCATGACACACACAAGTTGATCTACGGATCGTTCCTTAGCCGTGTGTGGTGCCCCCCTCCACCATATTCCACCTCGGTCATATTGTCGCGGAGTTTAGGCGAAGTCCTGCGTCGGTAGAGCATCATTATCGTCACCACGCCGTCGTGCTGACAGAACTCATCCCCGACACTTTGCTGGATCGGAGTCCGGGGATCGTCATCGAGCTGAACGTGTGCTGAACTCGGAGGTGCCGTACGTTCGGTACTTGGATCGGTCGGATCGTGAAGGCGTGCGACTACATCAACCGCGTTGTCATAACGCTTCCGCTTACGGTCTCACGAGTGCGTGGACAATACTCTCCCTCTCGTTGCTATGCCATCACCATGATCTTGCGTGTGCGTAGGAATTTTTTGAAATTACTCGTTCCCCAATAACTAGGGCTTGGATAGTGCCTCGAGGGCTAGTGTGGCTGTCTTATTTTGGTAGCGGTGCTATGTTAGGATCACTAGCGAGAGTGATGATTCCGTTGGGACCGGGCATTTTAAGCTTCATGTACCCATAATGGGGTATAGCTTGAAAAATTGTGAATGCCTCTCGTCCTAATAAAGCATGATATCCGCTGTTGAGCAGGGGCCACTTGAAATGTGACCTCCTCGAACCTGTAATTGTCCGGAGCGAACACTCGTCGGCGTGATTTTTCCTGTGCAGTATGCTTCCGGTGAGGATTATTCCTCTAAAGGTTGTCTTTGCTTAGCTCAATGCGGTTCCGTCTATTTCCATTTTCGGAGGGTTTCCTCATAGATGAGGTTTAGTCGTTGCCGCCATCCATGAGTACCTTAGTAGTGAAAATGCGTCTACTATCGATTTGAGGACCAATGCGGTGGTGCGGGCAGTTCGAATTTAGGTTAAATCACGGCATTGAAGGTAATAGCTGTGTCACTCCATGGATTTATTGTTGCTACTTGGTAGACTAAGGCAAGAATGCGGAGGTGTCGGTTTCGCTTGTTATTTGATTCGAAAGTCTCGAGCAGTGGCCAAAGGTGTTAATAGTCTTGAGACTTTCGCATCAAATAACATGCGGAAATGAACACTCGCAACCTTGCGAAGTCTACCAAGTAGCAACAATAAATCCATGGAGGACACGGCTATTACCTTTAATGCCGCGATTTAACCCAAATTCAACAGCCCGAGCACCAGCCGCATTGGTCCTCGATCCAATAGTGGATTTGCCGCTTTACCAAGGTACTCATGGATGGCGGCAATGACTAAACCTCATCTATGAGGAAACCCTCCGAAAAATGGAAATAGATCGAACTGCATTGAGCGAAGCATCACAACCTTTAGAGGAATAATCCCTAGCCGGAAGCATGCTGCACAGAAAAATCACATCGGACGTAGTGTTCGCTCACGGACAATTACAGTCCGAGGAGGTCACATTTCAAGTGGCCCCTGCTCAGCGGATATCACGCTTTATTAGGGCGAGAGGCATTCACAATTTTTCAAGCTATACCCCATTATGGGTACATGAAGCTTAAAATGCCCGGACCTAACGGAATCATCACTCTTGCTAGTGATCCTAACTCAGCGCCGCCCTCGAGGCACTATCCAAGCCCGAGGAACTCACTGTGATGCGCTACACGGTGAACAGGGGCGATATGATACTTGATAAAAGATCCAAGTCCACCTCTTTTAAAGCAGCGGATGAAATAGTCAAATTCCAAGTCCACCCAGCGGACCACCGCAAGACGGCCTCCATCGGGCACAATTAAACCCTGATGTAGACGCCGCACTACGAGAATTTCTACGAGAAAACTGGGACATTTTTGCCTGGCACCCTTCAGATATGCCAGGAATCCCACGTCGGTTGGCCGAGCACAACCTAAATACCCTAAAAGGATTCAAGCCGATCAAACAGGCTCTTGGCGCTTTTCCGAACCCAATAGACAAGGCCATGGGAGAGGAGCTAGCCAAACTTCTGAAGCCGGATTCATCGGAGATATAAAACATCCGGACTGGCTAGCAAATCTGGTGATGGTACCAAAGAAGGATAAATCCACGGCACCTATGTGTTGATTTGAAGACCTTAATAAGGCTTGCCCAAAGGATCCCTTCCCCTCCCTCGCATTGATCAAATTATCGACGCTACAGCAGGACACGACTCATTGTGCTTCCTCGACGCATACTCCGGCTACCACCAAATCAAGATGGCGGAGCCAGACCAAGCTGCAACAGCATTCATCACTCCATACGGCCCATTCTGCTTCAACACAATGCCCTTCGGGCTCAAAAACGCCGGCGCAACATATCAGCGCATGATTCGGACATGTCTGGCAAACCAGATCGGCAAAACAGTGGAAGCATATGTAGATGACGTGGTCGTCAAATCCAAGCATGTCGAAACTCTAGTAGACGACTTGAGGCTCACATTCGACAATCTCCGAAAATATGACATTAAGCTCAATCCGGAAAAATGCGTCTTCGGCGTTCAAGCCGGAAAGCTCTTGGGCTTCATTGTGTCTGGTAGAGGAATTGAAGCAAACCCATCCAAGATCTGAGCTCTGTCACAATTGGATATTCCAAAAGACCTCAAACAAATACAAAATTATTTGGATGCGTGGCGGCTCTAAGCCGCTTTATTTCCCGTTGGGAGAAAAGGCGTTACCCTCTACCGCCTCCTCCGTATCGAACACTTCGAGTGGGCCGGATGCATACTGGCGGACTCGAAGAAATAAAAGCCATATTGGCAACAAATCCGGTCCTGGCCGCGCCCAACATGGGCGAACCAATGCTATTATATATCGCGGCAACACATCAAGTTGTCAGCGCGGTGCTCGTCGTCGAACGAGAAACGGACGGACACAGGTTCCTGTTGGGGAACGTTGCAGAAAATTAAAATTTTTCCTACGGTTTCACCAAGATCCATCTATCAGTTCATCTAGCAACAAGTCATGGGAGAGTGATTGCATCTACATACCACTTGTAGATCGCGTGCAGAAGCGTTCAATGGAACGGGGATGATGGAGTCGTACTCGCCGTGATTCAGATCACCGATGACCTAGTCTTTGAGCGGACAGCACCTCCGCGTTCAACACACGTGCGGAGCGGATGACGTCTCCTCCTTCTTGATCCAGCAAGGGGAAGGAGAGGTTGATGATGATCCAGCGATGCAGACGGTGTGGTGGTGGATGCAGCAGAACTCCAGGCAGGCTTCGCTAAGCAACTACGGGAGGAGGAGGAGGTGTTGAAGGGAGGAGGGAGGCGCCCGGGCTTTGTGGTGCGGCCACCTCCCTCCCCTCCCTTTATATAGGTGCAAACGAGGGGGGAGGGCGCAGCCTTGCCCCTTCCTCCAAGGAAGGGGTGCGGCCAAGGGGGGAGGAGTCCATCCTCCCCAAGGCACCTCGGAGGTGCCTTCCTCCTTTAGGACTCTCCCCTCCCCAAGTCTCCTTGGCTCATGGGCCTCTTGGGGATGGTGCCCTTGGCCCATATAGGCCAAGGCGCACCCCCTACAGCCCATGTGGCCCCCCGGGGCAGGTGGACCGCCCGGTGGACCCCCGGACCCCTTTCGGCACTCCCGGTTCAATACCGATAAAGTGCGAAACTTTTCCAGCGACCAAAATAAGACTTCCCATATATAAATCTTTACCTCCGGACCATTCCGGAACTCCTCGTGACGTCCGGGATCTCATTCGGGACTCCGAACAACATTTGGTTTGCTGCATACTCATATTCATACAACCCTAGTGTCACCGAACCTTAAGTGTGTAGACCCTACGGGTTCGGGAGACATCTGAGACATGACCGAGACGGCTCTCGGGCAATAACCAACAGCGGGATCTGGATACCCATGTTGGCTCCCACATGCTCCTCGATGATATCATTGGATGAACCACGATGTCGAGGATTCAATCAACCCCATATACTATTCCCTTTGTCAATCGGTATTGTACTTGCCCGAGATTCGATCGTCGGTATCCCAATACCTCGTTTCAATCTCGTTACCGGCAAGTCACTTTACTAAATACCGTAATGCATGATCCCGTGACCAGACACTTGGTCACTTTGAGCTCATTATGATGATGCATTATCGAGTGGGCCCAGAGATACCTCTCCATCATACGGAGTGACAAATCCCAGTCTCGATCCGTGTCAACCCAACAGATACTTTCGGAGATACCTGTAGTGCACCTTTATAGTCACCCAGTTACGTTGTGACGTTTGGTACACCCAAAGCACTCTTACGGGATCCGGGAGTTACACGATCTCATGGTCAAAGGAAAAGATACTTGACTTTGGAAAAGCTCTAGCAAAACGAACTACACGATCTTGTGCTATGCTTAGGATTGGGTCTTGTCCATCACATCATTCTCCTAATGATGTGATCCCGTTATCAACGACATCCAATGTCCATAGTCAGGAAACCATGACTATCTGTTGATCAACGAGCTAGTCAACTAGAGGCTCACTAGGGACATATTGTGGTCTATGTATTCACACGTGTATTACGATTTCCGGATAATACAATTATAGCATGAATAAAAGACAATTATCATGAACAAGGAAATAATAATAATACTTCTATTATTGCCTCTAGGGCATATTTCCAACAGTCTCCCACTTGCACTATAGTCAATAATCTAGTTACATTGTGATGAAT
This sequence comes from Aegilops bicornis, assembly GCA_021605145.1. Taxonomy (NCBI): domain Eukaryota; kingdom Viridiplantae; phylum Streptophyta; class Magnoliopsida; order Poales; family Poaceae; genus Aegilops; species Aegilops bicornis. The sequence goes on along the minus strand of CM038673.1, from coordinate 481,576,374 downwards.
CGAACACCCATAGAGTTCTGGTGTTGATCATGTTTTGCCCGCGGAAGAGGTTTAGTCAGCGGATCTGCGACATTCAGATCCGTATGCACTTTGCAAATTTCTATGTCCCCATCTTGAACATTTTCACGAATGGAGTTGAAGCGACGCTTGATGTGCACTGGTCTTCTTGTGAAACACAGGCTCCTTGGCAAGTGCAATAGCTCCAGTGTTGTCACCGAAAGAGTTTGATCGGCTCCGACGCATTGGGTATGACTCCTAGGTCGGTGATGAACTCCTTCACCCAAATTGCTTCATGTGCTGCCTCCGAGGCTGCCATGTACTCCGCTTCACATGTAGATCCCGCCACGACGCTTCTGCTTGCTGCACCAGCCATCGCTCCACCCTTCAACATATACACGTATCCGGTTTGTGACCTTGAGTCATCCAGATCTGTGTCGAAGCTAGCGTCGACGTAACCCTTTAAGACGAGCTCTTCGTCACCTCCATAAACGAGAAACATGTCCTTTGTCCTTTTTAGGTACTTCAGGATATTCTTGACCGCTGTCCAGTGTTCCTTGTTGGGATTACTTTGGTACCTGCCTACCAAACTTACGACAAGGTTTACATCAGTCTGCAGTACACAGCATGGCATACATAATAGATCCTATGGCTGAGGCATAGGGATGACACTCATCTCTTCTTTATCTTTTGTCATTGGTGGGGCATTGAGCCGAGCTCAATTTCACACCTTGCAAAACAGGCAAGAACCCTTTCTTGGACTGAACCATTTTGAACTTCTTCAAAATCTTATCAAGGTATGTGCTTTGTGAAAGACCTATGAGGCGTCTCGATCTATCCCTATAGATTTTGATGCCTAATATGTAAGCAGCTTCTCCAAGGTCCTTCATTGAAAAACTCTTATTCAAGTAGGCCTTAATGTTGTCCAAGAGTTCTATATCATTTCCCATCGGTATGTCATCTACATATAATATGAGAAATGCTACTGAGCTCCCACTCACTTTCTTGTAAACGCAGGCTTCTCCATAAGTCTGCATAAACTAAACGCTTTGATCATCTCATCAAAGCGAATGTTCCAACTCCGAGATGCTTGCACCAGCCCATAAATGGATCGCTGGAGCTTGCCTACCTTGTTAGCATTCTTAGGATCGACAAAACCTTCCGGCTGCATCATATAGAGCTCTTCCTTAAGGTAACCGTTAAGGAATATCGTTTTGACGTCCATCTGCCATATCTCATAATCATAGTATGCGGCAATTGCTAACATGATTCGGACGGACTTAATGTAACACCCCAAGATTCATGCCACAGTAATCTCCCACTAATCATGCCATGTCATCATGATTACCTTGCTAGTTGCCACTTGTTCAAAACATCAAGTCCAAAATTCATATTTGTCAGACATGAAATCTAAAATGTTCATCATGTGCCAAATATTCCACAACTAATATTGGTGGTGAACCAACATTTTTGCAAAGGGTTTAAGTGGCCTAAACTACTTAAAGCAGTGGCTAAAACAATAGTTTAAATGCCTTTTTTACTTTATAAAAATTTCAAACTATTTCAAAAGCCTCACGGCCTTTTTGTGGAAGTGCTAACTATTTCAATGTAATTATGTGGCCAAGTCCCACATTTTACAAAATCCATTTGGCAGCCCAAATATTACCATGCTTTTTCTGTAAAAAGAAAAGAGCAGAGGTAAAAGAAAAAACCCCGACCCTCCCAGGCCTTTGTCATCCTGGGCGGCCCAACCCAAAGCAGCCCACCTCCCCGGTCGCCTCCCTCCTCTCTGTTCACCCGACCAGTGACGCGCCATTGGTCGCCACCGAACCTGCCGTCCCCATCGGGAAGGGATAAGGCGGCGTCCCCTCGGCGCCTCGAGCCCTCCGTCCACTCACCGCACTCCCACTCGCGCCAGTCCTTTCCCTCGCCCGTCTCTCCCTCGCACCCTGCATCCCTCCCCATCGCATCCAACGCCACGGCCGCCATGGCCGCCACGCCTCGTGGCCACCAGCCACCACGCCGTATTCGCCATGGCGTAGCTCCTCGCCATCATTCGCTCGCCCCTGGTGCCATCCGCAGAGCTCGGGCGCTAGAGCGCCCGTCACGCCGCCTTCTTCAACCTCCGTCGCCTCGGGCACGCGCACACCGGCCTGTCTCCGGCCACCTCGACTCTTCCTCGGGCCTTCCCGGCCAGCGGAAGTGAGCGCCGGACCTCCCCTTCCTTCTCTTCCTCGCTTCGCCACTACCGTAGCTGGTTCCCCATCATGCCCGAGCTTGTCGCCCGTCGTGGGGTTCGCCGCCGTAGCCACGGCTCGCGCGGAGCTCGTGGCAGCCACCCGTCATGCTCGTACGCCGCTCCGAGGCGGGGCAAGCCTTGGCTCGCCTCGCCGTGCCCCTAGCAATGTCCCCGCGCTTTGGCGCCGTCGCTGCTCGTACTACGCCGCGCCGTCGCTGCGGTAGCGCTCCGGCCAAGCCACCACCGCAGTCGGATGCGCGCGAGCCCGGCGGTGCCGTAGGTTCAAACCGCGGCCGAAACGGGCCCCTGAGGTCATTTTCCGGCCAACTCCGGCGAGGAGCAGCCGCGAGAGGGTCGCCGGAGCGACTCTGGCGTCGCTTCTTGACTGTCCGCCACGCAGCCCTCTGATGTCGCTGCCAATGGGCCCCTTGGTCCCGTTGGCTGGGTTGACCAGATCAGCGTCTTGTTGGCAGCCCAAGTGTCATTGACATGCAGGCCCCACGGTTATTACATTAATTAAAAGCGTTTATATAACTAAAGTTAATTAGTTAATCTAATTAGCCAGCGACATGTGGGGCCCAAGCGCTAATTACCCCCTATTCTTTTAAAATAACCCACTGTTAGCCCTCTCTCTATGACATGTGGGACCCACTGGTCAGCTTTGACCAGTCAACCGGATTGTTGACTGCTGACGTCACACCTATGTCATGCTGATGTCATATTTCCTTCTCTGCTAATTTAGTAATTCCAGATTATTGTTTAAATTTTAAAATTCATAGAAAATAAACCGTAACTCGGATGAAAATGTTTTCTATATGAAAGTTGCTCAGAAAAATCCAACGAATCCGAATACGTGGTCCGTTCATCTGCCACATGCCCCTAGCATGATGAACATGGAACTTTCCCCCTCTTTTCCTTTGTCCGGAATCCACCTAACGTCGGGAATTCACCCTCGGATGTTTCCCCCCTTAAATGCATAGCGTGTGGTACCGCGTTAGAGCACGCTTAGCGCTACGTATCGTCATATCTTGCTTAGTGTTACCTCTGTTTGCTATGTATTTACTGTTTATTCCCCCTCTTCTCTCCGGTAGACCCCAAGGCCGCTGATCCCCGGTGATCGACTACGTCACCGATGACTCCTCCTTGCCAGAGCAACCAGGCAAGCCCCCCCTTTGATCATCCCGATATCGCCCATTCCATTCTCTCATGCTTGCATTAGATTTTGGTATTGTTATTGTTTGCTCCTATTCTGATGCATAGCACGCTTTTGTATACGCTATTGTACCTTACACCTTATCCTAAAGCGCTTAGTATAGGTTGGTTAGTGATCCATCAGTGACCCCCACCTTGTCCTTGTTGCCCTGCTTCATCATTGAAGACCCGATCAACGGGACCGAAGACCAGGCCCCGGCACCGCACATCACTTTCCCCTTAGTTGCTCAACACTACTGGGTTACTATCGAGTACCGAGGTTGAACCACTTCAGCACTTCTGATGTTAACCCTGTAGTGTAGTCATTCGGTCATGGTCATCGAGGGTGATTTCCTCCTTTACCACTTCCGATCTGACTACAGCCGTGCAACCCCTCAAGTGTGAACCTCGGGGTGATTCCTCTTATGTTCACCTTGATGATTACATCTAGTGGAATTCATCGTGGGTGATTCCTTGGGTTTTCCTTGATGTTTGGACACACGGATACTTGGACTTTACCCTGTTACTTGGAAAGGCGGGTGCGACCACGAGGGGTACCCAGCGAGCTTAATTGCGAGTGATGTGGAGACGGGTTGACTGGAGGGTGCCGCGAGATAATTACGAGGCGTGGCGGGCATTCCTAGCCCTTATGCCGCAAGTCCTCGAGGCAGAGCAACGGGTCACATCTTTCGTGAGTCTCTGCTTGTTACCGCGTTCCTAATCCACTACTGATTTGGATATTTGATCCGAGGGCCTCGGCTGATAGCACTAACCATCACGTGGGCATAGTATGGGCGTTACTGCGTCGTATGCATCAGTAGAAGCTTCATAGGCGTCGACAAGAATCGAGTGGCGCGCCGGGTTGGACTGCGTGGCGCCGCCTTCTTGAAGGAGGTATCTAGAGTCGCTCACCGGCAGACGTCGCATAGCGTCTTGAGGAGTTCGGGAGATGGCCCATGACCCACAGGGGCATAGGTTTAGTCCGGCGTCTTTGGCCTCTCTATTAATCCTAGGTCGGGTTGCGGCGTATTGTTTGGCGAGGCCGGGCATGACCACGGAAAGTGTGTCCGGCGGAGTTAAGCGGCGTGGTGGGTAAGTTGGTGCACCCATGCAGGAAGAAAACATCTATCGATAGCACTGTCCTCTGATAGCGGACACTTGGAGTTGTATCGATCGATACAACTAGAACTGGATACTTGAGATGAGACATGGATATGAGCAATGGATTGCGATGAGAATTGGATTGTGATGATAAGCTGGATAGTATGGCTCTGGGATGCCTTTCTCGCGGAGTCGAGAAAGGATCTCTGGCGAGGTTGATAACACTACTACTTTACTTTATGCTACTCTACTCCCTCACTGTTTCTTTTGCAAGATGGTGGATTCGAAGATACTACTCTTCGATAGGACTAGGCCTTCTCTCTATTCTTGCATTTACTGCCCAGTCCACATATACACCTTCCTTTGATAATGTTGCATATGTAGTGTAGATCCTTGCTTGCAAGTACTTTGGATGAGTACTCACGGTTGCTTTGCTCCCCCTTTTCCCCCTTTCTTCTTATTTCCGGTTGATGCAACCAGATGTTGGAGCCCAGAAGTCAGATGCCACCGCCGATGTTTACTACTACGTGGAGACCGTCGACGACCAGGAGTAGTTAGGAGGCTCCCAGGCAGGAGGCCTTGCCTTTTCGATCAATTTTGCTTTTGTGCTAGCCTTCTTAAGGCAAACTTGTCTAACTTATGTCTGTACTCAGATATTGTTGCTTCCACGACTCTTGAGTATTCGAGCTTATGTATTCGAGCCCTCGAGTCCCCTGGCTTGTAACATAAAGCTTGTATTATTTTAATTTGTGTCTAGAGTTGTGTTGTGATATCTTCCCGTGAGTCCTTGATCTTGATCGTACACATTTGCGTGTATGATTAGTGTACGATTGAATCGAGGGCGTCACAAGTTGGTATCAGAGCCCATTTTGTAGGATCCCCCTTTCCAACTCCATGGCCGAAGTTGAGTCTAGAAACCGAAATCGTTTTACTAACTTGGCTGTGTGGCTTACGGGCCCACGTCGCCAAGTGGGTGGTATTAGGATCTTTTATTCCTCGTCTATACTCTGGGACTCTGATCTCTCTTCCATTCGGGTTAAATGGTTTTGCTAACTCTAACATTAGGATCTCGTAACTACTTCCTCCCGGAGAGCCCCGACATTACCCGATCGCTTGCTTCGCCAGAAGTTTCTGCAGATACTCCTCAATGTTTTTCGAGACCCTGTGCCCACTGTCTTGCAGTTCCTGACCACAGATAATCCCCGTGAATGACATCCTTGCCGCTTGTACCTTCATATCCAGTCGCTCCTATTATTACAAGATGTACTCTCCATGGTTTCAAGAATCCTTTGTGCCTTCTGCTTTGCGGCTTCTTTTTGCACTACGGATAATTCGCTAAACCCGTTCATCCCAAGTTGTTCACATGATTTCCAAAATACTTGGAAATACTATGTGATCTTCCAAAAATCCTCTGCAGCCTATTGCTCTTGATTCTCCTTGCACCTTGCATTATGGATAATCCCATAAGTCTAGTAATCTTATTGGCATCCTTTGTCACTATCCTTTTGAGTCCGTTGATTCAATATGTTGTGGATGCTCGCAATCCTCAGTCGGATCATAGAATTCATCCTTCCGGCTTGGACGTCATTTGACTAAGAGTTGTTTCTCGACCAATCAAATTGCCGTCAATTGTATCCCTAGTGCTATTCAACTTACTTATGTTTTGATCAGAGCGTCTGCTTCTGATCATCTATTTTTGAAATCATGTTTTGTTTGCATTTAAGCATCGAATTATTCAGATGTTTCTATAATCCAAAGCCTTTGCATTCTTTCTTCTTCTGGTTGGGTACCGATACTCACATCAGATCCTATGTGGATCGCCAGATCCCTTTTTTGGATTTTATCTGACAAAGTCCTTCATATTCAATAACTTTTTGGAGCCTTTCCTCAGATACATAATGCTTTTGGTAAATTGTTTCCTCTTCCTTCTCAACCATGCTTTGCCTTCGAGCTTGTGTTATTTTACTCGTGGAGTTTGTGGTATATGTTCCCAAGATGCCCCTATGGGTTGAACCTATGCCTTCCCTAATTCGTGTGAACCCGAGAGTTCTCACGAGTCTTACTCTTCTGGTACTTCGCCAGATAAATCCTATGCACTACAAATTCTTCAAAACGAGGAGTGAATGAAAGGTTATCTATTGAAGAAGTGGAGTCGACCTTGAACCTTTGTGTTCATGCCCATGGAACCGATGTAGAACTTATCATGGAAGCTGCTCATAAAAATAATTATTTCTTTGGTACAAGCTCAGCTTGTATCTATGAATTGATCCTTTGCAATCGTGGTTCCGATCATATTTCCTCCTTGATTACATTTACCGGATAAGTTAAAATACTTATCCTCTGCAAATCATTCCCCCGTCCAACCTCTACTCCGATTTACCTTCCGGCATTACACCTAGTATCTGATATTGGGAAGTTTTATACCCCATAACATCATTCCTAGCCTGATCGGCTATATTTTTATCATGTCAACTTTTAACTGTGCTACCTCATCCTTCTTCCCGGAGCACAATTTTTGACGATGAGCTAAGCCTACATCAACTTTCCTCGTCATATCATTTTGTCTTGAATAGCAAGCTTAATTTCGAGTTTGTGTCGTACCCGTGGTTCCAATAACCTTTCGCTTCATCATTCCTTTGACTTGATGTCATCGCCGATCGATTACATCTTCATGAAATCTCTCGACAAATGTTTCGTGATCATCATCAACATTCTGAGCTCTTCCAGGATATCAATCGAATTCATGATGAGAAATACAATCCTTGCCCCTCGATGATTTAAGTTATCATCGACAACATTCTTGCCTTCCCCAACACAAACTTGTTCACATAATTTTGGTAATACACCCTTTTTGACATGTCGATGGATTGTTGCTGAGCCCGTCGGCCACACCCTCATCTTTTCTTTGCTGAAATTGTATGACTTATTTTCTAAGTTGTTTCCGATGGATCCTTTGTGTATCTGAAGTCCGACCTTTCCCTGATGACCATGTCAACACTATCCCGAAACATGTGTGTGGTACTCCGATCATCAACAAGAACATTGGGAGCGCAATGCTAACTATTCTTGATCAATTATCCAATCACCATGGTATGTGTAAACCTCATAAATTCCTTGCCCCTTTGTCTAAACGGTTTAATACTTGGAGTCCAATCATGCTCTGCCTTTCTTTTGGGAAAGTTATACTCTAATACTTGGGTATAAACATCTTTCCTTTCCATTGGTCCGATTATCATAATAATCACATATTCCTTTCCATTGTTTTGTTTAACCTATCTTGTGATCCATATGTTCTAAGCAGTAATAGTTCGGCTTATGTAAACACCTCGGTGTACAATTGGTCAGTAAGACCTTGTTATTATTGCTGTTGACATTCCGGTAACCACCGATGGACGAGAACTTCGCATTTTGGTCCGCCTCGTTTAATCGAGCAGGAAAATGGTTCCCTTCGTCCCTTGCCCTTGGTACCAACGTTGTTGGCGACATAACTGACATGCCTTTCCCTCATGACCGTGCAAGATGTCACCACCCTTCCTGCATTTAACCCACATGGTGGGCCCATAACCCACATTTCCACTGGATCGAAACCTGACTCTCCTGTACATCCTTAATTCCGAAGTATCCTTTGCTCTTAACCTTGTGTGTTCTCATGAGCCACCCTCTGAGAGATGATCTATTCCCAATGCTCTGAGCCCCCCTTCTCATACTGTTCAGTGCATCGATCGTTTGTACATTCACATGAAACTTCCTATTGTACCTTCATACTTTGCTCTTGATGTTTTCTTAAGTTTCGACTCGAGAGATACTTACATCACATTCCCCTGAATTGTTCACGAGATGATTAACCCTATAAAGATTAGTCCTCCTGAAGTTACCCATCACTTCCCCACTTAAATCTCGGGACGAGATTTCTTGTAGTGGAGGAGATTTGTAACACCCCGAGATTCATGCCACAATAATCTCCCACTAATCATGCCATGTCATCATGATTACCTTGCTAGTTCCCACTTGTTCAAAACATCTAGTCCAAAATTCATATTTGTCAGACATGAAATCTAAAATGTTCATCATGTGCCAAATATTCCACAACTAATATTGGTGGTGAACCAACATTTGGCCGAGGCCGGGCATGACCCTGGAAAGTGTGTCCGGCCGGAGTTAAGCGAGCGTGGTGGGTAAGTTGGTGCACCCCTGCAGGGAAGAAAACATCTATCGATAGCCTGTCCCTACTTAGCGGACACTTGGAGTTGTATCCCGATCGATACAACTAGAACTGGATACTTGAGATGAGACATGGATATGAGCAATGGATTGCGATGAGAATTGGATTGTGATGATAATTGGATAGTATGGCTCTGGGATGCCTTTCTCGCAGGGAGTCGAGAAAGGATCTCTGGCCGAGGTTGATAACACTACTACTTTACTTTATGCTACTCTACTCCCTCCTGCTTGCTGCAAGATGGTGGATTCGAAGATACTAGTCTTCGATAGGACTAGGCCTTCTCTCTATTCTTGCATTTCTGACCCGATCCACATATACAGCCTTCCTTTGATAATGTTGCATATGTAGTGTAGATCCGTGCTTGCGAGTACTTTGGATGAGTACTCACGGTTGCTTTGCTCCCCCTTTTCCCCCTTTCTTCTTCTTTCCGGTTGATGCAACCAGATGTTGGAGCCCAGAAGTCAGATGCCACCGCTGATGTCTACTACTACGTGGAGACCGTCGATGACCAGGAGTAGTTAGGAGGCTCCCAGGCAGGAGGCCTTGCCTTTTCGATCGATTTTGCTTTTGTGCTAGCCTTCTTAAGGCAAACTTGTCTTGCAAAGGGTTTAAGTGGCCTAAACTACTTAAAGCAGTGGCTAAAACAATAGTTTAAATGCCTTTTTACTTTATAAAAATTTCAAACTATTTCAAAAGCCTCACAGCCTTTTTGTGGTAGTGCTAACTATTTCAATGTAATTATGTGGCCAAGTCCCACATTTTACAAAATCCATTTGGCAGCCCAAATATTACCATGCTTTTTCAAAAAGAAAAGAGCAGAGGTAAAAGAAAAGAAACCCCCTGACCCCCACAGGCCTTTGTCATCCGGGCGGCCCAACCCAAAGCAGCCCACCTCCCCCAGTCGCCTCCCTCCTCTCTGTTCACCCGACCCAGCGGCCGCGCTCGCTGGTCGCCACCGAACCCTATCGCCGTCCCCATCGGGGAAGGGATAAGGGCGACGTCCCCTCGACGCCTCGAGCCCTCCCATCCAATCACCGCACCCCACTCGCGCCAGTCCTTTCCCCTCGCCCGCTTCGTCTCTCCCTCGCACCCCAGATCCCCTCCCCATCGCATCCGAACGCCACGGCCGCCATGGTCGCTGCCGCCTCGTGGCCACCGGCCACCACGTCTTGTATTCGCCATGACGTAGCTCCTCGCCATCATCCGCCACGCCCCTGGTGCCATCCGCAGAGCTCGGGCGCTAGAGCGCCGTCACGCCGCCTTCTTCAACCTCCGTCCGCCTCGGGCCGCCGCACACCGACGCCGTCTCCGGCCACCTCGACTCTTCCTCGGGCCTTCCCAGCAACGGAAGTGAGCGCCGGACCTCCCCCCTTTCCTTCTCTTCCCTGCTTCTGCCGCTACCCGTAGCTGGTTCCCCCGTCATGCCCGAGCTTGTCGCCGTCGTGGGGTTCGCCGCCGTAGCCACGGCTCGCGGAGCTCGTAGCCACCCGTCATGCTCAAGACGCTCCCAGGCGGGCAAGCCTTTTCGCCTCGCCGTGCCCCTAGCAATGTCCTCGCGGCGCCGTCGCTGCTCAGACTCGCCACCGTCGCTGCGGCGCGCTCGTAAGCCACCACCGCGATCGGATGTGCGCGAGCCTGCGGTGCCGTGAGGTTCAAACCAGCGGCCAAACGGGCCTCGAGGTCGTTTTCCGGCCAACTCCGGCGAGGAGCAGCGAGAGGGTCGCCGAGCGACTCGGCGTCGCCTGGCGACACCTGTCGCCACGCTGCCCTCCCGGTGTCGCTACCAATGGGCCCCTTGGCGTTAGCTGGGTTGACCCATTCAACGTCTTGTTGGGCAACCCAAAGTGTCATTGCCATGCGGGCCCCACAATTATTCTGTTAATTAAAACATTTATATAACTAAAGTTAATTAGTTAATCTAATTAGCCACTGACATGTGGGGCCCAACTGCTAATTACCCCCCTATTCTTTTAAAATAACCCACTGTTAGCCCTCTCTCTATGACATGTGGGACCCATCGTCGACTTTGACCGATCAACCGGACTGATCACTGACGGCGTCACACCTATGTCATGCTAATGTCATATTTCCTTTTCTGCTAATTTAGTAATTCCAGATTATTGTTTAAACTTTAAAAATTCATAGAAAATAAAACATAACTCGGATGAAAATGTTTTCTATATGAAAGTTGCTCAGAAAAATCCAACAAATCCGAATACATGGGCCGTTCATCTGCCACATGCCCCTAGCATGCTGAACATGGAACTTTCCCCCTCTTTTCCTTTGTCCGGAATCCACCTAACGTCGGGAATTCACCCTCAGATGTTTCCCCCCTTCGTCTGCAACGTGTGGTACTGCGTTAGAGCATGCTTAGCGCTACGTATCGTCATGTCTTGCTTAGTGTTACCTCTATTTGCTATGTATTTACTGTTTATTCCCCCTCTTCTCTCCGGTAGACCTCGAGGCCGCTGATGCCCCGGTGATCGACTACGTCACCGACGACTCCTCCTTGCCAGAGCAACCAGGCAAGCCCCCCCTTTGATCATCCCGAGATCGCCCATTCCATTCTCTCATGCTTGCATTAGATTTTGCTACTGTTATCGTTTGCTCCTATTCTGATGCATAGCCTGCTTTTGTATCTGCTATTGTACCTTACCTGCTTATCCTAAACTGCTTAGTATAGGTTGGTTAGTGATCCATCAGTGACCCCACCTTGTCCTTGTTGCCCTTGCTTCATCATTGAAGACCCGATCAACGGGACCGAAGACCAGGCCCCGGCACCGCACATCTTTTCCCCTTAGTTGCCCAACACTACTAGGTTACTATCGAGTACCGAGGCTGAAGCTCTTCAGCACTTCTGATGTTAACCCTGTAGTGTAGTCATTCGGTCGTGGTCATCGAGGGTGATTTCCTCCTTAACCACTTCCGATACGACTCTGTCGTGCAACCCCTCAAGTGTGAACCTCGGGGGTGATTCCTCTTATGTTCACCTTGATGATTACATCTAGTGGAATTCATCGGGGGTGATTCCTCGGTTTTCCCTTGATGTTTGGACACACGGATACTTGGACTTTACCCTGTTACTTGGAAAGATGGGTCAACCACGAGGGGTACCCGCGAGCTTAATTGCGAGTGATGTGGAGACGGGTTGACACGGAGGGTGCCCGCGAGATAATTACGAGGCGTGGCGGGCATTCCTAGCCCTTGCCGCAAGTCCTCGAGACGGGCAACGGGTCTCTTCTTTCGTGAGTCTCTGATTGTTACCGAGAGTTCCTAATCCTCTAAGTTTTTGATATTTGATCCGAGGTGCCTCTGGCCCGATAGCTCTAACCATCACTTGGGCATAGTATGGGCGTTCTGCGTCGTATGAATCAGCCAAGCTTCATAGACGTCGACAATCGAGTGGCGCGCCGGGTTGGACTGCGTAGTTACCGCCTTCTTGAAGGAGGTAGCTAGGTCTGCTCACCGGCCAGACGCATAGCGTGCGTGAGAGTTCCTGGAGATGGCCCATGACCCCTGGGGCATAGGTTTAGTCCGGCGTCTTTGGCCTCTCTATTAAGCCTAGGTCGGGTTGCGGCGTATTGTTTGGCCGAGGCCTGGCATGACCCTGGAAAGTGTGTCCGGCCGGAGTTAAGCTAGCGTGGTGGGTAAGTTGGTGCACCCCTGCAGGGAAGAAAACATCTATCGATAGCCTGTCCTACGGTAACGGACACTTGGAGTTGTATCCCGATCGATACAACTAGAACTGGATACTTGAGATGAGACATGGATATGAGCAATGGATTGCGATGAGAATTGGATTGTGATGATAACTGGATAGTATGGCTCTGGGATGCCTTTCTCGCAGGGAGTCGAGAAAGGATCTCTGGCCGAGGTTGATAACACTACTACTTTACTTTATGCTACTCTACTCCCTCCTGTTTGCTGCAAGATGGTGGATTCCAGAAGATACTACTCTTCGATAGGACTAGGCCTTCTCTCTATTCTTGCATTTCTGCAGCCCAGTCCACATATACATCCTTCCTTTGATAATGTTGCATATGCAGTGCAGATCCTTGCTTGCAAGTACTTTGGATGAGTACTCACGGTTGCTTTGCTCCCCCTTTTCCCCTTTCTTCTTCTTTCCGGTTGATGCAACCAGATGTTGGAGCCCAGAAGTCAGATGCCACCGCCGATGTCTACTACTACGTGGAGACCGTCGACGACCAGGAGTAGTTAGGAGGCTCCCAGGCAGGAGGCCTTGCCTGTTCGGTCGATTTTGCTTTTGTGCTAGCCTTCTTAAGGCAAACTTGTCTAACTCATGTCTGTACTCGGATATTGTTGCTTCACCGACTCTTGTGTATTCGATCTTATGTATTCGAGCCCTCGAGGCCCCTGGCTTGTAACATAAAGCTTGTATTATTTTAATTTGTGTCTAGAGTTGTGTTGTGATATCTTCCCGTGAGTCCTCGATCTTGATCGTACACATTTGCGTGTATGATTGAATCGAGGGCGTCACACTTAAGCTTCGCTACGGGAGAGAAAGTCTCATCGTAGTCAATCCCTTGAACTTGTCGATAACCCTTAGCGACAAGTCGAGCTTTATAGATGGTAACATTACCATCCGCGTCCGTCTTCTTCTTAAAGATCCATTTGTTTTCTATCGCTCGCCGATCATCGAACCAAGTCTGTCAAAGTCCATACTTTGTTTTCATACATGGATCCTATCTCGGATTGCATGGCTTCAAGCCATTTGTTGGAATCCAGGCCCGCCATCGCTTCTTCATAGTTCGAAGGTTCACCGTTGTCTAACAACATGATTTCCAGGACAGGGTTGCCATACCACTCTAGTGTGGAACGTGTCCTTGTGGACCTACGAAGTTCAGTAGCAACTTGATCCGAAGTACCTTGATCATCATCATTAATTTCCTCTCCAGTAGGTGTAGGCACCACAGGAACATTTTCCTGAGCTACACTACTTTCCGGTTCAAGAGGTAATACTTCATCGAGTTCTACTTTCCTCCCACTTACTCCTTTCGAGAGAAACTCTTTTTCCAGAAAGGATCCGTTCTTGGCAACAAAGATCTTGCCTTCGGATCTTAGGTAGAAGGTATACCCAATGGTTTCCTTAGGGTATCCTATGAAGACGCATTTTTCCGACTTGGGTTCGAGCTTTTCAGGTTGAAGTTTCTTGACATAAGCATCGCATCCCCAAACTTTTAGAAACGACAGCTTAGGTTTCTTCCCAAACCATAATTCATACGGTGTCCTCTCAACGAATTTAGACGGTGCCCTATTTAAAGTGAATGTAGCTGTCTCTAGAGCGTATCCCCAAAATGATAGCGGTAAATCAGTAAGAGACATCATAGATCGCACCATATCCAATAGCGTGCGATTACGACGTTCGGACACACCGTTACACTGAGGTGTTCCGGTGGCGTGAGTTGTGAAACGATTCCACATTTCCTTACGTGTGTACCAAATTCGTGACTTAAATATTCTCCTCCACGATCTGATCGCAAGAATTTTATCTTTTGGTCACGTTGATTCTCTACTTCATTCTGAAATTCCTTGAACTTTTCAAAGGTCTCGGACTTGTGTTTCATCAAGTAGACATACCCATATCTACTCAAGTCATCGGTGAGAGTGAGAACATAACGATATCCTCCGCGAGCCTCAACACTCATTGGACCGCACACATCGGTATGTATGATTTCCAATAAGTTGGTTGCTCGCTCCATTGTTCCGGAGAACGGAGTCTTGGTCATCTTTCCCATGAGGCATGGTTCGCATGTGTCAAATGATTCATAATCGAGAGACTCTAAAAGTCCATCGGCATGGAGCTTCTTCATGCGCTTGACACCAATGTGACCAAGGCGGCAGTGCCACAAGTATGTGGGACTATCGTTATCAACTTTACATCTTTTGGTGTTCACACTATGAACATGTGTAACATTACGTTCGAGATTCATTAAGAATAAACCATTGACCATCGGAGCATGACCATAAAACATTTCTCTCATATAAATAGAACAACCATTATTCTTGGATTTAAATGAGTAGCCATCTCGTATTAAACGAGATCCCGATACAATGTTCATGCTCAAACTTGGCACTAAATAACAATTATTGAGGTTTAAAACTAATCCCGTAGGTAAATGTAGAGGTAGCGTGCCGACAGCGATCACATCGACCTTGGAACCATTCCCGACGCGCGCCGTCACCTCGTCCTTTGCCGGGTCTCCGTTTATTCCGCAGCTCCTGTCATGAGTTACATATATGAGCAACGGCACGGTATCAAATACCCAAGAGTTACTACGAGTAATCGGTAAGGTACACATCAATTACATGTATATCAAATATACCTTTAGTGTTGCCACCTTCTTATGCGCTAAGTATTTGGGGCAGTTCCGCTTCGATGACCCTTCCTTTGCAATAAAAGCACTCAGTCTCGTGCTTGGGTCCATTCTATGACTTCTTCCCGGCAATCGGCTTACGGGCGGCAACATCCTTGCCGTCCTTCTTGAAGTTCTTCTTTCCCTTGCCCTTCTTGAACTTAGTGGTTTTATTGACCATCAACACTTGATGCTCCTTCTTGATTTCTACCTCTGCTGACTTCACATTGAAAATACTTCAGGAATAGTTTTCACCATCCCCTGCATATTGTAGTTCATCACAAAGCTCTTGTAGCTTGGTGGGAGCGATGAAGGATTCTGTCAATGACCGCCTCGTCCAGGAGGTTAATGTCCACTGGGAAAGGCGGTTGTGCAACCAGACATTTTGAGTATGTGCTCACCTTGTAACTGTTTTCCTCCATCTTACAACTATAGAACTTGTCGGAGAAGTCATATCTCTCGACCCGGGCATGAGCTTGGAAAACCATTTTCAGCTCCTCGAACATCTCATATGCTCTGTGTTGCTCAAAACGCTTTTGGAGCCCCGGTTCTAAGCTGTAAAGCATGCCGCACTGAACGAGGGAGTAATCATCAACACGAGACTGCCAAGCATTCATAATGTCTTGGTTCTATGGGATGGGTGCACCACCTAGCGGTGCTTCTAGGACATATTGTTTCTTGGCTGCTATGAGGATGATCCTCAGGTTCCGGACCCAGTCCGAATAGTTGCTGCCATCGTCTTTCGTCTTGGTTTTCTCTAGGAACGCGTTGAAGTTCATGGTGACATGAGCGTTGGCCATTTGATCTACAAGACATTTTGCAAAGATTTTAGACTAATGTTCATGATAATTAAGTTCATCTAATCAAATTATTTAATGAACTCCCACTCAGATTTGACATCCCTCTAGTTATCTAAGTGATACATGATCCGAGTCGACTAGGCCGTGTCCGATCATCACGTGAGACGGACTAGTCATCGTCGGTGAACATCTCCATGTTGATCGTATCTTCCATACGACTCATGTTCGACCTTTCGGTCTCTTGTGTTCGAGGCCATGTCTATACATGCTAGGCTCGTCAAGTTAACCTAAGTGTTATTGCATGTGTAAAACTGTCTTACACCCGTTGTATGTGAGCGTAAGGATCTATCACACCCGATCATCACGTGGTGCTTGAAGCAAACGAACTTTAGCAACGGTGCACAGTTAGGGAGAACACTTTCTTGAAATTGTTATGAGGGATCATCTTATTTACTACCATCGTTCTAAGTAAACAAGATGTATAAACATAATAAACATCACATGCAATTATATATAGTAGTGACATGATATGGCCAATATCATATAGCTCCTTTGATCTCAATCTTCGGGGCTCCATGATCATCCTGTCACCGGCATGACACCATGATCTCCATCATCATGATCTCCATCATCGTGTCTTCATGAAGTTGTCACGCCAACGACTACTTCTACTTCTATGGCTAACGCGTTTAGCAATAAAGTAAAGTAATTTACATGGCATTCTTCAATGACACGCAGGTCATACAAAAATAAAGACAACTCCTATGGCTCCTGCCGTTGTCATACTCATTGACATGCAAGTCGTGATTCCTATTACAAGAACATGATCTCATACATCACATATATCATTCATCATTCATCACAACTTTGGCCATATCATATCACAAAACACTTGTTGCAAAAACAAGTTAGACGTCCTCTAATTGTTGTTGCAAGTTTTACGTGGCTGCAATAGGGTTCTAGCAAGAACGTTTTCTTACCTACGTGAAAGCCACAACGTGATTTGTCAACTTCTATTTACCCTTCATAAGGACCCTTTTCATCGAATCCGCTCCAACTAAAGTGGAGAGACAGACACCCGCTAGCCACCTTATGCAACTAGTGCATGTCAGTCGGTGGAACCAGTCTCACGTAAGCGTACGTGTAAGGTCGGTCCGGGCCGCTTCATCCCACAATGCCGCTGAAGCAAGATAAGACTAGTAGCGGCAAGAAAGTTGACAACATCTACGCCCACAACAAATTGTGTTCTACTCGTGCAATAGAGAACTACGCATAGACCTAGCTCATGATGCCACTATTGGGGAACGTTGGAGAAAATTAAAATTTTTCCTACGGTTTCACCAAGATCCATCTATGAGTTCATCTAGCAATGAGTCATGGGAGAGTGATTGCATCTACATACCACTTGTAGATCGCGTGCGGAAGCGTTCAATGGAGCAGGGGATGATGGAGTCGTACTGCCGTGATTCAGATCACCGATGACCTAGTGCTGAACGGACAGCACCTCCGCGTTCAACACACGGACGGAGCGGATGACATCTCCTCCTTCTTGATCCAGCAAGGGGGAAGGAGAGGTTGATGATGATCCAGCAGCACGACGGCGTGGTGGCGGATGCAGCAGAACTCCGGCAGGGCTTCGCTAAGCAACTACGGGAGGAGGAGGAGGTGTTGAAGGGAGGAGGGAGGCGCCAGGCTTTCGAGTGCGGCCACCTCCCTCCCCTCCCTTTATATAGGTGCAAGAGAGAGGGGAGGGTGCAGCCTTGCCCCTTCCTCCAAGGAAGGGGTGCGGCCAAGGGGAGGAGTCCATCCTCCCCAAGGCACCCCTGAGGTGCCTTCCTCCTTTAGGACTCTCCCCTCCCCAAGTCTCTTGGCTCATGGGCCTCTTGGGGCTGGTGCCCTTGGCCCATATAGGCCAAGGCGCACCCCCTACAGCCCATGTGGCCCCCCGGGGCAGGTGGACCCCCCCCCCCCCCCGGTGGACCCCCGGACCCCTTTCGGCACTCCCGGTACAATACCGATAAAGTGCGAAACTTTTCCGGCGACCAAAATAAGACTTCCCATATATAAATCTTTACCTCCGGACCATTCCGGAACTCCTCGTGACGTCCGGGATCTCATCCAGACTCGAACAACATTCGGTTTTCTGCATACTCATATTCATACAACCCTAAGCGTCACCGAACCGTAAGTGTGTAGACCCTACGGGTTCGGGAGACATGCGTATACATGACCGAGACGGCTCTCGGGCAATAACCAACAGCGGGATCTGGATACCCATGTTGGCTCCCACATGCTACTCGATGATATCATCGGATGAACCACGATGTCGAGGATTCAATCAACCCTGTATACTATTCCCTTTGTCAATCAGTATTTTACTTGCCCGAGATTCGATCGTCGGTATCCCAATACCTCGTTTCAATCTCGTTACCGGCAAGTCACTTTACTCGTACCGTAATGCATAATCCCGTGACCAGACACTTGGTCACTTTGAGCTCATTATGATGATGCATTACCGAGTGGGCCCAGAGATACCTCTCCGTCATACGGAGTGACAAATCCCAGTCTCGATCCGTGTCAACCCAACAGATACTTTCGGAGATACCTGTAATGCACCTTTATAGTCACCCAGTTACGTTGTGACGTTTGGTACACCCAAAGCACTCTTACGGTATCCGGGAGTTACATGATCTCATGGTCAAAGGAAAAGATACTTGACATTGGAAAAGCTCTAGCAAATAGAACTACACGATCTTGTGCTATGCTTAGGATTGGGTCTTGTCCATCACATCATTCTCCTAATGATGTGATCCCGTTATCAACGACATCCAATGTCCATAGTCAGAAACCATGACTATCTGTTGATCAACGAGCTAGTCAACTAGAGGCTCACTAGGGACATATTGTGGTCTATGTATTCACACGTGTATTACGATTTCCAGATAATACAATTATAGCATGAATAAAAGACAATTATCATGAACAAGGAAATAATAATAATACTTTTATTATTGCCTCTAGGGCATATTTCCAACAGTTCCCTTCAAGGGTATTATCATGAACCCAGACTAGTGCGGTCCCTCAAGGAATCTAACACGCACTGGGTTGAGGAGCTCAACTCCGTACTCTGGGGGCTGCGAACCACACCGAATCGTACTACCGGATTCAAACCATTTGTTATGGTGTACGGCGCAGAGGCAGTATTGCCCTGCGACATGATGCATGACTCACCTCGCGTGCGCATGTATGAAGAAAGAGAAGCCGAGCTCGATCGGCAGGACAGTTTGGACGCATTGGAGGAGGAGCGGCGTGGCAAAAGCTCGTTCCGCATTTTATCAACGGCAGGCTCGAAGATACCAAAGCGAGGCGATGCGGGCCAAAGCTTACAACTTTGGCGAACTAGTTCTCGCTGCCGGACAAGAAAAAGGACAAACTCAAGCCCAAATGGGAAGGTCCCTTCATCATCGACCAGGTTCTGACCGGCGGAGCATACCGTCTGTGAAACGCATCGGATAACCGACTCGAGCCGAACCCATGGAATGCAGCCCGTCTACGAAGATTCTACGCCTAAGCGCCGGACTTCGAGTTCGTCTCCTTCCTCCGTCCACATTTTCTATTTTTGCTGTCTTTTATTTCTCTCGTTCCTCCTCCTTCTTCTTGAAGCCTTTAGAGGCTCGTTTGCACATTGTTCGCACACACTTGATGTGCTATCCGTGCTCATTATACCTGAGGGCTTCTTTAACAGAAGCTTATTTATACGGGCTTTACGCCCAACACATGTGTCATACTTCTGCATGTAACTTTTATTCACCATTATATGCATCGATATGACTTAAGTTTTGGCCAAGCTGGGTTGCCTGGCTCCTGTGCTTACCCCTACGTCCCCGACTGTTCGGCTAGGTGGTAAAGGGAGCACCTCTGCGATTGTTACCGCCGGATCAGCCGGACGTGTACCTCAGACTGGGTGAAGCCGAAAGCTAGTGTTCTTAAGGGAATATTCGGTCGGTGAACTAAAAGATGATTTTTTATTTTTCATTTATCTGCCCCGGATGCTTTTACGCTTTTTTACTTGATCCCACATGCACTTTAGGGCATGCCTCCCGAGAAAGGAACCCCTAAAGGAACTATTCTCCTGGAAGATGTTTCTTACTAACCATGTAATATAACATAACTAGTTGGGCACTTGTCCGATAAAGCACTCATGACCCCTACGCTTTGGTCTCCACGCATGCCCCGGTTTTTACATAACCGCGAGGGTATTCGGACACACTCCGGACTATTGGGTCCCGAGGTTGAAGCGAAAAGGTCCGCTACGACAAATGATCTACAATCCGGCTAGAAGGCATTTTACATGTCATTTAAATTACATAGTCAAATTGACTGATTGTATTCCTCTTCAATGCCGTCTAATAGGCTGTCTAGTTTACAGTCCTGCTGGGAATACTTTATGCCAACTCTACTTGGCCGTACACTAAGCTCACAGGGATCTCCTTCCCGTCGGGCCCCACAAGTCCGACCTCGGCCATGTGGTTTGGGTCCGCCTTCGTGTACCGCGTCTTCACCATGGCCCAGGCCTCCCTGGCGCCTTGACGACAGGCCGATATCTTCCATAGTCGGAAGCGCCGCCGTGCTCCCTGAAGCTTCTCTGCAAGCTCTCCACGGCCTTCGGGTAGGGAGATAGATGGCCACAAGGCCTGGGCGACACCTTTCATCACCTGTCGAACTCGTTCGTGCAGTTGCAATAGCTTGGGAAGAAGGTCACCCGTAGAACCGGGCGTTTCCTCTTCAGGACGACCCGTGAGCATACCTACAGACATAACTCTATTAATTGACTTCCTCGCCAAACTCTTTTTCAAAGTTCGCTCAAGCACTTATTGTAAATGCCGCGACAAAGTCGCCGATTCTCCTTCACGGAGTCAGACAGCTGGGCACGAACATCCTTTAGTTCCTCACCCAGCTGGCTGTTGGCATCTTGAAGATTATTTTTCTCTTGCCTCACCCTTGTAAGAACATTCTCGCCGGCCTTCAACCGGCGCAAGAGTTGTTGCTTGTCCGGATCTAGTCCGGCGCCATCTGCAATATTATTGTCAGATTTACACACACGCAGCACTTCACAAACTATTTATCTTTTGAAGCATATATTACCAGAGGGGGTCTCTGTGGCTCCCCCTGTAGCGGCTAGTGCGGCCTCAAGTTGGGCCTTGCATTCTTCAAGCTCCTGAGACAATCGGGTTTTCTTCTTTGTAAGATCTTGCATAACAAATGATCCTTAAATCAGTTATTCTAACTATTTTAAGTCTCGGGGGCTACTGGCATATATAACTGTCAAATTTCCTCACCCATATGTCCTTTTACATACTGCTCCGTGGCTCTGGCTAGACCATCTTGAGCGGCACGGAGGTGCGCATCTCCCGAATTGAAGGCATTCAAAGCCTCTTGGGAGAAACATGCGTCGCGAAGAACTGTCCGGCGGCGCCTGTGATTCATGGCGCTCTCCACCTCGGAGTTGGTGGCGCACAATCTGTCGGCATCCTCTGTCGGAGGAGCATCCGATGCACGCCTCGTGCTCGCCTCTGCTTCTGGCCCCGGCTTTGGAGCCTGGCTGGTGGAGGTTCGATTGGCAACCTCTCCGGACTCGATCCGTGGCGCTCTTTTTCCTGAAAAGAGCACCAGTGTTAGTACGCCTTCCAGGAATCAATCCTGGGAAAATGGTGACGCGCTATACCGTTGCAGCGGAGTTTCGATCCGGACCGCACTTCTTTTTAGCCTGCGGGGTCGTACTGCCCCTTGTTGGATAGCCGCCGCGGGCTCGGCCTCCTGCCTCGAAGGCACCCCCTGCGGAACACCATTGGTATACGGTGATAAAAAATAAGCACGGATGGGTCATTATCAGAGTATTGGGACCTCGGTCTCAGTTACCTACGAGGCTGGAAGTATTCCGGGTAATCGGCCGTAATGGCAACCAAGGCATTATCGATGCTCAGTTGGTGATATACCCCATCAATCAGCTCCACCAATATGTCCGGATCCTCTTGGGAGGCCGGATCGAGGAGCCGTTCCGGATCCTCGGGTTGTGGAGGCGGGTTGTTTATGTCTTTCATGGCCTGGCACAATTCCTGCGTCAAAATCACAAAGTGAGATACCTAACCATGGGAATACGGATCGGGTGTACAAAAAGAAATGTCCGCTTACCCAGCTTCGAGGATTGTTCATAGAAAATCCGCTCAATGGACTGACGCGGAGAAAATCCTCCTCTTCTCCCTTGTACATCGCGGACAAAATCTTCACCAGATCGGTGACCGATCCCGCCCCTTACGGCCATGACGGGTGGCATCGTCCTCCCGTTGAAATCCCACATGGGTGGCCCCTATCTTTGGGCGGCTGCACCCCGCATAATACATGTGGCCATGACACCGATCATGGTTAGTCCGGAATGAGCTAACAATCTTATTCGCTCATCGGGTAAAGGACGTCCTCGCTGCCTTCCCTCCGGAGCTCCGTGGGCGCCAACTCAGGCGTTTCTTCAAAGGAGCATTGCTGAACTCCGGGAGACCGATCCGAACAGGATCCCGCAGTGGGACGTCTTCTATATAAAACCATTCCGAGCCAGTCTTCGGACGCCTTCTTCGGGGTTTCGGATAGATATCCGGTCCCTGCGATGCGCCATAGTTCGGCTCCGCCCACTTGATATATTGACCCCTCATGAGAACGGGGTACAAGGCAGAATAATCTCTTCCATAGCGCATAATGAGCCTCGACGCCCAAGAACAGTTCGCAAAGGGCCACGAAGCCCGCGATGTGCAAAATGGAGGCAGGCGTAAGGTGGTGCAACTGGAGGCCGTAGAACTCCAAGAGCCCCTGGAGAAACGGATGAATTGGAAATCCGAGTCCTCTTACTAGATAAGAGACAAAGCATGCCCGCTCTCCTTTAGAGGGATCGGGGACGCTCTCCGCTTGCTTTCCGCCCTTGTAGGTGGCAAGTCCGGCTCGAACCGGAACCATGAAGGCCGGGGGAAGAAATCCCTTGGTTTGGAGTGTCACTAGCTCGCTATGAGGGACCGAGCATTTCTCCCAATTTCCAGGCTGAGGGCTAGGAGCGCGAGAGGAGGAGCCGCGTTGACTGTCCATGATGGAATGGATTTTTTTCAAAGGCGCTCCGATGAAAGCTCGCGGAGGGGGGATGGTGTGACTCAGATCTAGATCCTCGTGCCTTTTATAGGCGGCTCATTTGCGCAGCTAGGGGGATAAGTGTAAAAATACCTGGCTTTTTGCATTCATTCAAACACGTGGAAGATGGCCATTATTGGGCGTGGAAGCCAAGGAGCGCAGCATTTATCAGAAGCCGGACACTATTCGACAAGTATATGGAATTTGGAGAAGAACCCGCCTCGCAATGCCGAAGACAATCTACGCTACCGGACTCATCGCCATTGAAGCCTGGTTCGGGGCTCTTGAGGGAGTCCTGGATTAGGGGTGTCTGGATAGCCGAACTATCACCGCTTGCGGACTCTGGACTATGAAGATACAAGATTGAAGACTTCGTCCGTGTCCGGATGGGACTTTCCTTGGCGTGGAAGGCAAGCTTGGCAATACGGATATGTAGATCTCCTACCATTGTAACCGACTACGTGTAACCCTAACCCTATCCGGTGTCTATATAAACCGGAGGGTTTTAGTCCGTGGATCTAACAACAATCATACCATAGGCTAGCTCCTAGGGTTTAGCCTCTCTGATCTCGTGGTAGATCTACTCTTGTACTACCCATATCATCAATATTAATCAAGCAGGAGTAGGGTATTACCTCCATCAAGAGGGCCCGAACCTGAGTAAAAACATCGTGTCCCTTGTCTCCTGTTACCATCCGCCTAGACGCACAGTTCGGGGCCCCCTACCCGAGATCCGCCGGTTTTGACACCGACACCCACCTTTGATGGGCGTGGCCTGGTGCCGGCGGAATCTCCTGTGGCCGAGGGGGCGACGGCGCCGGTGGAGGTGTCTTCAGATGAGTCCCGCGGGGGAGGAGAGGAAGACGAGGAAGAAGAGGAGCGCGACTCGGAGGCGACCACTGAGGGGACGGGGGAGACCCCCCCCCTGGCGCAGGGCTAGCATCTTCCGCACCCTGCCGGACGACGATGAGGCCGACGTCGTGCGAGAGGAAGAGGACCCGCCCGTGATACCGAAGAAGGATAGGTCGGCGCTGATCTCCTGAGGGGCTACTCCTGCCCATGCACCGCCCGCAGCCGCCTCCAGCCCTTCTGGTGCACCCTCTTCCGCTCCTGGACCTCTCGAGGCTGCACCCCGGACCAAGAGGATTTCGGGCTTTAAGCTTGGCAAGAGGTCGGTGGCCTATGCCGCGATTGACCAGAGTGCTTGAACTCCGTCTTGTTCTTGTTTTTGCTGCCGGGGCTTGACGTTCTCCATCACTTGGTTAGGCCGCCGCTTGCGGCGAAGAACAAGAAGGGGGACACGGTGGCTCCGCCTGGGGCAGACTCATCTGTTGTGGCCGCGTCTTTGTCCGTGGGAAGGGGAGGCGGTGAAGTTCGCACCGCCCCTGCTCGATCGTCCTCGCGAGGTCCGGAGGAGCGCTCTGGCGAGGTGCCAGCCCCCATGGCCCTGCTGGCTCTGGAGGCGCCGGCGC
Source organism: Aegilops bicornis (assembly GCA_021605145.1). Taxonomy (NCBI): domain Eukaryota; kingdom Viridiplantae; phylum Streptophyta; class Magnoliopsida; order Poales; family Poaceae; genus Aegilops; species Aegilops bicornis. The sequence goes on along the minus strand of CM038673.1, from coordinate 481,551,811 downwards.
CCGATGCCGTTGCTGAGGTAGCCAAGACTCAGGAGCCCATAGTCTCCCGAGCCGTGGTTACGCTGCCGCCTTCTCCTCCTGCACCGATGGTTCCGGGTCCTTCTGCCTCCTCTGCTGTCTTGGACCGTGCCCTTTTCGAGTTGGGTCAGCTGCAAGAAGATCTCGAGGGCACCGACTCCCACCTGGTAGCCGGGCGCCTGGAGCTGATCTTCGGCTGGGTTCACTCTGACGCCTCCGTCCGAGCGGCGCTGAGGCGGGCTGCGGCAACTTTTGAGGAGGGGAAGCAAGCCGCCACCCAGGCCGCAGCCGCCCGCGATGCGACACTGAAGGATGCCATGGTCGCCCAGGACCGTTGCAAGGCGCTGGAGGCCGAGCTGCAGGGCTTGCATGATGAGCTCGCCAAGGAAGCTCGCGGCTGCCAGACGAAGGAGGAGGAGATGAAGGCTCGGGAGGATGCCATTGGGGACCGCGACGCCGAGCTGACTGCTGAACGCGGCCGGCTGGGAACGCTAGAGCAGAAGTTGAAGGGGGAGAAGGCCGAGCTGGACGCCAAGGCGAACGTCCTGGCCGAGGACCGCATGGCCTCACGCTCCTCGAGGAGAGGGCTCGCACGTCACTGAAGACGCTCTACGAGAATGGCTTGGATAAGCCGCTGGTTGGCGCCAAGAACGGCCCTGCCCAACTGCTTCCCTTCTTGGTCAAGGCGCTCGAGGAAGTTGTGACCGGCATTGGCCCCATGGCCGAGGTTGAAGCTCGCGTCCTTTCCTCTGCGGTGCTGACGCGCGTCTTCAGCCACGCCTACCTTCGCGACCCTGTTGCCAATCTCGACGAGCTGCTAGAGCCTGTGGATAACGAGCACTTTGCCGTCGCTGTTGAAGCTGTGAAGGGTCAGGTGGAAGCCTTGCTGGCGAAGTTCCACGCCTTTGCCACTGCGCCCACGGAAGGTGCTGCTGATCCCGCGACCATGGGAGGTGGAGCTGATGGAGCTAACACCACCAGGGAGGCGGAGCTCCTGGCGAATGATGGCGTAGCCCAAGGGTGATCTTCTCGCGGCTTCTTTCCTGTTTTAACTCCTGCAATGTGCACCGTGCCTCGTGGAGGCGTTTAAACTTGCATTTGGTATTGCAAAGACAATTATGGTTTGCAATATTTGCTTCTAGATTTGCTTCGAAATCTTGCGGTTTCCTTCCTATTTGCTTTATGTTCTACGTCGGTAGAGCCCAGCCCCACGCATACCTCCACCAGCGTTAGCCCCGACCGGATCACCAGGATGGGACCAAGGAGTGAGGGGCTACGTGACAAGTTAGGCTCCTGAGTCGCGATGCTCAGGAGTCCCCCTTGACGCGCAAACAGCAAATAGGAAGGGAGTGTAGGGGTAGATTTGTCGTTCTACGTTGGCAGGGCCCGGCCCCGCGCATACCTCAACCGCCATTAGCCTCGTGGGACTAAGGAGTGAGGGGCTACGTGAACAGTTAGGCTCCTGAGTCGCGATGCTCAGGATTCCCCCTTGACGTTCAAACGGTCTTCATACCTTGGCTCCGCTCGGGAAGGGGTGCGCGACGACCAGGTCCGAGGGACCTGGCTGGGTGGCGTGCGCTCGGGCTTGACCCGGGTGCAGCCCCCGTGTCCATCCCCCTCGCGTGACACTCCCGAGGGGAGGTGTTGCGATGAGGCCAGACACTGAGCTCTGGGCTCCCTAAGGTTGATACGGCCGTGGGCCGCTGATACGTCTCCAACGTATCTATAATTTTTGATTGCTCCATGCTACTTTATGTACTGTTTTAGGCAATATTGGGCTTTATTATCCACTTTTATATTATATTTGGGACTAACCTATTAACCGGAGGCCCAGCCCAGATTTGCTGTTTTATGCCTATTTCAGTGTTTCGAGGAAAAGGAATATCAGACGGAGTCAAAACGGAATGAAATCAACTGGAGAAGTTATTTTGGAAGGAAACCCACGATGGACTTGGACCCCACGTCGGAAGATACGGGAGGTGCTCACGAGGGTGAGGCGCGCCCTCCCACAGGCGCGCCCCCACTCGTGGGGCCCCATAGCTCCACCAACGTACTCCTTTCACCCATATATACCTACGTGCCTAAAACTTCCGTAATAGAAGATAGATCGGGAGTTCCGCCGCAAGCCTCCAGAACCACCAAAACCAATCGGGACCCCTTTCCGGTACCTGCCGGAGGGATCCATCTCCGATGGCCATCTTCATCATCCGGCGCTCTCCATGACGAGGAGGAGTAGTTCACCCTCGGGGCTGAGGGTATGTACCAATAGCTATGTGTTTGATCTCTCTCTCTCGTGTTCTCTCTCGTGTTCCAATCTATGGCACGATCTTGATGTATCCCGAGCTTTGCTATTGTAGTTGGATCTTATGATGTTTCTCCCCCTCTACTCTCTTGTGATGAACTGAGTTTCCCCTTTGAAGTTATCTTATCGGATTGAGTCTTTTATGAACACTTGATGTATGTCTTGCGTGGGATAACCGTGGTGACAATGGGTTATTCTATTGATTCACTTGATGTATGTTTTGGTGATCAACTTGCGGGTTTCATGACACTTGGGAACCTATGCATAGGGGTTGGCACACGTTCTTGACTCTCCGGGAGTAGCTTTGGGGCACTCTTTGAAGTACTTTTATGTTGGTTGGATGAATCTGAGATTGTGTGATGCATATCGTATAATCATGCCCACGGATACTTGAGGTGACAATGGAGTATCTAGGTGACATTAGGGTTTTGGTTGATTTGTGTCTTAAGGTGTTATTCTAGTACGAACTCTTTTATAGATCGATCCGAACGAATAACTTTGTGGTGGTTTCGTACCCGACCATAATCTCTACGTTTGTTCTCCGCTATTAGTGACTTCGGAGTGACTCTTTGTTGCATGTTGAGGGATTGTTATATGATCTATCTATGTTATTATTGTTGAAAGAACTTGCACTAGTGAAAGCATGAACCCTAGGCCTTGTTTCCTATCATTGCAATACCGTTTACGCTCACTTTTATCGCTTGCTACCTTGCTGTTTTTATTATTTCAGATTACAAAAACCTATATATACCATCCATATTGCACTTGTATCACCATCTCTTCGCCGAACTAGTGCACCTATACAATTTACCATTGTATTGGGTGTGTTGGGGACACAAGAGACTCTTTGTTATTTGGTTGCAGGGTTGTTTGAGATAGACCATCTTCATCCTACGCCTCCTACGGATTGATAAACCTTAGGTCATCCACTTGAGGGAAAATTGCTACTGTCCTACAAACATGTGCACTTGCAGGCCCAACAACGTCTGCAAGAAGAAGGTTGTGTAGTAGACATCAGCCACCCTCACTTGTTTATCACCAGCGCGGAGCATAGCGCTTCCATATGTGTACGGGCATAGCCGCTCCTCGGCAGTGTCGTCAGCCAGCGCAGAGCATGGTGCTTCCACTGGTACGTGGTAGGGGCCCCCTTCGGGAGGAGCCCCCGGGGCGTGTACAGCCCCGCCCTGACATGTGGCTTGCACGGCAGGGCTAGACGAGGTGTATCTGGGCACTTGTGAGCCAACGCGGGACTCATGAGGCCCTACCTCAAGGAGGGTTGCGCCTGGTCTTGAGCCTTGGACGGTGTGTGTTCCTGAGAGATGGTTAGATACAAATGCTCTACGTCCTCAGGTCCCGGCCCTCGAGCGAGCTCAGCCGCCACTGGTATGCCAGGTCGCGATGCCGTGGACAAGGCCAGGGGGTGAGGGCTGGAGAGCCAGTAAGAGCTCCTGAGTCGCGATGCTCAGGAGCCCCCCTTTTAATGCGCAAGCGATTTGTATGAGGGAGAGGAGGCCGGTGGTAGGCGGCAGATGATAGTCATAAGCAGGTTAAGCATGAAGGGAAAATCAGCTTAGATGGATGTAGAATGGATACATGCTACTGGGTCAGGCCCGAGCGGCTTGGGGGTGATGCAGCCCGAGGGGCGCCCCCAACAAGGTAAACTAAAGACATAAGCAAAAGAGATACATGCCGCAGGGACAGACCCATGCGGCCTGGGAATGATGCAACCCTGAGGGCGCTCCCAGCTGAAATGAACTCCGAAGACGTCACCTGGTACCATTGTAGGAGGGGTGTTGGAGTAGCTGATTATGCGCGGTGAAGAGGCTGACCTTCACGAGCCACCGGAGCCCTGAGCCTCGGGAGGCTCTGGGGGTCCAGGCGGTTCCTTGAGGACCATCTCCATCTCCGCCAGGACTGCGTGGTTCCTGGCCTCCTGAGCCGCCAGAATGCTCTGCAGATGGCGCTGGTGAGTAGCAGCCGCATTTGGCAGGCCGAAAGGCATGCGAACGTAGCTGTACGGTGGACCTTCGCAACGTCCCACGCGCGCGGGCCAGAGGCGCTCCTGAGATGCGGCTCGGTTGAGCCCTGGGACATCGATGCAGACGCGCAGCCCGCCATCCTCGCCTGGATGGGGAGCTACGCCAGGCAAACGGCGATCGCCGCGCATGGCTCTTGCTTCCTGAAGCTCCTGAGTGGTCTTGGTGATGAACTCCTGAGGGTTGGGCTTTTCACGCCCTGAGACTTCCTGAGGGAAACGTGCCACGAAGCACGCCTCCAAGTGGTGCATGAGCACCTCCCTCGTGATTTTGGCAAAGTCCGAGGCCCTCCAGAAGAGAGCCCCCGAGCCTTGCCCGAGGAGGGCGCTGGGCGCGCCTTCCTATGCGATAGAAGGAGGCGCCCCTTGCACGGGCGCGGATCCTGATGCGGCACCTCCTGAAATGCCAACCTCCTGAGGCCTTGAGCTGGGCGATGTCTTCTTCTTCTTGGGGACTGCCTCAGGAGGGTTCTCGCCCCTGCTGCCCGGGTCCTCGATTGATGCAGCTTGGAAGGCGCGCTCGAGGGAGCATGCTACGTATTGAGCTTGCGTTGGTTTTCCCCGAAGAGGAGAGGATGATGCAGCAGAGCAGCGTAAGTATTTCCCTCAGTTTTTGAGAACCAAGGTATCAATCCAGTAGGAGGCCACGCACAAGTCCCTCGTACCTGCACAAAACGATAGCTACTCGCAACCAACGCGATTAGGGGTTGTCAATCCCTTCACGGTCACTTATGAGAGTGAGATCTGATAGAGATAATATTTTTGGTATTTTTGGTATAAAGATGCAAAGTGAAAAGTAAAAAGCAAAGTAAAAACAAGGCAAGTATAAAAGTGATGGAGATTGATATGATGAGAATAGACCGGGGCCATAGGTTTCACTAGTGGCTTCTCTCAAGAGCATAAGTATTCTACGGTGGGTGAACAAATTACTGTTGAGCAATTGATAGAATTGAGCATAGTTATGAGTGTATCTAGGTATGATCATGTATATAGGCATCACGTCCGAGACAAGTAGATCGAAACAATTACGCATCTACTACTATTACTCCACTCATCGACCGCTATCCAAAGCATGCATCTAGAGTATTAAGTTAAAAACAGAGTAACGCCTTAAGCAAGATGACATGATGTAGAGGAATAAATTCATGCAATATGATAAATACCCCATCTTGTTATCCTCGATGGCAACAATACAATACGTGCCTTGCAACCCTTTACATCCTTTGGTAAGGACACCGCAAGATTGTACCCAAAGCTATGCACTGCTCCCATTGCAAGAACTACCAATCTAGTTGGCCAAACCAAATGGATAATTCGAAGAGACTTGCAAAGATAACTCAATCATACATAAAAGAATTCAGAGAAGATTCAAATATAATTCATAGATAAGCTGGATCATAAACCCACAATTCATCGGTCTCAACAAACACACCTCAAAAGAAGATTACATCGAATAGATATCCCAGAGAGAGTGTGAGAACATTGTATGGAGATCCAAACAGAGAGAAGAAGCCATCTAGCTACTAGCTATGGACCCGAAGGTCTGAAGTAAAATACTCACACTTCATCGAAGAGGCTATGGTGTTGATGTAGAAGCCCTCCGTGGTGGATGCCCCCTCCGGCGAAGCTCCGGAACAGGCCCCAAGATGGGATCTCGTGGATACAGGAAGTTGTGACGGTGGAATTAGGTTTTTGGCTCCTGTTCTGATCGTTTGGGGGTACGTAGGTATATATATAGGAGGAAGGAGTACGTCGGTGGAGTAACAGGGGGCCCACGAGGCAGGGGCGCACCCTAGGGGGGGGGCGCCCCCCACCCTCGTGACCGCCTCTGTTGCTTCTTGGAATAGGGTCCAAGTCTCCTGGATCACGTTCGGTGAGAAAATCATGTTTCCGAAGGTTTCATTCCGTTTGGACTCCGTTTGATATTCCGTTTCTTCGAAATACTAAAATAGGCAAAACAAAGCAATTACAGGCTGGGCCTCCGGTTAATAGGTTAGTCCCAAAATTAATATAAAAGTGGAAAATAAAGCCCAATATAGTCCAAAACAGTAGATAAAGTAGCATGGAGCAATAAAAAATTATAGATACGTTGGAGACGTATCAGAGCACACTGCTTCTTTCTCTTCGCAGGGGACTGTGATGATTCTGCCGCTCCCTGGACATTGTAGCCATGGAGGGTCGCGCCATGAACTTGGCCAGGGCTGGATACCCGAGAATGGCATTGTACGGCAGACGGATGTGGGCGACGTCGAAGTCGATGAGCTTGGTGTGGTAGTTGTTGCGCTGCCCGAAAGTGATAGGGAGGTGGACCTGTCCTATCGGGGTGGTGGAGCCGTCAGTAACTCCTGAGAAAGGCTTGGTAGGCTGAAGTTGATCATATGGCACTTGAAGGTTGTTGAACATCTTGATGGACATGACGTTGAGCCCTGCACCGCCATCGATGAGGGTCCTGGTAACTTGCACGTTGCTGATGACTGGGGAACAAAGCATTGCTCCATGCTACTTTATCTACTGTTTTGGACTATATTGGGCTTTATTTTCCACTTTTATATTACTTTTGGGACTAACCTATTAACCGGAGGCCCAGCCTAGAATTGCTATTTTTTTGCCTATTTCAAAGATTTCAAGAAAGCAGAATATCAAACGGAGTCCAAACAGAATGAAACCTTCGGAAACGTGATTTTCTCACCGAACGTGATCCAGGAGACTTGGACCCTACTCCAAGAAGAGTTGATCTGCTGAGCTGAAAGTGATGGCGCACTTGGACCACCTAAGCGGGCGCGTGGCCTCGAGCTTGGGAAGGACTGCATTCACCTCGCGAGCAAACTGCTTGAAGATGCGGTGAGAAGCTGGGGCCTGGGCACCGCCCAAGATGCAAGCAATAGCACGTGGCTCCTGGAAGCCCCCAACCCCCTCGTCCTGGTGGTGGTCATCGTTCCTTGTTGGCGGTGGCGGCAGAGGAGGAAGGCCTGCGTTGCCCTGCGGGCGGTCCTCGCGAGGCTGATCCCTCCAGGCTCCCTCGCGAGGCTGGTCCTGCCAGCGATCCTCGCGAGGTCGGTCACGCCACTCCTGGCGAGGGCCTCGGTCGTCCCATCGTCCTCCGCCTCGTCCTCCTCCTCGGTCGTAGCCCCAGTCGTTGCGCTCGGGGCGTCGACCGAAGCGTCCTTCTCGAACGGCCCTGAGCTCCTGGTATTCGTTGGTGTTGTGGGTGTGGAGGTTGTGGTAGGTGCAGAATCGGCTACTCTTGGACGACTCCGGCTGGTCCCTGCCGCGCTTCGTGTCTGGCTCTGCTGCGAGCACGACTGCTCCTTTGCGCTTCACGTCCTTGGCCTTGGCCTTCTTCTCTTGTGGGTCAGCAGCTGGAAGCTCGAGGAGGGAGAGGCGTCCCTCCTCAGCTCTTGCGCACTTGGTCGCCAGGTTGAACAGCTCCAGG